>OX422209.1:405026462-406514685 GCA_949130495.1 Sambucus nigra | reverse complement strand
TTTTTACGCCTAAGTCTAGAAATATGAAAATTACCGTCGTATTCTCAAACCGGGAGTCCCGCGGCTGCGGGGTCAGTTCTTACGAGTTACATTGGTCCCATGGGAGGTGTTGGTGCCACCTACGGTGACGTTCGGTGGCAGTTTCGAGTTCTCACCCTCTAACGGCATGTTTTTAAGCCTAAGTCTAGAAATATGCAAATTACCGTCGCATTCTCAAACCGGGAGTCCCGTGGCTGCAGGGTCAGTTCCTACGAGTTACATTGGTCCCGTGGGAGGTGTTGGTGCCACCCACGGGGACGTTCGGGGGATGTTTCGGGTTTTCACCCTCTAACGCCTTGTTTTTAAGCCTAAGTCTAGAAATATGCAAATTACTGTCGTATTCTCAAACCGGTTGTCCTGCGGCATCGGGGTCAGTTCCTAGGAGTTACATTGGTCCCGTGGGAGGTGTTGGTGCCACCCACGCGGATGTTCGGTGGCAGTTTCGAGTTCTCACCCTCTAACGCCATGTTTTTAAGCCTAAGTCTAGAAAGTTGTAAATTACCGTCGTATTCTCAAACCGGGAGTCCCGTGGCTGCGGGGTCAGTTCCTATGAGTTACATTGGTCCCGTGGGAAGTGTTGGTACCACCCACGGGGATGTTCGGAGGGGTGTTTCGGGTTTTGACCCTCCAACGCCATATTTTTAAGCCTAAGTCTAGAAATATGCAAATTATCGTCGTATTCTCAAACCAGGAGTCCCGCGGCTGCGGGGTCAGTTTCTATGAGTTACATCGGTCCCATGGTAGGTGTTGGTGCCTCCCACGTGGACGTTCGGGGGCTGTTTCGAGATCTCACCCTCTAACGCCATGTTTTGCTTAAGTCTTGAAATATGCAAATTATCGTCGTATTCTCAAATCGGGAGTCCCTCGGCTGCGGGGTCAGTTCCTACGAGTTACATTGGTCCCGTGGGAGGTGTTGGTGCAACCCACGGGGACGTTCGGTGGCAGTTTCGAGTTCTCACCCTCTAACGCCATGTTTTTAAGCCTAAGTCTAGAAATTTGCAAATTACTGTCGTATTCTCAAACCGGGAGTCCCGCGGCTGCGGGGCCAGTTTCTACGAGTTACATTTGTCCCGTGGGAGGTGTTGGTGCCACCCACGGGAACGTTCGGTGGCAGTTTCGAGTTCTCACCCTCTAACGCCATGTGTTTAAGCCTAAGCCTAGAAATTTGCAAATTACCGTCGTATTCTCAAACCGGGAGTCCCGCGGCTGCGGGGTCAGTTCCTACGAGTTACAATTGTACCGTGGGAGGTGATGGTGCCACCCGCGGGGACGTTCGGGGGGTGTTTCGGGTTTTCACCCTCTAACGCCATGTTTTTAAGCCTAAGTCTAGAAATATGAAAATTATCGTCGTATTCTCAAACCGGGAGTCCCGCATCTGCGGGGTCTGTTCCTACGAGTTACATTTGTCCCGTGGGAGGTGTTGGTGCCACCCACGGGGACGTTCGGTGGCATTTTCGAGTTCTCACCCTCTAACGCCTTGTTTTTACGCCTAAGTCTAGAAATATACAAATTACCGTCGAATTCTCAAACCGTCCCGCGGCTGCAGGGTCAGTTCCTACGAGTTACATTGGTCCCGTGGGAGGTGTTGGTGCCACCCACGGGGACGTTCGGGGGATGTTTCGGGTTTTCACCCTCTAACGCCTTGTTTTTAAGCCTAAGTCTAGAAATATGCAAATTACCGTCGTATTCACAAACCGGCTGTCCCGCGGCATCGGGGTCAGTACCTACGAGTTACATTGGTCCCGTGGGAGGTTTGGTGCCACCCACGGGGACGTTCGGTGGCCGTTTCGAGTTCTCACCCTCTAACGCCATGTTTTTAAGCCTAAGTCTAGAAATTTGTAAATTACCGTCGTATTCTCAAACCGGGAGTCCCGCGGTTGCGGGGTCAGTTCCTACGAGTTTCATTGGTCCCGTGGGAAGTGTTGGTGCAACCCACGGGGACGTTCGGGGGGTGTTTCGGGTTTGGACCCTCCAACGCCATGTTTTTAAGCCTAAGTCTAGAAATATGCAAATTACCGTCGTATTCTCAAACCAGGAGTCCCGCGGCTGCGGGGTCAGTTCCTATGAGTTACATCGGTCCCATGGGAGGTGTTGGTGCCACCCACGTGGACGTTCGGGGGCAGTTTTGAGATCTCACCCTCTAACGCCACGTTTTGCTTAAGTCTAGAAATATGCAAATTATCGTCGTATTCTCAAATCGGGAGTCCCTCGGCTGTGGGGTCAGTTCCTACGATTTACATTGGTCCCGTGGAAGGTGTTGGTGCAACCCACGGGGACGTTCGGTGGCAGTTTCGAGTTCTCACCCTCTAACGCCATGTTTTTAATCCTAAATCTAGAAATTTGCAAATTACTGTCGTATTCTCTAACCGGGAGTCCCGCGGCTGCGGGGTCAATTCCTACGAGTTACATTGGTCCCGCGGGAGGTGTTGGTGCCACCCACGGGGACGTTCAGGGGGTGTTTTGGGTTTTCACCCTCTGACGCCCTGTTTTTAAGCCGAAGTCTAGAAATATGAAAATTATCGTCGTATTCTCAAACCGGGAGTCCCGCGGCTGCGGGGTCAGTTCCTACGAGTTACATTGGTCCCGTGGGAGGTGTTGGTGTCACCCACGGGGACGTGCGGGGGGTGTTTCGGGTTTTCACCCTCTAACGCCATGTTTTTAATCCTAAGTCTAGAAATATGCAAATTACCGTCGTATTCTCAAACCGGGAGTCCCGCGGCTGCGGGGTCAGTTCCTACGAGTTACATTGGTCCCGTGGGAGGTGTTGGTGCCACCCACAGGGACGTTCGGTGGAAGTTTCCAGTTCTCACCCTCTAACGCCATGTTTTTAAGCCTAAATCTAGAAATTTGCAAATTACCGTCGTATTCTCAAACCGGGAGTCCCGCGGCTGCGGGGTCAGTTCCTACGAGTTAAATTGGTCCCATGGGAGGTGTTGGTGCCACCCACGGGGACGTTCGGGGAGTGTTTCGGGTTTTCATCCTCTAACGCCTGGTTTTTAAACCTAAGTCTAGAAATATGCAAATTACCGTCGTATTCTCAAACAGGGAGTCCCGCGGCTGCGGGGTCAGTTCCTACGAGTTACATTGGTCCCGTGGGAGGTGTTGGTACAACCCACGGGGACGTTCGGTGGCAGTTTCAAGTTCTCACCCTCTAACGCCATGTTTTTAATCCTAAGTCTAGAAATTTGCAAATTACCGTCGTATTCTCAAACCGGGAGTCCCGCGGCTGCGGGGTCAGTTCCTACGAGTTATATTGGTCCCGTGGGAGGTGTTGGTGCAACCCACGGGGACGTTCGGTGGCAGTTTCGAGTTCTCACGCTCTAACGCCATGTTTTTAAGCCTAAGTCTAGAAATATTCAAATTACAGTCGTATTCTCAAATCGGGAGTCCCGCGGCTGCGGGGTCAGTTCCTACGAGTTACATTGGTCCCGTGGGAGGTGTTGGTGCAACCCACGGGGACGTTCGTTGGCAGTTTTGAGTTCTCACCCTCTAACGCCATGTTTTTAAGCCTAAGTCTAGAAATATGCAAATTACCGTCGTATTCTCAAACCGGGAGTCCCGCGGCTGCGGGGTCAGTTCCTACGGGTTACATTGGTCCCGTGGGAGGTGTTGGTGCCACCCACGAGGACGTTCGGGGGATGTTTCGAGATCTCCCCATCTAACGCCATGTTTTGCTTAAGTCTAGGAATATGCAAATTACCGTCTTATTCTCAAACCGGGAGTCCCGCGGCTTTGGAGTCAATTCCTACGAGTTACATTGGTCCCGTGGGAGGTGTTGGTGCCACCCACGGGGACGTTCGGTGGCAGTTTCGAGTTCTCACCCTCTAACGCCATGTTTTTAAGCCTATGTCCAGAAATTTGCAAATTACGGTCGTATTCTCAAACCAGGAGTCCCGCGGCTGCGGGGTCAGTTCCTACGAGTTACATTGGTCCCGTGGGACGTGTTGGTGCCACCCACGGGGACGTTCGGTGGCAGTTTCGAGTTCCCACCCTCTAACGCCATGTTTTTAAGCCTAAGTCTAGAAATTTACAAATAACCGTCGTATTCTCAAACCGGGAGTTCCGCGGCTGCGGGGTCAGTTCCTACGAGTTACATTGGTCCCGTGGGAGGTGTTGGTGCCACCCACGGGGACGTTCGGGGGGTGTTTCGGGTTTTCACCCTCTAACGCCATATTTTTAAGCCAAAGTCTAGAAATATGCAAATTATCGTCGTATTCTCAAACCGGGAGTCCCGCGGCTGCGGGGTCAGTTCCTACAAGTTACATTGGTCCCGTGGGAGGTGTTGGTGCCACCCACGGGGACGTTCGGTGGAATTTTCGAGTTCTAACCCTCTAACGTCTTGTTTTTACGCCTAAGTCTAGAAATATGAAAATTACCGTCGTATTCTCAAACCGGGAGTCCCGCGGCTGCGGGGTCAGTTCCTACGAGTTACATTGGTCCCGTGGGAGGTGTTGGTGCCACCCACGGTGACGTTCGGTGGCAGTTTCGAGTTCTCACCCTCTAACGCCATGTTTTTAAGCCTAAGTCTAGAAATATGCAAATTACCGTCGTATTCTCAAACCAGGAGTCCCGTGGCTGCAGGGTCAGTTCCTACGAGTTACATTGGTCCCGTGGGAGGTGTTGGTGCCACCCACGGGGACGTTCGGGGGATGTTTCGGGTTTTCACCCTCTAACGCCTTGTTTTTAAGCCTAAGTCTAGAAATATGCAAATTACCGTCGTATTCTCAAACCGGCTGTCCTGCGGCATCGGGGTCAGTTCCTAGGAGTTACATTGGTCCCGTGGGAGGTGTTGGTGCCACCCACGCGGATGTTCGGTGGCAGTTTCGAGTTCTCACCCTCTAACGCCATGTTTTTAAGCCTAAGTCTAGAAAGTTGTAAATTACCGTCGTATTCTCAAACCGGGAGTCCCGCGGCTGCGGGGTCAGTTCCTATGAGTTACATTGGTCCCGTGGGAAGTGTTGGTGCCACCCACGGGGATGTTCGGGGGGGTGTTTCGGGTTTTGACCCTCCAACGCCATATTTTTAAGCCTAAGTCTAGAAATATGCAAATTATCGTCGTATTCTCAAACCAGGAGTCCCGCGGCTGCGGGGTCAGTTCCTATGAGTTACATCGGTCCCATGGTAGGTGTTGGTGCCACCCACGTGGACGTTCGGGGGCTGTTTCGAGATCTCACCCTCTAACGCCATGTTTTGCTTAAGTCTAGAAATATGCAAATTATCGTCGTATTCTCAAATCGGGAGTCCCTCGGCTGCGGGGTCAGTTCCTACGAGTTACATTGGTCCCGTGGGAGGTGTTGGTGCAACCCACGGGGACGTTCGGTGGCAGTTTCGAGTTCTCACCCTCTAACGCCATGTTTTTAAGCCTAAGTCTAGAAATTTGCGAATTACTGTCGCATTCTCAAACCGGGAGTCCCGCGGCTGCGGGGCCAGTTTCTACGAGTTACATTTGTCCCGTGGGAGGTGTTGGTGCAACCCACGGGGACGTTCGGTGGCAGTTTCGAGTTCTCACGCTCTAACGCCATGTGTTTAAGCCTAAGTCTAGAAATTTGCAAATTACCATCGTATTCTCAAACCGGGAGTCCCGCGGCTGCGGGGTCAGTTCCTACGAGTTACAATTGTCCCGTGGGAGGTGTTGGTGCCACCCGCGGGGACGTTCGGGGGGTGTTTCGGGTTTTCACCCTCTAACGCCATGTTTTTAAGCCTAAGTCTAGAAATTTGCAAATTACCATCGTATTCTCAAACCCGGAGTCCCGCGGCTGCGGGGTCAGTTCCTACGAGTTACATTGGTCCCGTGGAAGGTGTTGGTGCCACCCACGGGGACGTTCGGTGGCAGTTTCGAGTTCCCACCCTCTAACGCAATGTTTTTAAGCCTGAGTCTAGAAATTTGAAATTACCGTCGTATTCTAAAATCGGGAGTCCCACGACTACGGGGTCAGTTCCTACGAGTTACATTGGTCCCGTGGGAGGTGTTGGTGCCACCCACCAGGACGTTCGGTGGGAGTTTCGAGTTCTCACCATCTAACGCCATGTTTTAAAGCCTAAGTCTAGAAATTTGCAAATTACCGTCGTATTCTCAAACCGGGAGTCCCGCGACTGCGACGTCAATTCCTATGAGTTACATCGGTCCCATGGGAGGTATTGGTGCCACCCACGTGGACGTTCGGGGGCTGTTTCGAGATCTCACCCTCTAACGCCATGTTTTTCTTAAGTCTAGAAATATGCAAATTATCGTCGTATTCTCAAATCGGGAGTCCCTCGGTTGTGGGGTCAGTTCCTACGAGTTACATTGGTCCCGTGGAAGGTGTTGTGCAACCCACGGGGACGTTCGGTGGCAGTTTCGAGTTCTCACCCTCTAACGCCGTATTTTTAATCCTAAATCTAGAAATTTGCAAATTACCGTCGTATTCTCAAACCGGGAGTCCCGCGGCTGCGGGGTCAATTCGTACGAGTTACATTGGTCCTGTGGGAGGTGTTGGAGCCACTCACGGGGACGTTCAGGGGGTGTTTTGGGTTTTCACCCTCTGACGCCATGTTTGTAAGTCGAAGTCTAGAAATATGCAAACTACCATCGTATTCTCAAACCGGGAGTCCCCCGGCTGCGGGGTCAGTTCCTACGAGTTACATTGGTCCCGTGGGAGGTGTTGGTGTCACCCACGGGGACGTTCGGGGGGTGTTTCGGGTTTTCACCCTCTAACGCCATGTTTTTAAACCTAAGTCTAGAAATATGCAAATTACCGTCGTATTCTCAAACCGGGAGTCCCGCGGCTGCGGGGTCAGTTCCTACGAGTTACATTGGTCCCATGGGAGGTGTTGGTGCCACCCACAGGGACGTTCGGTGGAAGTTTCGAGTTCTCACCCTCTAACGCCATGTTTTTAAGCCTAAGTCTAGAAATATGCAAATTACCGTCGTATTCTCAAATAGGGAGTCCCGCGGCTGCGGGTCAATTCCTACGGGTTACATTCGTCCCGTGGGAGGTGTTGGTGCCACCCACGAGGACGTTCGGGGGATGTTTCGAGATCTCACCCTCTAACGCCATGTTTTGCTTAAGTCTAGGAATATGCAAATTACCGTCGTATTCTCAAACCGGGAGTCCTGCGGCTTCGGGGTCAATTCCTACGAGTTACATTGGTCCCGTGGGAGGTGTTGGTGCCACCCACGGGGACGTTCGGTGACAGTTTCGAGTTCTCACCCTCTAACGCCATGTTTTTAAGCCTAAGTCTAGAAATTTGCAAATTACCGTCGTATTCTCAAACCGGGAGTCCCGCGGCTGCGGGGTTAGTTCCTACGAGTTAAATTGGTCCCATGGGAGGCGTTGGTGCCACCCACGGGGACGTTCGGGGAGTGTTTCGGGGTTTCACCCTCTAACGCCATGTTTTTAAGCCTAAGTCTAGAAATATGCAAATTATCATCGTATTCTCAAACCGGGAGTCCCACGGCTGTGGGGTCAGTTCCTACGAGTTACATTGGTCCCGTGGGCGGTGTTGGTACCACCCATGGGGATGTTCGGTGGCAGTTTCAAGTTCTCACCCTCCAACGCCATGTTTTTAAGCCAAAGTCTAGAAATATGCAAATTACCGTCGTATTCTAAAATCGGGAGTCCCACGACTGCGGGGTCCATTCCTACGAGTTACAATGGTCCCGTGGGAGGTGTTGGTGCCACCCACCAGGACGTTCGGTGGCAGTTTCGAGTTCTCACCATCTAACGCCATGTTTTTAAGCCTAAGTCTAAAAATTTGTAAATTACCGTCGTATTCTCAAACCGGGAGTCCCGCGGCTGCGGGGTTAGTTCCTACGAGTTACATTGGTCCCGTGGGAGGTGTTGGTGCCACACACGGGGACGTTCGGTGGCAGTTTCGAGTTCCCACCCTCTAACGCCATGTTTTTAAGCCTAAGTCTAGAAATTTGCAAATTACCGTTGTATTCTAAAATCGGGAGTCCCACGACTATGGGGTCAGTTCCTACGAGTTACATTGGTCCCGTGGGAGGTGTTGGTGCCACCCACCAGGACATTCGGTGGCAGTTTCGAGTTCTCACCATCTAACGCCATGTTTTTAAGCCTAAGTCTAGAAATTTGCAAATTACCGTCGTATTCTCAAACCGGGAGTCCCGCGGCTGCGGCGTCAGTTCCTGTGAGTTACATTGGTCCCGTGGGAAGTGTTTGTGCCACCCACGGGGACGTTCGGGGGGTGTTTCGGGTTTTGACCCTCCAACGCCATGTTTTTAGGCCTAAGTCTAGAAATATGTAAATTATCGTCGTATTCTCAAACCAGGAGTCCCGCGGCTGCAGGGTCAGTTCCGATGAGTTAAATCGGTCCCATGGGAGGTGTTGGTGCCACCCACGTGGACGTTCGGGGGCTGTTTCGAGATCTCACCCTCTAACGCCATGTTTTGATTAAGTCTAGAAATATGCAAATTATCATCGTATTCTAAAATCGGGAGTCCCTCGGCTGCGGGGTCAGTTCCTACGAGTTACATTGGTCCCGTGGGAGGTGTTGGTGCAACCCACGGGGACGTTCGGTGGCAGTTTCGAGTTCTCACGCTCTAACGCCATGTTTTTAATCCTAAGTCTAGAAATTTGCAAATTACCGTCGTATTCTCGAACCGGGAGTCCCGCGGCTGCGGGGTCAGTTCCTACAAGTTACATTGGTCCCGTGGGAGGTGTTGGTGCAACCCACGGGGACGTTCGGTGGCAGTTTCGAGTTCTCACCCTCTAACGCCATGTTTTTAAGCCTAAGTCTAGAAATATGTAAATTACAGTCGTATTCCCAAATCGGGAGTCCCGCGGCTGCGGGGGTCAGTTCCTACGAGTTACATTGGTCCCGTGGGAGGTGTTGGTGCCACCAACGAGGACGTTCGGGGATGTTTCGAGATCTCACCCTCTAACTCCATGTTTTGCTTAAGTCTAGGAATATGCAAATTACCGTCTTATTCTCAAACTGGGAGTCCCGCGGCTGTGGGGTCAGTTCCTACGTGTTACATTGGTCCCGTGGGAGGTGTTGGTGCCACCCACGGGGACATTCGGTGGCAGTTTCGAGTTCCCACCTCTAACGCCATGTTTTTAAGCCTAAGTCAAGAAATTTGCAAATTACCTTCGTATTATCAAACCGGGAGTCCCGCGGCTGCGGGGTCAATTCCTACGAGTTACATTGGTCCCGTGGGAGGTGTTGGTGCCACCCAAGGGGACGTTCAGGGGGTGTTTTGGGTTTTCACCCTCTGACGCCATGTTTTTAAGCTGAAGTCTAGAAATATGCAAATTACCGTCGTATTCTCAAACCGGGAGTCCCGCGGCTGCGGGGTCAGTTCCTACGAGTTACATTGGTCCCGTGGGAGGTGTTGGTGTCACCCACGGGGACGTTCGGGGGGTGTTTCGGGTTTTCACCCTCTAACGCCATGTTTTTAAACCTAAGTCTAGAAATATGCAAATTACCGTCGTATTCTCAAACCGAGAGTCCCGCGGCTGCGGGGTCAGTTCCTACGAGTTACATTGGTCCCGTGGGAGGTGTTGGTGCCATCCACAGGGACGTTCGGTGGAAGTTTCGAGTTCTCACCCTCTAACGTCATGTTTTTAAGCCTAACTCTAGAAATATGCAAATTACCGTCGTATTCTCAAATCGGGAGTCCCGCGGCTGCGGGGTCAATTCCTACGGGTTACATTCGTCCAGTGGGAGGTGTTGGTGCCACCCACGGGGACGTTCGCGGGATGTTTCGGGTTGTCACCCTCTAACGCCTTGTTTTTAAGCCTAAGTCTAGAAATATGCAAATTACCATCGTATTCTCAAACCGACTGTCCTGCGGCATCGGGGTCAGTTCCTAGGAGTTACATTGGTCCCGTGGGAGGTTTGGTGCCACCCACGGGGACGTTCGGTGGCAGTTTCGAGTTCTCACCCTCTAACGCCATGTTTTTAAGCCTAAGTCTAGAAAGTTGTAAATTACCGTCGTATTCTCAAACTGGGAGTCCCGCGGATGCGGGGTCAGTTCCTACGAGTTACATTGGTCCCGTGGGAAGTGTTGGTGCCACCCACGGGGACGTTCGGGGGGTGTTTCGGGTTTTGACCCTCCAACGCCATGTTTTTAAGCCTAAGTCTAGAAATATGCAAATTACCGTCGTATTCTCAAACCAGGAGTCCTGCGGCTGCGGGGTCAGTTCCAATGAGTTACATCGGTCCCATTGGAGGTGTTGGTGCCACCCACGTGGACGTTCGGGGGTTGTTTCGAGATCTCACCCTCTAACGCCATGTTTTGCTTAAGTCTAGAAATATGCAAATTATCGTCGTATTCTCAAATCGGGAGTCCCTTGACTGCGGGGTCAGTTCCTACGAGTTACATTGGTCCCGTGGGAGGTGTTGGTGCATCCCACGGGGACGTTCGGTGGCAGTTTCGAGTTTTCACCCTCTGACGCCATGTTTTTAAGCCTAAGTCTAGAAATATGCAAATTACCGTCGTATTCTCAAACCGGGAGTCCCGCGGCTGCGGGGCCAGTTCCTACGAGTTACATTTGTCCCGTGGGAGGTGTTGGTGCCACCCACGGGAACGTTCGGTGGCAGTTGCGAGTTCCAACCCTCTAACGCCATGTGTTTAAGCCTAGGTCTAGAAATTTGCAAATTACCGTCGTATTCTCAAACCGGGAGTCCCGCGGCTGCGGGGTCAGTTCCTACGAGTTACAATTGTCCCGTGGGAGGTGTTGGTGCCACCCACGGGGACGTTCGGGGGGTGTTTCGGGTTTTCACCCTCTAACGCCATGTTTTTAAGCCTAAGTCTAGAAATATGCAAATTATCGTCATATTCTCAAACCGGGAGTCCCGCGGCTGCGGGGTCAGTTCCTACGAGTTACATTTGTCCCGTGGGAGGTGTTGGTGCCACCCACGGGGACGTTCGGTGGCATTTTCGAGTTCTCACCCTCTAACGCCTTGTTTTTACGCATAAGTCTAGAAATATACAAATTACCGTCGTATTCTCAAACCGGGAGTCCCGCGGCTGCAGGGTCAGTTCCTACGAGTTACATTGGTCCCGTGGGAGGTGTTGGTGCCACCCACGGGGACGTTCGGGGGATGTTTCGGGTTTTCACCCTCTAACGCCTTGTTTTTAAGCCTAAGTCTAGAAATATGTAAATTACCGTCGTATTCTCAAACCGGCTGTCCCGCGGCATCGGGATCAGTTCCTACGAGTTACATTGGTCCCGTGGGAGGTTTGGTGCCACCCACGGGGACGTTCGGTCGCAGTTTCGAGTTCTCACCCTCTAACGCCATGTTTTTTAGCCTAAGTCTATAAATTTTTAAATTACCGTCGTATTCTCAAACCGGGAGTCCCGCGGTTGCGGGGTCAGTTCCTACGAGTTTCATTGGTCCCGTGGGAAGTGTTGGTGCAACCCACGGCGACGTTCGGGGGGTGTTTCGGGTTTTGAACCTCCAACGCCATGTTTTTAAGCCTAAGTCTTGAAATATGCAAATTACCGTCGTATTCTCAAACCAGGAGTCCCGCGACTGCGGGGTCAGTTCCTATGAGTTACATCGGTCCCATTGGAGGTGTTGGTGCCACCCACGTGGACGTTCGGGGGCTGTTTCGAGATCACACCCTCTAACGCCATGTTTTTCTTAAGTCTAGAAATATGCAAATTATTGTCGTATTCTCAAATCGGGAGTCCCTCGACTGCAGGGTCAGTTCCTATGAGTTACATTGGTCCCGTGGGAGGTGTTGGTGCAACCCACGGGGACGTTCGGTGGCAGTTTCGGGTTTTCACCCTCTGACGCCTTGTTTTTACGCCTAAGTCTAAAATATACAAATTACCGTCATATTCTCAAACCGGGAGTCCCGCGGCTGCAGGGTCAGTTCCTACGAGTTACATTGGTCCCGTGGGAGGTGTTGGTGCCACCCACGGGACGTTCGGGGGATGTTTCGGGTTTTCACCCTCTAATGCCTTGTTTTTAAGCTTAAGTCTAGAAATATGTAAATTACCGTCGTATTCTCAAACAGGCTGTCCCGCGGCATCGGGGTCAGTTCCTATGAGTTACATTGGTCCCGTGGGAGGTTTGGTGCCACCCACGGGGACGTTCGGTGGCAGTTTCGAGTTCTCACCCTCTAACGCCATGTTTTTAAGCCTAAGTCTAGAAATTTGTAAATTACCGTCGTATTCTCAAACCGGGAGTCCCGCGGTTGCCGGGGTCAGTTCCTACGAGTTTCATTGGTCCCGTGGGAAGTGTTGGTGCAACCCACGGGGACGTTCGGGGGGTGTTTCGGGTTTTGACCCTCCAACGCCATGTTTTTAAGCCTAAGTCTAGAAATATACAAATTACCGTCGTATTCTCAAACCAGGTGTCCCGTGGCTGCAGGGTCAGTTCCTATGAGTTACATCGGTCCCATGGGAGGTGTTGGTGCCACCCACGTGGACATTCGGGGGCTGTTTCGAGATCTCACCCTCTAACGCCATGTTTTGCTTAAGTCTAGAAATATGCAAATTATCGTCGTATTCTCAAATCGGGAGTCCCTCAGCTAATGGGTCAGTTCCTATGAGTTACATTGGTCCCGCGGGAGGTGTTGGTGCAACCCACAGGGACGTTCGGTGGCAGTTTCGAGTTCTCACCCTCTAACGCCATGTTTTTAATCCTAAGTCTAGAAATTTGCAAATTACCGTCGTATTCTCAAACCGGGAGTCCCGCGGCTGCGGGGTCAATTCCTACGAGTTACATTGGTCCCGTGGGAGGTGTTGGTGCCACCCACGGGGACGTTCGGGGGGTGTTTCGGGTTTTGACCGTCTGACGCCATGTTTTTAAGCCAAAGTCTAGAAATATGCAAATTATCGTCGTATTCTCAAATCGGGAGTCCCGCGGCTGCGAGGTCAGTTGTTACGGGTTACATTGGTCCCGTGGGAGGTGTTGGTGCCACCCACGAGGACGTTCGGGGATGTTTCGAGATCTCACCCTCTAACGCCATGTTTTGCTTAAGTCTAGGAATATGCAAATTACCGTCGTATTCTCAAATCGGGAGTCCCGCGGCTTCGGTGTCAATTTCTACGAGTTACATTGGTCCCGGGGGAGGTTTTGGTGCCACCCACGGCGACGTTCGGTGGCAGTTTCGAGTTCTCATCCTCTAACGCCTTATTTTTAAGCCTAAGTCTAGAAATATGCAAATTACCGTCGTATTCTCAAACCGGGAGTCCCGCGGCTGCGGGGTCAGTTCCTACGAGTTACATTGGTCCCGTGGGAGGTGTTGGTGCCACGCACGAGGACACTCGGGGGCTGTTTTGAGATCTCACCCTCTAACGCCATGTTTTTCTTAAGTCTAGAAATATGCAAATTACCGTCGTATTCTCAAATCGGGAGTCCCGCGGCTGCGGGGTCAGTTCCTACGGGTTACATTCGTCCCGTGGGAGGTGTTGGTGCCACCCACGAGGACGTTCGGGGAATGTTTCGAGATCTGACCCTCTAACGCCATGTTTTGCTTAAGTCTAGGAATATGCAAATTACCGTCGTATTCTCAAATCGGGAGTCCCGCGGCTTCGGGGTCAATTCCTACGAGTTACATTGGTCCCGTGGGAGGTGTTGGTGCCACCCACGGGGACGTTCGGTGGCAGTTTCGAGTTCTCACCCTATAACGCCATGTTTTTAAGCCTAAGTCTAGAAATTTGCAAATTACCGTCGTATTCTCAAACCGGGAGTCCCGCGGCTGCGGGGTGAGTTCCTACGAGTTACATTGGTCCCGTGGGAGGTGTTGGTGCCACCCACGGGGACGTTCGGTGGCAGTTTCGAGTTCCCACCCTCTAACGCCATGTTTTTAAGCCTAAGTCTAGAAATTTGCAAATTACCGTCGTATTATCAAACCGGGAGTCCCGCGGCTGCGGGGTCAGTTCCTACGAGTTACATTGGTCCCGTGGGAGGTGTTTGTGCCACCCACGGGGAGTGTTTCGGGTTTTCACCCTCTAACGCCATGTTTTTAAGCCTAAGTCTAGAAATATGCAAATTATCGTCGTATTCTGAAACAGGGAGTCCCGCGGCTGCGGGGTCAGTTCCTACGAGTTACATTGGTCCCGTGGATGGTGTTGGTGCCCCCCATGGGGACGTTCGGTGGCAGTTTCGAGTTCTCACCGTCCTACGCCATGTTTTTAAGCCTAAGTCTAGAAATATGCAAATTACCATCGTATTCTAAAACCGGGAGTCCCACGACGGCGGGGTCAGTTCCTACGAGTTACATTGGTCCCGTGGGAGGTGTTGGTGCCACCCACCAGGACGTTCGGTGGCAGTTTTGAGTTCTCACCATCTAACGCCTTGTTTTTAAGCCTAAGTCTAGAAATTTGCAAATTACCGTCGTATTCTCAAACCGGGAGTCCCGCGGCTGCGGGGTCAGTTCCTATGAGTTACATTGGTCCCGTGGGAAGTGTTGGTGCAACCCACGGGGACGTTCGGTGGCAGTTTCGAGTTCTCACCCTCTAACGCCATGTTTTTAAGCCTAAGTCTAGAAATATGCAAATTACCGTCGTATTCTCAAATCGGGTGTCCCGCGGCTGCGGGGTCAGTTCCTACGGGTTACATTGGTCCCGTGGGAGGTGTTGGTGCCACCCACGAGGACGTTCGGGGGATGTTTCGAGATCTCACCATCTAACGCCATGTTTTGCTTAAGTCTAGGAATATGCAAATTACCGTCTTATTCTCAAACCGGGAGTCCCGCGGCTTTGGAGTCAATTCCTACGAGTTACATTGGTCCCGTGGGAGGTGTTGGTGCCACCCACGGGGACGTTCGGTGGCAGTTTCGAGTTCTCACCCTCTAACGCCATGTTTTTAAGCCTATGTCCAGAAATTTGCAAATTACCGTCGTATTCTCAAACCAGGAGTCCCGCGGCTGCGGGGTCAGTTCCTACGAGTTACATTGGTCCCGTGGAAGGTGTTGGTGCCACCCACGGGGACGTTCGGTGGCAGTTACGAGTTCTCACCCTCTAACGCCATGTTTTTAAGCCTAAGTCTAGAAATTTACAAATTACCGTCGTATTCTCAAACCGGGAGTCCCGCGGCTACGGGGTCAGTTCCTACGAGTTACATTGGTCCCGTGGGAGGTGTTGGTGCCACCCACGGGGACGTTCGGTGGCAGTTTCGAGTTCCCACCCTCTAACGCCATGTTTTTAAGCCTAAGTCTAGAAATTTGCAAATTACCGTCGTATTATCAAACCGGGAGTCCCGCGGCTGCGGGGTCAGTTCCTACGAGTTACATTGGTCCCGTGGGAGGTGTTGGTGCCACGCACGAGGACACTCGGGGGCTGTTTTGAGATCTCACCCTCTAACGCCATGTTTTTCTTAAGTCTAGAAATATGCAAATTACCGTCGTATTCTCAAATCGGGAGTCCCGCGGCTGCGGGGTCAGTTCCTACGGGTTACATTCGTCCCGTGGGAGGTGTTGGTGCCACCCACGAGGACGTTCGGGGAATGTTTCGAGATCTGACCCTCTAACGCCATGTTTTGCTTAAGTCTAGGAATATGCAAATTACCGTCGTATTCTCAAATCGGGAGTCCCGCGGCTTCGGGGTCAATTCCTACGAGTTACATTGGTCCCGTGGGAGGTGTTGGTGCCACCCACGGGGACGTTCGGTGGCAGTTTCGAGTTCTCACCCTCTAACGCCATGTTTTTAAGCCTAAGTCTAGAAATTTGCAAATTACCGTCGTATTCTCAAACCGGGAGTCCCGCGGCTGCGGGGTGAGTTCCTACGAGTTACATTGGTCCCGTGGGAGGTGTTGGTGCCACCCACGGGGACGTTCGGTGGCAGTTTCGAGTTCCCACCCTCTAACGCCATGTTTTTAAGCGTAAGTCTAGAAATTTGCAAATTACCGTCGTATTATCAAACCGGGAGTCCCGCGGCTGCGGGGTCAGTTCCTACGAGTTACATTGGTCCCGTGGGAGGTGTTTGTGCCACCCACGGGGAGTGTTTCGGGTTTTCACCCTCTAACGCCATGTTTTTAAGCCTAAGTCTAGAAATATGCAAATTATCGTCGTATTCTGAAACAGGGAGTCCCGCGGCTGCGGGGTCAGTTCCTACGAGTTACATTGGTCCCGTGGATGGTGTTGGTGCCCCCCATGGGGACGTTCGGTGGCAGTTTCGAGTTCTCACCGTCCTACGCCATGTTTTTAAGCCTAAGTCTAGAAATATGCAAATTACCATCGTATTCTAAAACCGGGAGTCCCACGACGGCGGGGTCAGTTCCTACGAGTTACATTGGTCCCGTGGGAGGTGTTGGTGCCACCCACCAGGACGTTCGGTGGCAGTTTTGAGTTCTCACCATCTAACGCCTTGTTTTTAAGCCTAAGTCTAGAAATTTGCAAATTACCGTCGTATTCTCAAACCGGGAGTCCCGCGGCTGCGGGGTCAGTTCCTATGAGTTACATTGGTCCCGTGGGAAGTGTTGGTGCAACCCACGGGGACGTTCGGTGGCAGTTTCGAGTTCTCACCCTCTAACGCCATGTTTTTAAGCCTAAGTCTAGAAATATGCAAATTACCGTCGTATTCTCAAATCGGGTGTCCCGCGGCTGCGGGGTCAGTTCCTACGGGTTACATTGGTCCCGTGGGAGGTGTTGGTGCCACCCACGAGGACGTTCGGGGGATGTTTCGAGATCTCACCATCTAACGCCATGTTTTGCTTAAGTCTAGGAATATGCAAATTACCGTCTTATTCTCAAACCGGGAGTCCCGCGGCTTTGGAGTCAATTCCTACGAGTTACATTGGTCCCGTGGGAGGTGTTGGTGCCACCCACGGGGACGTTCGGTGGCAGTTTCGAGTTCTCACCCTCTAACGCCATGTTTTTAAGCCTATGTCCAGAAATTTGCAAATTACCGTCGTATTCTCAAACCAGGAGTCCCGCGGCTGCGGGGTCAGTTCCTACGAGTTACATTGGTCCCGTGGAAGGTGTTGGTGCCACCCACGGGGACGTTCGGTGGCAGTTACGAGTTCTCACCCTCTAACGCCATGTTTTTAAGCCTAAGTCTAGAAATTTACAAATTACCGTCGTATTCTCAAACCGGGAGTCCCGCGGCTACGGGGTCAGTTCCTACGAGTTACATTGGTCCCGTGGGAGGTGTTGGTGCCACCCACGGGGACGTTCGGTGGCAGTTTCGAGTTCCCACCCTCTAACGCCATGTTTTTAAGCCTAAGTCTAGAAATTTACAAATTACCGTCGTATTCTCAAACCGGGAGTCCCGCGGCTACGGGGTCAGTTCCTACGAGTTACATTGGTCCCGTGGGAGCTGTTGGTGCCACCCACGAGGACGTTCGGGGGGTGTTTCGGGTTTTCACCCTCTAACGCCATATTTTTAAGCCAAAGTCTAGAAATATGCAAATTATCGTCGTATTCTCAAACCGGGAGTCCCGCGGCTGCGGGGTCAGTTCCTACGAGTTACATTGGTCCTGTGGGAGGTGTTGGTGCCACCCACGGGGACGTTCGGTGGAATTTTCGAGTTCTCACCCTCTAACGCCTTGTTTTTACGCCTAAGTCTAGAAATATGAAAATTACCGTCGTATTCTCAAACCGGGAGTCCCGCGGCTGCGGGGTCAGTTCCTACGAGTTACATTGGTCCCGTGGGAGGTGTTGGTGCCACCCACGGTGACGTTCCGTGGCAGTTTCGAGTTCTCACCCTCTAACGCCATGTTTTTAAGCCTAAGTCTAGAAATATGCAAATTACCGTCGTATTCTCAAACCGGGAGTCCCGTGGCTGCAGGGTCAGTTCCTACGAGTTACATTGGTCCCGTGGGAGGTGTTGGTGCCACGCACGAGGACGTTCGGGGGATGTTTCGAGATCTCACCATCTAACGCCATGTTTTGCTTAAGTCTAGGAATATGCAAATTACCGTCTTATTCTCAAACCGGGAGTCCCGCGGCTTTGGAGTCAATTCCTACGAGTTACATTGGTCCCGTGGGAGGTGTTGGTGCCACCCACGGGGACGTTCGGTGGCAGTTTCGAGTTCTCACCCTCTAACGCCATGTTTTTAAGCCTATGTCCAGAAATTTGCAAATTACCGTCGTATTCTCAAACCAGGAGTCCCGCGGCTGCGGGGTCAGTTCCTACAAGTTACATTGGTCCCGTGGAAGGTGTTGGTGCCACCCACGGGGACGTTCGGTGGTAGTTTCGAGTTCTCACCATCTAACGCCATGTTTTTAAGCCTAAGTCTAAAAATTTGCAAATTACCATCGTATTCTCAAACCGGGAGTCCCGCGGCTGCGGGGTCAGTTCCTACGAGTTACATTGGTCCCGTGGAAGGTGTTGGTGCCACCCACGGGGACGTTCGGTGGCAGTTTCGAGTCCCCACCCTCTAACGCCATGTTTTTAAGCCTAAGTCTAGAAATTTACAAATTACCGTCGTATTCTCAAACCGGGAGTCCCGCGGCTACGGGGTCAGTTCCTACGAGTTACATTGGTCCCGTGGGAGGTGTTGGTGCCACCCACGGGGACGTTCGGGGGGTGTTTCGGGTTTTCACCCTCTAACGCCATGTTTTTAAGCCAAAGTCTAGAAATATGCAAATTATCGTCGTATTCTCAAACCGGGAGTCCCGCGGCTGCGGGGTCAGTTCCTACGAGTTACATTGGTCCTGTGGGAGGTGTTGGTGCCACCCACGGGGACGTTCGGTGGAATTTTCGAGTTCTCACCCTCTAACGCCTTATTTTTACGCCTAAGTCTAGAAATATGAAAATTACCGTCGTATTCTCAAACCGGGAGTCCCGCGGCTGCGGGGTCAGTTCCTACGAGTTACATTGGTCCCGTGGGAGGTGTTGGTGCCACCCACGGTGACGTTCCGTGGCAGTTTCGAGTTCTCACCCTCTAACGCCATGTTTTTAAGCCTAAGTCTAGAAATATGCAAATTACCGTCGTATTCTCAAACCGGGAGTCCCGTGGCTGCAGGGTCAGTTCCTACGAGTTACATTGGTCCCGTGGGAGGTGTTGGTGCCACCCACGGGGACGTTCGGGGGATGTTTCGGGTTTTCACCCTCTAACGCCTTGTTTTTAAGCCTAAGTCTAGAAATATGCAAACTACCGTCGTATTCTCAAACCGGCTGTCCTGCGGCATCGGGGTCAGTTCCTAGGAGTTACATTGGTCCCGTGGGAGGTGTTGGTGCCACCCACGGGGATGTTCGGTGGCAGTTTCGAGTTCTCACCCTCTAACGCCATGTTTTTAAGCCTAAGTCTAGAAAGTTGTAAATTACCGTCGTATTCTCAAACCGGGAGTCCCGCGGCTGCGGGGTCAGTTCCTATGAGTTACATTGGTCCCGTGGGAAGTGTTGGTGCCACCTACGGGGATGTTCGGGTGGGTGTTTCGGGTTTTGACCCTCCAACGCCATATTTTTAAGCCTAAGTCTAAAAATATGCAAATTATCGTCGTATTCTCAAACCAGGAGTCCCGCGGCTGCTGGGTCAGTTCCTATGAGTTACATCGGTCCCATGGTAGGTGTTGGTGCCACCCACGTGGACGTTCAGGGGCTGTTTCGAGATCTCACCCTCTAACGCCATGTTTTGCTTAAGTCTAGAAATATGCAAATTATCGTCGTATTCTCAAATCGGGAGTCCCTCGGCTGCGGGGTCAGTTCCTACGAGTTACATTGGTCCCGTGGGAGGTGTTGGTGCAACCCACGGGGACGTTCGGTGGCAGTTTCGAGTTCTCACCCTCTAACGCCATGTTTTTAAGCCTAAGTCTAGAAATTTGCAAATTACTGTCGTATTCTCAAACCGGGAGTCCCGCGGCTGCGGGGCCAGTTTCTACGAGTTACATTTGTCCCGTGGGAGGTGTTGGTGCCACCCACAGGAACGTTCGGTGGCAGTTTCGAGTTCTCACCCTCTAACGCCATGTGTTTAAGCCTAAGTCTAGAAATTTGCAAATTACCGTCGTATTCTCAAACCGGGAGTCCCGCGGCTGCGGGGTCAGTTCCTACGAGTTACAATTGTCCCGTGGGAGGTGTTGGTGCCACCCGCGGGGACGTTCGGTGGGTGTTTCGGGTTTTCACCCTCTAACGCCATGTTTTTAAGCCTAAGTCTAGAAATATGCAAATTATCGTCGTATTCTCAAACCGGGAGTCCCGCGGCTGCGGGGTCAGTTCCTACGAGTTACATTTGTCCCGTGGGAGGTGTTGGTGCCACCCACGGGGACGTTCGGTGGCATTTTCGAGTTCTCACCCTCTAACGCCTTGTTTTTACGCCTAAGTCTAGAAATATACAAATTACCGTCGAATTCTCAAACCGTCCCGCGGCTGCAGGGTCAGTTCCTACGAGTTACATTGGTCCCGTGGGAGGTGTTGGTGCCACCCACGGGGACGTTCGGGGGATGTTTCGGGTTTTCACCCTCTAACGCCATGTTTTTAAGCCTAAGTCTAGAAATATGCAAATTACCGTCTTATTCTCAAACCGGCTGTCCCGCGGCATCGGGGTCAGTTCCTATGAGTTACATTGGTCCCGTGGGAGGTTTGGTGCCACCCACGGGGACGTTCGGTGGCAGTTTCGAGTTCTCACCCTCTAACGCCATGTTTTTAAGCCTAAGTCTAGAAATTTGTAAATTACCGTCGTATTCTCAAACCGGGAGTCCCGCGGTTGCGGGGTCAGTTCCTACGAGTTTCATTGGTCCCGTGGGAAGTGTTGGTGCAACCCACGGGGACGTTCGGGGGGTGTTTCGGGTTTTGACCCTATAACGCCATGTTTTTAAGCCTAAGTCTAGAAATATGCAAATTACCGTCGTATTCTCAAACCAGGAGTCCCGCGGCTGCGGGGTCAGTTCCTATGAGTTACATCGGTCCCATGGGAGGTGTTGGTGCCACCCACGTGGACGTTCGGGGGCAGTTTTGAGATCTCACCCTCTAACGCCACGTTTTGCTTAAGTCTAGAAATATGCAAATTATCGTCGTATTCTCAAATCGGGAGTCCCTCGGCTGTGGGGTCAGTTCCTACGAGTTACATTGGTCCCGTGGAAGGTGTTGGTGCAACCCACGGGGACGTTCGGTGGCAGTTTCGAGTTCTCACCCTCTAACGCCATGTTTTTAATCCTAAATCTAGAAATTTGCAAATTACTGTCGTATTCTCTAACCGGGAGTCCCGCGGCTGCGGGGTCAATTCCTACGAGTTACATTGGTCCCGCGGGAGGTGTTGGTGCCACCCAAGGGGACGTTCAGGGGGTGTTTTGGGTTTTCACCCTCTGACGCCCTGTTTTTAAGCCGAAGTCTAGAAATATGCAAATTACCGTCGTATTCTCAAACCGGGAGTCCCGCGGCTGCGGGGTCAATTCCTACGAGTTACATTGGTCCCGTGGGAGGTGTTGGTGTCACCCACGGGGACGTTCGGGGGGTGTTTCGGGTTTTCACCCTCTAACGCCATGTTTTTAAACCTAAGTCTAGAAATATGCAAATTACCGTCGTATTCTCAAACCGGGAGTCCCGCGGCTGCGGGGTCAGTTCCTACGAGTTACATTGGTCCCGTGGGAGGTGTTGGTGCCACCCACAGGGACGTTCGGTGGAAGTTTCGAGTTCTCACCCTCTAACGCCATGTTTTTAAGCCTAAGTCTAGAAATATGCAAATTACCGTCGTATTCTCAAATCGGGAGTCCCGCGGCTGCGGGGTCAATTCCTACGGGTTACATTCGTCCCGTGGGAGGTGTTGGTGCCACCCACGAGGACGTTCGGGGGATGTTTCGAGATCTCACCCTCTAACGCCATGTTTTGCTTAAGTCTAGGAATATGTAAATTATCGTCGTATTCTCAAACCGGGAGTCCTACGGCTTCGGGGTCAATTCCTACGAGTTACATTGGTCCCGTGGGAGGTGTTGGTGCCACCCACGGGGACGTTCGGTGGCAGTTTCGAGTTCTCACCCTCTAACGCCATGTTTTTAAGCCTAAGTCTAGAAATTTGCAAATTACCGTCGTATTCTCAAACCGGGAGTCCCGCGGCTGCGGGGTCAGTTCCTACGAGTTAAATTGGTCCCATGGGAGGTGTTGGTGCCACCCACGGGGACGTTCGGGGAGTGTTTCGGGTTTTCACCCTCTAACGCCATGTTTTTAAGCCTAAGTCTAGAAATATGCAAATTATCATCGTATTCTCAAACCGGGAGTCCCACGGCTGCGGGGTCAGTTCCTACGAGTTACATTGGTCCCGTGGGCGGTGTTGGTGCCACCCATGGGGACGTTCGGTGGCAGTTTTGAGTTCTCACCCTCCAACGCCATGTTTTTAAGCCTAAGTCTAGAAATATGCAAATTACCGTCGTATTCTAAAATCGGGAGTCCCACGACTGCGGGGTCAGTTCCTACGAGTTACATTGGTCCCGTGGGAGGTGTTGGTGCCACCCACCAGGACGTTCGGTGGCAGTTTCGAGTTCTCACCATCTAACGCCATGTTTTAAAGCCTAAGTCTAGAAATTTGCAAATTACCGTCGTATTCTCAAACCGGGAGTGCCGCGGCTGCGACGTAAATTCCTATGAGTTACATCGGTCCCATGGGAGGTGTTGGTGCCACCCACGTGGACGTTCGGGGGCTGTTTTGAGATCTCACCCTCTAACGCCATGTTTTGCTTAAGTCTAGAAATATGCAAATTATCGTCGTATTCTCAAATCGGGAGTCCCTCGGCTGTGGGGTCAGTTCCTACGAGTTACATTGGTCCCGTGGAAGGTGTTGGTGCAACCCACGGGGACGTTCGGTGGCAGTTTCGAGTTCTCACCGTCTAACGCCATATTTTTAATCCTAAATCTAGAAATTTGCAAATTACCGTTGTATTCTCAAACCGGGAGTCCCGCGGCTGCGGGGTCAATTCCTACGAGTTACATTGGTCCCGTGGGAGGTGTTGGTGCCACCCACGGGGACGTTCAGGGGGTGTTTTGGGTTTTCACCCTCTGACGCCATGTTTTTAAGTCGAAGTCTAGAAATATGCAAATTACCATCGTATTCTCAAACCGGGAGTCCCGCGGCTGCGGGGTCAGTTCCTACGAGTTACATTGGTCCCGTGGGAGGTGTTGGTGTCACCCACGGGGACGTTCGGGGGGTGTTTCGGGTTTTCACCCTCTAACGCCATGTTTTTAAACCTAAGTCTAGAAATATGCAAATTACCGTCGTATTCTCAAACCGGGAGTCCCGCGGCTGCGGTGTCAGTTCCTACGAGTTACATTGGTCCCGTGGGAGGTGTTGGTGCCACCCACAGGGACGTTCGGTGGAAGTTTCGAGTTCTCACCCTCTAACGCCATGTTTTTAAGCCTAAGTCTAGAAATATGCAAATTACCGTCGTATTCTCAAACCGGGAGTCCTGCGGCTACGGGGTCAGTTCCTACGAGTTACATTGATCCCGTGGGAGGTGTTGGTGCCACCCACGGGAACGTTCGGGGGGTGTTTCGAGATCTCACCCTCTAACGCCATGTTTTGCTTAAGTCTAGGAATATGCAAATTACCGTCGTATTCTCAAACCGAGAGTCCTGCGGCTTCGGGGTCAATTCCTACGAGTTACATTGATCCCATGGGAGGTGTTGGTGCAACCCACGGGGACGTTCGGTGGCAGTTTCGAGTTCCCACCTCTAACGCCATGTTTTTAAGCCTAAGTCTAGAAATATGTAAATTACAGTCGTATTCCCAAATCGGGAGTCCCACGGCTGCGGGGTCAGTTCCTACGAGTTACATTGGTCCCGTGGGAGGTGTTGGTGCCACCAACGAGGACGTTCGGGGGATGTTTCGAGATCTCACCCTCTAACTCCATGTTTTGCTTAAGTCTAGGAATATGAAAATTACCGTCTTATTCTCAAACTGGGAGTCCCGCGGCTTTGGGGTCAATTCCTACGAGTTACATTGGTCCCGTGGGAGGTGTTGGTGCCACCCACGGGAACGTTCGGTGGCAGTTTTGAGTTCTCACCTTCTAACGCCATTTTTTTAAGCCTAAGTCTAGAAATTTGCAAATTTCCGTCGTATTCTCAAACCGGGAGTCCCGCGGCTGTGGGGTCAGTTCCTACGTGTTACATTGGTCCCGTGGGAGGTGTTGGTGCCACCCACGGGGACGTTCGGTGGCAGTTTCGAGTTCCCACCTCTAACGCCATGTTTTCAAGCCTAAGTCTAGAAATATGCAAATTACCGTCGTATTCTCAAATCGGGAGTCCCGCGGCTGCGGGGTCAATTCCTACGGGTTACATTCGTCCCGTGGGAGGTGTTGGTGCCACCCACGAGGACGTTCGGGGGATGTTTCGAGATCTCACCCTCTAACGCCATGTTTTGCTTAAGTCTAGGAATATGTAAATTATCGTCGTATTCTCAAACCGGGAGTCCTACGGCTTCGGGGTCAATTCCTACGAGTTACATTGGTCCCGTGGGAGGTGTTGGTGCCACCCACGAGGACGTTCGGTGGCAGTTTCGAGTTCTCACCCTCTAACGCCATGTTTTTAAGCCTAAGTCTAGAAATTTGCAAATTACCGTCGTATTCTCAAACCGGGAGTCCCGCGGCTGCGGGGTCAGTTCCTACGAGTTAAATTGGTCCCATGGGAGGTGTTGGTGCCACCCACGGGGACGTTCGGGGAGTGTTTCGGGTTTTCACCCTCTAACGCCATGTTTTTAAGCCTAAGTCTAGAAATATGCAAATTATCATCGTATTCTCAAACCGGGAGTCCCACGGCTGCGGGGTCAGTTCCTACGAGTTACATTGGTCCCGTGGGCGGTGTTGGTGCCACCCATGGGGACGTTCGGTGGCAGTTTTGAGTTCTCACCCTCCAACGCCATGTTTTTAAGCCTAAGTCTAGAAATATGGAAATTACCGTCGTATTCTAAAATCGGGAGTCCCACGACTGCGGGGTCAGTTCCTACGAGTTACATTGGTCCCGTGGGAGGTGTTGGTGCCACCCACCAGGACGTTCGGTGGCAGTTTCGAGTTCTCACCATCTAACGCCATGTTTTAAAGCCTAAGTCTAGAAATTTGCAAATTACCGTCGTATTCTCAAACCGGGAGTGCCGCGGCTGCGACGTCAATTCCTATGAGTTACATCGGTCCCATGGGAGGTGTTGGTGCCACCCACGTGGACGTTCGGGGGCTGTTTTGAGATCTCACCCTCTAACGCCATGTTTTGCTTAAGTCTAGAAATATGCAAATTATCGTCGTATTCTCAAATCGGGAGTCCCTCGGCTGTGGGGTCAGTTCCTACGAGTTACATTGGTCCCGTGGAAGGTGTTGGTGCAACCCACGGGGACGTTCGGTGGCAGTTTCGAGTTCTCACCGTCTAACGCCATATTTTTAATCCTAAATCTAGAAATTTGCAAATTACCGTTGTATTCTCAAACCGGGAGTCCCGCGGCTGCGGGGTCAATTCCTACGAGTTACATTGGTCCCGTGGGAGGTGTTGGTGCCACCCACGGGGACGTTCAGGGGGTGTTTTGGGTTTTCACCCTCTGACGCCATGTTTTTAAGTCGAAGTCTAGAAATATGCAAATTACCATCGTATTCTCAAACCGGGAGTCCCGCGGCTGCGGGGTCAGTTCCTACGAGTTACATTGGTCCCGTGGGAGGTGTTGGTGTCACCCACGGGGACGTTCGGGGGGTGTTTCGGGTTTTCACCCTCTAACGCCATGTTTTTAAACCTAAGTCTAGAAATATGCAAATTACCGTCGTATTCTCAAACCGGGAGTCCCGCGGCTGCGGGGTCAGTTCCTACGAGTTACATTGGTCCCGTGGGAGGTGTTGGTGCCACCCACAGGGACGTTCGGTGGAAGTTTCGAGTTCTCACCCTCTAACGCCATGTTTTTAAGCCTAAGTCTAGAAATATGCAAATTACCGTCGTATTCTCAAACCGGGAGTCCTGCGGCTGCGGGGTCAGTTCCTACGAGTTACATTGATCCCGTGGGAGGTGTTGGTGCCACCCACGGGAACGTTCGGGGGGTGTTTCGAGATCTCACCCTCTAACGCCATGTTTTGCTTAAGTCTAGGAATATGCAAATTACCGTCGTATTCTCAAACCGAGAGTCCTGCGGCTTCGGGGTCAATTCCTACGAGTTACATTGATCCCATGGGAGGTGTTGGTGCAACCCACGGGGACGTTCGGTGGCAGTTTCGAGTTCCCACCTCTAACGCCATGTTTTTAAGCCTAAGTCTAGAAATATGTAAATTACAGTCGTATTCCCAAATCGGGAGTCCCACGGCTGCGGGGTCAGTTCCTACGAGTTACATTGGTCCCGTGGGAGGTGTTGGTGCCACCAACGAGGACGTTCGGGGGATGTTTCGAGATCTCACCCTCTAACTCCATGTTTTGCTTAAGTCTAGGAATATGAAAATTACCGTCTTATTCTCAAACTGGGAGTCCCGCGGCTTTGGGGTCAATTCCTACGAGTTACATTGGTCCCGTGGGAGGTGTTGGTGCCACCCACGGGAACGTTCGGTGGCAGTTTTGAGTTCTCACCTTCTAACGCCATTTTTTTAAGCCTAAGTCTAGAAATTTGCAAATTACCGTCGTATTCTCAAACCGGGAGTCCCGCGGCTGTGGGGTCAGTTCCTACGTGTTACATTGGTCCCGTGGGAGGTGTTGGTGCCACCCACGGGGATGTTCGGGGGGTGTTTCGAGTTTTCACCCTCTAACGCCATGTTTTCAAGCCTAAGTCTAGAAATTTGCAAATTACCATCGTATTATCAAACCGGGAGTCCCGCGGCTGCGGGGTCAATTCCTACGAGTTACATTGGTCCCGCGGGAGGTGTTGGTGCCACCCACGGGGACGTTCGGTGTTATTTTCGAGTTCTCACCCTCTAACGCCTTATTTTTACGCCTAGGTCTAGAAATATACAAATTACCGTCGTATTCTCAAACCGGGAGTCCCGCGGCTGCAGGGTCAGTTCCTACGAGTTACATTGGTCCCGTGGGAGGTGTTGGTGCCACCCACGGGGACGTTCGGGGGATGTTTCGGGTTTTCACCCTCTAACGCCTTGTTTTTAAGCCTAAGTATAGAAATATGCAAATTATCGTCGTATTCTCAAACCGGCTATCCTGCGGCATCGGGGTTAGTTCCTACGAGTTACATTGGTCCCGTGGGAGGTTTGGTGCCACCCACGGGGACGTTCGGTGGCAATTTCGAGATCTCACCCTCTAACGCCATGTTTTTAAGCCTAAGTCTAGAAAGTTGTAAATTACCGTCGTATTCTCAAACTGGGAGTCCCGCGGCGGCGGGGTCAGTTCCTACGAGTTACATTGGTCCCGTGGGAAGTGTTGGTGCCACCCACGGGGACGTTCGGGGGGTGTTTCGGGTTTTGACCCTCCAACGCCATGTTTTTAAGCCTAAGTCTAGAAATATGCAAATTACCGTCGTATTCTCAAACCCGGAGTCCCGCGGCTGCGGGGTCAGTTCCTACGAGTTACATCGGTCCCATTGGAGGTGTTGGTGCCACCCACGTGGACGTTCGGGGGCTGTTTCGAGATCTCACCCTCTAACGCCATGTTTTGCTTAAGTCTAGAAATATGCAAATTATCGTCGTATTCTCAAATCGGGAGTCCCTCGGCTGCGGGGTCAGTTCCTACGAGTTACATTGGTCCCGTGGGAGGTGTTGGTGCAACCCACGGGGACGTTCGGTGGCAGTTTCGAGTTCTCACCCTCTAACGCCATGTTTTTAAGCCTAAGTCTAGAAATCAACAAATTACCGTCGTATTCTCAAACCGGGAGTCCCGCGGCTGCGGGGCCAGTTCCTACGAGTTACATTTGTCCCGTGGGAGGTGTTGGTGCCACCCACGGGAACGTTCGGTGGCAGTTGCGAGTTCCAACCCTCTAACGCCATGTGTTTAAGCCTAAGTCTAGAAATTTGCAAATTACCGTCGTATTCTCAAACCGGGAGTCCCGCGGCTGCGGGGTCAGTTCCTACGAGTTACAATTGTCCCGTGGGAGGTGTTGGTGCCACCCACGGGGACGTTCGGGGGGTGTTTCGGGTTTTCACCCTCTAACGCCATGTTTTTAAGCCTAAGTCTAGAAATATGCAAATTATCGTCGTATTCTCAAACCGGGAGTCCCGCGGCTGCGGGATCAGTTCCTACGAGTTACATTTGTCCCGTTGGAGGTGTTGGTGTCACCCACGGGGACGTTCGGTGGCATTTTCGAGTTCTCACCCTCTAATGCCTTGTATTTACGCTTAAGTCTAGAAATATACAAATTACCGTCGTATTCTCAAACCGGGAGTCCCGCGGCTGCAGGGTCAGTTCCTACGAGTTACATTGGTCCCGTGGGAGGTGTTGGTGCCACCCACGGGGACGTTCGGGGGATGTTTCGGGTTTTCACCCTCTAACGCCTTGTTTTTAAGCCTAAGTCTAGAAATATGTAAATTACCGTCGTATTCTCAAACCGACTGTCCCGCGGCATCGGGGTCAGTTCCTACGAGTTACATTGGTCCCGTGGGAGGTTTTGTGCCACCGACGGGGACGTTCGGTGGCAGTTTCGAGTTCTCACCCTCTAACGCCATGTTTTTAAGCCTAAGTCTATAAATTTGTAAATTACCGTCGTATTCTCAAACCAGGAGTCCCGCGGTTACGGGGTCAGTTCCTACGAGTTTCATTGGTCCCGTGGGAAGTGTTGGTGCAACCCACGGCGACGTTCGGGGGGTGTTTCGGGTTTTGAACCTCCAACGCCATGTTTTTAAGCCTAAGTCTAGAAATATGCAAATTACCGTCGTATTCTCAAACCAGGAGTCCCGCGGCTGCGGGGTCAGTTCCTATGAGTTACATCGGTCCCATTGGAGGTGTTGGTGCCACCCACGTGGACGTTCGGGGGCTGTTTCGAGATCACACCCTCTAACGCCATGTTTTTCTTAAGTCTAGAAATATGCAAATTATTGTCGTATTCTCAAATCGGGAGTCCCTCGACTGCAGGGTCAGTTCCTATGAGTTACATTGGTCCCGTGGGAGGTGTTGGTGCAACCCACGGGGACGTTCGGTAGCAGTTTCGGGTTTTCACCCTCTGACGCCTTGTTTTTACGCCTAAGTCTAGAAATACACAAATTACCGTCGTATTCTCAAACCGGGAGTCCCGCGGCTGCAGGGTCAGTTCCTACGAGTTACATTGGTCCCGTGGGAGGTTTGGTGCCACCCACGGGGACGTTCGGTGGCAGTTTCGAGTTCTCACCCTCTAACGCCATGTTTTTAAGCCTAAGTCTAGAAATTTGTAAATTACCGTCGTATTCTCAAACCGGGAGTCCCGCGGTTGCGAGGTCAGTTCCTACGAGTTTCATTGGTCCCGTGGGAAGTGTTGGTGCAACCCACGGGGACGTTCGGGGGGTGTTTCGGGTTTTGACCCTCCAACGCCATGTTTTTAAGCCTAAGTCTAGAAATATACAAATTACCGTCGTATTCTCAAACCAGGAGTCCCGCGGCTGCGGGGTCAGTTCCTATGAGTTACCTCGGTCCCATGGGAGGTGTTGGTGCCACCCACGTGGACATTCGGGGGCTGTTTCGAGATCTCACCCTCTAACGCCATGTTTTGCTTAAGTCTAGAAATATGCAAATTATCGTCGTATTCTCAAATCGGGAGTCCCTCCGCTGTGGGGTCAGTTCCTACGAGTTACATTGGTCCCGTGGAAGGTGTTGGTGCAACCCACGGGGATGTTCGGTGGCAGTTTCGAGTTCTCACCCTCTAATGCCATGTTTTTAATCCTAAATCTAGAAATTTGCAAATTACCGTCGTATTCTCAAACCGGGAGTCCCGCGTCTGCGGGGTCAATTCCAACGAGTTACATTGGTCCCGTGGGAGGTGTTGGTGCCACCCACGGGGACGTTCAGGGGGTGTTTTGGGTTTTCACCCTCTAACGCCATGTTTTTAAGCCGAAGTCTAGAAATATGCAAATTACCGTCGTATTCTCAAACCGGGAGTCCCGCGGCTGCGGGGTCAGTTCCTACGAGTTACATTGGTCCCGTGGGAGGTGTTGGTGTCACCCACGGGGACGTTCGGGGGGTGTTTCGGGTTTTCACCCTCTAACGCCATGTTTTTAAGCCTAAGTCTAGAAATATGCAAATTACCGTCGTATTCTCAAACCGGGAGTCCCGCGGCTGCGGGGTCAGTTCCTACGAGTTACATTGGTCCCATGGGAGGTGTTGGTGCCACCCACAGGGACGTTCGGTGGAAGTTTCGAGTTCTCACCCTCTAACGCCATGTTTTTAAGCCTAAGTCTAGAAATATGCAAATTACCGTCGTATTCTCAAATCGGGAGTTCCGCGGCTGCGGGGTCAATTCCTACGGAATACATTCGTCCCGTGGGAGGTGTTGGTGCCACCCACGAGGACGTTCGGGGGATGTTTCGAGATCTCACCCTCAAACACCATGTTTTGCTTAAGTCTAGGAATATGCAAATTACCGTCGTATTCTCAAACCGGGAGTCCTGCGGCTTCGGGGTCAATTCCTACGAGTTACATTGGTCCAGTGGGAGGTGTTGGTGCCACCCACGGGGACGTTCGGTGGCAGTTTCGAGTTCTCACCCTCCAACGCCATGCTTTTAAGCCTAAGTGTAGAAATATGAAAATTACCGTCGTATTCTAAAATCGGGAGTCCCACGACTGCGGGGTCAGTTCCTACGAGTTACATTGGTCTCGTGGGAGGTGTTGGTGCCACCCACCAGGACGTTCGGTAGCAGTTTCGAGTTCTCACCATCTAACGCCATGTTTTTAAGCCTAAGTCTAAAAATTTGCAAATTACCGTCCTATTCTCAAACCGGGAGTCCCGCGGCTGCGGGGTCAGTTCCTACGAGTTACATTAGTCCCGTGGGAGGTGTTGGTGCCACCCACGGGGACGTTCGGTGGCAGTTTCGAGTTCCCACCCTCTAACGCAATATTTTTAAGCCTAAGTCTAGAAATTTGCAAATTACCGTCGTATTCTAAAATCGGGAGTCCCACGACTACGGGGTCAGTTCCTACGAGTTACATTGGTCCCGTGGGAGGTGTTGGTGCCACCCACCAGGACGTTCGGTGGCAGTTTCGAGTTCTCACCATCTAACGCCATGTTTTTAAGCCTAAGTCTAAAAATTTGCAAATTACCGTCGTATTCTCAAACCGGGAGTCCCGCGGCTGCGGCGTCAGTTCCTATGAGTTACATTGGTCCCGTGGGAAGTGTTTGTGCCACCCACGGGGACGTTCGGGGGGTGTTTCGGGTTTTGACCCTCCAACGCCTTATTTTTAAGCCTAAGTCTAGAAATATGCAAATTACCGTCGTATTCTCAAACCAGGAGTCCCGCGGCTACGGGGTCAGTTCCGATGAGTTACATCGATCCCATGGGAGGTGTTGGTGCCACCCACGTGGACGTTCGGGGGCTGTTTCGAGATCTCACCCTCTAACGCCATGTTTTGCTTAAGTCTAGAAATATGCAAATTATCATCGTATTCTCAAATGAGGAGTCCCTCGGCTGGGGGGTCAGTTCCTAGGAGTTACATTGGTCCCGTGGGAGGTGTTGGTGCAACCCACGGGGACGTTCGGTGGCAGTTTCGAGTTCTCACCCTCTAACGCCATGTTTTTAATCCTAAGTCTATAAATTTGCAAATTACCGTCGTATTCTCAAACCGGAAGTCCCGCGGCTGCGGGGTCAGTTCCTACGAGTTACATTGGTCCCGTGGGAGGTGTTGGTGCAACCCACGGGGACGTTCGGTGGCAGTTTCGAGTTCTCACCCTCTAACGCCATGTTTTTAAGCCTAAGTCTAGAAATATGTAAATTACAGTCGTATTCTCAAATCGGGAGTCCCGCGGCTGCGAGTTACATTGGTCCCGTGGGAGGTGTTGGTGCCACCCACGAGGACGTTCGGGGGATGTTTCGAGATCTCACCCTCTAACGCCATGTTTTGCTTAAGTCTAGGAATATGCAAATTACCGTCTTATTCTCAAACTGGGAGTCCCGCGGCTTTGGGGTCAATTCCTACGAGTTACATTGGTCCCGTGGGAGGTGTTGGTGCCACCCACGGGAACGTTCGGTGGCAGTTTCGAGTTCTCACCCTCTAACGCCATGTTTTTAAGCCTAAGTCTAGAAATTTGAAAATTACCGTCGTATTCTCAAACCGGGAGTCCCGCGGCAGTGGGGTCAGTTCCTACGTGTTACATTGGTCCCGTGGGAGGTGTTGGTGCCACCCACGGGGACGTTCGGTGGCAGTTTCGAGTTCCCACCTCTAACGCCATGTTTTTAATCCTAAGTCTAGAAATTTGCAAATTACCATTATATTCTCAAACCGGGAGTCCCGCGGCTGCAGGGTCAGTTCAGATGAGTTACATCGGTTCCGTGGGAGGTGTTGGTGCCACCCACGGGGACGTTCGGGGGGTGTTTCGGGTTTTAACCCTCTAACGCCATGTTTTTAAGCCTAAGTCTAGAAATATGCAAATTATCGTCGTATTCTCAAACCGGGAGTCCCGCGGCTGCGGGGTCAGTTCCTACGAGTTACATTGGTCCCGTGGGAGGTTTTGGTGCCACCCACGGGGACGTTCGGTGGCATTTTCGAGTTCTCACCCTCTAACGCCTTGTTTTTACGCCTAAGTCTAGAAATATGCAAATTAAAGTCGTATTCTCAAACCGGGAGTCCCGCGGCTGCGGGGTCAGTTCCTACGAGTTACATTGGTCCCGTGGGAGGTGTTGGTGCCACCCACGGGGACGTTCGGTGGCATTTTCGAGTTCTCATCCTCTAACGCCTTGTTTTTACGCCTAAGTCTAGAAATATGCAAATTACCGTCGTATTCTCAAACCGGGAGTCCCGCGGCTGCAGGGTCAGTTCCTACGAGTTACATTGGTCCCCTGGGAGGTGTTGGTGCCACCCACGGGGACGTTCGGGGGAATGTTTCGGGTTTTCACCCTCTAACGCCTTGTTTTAAGCCTAAGTCTAAAAATATGCAAATTACCGTCGTATTCTCAAACCGGCTGTCCTGCGGCATCGGGTTCAGTTCCTAGGAGTTACATTGGTCCCGTGGGAGGTTTGGTGCCACCCACGGGGACGTTCGGTGGTAGTTTCGAGTTCTCACCCTCTAACGCCATGTTTTTAAGCCTAAGTCTAGAAAGTTGTAAATTATCGTCGTATTCTCTCAAACTGGGAGTCCCGCGGCTGCGGGGTCAGTTCATACGAGTTACATTGGTCCCGTGGGAAGTGTTGGTGCCACCCACGGGGACGTTCGGGGGGTGTTTCGGGTTTTGACCCTCCAACGCCATGTTTTTAAGCCTAAGTCTAGAAATATGCAAATTACCGTCGTATTCTCAAACCAGGAGTCCCGCGCTGCGGGGTCAGTTCCTATGAGTTACATCGGTCCCATTGGAGGTGTTGGTGCCACCCACGTGGACGTTCGGGGGCTGTTTCGAGATCACACCCTCTAACGCCATGTTTTTCTTAAGTCTAGAAATATGCAAATTATTGTCGTATTCTCAAATCGGGAGTCCCTCGACTGCGGGGTCAGTTCCTATGAGTTACATTGGTCCCGTGGGAGGTGTTGGTGCAACCCACGGGAAGTTCGGTGGCAGTGGTTTCGGGTTTTCACCCTCTGACGCCATGTTTTGAAGCCGAAGTCTAGAAATATGCAAATTACCCGTATTCTCAAATCGGGAGCCCGCGGCTGCGGGGTCGGTTCCTACGAGTTACATTGGTCATGTGGGAGGTGTTGGTGCCACCCACGGGGACTTTCGGGGGGTGTTTCGGGTTTTCAGCCTCTAACGCCATGTTTTTAAGCCTAAGTCTAGAAATATGCAAATTACCGTCGTATTCTCAAACCGGGAGTCCCGTGGCTGCGGGGTCAGTTCCTACGAGTTACATTGGTCCCGTGGGAAGTGTTGGTGCCACCCACGGGGACGTTCGGTGGCAGTTTCGAGTTCCCACCCTCTAACGCCATGTTTTTAAGCCTAAGTCTAGATATTTGCAAATTGCCGTCGTATTCTCAAACCAGGAGTCCCACGGCTGCGGGCTCAATTCCTACGAGTTACATTGGTCCCGTGAGAGGTGTTGGTGCCACCCATGGGGACGTTCGGGGAGTGTTTGGGGTTTTCACCCTCTAACGCCATGTTTTTAATCCTAAGTCTAGAAATATACAAATTATCGTCGTATTCTCAAACCGGGAGTCCCGCGACTGCGGGGTCAGTTCCTACGAGTTACATTGGTCCCGTAGGAGGTGTTGGTGCCACCCACGGGGACGTTCGGTGGCATTTTCGAGATCTCACCCTCTAACGCCATGTTTTTACGCATAAGTCTAGAAATATACAAATTACCGTCGTATTCTGAAACCGGGAGTCCCGCGGCTGCAGGGTCAGTACCTACGAGTTACATTGGTCCCGTGGGAGGTGTTGGTGCCACCCACGGGGACGTTCGGTGGCAGTTTCGAGTTCTCACCCTCCAACGCCATGTTTTTAAGCCTAAGTCTAGAAATATGAAAATTACCGTCGTATTCTAAAATCGGGAGTCCCACGACTACGGGGTCAGTTCCTACGAGTTACACTGGTCCCGTGGGAGGTGTTGGTGCCACCCACGAGGACCTTCGGTGGCAGTTTCGAGTTCTCACTCTCTAACGCCATGTTTTTAAGCCTGAGTCTAGAAATTTGCAAATTATCGTCGTATTCTCAAACCGGGATTCCCGCGGCTGCGGGGTCAGTTCCTATGAGTTACATTGGTCCCGTGGGAGGTGTTGGTGCCACCCACGGGGACGTTCGGGGGGTGTTTCGGATTTTCACCCTCTAACGCCATGTTTTTTAGCCTAAGTCTAGAAATATGCAAATTATCGTCGTATTCTCAAACCGGCTATCCTGCGGCATCGGGGTCAGTTCCTACGAGTTACATCGGTCCCGTGGGAGGTGTTGGTGCCACCCACGGGGACGTTCGGGAGGTGTTTCGGGTTTTAACCCTCTAACGCCATGTTTTTAAGCCTAAGTCTAGAAATATGCAAATTATCGTCGTATTCTCAAACCGGGAGTCCCGCGGCTGCGGGGTCAGTTCCTACGAGTTACATTGGTCCCGTGGGAGGTGTTGGTGCCACCCACGGGGACGTTCGGTAGCAGTTTCGAGTTCTCACCCTCTAACGCCATGTTTTTAAGCCTAAGTCTAGAAATATGCAAATTACCGTCGTATTCTCAAACCGGGAGTCCCGCGGCTGCGGGGTCAGTTCCTACGAGTTACATTGGTCCCGTGGGAGGTGTTGGTGCCACCCACCAGGACGTTCGGTGGCAGTTTCGAGTTCTCACCATCTAACGCCATGTTTTTAAGCCTAAGTCTAGAAATTTGCAAATTACCGTCGTATTCTCAAACCGGGAGTCCCGCAGCTGCGGCGTCAGTTCCTATGAGTTACATTTGTCCCGTGGGAAGTGTTTGTGCCACCCACGGGGACGTTCGGGGGGTGTTTCGGGTTTTGACCCTCCAACGCCATGTTTTTAAGCCTAAGTCTAGAAATATGCAAATTACCGTCGTATTCTCAAATCAGGAGTCCCTCGGCTGCGGGGTCATTTCCTACGAGTTACATTGGTCCCGTGGGAGGTGTTGGTGCAACCCACGGGGACGTTCGGTGGCAGTTTCGAGTTCTCACCCTCTAACGCCATGTTTTTAATCCTAAGTCTAGAAATTTGCAAATTACCATCGTATTCTCAAACCGGGAGTCCCGCGGCTGCGGGGTCAGTTCCTACGAGTTACATTTGTCCCGTGGGAGGTGTTGGTGCAACCCACGGGGACCTTCGGGGGGTGTTTCGAGTTTTCACCTTCTAACGCCAAGTTTTTAAGCCTAAGTCTAGAAATATGCAAATTATCGTCGTATTCTCAAACCGGGAGTCCCGCGGCTGCGGGGTCAGTTCCTACGAGTTACATTGGTCCCGTGGGAGGTGTTGGTGCCACCCATGGGGACGTTCGGTAGCAGTTTCGAGTTCTCACCCTCTAACGCCATGTTTTTAAGCCTAAGTCTAGAAATATGCAAATTACCGTCGTATTCTCAAACCGGGAGTCCCGCGGCTGCGGGGTCAGTTCCTACGAGTTACATTGGTCCCGTGGGAGGTGTTGGTGCCACCCACCAGGACGTTCGGTGGCAGTTTCGAGTTCTCACCATCTAACGCCATGTTTTTAAGCCTAAGTCTAGAAATTTGCAAATTACCGTCGTATTCTCAAACCGGGAGTCCCGCAGCTGCGGCGTCAGTTCCTATGAGTTACATTTGTCCCGTGGGAAGTGTTTGTGCCACCCACGGGGACGTTCGGGGGGTGTTTCGGGTTTTGACCCTCCAACGCCATGTTTTTAAGCCTAAGTCTAGAAATATGCAAATTACCGTCGTATTCTCAAACCAGGAGTCCCGCGGCTGCGGGGTCAGTTCCGATGAGTTACATCGGTCCCATGGGAGGTGTTGGTGCCACCCACGTGGACGTTCGGGGGCTGTTTCGAGATCTCACCCTCTAACGCCATGTTTTACTTAAGTCTAGAAATATGCAAATTATCATCGTATTCTCAAATCAGGAGTCCCTCGGCTGCGGGGTCAGTTCCTACGAGTTACATTGGTCCCGTGGGAGGTGTTGGTGCAACCCACGGGGACGTTCGGTGGCAGTTTCGAGTTCTCACCCTCTAACGCCATGTTTTTAATCCTAAGTCTAGAAATTTGCAAATTACCATCGTATTCTCAAACCGGGAGTCCCGCGGCTGCGGGGTCAGTTCCTACGAGTTACATTGGTCCCGTGGGAGGTGTTGGTGCAACCCACGGGGACCTTCAGGGGGTGTTTCGAGTTTTCACCTTCTAACGCCAAGTTTTTAAGCCTAAGTCTAGAAATATGCAAATTACCGTCGTATTCTCAAACCGGGAGTCCCGCGGCTGCGGGGTCAGTTCCTACGAGTTACATTGGTCCCGTGGGAGGTGTTGGTGCCACCCACGGGGACGTTCGGTGACAGTTTCGAGTTCTCACCCTCTAACGCCATGTTTTTAAGCCTAAGTCTAGAAATATGCAAATTACCGTCGTATTCTAAAACCGACTGTCCCGCGGCTGCGAGGTCAGTTCCTACGAGTTACATTGGTCCCGTGGGAGGTGTTGGTGCCATCCACGGGGATGTTCGGTGGCAGTTTCGAATTCTCACCCTCTAAGGCCATGTTTTTAAGCCTAAGTCTAAAAATTTGCAAATTACCGTCGTATTCTCAAACCGGGAGTCCCGCGGCTGCGGGGTCAATTCCTACGAGGTACATTGGTCCTGTGGGAGGTGTTGGTGCCACCCACGGGGACGTTCGGGGGATGTTTCGGATTTTCACCCTCTAACGCCAAGTTTTTAAGCCTAAGTCTAGAAATATGCAAATTACCATCGTATTCTCAAACCGGGAGTCCCGCGGCTGCGGGGTCAGTTCCTACAAGTTACATTGGTCCCGTGGGAGGTGTTGGTGCCACCCACGGGGACGTTCGGTGGCAGTTTCGAGTTCTCACCCTCAAACGCCATGTTTTTAAGCCTAAGTCTATAAATATGCAAATTACCGTCGTATTCTCAAATCGGGAGTCCCGCGGCTGCGGGGTCAGTTCCTACGAGTTACATTGGTCCCGTGGGAGGTGTTGGTGCCACCCACGAGGACGTTCGGGGGATGTTTCGAGATCTCACCCTCTAACGCCATATTTTACTTAAGTCTAGGAATATGCAAATTACCGTCGTATTCTCAAACTGGGAGTCCCGCGGCTTCGGGGTCAATTCCTACGAGTTACATTGGTCCCGTGGGAGGTGTTGGTGCCACCCACGGGGACGTTCGGTGGCAGTTTCGAGTTCTCACCCTCTAACGCCTTATTTTTAAGCCTAAGTCTAGAAATTTGCAAATTACCGTCGTATTCTCAAACCGGGAGTCCCGCGGCTGTGGGGTCAGTTCCTACGAGTTACATTGGTCCCGTGGGAGGTGTTGGTGCCACCCACGGGGACGTTCGGTGGCAGATTCGAGTTCCCACCCTCTAACGCCATGTTTTTAAGCCAAAGTCTAGAAATTTGCAAATTACCGTCGTATTCTCAAACCGGGAGTCCTGCGGCTGCGGGGTCAGTTCCTACGAGTTACATTGATCCCGTGGGAGGTGTTGGTGCCACCCACGGGAACGTTCGGTGGGTGTTTTGGGTTTTCACCCTCTAACCCCATGTTTTTAAGCCTAAGTATAGAAATATGCAAATTACCATCGTATTCTCAAACCGGGAGTCCCGCGGCTGCGGGGTCAGTTCCTATGAGTTACATTGGTCCCGTGGGAGGTGTTGGTGCCATCCACGGGGACGTTCGGTGGCAGTTTCGAGTTCTCACCCTCTAACGCCATGTTTTTAAGCCTAAGTCTAAAAATTTGCAAATTACCGTCGTATTCTCAAACCGGGAGTCCCGCGGCTGCGGGGTCAGTTCCTACGAGTTACATTGGTCCCGTGGGAGGTGTTGGTGCCACCCACGGGGACGTTCGGGGGGTGTTTCGAGTTTTCACCCTCTAACGCCAAGTTTTTAAGCCTAAGTCTAGAAATATGCAAATTACCGTCGTATTCTCAAACCGGGAGTCCCGCGGCTGCGGGGTCAGTTCCTACGAGTTACATTGGTCCCGTGGGAGGTGTTGGTGCCACCCACGGGGACGTTCGGTGGCAGTTTCGAGTTCTCACCCTCTAACGCCATGTTTTTAAGCCTAAGTCTAGAAATATGCAAATTACCGTCGTATTCTCAAATCGGGAGTCCCGCGGCTGCGGGGTCAGTTCCTACGAGTTACATTGGTCCCATGGGAGGTGTTGGTGCCACCCACAAGGACTTTCGGGGGATGTTTCGAGATCTCACCCTCTAACGCAATGTTTTGCTTAAGTCTAAGAATATGCAAATTACTGTCGTATTCTCAAACCGGGAGTCCCGCGGCTTCGGGGTCAATTCCTATGAGTTACATTGGTCCCGTGGGAGGTGTTGGTTCCACCCACGGGGATGTTCGGTGGCAGTTTCGAGTTCTCACCCTCTAACGCCATATTTTAAAGCCTAAGTGTAGAAATTTGCAAATTACCGTCGTATTCTCAAACCGGGAGTCCCGCGGCTGCGGGGTCAGTTACTACGAGTTACATTGGTCCCGTGGGAGGTGTTGGTGCCACCCACGGGGACGTTCGGTGGCAGTTTCGAGTTCCCACCCTCTAACGCCATGTTTTTAAACCTAAGTCTAGAAATTTGCAAATTACCGTCGTATTCTCAAACCGGGAGTCCCGCGACTGCGGGGTCAGTTCCTAGGAGTTACATTGGTCCCGTGGGAGGTGTTGGTGCCACCCACGGGGACGTTCGGGGGGTGCTTCGGGTTTTCACCCTCTAACGCCATGTTTTTAAACCTAAGAATAGAAATATTAAAATTACCGTCGTATTCTCAAACCGGGAGTACCGCGGCTGCGGGGTCAGTTCCTACGAGTTACATTGGTCCCGTGGGAGGTGTTGGTGCCACCCACGGGGACGTTCGGTGGCATTTTCGAGATCTCACCCTCTAACGCCATGTTTTTACGCCTAAGTCTAGAAATATGCAAATTACCATCGTTTTCCCAAACCGGGAGTGGTAACATCCCGCCTAATTAAATACCGGGTGGCCAGTCCCATACTAAATTAAAACAGAATATACAGTTGGCTCATTCTTAGCATCACTGTCGAAAATATTTACAACTGACCCAATACTCAATTAAGCTGGTATTAAAAACTTTCCAAATTTTAATTTAACAAAATCCATTTCCATTTTAAGAATAACACTACACATTTTATTCTACAACACTGATAACCAAATAGATAACACAAAAGAATTTAGATGCAATTGGAATAAACATTCCCAAATAGTATAAATCCTTTACAATAATCCCAACAATGTTAAATGTATTAAAAAGTCCCGAATACAATAGTATTTGACTCCGACAGAAAATGATAACTGAAATCCTTTGGGCGACATGCCCTAACTAAGAATACTGTGAATCAAAAAGATGATAGGCATCTAAGCAAAACTCTATAGCTCCATAGCTCCATAGCTCGTCACAATCAACTATGGTTGGCATCCCTGTTGCTGGACACCTGATATAGAGATACAATAGAAAAGAAAATATGCAAGGAAACGGGTCAGAGCCCGAATGTGTAGATGATTTTTAAAACAGCAAGTATTTAACAAGTGCAATAAAGAATTTATTATGTACATGTTAGATCCAACTCTCACTTTCTATTCTCACCTCTCAACTAGAGTGCACACTTAACGTTTCCTATTAACCTCCTTGTTAATGGTTCCTCTTTTCTAGTCTCCATATTATAATTCCATCCCAATATCATAATCCCCGTATGTCCCATACCATACGTCACATTATTGTTCATTTACATTTCTCATTTATATGATTAGTTTCTCATTAACATGAATCACTTCTCATTAATATGAATTAAGCTTTTCAATTCTTTAAGAATAAACATTCATTAACTTAATTCCATTTTCTTTCTCTATTCACCGTTATCTACAATTATCACACAGTAGATGATTTAACCACAATAAATCCAATCATTCATTTAATCCATTATATATATATATATATATATTCATATATAATACGGCACCCCGAGTCACAGCTGCGGTGCAATGCATTACTCTGCTATCATGTCCCATCATCGCAGGTCGCCGAATAGGGGACTAAAGGTTCGGTAAGATTCCACGAACCACAAACAACAACAAACAAATTGGAGGCAAACATAGTCCTCGTATCCATGGGTCACGCACATACCTACGTACCCACAGTCAGCGGACTTATCAACTCCCCGATAAGTCTTTCATAGACCTATGTTCTCGAGCGACAAATCAAAGATCCCATGGATTCATCAGGATATGACTTCCCTCACGCGCAAACCTCCCACCGATAGCAAGTAAGCTAGGTATGTCATACACATAAATCATTAATCAATCAAATAGGCATTATCATACCTATGATATAATATCAGTAAGGTAATATCACTACCCTAAGATAATTCTCATACGTAGCATTATATCTCTTTTAAATCCCACGTATTAAAATGTCATATCTTTACTTCATAATTTAATTATCCTCGCATCCTATAACATCTCTCCACTCCCGACGTCGTTAAGGTTCATTCGCGGAGCGTCTCGCAAAGCGAAATCCAAACAAGGAACCCCTCCAATACACTACTACTTAACTTTGTCGATCGAGGAGGTCTGTCAACTTTAAATACGCGATTGGGATAACCTCATACCCTCTTTCAACCAAATGTGTTCTAAACTCTCATCTCTATCCAGGAGACATACCACTACGCTCTTGTATTACACTCCGTCCTTGCGAAATCAATAATGAGCTTAAACTCAGTACTTGATGTTCAAATTGTAACCCTAAGGCCACCCTCACTCAATACACATGATTCAAATAGGTTTTTACTCAACATATAATCAGTAAGAAGTCACTAATATCCTACTGGTCCATAACATCATTTCTCCCGAATTACTACGAGTTTAGTTCTCCTTTTAATTAAGGTTAAAACCGATAGTTTCAAATCTATTATAAACACATATTATTTCACTTAGGATTAAACCCTCTTGTAAACTTAAGGATACCCAGGTGTTATATTAAATCACCCCTACTGGTCCTATCTTTAATCCTCATATATCTCCATTTAGAATTTAACAAATGAATCTAGCAACCGAAATTCCATTCGATATAATTTTCATCATTTTAATCACTTGAATCCAAATTAAATTAATTCAAATCTTATCAAGGGTTTACTGATATTTTCTAAGTCCCATAATCTCCAATTAATAATCACCAAAGATCTACAAAAGTTTTGGGATAAGAACCAACATTAAAAAGAAACAACATCATGAATTCTCATATTTTCAATACTCAGAAAAATCAGATCAAAAAATTATTCAAATCGTCAATCCGACTTCAGATTTGGATTCTACACGAAAAATTGAGTCAGGCATGTGTTTTGAGTTTTTCTTAAATCTCATCCAAATGCACTCGAAAAGAAGATCTAAACCTTCTAAATTGGCTCTTCTCATTCCACTCGTTTTTGCCTCTTTTTCCAGAAAATTATCAACATATTATCTTCAAGAACACTAAATTAATTTCAGAATTTCTTCCCCAGATTGATGAATATTTATTGGATTACTAACTACCTACAACTTGAGTTTAATTCCTATATATTTTTAGATTCCAAAAATCCATTAACAACTATATCCTTTCATCTTCCAAGCATGAAAATCATCTCTTTTTATAACTATCCTAACATGGGCAATATACGAACTTAAATTGAAAATATCAAACACTTTCCTTTAATGAAGATTTGATCCTTTGGGGTTGAATAACACAGGTGGTGATGGTGGTGGTGACCTTTGACCTTTGGTTCTCCTCCTTCCCAAGCAAACTTATTTTTCTTTCCAAGCAACCTTCCACTCTCTCTAAAAAGATGATTTTTCAATTTTGTGTAGAAGAGATGAATGAACCCACATTCAACTAATCTCCAAATACTTATAATAAGACAAAACCCGAAATCACTATTCATCCCCCTTGTAAAAATAACCAAAATGCCCTTTTGGCTTGTGTTTTCATTTCCAAATGACCCGAAACCCAAATCCAACATCCAAATAGACTTTTCTGACTATTTCAACCCTTCCGGACACAACGACGCAGTCGAAATGACTATAAGGTCTATAGAAAATAAATTTTATTTTTAATTTAATAAATTAGTCCCGACACGTCCCATACCGCGTCTGACTAAAAAATCCAAATTACCGAAATTATATCACACCGTCATAATAATGACATCATATTCATATATTACCTAAATATCTTTAAGTAATATTCAGAATCATCCATTTTAATATCCACAATTCGGATAAAACCCAAATGAATTAATTTATAATAAAATCCAATTAATCCATTAATTTAAAATATAACCCATTTTAAAAGTCATTAAAATTACGGGGTATTACATACTTCCCCCCTTATAACAGAATTTCGTCCCGGAATTCAGGAATATAAGTCATAACAGTAAGGTCAACTCCGAGTATAGAGCTCACATCGCAAGAAATCCAAGATGTACCGCCCATACAGTACATTAACGAAAATCCCTATCGATGTTATACGCCAAGCCTAGTTTCAACTGAATCAAATTTAGACTTTACCTAATCTTCCCTATACCGTCCTCGCGACAAACTTTGGGAAAAATGATCCTCTCGTAGTGAACAAATAAATCCTGAAGTCACAATTACTTACCTTTTTCACAATTATGAAAAATACTACAATCCAATCATCCAGGGCGCCCATACACCCTCTCGTACCGCTTTCAATATTAAAATTTTTGCAAAGGTTTTAAACTCGTTTCCCAAAGACCTAACTTATTTCGACTCCCAACGGTTATTAGTTTCATGCGTGGGGTGTCTCGCAAGATAAATCCAAACAAGGAACCACCCCGATACACTACTTCTTAAAGTAGTCGGTCATCGAAACTCCTAAGGTCCTTAGTCAATAATATAAAAATTTTGGTTTATAAAAAATATCAGGTTTATCAATTTAAAATAAAAATTTGGTTTTTTGATTTCAAATAGAGTCTACGCATCTACTCTCTTATAGAAGACAAGATGCAGACATATGCTCTCATATACCACAAGTCAATGCACGCCGATAGTCTCATCACGCTCGGACATGCCCAAGGTAAGTAATCCCATAAAAATCAAACCCACGTGATAACAAGTAATATATAGGTGTCCCACACCCCACAGTGAGTCTACGCAAATAACGATGCCATAGGCTAAGTTTAACAACCCTTTTGCCCACACAATATCAATCACTACAAAAATCAATACGCCTCATACTTCCTTAGATAGGAAACATACCCTTATTTGCGGGTGACGGTTGTTGAATCCCAATATTATAACTTTGCTCCGATGAGTCAAGAAAAATTTTACCCCAAATTTTCAGTTCTAGTTAACCACACTCCACTATATACCCAAGCCTTTCAATATATTGCCTTTGTTAGGGAACATACACAATTCACGCATTTCAAGAACTTCTACTGATGTCTCTCCTCAATTTTCCATAATAGGGGTGACCTCGACTACGGTCATCATACTCGAACATACTTCATAACCTCCAAAGTACGATCTCCGCTATCCATTCAATGGCCCACATCTGCCATACTTCTTTGTTCGATCACTCCCGAACGTAAATAAGATTCACTGATATATACGGAATCTTACCAAAGAGATCAACGATCCTAAACATAGGGCTCTATATCAAAGAACGCTAAGCCAAAAACACAGTAAGCCGTACAGACCCTAAAGGAAACTAGAACCTGATGCTCTGATACCACCTGTAACACCCCGCCTAATTAAATACCAGGTGGTCAGTCCCATACCAAATTAAAACAGAATATACAGTTGGCTCATTCTTAGCATAACTGTCGAAAATATTTACAACTCACCCAATACTCAATTAAGCTGGTATTAAAAACTTTCCAAATTTTAATTTAACAAAATCCATTTCCATTTTAAGAATAACACTACACATTTTATTCTACAACACTGATAACCAAATAGATAACACAAAATAATTTAGATGCAATTGGAATAAACATTCCCAAATAGTATAAATCCTTTACAATAATCCCAACAATGTTAAATGTATTAAAAAGTCCCGAATACAATAGTATTTGACTCCGACAGAAAATGATAACTGAAATCCTTTGGGCGACATGCCCTAACTAAGAATACTGTGAATCAAAAAGATGATAGGCGTCTAAGCAAAACTCCATAGCTCCATAGCTCGTCACAATCAACTATGGTTGGCGTCCCTGTTGCTGGACACCTGATATAGAGATACAATAGAAAAGAAAATATGCAAGGAAACGGGTCAGAGCCCGAATGTGTAGATGATTTTTAAAACAGCAACTATTTAACGAGTGCAATAAAGCATTTATTATGTACATGTTAGATCCAACTCTCACTTGCTATTCTCACCTCTCAACTAGAGTGCACACTTAACGTTTCCTATTAACCTCCTAGTTAATGGTTCCTCTTTTCTAGTCTCCATATTATAATTCCATCCCAATATCATAATCCCCGTATGTCCCATACCATACGTCACATTATTGTTCATTTACATTTCTCATTTATATGATTAGTTTTTCATTAACATGAATCACTTATCATTAATATGAATTATGCTTTTCAATTCTTTAAGAATAAACATTCATTAACTTAATTCCATTTTCTTTCTCTATTCACCGTTATCGACAATTATCACACAGTAGATGATTTAACCACAATAAATCCAATCATTCATTTAATCCATTATATATATATATTCATATATAATACGGCACCCCGAGTCAGAGCTGCGGTGCAATGCATTACTCTGCTATCATGTCCCATCATCGCAGGTCGCCGAATAGGGGACTAAAGGTTCGGTAAGATTCCACGAACCACAAACAACAACAAACAAATTGGAGGCAAACATAGTCCTCGTATCCATGGGTCACGCACATACCTACGTACCCACAGTCAGCGGACTTATCAACTCCCCGATAAGTCTTTCATAGACCTATGTTCTCGAGCGACAAATCAAAGATCCCATGGATTCATCAGGATATGACTTCCCTCACGCGCAAACCTCCCACCGATAGCAAGTAAGCTAGGTATGTCATACACATAAATCATTAATCAATCAAATAGGCATTATCATACCTATGATATAATATCAGTAAGGTAATATCACTACCCTAAGATAATTCTCATACGTAGCATTATATCTCTTTTAAATCCCACGTATTAAAATGTCATATCTTTACTTCATAATTTAATTATCCTCGCATCCTATAACATCTCTCCACTCCCGACGTCGTTAAGGTTCATTCGCGGAGCGTCTCGCAAAGCGAAATCCAAACAAGGAACCCCTCCAATACACTTCTACTTAACTTTGTCGATCGAGGAGGTCTGTCAACTTTAAATACGCGATTGGGATAAACCCATACCCTCTTTCAACCAAATGTGTTCTAAACTCCCATCTCTATCCAGGAGACATACCACTACGCTCTTGTATTACACTCCGTCCTTGCGAAATCAATAATGAGCTTAAACTCCGTCCTTGATGTTCAAATTGTAACCCTAAGGCTACCCTCACTCAATACACATGATTCAAATAGGTTTTTCCTCAACATATATTCAGTAAGAAGTCACTAATATCCTACTGGTCCATAACATCATTTCTCCCGAATTACTACGAGTTTAGTTCTCCTTTTAATTAAGGTTAAAACCGATAGTTTCAAATATCTTATAAACACATATTCTTTCACTTAGGATTAAACCCTCTTGTAAACTTAAGGATACCCAGGTGTTATATTAAATCACCCCTACTGGTCCTATCTTTAATCCTCATATATCTCCATTTAGAATTTAACAAATGAATCTAGCAACCGAAATTCCATTCGATATAATTTTCATCATTTTAATCACTTGAATCCAAATCAAATTAATTCAAATCTTATCAAGGGTTTACTGATATTTTCTAAGTCCCATAATGTCCAATTAATAATCACCAAAGATCTACAAAAGTTTTGGGATAAGAAACAACATTAAAAAGAAACAACATCATGAATTCTCATATTTTCAATACTCAGAAAAATCAGATCCAAAAATTATTCAAATCATCAATCCGACTTCATATTTGGATTCTACACGAAAAATTGAGTCAGGTATGTGTTTTGAGTTTTTCTTAAATCTCATCCAAATGCACTCGAAAAGAAGATCTAAACCTTCTAAATTGGCTCTTCTCATTCCACTCGTTTTTGCCTCTTTTTCCAGAAAATTATCAACATATTATCTTCAAGAGCACTAAATTAATTTCAGAATTTCTTCCACAGATTGATGAATATTTATTGGATTACTAACTACCTACAACATGAGTTTAATTCCTATATATTTTTAGATTCCAAAAATTCATTAACAACTATATCCTTTCATCTTCCAAGCATGAAAATCATCTCTTTTTATAACTATCCTAACATGGGCAATATACGAACTTAAATTGAAAATATCAAACACTTGCCTTTAATGAAGATTTGATCCTTTGGGGTTGAATAACACAGGTGGTGATGGTGGTGGTGACCTTTGACCTTTGGTTCTCCTCCTTCCCAAGCAAACTTATTTTTCTTTCCAAGCAACCTTCCACTCTCTCTAAAAAGATGACTTTTCAATTTTGTGTAGAAGAGATGAATGAACCCACATTCAACTAATCTCCAAATACTTATAATAAGACAAAACCCGAAATCACTATTCATCCCCCTTGTAAAAATAACCAAAATGCCCTTTTGGCTTGTCTTTTCATTTCCAAATGACCCGAGACCCAAATCCAACATCCATTTTAAAAGTCATTAAAATTACGGGGTATTACAGGAGTCCCGCGGCTGCGGGGTCAGTTCCTACGAGTTACATTGGTCCCGTGGGAGGTGTTGGTGCCACCCACGGGGACGTTCGGTGGAAGTTTCGAGTTCTCACCCTCCAACGCCATGTTTTTAAGCCTAAGTCTAGAAATATGCAAATTACCGTCGTATTCTAAAACCGGGAGTCCCACAACTGCGGGGTCAGTTCCTACGAGTTACATTGGTCCCGTGGGAGGTGTTGGTGCCACCCACGAGGACGTTCGGTGGCAGTTTCGAGTTCTCACCCTCTAACGCCATGTTTTTAAGCCTAAGTCTAGAAATTTGCAAATTATTGTCGTATTCTCAAACCGGGAGTCCCGCGGCTGCGGGGTCAGTTCCTATGAGTTACATTGGTCCCGTGGGAGGTGTTGGTGCCACCCACGGGGACGTTCGGGGGGTGTTTCGGATTTTCACCCTCTAACGCCATGTTTTTAAGCCTAAGTCTAGAAATATGCAAATTACCGTCGTATTCTAAAACCGGGAGTCCCGCGGCTGCGGGGTCAGTTCCTACGAGTTACATTGGTCCCGTGGGAGGTGTTGGTGCCACCCACGGGGACGTTCTGTGGCAGTTTTGAGTTCTCACCCTTTAACGCCATTTTAAGCCTAAGTCTAGAAATATGCAAATATCTGTCGTATTCTCAAACCGGGAGTCCCGCGGCTGCGGGGTCAGTTTCTACGAGTTACATTGGTCTCGTGGGAGGTGTTGGTGCCACCCACGGGGACGTTCGGTCGCAGTTTCGAGTTCTCACCCTCTAACGCCATATTTTTAAGCCTACGTCTAGAAATATGCAAATTATCGTCGTATTCTAAAACCGGGAGTCCCGCGGCTGCGGGGTCAGTTCCTATGAGTTACATTGGTCCCGTGGGAGGTGTTGGTGCCACCCACGGGGACGTTCGGTGGCAGTTTTGAGTTCTCACCCTCTAACGCCATGTTCTTAAGCCTAAGTCTAAAAATTTGCAAATTACCGTCGTATTCTCAAACTGGGAGTCCCGCGGCTGCGGGGTCAGTTCCTACGAGTTACATTGGTCCCGTGGGAGGTGTTGGTGCCACCCACGGGGACGTTCGGGGGGTGTTTCGGGTTTTCACCCTCTAACACCATGTTTTTAATCCTAAGTCTAGAAATATGCAAATATCCATTGTATTCTCGAACCGGGAGTCCCGCGGCTGCGGGGTCAGTTCCTACGAGTACATTGATCCGGTGGGAGGTGTTGGTGCCACCCACGGGGACGTTCGGTCGCAGTTTCGAGTTCTCACCCTCTAACGCCATGTTTTTAAGCCTAAGTCTAGAAATATACAAATTACCGTCGTATTCTAAAATCGGCAGTCCCGCGGCTGCGGCGTCAGGTCCTACGAGTTACATTGGTCCCGTGGGAGCTGTTGGTGCCACCCACGGGGACGTTCGGTTGCAGTTTCGAGTTCTCACCCTCTAACGCCATGTTTTTAAGCCTAAGTCTAAAATTTTTTAAATTACAGTCGTATTCTCAAACCGGGAGTCTCGCGGCTACGGGGTCAGTTCCTATGAGTTACATTGGTCCCGTGGGAGGTGTTGGTGCCACCCACAGGGATGCTCGGGGGGTGTTTCGGGTTTTCACCCTCTAATTCCATGTTTTTAAGCCTAAGTCTAGAAATATGCAAATTACCATCGTATTCTCAAACCGGGAGTCCCGCGGCTGCGGGGTCAGTTCCTACGAGTTACATTGGTCCCGTGGGAGGTGTTGGTGCCACCCACGGGGACGTTCGTTCGCAGTTTCGAGTTCTCACCCTCTAACGCCATGTTTTTAAGCCTAAGTCTAGAAATATGCAAATTACCGTCGTATTCTGAAACCGGGAGTCCCGCGGCTGCGGAGTCAGTTCCTATGAGTTACATTGGTCCCGTGGGAGGTGTTGGTGCCACCCACGGGGACGTTCGGTGGCAGTTTCGAGTTCTCACCCTCTAACGCCATTTTTTTAAGCCTAAGTCTAGAAATTTACAAATTACCGTCGTATTCTCAAACCGGGAGTCCCGCGGCTGCGGGGTCAGTTCCTACGAGTTACATTGGTCCCGTGGGAGGTGTTGGTGCCACCCACGGGGACGTTCAGGGGGTATTTCGGGTTTTCACCCTCTAACGCCATGTTTTTAAGCCTAAGTCTAGATTTATGCAAATTACCTTCGTATTCTCAAACCGAGAGTCCCGCGGCTGTGGGGTCAGTTCCTACAAGTTACATTGGTCCCGTGGGAGGTGTTGGTGCCACCCACAGGGACGTTCGGTGGCAGTTTCGAGTTCTCACCCTCTAACGCCATGTTTTTAAGCCTAAGTCTAGAATTATGCAGATTACCATCGTATTCTCAAACCGGGAGTCCCGCGGCTGTGGGGTCAGTTCCTACGAGTTACATTGGTCCCGTGGGAGGTGTTGGTGCCACCCACGAGGACATTCGGGGGGTGTTTCGAGATCTCACCCTCTAACGCCATGTTTTTAAGCTTAAGTCTAGAAATATGCAAATTACCGTCTTATTCTCAAATCGGGAGTCCCGCGGCTGCGGGGTCAGTTCCTACGAGTTACATTGGTCCCGTGGGAGGTGTTGGTGCCACCCACGGGGACGTTCGGTGGCAGTTTCGAGTTCTCACCCTCCAACGCCATGTTTTTAAGCCTAAGTCTAGAAATTTTCAAATTACCGTCGTATTCTCAAACCGGGAGTCCCGAGGATGCGGGGTCAGTTCCTACGAGTAAAATTGGTCCCGTGGGAGGTGTTGGTGCGACCCACGGGGACGTTCGGGGGGTGTTTCGGGTTTTCACCCTCTAACGCCATGTTTTTAAGCCTATTTTGAGAAGATTTAAACTTTTCTTGAAATCACAGTAATACAATGCTTCCCATATCTTTTCTTGAATCAAAAGAAATGTTAATTGTTCCCTTATCTCTTCTTTTTTTTTTTGCTGAAATGTGAATTTAATTTTAAAAAAATGTAAATGTCAAAGGGTACATTGGGAAAGTGATATTACTGTAACACGCTTCATTATGTGAAAACAATACCACCTATGGATTTAGAATCAAACAATGAAAAGCAAATTGACCCTTAAAAGGTTAGGTCTCCCTCTATTACATGAAGAAGCACACAATAAATAAAACAATTCATTAGTGTAATCAAATAAATTGATGGCTCCAACCCAGGGTAGTATAAGGCTAGACATTTTTTCATTTTCCTATAGGGGAGAGGTACCTGTCATGCACTAATAATCTTCCACTCACAATGCCCCTATCATAAGCTGTAGGAAAGTCTTCAGAAAGTGGAAAATTGTATGGCCAGCTTTCTTTTTCTATTAACATCTGATAAACATTTCCGCTGAAAATTAGTTTCATTTTCAGTGTTCAAACAAAACAAAATTTTCAAATTTGGGAAATGAAGAAAATTACCGAAAAGCTACCTGTTCTTTGGCATCATGCCAGAGGGAAAGAGGATCCTCATCGGGTAGAACAGAGTTGAGATAAGTGAAAATAGGACCAAAAACCTTTTTCCAAGGCTCTCCTTCACGGAACTTTAGTCCCAATGACTCCCTTGCATAATGTGTACTGAAGAACATCTGGAAGTGAACACCGAAATAGAAACAGTGAGATACATCAAGATAGTTGTTCTATTCGTTATTCATGCTAGGATAAAGCTTCCGCAATGGGAATAACAACATTAGCCCCTAAATCACTAAATTCCTACGTCCAATTTTGCATGTCCTCGCAGAGTCGGTAACACAATGATTAAATGGGTCCAATTTTTAATGTTTAAATAGCTGTTGCAGCATATATATACTGCATATATATGTAGCAGTTGCATATATATGCAGCAGTTGCATATATATGCCTGCATATATATGCAGTAGTTGCATATATATGCAGATGCAACTGCATATATATGCAACACTGCCCCGCCCCGCCCCCTGCCCCGTCGCCTCCTCCCTTTCCCACTCACACACGCACACACGCGCACACAAACACACACACAAACATGTATACATTGGCATATCTGTTAAGTTTTTGGATTGGGGGTTTCACATTGCTGCCAAACATGTTTTATTTCACACACGTACACACGCGCCCCCTGCACGTCCCCTCCCCCCTTCCCCACTCGCACACGCGCACACGCACAAACATGCACACATGCACACACGCGCCCCCTGCCATCCCCTCCCCCCTTTCCCACTCACACGCGCGCACACACAAACATGCACACACGCACACACACAAGCCAGGAGCGTCGTGACTACACGATCGGTTCCTATGACTTACATTGGTCCCGTACGAGATGTTTGTGACTCTTGCGGGACCGTTTTGTGGGTGTTTTACGTTTTCACCCTTCGATGGCATCTTTTTTATTCTCAAGTCTAACTTTTTGCAAATTTACGCCATATACTCAAACCGGGATCCTTGTGACTACCCGTTTGGTTCCTACTATTAACATTGGTCCCGTGCGAGGTGTTCGTGACTCGTACGGTACCGTTTTGTGGCTTTTTTACGTTTTCACCCTTCTAAGGCATGCTTTTATGCTTTAGTCTAATTTTTTGCAAATTTATGTCGTACACTCCAACCGGGAGCGCCGTGACTACGCGATCGGTTCCTACGAGTTACATTGGTCCCGTGCGAGGTGTTCGTGACTCTTACGGGACCGTTTTAAGGTTGTTTTACGTTTTCACCCTTCGATGGCATGCAAGTCTAACTTTTTGCTAATTTGCATCGTACACTCAACCCGAAAGACCCGTTACTACGCGGTCGGTTCCTACGAGTCACATTGGTCCCGTGCGAGGTGTTCGTGACTCTTACGGGACCGTTTTGTGCTTGTTGTACGTGTTCACCCTTCGATGTCATGTTTTTATGCTTTAGTCTATTTTTTTGAAAATTTACGTCGTACACTCTAACCGGGAGCCCCGTGACTACGCGGTCGGTTTCTATGAGTTACATTAATCCCGTGCGAGGTGTTTGTGACTCTTATCGGACCGTTTTATGGTTATTTTACGTTTTCACCCTTCGATGGCATGTTTTTATGCTTAAGTCTAACTTTTTACAAATTTACGTCATACACTCAAACCGGGAGCCCCGTGACTACGCGGTCGGTTCCTACGAGTCACATTAGTCCCGTGCGAGGCGTTCATGACTCTTACGGGACCGTTTTAAGGTTGTTTTACATTTTCACCCTTCGATGGCATGTTTTTATGCTTAAGTTTATTTTTTTGCAAATTTACGTCATACACTCAAATCGGGAGCGACGTGACTACACGGTCAGTTCCTGCGATTTACATTGGTCCCGTGCGAGGTGTTCGTGACTCTTATGGGACTGTTTTGTGGCTATTTTATGTTTTCACCATTCGATGGCATTTTTTATGCTTAAGTCTAATTTTTTGCAAATTTACGTCGTACAATCAAACCGGGAGCGCCTTAAACCTAGAAAGTGGCAATCCGTTGGATAATGACTTCTTTTTCTAGTGTTCACCCTAACTATTCTTTGTTCAAAAGTTATGTTCTCCCCCCCCCCCCCCCCCCCCCAACTGGAAGTGACAAAAAACAAATGCGCCAACAATACCCAAGGTATAGGGGGCACAAAAAACTTAAAATTACGGGGTTTAGACATAAATAGGATCCAAACCCAAAATAATTAAAAAATTGAATCAATGCATATTTAACCTTAAAATAAAGTTCATCATAGGTCTATCCATTACCTGGATATTTTGTTACACCCAACGCTAATCAGAACCTTCTCTATGCCAGCAGCGATGCAATTTCATATTATGTTTTATAGTAGTCCGCCCCCAACATCAATGTATTCTATGACAGTGAAAAAATAATGATTTTTTTGCAAACAGTTATGTTCAATTAAAAAAATGGTAGAACCAAAAAATCAAATTCAAAACCAAAGGAAGAAAACCAGGGTTAGTTCTTTCGTCACTCACTATCCCTACGAGTTACATTGGTCCTGTGGGAGGTGTTGGTACCACCCACGGGGCCTCACGGGGCCGTTCGGGGGCTGTTTTGGGTTTTTGCCCTCTAAAGCCAAACGATAGAGATAAATAAATGAAAACATATCTATTCTAAACAAAAGAACCGATAAATCACCTAACATTTGCACAAATAGCGGGACATTACACTTAAAAGTAGATGAAATTCATAAATTAATGTAAAGTGCTAATACAATGTCAATATCATAATAGGATACAAATAAGATTGATGAGGATAAAATAATATTTTGATACTCAATCTTCCTCAAAATCAACTAAAAGATCCTTCAAATTAGGGTTGTCATCAAGAGCTGACTGGAACTCTTTTGGAGACTTTAATGCGTCTACTTCAGTAGTCATACCCTTTGGTGCATGCACAACAATAGACCAATTGCCATCGTTTATGCACTTCGAGTAGAATAGCTTCTTTACATTCTGAAAGGCACAAATAAAAGGCTCGTCGACTATGCGGTCTTTAGTCTTCATCTTTGATAAATCTACCATAATAAGTTTGGAGTCGGGATCAACTTTGCAAGCATTCGTTGTATCCTCCACCTTTACCCAATCATAATAGAATACGGTTTCTGTGAAATCCAAGTAATCAAGTTCTAGGATTTGTTGAATTATCCCATAATAGGTTAGCACCGTATTCTTTGGATTTTTATCACTTTTGCTAGCGATACAGGTGGTCAAGGCGGAAATTGATATTCCACTGTTTTGCGTCAAAATCTTTTCCTCATATGTTTATGAAATGAAATCAAAACCGTTGGTGCGGAATTTCTTAAACTCTTTCGCACGAAAACTAGGACCTTTTGCTAGGCGTGCAAGTCTAGAAGAGACATCACCTCTTTTTAGAAGCTGCATTTATTAATGAATTTGTATTAGGGCATGTTTTTACCACACATGAATAAATAACCGCACACATAAGATGTGAAAAGTACCTCTTTTGATACCCATGCCCTAAAGTTAGTTGTCGTCCAATTTCTCCTTTGATTTCGGATAATTTCGTTCTCGTACTTCCTACCAAAAAATTATAGAGTTTAGATCATAAAATAAAAAATACATATAATCAAAGAAGAAGAATTCAGTAGATACTCACTCTCTCCAGTCTTGGACTCCATCTTGCGATTCGAAGACATGACGAGTTGCTTGCTCGTATTGTAGGTTTATGAGTTTCACCTCTTTAGGGTTCCCAAATGATAATTCGTCCTCAAACTCGTCAGGTTCCTCTATCACTCGTTCTCCACGAGGATTAAACCTCCTCACCTCTTGTTCTGGCATATGTTCCCTAGCGAATAGCGATGATTCCACCATTATGTATTCTTCAGCAATTGACCCTCCAATATACCGTGTATTCTTTACATAATCTTTGAAGGTTTTCATCAAGCGCTCAAAAGGATACATCCAACGATACCTCACGGGACCACATAATAAAGGTTCATCGCATAAATGCACAAGTAGGTGGATACTGATATCGAAGAATGACGGAGGAAAATATTTCTCTAATACACAAATTGCCTCGGCTAAAGTTGATTTCACAGCTTTAATGTGCCTTTTGTTTACCACTTTTGCACAAAGTAGGGTAAAACATAAACTGATTTGCATAATTGCCCGATGGAGATCTTTTTGTTCAGAGAAGCAATGCCGAAATAACAACGGGATGAATTGGATGATTACGTGCCAGTCGTGAGACTTGCACTGTTTCAAGTCATTTGCTTGGTAGCTTACTACCCTACATAAATTACCAGAATAACTGGTTGGAGTCTTCAAGTTGAACAACGTGTCTAAGAGGATCTTCTTCTCACTAGTATTCAAAGTAAAAGCAGTCGGGGGGATAGAAATTCTTCCTGTCGTTGGATCATTTTTTAACCACAGTCTCTTCTTTATTTTCATATCCTGTAGATCTCGGCGGGCACGCTCTCCATCTTTGGAATGAGATCCACCCAGACATATTCCTATCAAATGTTCTGCAATATTCTTCTCTGTGTGCATCACATCAATTATATGCCTTACACGATGATCTTTCCAATACGGCAAATCAAAAAATATTGATCACCTGGACCATGGCTTCGCTTTACTAGGGTCGTTCGGATACTCCCTAGCTTTACGCTTTAAGTTTACAAACTGGGGGTGTTTGCCTACGTACCTATTCCCCGCAGTCACAGCCACCGCCTTCTCCTCAATTTGCTGACCAGAAAGTCAAATAGGTGTCGTTCTTCGCTCGTGACCGACAGGCAAAAAGTTAGACTTGTCGTTCCTAAAAGGGTGACTGGTCGGCAGAAATCTACGATGACCCGTGTAACTCAACTTACCACTATGTTTTAACCAACAGGCTTCAGTTTCCTCCCCACATATGGGACATCCATAATAACCATGAACATTACAACAGGACAAGGTCCCGTAAGCAGGAAGATCGTGGATCGCCACATCACCATTGCTTTAAGTGTGAACTCTTCTCCCTTATGAGAATCGAACGCCTCCACGCCTTTATCCCACAACTCTTTAAGTTCTTAGATTAATGGTGCTAAGAATATATCAATATCATCACTGGGAGCCTTCGGCCCGGGTATCAACAGAGATAACAATGTGAACTCCTTTCTCATGCATAATGTCGGAGGAAGACTTAAAGGCGCCATAAGAACTGGCCAATAACTCTGACTAGTACTTAAATTATCGAAAGGGTTAAACCCATCGGTTGAGATTGCAAGACGAACGTTGCGCAGTTCCTTTGCAAATTCATGGTGTTGTGCATTTGAAATTTTCCAGATGAGTGAATCAACCGGATGACGCATCAAATTCCCACCCACCTCGCATCGATCATGCCATGTCATGGCCTCCGCTATCCACGGTACAGTAAAAAAACATTTTAACCTTGGCCCAAGTGGAAAATACTTCAAAACCTTTTGTGGGACTTGCGAGCACTTGCAATTTTTTGCATGTTTGCCATTTCCATTCTTACAAACCATATATCTAGGCTCACTGCATACAGGACATTCATCCTTCTCTTCGTGCTCATTCCGGTACAATATGCAATCATACTTGCAAGCATGAATAGATTTGTATTTCAAACCTAAACCCTTCAAACTCTTCTTCATGGTAGGATAATTTTCTGGTAACATGTTCTCTTTTGGGACAATTTTTTTAACCCACTTAAGAATTACGGTTACGCTGTTTCCAGACAAACCAAATTGACTCTTAAAATTATGCAAACCAATCATTGCATATAATACCGAGTGATCTTCATCGCAATCTTTATACAATGGTCTAGCCGCATCGTCTTTCAACCGTATGTATTCCCGATCTCCTAGTAGTTCAGCATCAATTTGTTCATTTACTTGGTCATAATGCGCATTATTTTTATCCATAGGTTGGTGGTTTTGTTGGTTGTGGAGTCCGTAAGCATCATCAATTAAGTCGGTCAATGGACGATGTGTTGGTGAATCATGTACCACTTCTACTCCTTGAGGTTCCGTTACACGGTCGGCTCCCGGTAATTCTTCTGGAACATAAGGTACTACTTTTTCACCATGGTATGTCCATATTATATAGTCTTGACAGATTCCCCACTTTAGTAAATGCAACTCAACAACTTCCAATGACTTATAATTTCAGCTAATACAATGAGTGCACGGACACGGAATCTTCTCACTTTTAAGATTTTTTGAAGCGTATTTAACAAATTCATAAACGCCCTTTACATGATTAATTGATATCCGGTTAGTCTCTCCCATCCACTCTTTGTATTGTGGGAAATCCATGTAATAATCTTCAAATTTCAGTCCTGTGGTAATAGGTTAAAAAATATTATTACAACTGAAATAAAAAGAATATTCTTACGACTGAAACAAAAAAAAATATCATTCCAAACGAAACAAAACCAATATTCTTACAACTGAAAGAAAAAAAATATCATTCCAACTAAAGAAAAACCAATATTCTTACAACTAAAACAAAAAAAAAAATTATTACAACTGAGACGAAAGAAAATATTATTAAATCTTGGCCAACAGATAAAGTGGTCAAGTAATAAAAGATTTTGCATAATTCCTCAATTCCATCCCATCCCCGCTGTTAACGTACACAGGTACATCTCCGCAGCCGTTGTATATTTCATCGACCATTATTTTACCCTCACCCTTCTCCAAAGGTCGGTGATGTACTAGAGTTCCAGGAACCCTGGAGATGAGTATGCACACGCCAAGAAACCTCGAATTGCTCATGTCCTTGATATAGTACTCTTCGCCATAGTCACTGTGAGTTGTTGACGATGATCCGAGCCCCGTTATTGGCGGAGGTGTAGGGGAGGGGAATGTTGGAGGATGAGGCATTTGAGAGGGGAATGTTGGAGGGGAAGGATGTGTGAAACCTTGAGGAGGCATTGGGGGCCTATAACTTTCCCAAAGATTCACAAGTTTCCCAATTTGATTTGTCAATAATTCCAGGGAATTTTTAATCTCATTGACATCCCCATCGGTCTTCAACTGGTGGTCCTTTTGGGATGAGATACAATTCTTGACCGAGGAAAGCTCATCCACAAGAGGTGCAATGTGTTGAAGTTTTGTTTTTGGCATATGTGAACCAACACCTCTCGTTCTCTCCCTTTTGTCCTTTCCAAAGGTCTTAGTCAGGGCATCATTTTCAAGGTCAAAGTCATCAGTAGGGCTCGAATCTGATTGACTGCTGATGGCCTCTATTGATTCCAGTGTCTTAGCCAAGTGCAGCGGGAATTTATTATCTTTTTCCCGTCGAGCATGAAGGAATAAGTTGGACCGATTTGGATTTTTACCGGCATCTGGACCATCTTTTGTCCTACTCTCCCATTCATTCTTCAAATCCTCATATCATTTGGATCCCAACCTACGGATATCAGTTTTTTGTCCCCTATTTTTTTTGTTTTGCTCCCTCTGGACCAACTTTTTTTCCTTTGCCTCATTCTCCAAAAACTTATTCCATTGATCCACCGACATTTCAACATTGGGAGGCACTCTCTCTTTCAAAGCCAAAATATCTGAGCTCGCTACCTCTTTCGGGAAATGTTTCTTCCGAAGGTTTCTCCTGTATGTCCTCAATCCTTCAGCAACCCGAGATAGAACCTTATTCTTGGAACGGTCAGGAAATGAGAAATGCTTGCAAAGTTGGTCATGTATGTCATCTTTGACAGCTTGATCAACAAGGTTCCAATTGTCTGGTCCACCGACTCCCACGTTCATTTTTCCCAGCGACAAACACCGGACTTTAAAGTTCAGCACGTCATTCCTATCACCCGTCGGGTTATTCCCGAGAAGGGAGAAGCCAATAGGCTTATTTTCATTTGAGTGGGTGGCATCATGAGTGTTAGATGGGGGCGTTAAAGCAACGGGAGTGTTGGATTGGGGCGTAGGAGCACTTGGAGTTGGACTTGGTGAGGAGTGAACCATTGGTGGAGTTGTGAATTGCTCAGCCATTGGTGATGAGAATTCGGGTTCTGCACGAGATGGTGAACCTCGTTGTGGTGTCACATCGGCACTTGGTACCCTTGGGTTGTTTCCTCTCGACATTATCTACAAAAATTAAAAAATATAAGTGACTAAATAATTATAGTAATATGAAATTATAACTAATTAATCAAGCTTAATTAGTTTTATATATATAGATAGATAGATACCTTTTCAAAGTAAGACTTTAGAATAAGTTCAATGTGTCTGATCTCCATCCATTCGGTATTAGTTTTTAAGAACCTATGAATTTTTGCACGTGGCCAACTAGAAGGAAGGGTATCTATGATTGATGTGTAGATGTCAGTGACATGAACTCGGAATCCCCTATTTCTCAACTTGTTAGCAAGATTCAATTTTACGTGCATGTGGCGCGAGACATCACAGTCTATGTTAATGCTCTCTGTACGCAGTTGTATCCATAACGGGTGGATTTTTTTTTCCGCCTTCTCCAACAACGTAACCAAGGTCAGGGCTATGTCGGGATTACGTGTGTGAAATATATTTTGTATAACGTCATCCCAGTTTTTTGGTAGAGAAAATAAAATACGATCGAACAAGTAATCTTGCTGGATATCAAATCCATGATTTACAAGGTAGTTAAATTGTTCGATCTTTTTATTTCTGTACCTATAAATAGGAGTACCCTCATTATTACGCACGCTAATAAAAGAGTTATGTGTACGGTATAATTGCAACCTCTCCCACTCTTATTGACAGTATTTATCACCGTGCCTCATTTTTCCTGAGAAAAGTATACGAGGGCATGAATACGAGTCCTGCTATTAAGGTTTAGGTTTGAAAGTTATGAGAGTTTAAACATACATATACACATAAAAAATTTGTTCATAATTACACACATAAACATACATATACACATAAATCTATACACAATTTATTTGTTGGCCCAAGTCCGCGACCCACTGGGTATGACAAAAAATGCACATTAGTCGCAAGATATGTGATATACTTTTTCATAGGCAAATCAAGAGCACGCCCAACAACTTTAATAACATATACATTTATCGACACTAGTATCAATTCAATAAATTCAACATAGTATCCAACAACCAAGCCAACAATATCTCACCATAGTAATGTGCACACGTGTTTGCGACTCGTATGTAAAAAAAAATCATTTAATTATATTTTCTCAAAAAAACAAACAAGACAAACATAGTTTGTCGAAAAAAAATACACACATATACAATCTAGGGTTTATTGACATAATCTATACATACACACACATACAATCTAGGGTTTATTGACATAATCTATACATACACACACATAGTATTTAAGGTTTACTAAACCCTAATATTTTTTTTGACATAAATCTATACATACACATACATACAATCTATACATACACACACATACACACATACAAACATAAATCTACACATACATACACAAAAATTAGGGCTTTAGATAGAAATCATGAAATCCAAATGAATCAATACATACCAACTGAAATCGATTAGCCAAATGCAAATCCAACTGAAATCCAAATGCAAATCCAACTGAAATCCAATCGAAATCGCAGGAGCTCGAAATCGCACGAACCCTAACAGTAAACGAAGTCGCGCGTGATAAATGAGAAGCTGGGAATATTTGTTTTTAAGACCAGACTATGGTCACGGCCTAGACCCGTGACCCGATGTGCGCGACCCATTAATGACCATCAGGCTGGCGATTTCGATCTGGTCACGGCCTAGATCCGTGACCCATTACTGACTGGGCAATAGCGATTTCAACTTAGTCATGGCCAAGAGCCGTGATCCATGCGCGTGACCCTTTACTCACTGGCAGGACAATGGCGATTTTGATTTGGTCACGGCTTAGGGCCGTGACCCATAATGAGTGACCCTTTCCAACAGCCTTGGTGTTTGAATGATGTATGGTCACGGCCTACAGCCGTGACCCATACCAACAAATGGTCACGGCCCAAGTCCGTGACCCATCCGCGACCAGTTTGGAGGGAATTTTGGCGCCAAATTGGTCACGACCTGGTCACAGTCCAAGTCCGTGACCCATCCGCGGCCAGTTTGGAGGGAATTTTGGCGCCAAACTGGTCAAGATCTGGTCACGGCACAAGTCCGTGACCGATTATGGTCAGGGATTTAGTCCGTGACCACTTCCAGAGCATGGATAATTTAGTGTGGTAATAAAATTGGTCACGCTAAATATTGAGTGGGTCACGGCCCAAGTTCGCGACCAGCTGGTCGCGAACTTGGGCCGTGACCCACTGGGCGTGACCATTCGCAGGATTTGGTGTAGTGTTCTTAGCTTCAAGTAGGTCAGCTGGAAGGATCCCTTCTTCAATATATGCTCTTATAGGATCCATCCAAGATGGCCCCATATCAACTTTAATAAAATTGGCCATCAGATCTTCATCAATGCTGCTATTAGCAAGTAGGACAATAGGAATAGTTATTCACAACTCAGTTCTGGTTGCTAAAGCTAGTCGAGCAAGAGCATCTGCTCGGGCATTTTCCAATCTTAGAATTCTGATTATCTGGAAATCTAGCAAAGTGGCAATTATCTCCAAAGCTTTGTCTAAGTATCCAGTCATCAATTCTACTTTAGCTGCGTATAAGTTCAACAACTAATTTACCACCAACTATGAGCCACTGTACCCCACAACTTGCTCGACGTTCAGTGATTTAGCTAGATTTAACCCAACAATCACAGCTTCATATTATGCCTCATTATTGGAAGATTTAAATTGGAATTGTAGAGCGTACTCTATATCTAGGTCATCTGAAGTATTGAGAATGATTCCAGCTCCACATCCAGTTACACAAGATGACCCATCAACATACAAGCTCCATATGGGAATATCATTGTCAAAGGTTTGGTTTGTCAAACTTCCATGATGGAAAATTTTATCTTTTACCTGCTCATATTTCTTTTTCATCTCCTGTACTCCACTGGAGGGTTCTGGTTGGTTAGGGATAACTTTAGTTGGTCTGCTGACTCCTGAACCTTGCTCGGCTAGAATCCCTTGTTTCTCGGGAACCTTAGGGTAAATGAATTCTGCAATAAAATCTTCCACATCTTGGACTTTTAAAGCAGTCATTGGTTCGTATATAAGGTCATATTTTCCTAATTACATATCCCAATACACTAATCTCCCGAATTTTTCCAGCTTATGCAAATCTTACCTCAACGGCATGTCAGTGTATACCACTATGGTGTGAGCTTGAAAATATGGCTTCATCAGTACACTAGCCTCAATTAAGGCTAATGCTAATTTTTCCAGTCTGGGATATCTGAATTCTTCTCCTTAAAAAGCTTTGCTAGTGTAGTAAACTGGCTTTTGAACTTCATTCTCATCCCTGATCAAGGTAGAGCTAACAGCTGATTAAAATAAAACTAGATACAAATACATCTTTTCTCCCAACACTGGTCGGGAGAGTAATGGTGGTGCTCCTCTGTACTTCTTTAATTCCAGAAAGGATTTTTCACATTCATCGTTCCATATAAACATTTTTCTGAGTACTTTAAAGAATGGTAAACACCTGTTTGTTGCTCGAGACACAAATCTATTGAGTACTGCTACGCACCCTGTTAGCCTTTGGACATCCTTTTTACAGGTCGGGGATTGCATTTCGATCAAAGATTTAATCTTATCTGGATTAGCTCCATTGGCCCTTTGATTTACTATATACCCGAGGAATATTCTCTCCTGAACTCTGAAGACGTATTTTTTCGGATTCAACTTCATCTGGTGCTTTTCCAATTGGTCAAATATCTGGTTAAGGTCGACAATATGATCAGCAACTTTTTTCCCTTAGTTAGCATATCATCAACATACACCTCCATGTTCTTGCCTATCTACTCCTCAAATACTTTGTTCACCAGTCTCTGATAAGTGGCACCTACATTTTTTAGACCAAACGGCATAACATTATATTAATAAGTTCCTCGGAGGGTAATAAAGGAAGTACTTTCTCTGTCTTCTGGCTTCATTTTGATCTGGTTATAACCAGAATATGCATCCATGAAACACAGAATCTCGTGCCCCGAAGTAGTATCCACTATTTGATCAATTTGTGGCCAAGGAAAATGATCCTTTAGGCATGCCTTGTTCAAGTCAGTAAAATCCACACATCCTCCACTTATTTTTTTTCTTCTCAACCATAACTACATTGGCCAACCAGTGTAGGTACTTCACATATTCAATAAAGGAAGCTTTTTGAAGCTTCTCCACTTCTTCTTATATAGTCTGGTTTTTCTCCGGACTGAAAACTCTTATTCGCTGCTTTGCAGGTTTAGCATCCTTATTCACATTAAGATCATGGCATATGAAGTTTGGGTCTATACCAGGCATATCTTCATGGATCCATGCGAACACCTACATTCTTTGTCTCAAGAAAGCCACCAACTCCTGTTTAAGAGTTGGTTCTAATGACGCTCCTACTTGAGTACTTTATTTTGGTTTATCATCATCTAGAATAATGCTTTCTGTTGCTTCCACCACCTGGACTTTTACGAGCTCAGATTCAACTCTTGGATATAAGGTTTTAACCTCAGATTCATTGTTTGACTCAGATATCTCCACTTGATAAGTGGTGGTTCTCTTCTTTACTTATAACATATCTTCCTCCTCAGTAGATGAATAGTAACATTCCCAAGATACTTTCTGATCTCCTTTTACTACTCCCACTCCGAAGTTGGTTGGGAATTTTAGGCATTGATGAATAGTAGAAGGTACAACTTCGAACTTCTTTAGTCCCACCCTTCCCATGATCATGTTATAGGCAGAATGAACATTTTTGTCCATTACAAAGAATCTCACTTTCTCCATCCTGCTTTCTAGCCATGTTCCAATCGATATATCTAGATTTATTATACCCAATAGAAATACTTTCTCGCTAGAGAATCCAATAAGTGGTATGTGGTAAGTCTCCAATTGGTGAGTTTCAAACCTAGACTATCAAAATAGGGATATAACATGATGTATATCGAACTGTCGTTATCCATTAATGTTGTTGCTACTAGTACTTCTTTCATCCTGACTCTTATCACCAAAGGATCATCGCGAGGATACAACACTCCGAATATATCGTTCTTTGAAAAGCCAATTATGAGCTTATTCTTACTAACTTTTCTTGGTCGATCTTCCTCGACGAGGTTAATTCGCTAGATGTAGGAACAAGCTTGAACTTCATTGAGGTAAGCTTTCATGTCAGTTGTATGATCTCCTCCTTTTGCATCTCCACCTGTAATCATATTGCAATCAAAGGATCTAAAACTGAGTGTGAATACCTCACGTTTAGGTTGTCTAGGCTTCTTAGGGAGATCAGGCTCGTCTTTTGGATCATCGTCATGGTTCCTCTTCTTATATTCTTTAGGCTTAATTAGTGATTTAGATCTCTCTTGACCTCTACTTCCAGTTCTTCCACCAGCCTGCCGATCAACAAATCTATCCAAGTTTCCTCTTCAGATGAGTGCTTCTATCTCATTATGGAAGGCAATGTACCGGTTGGTCGTATGACCATGATCTTTTTGAAACTCACAATTCTTGGACTTATCCCTCTTATCAGTAGGTGACCTTAACTTTTCAGGATAACTCAAATCATTGTTGTGATTGATTTCCTCCAACATATGATATATATCCACTATTAAAGGAGTGTAATTAGTGAATTTTCTGAGCCGATCTAGGCTTTCTTTTACTTTCAAATTCTTGCGTTCATTGTGATTCTTGTTCTCCTTCTTATCTGACTTTCCTTCTATCTTTTCTTTCGCCTTTGCATCTGAATTCTTTTTAGCAGCCATAGTTTCCTCGGCGTTCATAATCTTCACTGGTTTAGCCATCAATTCTGTCATTGTCTTTGGGGGATCTTTTTCCAGAGTATAATATATTTTATCGAGGATAAAACCACTCATGAGGGCTGTGATTGAAATCTTCTCTTCATAATCAATGACTTTCAGTTTCTCGTTGTTGAAACGAGTGATGTAATCCCTGATGCTTTCTCCTACCTTCTATCTCAAACTAAGCAAATGAGCTACTCACTTCACTGGTTTTGCTCCAAAGAAAAAATTACCAATAAATAGCTCGGCGAGTTATTAGAATCAAGAAATTTGACCCCGAGGAAGACTATTATACCAGATTTGAGCAGATCCAGTGATTGTTCCTAAAAACTCCCTACACCTCATCTCATCAAGAAAATCATAGATATCAGTTATTGCTTGGTATTGTTCTATGTGAGGAACTAGATCACTCTTCCCATCATACTTGGGAGTGACCACTAGAGCTTTAAACTTGGTCGTTGTAGGGAAATCTACGATGGTTTTCACAAAGGGGGATCCCATAATAAGACTTCTCTGGAGAGGATTCTTGGCCTTGGCCATTTCTCCCCATTTGTCTTCCAAATGCTGAATTGAACCTTTCCAATCATCACTGACAGCATCAGATCTATGGGTGGTGACTTCTTTATGTCAACCAACTAATCTTGCAGAGGTTTCTTCTTGCGACCCTTCTCTCTGACTGGACCGATCAGTTCATCGGGTGTTTAATATGGATTGGGTTGAACCTTCCCTTAAATCACTTGGTCGTTGAGTATTTCTCAATACAACCCGTAGGGCATTTCCCTGGGGTCCTAAACGATCAAAATGAGAGGCCCTAATTCGCCTTTCTAAGGCACTCAATCTTTCTGGGATGAGGGACTGCCCAATAGAGGAACTAGTAATTCTGATAGAAGAAGTTGCACCAGGAAGGTACGAAAGATCCCTTAAAGTTCTGGAACGACTATGCCCAACACTCCTTATTAGCAGCGGTGGCATATTCCTTTGATTAAATTGTGTAGGGAATCTAGTTGACAGAGTTTGGGCTAACTGTCATATAGTATCCTGCACAGCTTCTTCACCCTTAGCCAATCTAGACAAAATTCCTGTTAAATCAGTGTTATTTGGAGGGACAGAGGGAGTAGGTAGAATTCCCTTATTTCTGGTGCTTGATTCAGGAATTTTAGCCATGGATGATGAATGAGTGAAAACGTTTAACAATACGTTCCCATAGACGACGCCAATCTGTTGATGCAAAAAATTAGACTAGGCCTAATTGATTGATCACAGATAAATAAATAAAAACAAATAATACAAAGAGATTTTAAAGTGGTTCGGCTCAATGGAAAAGCCTATGTCCACTATTATGTATTGAGTGCCTTGATTTGTTTTTCGATCCCTTGCAATAAGGGTGATACGATGTATTTATAGCCCAATAGGAGTACTGAAAGTTGTCGTGTGAAAGGATGGAATGCCTTTATTTGTTAGGCATTTTCATCAATACATAATGATAATTAAATATACTATTGTTGTCGCTTCACTAGATACACAAGTTGTATGACTGTTGTCGCTTCGTTGGCTCAACATGCTAGATTTTCGGCAATTGGTCGTTCTACCCAGTTGCTCGGGCTTCCTTGTTTGTTGGTATTCCTAGTTGGTCGGGCTTCCTTATTGGTTGGGCTTTTGCATCATGCTGACTTGGACTTGATCCATACTTGATGACGTGTGTTGGTTTATAATTGGTCCACTTAGGATGGTAAATTTTGGTATCAATAGAGGGTACTCCTATTTATAGGTATGGGAATAAGAAGATCGAACAATTTAACTACCTTGAAAATCATGGGGTTGATCTCCAGCAAGAATACCTATTCTACCATATTCTATTTTCCCTACCATAAAGTTAGGATGACTCTATGGAGAATATATTCAACATCCATAATCCTGATGTAATCCTAACCTTGCTTACATTGTTAGATAAGGCAGAAAAAATTGACATATTATGGATACAACTCCATACATAGAGCATTGATATAGACTGCAATGTCTCGCGTCATATGCACATAAAATTAAATCTCGCCAACAAGTTGAAAAAGATGGCATTCCTAGTTCATGACATGAACTATCTATACATCAATCATAAATATGCTTCCTCCTAGTTGTCCACGTGCATAAATTCGTAGGTTTTTAAAAACTGATACCAAATGGATGGAGATCAGACACATTGAACATATTCTAAAGTCTTACTGTAAAAAGGTATATATATATATATATATATATATATATATATATATATATATATATATATATATATATATATATATATATATAGTCAGAAACTTGATTAGTTAGTTATAATTTCATATTATTATAATTATTTAGTCACATATTAATTTGCATTTTTGTAGATAATGGCGGGTGGCGATGGCCATAATGTAATAAGTGATGAGGTGACACACAAACGAGGATCCTCATCTCGTGCTTAATAATACGAATTCTCATCACCAATCGCTGAGAAATTCACAACTTCACCACTGGTTCATTCCCTTACTATAAGTACGAATAGAAAACAAACCCCTGTTGGTCCAACACCCACATTTAGTGCTCTCAACACCTCCCGCTCAAATGAAAAGAATCCCATTAGGTTCTCCATTCTTAGGAATAACCCCACCAATGATAAAAATAACCTGCTAATATTTAAAGCCCAGTGTTTGTCACTGGAGAAAATGAATGTGGGAGTTAGGGGAGCATACAATCGGAACCTTATTGCTCAAGCCATCAAAAATGAACTATATGATCAACTCTACAAGCGGTGTTTATTTCCCAACTATTCAAAGCATAAGGTTCTTTCTTGGGTTGATAAACAAAAGGACGTACAAGAGAAACCTTTGGCAGAAACATTTCTCAAAGGATGCATTGAGCTCCGATATTTTTTCTCTGAAAGACAAATTGTCTCCGAATGTTAAAATATCGGTGGAGCAGTGGAATGAGTTTTGGATAATGAGGCGAAGGACAAGAAGTTGGTCTAGAGGGAGAAGAATAAACAAAACATGGAAAAAATTGATGTCCACAGGCTGCGCTCCATATGTTATGAAGATTTGAAGAATGAATGGTCGAGTATGGAAAAGGATGGTCCAGATGCTCGTAAACAAGAAAATCGGGCCAACTTGTACATTCATGCTCGATAAGACAAAAGATAATATATTCCCACTGCACTTGTCTAAGACTCTGGAATCAATATAGGTCATTAGTAGTTAGTCAAGTTCGATTCCTTTTGATAACTTGGTAAATGATGACCTATCCCAGACCTTTGGAAAGGTTAAAAGAGGGAGTACGAGAGGTGTCGGATCATATATACCGAAAATAAAATTAAAACACACTGCTCCTCTCTTGGACGAGATTTCTTCGGTCAGGAATTGTATCTCGACCCAAGAGGAACATTAGACTAGGATCGATGGGTATGTTCAAGAGATTAAAAGTAACTTAAGACTCTTAACGAGTGAAATTAAGAAACTCGTGTCACTTTTTACTTGAGATTTTGTGCCCCCAATACCTCCTCAAGATTTCCTCTACCCTCATTCCTAAGGTTTCCCCTTTCCTCCCTCTGCCAGTGTTCCCTCCCAAATGTCGCCTCCTTTAACATTCCCCTCCAAAATGACGCCTCCCTCAATATTCTCATGTGATACCCCGCCTATTTAAATACCAGATGATCAATCATTTATAAAAATAAAACAAGAATCTCATCTAGTTTATTCTTAATTAGCATCACTCTCATAAACATTTTTAAAGTTTACTAACCACCTAGTATTCAAAAAGTCGGTTCCAAATTTTATCTTTTTATTAAACAATAACAACATTCGAAAACAATTACAATAACTAAGCCATTCACGGAGTAATAAAAATCTAAACCAATAACAAGATAAATAACTGAATAAAAATAATACTGAATAAACCATCGATTCCCAATACAAAAATCCGACAAAATACCTACTGAAATAAATTGAGTCCACAAATACAAAGTCTGATAAACTGAATAAAATTAACTAACTGGAGGGGAGACATATCCAAATGGAATAACTGAACTGCATCCTAATCTAGGAATGAAGTTACTGAAGCGTTCAATTCAAATTTTGCAAGCATCCACAAGTGCTGCAGCTACGCATCCCTGGAATAGATCATCAAGATTGGTGTCCCTGTGGCTGGACACCTAAAATGTTTTGAAAATATTTTGCAAATGGGTCAGAGCCCAAGAAAACCTTTCAAAAATATTTAAAAAGTATTTATCGCAGTTTAAAATCGGTTATTGATTACACATGTTAGTTCAAATTACACCCTATTTAGTTCCTTACCTCTCAACTAATGTGCACGCCTAATGTCTCCTAACTAGCTATGCTACCCAGCCCAATTAGGTCTCATCAATAACTAACTAACCACTAATAGGTTTAGCTCACTCATATCTCTCATATAGTGCGTTATAATATACCCTTAATTATCATTAAGTCCTTCATTAAGTTTCTCTTTAACTCTCCCGCACCGCCCATACAGTAGGTTATTGTAACGTTAATAATTAACATGTCTCGTATGTTATTATTAACCATAATTAACATTTCATATATGTTATCATTAAACCATTTCATTAGGTTTCTCTGATTAAATCATCTTTGGATATACACGATCTAACTTTACTACTATCACACACTAAGTAGACTAAGCATTATTTTAGACATACACTATCTAGTCTCTCCACTATTGTACATAAGTAGGATAAATCGCCCAAGTATATATATATATATATATATATATATATATATATATATATATATATATATATATCCGGGAGATGTTGTGTATATATATATACTTGCATACTCTGCTATCAGTCCATGTACCTCCCGTACGACATCAACAACTATCGGTTCAGAAATGTCTCCTTGAACCAATAATCAAACATACAATGGAGGCGAACATAAATCTAAGACTTTGGGCTAGACACACACCTAACGCGCCCAAATGATCGGTCACACTATCATACACACATGTAATGCTCAACCCTAAGTTCTATGTTCTGGGGCACAAGTCTAAAATCCCCTAAATGGTCTCATCAGGATAAGACTGTCCATGACGTGAAACCTCATGTGATAGGAGGCAATATATGTATGTTCACACACAAAAGAAAGTACATAATAGTCATACGCACAACTTATCCATATGTCGTATATAGGCATGCACACAACCTATAAATATAATCCTTATAGACATACACACAACCTATAATTTATCCTCCCTATATTGTATAGATATATATATCGAATTCACTTACATTGCAAATTAGGCCCAATTAATCTTAGTCTTAATTCTTCTCAAATATGACTAAGTCCCAATCCTACAATTAGCCTACTCTAAATCGAAATATCTCTCACTATATTTTAAAGTTACCTCAAAGTCCACCCTAGGCCTAGGTTTCAGACGGATCGGATCGGATCAAAAAATGCCTCTTCGGAAAAAATTCCAATTTTTTTGAAAATAAAATAATTATTTCGATTTTCGATCCAATTTTTTGCTAAAAAATTGGAAAATTGACAAAAATCGGAAAAAATCAGAAATTCGAAAAATATATTATAAATCTAGAAATTTCAAGAATTCCAAAATTTTAAAAAAATAAATTTTTGATTTTCGATTACTCGAAATTCTCATTTTAAAGAAAAAAGAAAAGGGCTTAACTTAACATGTAAATACATAAGGATTTGGCCCATATTTCGTTTGTGTCGAAGTTAGGAGGATACTCTCCTTTTTATAGAGAATACTGTGGAGCCTTCTCCCTCTCCCAACCGATGTGGGATATGAAAAACATTCAAAAGATCGAAAAAATCGAAAATCATAAAATAATTCCAAAAAATAGAAAAAAATCGGATTGGCATAGTTTCGAAAAAATTGGATCGAAAAAATCGAAAAATAAAAAATTTAGAATTATTTTCGAATATCAATCCGATTTTTTTCAAAAAAATCCAAAACCGACGAACTAAAATTTCATTCCAAATTAGAAAAAAATTGGATTGAAAATCGGAAAAATCAGAAGTTCGAAAAAAAACAGCCCTTGTCCACCCGATCATTATTCACAAGTTTTAGACTTAAAAGGGAGAAAATTGTCAAAATCTGGGAATCGATTCACCCTTGGGCTGCATCGATTCGAAAATTGTCAGTTCTTCTTCTTCTTCCACGTTGTCGCGTTTTTACGATTTTTCACCATTACAACCTTCTCAATTCTTCATGAAACTTAACAAAATTCTCAACCGACATTCTGAACATTATATAAGTGTATAGGAATGATTTTCAATGTAAATCTAATATTAATTTATCACAAATTCAATCCGAGAAACCATTTTCTTCTAAAATCATTAAAACCCTCATTTTCATTGTTCTTCATCTCTCTCAATTAAAACCTCATATTTCTCCCATTATTAACATCACATATATACTAATTTCATTTTCTATACACCTAAAAATTAAATCTACGTACAAAAACTTCCCAAGATTCATGTATGTAACTCTCAAAAACCCTAAGAACACTAATTTATCATCGATTATACAATCCTACACTACATAGGTATCATAAACGTTTAGAAACATGCAAGATAAACACTTGTCTGGAGATTATGGATCTGATTTATGCAGAAAAATTAGTGGGGATATCTTCCTCTCCTTCCGATCTATATGTTCTGGCGGTGGTGGTGGTGGTGCAAAAATGGTGTGGGGAGCCTTGGAACTCCTCTCCTTCCTCCTTTAGTGGCCTCCCTTTGATTTTTTAATTTTTAACCCTAGAAACCTCAACCTACCAGATGATATAACCTTAAAATTTTTGTAGGTCCTTTTACTCTAAAAAGCCAAAAGACCAAAATACTCTCCCGAGGTGCCGCTTTGGCCTAAAAATGCTCCGGGATCCAATCCAAATTCCCGAGTACACTTTTTTTACTATCTCGACCCTTCTAAACACACTGGCGCACTCAAAATGACCATTTGGATGATCCATAATTAAATCGTATTTTATTTCATAAATTTAAGTCTTGACGTGACTAACATGCACGCCGACTAAATTACTGTAATTGATGTATTTCTCACTCACGACAATCGTAATGCAATCTTATTAATTTATTACTCGTTCACTAAGTAATAATCCATATAATTCATACAAATAAATATTAACCCTTATCTCGCTAATTAATATTTATTTTAATCTGGATTAATTTTCCAATTTAATTTAATTGATCCCCATATAAAAATCATTAAAAATTATGAGGTGTTACATACTTCCCCCCTTACAACAGAATCTCGTCCTTGAAATTCGAAAACAGAATACCTAGTATAAATTACTCTGGATATTTATTTCACATCTCATCCTTGCACTCCCAAGTAGACTCGTCGTCGTTATGGTGCCCTCGTTGAAAACGTACAAATGGGACTACCTTCGACCTCAACCTCCTCTCACTATGGCCTAGAATAGCAATTGGTCTCTCATCGTATAAAATATCGGGATGTAAATACATCTCGTAATCACCTTACTCTGAAATACTCCAACACCTTACTTCACGTTTCATTTTAGTGACTACGCAACACGTCACACTTCTTCCAAGAATAGTCCAATACAATGTGTCTACATTCTAACTATTATAACACTCACTATACTTTGAAGGATCCCCACCTCTCCAGGTGCCAACTTCTCCCTTTTCAAATCATATCACTTCCTTTGTGGAAGACATCTGCAATCATACTCAAATACTCACATTGGACTTCTGAATATTTAATTTGTTATGGTATAACTCTCGTCATATTACACCTCTTCACAGAGTCACTCCTAATTTTCCTCGAAAATCTACAATGTGCATTTCTTGTACTTTCTACCAATATAATCGTCCCTTTTCATTTACTCCTCGGTCCTTGGTAACACACCTTATTCACAACGCAACTTCATTTTCCTTTTTGTCTTATTCTATTTCAGTCTCTAATTTAACAATGCGTCTACATTTATTTAATAAATTTCCATGTCTACTTATGTCCCGTGCATTTCTGCACAAATCAACTGAACGTAATATACTCATTTTAAATTAAGCCTTGTGTACTTGGCATGACTATACAGTAATGTTATACTCAACCCCCCCTACATTCACAACTCAATCATACCCCATGTTTCCCCACCGATCTAGTCGTGGTGTAAACGTTCAACAATGTTTTCACATATCAACACTATATGTCTCTACTGACCTTAATTCATAATCTAATTATTAACTCATAGTTATAACTGAATATGCGTATAATAACTAAGATACTAAACCCATATACTAAAGACCAAACTTTTCCCAACTCCAGACGTTCACTAAATTTTATTTATGGGATGCCTCTCAAAGCGAAATCCGAACAAGGAATCCCCACGATACACTACTAACTAACATTGTCATTCATCAAGATTCGTTAGGCCTTCAGCACATAACTTGTAACCCCAAATCCCCGTCTCCTAACATAAAAAGTTACGCGTCCAATCTCATGTCACTAAAGATGATATACAATGCGGCTCTCTTACTATCACTAAGTCCTCGGTGCTAAATCAATAACGAGCTAAGTCTCTCCTCTCGATCATAAACCAATATACACTGAATCACATCAGTAAACGTCCCTACTCATCGAAATAAAAAATAATAAGACAACATACTCACCGAAGTCTATGATATATATATATATTCAGGTGATGCCTTGCAAAAATAATATATCTCATCCTGGAATAATGAGCACGATAGTCTTATCACACTATCTACTACCGCTCAAACCCTAGGTATCTAGTCACTACAAATGATCGTAATAAATTCTACTTTCATAACTCTCAAACATAGTAAAATTAATAACACAATACAAACATCCTCCTAGTGTACACACTCGCTCCTCCGCAGGAAACACCAAAGATCCCTGCTACCCAACGATAAATATATACCTACTAAGGCTGGCACTGCCAAAGCACCCACTAAATCCAATTCTCTCACGAATTTAAGTGTTAAGTAATCATATATTGTGATGCACCCATGTCACCCGAACTTATTATATACGCATAAGGATAAGATAAGATTTCTATCTCCATTTTCCATCTACCTGGCCTGGTCAACGGGTTCCTGAGCATAACTCTCACGCCACCCAACATCAGTTGCAATGTTGTATATCCAAGATCGCATCCTGTACTTTCCCATTTCCTTGCTTTGGGCAATCCTTCTTCATGTGCCCCGTCTCTCCACAATCGTAGAAACTGCCATAGAAATTCCCTTGCTTTTGGTCCTGGCCTTCCCCGCCATTCCTTTAGTACTGAAGACCCTGAGGAATGGGGTGCTGTTGTTACTGTTAAGGGCCCTGTTGGTCCTTCCTGATCTCACCACCCTCGGGTCAATAACCTTCAGACTTAAATCTCTTAGTCATATTCCCTTACCGGAAGACTCACTTTTACGGCTGTTGTTCTTCCCCACTAGCATCATTCCCATCTACCTTCCCAGTCTGACTGGTCTCACTTATTTGTTGTGGATAAGTTCAATATAGGTGGCCTTACTCTCCATATATGGGACACCTTTCTGTGCCATCCCCCTATCTTTGTCCCGAGTGGCCATATCGGGGTGTCCTTCATTTGAACCTAGTAGTCTTGTCTCCAAATGCTACTCATGTTGTCCCTTTGGCTCCGCTGGCTCTATGGAACACGTTGATGGCCTTGACGGACCTAACTAAATCCACTGTCACTTGGTAGGAATCCAAATTATCTGAATCATATAAATGGTTCCTCTACCGCATATACCCTCTTGTGGTACTTCACTAGCTCCGTTTAATCCATTTCTCCTATTCGGATCAATTCCCCAACCCTCTTAGCTTCCTTTTCCTGGAAGTGTTGATATAAAAATTTAAATATATGTCCTTGAGGACATAGTCACTGGTCATCCTAGTCGTCTTTCCCATTCACGCTTGTGTATTATACCCACGAGCCCATTATCAACTTACGAACCCTTTTTATTCCCCATATCCCCTTCGTTGGGTATGAAGTTTGCTAAACAAGTCAATTTCTCTCCCACAGTTGGTCTTTATCTGACCCATTGGTGATAAGTTCTGAAACTCCATTCGAATCTCTGTCTGAAGTGGAGATAAAAGATCTTACAGTTAAATCGCGCCCAAATTTCTCATTATTAATGTATCTCTTCATGGTTCTGGCGACTGACTCCCATCATTACAACGCTGCTCTTAAGAGAAAAAATAATTTCGCTTCAAATTTAATCTTGGGTTTCGCTGCACTCCACCCTACACAATTTCCTTTGTATCATCTCCTTCCATTGGCCCATAACACTTCCTCTATTCCCCGAATCCTTATAGATGGCTCTTCAAAAAAGTTCCTCCGACTTCCCCCTGTCGACTTTGCTGAGTGAATCTGAATTTTCACAATCGTTATCTACGATAGTGCGTTGGGGGAAACTACTGCCCCAGAGTGATTGTCCTATTGTCATCTACCTGAGAAATAATCATCACGACTTATATCGCGATCACCGCTCCCAAAATACTCTATAGCTTCTGTTTATCCTCTCCTCCTGTAATCCTTCTAACGTCCATCCCTAGTCGTCCTATATTGTTCGGTGTACAAAGTCCAATCAAACTTGTATATGAGTCACATCAACTATAATTAATAGCAGAAGACGTAAGTCTTATACATAGAGGAATACAACAACCCTATAATAAGGCTCTATATCAGAGAATGCTAAGCTGAAACATGGAAATTTGCATAAATCCTAAGGACACTAGAACCTCATGCTCTGATACCATAAGTGAAACCTCGCCTATTTAAATACTGGGTGATCAAATCTTTATAAAAATAAGACGGGATTATCATCTGGTTCATTCTTAGCATCACTGTTGAAAACATTTTTAAAGTTAACTAACCACCTAGTATTCAAAAAGTTGGTGCCAAATTTTATCTTTTTATTAAACAATAACAACACGCGAAAATAAATACAATAACCAAGCCATTCACGCTGTAATAAAAATTTGAACCAATCACAAGATAAATAACTGAATAAAAATAATACCGAATAGACCATTGGTTCCCAATACAAAAGTCCAACTAAATACCTACTGAAATAAATTGAGTCCACAAATACAATGTTTAATAAACTGAATAAAATGAACTAACTGAAGGGGCGACATGCCCAAATAGAATAATTGAACTGCATCCTACTCTAGAAATGAAGTGACTGAAGTGTCTAATTCAAATCCTATAAGCATCCACAAGTGTTGCAGCTACGCATCCCTGGAACAGATCATCAAGATTGGCGTCCCTGTGGTTGGACCCCTAAAATGTTTTGAAAATATTTTGCAAACGGGTCAGACCCCAAGAAAACCTTTTAAAAATATTTAGCAAGTATTTATCATAGTTTAAAATCAGTTATTGATTACACATGTTAGTTCAACGCACACTCCCATGAGTTACTCACCTCTCAACTTTTGTGCATGCCTAACGTCTCCTACCTAGCTATGCTACCCAACCTAGCTAGGTCCCATCAACAACTCACTAATAGATTTAGATCATGCATACCACCCATACCGTACGCTACAGTATACCCATAATTATCATTAAGTCCTTAGTTAAGCTTCTCTTTGACTCCCTCATACCGCCCATACAATACGTTATTATAACGCTAATAATTAACATTTTTCGTATGCTATTATTAATTATAATTAACATTTGACGTATGTTATCATTAAATATTTTATTAAGTTTCTCTACTTAAATCATATTTAGATATACGTGACCTAACTTTTCTACTATCACACACTAAGTAGATTATATATATTATCTAGTCTCCCTACTATTGTACATAAGTAGGAAAAATCACCCAAGTATATATATATATATATATATATATATATATATATATACAGCATCTCCTGGACTAGATACCGCGATTCACATTGGCATAGTCTGCTACCAGTCGATGTACCTCTTATACCACATTAAGGACTATCGGTTCAGAAATGTCTCCTCGAACCATTAATCAAACAACATACAATGGAGGCGAACATAGTTATAAGCCTTTGGGATACGCACCCAAATGACCGTTCACACTATTATACACACAAGTATTCCTCCACCCTAAGTTCTATGTTCTTGGGCACAAGTCTAAAATCCACCCAATGGGCTCATCATGATAAGACTGTCCACGACACGGAACCTCCCATGATAACAGGCAACGAAGTTATGTTCACACACATAAGAAAGAACATAATAGGCATACGCACAACCTATCTATTTGTCGTATATAGGTATACACACAACCTATAAATATAATTAGTATAGGCATACACAAAATCGATCATTTATCCTTCATACGTAGTATGGATATATATCTCTTGAACACTTATCGTACTTCTCAATTTATGATTTATAACTCTCTATCGTATTTCTCCAGTATTATTCTCTACCCGAAAGGCCCCATTTACCCCTTAAGAGATTTCAGTAGTTATACCGCCACACCCAACTGGTCTCTATCATAGGATCACTCATTCTCTCCGTGATTCATTCTCATTCTCTCGAATTCACTTACATTGCAAATTATGCCCAATTAATCTTAGTCTTAATTCTTCTCAAATATGACTAAGTCCTAACCCTACCATTAGTCTATTGGAAATCAAAATATCTTTCACTATATTTTAAAGTCACCTCAAAAGTCCACCCGATCATTATTCACAAGTTCTCGGGTTAAAAAGGGAGAAATTGTCAAATTCTAAGAAACCGAATCGATTCACCAAAGGACCGAATAGATTCACCCTTAGGTCGAATCGATTCGAAAAGTGGCAGTTCTTCTTCTTCTTATACACAAGTGCGTTTCAATGATTTTTCACCATCACAACTTTCTCAATTCTTCATGAAACTTAACCAGATTCTCAACCAACATTACTGAACATTATACAAGTGTGTAGGAATGATTTCCAACGTAAATGTAATATTAATTTATCACAAATTCAATCCAAGAACCGATTTTCTTCTAAAATCATTAAAACCCCGATTTTCTTTTTTCTTCTTCTCTTTCAATCAAAAACTCAGATTTCTACCATTATTAACATCACATATATACTGATTTCGTTTTCTATTCACATAAAAATTAAATATACATGAAATCCTACCCATGATTCATGTATTTAAGTCTCAAAAACCCCAATAACACCAATTTATCATCGATTATACAACCCTACACTACATAGGTATTATAAACTTTTAGAAACATGCAAGATTAACACTTTCTTGGAGATTGTGGGTCTTATGTGTGAAGAATAATTTGTGGGGATATCTTCCTCTCCTTCCGATCTATGTTCCGGCGGTGGTGGTGGTGCAAAAATGGTGTGAGAACCGTGGAACTCCTCTCTTTCCTCCTCTAGTGGCCTCCCTCTGATTTTTTCTAATTTCTAACCCTAGAAACCTCAACCTACCAGATGATATAACCGTAAAAATTTCGTAGGTCCTTTTACTCTATAAGCCAAAAGACCAAAATACCCTCTCGGGGTGTCTGTTTGGCCTAAAAATGCCTCGAAACCCAATCTAAATCCCCGAGTACACTTTTTTTACTATCTTGACCCTTCCAGACACAGTGGTGCACTCGAAATGACCATATGGATGACCCATAATTAAATCATATTTTATTTCATAAATTTAAGTCTTGACATAACTACCACGTGAATCGTGACTAAATTACTGTAACTGTCGTATTTCTCACCCACGACAATCATAATCCATTCTTATTAATTTATTACTCATTAACTAAGTAATAATCATTATAATTCTTACAAATAAATATTAAACATTGTTTCGCTAATTAATATTTATTTTAATTCGGATTAATTTTCGATTTTAATTTAATTAAACCCCATAAAAAATCATTAAAAATTAAGGTGTTACATTTCTTTCCCAGTGCCTTCGCCTGTTACGGGTCTTGGATCATCGTCAACCACTCACGGTGACTATGGTGAGATGTAATATTTCAAGGACCTGGCCAATAGAAGAATTATTGGCATGTGCACACTTATCTCTGTAGTTGTCGTAACTAAAGTACACGACCGATCTTTGCAGAAGGGTAAAGCTAAGGTGATGGCAGATTTAATATACAATGGCTGCGAGGATGGATATGTGTTCGTTGAGAATGGAGAAGGGATAAAATTGAGGCATTATGCAAATTCTTTTATCACTTGGCCACTTTATTTGTTGGTCAAGCTCTAATAATATTTTTTTCTTGTTTCAGTTGTAATAGTAACTTTTTTATTTTAGTTGTAAGAATATTTTTTTGTTTCTGTTAAATTTTAGTAATATTTTTTTCAGTTGTATTAATATCACTTAGTAGATTTCTTTAATTTACGGTTTAAGTTGTGACAATTTTGTAATCATATTAATTTCTTGAATGCGACGTGACATTTATTTTAACCATTAACACAAGACTGAAATTTGAAGATTATTAAATGGATTAACCACAATACAAGGGGAGACTAGCTGAATAATAAATAATTATGTAAATCATGTTCAAGAATTTGTCAAATACGTTTACAAAAATCTTAAAAGTGATAAGATTTTCCCATTGAATGAACGGAAAATATAAGTTATTAGAAGACATTGAGTTTCATTTAATAAATTGGAGAATTTATCTAAAGTGTAAAATGTGGTCATTCCATGGTGAAAAAACTATACCATATGTTTCAAAAAAAAATTTATACCTACCCATGTAACGAACCCCCAACGAGTGGAAGTGGTACATGATTCACCAACACATCGCTCATTAACCAACTTAATTGATGATGCTTACAGAGTCCACAACCATCAAAACCACCAACCTATAAATAAGAATAATGCATATTATGACCAAGTAAATGAATAATTTTATGCCGAACTAGCAGGAGATCGGGAATACATATGGTTGAAAGCCGATGCGGCTAGACCGTTGTATAAAGATTGTAATGAAGGTCACTATGTATTATATGCAATGATTGGTCTGCATTATTTGAAGAGTAAATTTAGTTTGTTTGGCAACAACGTAATGGTAATTCTTAAGTGGGTTAAAGAAATTCTCCCAAAACAAAATACGTTACCTAAAAATTATCCTACCATCAAGAAGATCTTAAAGGGTTTGGGATTGAAATACAAATCTATTCATGAATGCAAGTATGATTTCATATTATACCGCAACAAGCACAAAGAGAAGGATGGGTGTCCTGTATGTAGTGAGCATAGATATGTGGTTTATGAGAATGAAAAGGACAAAGCAATAAAATATCGCAAGTGCTCGCAAGTCCCACAAAAGTTTTTGAAGTATTTTCCACTTGGGCCACAGTTAAAATGATTTTTAACTTTACTATGGATAGCGGAGGCCATGATATGGCACACTAAATGTGAGGTGGGTGAGAATCTGATGTGTCATTCGGTTGATTTATTAATATGGAAAATTTCAAATGCACGACACCATGAATTCTCAAAGGAACAATTCAATGTACTTCTTGCAATCTCAACCGATGGGTTTCACCCTTTCAGTAATTTAAGAAATAATCAGAGTTAATGGCCAGTTCTCATGGCGCCTTTAAGTCATCCCTCTAACACTATGCATGAGAAAGGAGTTCAAATTATTATCTTTGTTTATAATCGGGCTGAAGGCTCCCGAAGATTATATTGATATATTATTAGACCCATTAAGAACTTAAAGAGTTAGGGGATAAAGGTAAGACAACATTTGACTCTCATATGTATGAAGATCTCACACTTAAAGAAATGGTGATGTCTGCGATCTATGACCTTCCTGCTTATGGGACCTTGTATGGTTGTAATGTTCATGGTTATTATGGATGTCCCATATGTGGGGAGAAGAATGAAGTCAGTTGGCTATATCATAGTGGTAAGATGAGTTATACGTGTCATCATAAATTTTTGTCAACCAGTCACCCTTTCAAGAATGATAAGTCTAACTTTTGGCCTATCGATCATGAGCACAGGATGCCACTTGCTCGGCAATCTGATCAGCAATTCGAAGAGAAGGCGATGGATGTGACTATGGAGAATATGTACGTAGTGAACTATACTTTGTTTGTAAACCTGAAATGTAAAGCTAAGGAGGATCCGAACGACCCTCAGAAAGCGAAGTCATGGTCCAAACGATCAAAAATTTTTGACTTATCGTATTAGAAAGATTATCGTGTAAGGCATGTAATTGATGTGATGTACAAAGATAATAATATTATAAAATATCTTATAAAAACATGTCTGGGTGGATCTCAATCAAAAGATGGAGAGCGGGCTCGCCGTAATTTACATGATATAAAAATAAAGAAGAAATTGTGGTTAAAAAAGGATCTTACAATAGGAAGAAATGATATCCCCTGAATGCTTTCACTTTGATTAATAGTGAGAAGAATATCCTCTTAGAAACGTTGTTCAACTTGAATACTCCAACTAGTTATTCTGGTAATTTAATTTACTAGGATAGTAAGCTAGCAAAAAAATGACTTGAAACGGTGCAAGTCTCACAACTGGCATGTAATCACCCAATTAATCCCTCAACTATTTCGGCATTTCTTCTCTGAACATAAAGATCGTTGTCTGTCCATTCTGCAAATCAGTTTGTGTTTTACCCTACTTTGTGCAAAAGTGGTAAACATAAGACACAAATGTTGTCTTACCTTTAAATCTGCGAAATCAACTTTAATCGAGGCAGTTTGTGTATTAAAGAAATACTTTCCTCCGTCGTTCTTTTATATCAACATCCACCTGCTTTTGCCTTTATGCGATGAAGCATTATTATATGGTCCTATTAGGTATCGCCGAATGTATCCTTTTAAGATCTTGAAGAAAATCTTGAAAGATTATGTAAAGAATACACGATATATTAGAGGGACAATTATTGAAGAATATGTGATTGTGGAATCATCGTTAATGCTAGGGAACATATGAAAGAACAAGAGGTGAGGAGGTTCAATCCTTATGGAGAATAAAGGATCTTGGAACCTTACGAGTTTGAGGATGAATTGCCTTTTGGAAACCCTAAAGAGGTGAAACTCATATATCTACAATACGAGTAAGCAGCTCATTATGTCTTCGAATCGAAGATGAAGCCGAAGACTAGAGAGAATGAGTATCTACTGAACTATTCTTCTTTGATTATATGTGTTTTATATTTTAAGATCCGAACTTTACAATTTACCCTAGGAATCATGAGAACAAAATTGCACAAAATCAAAAAAGAAATTGCACAATAACTCATTTTAGGGCATGCGTATCAAAAGACACAATTTTCACCTCTTATGTGTGCATTTATTTATTCATCTATGGTAAAAACATGACCTGATACAAATTCATTAATAAATGCTTCTTCTAAAAAGAGGTGATATATGTTCAAGGCTTTCATGCCTAGCAAAAGGCCTTCGTTTTCGTCCGAAAGAGTCTAAGAAATTTTGCACAAACGGTTTTTATTTCAATGTATATCCATATGAGGAAAAGATTTTGGCAAGAAATAATGGAATTCAATTTCTTCCTTAACTGCATATATCGATAGCAAAAGCAATAAAAATCCATAGGATACAGTACTAGCTTATTATAGGATAATCCAATAAATTCTAAAACTCAATTGCTTCGATTTCATAAAAATCATATATTATTGTGATTGGGTGAAGGTGGAGCATACTAAAAATGCTTGCAAAGTTGATCCGAACTCCAAAATTATTATAGTAGATTTATCAAAGTTGAAGAGTAAAGACTACATAGTCGACGAGCCTTTTATTTATGTCTTTCAGAACGTAAAGAAGGTATTCTACTCGAAGTGCATAAATAATGACAATTGGTCTATTATTGTGCATGCACCAGAGGATATGACTACTCAAGTAGATGCATTAAAGGCTCCAAAAGAGTTCCAGTTAGCTCTTGATGACAACCCGAATTTGAAGTATCTTTTAGTTGATTTAGAGGAAGATTGAGTATCAAAACATTATTTCATCCTTGTCAATATTATTTGTATCCTATTATGATATTGACACAACATTTGCACTTTACTTTGATGTATGAATATTAAGTTTGATGTATGGATGTTTAGTTTCAGTTATGAATGTTTAATATGATTTATGTATGTTTAGTTGCATATTAATTTAAACAAATTAATATGCAAGAAATGTTAGCATTTTAAAATCATGCATAATATATAAAGCACACGCACACTGAAATGAACAATATTATTTTTAGTGTGTGTACTCTATGTATAATGTGTGTACATGCATGTTTTATAAACTACACGCACACTGAAAATTATTTTATTCATTTAAATGTGTGTGTACTTTCATAAAGTACACACATGTTTTAAAAAGTACATAAACATTGAAATGTGTAGATGTGTAGATGTGTGTTTCCTCACCAATAATGATATGACACATCTGATGGTTATGCTGAGCTTAGATTATGCTGTTTTGTCGAAAGAGTTGATGAGAAATCCATGGATAGAAGAAGCTCAGTCAAATTTAATCATATCATTTATGTAGTTGATGTGTGGAGAAAAAAAATCTCCTATTGTGTGTTAGAGTTGGAGAATAGAGCATGGTCATAAAGTGGAGATAAAAAAAACACCTCGTACGTGCCCAACGTAACACGTAGCAATCGACTACATAGTCGGGAGACTCTAGGATTGAGAATATGACCCGAATATCAAAATAGGAATACTTAGGCTTGAAAACATGCTGGAAGTGGGAAAAAACCACCAACAGTTCCCAGACGGCACCACAAGTGGGATGAACACCTCGTGCATGTCCAACCTAACACGTAGCAACCGGATGCATAGTCGCGGGACTCTCAATTCGAAAATAGGACCCAAATTTCAAAAAAGTCACACTTAGGTTTAAAAACATGTTACGAGTGGATATAAACCACTAATAGTCCCAAAATAACATCTTGAGTGGCACGAACACCTCGTGCGTGTCCAATGTAACACATACCAACTGACCGCATATTCACTAGACTCCCGGTTGGAGAATAGGGGCTGAATTTCAAAATAGGCACACTTAGACTTGAAAATGTGCAGCGAGTGGGGGGAAACGACCAACAACCCCAAAATAGTACCGCAAGTGGCACGAACACCTCGTACGTATCCAACATAACACGTGTCAACCGACCGCATAGTCACGGGACTCCCGCTTTGATTTACGAATGCTTAGTTTAAATTACGAATATTTAATATGATTTATGTATATTTAATTACATATTAATCACCATTTTGAAAGTACACGTATATTACATAAAGTACACCCAAATTGAAATGAACAATGTCATTTTTAGTGTGCATGTGCTTTATGTATTATGCGTGTACTTTCATAAAGTACACGCATGTTTTATAAAGTACATGCACATTGAAAATGATTTTGTTCATTTCAATGTGCGTTTAGTTTATGTATTATGTGTGCACTTTAAGAAAGTACACGCATATTACATAAAGTACACGAACATTGAAATGAACAAAGTCATTTTCTGTGTGCATGTACTTTTTGTATCACGCATGTACTTTTGTAAAGTACATGCACATTGAAATGTGTAGATGCGTAAATGTGTATTTCCTCACCAATAATGATATGACACATCCACTGGTTGTGATGGGCTTAAATCCTGCTATTTTGTTGAGAAAGTTAATGAGAAATCCGTGGATAGTAGAAACCAAGACATATTTAATCATATCATCTATGTTAATGTATGGTATAAAAAATTCTCCTATTATGAAGTTGGAGTTTGAGAAGAGGATCATGGTCATGAAATGGAGAGAAACAACACCTCGTATGTGTCCAGCGTAACACGTAGCAACTGGTCGCATAGTCACGAGACTCCTAGTTTGAGAATATAATTCAAATTTTAAAATAGGCACACTTAGGATTGAAAATGTGTCTCGAGTGGGAAGAAACCACTAATAGCCCCCAAACGGCAATGCAATGGCACGAACACCTTGTGCGTTTCCAACTTAGCATGTAGCAACCGATCGCGTAATCGTGGGATTCCTAATTTGAGAATACGACCTGAATTTCAAAATAGGCACACTTAGGCTTGAAAACGTATCGTTAGTGGGAGTAAACCACCAATGGCTTCCAAACGGTACTACAAGTGGGACGAACATGTAATACCCCGTAATTTTGAGGGCTTTATTTATGAATATGGTATATAATTTTAATAATATTACTATTTTATTAATCGGGATATTGATTCTTTTATATATATTTTTATTTGAAGTGAATCGAATATTTAAATTCAAATTTAATTGGCTTTTGGACATTTTGTAATGGTTTAAAGATGTAAAGTTGACAATTTTGAATTAAAGGGCAGTATAGTAATATAGGTTAGCTTAGGCTCCAAGATAGGATTTAAGAGAGGGGTTATATAAGGAATATTATGGGTGATTATAAGGAAAGGGAGATGAAAAAGAGGGGCCAAAAACGAAATCCAAATAGGCAAAAACGAGTGGAATGAGAAGCGCCAATTTGGAATGTTTAGATCTTCCTTTTGAGTGCATTCAGATGAGATTTAAGAAAAACTCAAAACAGATACCTGACTCAATTTTTCGTGTAGAATCCAAATCTGAAATCAGATCAGCGGTTCGAATAATTTTTTGAGCTAATTTTTCTGAGTTTTTAAAATAGGACTATTTAGGGTTATCTCGTGTTGGGGCTAGAACGTGATTTGATTATTTTCGTGAGAGAAACGTGATGGTGTGATCAGATTATGAAGCTGAATTTATGTGATGGTTCATGTGATGATTTTGAGATATGAGATTTTACACAATATGCTCTTTAAATCTCTCGAGAGTTATTATGTTGATTTCATGTTTAATTGAACTCGTTTGAATTGATAAATTATTGAAAATCTGGAAAAATAATTGTTGGAATTATTTTGATTCCTTTGGTATTATTCTTGTTGTTGTTGAGCACGTTGTCATGAGATTTTAATATGGCACGGAGGTTGGGCACCGCCAAAATTCCTACCTCTTGGGCTATGGCTTGATAAAGCATATACGGATGGGGTGATGCATGGTCACCCATTGATGTGTTGTTGAAATTTTTTATTGATAAATGCTATTGATATTTGCATTTGATTTGAGTATTCGTACTCGTGTTGTTACATTTTATTCACCGCTAATATATTTGTTGAGCATCTTTCCTGTCGTATTGTGTACTTCCCCATATTTTTCTTTAGTTGGCAGATTAGCGTGGATTGGGACGCTATGGACCAATTGGGATGATTTTTAGCGTGGATTATTTGGAAAGAATTTTAATACGAGATGAGAAGACTTGTATTTATTTATTTTGATGTATAGAGCATTGGAGATTTACTTTAGTTGTATTATTTTGAGAGACTTTTGGTTGTATTTAGTTTGAAGATTGAGATTAGTGGATTCTTTTGTTACTTGCGGATTTGTTTAGTTTTATCGATAGTGGCGCTCCGTTCGCTCTCCCCGAGTGTGCGTGGTGTCACAGAACATCCCGTGATTGTCCAATATAACACATAACAACCGGTCGTATAGTCGTGGGACTCCTAGTTTAAAAATAGGATCCAAATTTTTAAATAGGCATACTTAGGGTTGAAAATGTTTCGCCAGTAGCACGATCACCTTGTGTGTGTTTAACGTAACGCGTAGCAATCGATCGCGTAGTCGTGGGACTTGCAGTTTGATTTACAAATGTTTAGTTTAATTTACGAATGCTTAGTACGATTTATGTATGTTTAGTTACATATTGATCTAAACAAATTAATATGTAAGAAATTTTAGTATTTTCAAAGTAGATGCATAAGACATAAAGTACACGCACATTAAAATGAGGAATATCATTTTTAGTGTGCATTTAGTTTATGTATTATACATGTACTTTCATAAAGTACACGCAAGTTTTATAATGTACACGGACACTGAAAATGATTTTGTTCATTTCAATGTGCATGTACTTTATGTATTGTGCATGTACTTTATGAAAGTACAAGCACATTGAAATGAAAAAATTATTTTCAGTGTGCGTGTACTTTTTGTATTATGCGTGTACTTTCATAAAGTACACGCATGTTTTAAAAAGTACATGCACATTGAAATGTGTAGATGTGTAGATGTCTGGTTCCTCGCTAATAATGATATGATACATCCGCTGGATGTGTTGGGCTTAGATTATGTTATTTTGCTGAGATAGTTGATGAGAAATCCTTAGATAGAAGAAGCCACTCATATTTGATCATATCGTCCATGTCGTTCATGTATGTAGTAAAAAATTCTCCTATGATGAAGTGAAAATTACATTTTACATACGACTATGAAGTTTCATAATTTTCTGAGAAAATACATATATTTTTTTAAATCCGAGACTATTTGAGATCTTCAAAATAATTTATAATTCAAAATGAAGAAGTTAATACTTACAAAGAATCCCAATTCTCAAAAGTATGAAAAATAAAATTTAACATAATACGACATAATTTTGTTTATTATCTTGATTTTTAACACATATAATTTATTCAATGTTAGATTTAGCATTTAAATCATGCCAAGAATGTACAATTCATAATATAATTCAATTATACCAAATTAGACTAAATTAATTAATTATATAATTTCATGAATAAGATTTATTAATTTATTCACCAAAAATCAGAATTTTAAAGGAGTAATCAAAATAACATAATCCTTAATTAGCTTTACATAAACTTTAGAATTTATAAAAACACTATATAGTTATAAAATACTATTTATCTCATGAGAGAAGAGAGGGGAATTATCTTTCCTGAATAAAAAATACTATTTATCTCATGAGAGAATAGAGGGGAATTATCTTTCCTGAATGCAGAAAATCTTCAAAAATAATAAGCAAATATCATAGAAGAAAGTCCTCCCAAAATTGCTTCGCAGTTGATGAAAATAGTCCCCCAAAATATGTAAAAGAAATATATCTTGAAATGGATTTAAATTGGCCTTCCAAAAATCCTTGGAATTAATCCAAAGTTGTCCCAAATATTTTTCTAAAAAAATACAATTTTTGAATAGAATAAAAGAGTATAATTTATTTAAATATAATGGTGTAATCTGATTGCAAAATGAATTAAGTTTTGGGTTGTGTTGTGTATTGAAATGAGAATGATAGCGGGGAATGAAGAAGATAATGAAGAGAATTGTTTATTTATAAGAATGAGCATCTTATACTCATCATTTTATTTTAATTTTTAAATTGTAATTGCTATTTAGCATCATATGTAAAGAGAAAATACTATTTAGCATTCCATGTGCAAACTAAATACTATTTTAATGATAATTATTATTTACATCCTATGTGAATAATACATACTATTTGAATAGTAAGCATCCAATATTTAATAGTAAATAATATTAACATTTTTCAATATTTTAAATTCAATTTCCATCGAAATAATCAATAAAATTTCCCAAAATTTAGTATTTAACTATTAATAACTATCCCTATATTATGGGGTGTTACAGAAAAGTAATCAAATCCATGATTTTGATAAATGGTTGGATATGTTCATTGTGTACAAAAGGAGTGATAGAAGTTTGTGGTGTTTCTAGATACTGAATGCAAGGATGTATTTATCGTCGCACCCTATGCAGGGATATGTCATTCACTTAGAGTGTGATAGTCCAAGAAGTTCAGTATGAAAATATTAGAAAATTATGTTACATTTTTTGGATGAGATTATCATTTGATCACTAGAAAGAATGTACTTTGACTTATCTAAATTGCCATATTGATATTGTTGTTTCGAGAGTTTATTATGCAATATTTCGAGAAAAGACTTTCGCTCTTTCAGATTCGAAATTCGTATAACTCTAGAATAGAACATTGTGTTTGGTAGAATATATATTCAAGTACTTGAAAATGACTAATTAATATATATTTGGTTTCCAAATAAATAGGAACATAACTAGTAGGTTACTAACTCATGTATTCAGTCAGATTTAATATTCCACAAAGAGTATAGTAATCCTTATATAAGAAGTTATATAGAAATGTGTTTCTAAGGTTTGCACATGCATTGGTTGACAATTCATAAGCCTCTTACTTTATGCCAGAGGTATGGTTGTTAAATGCACGGATGCATGTATTTGACTATAAGTGGGAGATTATTGTGATTTTATACTAAAAGTCATGATTCATTAGTGAATTTTAATATTCCATTTAATGATAATATTCACAAGTAATGTTTGCATCATATTATTTATATATTTTAATACCCCCCCTAAATAATTTATTTAATCCCCGCACAAAGTTACGATAATACAAAAACATTGAAATGTGGATGAGTATGATTGGGTTATATTCCTAATTAAATAGATATGGAGACTTGATGATAATTATCGGAAAAAACAATTGTGGGTAAAAGATTAAATTAATATAAGGGGATTATATCTTAAAATTCCCATCCTTTTGTTTAAATTTAGTTAATGATTTTGGATATATATATAGGATTATTGATTATAAAGTAACCAGATTTATATATATCAAAACAATAGATGAACGAACAGGTAGAAAGCAGCGCAAACTCCTACTGATGTCGTTCAAATGAAGGTTGGAGTCCCTCGAATGACGAGATTTTATCGTTCAAGTGATGGTTGAACTCGTTCTAACGATTTAGACAAAGTCACCGTCCCAGTGTGCTGTCAAGAGTTCTAGTGTCGATTCCTTCCACGTCAGCTCTTAGGCCTGACATCTTGAAATGCAATTGATGATAATAACTGGTGGTAATTGCCTTGTGCATTATATTGAGGAACGTGGGTGTGCGATTGTGCTGGCAATTTTGGGACCGTGGATCAACACATGTGTCAAACCTTGGAGCCTTAAAAAATAGATGAATCAGACCATTTATTGAGGGCTTCATTTTGTGTAGAAGAGGGAGAGAGCAGTGTGGGTTGGGTAACACACAACTGCCATTTCTTTGTCCCTTTAACAAAGAGCTCCCAGCTCTCTCCTTCTACACCCGTCATTATCTTAGCACAGTATTATATATATATATATATATATATATATATATATATATATATATATATATATATATATATATATATATATATATTATTATTTAGTAAGGTTGAGGTATAAATATTAAATAGTTGTTGGAGGGCTTTTATGTGTATTTGAAGGGAGATAATTTTTAGAAGAAGGTGAATGTATTATGGAGGTTTTGTAGAGGATTTTTATGGTGATTTCTTGGAGCTATTTTTTGGAGTTTGCATGGTGTAGCTTTGTGTGACTCCTTTTAGGGTCATCTTTGGAGGTGGGAGAGTCAGCCATCTTCGTCACCACCACCACCACTTTTGGAGTCATTTTGGTGGGATTGTCTACTCTTTGCATTCGATAGTCTTTAGTGTATATTGTAGTCTTATGATTATTCAATATCAAGAGTAGGATTATCATGAAATAATATTGGGTTTGCTAATAAAACTGAAATTTATATAATTTTGCGGAATAAAAATGTAAGAAGTGTTATTTTGGCATATTCCTAGTGAAAAAGAAATAATAATCATTTTATGAAAATAAAAATGTAAGAAAATATTATTTGTGTATATTTTCTAATAAACTGAAAATGGACATTTTTATGGAAATAAAAATGTAAGAAAATATTGTTTGTGTATATTTTCTAATAAAACTAAAAATGGAAATTTATAGGAAATGAAAACATTAGATAATATTATTTTAGTGTGTTTGCTAATAAAACTAAAATTTATACATTTTTATGGAATTATAATATAAGAATTGTTATTTTGGCATATTCTTAGTGAAAAAGAAATAATAATCATTTTATGAAAATAAAAAATGTAAAAAATGCCATTTTAGTATATTTCTAGTGAAAAAGAAATAATAACCATTTTGATGGAATAAAAATGTAATGATGTTAATGTTGTCAAAATATTTATGAAATAAATATTTTTTAGTTTCCCGCAAAATTGTGACATTATAAATAAATGGACATTTGTCAAGTTTAAAGAAATTGATGAAATGTCTTTATTTCATTAAATGCATTTTTAATCCATTTGGTAGGATTTTAGTATTTAAAGTCCACTTTGTATGAATATAAGCTTGTAGTTTTTGACAATAAACATGTGAACAAGTTTAAGAAAGATTTTATTGGGTTTAAACATGAAATAATAAAAGTTAAAAATTTAGTCTTCAAAGTATGTGTAATTGGGACTTAAAAGACATAGTGGGTATGAAATTAAAGGACTACGGGTCAAATAAAAGAAATTAAAATTTAGTTATAAAAGTAGTCTTAAGTATAAATGTATTTATCGAACAAAGAAGTATGGAAATATGATTGTTGGTAAAAAGACCTAATTAAGTGTTAATGGGCAAACATGGAATGGTTAGTGAGTATAACTTACTAATGTTGTAAATATTAACACTTATGGGATTATGTAGAAAGGTGTTAAAGGGTTAAAACACTTAAGAAGTTGGCGTGTATAACTTAAGAGTGTTTAGGGTGATATTAACACTTGTGAAAATGGAGTAGAAGTGTGATTTGAAAAAAAAAATGGGTAAAATAGTATTTTTATTTAAAGTGAAATATTTTTATGAAATAAAAATGTTGGACATGGTATTACATAAATTGGTCCTAAATGAATATGATTTATGGAATAAAAATCAAGGTTAAAGTGTAAAGGACACAAAATGGTAAATTTTCAGGTGTAACACGAATTGGGGCGGTAAAGTCCCGAATTTTGGCTTCAGTCGGGTAAAAATGAAATGTAATAATGTGGGCATTAGTAAAATATTAAATCACATTAAAGGCACTTGGATGACACCAGGAATAAGCAATAAGGGCCTGTGGGCATTAGTAAAATATTATCCAAAAGATTGATGCGTCTACTATAAAAGTCCTACAACATTCGCAAAATGCTGTAGCTCCTTGACACTGGGAAGGAAAGATCAAAGCGGGCGCCCATGAGGCAAAGTACCTGAACATAAGTAAGAACCACACAAAAAAGAGACATATAAACAGGTCAAGGCCCGGTTTGATATGATATACGTGTGAATAAAATGCATAACAGTTATGAATACTAACATCATAAACAGGTTAAGTTCTCTTTTCATCATAAGGATCATCCTCACCTCTCATCTAAGTGCACATCCTAGCGCCTTGCCATTTCATTAAGTTAAACTGCCCATCGAATTTAAAGGAATAACTTAACTCTATTTAACATGATTAATTTTCCAATTCATAAATGCCATATTCGTGAGAACAATTACAGTCATAATATAACGATTCTAAGACCATCCTTCCGGGAGTCACCCCACTCTATGCTCCCCAAAATGCTATCATCTTCGAGGGCCAATGATCAAGACCACCTATGTAAGGATATAATTTTATAAATGTCCGGGGTAGAATCTAAGAATTTTCTGTTTTCTCCAAGATCGCAGTTTGTATGTCTGATACCGCTACATTCGGCACATCAACACGATCATCCTCGACGACCTTTATCTGAATTCAATGCATCCAGTATCTTTACGTACATCATGCTACATGCGGCGTGCTGCTCAGCTCATTCCCACTACTCCACTACTCTTTATCGGTAAAATGGTTTATTGGAGCTTTAAATATTTGCATAAATATTTGGGAAATTTTTTGAAAATTATTTTTGAAGTCTGGATTATTTTTTTATCAAAAGCAGATTTTTTTCTAAGTGTAGAAGCGAAGTGCCTTGAACGACGAGCTCGCTCAAACGACTTTGAATGTCGTTCGCGCGAGATAGGCATGTCGCGCGATCTCGTTCGAACGACATATGTCCTTCGTTCGAGCGACATGGCTATCTCGTTCGAACGAGCCACTGCCTCGATTTTCGTATAAATACCTGTTCACCTTCTACACGATTTTCAAGTCTTTTTGCAATCTCAAAATTTTGCAAAAATAGTCTAGAATAAGACTTCATCTTTTTAAGGTTTTCTAAACCTTTTTGATTCACAAAACCATTCCCATATATGTGTGTGAATCTTTAAACCTTCAAGAGGATCTTTTACTCATCTGGAGTAATTTGTGAGGAAGTCGTTCTCTTCTTCATTGATGTCCTACTGGAAAGGGATAGTTTCAGCCGACGACATCAGAACCAACACCCAAGGGTATTTCTGTGTCACATATTTTCATTGTAATCCGTGTAAGCCGTTTTCTTACAAAACTATAGTGAAAATAAAAGGTTTTGCCCCATTGGGGGATTTTTCCTCATTTCTGTGTGTTTGAATGTTCTTGCTTGATTTTATCATCATCAATCACACCTAGATGCATATTTAGGACTTAATTGATAAAAAATGAGTTTAGTTTAATAACTTCCTTATTTGAACGCAAGCGCACTCTTCTCAAATTGGTATCAGAGCCAATTACACAACTTTACCGTGTAATTTTCTGCAAAATTTTTCTAAGATATCAATTTTCTGAAAAATTGATTTTTGAAAACGAGTGTGTTCATAATGGAGAAGTTATATAATAAAATGCTAGTTTTTTACGGGACAAACTATGCATACTGGAAATCCCGCATGAGATCTGCATTAAAAGCAATTGATGAACGTGTCTGGATTTCGGTTGAAAGAGGGTGGACACCTCCCTCCGTCACTCTTGAAAACGTGACCAATTTAAAACATATCACTACATGGACTGAAGAAGAGTTTAAATGGTCATATTTTAATTCTAAGGGTTTAAGTGCTATTTCTGGGTCTGTCACACCTGATGAGTTCAAACGCATAATGATGTGCACCACATCAAAAGTGGCATGGGATGTTTTGCACCTTACCCATGAAGGAACCAATGCTGTGAAAGAGTCTAAACTGCAAAATTTAACAACTCAATTTGAAACAATCACCATGCTTGAATCTGAATGTTTTGATGAGTTTTATGCTAGACTATCTGATTGTTAACACTAGCTTTAATCTTGGTGAACATTTTCCTAATGCTAGAGTTGTTAAAAATATTCTTAGATCACTTCCTAAGCGTTTTATCCCTAAAGTCACTGTGTTAAATTCTATGGGTAATTTAAATACGTTTAAATTGGAGGAACTTGTAGGAGACTTGCAAACGTATGAAATTGATATGTTTCCTGAATCTGTCAAGTCTAAAGATAAAGGAATTGCACTTAATGCCCAGGAGAGAAAGAGTGAGGGGTCGACAAGAAAGAGGGGAGAGTCATCTAGAAAAAGAGAGATAGATACGTCAGATTTTGAGTGTGATTTTGACTTAGATGATTTGGCCCTATTTGCTAAAATTTTCAAAAGAATTCTCAAATTCAAGAAAAATGGTAATTTTAAAGATAAAAAGAAGTTTGAGAAAAATAAGTTTGAAAAGAAAAATGAAAAAGATTTTAAAGATCCTCCTAAGAAAGAAAGTGAGAGATGCTTTGAGTGCGACGGTAGGGATCATAGATCTTTTGTGTGTGCAACTAGGCTGAACAGAGAAAAGGGCAAAGATAAACTTAATGCTACCCTTAGTGACGACAGTGAGGTCGAGTCGGTGGATTCTGGAGATGAGTCACCGCATGAGTGTAACTTCACCACATTCATGGCTAGTCATGTGAGTACATCTAGTGCTCCTCACGACGATGAGGATGCTGCTTCACAGGGACACCTCGACAGTGAGATCAATGTGAGTGTGGGGGAGGATGACACAAGTGAGAGCGAGAGTGATCTTCAACGCGCCTACGCCGAGCTTTATTCTGAGTCATTTAAAACTAAAAAGCGTAACAAAGCGTTAGTTCTTAGGATCACTGCTTTAGAGAAAGATTTAAGAAAAGCGAGAGAGAGAGAGAGAGAGAGATTCCTCCACCTGCACTACCTTAAGAGAGAGAGAGAGAGTATGCTTGTGTTGAGAAAGAGAGTTTGTTTAGAGAGAGAGAGTTGTTTTGAGAAAGAGAGAGGGGACTTGACTAAACAAGTGGCTAGTCTTACGAGTGAGCTCCATTCCTCCATGGAGACTCGGAATAAACTTGAAGCCCTTGTAGTCCATCTTACTCATGATCTGGAGAGAGCACGGGAAGTCAAGGTACAAATCGAGGACCAGGGTCGGCCCTGGCCATGTGCCAGGTGGGCAATGGCACATGGACCATTTTAGAACAAGCACTAATATATATATATTTTAGGAGTCCAAAAATATTTTATTTATATTTTTAGAGGGCTCATTTTAAAATGAGTTTAAATTTTTAGGGGCCCATTTTGTCAACTATAAAAAAAATCTGTATAAAGAATGATTGAACTATCCAAAAAAATCTGATTCAACTCATTTAAGATTCCCATTTTTCTAGAGACTCATTTTTTCAACTACCCACAATCTTTTTGGTGTCCACTCTCTCTCTCTCTCTCTCTCTCTCTTTCATTTTCAATTTCCACCGCCCCTCTCTCTCTCTCTCTCTCTCTCTTCTCTCCAACGTCCCTCTTTCTCTCTGTGTACAAATGTACTTGATGCTAGATTGCTTGTATTCTTTTTAAACTACTTCTGTTATTTTTGTTTTGATTTTTGTAGGACGTTTGAAAAAGGCATAGTCAATAATCAAGAAACTATTCATAGTTTAAAGAGCTTGAAGGCAAATGTAAGATTAAGACCTCTTTATATTTTTTTTTATGAAAAAAAAATAGATTACTAAAACAAACAATAGTTTTTTAATCTATTTTCTTTTAAGTATGAATAGGTTTTTAAAGTAAATGTAGATTGTTGTTGGTTATGTTTTTTTATACTAATTTGTTTTTTAATTCATCAAGGTCTTACTTATTAATCTTTTTTTTATGTAATTATTTTTTTTGTTATCAGGTTCTTACTTTCTACATAAACAAGTAGATAAAATTGGAGAGGGAATAATAAATGGCTCAAATCAGGTGACATTTTTCCATATTTTTTTTTATATTCAATCAATTAAGACATTTATAGAATAAATTATCTCTTAGATTCGTTGTTAATTACGTGTTTACTCAGTGATTTTGTAAGTAGAAAAGCTAGAAGAACTATTTTTCAATGAGTTTTAAGGTATTTAATATTTTTTTGCAAGGGCCTTGTTGATACCAAATTTAGTCTGCTGGCGTGGATCAGTTAAGTGGAGACACGTGTAAATCTACATGGCACATACATACATTTCCGAACAACACCTTGACTTCGAGGAACTCAACCTCCCCGACCAACTCAGACACTCCGAGCAACAGGTGCTCTCCAAGGAATTTTACTGTACAGAGAAACTCATGAAGACCGAGCTACTTAGGCGGTCCGAGATGCATCTCGTACAGAGCATTAATGTCCAGATAATCAACAAACCGACTGTGCATTAAATGCTCATTATTATCATACAGATGTATACGCCTATTGGAGAGCTATGTATTACCCGTTCACATTTACAGCCTGAGGGCTATAAATACATTGTATCATCCTCATTGTAAGGGGACTCGGAATTTCTTGGTAAAAACATGTAATCGAGAATTCCCAAACAGTCAGTAATAACAAAATAGTGGACGTAGGCCATTCCTTTAAGGATGAACCACATTAAAAATCTTTTATCTTGTTTAATTTTATCTGTGCTTGATTAATTAGAGATAATCTAATTTTTTATATCAACAAATTGGCGCCGTCTATGGGAAACGACTGTAATTATCATTTTTCACCAAAGAAATTCATCACCAATGGCTGATAATCCTGAATCCAGTAATCGAAACGCTGGAAACCCCCCGAATTCATTCGCTCCTCCAAATGTCCAAGTTCTGGCTGGAATTATGGCCAATTTGGCTCAAGGCCAGACGGCCATGCAAGAGACTATGCGACAACTCATGCAAACTATCCAGGGTGGAGCGTCGACCCATTCAGGACAACGAAGCATTCAGAGAAATACCCGTTTTCCCTCCTCACGGGCTAGGCGAACGTTACTCCCGGAAGAATCTCATTCTAAACGCACCGATTCATATCGTACTGAGAGATCCAACGATCCTTCTTATCAGCCTGGAAGAACTTCCTCGGTACGAGCTACAGACACTCAACAAAACATCACTCTCTCTCCAGAAAGGACCAGTGCTCTTGAAAGATTGAGCAGGGTCTCTCCCTTTGATCGTTTGGGTCCCAGGAGGAATAGAAGTCCTCCAAGGATGGTGTCGAGGAACTCTCAACGATCATATGAGTTAAAAGAAGGTTCTGCCCAATCACGACCAGCTGCTCGTCGTGAAAAGTCCCAAGAGGCAAATTCAACACGATCAGTTTCTCGGACTAATAGGCCCGAGGAAGGAAATGATGCATGGAAGGGAACTATTCAAAGATTGGAGGATAGACTAGGGGAAATAGCTAAAGCCAAGAATCCTCTACAAAGAACTTTTGTCCAAGGGACACCTTTTATACAGGCAATTGTGGATTTTCCCACACCATCGAAGTTCAAAGCACCTGTTGTGACCCCTAAATATGATGGAAAAACTGACCCTGTCCTTCATATAGAACAATACGAAGCTGCTGCCGACATCTATGTCATGCCAGATGAGATGAGATGCAGGGCATTTTTGGGAACTCTTACTGGATCTGCACAAATATGGTACAATAAGCTTCCTCGGGGGAAGATTTCAACTTTCTTTCAACTGGCCGAGATCTTCATTGGAAATTTCTGTTTTGGAGCAAAACCAGCTAAACGAGTGGCACATTTGTTAAGTGTTAGACAAAAAACAGGTGAGAGCACCAGGGATTACATAACTCGTTTCAATAACGAGAAGCTCGAAGTTATTGATTACGAGGAAAAGATAGCAATTACTGCTTTGATGAGTGGACTGTTGCCCAATAAATTGTACTATACTTTGGCCAAAGATCCACCCAGAACCATGTCATAACTAATGACAAAAGTGGCCAAGATCATGAATGCCGAGGAAGCTATGGCTGCGAAGAAGAACATGGACACCAAAGAGACCAAGGTGGAGGTTGATAAGGCTAAAAAGAAAGAACATAAGAACAATGGTGGTGACAAGAAGTCAGGAGCAAAGCCATTATGGGAAATATTGAAGAAATTTGAAAATTATACTCCTTTGAAAGTAGACATAAACCACGTTCTAGAAGATATCAAGAACAACGAGGAGCTAAACTGACCTGAGAAAATGAAGATAGATCCTGACAACAGGAATAAGGCCAAATATTGCGAGTTCTATAAAGACCATGGTCACACGACTAAAAATTGCATAACTCTCCAGAATGAAATCGAATCACTCATCAGACGAGGAAAGTTGGCCAAGTATGTTGATCAAAAAAATGAAAGAAAAAGCAACGCAGAGCAAGACAGAGGTCTAGATCTTCTCATCGAGCAGAAGAAAACAAGAAAAGAGATCATGAAGATGATCCGGAAGACGACCCCGATCTCCCCAAGAGACCAAGACAGCTAGAGCGTGAGGTATTTTTAATTCATTTTGGATCATTTGATTGTAATGTTATTACAGGTGGAGATGCAGGAGGTGGGGACCTTACTGCGGAAATGAAAACTTACCTCAATGAGGCTCAAGCTTGTTCATACATTCACCGAATAAATCTAGCTGAAGATGATCGCCTGAGGAAGGTGAACAAAGAAAAATTGGTCATCGGTTTCTCTAAGAACGACCTCGTAGGTGTACTATATCCTCATGATGATCCATTGGTGATCAAAATAAGGATGAAGGAAGTAATAATCTCAAGAGTACTAGTGGATAATGGTAGCTAGGCGGATATCATGTTCTGCTCATGCTTCGATAGTTTAAATCTAAAGTTGTCTTAGCTGGAACCTTATCACAGGCCCCTCCTCGGGTTTGCTGGCGAAAAAGTCTTCCCACTTGGGACGATCAAATTGGATATGTTCATCGGTACATGGCCTGCTTGTCGAACAGAAAGAGTACGTTTCTTTGTGATGGATAAGAATGTCCAGTCAGCTTACAATATCATCATGGGAAGGGTAGGATTGAAGAAGTTCGAAGCAGTACCATCTACTGTACATCAATGCCTGAAATTTCCAACCAATTTTGGAGTGGGAGTTGTGAAGGGTGACCAAAAAGTAGCTCGGGAATGTTATTACTCCTCTGCCGAGCAAGAAGAACTGGAAGAATTTAGGAAAAAGACTACTACCTATCAAGTGGATAAAGGTGCAGAGATTGAAACATTGGATCCTAAAGATGAGTCGCGGCTCGTGAAAGTTCAGGTAGTGGAAGCTATTAAAAATATCATTTTGGACGACGAACACCCGGAACGAACAACTCAAATAGGTTCGTCGTTAGATGTATCACTAAAATAGGAACTGATAGTTTTCCTAAAAAGCAGAAAACAAACTTTTGCTTGGAGTCATGAGGATATGCCAGGAATAGACCCAAATTTCTTATATCACGAGCTCAATGTGAATAAGAAAATCAAGTCGGTGAAGCAGAGAAGAAGAGTGTTCATCCCCGAGAAGAACCAAGCCATACAAGAGGAGGTCGAGAAGCTCCAGAAATCTTGCTTTATTGACGATGTCAAATATCCAGACTGGTTGGCAAATATAGTAATGGTAAAGAAGAAAAACAACAAGTGGAGGATGTGTGTAGACTTTACCGGCCTTAACAAGGCATGCCCAAAGGATTATTTTCCTTTGCCCCGAATTGATCAATTAGTGGATACTACCTCGGGACATGAGTTGTTGAGCTTCATGGATGCTTATTCTGGTTAGAACCAGATTAAAATGAAACCTGAAGACAGGGAGAGTACCTCTTTCACTACCCCTCGGGGAACTTATTGTTATAATGTTATGCCTTTTGGTTTGAAAAATGCAGGTGTAACATATCAACGGCTGATGAACAAGGTATTTGCAGAACAAATCGGTTGCAATATGGAAGTTTATGTTGATGATATGCTGACGAAGAGCAAGAGAGTTACTGACCATCTAATTAACTTAGGCCAGACCTTTGATCAACTAGATAAATATCAAATGAAGCTGAATCCAACCAAGTGCATATTCGGAGTACGAGACGGCATGTTCCTCGGGTATATTATCAACCAATGAGGAATAGAAGCAAACCCAGAGAAGATCAAGGCTCTATTGGGACTCCGATCTCCGATGATGAAGAAGGAAGTACAAAGTCTCACTGAGCGAGTTCCAGCACTTAATAGATTTATATCACGAGCAACAGATAGATGCCTCCCATTCTTCAAAACACTCCAAAAAACGTTTGAATGGAATGACGAATGCGAGAAGGATTTTCTAGAATTGAAGAAAAATCTGGGAGCACCTCCACTGTTATCCAGGCCAGTGATGGGGGAAAGATTATACTTGTATTTGGCAGTGTCGGAGAATGAAGTTAGCTCGGCATTGATAAGAATGGAAGATGGAGTGCAAAAGCCAATATATTACACTAGCAAAGCCTTCCGAGGAGTAGAGATCAGACATCCAAGACTAGAAAAGTTGGCACTAGCATTGATCGAGGCGAGTAGGAGAATGAGGTCGTACTTCCAAGCTCATACCATAGTTATGTATACTAATATGCCATTGAGGCAAGCTCTTCATAAACCAGAAAAATTAGGGAGATTGATGTACTGGGCAGTAGAACTTGGTGAATATGACATAGTTTATGAGCCTAGATCGTCGCTAAAAGGGCAAGCAGTAGCAGATTTTATAGCAGAATTCACCTATCTTGATACCTTCGAAGAGCAAAAGCTGCACCCCGACCAACCCGTGGATGTTACAGGATCATTAAATTTAACCACCGATCAACTTAAGGCGATCGACGAGCAAGAAAAGATGGTCGACGAGCAGCAAGAAGCGCTAGAGGAGGATAAAAGGAAGCATCAAATATTCCACCGAGGAACTCTGTCCGATCAAAAATTTGAAGACGAGATACCTATATGGAATCTATATGTGGATGGCTCATCTTGCACTACAGGCTGTGGGGCAGGGATTGTTTTGAACAGCCCAGATGAGGTCGATGTGGAGTATGCTCTGCGCTTCCAATTCAAGGCTTCTAATAATGAGGTTGAATATGAAGCTATGATTGCAGGTCTTAATTTGGCAAAAACCATGGGCGCAGAGCAAGTTATTATATTCAGTGACTCGCAAATGATCGTAAATCAAATGTTGGGAGTATATGCAGCCAAAGGATAATTAATGATCAGGTATCATGCAAAAGCAATGGAAGTTTTATCAAGCCTGATTGCAGTATAGATAATTAGAATACCAAGATTAGAGAATGCAAGAGCAGATGCCTTAGCTCAGTTAGCTTCAGCCACACGCACTGAGCTACGAAGAACAATCCCAGTAGAAGTCTTGGCTAGTCGGAGCATAGATGAAGATCTGATGATGAACTTTATTACCCTTGATTTAGAACCATCTTGGATGGATCCCATCAGGGCATATATTGAGGAAGGGAAATTACCAACTGATAAACTTGCATCCAAGAAACTGAAGTTTAAAGCTGCTCGTTATGTACTGACTAATGGTATTCTATACAGACGAGGAATTATAGCAGGATTGCAAAGATGTGTGCATCCCTCCGAGGTGAAAGACTTGATCAAAGAATTCCATGAAGGGTCTTGTGGAGCCCATGTAGCAGGTCGGACGCTTTTGCAAAGAATGATGACGCAAGGATACTACTGGCCAACGATGAGGGCTGATTGCATAGCCTATGCCAAAAAATGTGACAAATGTCAACGCTTCTCCACTATCCAAAGAACTCCCCAAGCATTGTTGACACCCATTACTTCCCCTTGGCCATTTTCCATGTGGGGAATTGACTTGGTCGGGCCACTTCCAACGACTAGAGGAAGGTTTAAATATCTCGTCGTCGCAGTGGATTACTTTACTAAGTGGGTGGAAGACGAGCCCCTTATCGATATGACATATGACAAAGTGAATCAATTTATATGGAAGAACATCATTTATAGATATGGTCTTCCTCATGCATTCATCACAAATCATGGAACCCAATTCGACAACGAGGAGTTTGCTGCGTATTGTCATCAGTCGAACATATTGAAAACCCACTCGGCACCAGGCCACCCTCAAAGCAATGGACAAACTGAAGTGACAAACAGAACGCTGCTGAATGGATTGAAGAAAAGATTAAATGATGCAAAGGAAAATTGGATCAACGAGCTGCATTCTGTACTATGGGCTTATCGTACTACTCCACGAGCAGCCACAGGAGAATCTCCATATATACTGGCATTTGGAAGTGAAGTTGTTATACCTGCCGAGCTGGGTCTCCCCACACACAAAGAGTGCTAAATTTCAACTCTCCTATCAGTGACATGATGAGAAGATTAGATTTGGATATGCTCGAGGAAGTTAGAGAAGAAGCAGCAATCAGAAATGATGCATACCAGCAACGAACAACTCTATTCTACAACAAGAGAGTAAAGAAATGTGATTTTGAAAGCAGGGGACTATGTGCTAAAGAAAGTAATTCAAAAGCACAACAAACTGAAAGCTAACTGGCATGGGCCCTATAGAGTAACAGAGGTTGTTCGACCAGGGACGTATAGGATTGAAACTTTAGAAGGGGTGAGTTTAAGAATACATGGAACGCAGAACATCTTCGCAAATATTATCAGTAGTTCCATCCCTATGTAATGCAGTTTTCTTCAAAATGAATAAAAGTTTTGGATGTTTTGTCCAATTCTCTCCTTTTGTTGAAAATTTTTCGGAGTACTAGTGCTACACACTACGCGTCAAGAAAATCCACCAACTATAGTTGGTCGGGAATGAAAAATTTCCCAGAAACACCAGCTAAGGCTGGTCGGGAATAAGAAAATCCACCAACTATAGTTGGTCGAAAATGAAAATTTTTCCAGAAACACCAACTACGGTTGGTTGGGAAGAAAATCCACCAACTATAGTTGGTCGGGAATGAAAAACTTCCCAGAAACACCAACTATGGTTGGTTGGGAAGAAAATCCACCAACTATAGTTGGTCAGGAATGAAAAATTTCCCAGAAACACCAGCTAAGGCTGGTCGGGAATAAGAAAATCCACCAACTATAGTTGGTCGAGAATGAAAAATTTCCTAGAAACACCAGCTAAGGCTGGTCGGGAATAAGAAAATCCACCAACTATAGTTGGCCGGGAATGAAAAATTTCCCAGAAACACCAATTACGGTTGTTTTGGAAGAAAATCCACCAACTATAGTTGGTCGGGAATGAAAAATTTCCCAGAAACACCAGCTAAGGCTGGTCGGGAATAAGAAAATCCACCAACTATAGTTGGTCGGGAATGAAAAATTTCCCAGAATCCACCAGCTAAGGCTGGTCGGGAATAAGAAAATCTACCAACTAAGGTTAGCTGGGAACAAAAACCAACAACTCCGGTTGGTCGGAAACAGTTGGGTAAGCAAATGAAAGTCATTTCAGGGCTTAAAATTAAAAAGTGGTAAATTTCTTGACACTTATGACATTTTAAAAGTTGGTCAAAAATAAAATATCACCAACTATGCTTGGTCGATAGATAATTATCATTAATTCAGATAGTCAACAATAAATTTTCACCAACTCTAGTTGGTCGACAATTTAAAAATAGCACAAAATATCTTGATCTTTTTAACAGATATACACGCACATTCATTAGAAATGTCTTACAAAATATTTTCAAAGACGATGACAATTAAGATTGCAAACAAAACTAGAAGCTTTTCATTAAATCCAGAACAAAATACATTGAGAAACGAAATACATATTATATGAGAAATTATTACATCAAGAATCCTATTCTATTGGCTTCTTCCCCTCTGCTTTTGAAACAGGTTCTTCACCAGCAGGAGGATCGTCTCAAGCATAGGGGGAGTTTATAAAATTCAGATCTTTGAGCATCCTGACATTCATTATTGATGGCCGAGCAAGTAAGTGCTCAGGGCGAGATATGTAGAAGTTAGAATGAAGACTGTAGTCACCGAGATACTTTGAAATCAGGCATCGAGGAATGGCTCGAGCAGGAATCCAACTCATATCCAGTTTAAAAGGTGGCACTGGCAACTCTAATAACCCGGGGTCATAGTAATCCCACAAATAGTGACCCTGTTCCAACTGCAGCACACCCAATGCATTCAGCCATCCTTGCTTGTAACCCTCATTATTTGCATTTTGGATCCGATCATCTAGATGGTAGAGGGCTTCATTATAACCAGCCATCCAGAACTCTCTGGGCTGCTTGTGGAATTGATAGGTTAACATCTCCAGTTGCTCGTGGAGGTTCTTCGTTAAAAGTTCTTTACTCTCCAAGGCAGACTTTTGTGCAGAGAGCTGCTCATCCAGATTCAGAATCTTAATGGACATCTCAGCTAATGCTTGATTCTTCGCCCTTAACTGGAAGGCCTGATTCTCTAAAGCTGATTGAGTTCTTTGTTCTTCAACAGTAACCCGAGCAGCCCTTGCTCGTCCTCGAGAATCTCTTGTTCGACCGCGAGCAGAGGTAGAAGGACCAGTTCTCTTCAAGGTTTCCAATTCGTCTCTCAAATTGGCATTTTCGACCTCCAAGAAAGAAAAACCTTCATCGTTGACAGGAACCAAGGCTCCCGAGGTAGAGGCTGCAAATTTCAGCTAAGATATCTCTCCTCGCAAATTATTGTTTTCCTGCTCTAACAATTTGGCGATCTGCATATGCTCTTCAACCTTGGTCTTCAAAGTCCTCTCCTTTATATCATAAGAAGCAAACAACTTATCATATCCCTTATCAGCATTTAGTTACTGATATTTCTTCTCATATCCCTGATGCAGAAGGATAGTAGACTCCTTTTACAGTTGTTGAAGTTCCTCGAGGGTACCCTAGAGATCTTCAATCATCTCATAGTATGCCACATTATTAGCAACTGCAAAGTGGAGCAGGCATTTCAAATACTAGTAGGCTTCAACTGCTCGCTCTGAAGCATCTGGACCAAGGATATCGACAATTTGAGATTCATTCAAGTCAGCATGGCTAGCCTTGAAGTAGTCGTTACATTTTTCATCAGTTTTGTGTCATGGGCTGATAAGAGTTCCATTTTAGCCATAAACTAGTAAAGAAAAGAGATAGAAAGAATCAATAAAATGCAGACAGAGCAAGAAGAATAAAAGCAGAGCAAGAAAAATGGAGTTAAGTTGTACAACCAAAAACTTCAAATTTTATTACATCATAAAAGAAGTACATAGCCCAGAGTTACATTTAACAAAAAATCAAAGAGAAAAAATCCGAACAACTCTACATCTTCTGCTTGTCTCCTAAAACTTTCTCGGGAGGCTGGGACGAAGAGGTAGGTTGCTCGGATGGCATAGAAGGTTGCTTGGAGGCTGTCGAAAATTGCTCGGTTGAAATGCTGGTTGGTTGAAGTTGCTCGTAGGAGGTCTGGACAACCGGGGGATGAGAAATCTGATCTCCGATCACCATAGAGGATTCCTCGGACGCAGTTTAGTCTTCTTCTTCTTCTTCCCCGGGAGAAGGAGGGGGCCAGGAATGTGTCGCTAAAATAGGTCTGAATTCTCATCGACATTCATCTCTCTCAGAGCATCCACCCAACCATCCCTGAAATATTTAAGACTGACATACTCCATTTGTGAGATCATGGCAGCCAAACCCTTATTCCAACCCTTGTCCAGCCAGTACTGAAGGACTTCTTAACGGCAAGTTTACTCTTCGCCTTCTCTGAGGAAACCCTCTCAGTTATAAGTGCCTCGGCAGCTTTTAATTTCTTTTCTGCCTCTTCCCTATGGCGATCCGCTTCAGGGAGATTGCCTAACTCCTCTTCAGCAGCTTTGAATTTGGCCTCAAGCTCTCCAGCATTTTGGAGTTTCCCCTCGAGCTCTTTATTCTTACTTTCCAAGTCTTTTATCTTCTCCTCCAAACCCTTGGAGACTTCAACATCTTTATCTCTCTCTTGCTCGGTGGCTTTTAATTTCTTTTCCCAAGCACTTTTATATTCGTCATACTTCTGACGAGAATCCTTTAAGGACTGCGACAGACCTATAAGAGCCTCCTCCACACCTGACGAGGAGCTCGAAGCTTTAATAGCTTCATCTTTTTTCAGAATGGTGTTTAAACAAGTTACCAACTGGAAAAAGAAATTAATTGTAAGTCAGTGCAAGGACATAACATTGAAAAATGAAAGTTTAAAATAGTAATACTTACATATGTAATATGTTGAGCTGCCAAGGTAGTAACCCTCTCCCGAGAACGATTTTCTTCAACACCTAGGATCTCGGGGATAATCCAAGACTTCACCGAGCTCATGGCAGAGCTCAGAGCAACAAAAGTGGGAACACCACTTCCAGTAGTTAGAGGCTGAGAGATGGATTCATCCAAATTATCCAAGGAGCTTTTCTTCAACTTCCTTGTGGGAGCAGGAATGTTCTCGACCAAGGGTGTCATCTTGGTTGGTGATACAACTATAACCTTGCTTGGAGAGGAAACAGCTGCAATCTTGCTTGGAGCCACAGGGGGCTTCTCGGCAACCTTCTTAGTAGCAGCTGGAGGAGGTGCATCAATTTGTCTTGTCCCTTCTTCTGGGACATCCTGCTGACTTTTCTTTGCCTCTCCAGTAATAGAGGAAGACTTATCAAAGAGGGCAGGAGCTTTTCTTCTCTTCATTCTGTCACTAAGAAGAATATGCGATTCAGGAGAAGAACCTTCAGAAATCGATGTCGGTTCTATATTACTTATCACTGGACGAGCAGTGAAAGATGAGGTGTAACTCTTATACTGCAACAAGTACGAGGCTAATCTGATATGTTTGTCAGCGACGGTTTGATGCAAACCCCAGGTACCACGTCAAAATATTGACAGAATTCCAAACACAGGGGATTTGGAGGAAAAGAAAAGCTACATTCGGCTACAAAGAGACTGGGGAACCAATGTCCCTCAGCTAAACAAAAATAATCAGGAGGACCAGAAAGTTCTTCCAAAATGACCCAGGAAGGAATAGAAAAATCAGAACGAAATTTATCAAGCGACTCAATAAGGTAAACCATGATGAACAAAGAAAATAAAAGAGAAGGAAGAAGATCTTACAGAAGAAAGGTAGATCAGTTGATAACGAACGATGGAAGGAATGAACGCACAAGATGGAGAAGAAATGGAGAGATCAAAGATACAAATTTGAAAAAGTAAGAGACGATAGGATTTTCTGCAACGCTTAAATACCTTACCTCAGGAAGGGGTAAAAATAATGATTACAAAGAAAGACGTTTGCGCTACCGGCGGCTAAAAGGACAAAAAAGGCACGAAGACCAAAGCAGTGGAAAAATTTCAAAAAGTTTGATTCTATGAGTTCGAAAGGAAAATTAAATACAAGGAAAACACTCCTAAAATTCAGGATGACTATTTAATCCCGCCATATTTCAAGAAGAATGTTCCACACTCCTCAACCTCGAAATGTGAAACATTGGGGGCTTCTGTTGATACCAAATTTAGTCTGCTGACGTGGATCATTTAAGTGGAGACACGTATCAATCTACATGGCACTTACAAACATTTGTGAACAACACCTTGACTTCGAGGAACTTTACTGTATCGAGCAACTCATGAAGACCGAGCTACTTAGGCGGTCTGAGTTGCATCTCGTACAGAGCATTAATGTCCGGATAATCAACAAACCGACTGCGCATTAAATGCTCATTATTATCATACAGATGTATACGCTTATTGGACAGCTATGTATTATCCTTTCACATTTACAGCCTGAGGGCTATAAATACATTGTATCATCCTCATTGTAAGGGGACTCGGAATTTCTTGGTAAAAACCTATAATCGAGAATTCCCAAACAGTTAGCAATAACAAAACAGTGGACGTAGGCCATTCCTTTAAGGATGACACACTTTAAAAATATTTTATCTTGTTTATTTTTATCTGTGATTGATTAATTAGAGATAATCTAATTTTTTACATCAACAGGCCTTAAATTTAATTTTGTACAGGGCACTCCAAATCTCAGGACCGGCCCTGTCGAGGAAAGATCTAGGAAGATGGGAAAGATGCTCATCGGCCCCGCTTTAGGTTTTGGCGATAGGCAGGGAATAGGTTATGATGGTGCTTCCACGTCCCAAATTCCACCTGGACCAGTTCCTAAGTTTACAACCACTCCTTATGGCCATCGTCAAAATCCTCGAAGGAGAGTTCGAACAAGAAAACCAAACCAAGGTTCGCCTTTGACTGTGTTCTTTTGTACATATTGCAAAAGAAAAGGTCACCTCAGGTAGTTTTGTTATAGTATGGGTCAGACACGACGTACTACTTCTCCACTACAGCATACTGATGATTTTACCAGTTTGAGAGAGCGAGTTGAGTTTCTAGCTGCCACATCACAAAGTTTGATGGAGGAATTTCGACGGATGTATTTTCCGTCAGTGAATACTTCTCACATTCCGGTTAAAACCAACAACAATAAAGGTAAACAAAAGTTCACCACTTCTTGGGTACCTAAGAAAGATAAAAAGGCCTTTGTTGTTCATGTCGCTCTCAAAGCACATAATACCTCACAGTGGTATTTTCATAGTGGGTGCTCCAGACATATGACAAGTGATGCCTTATTTTTTACTTACCTTGAGGATTATAAGGATGGTAGAGTCACCTTTGCAGATGGGAACAAGTCTAGCATTGTAGGACGAGGTACTATAGAGTTACCAGGATTTCCTAAGCTAGAAAATATTTTGTACGTCAAAGGTTTGAAAGCAAACCTTCTCAGCATTAGCCAGCTGTGCGACGCTAAATTTGCCGTAAAGTTTGATCGGAACGCATGTAATGTTCATAATCAAGCCGGTAAACTTTTAGTTCTAGGCGTGAGGACAAAGGATAATTGCTATGGGACTGAGCCCACATCCTCACTTGTCTGTAACAGCGCCACGATCACTCCTATGGATATGTGGCACCAACGTCTAGGTCACGTGAACATTAGAGATCTAACTCGTTTAGCTAAAAAGGACCTAGTACGTGGCTTACCATCACTTGGAAAGCCAACTTCGACGGTTTATGGACCCTGTCAGTTGGGAAAACAAATTCGTAGCCCCCATAGGAAGTTGCATTCCATTACTGCCTCTCGTGTACTTGAGCTTATTCACATGGATCTTATGGGTCCTACTTGTACTGAGAGTCTGGGTGGTAAGAGGTATATCCTCATGATGGTGGATGATTTCTCCATATTCTTGATTGTAGGTTTTCTGAGGGAGAAATTCGATGCTGTGGAGTTTTTAACGACCAAGTGCCATGTCCTGCAAAATCAACACGGAGTCACTATTAACAGGATACGCAGTGACAACGGTACTGAATTTAAGGAAGCAAAGGTAAATCTTTATTGTGATAGCATTGGGATCAAACATGAGTTTTCTGCTGTGAAGACTCCTCAATAAAATGGGATTATTGAGAGAAAGAATTGGACGATTCAGGAAATGGCTAGATCTATGCTTCTAGGTCGTAAGATTTTTAGGAGATTTTGGGCAGAGACAGTGTCTACTGCATGCAATAAGGTTTACCTGCGTCCACTCACACTTAAGACGCCTTATGAATTGTGGACTGGCAAGAAACCCAACTTTGCATATTTTCGTGTTTTTGGGAGTAAATGCTACATCCTACGGGATAGAGATCAATTAGGAAAGTTTAACTCCCGAAGCGATGAGGGAATACTGTTAGGATATTCATCGAATAGTAGAGCATACCGAGTTTTTAACCTGAAGAGCTCTAAGGTTATGGAGTCGATAAACGTCACCGTGCAAGATGACGAACCTTCAGCGTTTATTGATTCTAGCCTTCAGTGTGAGGATAAGGATGTCTGGTAGTAATTTACTTGTACCTCACCCACACTCTGTGGACCCTACTCCTGTGTTAGGGGACACACTTGCTTGGGTTCGCAAGAGTCATGGCCCTTCTGCCATTATTGGTGATCCCACTCTAGGGGTTAAAACTCGTGCTCAGCTAGAGAACGTTGTTAGCCATTTCTGCTACACGTCCAAAGTCGAGCCCAAGAACCACAAAGAAGCACTCAAGGATGAACACTGGATATTTGCTATGCAGGATGAGTTGCTTCAGTTTAAAAAGAATAATGTATGTGAACTTGTCCCCCGACCTAGTGAGACTAATGTGATAGGTACCAGATGGATTTTCAAGAATAAAATGGATGAAAATGGTACCATAATTAGAAACAAGTCTAGGGTGGTCGCTCAAGGCTACACACAGATAGAAGGTGTAGAGTTTGGGGAGACATTTGCTCCTATTGTGAGGCTTGAGTCCGTCCGCTTACTACTCGCCATCGCATGTCATCTGCGCTTCAAGTTATATCAGATGGATGTCAAGAGTGCCTTTCTAAATGGCATTCTATAAGATGAGGTTTACATGGATCAACCGAAAGGGTTTGAAGACCCTAAGCACCCGGAACACGTCTACTATTCAAGGAAAGCCTTGTATGGTTTGAAGCAAGCACCCCGTGCTTAGTATGAGAGGCTTACTTCCTATCTCTTAGCCCGGGGCTTCAAGAGAGGGGGAGTTGATATGACGTTGTTCATCAGGAGAGATGAAGGTGCTATTTTGTTTGCCTAGGTCTATGTGGATGACATAGTCTTTGGATCCACATGCTCCCAACAGGCTCATCACTTTGAGGAGGAGATGAAAAGTGAGCTTGAGATGAGCATGGTTGGCGAGCTTACTTTATTCCTTGGTCTCCAGGTTCTTCAGCTAGAGGATGGGATGTTCATCTCCCAATCTAAGTATGTTATAGACCTAGTGAAGAAATTTGGGTTAGACTCCGCTGAGCATGCACGTACACCTATGAGTACCACTACCGAGCTTAGTAAGGACACTTCAGGCAAGGACTTAGAGCAAACCTTGTATCGGAGTATGATAGATAATCTTTTCTACTTGACTGCCAGTCGTCCCGATATAGCCTTTTGTGTTGGAGTCTGTACGCGATATCAGGCATCCGTGAAAGAGTCACATTTACTTGCTCTAAAACGTATTATTAAATACGTGAGTGGCACTCTCTCATACGGTATTTGATATTCCTTTAATACCGATGACCGTTTGTTCGCCTATTCGAATGCCGATTGGGCCGGGGATGTAGATGGTTGTAGAAGCACTTCTGGTGGGTGTTTCTGTTTTGGTTCTGCTCTTGTCTAATGGCTGAGCAAGAAGCAAAATTCCATCTCTTTGTCCACCGCGGAGGCTGAGTACATTACCGTCGGGAGTTATTGCACGCAACTCTTGTGGATGAAGCAAATGTTGGAGGATTATGGGATTTCATAGGACACCATGACTATTTCCTGTGATAACACGAGTACGATACACATATCCTGCAATCCATTCCAACATTCACGCACAAAGCACATCAGGATACGCGAGCACTTTATACGTCAATTAGTTGAGGAGAAAGTCTTATCCCTGAGTTTTGTACCCACAGACCGTCAGTTAGTCGACATTTTCACAAAACCTTTAGATTCCCTTAGATTTGAGTCTTAGGAAGTCTTTGGGGATTTTCACAGTTGACTGAGGGGTTGGTCTGTGTCTAGGATCGGATGCTTTTTCATGTTCATATCATATGCTTCCTATTGCTAGTTTGTTTCATATGTATTATTGCTTTGTTGTACATTTACTTATTTATTTATTTTTTAAAAAAAATCCAAAAAGATTTTCGTTTTACAAATTTTTTTGAAAAATTCAAAAATATTTTTGTATTTTATTTGCACCTTTTATGGATGAGCATTTAAGATAGCTAAGTCACAATTTCATTCCATTTATCCATGTGACTGTTTGATAGAGATTTGAGACGCTACATCATTTCATCCATATGCTTTACATTGATTGGAGTCTTTGAGATGTGATTAGTGATATCTTTCTACATGTTTGACTCATATTTCCTTTATTGCACACATGAACGGCTTTATTTGATTATTGTACTTGTCTATCACATATTGTCTTGAGTGTTTCCATCTCAATTATGTCTATTCAACTAACCATATGCGATAAAACTTGACAAGATTGGAATGCATGTAAAAACCGTTTTGGTGAGACTATGTGCTTATTTGAAAACGGGGAAGGGCTACGAAAGGTTAATTTAGCCTTTGCAATTTTAAGCCACCGTTTAAAAGGACCTAAAAATTGAGGAATTTTATTATCCGGGGTCCAAAGAGGTTTAAAGAGCCCGAAAAAATTAAAGGCAATAAAAAGCATTATATGCCATTTATGGGCCATTAGGTTTCACTTTCAATTCTCCAAAGTTTGAGAATTTAGATTGCCTCTATACAAAATATAAATCTGAGGGAGTTTGGTTGGAGAATATAAACGGGTTTGCACTTCCTTAAAAGTCCTGAAAAAGCATGAAATAGTTTTAGACGTTATTGGTGTGGAAATCACTTTGAGCTTTGATTTATGGAGTTGATTGAGTCAATGTCTCATATTACCACCTTTTTACACCAAAGGAAGATTTTGAGTTCATTCATTAGGAGTATCCAATATTCATCGTGCACATATGTCATGTTTTTATGCATTGATTTTCCTATCGAATTTGATCACACCCCTTTATTTTCGCTATCATCGACTTGGTTGTTTTTGTGTTCTTTCATGGTGTGATCTTTGTTGTATATTATGTATAAATTTTTTTTTTTGGAAAAATACAAAAATGGCAGTTTATTCCTGTGTGTCATTCTCCATGTGCATTCATTCATGCTTCTTATATCTGTATATTTGGGGACATCATAAAAAGGGGGAGAAGAATTATGGGGGAGAATTGTTTTGGTGTTTGGTTGATTTATGAATGATTTTCTTAAGCTTAATTGATCATCAATTTTTGCATATCACTATATTTCAAACTGTTGCTTGTCACGGGTATTTGCTTTTTCTCATGTGTGCAGGTACAACATTGTTCATTATTGGATTGCAAACCCTGATGAGAAAAGCTTTGGTAGTTTCTGAAGTTTCTAAAGAGCTGAAGATTTGGAAGACATGTCATTTAGTATTTTCAGTTTGAGGGTTTAATGGGAATATTATCTTGTATATCATTTGATTGCATAATTCAGACTTTTTATGTATGTACCGGTATAGACATAGGGGGAGTCTTGTAAGGACATAATTTTATAAATGTCCGAGGTAGAATCTAGGAATTTTCTATTTTCTCCTAGATCACAGTTTGTATGTCTGATACCGCTACATTCGGCACATCAATACAATCATCCTCGACGGCCTTTATCCGAATTCAATGCATCTAGTATCTTCACGTGCATCATGATACATGCGACGTGCTACTCGGGTCATTCCCACTACTCCACTACTCTTTATCGGTAAAATGGTTTATTAGAGCTTTAAATATTTGCATAAATATTTGGGAAATTTTTTGAAAATTATTTTTGAAGTCTGGATTAATTTTTTATCAAAAGCAGAATTTTTTCTAAGTGTAGAAGCGAAGTGCCTTGAACGACGAGCTCGCTCAAACAACTTTGAATGTCGTTCGCGCGAGATAGGCATGTCGCGCGATCTCGTTTGAACGACATATGTTCTTCGTTCGAGCTACATGGCTATCTCGTTCGAACGAGCCACCGCCTCGATTTTCGTATAAATACATGTTCACCTTCTTCACGATTTTCAAGTCTTTCTGCAATCTCAAAATTCTGCGAAAATAGTCCAGAATAAGACTTCATCTTTGTAAGGTTTACTAAACCTTTTTTATTCACAAAACCATTCCCATATATGTGTGTGTGAATCTTTAAACCTTCAAGAGGATCTTTTACTCATTTGGAGTAATTTGTGAGGAAGTCGTTGTCTTCTTCATTACTGCTCTACTGGAAAGGGATAGTTCCAGCCGACGACATCAGAACCGACACCCGAGGGTATTTCTGTGTCACATATTCTCATTATAATCCGTGTAAGACGTTTTCTTACAAAATTATAGTGAAAATAAAAGGTTTTGCCCCTTTGGGGGATTTTTCCTCATTTGTGTGTGTTTGAATGTTCTTGCTTGATTTTATCATCATCAATCACACCTAGATGCATGTTTAGGACTTAATTGATAAAAATTGAGTTTAGTTAAATAACTTCCTTATTTGAACGCAAGCGCACTCTTCTCAACCTGGGCACCCTAAATCACGACGCGTGGGAAGCCGATATATTCCTTCAACAGTGAGTCATAACCATACTCGAAATTACCTCACTTCGAATAAAATAATCATACAATATAACCACTGGTCTTATGGCCCGAGGACTATATTCTCCCTGCATCATTAGCCAGGGGATTTACCTCATTCACGAAACTTCCCTCATGATAGCATTTAGAGAGGTATGTATATGCATGCCATAATCAAAAGATATGCCAATTAAAATGTACATTTCTTATTTTCGGAACCACATGTGCATAACAATATAAGCTACAAAGTTTAATTACCCTTATGCTAGCCCCCGAATGTCCAAAATGAGACTCGTTTACTAAATGAAATGAATCATTAAGTTCTACTAATTAGTCTCCAAAATAAGTCTGAATACCTCGTTACTAACATAAGGTATTAATCCCCCTTATTTATTACATTATATGAGAAGGTTCCTAAGCCTCAAACCTAAAAGAAAAGGAGTAGAAACCAAGTTGAAAAAATATCATAAAACAGTGGGATTTCGAATCGATTCGCCAAGGGCCGAATCAATTCGCCCCTGAAAGCGAATCAATTCGCTCAAAAAGCGAATCGATTCGGCCGAGAAAACCAACTTTCTACCTTAGCCCGAATCGATTCGGCCTTAACCCGAATCAATTCGGTTCCTCAAACCTGTAGCCACCACTTTTAGTGAATCGATTCGTTGAGGAGGGTGAATCGATTCTCCTTGGTCGAGGAGCCCAGTTGTGGCTACGGGTTAATATAAACCCTAAATTCCCAAAACCTATTTTCTTCCATCTAACCCAACATCATCAATTCATAACTTCTCTAAATCACTAAACCAAGTTTACCTACTAGGAGAGACCAATTAAAACAAGTCTATATCATATAATTTAGGATTTAACCAACAAAATCATCAAATTCCATTAATGGTTAAAACTCAAGAACACTAAATCTAAATACAAATTATTCACACTCAGTCATACATTTATGCAAGTTAGAAACTTACCTCAAGATTGTAGTCTCGGATTCTTCCTCGTTGCAACGATTCCGGGCTTAAATCACCAACTCTCTCCCTTTTCTCTTCTTTCTCTCAAGCTCTCTCTTCTCTCAAACTCTTTAAGGTTTAGAAATACACAAATTAGCTTGAAATTCTCTTACAAGACTAAAATACCCAAAACATCCAAAATACATTAAGTCCAAGATTAAATGCTACTACATACTTAAAATGACTCCTAACATCATAATTAAGTTATAACTAGTCAAAAGTACCCCGGAACCCAAAACCACACCCAGCACTTATTTTGACTATCTCGACTATTTTCGGACTAACCGTGCCCCCTAAACTGGCATCTGGGATATCATTAATTATTTCATGTTCCAACGTCATATTAACTCTTTAATAATAACTCGATTGGAATATAAATCATAACCATCACTTAAAGCAAAATGACACAACAAAATATAATGTTACACTATTTACATTCGATTAATGGTAGATAAGAAAAAATTAGTAAATATTATATCTTACATCACTTAAAGAAATATTTACTTCAACTTCCTTTATTTTATATAATTAAACCACAAGGCAATTTAATATAAAATGATTACTCATAAATAAGGGGTATTACATACTCCCCCCCATACAAGGGAATTTTGTCCTAAAAATTTAGGTGTACCTGGTAAAAAGAGGTTTGGGTCCTTCTCTCGAATATCATTCTCTCGTTCCCAAGTTGATTCCTCGGCACTGTAGTGTCCCCACTGGATTCAGACTAGGGGTACCACTTTCGATCTTAGTCTATGCTCTCCGTGGTCTAGAATGGCAACCAGTTGCTCCTCATATGAAATATTGGGTTTTAACTCTATATCATCCAATGGAATGTGTCGATGAGCTTCGTTGCATATTTTATACTTATTTAAAGATGAAACATGAAACACATCATGGATTTGTTGTAGGCGTTCCGACAAAGCAAGTTGATATGCTACGGGGCCTACCCTTGCAATAACGGGAAAAGTGCCTACATAGCGCGACGCAAGTTTGCCTTTCTTCCCGAATCGCATTACACCCTTCATCGAGGATATCCTTACTAAAACTTGATCCCCCACTTCCAATTTCACATGCCTCCGATTCGTGTCGGCATAGCTTTTCTGGCCATCTTATGAAATTCATATGCGGTTTCAAATAAGTTCAATCTTCGAAGAGGTATCTTAGATCATTTCAGGTCCAAGGAGCTTATTGTCTCCTACTTCTAATGAACAAGCAAGTGATCGACACGGATGGCCATACAGTGCCTCATACGGTGCCATACCTATCGTAAATTGGTAAGAATTATTATATGCAAATTCGACCAATGGAAGGTATTGTTTCCATCCTCATTTAAAGTCAAGTACGCACATTCGAAGCATATCCTCTAACATTTGGTTGACTCTCTCCATTTTCCCATCTGTTTGTGGATGGTATGATGTACCCAACCGCAATTCGATCCCCATCACCTCTTGGAAACTTCGCCCAAAATGGGATACAAAAATTTTGTCTCGGTCCGACACTATATTGATAGTCACGCTATGGAGTTTCATAATTTCTTCAATAAAGAGTCGGGTGTAACGTGTCGTATTGTAATTCGTTCGTATCGGTAGGAAGTGTGCCGATTTGGTCAAACGATCGACGATAACCCAAATAGAATCATGACCGCTTTGCGATGTTGGAAACTCGGTGATAAAATCCATTGAGATACTCTCCTATTTCCACACTGGTATTTCTAACGGTTGCAACAATCCAGGCGATCTCTGGTGGTCCACCTTCACCAATTAACAAGTGGCGCATTGGGAAATAAATTCAGAAATATCCCTTTTCATTCCCGCCCACCAATACTGACGGCGCATATCTTGGTACATTTTATCTCCACCTGGGTGTACTGTAAATCTTGAACCATGAGATTCCGTCATGACAGCACATCTCAAGTCTCCAGCATCCGGGACTATAGGCCATCCATGGAAACGTAACCCACCCTCCGAACCAATAGAGTAGGACTCCTCTCCCTCGGTCAGCAATTGATGTACCCGGTCTTGACAATATTTATCTCCTCCTTTCTCTCTTACGACTTGCATCACAATGGCAGGCATAACGGTCAACACCGACATGCACGCCCTTGCTATAGCATCATCCTGGCTAAGTTCTTTCCATTTGGCTTTCCACACTTTCACTAGTTCCCCCACAGGTTTACGACTCGGCGCGCTCGCTACTACATTTGCCTTACCTAGGTGATAATGAATATTGAGTTGATAGTCCTTTATGAACCCCAACCACCGAAGTTGCCTCATAGTTAGATCTTTATGCGAGAACAAATATTGTAACGATTTGTGGTCCGTGAAAAGAATAAATTTCTCACCCGGGAGGTAATACCTCCATATCTTTAAGGCAAACACTACCGCGGCAAGCTCTAAATCATGTACGGGATAATTCTTCTCGCAGAGCTTAAGCTTACGAGACACTTATGCAATGGTCCTATGTTCCTATTTGTTACACCCCGCAAAATTCGACAGACGGGGTGGCCAGCCACCGCCGCCGAACTATGCTGGGCGTGAACTAAGTAAAATACCATTCTTAGCATGAGACAGATATGAGACATAAATAATCAGTCCATTAGATAAATAATTGAATCAATCTCAAATAATCACAAATAACTAAGCGATAAAAGATCCATCACATGCTAACTCCAAAAAATCCAATCTCCAATAATGATTAAATAAAACCTGAATAATAAAGATCTGAATAATCCAATATAAATCCTTTAAACAACTTTGGAACCGAATGGCCCAATAAAACTCCGATGAAGTCTCATAATAAAATACGACTGGAAAAGAAAGTCTAAACTAAAACAAAACGATAAAGTAAATCAGCTCCAGCTGCACCTTCAAATGATAACTCCGATAAACTTACGCAGCTTCTCCAATTCTAATCCTGAAAAATATTAGTCAACGCATGGGTCAGAGCCAAAGCCCCGAGCAAGAATACACATTACTCTCCTCAAATAGGATCCTTGAATCCAGACAGTAGCATTATACGCAATAAATATCACAATAGAATATTTTAAATTAAACGGGATAATTAAACGCGATAATTATAATCTACTATCTACCCGCAAAAATCCCCACTTATAAAGGCACACCAATATGATTTTAAATTCCCAAGTCCCACGATGTTAATTTAATTAAATTAACCAACTTTTATAATCGTTCTCACTTTTTATTAAAGTGTCACACTTCCCCTTTGTCAATCGTCCTCTGACCCGTTTACTGTCGGCCCCGACACATGATAAGGTTCCCCCTTATCAATCGTCCTCTGACCCGTTTACTGTCGGCCCCGACACATGACAAGGTTCCACACACGACACGACATAAATCGTCCTCTGACCCGTTTAAACTGTCGGCCCCGACACATTATGTCGCCACAAATTTTAATACCCATTTTTATCTTAGGCATTAATTCTCAAGTTCTCAATTTATAATCACCCCACCCTTTTTTTTTGTGAGATCCTCAAAATACCCCTTAGTCCATAACCTAAGGGTCCCCAAGTTATCAATACGTCTTATCCTATGTATAGGAATATTTTCTAACATAAATCTTAACTTAGTCTCATGCTTAGGCTAGCGTAACGATGATAAAGTACCAAAAATTAGCCCACCCCCAAGATAATAAAAAATGCGATAATCTACCCTCACTAGTCCCATACCTAGAAGGCGTAAATCATCAAAAGGCATACCCACTAGTCCCATACCTAGAGGCATTCTAAAATATAGGGAGAGCAATAATACCCAACAACCCGTCGTCACAAAGGCAACATCATAATACCAAAAAGTCACACCAACAAGAATAATTAATCAGTGTATAAAACAACGCATGATAGTCCAATTCAATTAAATATTTAATTTAATTATCACAACGTCAACAATACCCAAATAATCTCATTTAATTATTTTAAATTAAATATACCAAGTTTTCATCATATATTCATCAAACCAAATTTTATTATCTCTACATGTATTACATGAATTGTACGCACCCAAAAATCATTTATTTTAAAATTAGAATATTTCTACATGCAACCTACACCAATAAAACCCAAAATCGCTCATCAATCCTACGTACCCAAAGGGTTATGAATATTATTCAGATTAAAAGATTTTATAAAAACAGCCCCATAATTAGTATCCACTTTTTCTAATTAAATTACTAATTATTTTTAAGAAAACATGTAATTAAGTGTTTAGGCGACACTTAAAACGCATAATACTAAAGGAAAAGAATAGAGTATTCATGCCTGTAAAGATCGTGTTGAAAATCTGATTAGAAATTTGGATTCCTTTCGAAAAAATAGCAAAAGAGTGTTCTTGAACGATCTTGATTAAACCCCAATTAAGCCTTCAAAAACTTGTGACAAAAACTTGATTTTGTTGAAGGTTGATGATTATGAGTGAGAGGAAAAATATTTGGAAGTGTTCTCTGGTGAAAAACTGGAGAAAAAGTGATTATGAGAAGTCTCCCTACGGATTAACAAGGTTATATAGTGATGAGGAGTCCTAATCCTACACAAACTCTAAAAAAAAATAGCTCACAGCGCACGTTTTCTGGGAGGGTCGATCGATCTACCCCCCCCCCTCCCCCCCCCCCCCCCCCCGCCCCCCCGTCGATCGATCGATCACCCCGAAAAACTGACAGTTTGCCCAAAAAATGCCATAAGGCAAAAATATTGTAAAATCAATATAAAATCCGTTTTAACTCCAATTTTAATTCCGCTTGAAGTTTTGTTCTTCTAAAATCATAACCAACATACTTAGCCAATAAAAATTTTAAAATTCAAAAATTTATTTTTCTCAAAAATTCCAATTAATTAATTAAAATAATAAATAAAAAATACGGGGTGTTACATACTTCCCCACTAGCAAAGAATTTCGTCCTCGAAATTAGACGAAGCATTCTCATAAACGCATAAATCTCGCAAAAGAAAATAAGGCTCATATATGCCTACCCGTAGAATGCCATAATTGGGCGCCCATCCACCCAATCCTACGCGCAACTTCCGCACGAACAACAAAATAATATATATTACCTATATACATACACATAACTATGAAAATAAAGGCGTACCACATGCTCTCACAAATCCCCCAATCGATCCTAAATCCGAAAGTCATCAAAATTCCAACTTCCTCAAATTAAATCTCAACATCAAAAATCGATACATACGGTACCTAACACCTGTACTAAAATCTCCAAAATAATTATCGTCTCCAAAATCCATTCTAAGGATCCCACATCAAGCTTACTAATTCTAAACTCAATGTCTACAACGTCCTTAACTCAAAACTTCACATCTCCAAGAAACACATCTAACACGTATGCGAGAACATCTACCTTAAGAAGTACGAATCAACAAAGGGAATCAAAGATCGGCAACGTGGAAGCTAAACGGACTCATAACCTACGAGACCTAAGACCATGCTCTGATACCATCTGTCACACCCCGCAAAATTCGACAGACGGGGTGGCCAGCCACCGCCGCCGAACTATGCTGGGCGTGAACTAAGTAAAATACCATTCTTAGCATGAGACAGATATGAGACATAAATAATCAGTCCATTAGATAAATAATTGAATCAATCTCAAATAATCACAAATAACTAAGCGATAAAAGATCCATCACATGCTAACTCCAAAAAATCCAATCTCCAATAATGATTAAATAAAACCTGAATAATAAAGATCTGAATAATCCAATATAAATCCTTTAAACAACTTTGGAACCGAATGGCCCAATAAAACTCCGATGAAGTCTCATAATAAAATACGACTGGAAAAGAAAGTCTAAACTAAAACAAAACGATAAAGTAAATCAGCTCCAGCTGCACCTTCAAATGATAACTCCGATAAACTTACGCAGCTTCTCCAATTCTAATCCTGAAAAATATTAGTCAACGCATGGGTCAGAGCCAAAGCCCCGAGCAAGAATACACATTACTCTCCTCAAATAGGATCCTTGAATCCAGAAAATAGCATTATACGCAATAAATATCACAATAGAATATTTTAAATTAAACGGGATAATTAAACGCGATAATTATAATCTACTATCTACCCGCAAAAATCCCCACTTATAAAGGCACACCAATATGATTTTAAATTCCCAAGTCCCACGATGTTAATTTAATTAAATTAACCAACTTTTATTATCGTTCTCACTTTTTATTAAAGTGTCACACTTCCCCTTTGTCAATCGTCCTCTGACCCGTTTATTGTCGGCCCCGACACATGATAAGGCTCCCCCTTATCAATCGTCCTCTGACCCGTTTACTGTCGGCCCCGACACATGACAAGGTTCCACACACGACACGACATAAATCGTCCTCTGACCCGTTTAAACTGTCGGCCCCGACACATTATGTCCCCACAAATTTTAATACCCATTTTTACCTTAGGCATTAATTCTCAAGTTCTCAATTTATAATCACCCCACCATTTTTTTGTGAGATCCTCAAAATACCCCTTAGTCCCATACCTAAGGGTCCCCAAGTTATCAATACGTCTTATCCTATGTATAGGAATATTTTCTAACATAAATCTTAACTTAGTCTCATGCTTAGGCTAGCGTAACGACGATAAAGTACCAAAAATCATCCCACCCCCAAGATGATAAAAAATGCGATAATCTACCCTCACTAGTCCCATACCTAGAAGGCGTAAATCATCTAAAGGCATACCCACTAGTCCCATACCTAGAGGCATTCTAAAATATAGGGAGAGCAATAATACCCAACAACCCGTCGTCACAAAGGCAACATCATAATACCAAAAAGTCACACCAACAAGAATAATTAATCAGTGTATAAAACAACGCATGATAGTCCAATTCAATTAAATATTTAATTTAATTATCACAACGTCAACAATACCCAAATAATCTCATTTAATTATTTTAAATTAAATATACCAAGTTTTCATCATATATTCATCAAAACCAAATTTTATTATCTCTACATGTATTACATGAATTGTACGCACCCAAAAATCATTTATTTTAAAATTAGAATATTTCTACATGCAACCTACACCAATAAAACCCAAAATCGCTCATCAATCCTACGTACCCAAAGGGTTATGAATATTATTCAGATTAAAAGATTTTATAAAAACAGCCCCATAATTAGTATCCACTTTTTCTAATTAAATTACTAATTATTTTTAAGAAAACATGTAATTAAGTGTTTAGGCGACACTTAAAACGCATAATACTAAAGGAAAAGAATAGAGTATTCATGCCTGTAAAGATCGTGTTGAAAATCTGATTAGAAATTTGGATTCCTTTCGAAAAAATAGCAAAAGAGTGTTCTTGAACGATCTTGATTAAACCCCAATTAAGCCTTCAAAAACTTGTGACAAAAACTTGATTTTGTTGAAGGTTGATGATTATGAGTGAGAGGAAAAATATTTGGAAGTGTTCTCTGGTGAAAAACTGGAGAAAAAGTGATTATGAGAAGTCTCCCTACGGATTAACAAGGTTATATAGTGATGAGGAGTCCTAATCCTACACAAACTCTAAAAAAAATAGCTCACAGCGCACGTTTTCTGGGAGGGTCGATCGATCTACCCCCCCCCTCCCCCCCCCCCCCCCCCCCCGTCGATCGATCGATCACCCCGAAAAACTGACAGTTTGCCCAAAAAATGCCATAAGGCAAAAATATTGTAAAATCAATATAAAATCCGTTTTAACTCCGATTTTAATTCCGTTTGAAGTTTTGTTCTTCTAAAATCATAACCAACATACTTAGCCAATAAAAATTTTAAAATTCAAAAATTTATTTTTCTCAAAAATTCCAATTAATTAATTAAAATAATAAATAAAAAATACGGGGTGTTACATACTTCCCCACTAGCAAAGAATTTCGTCCTCGAAATTAGACGAAGCATTCTCATAAACGCATAAATCTCGCAAAAGAAAATAAGGCTCATATATGCCTACCCGTAGAATGCCATAATTGGGCGCCCATCCACCCAATCCTACGCGCAACTTCCGCACGAACAACAAAATAATATATATTACCTATATACATACACATAACTATGAAAATAAAGGCGTACCACATGCTCTCACAAATCCCCCAATCGATCCTATATCCGAAAGTCATCAAAATTCCAACTTCCTCAAATTAAATCTCAACATCAAAAATCGATACATACGGTACCTAACACCTGTACTAAAATCTCCAAAATAATTATCGTCTCCAAAATCCATTGTAAGGATCCCACATCAAGCTTACTAATTCTAAACTCAACGTTTACAATGTCCTTAACTCAAAACTTCACATCTCCAAGAAACACATCTAACACGTATGCGAGAACATCTACCTTAAGAAGTACGAATCAACAAAGGGAATCAAAAATCGGCAACGTGGAAGCTAAACGGACTCATAACCTACGAGACCTAAGACCATGCTCTGATACCATCTGTCACACCCCGCAAAATTCGACAGACGGGGTGGCCAGCCACCGCCGCCGAACTATGCTGGGCGTGAACTAAGTAAAATACCATTCTTAGCATGAGACAGATATGAGACATAAATAATCAGTCCATTAGATAAATAATTGAATCAATCTCAAATAATCACAAATAACTAAGCGATAAAAGATCCATCACATGCTAACTCCAAAAAATCCAATCTCCAATAATGATTAAATAAAACCTGAATAATAAAGATCTGAATAATCCAATATAAATCCTTTAAACAACTTTGGAACCGAATGGCCCAATAAAACTCCGATGAAGTCTCATAATAAAATACGACTCGAAAAGAAAGTCTAAACTAAAACAAAACGATAAAGTAAATCAGCTCCAGCTGCACCTTCAAATGATAACTCCGATAAACTTACGCAGCTTCTCCAATTCTAATCCTGAAAAATATTAGTCAACGCATGGGTCAGAGCCAAAGCCCCGAGCAAGAATACACATTACTCTCCTCAAATAGGATCCTTGAATCCAGACAGTAGCATTATACGCAATAAATATCACAATAGAATATTTTAAATTAAACGGGATAATTAAACGCGATAATTATAATCTACTATCTACCCGCAAAAATCCCCACTTATAAAGGCACACCAATATGATTTTAAATTCCCAAGTCCCACGATGTTAATTTAATTAAATTAACCAACTTTTATAATCGTTCTCACTTTTTATTAAAGTGTCACACTTCCCCTTTGTCAATCGTCCTCTGACCCGTTTACTGTCGGCCCCGACACATGATAAGGTTCCCCCTTATCAATCGTCCTCTGACCCGTTTACTGTCGGCCCCGACACATGACAAGGTTCCACACACGACACGACATAAATCGTCCTCTGACCCGTTTAAACTGTCGGCCCCGACACATTATGTCGCCACAAATTTTAATACCCATTTTTATCTTAGGCATTAATTCTCAAGTTCTCAATTTATAATCACCCCACCCTTTTTTTTTGTGAGATCCTCAAAATACCCCTTAGTCCATAACCTAAGGGTCCCCAAGTTATCAATACGTCTTATCCTATGTATAGGAATATTTTCTAACATAAATCTTAACTTAGTCTCATGCTTAGGCTAGCGTAACGATGATAAAGTACCAAAAATTAGCCCACCCCCAAGATGATAAAAAATGCGATAATCTACCCTCACTAGTCCCATACCTAGAAGGCGTAAATCATCAAAAGGCATACCCACTAGTCCCATACCTAGAGGCATTCTAAAATATAGGGAGAGCAATAATACCCAACAACCCGTCGTCACAAAGGCAACATCATAATACCAAAAAGTCACACCAACAAGAATAATTAATCAGTGTATAAAACAACGCATGATAGTCCAATTCAATTAAATATTTAATTTAATTATCACAACGTCAACAATACCCAAATAATCTCATTTAATTATTTTAAATTAAATATACCAAGTTTTCATCATATATTCATCAAACCAAATTTTATTATCTCTACATGTATTACATGAATTGTACGCACCCAAAAATCATTTATTTTAAAATTAGAATATTTCTACATGCAACCTACACCAATAAAACCCAAAATCGCTCATCAATCCTACGTACCCAAAGGGTTATGAATATTATTCAGATTAAAAGATTTTATAAAAACAGCCCCATAATTAGTATCCACTTTTTCTAATTAAATTACTAATTATTTTTAAGAAAACATGTAATTAAGTGTTTAGGCGACACTTAAAACGCATAATACTAAAGGAAAAGAATAGAGTATTCATGCCTGTAAAGATCGTGTTGAAAATCTGATTAGAAATTTGGATTCCTTTCGAAAAAATAGCAAAAGAGTGTTCTTGAACGATCTTGATTAAACCCCAATTAAGCCTTCAAAAACTTGTGACAAAAACTTGATTTTGTTGAAGGTTGATGATTATGAGTGAGAGGAAAAATATTTGGAAGTGTTCTCTGGTGAAAAACTGGAGAAAAAGTGATTATGAGAAGTCTCCCTACGGATTAACAAGGTTATATAGTGATGAGGAGTCCTAATCCTACACAAACTCTAAAAAAAAATAGCTCACAGCGCACGTTTTCTGGGAGGGTCGATCGATCTACCCTCCCCCTCCCCCCCCCCCCCCCCCCGCCCCCCCGTCGATCGATCGATCACCCCGAAAAACTGACAGTTTGCCCAAAAAATGCCATAAGGCAAAAATATTGTAAAATCAATATAAAATCCGTTTTAACTCCAATTTTAATTCCGCTTGAAGTTTTGTTCTTCTAAAATCATAACCAACATACTTAGCCAATAAAAATTTTAAAATTCAAAAATTTATTTTTCTCAAAAATTCCAATTAATTAATTAAAATAATAAATAAAAAATACGGGGTGTTACATACTTCCCCACTAGCAAAGAATTTCGTCCTCGAAATTAGACGAAGCATTCTCATAAACACATAAATCTCGCAAAAGAAAATAAGGCTCATATATGCCTACCCGTAGAATGCCATAATTGGGCGCCCATCCACCCAATCCTACGCGCAACTTCCGCACGAACAACAAAATAATATATATTACCTATATACATACACATAACTATGAAAATAAAGGCGTACCACATGCTCTCACAAATCCCCCAATCGATCCTAAATCCGAAAGTCATCAAAATTCCAACTTCCTCAAATTAAATCTCAACATCAAAAATCGATACATACGGTACCTAACACCTGTACTAAAATCTCCAAAATAATTATCGTCTCCAAAATCCATTCTAAGGATCCCACATCAAGCTTACTAATTCTAAACTCAATGTCTACAACGTCCTTAACTCAAAACTTCACATCTCCAAGAAACACATCTAACACGTATGCGAGAACATCTACCTTAAGAAGTACGAATCAACAAAGGGAATCAAAGATCGGCAACGTGGAAGCTAAACGGACTCATAACCTACGAGACCTAAGACCATGCTCTGATACCATCTGTCACACCCCGCAAAATTCGACAGGCGGGGTGGCCAGCCCCCGCCGCCGAACTATGCTGGGCGTGAACTAAGTAAAATACCATTCTTAGCATGAGACAGATATGAGACATAAATAATCAGTCCATTAGATAAATAATTGAATCAATCTCAAATAATGACAAATAACTAAGCGATAAAAGATCCATCACATGCTAACTCCAAAAAATCCAATCTCCAATAATGATTAAATAAAACCTAAATAATAAAGATCTGAATAATCCAATATAAATCCTTTAAACAACTTTGGAACCGAATGGCCCAATAAAACTCCGATGAAGTCTCATAATAAAATACGACTGGAAAAGAAAGTCTAAACTAAAACAAAACGATAAAGTAAATCAGCTCTAGCTGCACCTTCAAATGATAACTCCGATAAACTTACGCAGCTTCTCCAATTCTAATCCTGAAAAATATTAGTCAACGCATGGGTCAGAGCCAAAGCCCCGAGCAAGAATACACATTACTCTCCTCATATAGGATCCTTGAATCCAGACAGTAGCATTATACGCAATAAATATCACAATAGAATATTTTAAATTAAACGCGATAATTATAATCTACTATCTACCCGCAAAAATCCCCATTTATAAAGGCACGCCAATATGATTTTAAATTCCCAAGTCCCACGATGTTAATTTAATTAAATTAACAAACTTTTATAATCGTTCTCACTTTTTATTAAAGTGTCACACTTCCCCTTTGTCAATCGTCCTCTGACCCGTTTACTGTCGGCCCCGACACATAATAAGGTTCCCCCTTATCAATCGTCCTCTGACCCGTTTACTGTCGGCCCCGACACATGACAAGGTTCCACACACGACACGACATAAATCGTCCTCTGACCTGTTTAAACTGTCGGCCCCGACACATTATGTCGCCACAAATTTTAATACCCATTTTTATCTTAGGCTTTAATTCTCAAGTTCTCAATTTATAATCACCCCACCCTTTTTTTTGTGAGATCCTCAAAATACCCCTTAGTCCCATACCTAAGGGTCCCCAAGTTATCAATACGTCTTATCCTATGTATAGGAATATTTTCTAACATAAATCTTAACTTAGTCTCATGCTTAGGCTAGCGTAACGACGATAAAGTACCAAAAATCAGCCCACCCCCAAGATGATAAAAAATGCGATAATCTACCCTCACTAGTCCCATACCTAGAAGGCGTAAATCATCAAAAGGCATACCCACTAGTCCCATACCTAGAGGCATTATAAAATATAGGGAGAGCAATAATACCCAACAACCCGTCGTCACAAAGGCAACATCATAATACCAACAAGTCACACCAACAAGAATAATTAATCAGTGTATAAAACAACGCATGATAGTCCAATTCAATTAAATATTTAATTTAATTATCACAACGTCAACAATACCCAAATAATCTCATTTAATTATTTTAAATTAAATATACCAAGTTTTCATCATATATTCATCAAACCAAATTTTATTATCTCTACATGTATAACATGAATTGTACGCACCCAAAAATCATTTATTTTAAAACCAGAATTTTTCTACATGCAACCTACACCAATAAAACCCAAAATCGCTCATCAATCCTACGTACCCAAAGGGTTATGAATATTATTCAGATTAAAAGATTTTATAAAAACAGTTCCATAACTAGTATCCACTTTTTCTAATTAAATTACTAATTATTTTTAAGAAAACATGTAATTAAGTGTTTAGGCGACACTTAAAACGCATAATACTAAAGGAAAAGAATAGAGTCTTCATGCCTGTAAAGATCGTGTTGAAAATCTGATTAGAAATTTGGATTCCTCTCGAAAAATTAGCAAAAGAGTGTTCTTGAACGATCTTGATTAAACCATAATTAAGCCTTCAAAAACATGTGCCAAAACTTGTGAAAAAAACTTGATTTTGTTGAAGGTTGATGATTATGAGTGAGAGGAAAAATATTTGGAAGTGTTCTCTGGTGAAAAACTGGAGAAAAAGTGATTATGAGAAGTCTCCCTACGGATTAACAAGGTTATATAGTGATTAGGAGTCCTAATCCTACACAAACTCTAAAAAAAATAGCTCACAGCGCACGTTTTCTGGGAGGGTCGATCGATCGATCACCCCGAAAAACTGACAGTTTGCCCAAAAAATGCCATAAGGCAAAAATATTGTAAAATCAATATAAAATCCGTTTTAACTTCGATTTTAATTCCGCTTGAAGTTTTGTTCTTCTAAAATCATAACCAACATACTTATCAAATAAAAATTTTAAAATTCAAAAATTTATTTTTCTCGAAAATTCCAATTAATTAATTAAAATAATAAATAAAAAATACGGGGTGTTACATACTTTCCCACTAGCAAATAATTTCGTCCTCGAAATTAGACGAAGCATTCTCATAAACGCATAAATCTCGCAAAAGAAAATAAGGCTCATATATGCCTACCCGTAGAATGCCATAATTGGGCACCCATCCACCCAATCCTGCGCGCAACTTCCGCACGAACAACAAAATAATATATATTACCTATATACATACACATAACTATGAAAATAATGGCGTACCACATGCTCTCACAAATCCCTCAATCGATCCTATATCCGAAAGTCATCAAAATTCCAACTTCCTCAAATTAAATCTCAACATCAAAAATCGATACATACGGTACCTAACACCTGTACTAAAATCTCCAAAATAATTATCGTCTCCAAAATCCATTCTATGGATCCCACATCAAGCTTACTAATTCTAAACTCAACGTCTACAATGTCCTTAACTCAAAACTTCACATCTCCAAGAAACACATCTAACACGTATGCGAGAACATCTACCTTAAGAAGTACGAATCAACAAAGGGAATCAAAGATCGGCAACGTGGAAGCTAAACGGACTCATAACCTACGAGACCTAAGACCATGCTCTGATACCATCTGTCACACCCCGCAAAATTCGACAGACGGGGTGGCCAGCCACCGCCGCCGAACTATGCTGGGCGTGAACTAAGTAAAATACCATTCTTAGCATGAGACAGATATGAGACATAAATAATCAGTCCATTAGATAAATAATTGAATCAATCTCAAATAATCACAAATAACTAAGCGATAAAAGATCCATCACATGCTAACTCCAAAAAATCCAATCTCCAATAATGATTAAATAAAACCTGAATAATAAAGATCTGAATAATCCAATATAAATCCTTTAAACAACTTTGGAACCGAATGGCCCAATAAAACTCCGATGAAGTCTCATAATAAAATACGACTGGAAAAGAAAGTCTAAACTAAAACAAAACGATAAAGTAAATCAGCTCCAGCTGCACCTTCAAATGATAACTCCGATAAACTTACGCAGCTTCTCCAATGCTAATCCTGAAAAATATTAGTCAACGCATGGGTCAGAGCCAAAGCCCCGAGCAAGAATACACACTACTCTCCTCAAATAGGATCCTTGAATCCAGACAGTAGCATTATACGCAATAAATATCACAATAGAATATTTTAAATTAAACGGGATAATTAAACGCGATAATTATAATCTACTATCTACCCGCAAAAATACCCATTTATAAAGGCACGCCAATATGATTTTAAATTCCCAAGTCCCACGATGTTAATTTAATTAAATTAACCAACTTTTATTATCGTTCTCACTTTTTATTAAAGTGTCACACTTCCCCTTTGTCAATCGTCCTCTGACCCGTTTACTGTCGGCCCCGACACATGATAAGGTTCCCCCTTATCAATCGTCCTCTGACCCGTTTACTGTCGGCCCCGACACATGACAAGGTTCCACACACGACACGACATAAATCGTCCTCTGACCCGTTTAAACTGTCGGCCCCGACACATTATGTCGCCACAAATTTTAATACCCATTTTTATCTTAGGCATTAATTCTCAAGTTCTCAATTTATAATCACCCCACCCTTTTTTTTGTGAGATCCTCAAAATACCCCTTAGTCCCATACCTAAGGGTCCCCAAGTTATCAATACGTCTTATCCTATGTATAGGAATATTTTCTAACATAAATCTTAACTTAGTCTCATGCTTAGGCTAGCGTAACGACGATAAAGTACCAAAAATCAGCCCACCCCCAAGATGATAAAAAATGCGATAATCTACACTCACTAGTCCCATACCTAGAAGTCGTAAATCATCAAAAGGCATACCTACTAGTCCCATACCTAGAGGCATTCTAAAATATAGGGAGAGCAATAATACCCAACAACCCGTCGTCACAAAGGCAACATCATAATACCAACAAGTCACACCAACAAGAATAATTAATCAGTGTATAAAACAACGCATGATAGTCCAATTCAATTAAATATTTAATTTAATTATCACAACGTCAACAATACCCAAATAATCTCATTTAATTATTTTAAATTAAATATACCAAGTTTTCATCATATATTCATCAAACCAAATTTTATTATCTCTACATGTATTACATGAATTGTACGCACCCAAAAATCATTTATTTTAAAACTAGAATTTTTCTACATGCAACCTACACCAATAAAACCCAAAATCGCTCATCAATCCTACATACCCAAAGGATTATGAATATTATTCAGATTAAAAGATTTTATAAAAACAGCCCCATAATTAGTATCCACTTTTTCTAATTAAATTACTAATTATTTTTAAGAAAACATGTAATTAAGTGTTTAGGCGACACTTAAAACGCATAATACTAAAGGAAAAGAATAGAGTATTCATGCCTGTAAAGATCGTGTTGAAAATCTGATTAGAAATTTGGATTCCACTCGAAAAATTAGCAAAAGAGTGTTCTTGAACGATCTTGATTAAACCCCAATTAAGCCTTCAAAAACTTGTGACAAAAACTTGATTTTGTTAAAGGTTGATGATTATGAGTGAGAGGAAAAATATTTGGAAGTGTTCTCTCGTGAAAAACTGGAGAAAAAGTGATTATGAGAAGTCCCACTACGGATTAACAAGGTTATATAGTGATTAGGAGTCCTAATCCTACACAAGCTCTAAAAAAAATAGCTCACAGCGCACGTTTTCTGGGAGGGTCGATCGATCTACCCCCCCCCCCCCCCCCCGTCGATCGATCGATCACCTCGAAAAACTGACAGTTTGCCCAAAAAATGCCATAAGGCAAAAATATTGTAAAATCAATATAAAATCCGTTTTAACTCCGATTTTAATTCCGCTTGAAGTTTTGTTCTTCTAAAATCATAACCAACATACTTAGCCAATAAAAATTTTAAAATTCTAAAATTTATTTTTCTCGAAAATTCCAATTAATTAATTAAAATAATAAATAAAAAATACGGGGTGTTACACTATTGTAGCACACTCCCCAATACTTGTAGAGATGCGTCCGTAAAGACCAAATAATCCACTCCCGATTTTGGCAACGCGTGCACAGGAGCAGAAGTGAACTTGTCCTTCAGCTCATCGAAATCTAGCTAATATGAATCATTCCAAAAAAAATCATACTCCTTTTTGGGTCAAATTCGTTAAAGGGACAGAAATTTTAGAAAAAACCTTAATAAAATGGCGATAATAACCCGCCAAACCGAGAAAGCTATGAATCTCAATTGATGTCGTGGGCTGACCCCATTCCCTCACCGTTGCAACCATGTTTGGGTGTACAGAAATACCCTCATCCGTCACAATATGCCCAAAAATTGCACTTCCTGCAACCAAAAGCCACATTTCTCCAACTTGGCATAAAGTTGTTGATCCCGTAGTGTCTGCAGAACCAATCTCAAGTGTTTGGCATGGTCAGCTTTAGTCCGAGAATAGACTAGAATGTCGTCAATGAACACTACGACAAACTGGTCTAGGAAGTACCAAAATACTCGATCCATAAGGTCCATAAATGCGGCAGGAGCATTGGTTATCCCAAAAGGCATGACCAAAAACTCATAAGACCCATACCTGGTCAAGAATGAAGTTTTTGACACATCCTCCTCTCGAATTCGTAGTTGGTGGTACCCAGTCCTCAAATCTATTTTAGATAAGTACGACGCTCCCCTTAATTGATCAAACAGATCATCGATTCAAGGTAACTGGTATTTATTCCTGATGTTTACCTTATTCAATTCACGGTAATCGATGCATAACCGGAAGGAACCATCTCTCTTCTTCACAAATAACACAAGAGCACCCCATGATGACGTATTACGTCGAATGACCCTTGTCCCAGCAATTGCTGAATCTGATCCATTAACTCCCTCATTTCCAAAGGATCCATACGGTATGGAGTTCTCGCAATCAGCTGAGTTCCCGGTGCTAAATCAATTACAAACTCAATCTCACAACTTGGGGGTAAGCCTGGAATTTCCTGAAAGACATCTTCAAATTCTCTAATAACGAAAATTAAGTCTAGGGAAACAACTACTTCTTGTGAAGTCTCATCCTCAATACAATACAAGTGCATGCTCGAACCTCCCTCTGAAAGAGGCATAACAACTAAAAACATTTCTTGCCCCAGAATGGCGAAGACTATACTCCTCCCGTAATAATTCACCATGGCTCGGTATTTTACTAACTAGTCCATACCTAAAATAACATCATACCCGACCATATCTAGGACGAGTAAGTCGGCCTCAAAGCGCAATCTACCAAGGTCCATTCCTACCCTTTACAAACAAAAAGTATAAGTGAACCATCACCCATGGAAGACTCCACACTAGTAAAAGTACTTTTGGCAGATTTAAACAATCCCGTCGAATGAGCAAAGTGCCTAGTGATAAATGAGTGCGTTGCTCCTGTGTCAACTAACACTCGACCCACATACCCATGAATGGGAAACTTACCCTTAATAGCTGGCGGTGCTAGAGGAAACAAAGCATCTTGAATATTATACACACGCACATACTGAAGTTGTCCTTGTTGTAGATTGACGGCTGGAATAGGTGCTGGAGGTTCTGGATGTGCTTGTGGATTCTAAGGGCCTCTAGGCAACTGTCCCTATTCAGTTGTGGACAAGCTATACTCATGTGACCATGTTCAACACACTAAAGAAAAACAGCCCAAAATTTTTTTCTGATGTCGGCCACGATTGTTGTTTCGAAACTTTCCCTCACCTTGGCCCTAATGGCCTCGACCTCTATTATTACCTCTGCCTGCTTAGCCCAACTGCTGCTACTACTGAGCACCCTGACCGTGATTAAAACTACCTCGACCAAAGTTGTAACTCCCAAAGTGTTGTTTCTTAGCCGAGTCCCCTTACTGGAGGTCCCGCTCTTTCTACTTATTCCCAGATTGTTATGGTGGTGGTAGTGCTCCACCGGAACCATTTCCTACTTGTTTGCTAGATTGACCAGAATCTTTAATCTTCTTACTCCCCTTCAAATGAATATAGTGATCCTCACAATGGAGTAAAGTTGCATTCATCACATCGCCAAATGTTTGTAAAGTTGGGTTCCACAACAAGTGTTGCCTTATCCTCCAATTCAAACCCTCGATAAATTTTCAAATCTTTTTTTCTTTTGGAATTACTTCGTTCGGCACAAAGTTTGCTAAATGAGTAAATTTATCTTCATATTTCACCACCATTCGCTCCCCTTAAACAACATCCTAAAGCTTCCTCCTCATCTCCTTCTGGATTGCTGGAGGAAAATACTTTTGATCAAACAGAACCCAAAATTCTGAGATAGTCGTGATATCCCTTCGTTCCAGAGTTATAACTGACTTCCACCATTATAGGGCGGCTCCTAAAAGTTTAAAAGTGGCGAGAATCTATTTCTATTACCCGCTATATTCCAACATTCGAAGATGGCGTTGAATATCTTTCTTCTATTTATTTGCCACAATCACATGAGCGCCACCCTGAAATTCTGGAGGGTGGCCTTTCAGGAAGGATTCTCTAACTCTTTCCCATGCGGAGGGTCCCGTATGGGCTTGAACCACCTGTACGTTCGGTTATTGGGCTTGTGGAAGTCATTGTGCCATAGCGGTAATTGCAGCATTGACTGCTTGGGCAATAATATTAGCCACATCCATCGTATTCATCGTTCCTTGCAGTGGTGGGGGATCTACATCCTCTACAACTCGGTTTACCCTTACCGGGCGACCTCGTCTAGGCAGCATCTGAGATAAAAAGCAACTGAATCAGAATACAGCTAAAACAATTTATCCTTACATAAGATCGCAAACACACACAAACAAAGCAGTCCTAGTAATATGGCTCTATATCAAAGAACGCTACGATAGAACATGATAAGTCCTCATAGATCCTAAGGACTCTAGAAGCCGATGCTCTAATACCATATGTGATACCCCACTTATTAAAATAAGAGGTGACCATACCGTTACTCCATTAAAATAGGAATCATAAATAGTCCATTCTGAGCATCACTGTCGTATAATAATAGTATGAGACAACCACCAAATATTTTTGAAAACGGATGTCATAAAATTTTGCAAGTTTGATAAAAATAATTTAGACAATCCAATTTGTAACCGAAGGTGGATATATATAAAGACATGTAGCAGTTATATAACAATTCTACAAAACATAACTGAATAAGTTGTCGATTAACAGACTGATACAAAAGATTTCACCAAGTATTACAGTAAATATGAATAATAACTGGGGCAACACGCCCAAATATACAGACGGGTCACAACTAGATTATCCATAAGATTGATGCATCTACTACAAAAGTCCTAAAACTTTCGCAAAATGTTGTAGCTCCTTGACAACTGGAAAGCGGACGCCCTTGTGGCAGAGCACCTGAACATAATTAAGAACCACACAAGAATGAGAAATATAAATGGATCAGGGCCCGATTTGATATGATATATGTGTGAATAAAATGCATAACAATTATGAATACTAACATCATAAACATGTTAAGTTCGCTTTTCATTATAAGGATCATCCTCGCCTCTCATCTAAGTGCACATCCTAGCGCCATGACATTTCATCGAGTTAAACTACCCATCGAATTTAGAGGAATAACTTAACTCTATTTAACATGCTTAATATGCCAATTCATAAAACATATCTTCACAAGTCAATTTATCATTTGGGGATCATATACCATAAAGTTGATTTGTAGATTCATTAACTTATTCATGTGAAATTCCATACTCGTGAGAATAATTACAGTCATAATATAAAGGTTCTAAGACCATCCTTCCGGGAGTCAACCCACTAGATATGCCCCTAAATTCTATCATCTTCCAGGGCCTATAATCAAGACTACATGGGCACCCTAAATTGCGACGCGTGGGAAGCGGACATATTCCTTCGACAGTGAGTCATAACCATACCCTAAATTACCTCACTTCGAATAAAACAATCATACAATATAACCATCGGTACTATGGCCCGAGGACTATATTCCCCCTGCATCATTAGCCAGGGGATTTACCTCATTCGCAAAACTTCCCTCATGATAGCATTTAGAGAGGTATGTATATGCATGCCATAATCACAAGACATGCCAACTAAAATGAACATTTCTTATTTTCGGAACCCCATGTGCATAATGATATAAGCTACAGAGTTTAATTACCCTTATGCTAGCCCCGAAAGTCCAAAACGGCACTATCCAACTCTACCCTAGTCCTAGACTCATTTACTAAATGAAATGAATCATTAAATTCTACTAAGTAGTCTCCAAAATAAGCCTGAATACCCCCTTACTAACCTGGGGTATTAATCCCCCTTATGTAAGACCCTAATACTCTTTATTACTTCATATGAGAAGGTTACTAAGCCTAAATCCTAAAAGAAAGGGAGTAGAAACCAAGTTGGAAAAATATCATAAAACAGCAGGATTTCGAATCAATTCGCCTAGGGCCAAATCGATTCGCCCCTGAAAGCGAATCAATTCGCTCAAAAAGAGAATCTATTCTTAGAAAATCAACCTTCTACCTCAGACCAAATCGATTCGGCCTTAACCCAAATTGTTTCGGTTCCTCAGACCTGTAGACACAATTTTTAGCGAATCGATTCGGTGAGGAGGGTGAATCGATTTGCCATGGTCGAGGAGCTTAGTTGTGGCTACGGGTTAATATAAACCCTGAATTCCCAAAACCTATTTTCTTCCATCTAACCCAACATCATCCACTCATAACTTCTCCAAATCACTAAACCAAGTTAACCTACTAGGAGATACCAATTGAAAGAATACTAGACCATATAATTTAGAATTTAACCAACAAAATCATCAAATTTCATTAATGGTTCAAACTCAAGAACACTAACTCTAAATAAAAATTATTCACACTCAATCATACATTTATGCAAATTAGAAACTTGCCTCAAGATTGTAGTCTCGGATTCTTCCTCGTTACAACGATTCCGGGCTTAAATCACCAACTCTCTCCCTTTTCTCTTTTTTCTCTCAAGCTCTCTCTTCTCTCTAACTCTCTAGGTTTAGAAATACACAAATGAGCTTGAAATGCTCTTTCAAGACTAAAATACCCAAAACATCCAAAATACGTTAAGTCCAACATTAATTACTACTACATACTTAAAATGACTCGTAACATCATAATTAAGTTATAACTAGTAAAAAGTACATTGGAACCCAAAAACAAACATGGCACTTATTTTGACTATCTCGACCAATTTTGAACTAATGCCCTCTAAACTGGCATTCGGGATATCATTAGTTATTTCACGTCCCAACATCATATTGACTCCTTAACAATAACCCGATTGGAATATAAATCATAACTGTCGCTTAAAGCACAATGACGCAACAAAATATAATGTTACACTATCTACATTCGATTAATGGTAAATATCCAAAAATCAGTAAATATTATCTCTTACATCACTTAAAGAAATATTTACTTCAACTTTCTTTATTTTATATAATTAATCCACAAGGCAATTTAATATAAAATGATTACTCATAAATAAGGGGTATTACAGGGCCCAAAGCCCTTCGGTGAAAAGACCTAAACCACTGGCCAGAGCATATGGTGCGCATACCCGTCGGTGTGGAGTCCGTGTAAGTATGTGATAAATGGTAAAATTCTGAGAAAAGATAAAAGGAACATGGAACACATGTAAGAATATGGGTTGTGTGGTGAAACGTGTTAATACAACCTAACTTGAATAACTGAAATGAATGTTTCGGTGAAGGTTAAATGGACAACTAAATGCGTAAATCTATAAATGTCCATGTTAAGGAAAAAAGGTTAAAGTAAAGTGGGCAGATGGGTGTTTAAGAGTGGAACCTGGTGTGTCAAAAAAAGTGAGAAATGTTAACTATGAATAAAGGAAGTCTTTCAAGATTAAGATAAATTAATCTAAATGTGTAAAGTTTTGGAAGTAAAACGGTTAATGCATTTGAATATGTATTTTCAAAGGTACATCTATATGTATGTAGATACATATATATATTTTCGCATGCATGTGATTGTAGAGTGTGAGTATTCCTTTTTGTCGTTCGTTTCTAAACTGCTTGTATATTCCCACTGGGCATAGGCTCACATGCTCACTTTGTTATGGCAAGTTAGGTGCGGGGTCATATTTTGAGGGAGACTTACAGGTAAGTATATCTTATTTATATTTTACATTGACATATCTGTTTACTTGGACTCCGGGGTGCTCCCCATGGGTTCCTCACATAGTTCATCTTGAAATTGGAATCTCACGCTAACAAGTGAAATATTAATTAAAATAAAACTGGGTTGTGACACCCCGCTCAATTAAATACCGAGTGATCAATCCTTTATTAAATTAATCAGAATATCCAGTTAGATCATTATTAGCATCACTGTCAAAAAACGCTTATTAATCACCTAATAATTAATTAATCTAGTGTAAAAAACTTTTAAACATTTAATTATTATCCAACAATTTAACCCATTAATCACATTCACCACACTAACGAATAAAACGATAAGAAATGAGAAATCACCTGACTGAATAAATGATATTGGAATAAACTTTCCAGTTAAAAATCTCAAAATACAAATAATCCATAATAAAACTAAATCCATATAAATGAAATAAAAGAGTACACAATCTCTGAGATGAGGAATAGCTAGAAATGGGCTACATGCCCTAACTTAAATAACTAAATCAGGATCTGAATGAATAAGAGTAGAGGCGTCTAATCATAAGGACCTGCAACTTCCACAATAGCTCTACCACGTCAAATCATCCAATAGCCTATGCCTAGCGTCCCTATGGCTGGACACCTAAAATGGATTGTTTAAGAGAAAATAGATTTACAGGAAACGGTTCAGAGCCCGAGTGAAAATATTTTAAAACAATTTATCAAGTATTTATAATGCTTAAAAGCAAATATTATATTCATGTTAGTTATGCGGGATCTCTCTTGAGAATTCTCACCTCTCAACTAGTGCAAGCCTAACGTACCACTAAACCATTCTAGTTACTGATGTCACACCTAACTAATTCAAACTCATTAACCTTCAATTCTATTATCTCATAATAGCTACCCGTATTCCCCATGTAATACATTAAGAAATATTTTCAGTTCTTTTATCTCGAGCGAGAGAGTTTTCACATTCAAAAGTTAAGTATTCACGCACTTAAGTTATTTTAGATTTCACTATCCATTCTATCTATTACATTCACAGAGTAGAACATTTCACAAGTATATATATGTATATCACTCTATCATATATATAGTAATACAGCATCCCCAGGCTAAGTTGTGGTGCATGCATACTCTGCTATCAAGGCCCGGTACATCACGTACTAAACAAGGACCCTTGGTTCTTTTTCTCTTTCGAATCAAAAATAACAATCACACATATTGGAGGCGAACATAATCCTAAACCTTTGGGTTACGCACATACCTACGCATCCAAATGATCGTTCAATACCATTGTTCACGCAAATGGAAATCTAATATAAGTCCTATGTTCTGAGACACAAGTCTAAAATCCCCCAAAGGCTCCTCAAGATAAGACTGTCTCCTTCTCAACCTCCAGCGATAGCAAGCAGCATAGGTATGTCAGTACACATAATAACTCAATCAATTGGTATTTACACCACCTATGTGTGTGTATATATATTATCGATATAGATATACACACGTCCCATATCATAAGTCTTATACATAGTATATTTATCTCCCGAATATCCTAAGTATTATTAAATTTCAAATATACCTCTCATCGTATTTATAAGAATTTTCATACAACTCTAATAGCCCTAGTTACCCCTTCATTATTTTTTTCCTAGAAGTTATTCTCGTCGTCACTATTGGTCATAAACACAGTTTCACTCATCACTTCGTCACCCTTCTCGAATTTTCATTCATTTATCAGTTACAGATATTTAATCAATTATCCCAATATTTATTCGTCTCACTTTATGTAAACCTAATCTCCACTTTAGGCCTAATATCCTTATTATAGAACAACAATCACAATCAATCAATCTAGAAAACCTTCAACAGAATAACAACTAAAAATAGCATTTCTTAGAATTTACCCCACTAGTCTGCCCAGATTTTTAAAAAGCAGTTTTGAGGCATTTCGGAGTCGTTTTGGAAAAAATGTGTCAGAGAACAAATTACAGAATAAGGGATTTTCTACGAGGCTTTGCAAACAGAGTAGCCATTTTCAGCACTAAAACGTCCCAAAACAATTTCTAAAATGACGGTTTAATTTACCCAATTTCTTAGACTTCTTCAAATTCAAGAAAGTGTTCTGCAAATCAATTATAGCCTTCAAAACCCGGATTTCTTAATCGAGATTCAATATAATTCTGTGGGTTTCATAGTACCTACATGGAGGATCCTATTCTATATCAATTTCACCCAAGATAATGATATATGTCTTCCAAAGTTCATTCAAATCACATGAATTTCAAAATTAATTCAACTTACTCTAACATGGATATTATATATTCTATAAATTTGCAAGATTAAACACTTCCCTTTTAATGTAGGTCTGATCTGTTGAAGAAGAAAGATACGATTATGATCTTTTCTCCTTGATCTACAATTTGGTGATGACTTTTGGTGTATGATATTTATAAATTCCTTTTTAATTCTCTTCACTTTCTCTCTAAATCTTCGTATAACTCTCCTAACCATTGGTTTTGTGAAATTAATTATTCTCTAATCCCAAACCTTTCATTTTATAAGTGTAATCCCATTTTGTCCTTTTCATATACCATTAAGAAACCCAAAGGTCACATAAATAAGTCCCAATTAATCTAAAAAGCCACCGAGACCTGAATACAACCCACGGGTACTCAATTTTTGACTATTTTGACCCTTCTAGATGAACTGGGCACTCAAAATGACCATATAGAATACCAAATATTATAAAATTTTATTTTATTTCCAAATTTAAATCCCAACACGACTTTCACGCGTGTCCCGACTATATATATCACACTGTCATATTTCTCACTCACAACAATCATAAGGTTTTCTTATTATTATTATTATTACTCATTCACTAAGTAATATTCAATGTAAATAAATATTAACACTTATCTCGCAATTTATATTTATTTTAATCCGGACTAATCTCCAAATAATTTTTCCCATTTAATAAAATTAATCCCACATTTAAAATTATTAAAATTACGGGATATTACATACTTCCCCCTAATAACGGAATTTCATCCCGAAATTCAAAAATAAAGTGTACCTGGTAAAAATAATTCTGGATATCTAGCACGCATCTCATCCTCGTGTACGCAAATAGACTCGTCGGCATTATGATGCCCCATTAATCACCTCATATTCTTTTACACAATTACGTTAAGAAGTGTTCAAAATTTACTCGCAAAAGTCTTTTGTTAGTTTCACCATTTGTACACTAATGGTACCGTTTCAACCAAAGGTATGTTCACTACAAACCACGGTTAACAACAAGTTGCTTTAAGCCCTTACATATCGGTGTATTCTTTTATGCTTAAGGCCTCATTGACACGTAAAACTATCGTAAATTTGATAAAAAGGTCTCAAAAAATGAGCCTATACTCCACTGGCTCTATCATCACTATGTTAGAAAAGACCTCACTTCTATAGGTACTAATTTCCCTTATTGTCGTACCAAGCCATCTCTCCTCGCGGAATACAACTTCAGGAATCCTTGACTACTCATGTTAGGACTCAAAAATTTGGTTCCCATTAAAGTACTCTTATTGTATTTTTAAACTACATGAAAAGGATATGGATTGGCTCAATTCTTATCAACGGACCACGAATCACCTCGGGTCCGAGAAATTAATTATTTCCCTTTTCACAACTATCCAAAGGGATGCGAAAATTTTCTTCGATAGTGCGTCAAAATCACTAAGTAATTAATATTCTGCTACGGGTAATCTCATACCGCCCTACCAGTTGTAATTAATATTTCCAATTACTTCAAACGTCCAAAACATGCATTCTCTCATTCTCCTACATTCTATATTACCTCTTTCGACTATCCATCATCCTATGATTGACACGTATATCTCAAGGCATAACCCTGTCACAGTGTCTCCTGACACTCCCTATCCAAGGTGGGGCTCAAAGGTCTCATTCTAAATTACATCAATATTGAGCGACAACTTGTGTTGGTTTATTTCCTCTCTTTTAATACCATATTGGGCGCACTGCCTAGTAATATAACACACCTCAATATAATAATGGTTATTTTGTTCCTGAACAATTTACTTCGCAACCCAAAGTAAATCTTGTCCACTCTGCGATTTTGATAAGCCGATAATAAATGTTATTAATTTGCGTAGCTATACCATCCATGGAATTATCAATCTGTCACATCATTTTGGTCAGTAGTATTAGATCAACTTGGAGACTTTACTATGTCTCTCTCAACCTAAAATTCACTCACTTATCATCTCACGTCACGAGGAACATCTTTCTACTTATTCTGAGATAGATAAAGATTTTGGCCTGTGCGTGGACTCCAAACTTGCGTACTTCTTAGGCCCATATTCCAACTATTCGAATTTTACCAACTTATCGATGTGCAAACTACTCCACGCATTTGATTAAGTGAGACTCAAATTATTCTCAATGTATTTTGACTCAACTTCCAACTCACCTCAGCTCACGTTCCGACTATCTCCTTTCTTCAAACGAAGTTTGGCCTTGCTTACATTTCCACTTGTTTTTTTACTATCCCATAAACACATTCACAAAATTTTTCTAATCCTGTTTATCACAAATGGTAACGAAAAGCAAAATATTCAGGGATCCCATACACACTATTATCCCATACACAATTGTACAATCATTTCAAACTTTCACGCGTAACATACTTATCTTAAATCTGCTTCTGTCTTTTCAACGTGGCTATACTGTAAGACTAACTTCAGTTACCCTACAAATATAATTTGGTTCTCCTCGAGACAATCGCACCTATCAACTAGTGGTAAAAAAATTTCTCGTGCTCCCCATATAGCACTACTCGAATCTACAGACCTTACATCATAAATTAGTTCTCAATAAAAATATTCATCTACAAGCACATATAATGACTAAAGTGATAAATCCGTACTCTAATGACCAATACATATCTCGACTCTCGACATTCACTGGGATTCATGCGTGGGATGTCTCACAAGCGAAATCCGAATAAGGAACCCTCCCGATAGACTACTACATATCCTAGTCGGTAATCGAGATCCGTAAGTCTAGTGTACATACTCAGAGTATCCAAAATCTTATCCCAAAACACACATGTCTAACTGTCCACTCGCACATTACTAAATGAGTTTATACAACACATCGCTATTACTATCATTATCTTTTTCGTACTAAGTTAATAATGAGATAAATTTCCCCTCTCGACAGTAAACGTAATATACCCCAACTCATATCAGTACGGTTCCTACATAATGGAATTAGATATAATGAAACAGCTATAACCTCTGAACTCTCTTCCACAATGTAGTATAAATGCGAGTTCATTCTCTTTCAGGTGACATATCGCTATATAACACAATCATGCCATGGGATAGCGAACACGACAAACTTGCTATAATATCCTACCTCGCTCAACCCATCGTTAACCAGTCCAAAACCAATATAACATGATACTCGAATATTACTTCTCGAAACGAGTAAATTTAGTAAAACATAGCCTCTCAATGACTATACCCACTTTCTTGTAGATGGAAATAATGACCCCTCTACTAAATGGTAAAATGTAAGCACACATTAGTAATACTAACAATACACCCACTAAAACCTTTTCACGCGCGAATTTAGTGTTAATGAACTACTGTGACTCACTCGTGTCAAGCAAATATACTCCATTTACCCAAGGATAAACTACACACTTTTAATCGACAATAACACTGCGGTCCAAATGCTTTTTGGACATCACACTCTTGTCAAAACTGATTCACAAACCTTTATAACTATTACCCATGTTGGGCATCCTTCCCCTGCCCATTAACTCGCTATAGACAAGGGCGATACGTGTAATCCTACTTTACCTACATAGGACGCTTCTTTATGTCATCTCCCTATCTCTAGCCCCACTAGCCATATTGAAATTTTTAACACCTCTCGCGCCCGAGAAGACATGTAGCGTGCTACTATGATTAAAAACTAAACTAAATCCTCAACAATTAGTATAGAGCATCTAAATTTCACAATTTAAATATAACAAAAGCACGATTCTTCTATTTCCACAGTAGCGATTACAATCAAGAATCTCTAAAATACAAAATACCCAAGTCTCCAACTAAAACTACACCACTAGTTTATACATCCAAAAAAATAAATCTTTCGAGACTTGCTCTAAAATATATCTCCAAAACAGCTCATAGCGTCCCAATCCACGCTAACTTGCCAACTAAAAGAAAATACGGGGAAGTACATAATATAAAAGGAATAGATGCTCAAAAATAATTAGCACGGTGAATAAATTGCAACAATACGAATCGCATATACAAATCAAATGCAATACTCCAGCATTATATCAATATTAATTTCTCAACAACACATCAATGAGTCACTAGGCCTCACCTCACCGCGCCTATGCATTCTTAAGCATATTCGGATTTTGGACTATTGGTGGGTGCCCATTCTCCATGCAATAATAAATTCTCATGACACGATGCTCAAATCACAATATAATATATCATAATGAATCAATATCAAGATTCCAAAAAATTTCAGATTTCAAATGAATATAGTAATTCAACATGAGTGCAATCAACACAGAAAAACAAACGGAATACTCTCGAAAGCATTTAAGAGCATATTGTGTAAGTTATGTACCTCAAAATCATCACATGAATCGACACATAAAAATCAGCCTCTATATCTGATTGCACCATCACGTTCCTCTCGCAAAAATAATCAAATCTCATTCTAGCCCAAACTAGAGAAAACACCAAATAATCCTTTTAATCTAAGGTTGAAATCTAGAATGATTTTGGAGTTATGGTTTGTAGATGAAAGGGAGTAATTTTAGAGAGGTCTTCTGGTTGAAAAGTATGAGAAAAAAGTGATTTGAAAAGCCAAGCCACGAATTTGTTGATATATAAATGATTAAGAGTTTGAATCAGATACAAACACTAAAAAATTTATTCCGGGTGATCAAACTGTTGGAATTGTATGAAATTTCGGGGAGAATTAACTGAAGATGAGAGGAATCTACACAAAAAAATTCAGCTCGATCGGACGCTCCAATATTTTTAAATATTTTTTATAGAGTTTTATGTTTTGAGCACTCTTAGAGAGTTTTATGTTTTGAGGGCTCTTCTATATAATAAAAATTCAATTAAAACTTTGTTTTAATTCCAAATTCAATTCTTGGTTGAAAATTTATTTTTCAAATATAAAAACCAACATTTTAAATTATAAAATTTATAAAATCCAAAATTTCATTTTTCTCCGATTTCCAAAATTAATTTAGAAAATTTCATATTAAAAAATTCGAATTGTTACATACTTCTCCACTAACAAAGAATTTTGCCCTCGAAATACACTCAAAAATCAGGTCACAACAACAATCTTCAAAAATAAATCTCGTCTCAAAAAATCAACTTTAAATACCTCACATCTAACCTCGATGCCTGACACGACTTATCGCCAAAAAAATTCTATTTCTAAAGAAAACTCGTCTAACGCGCATGCTAGACCCAAAACCCAAGACCCGAGGGTTATCGTATACCTAAGCTCTGATACCATCTATAACACCTCTCACGCCCGAGAGGACACGCAGTGTGCTACTACGATTAAAAACTAAAATAAATCATCAATAATTAGTATAGAGCATCTAAATCTCACAATTTAAATATAACAAAAACACGATTCTTCTATTTCCACAATAGCGATTACAGTCAAGTTTCTCTCAAATACAAAATACCCAAGCATCCAACTAAAATTACACCAATAGTTTATACATCCAAAAAAATAAATATTCCGAGACTTGCTCTAAAATATTTCTCCAAAATAGCCCATAGCGTCCCAATCCACGCTAACTTGCCAACTAAAAGAAAATCCGGGGAAGTACACAATTTGAAGGAAGAGATGCTCAAAATTAATTAGCATGGTGAATAAATTGCAACAATATGAATCGCATATAAAAATTAAATGCAATACTCCAGCATTATATCAATATTAATTTATCAACAACACATCAATGGTTCACCAGGCCTCACCTTACCGCGCATTTGCATTCTTAAGCATATTCAGATTTTGGACTATTGGCGGGTGTCCATTCTCCATGCCATATTAAAATCTCATGACACGATGCTAAAATCACAATATAATATATCACAATGAATCAATATCAAGATTCCAACAATTTTCAGATTTCAAATGAATATAATAATTCAACATGAGTACAATCGATATAGAAAAACAAACGGAATACTCTCGAAAGAATTTAAGAGCATATTGTGTAATTACCGTACCTCAAAATCATCACATGAATCGACACATAAAAATCAGCCTCTATATCTAATCACACCATCACGTTCCTCTAGTAAAAATAATCAAATCTCGTTCTAGCCCAAGCTCGAAAAAACACCAAATAAGCCTTCTAATCTAAGGTTGAAATCTTGAATAAGTTTGGGGTATGGTTTGTAAATAAAAGGGAGTAATTTTGGAGAGGTCTTCTGGTTGAAAAGTTTGAGAAAAAGTGATTTGAAAAGCCAAGCCACAAATTTGTTAATATATAAATGATTAAGAGTTTGATTAAGAAAAGAGTTCTAATCAGATACAAACACTAAAAAATTTATTTCGGACGATCAAACCGTTGGAATTGGATGAAATTTGGGGAAGAATTAGCTAAAGACGAGAGGAAGCGACAAAAAATTTCAGCTCGATCGGACGCTCCAATATTTTTAAATATTTTTTTTGTAGAAAGTTATATGTTTTCAGGACTCTTAGAGAGTTTTATGTTTTGAGGCCTATTCTATATAATAAAAATGCTATTAAAACTTTATCTTAATTCCAAATTCAATTTCGCTTGAAAATTTATTTTTCAAATATAAAAATCGACATTTTAAATTATAAAATTTATAAAATCCAAAATTTCATTTTTCTCCGATTTCCAAAATTAATTTAAAATTTTCCATTTAAAAAAATCCGGATGTTTACAAAATTGTCCTTATCTCCTATCTGCTAGTTCTTGGCCTCGATTGCTACCCTCGTTGTCCCTTTGACTTAGCTGGCCCTAAGGAACACCCTGTTGTCCCAAATGACCCTAATTAAATTCATCGTTCCTCAATAGAAATTCCCATTGATATGCATTATTTAAATGGGTCCCCCTACTGGTCTCCCTCTGTGGTGTATCACTATTATTAATTATTTTTAGTCTTTCCATATTCTGGATGTGTTTTCTAGTTCTCTTGGCTCACTTATGATGAAAGCGTTGATATAAACATTAACAGTATGTCATTGTCTTTATGTGTATACGTCATCCAAGACTGATTTACCATAATTATTGGCGACTCCTATTCGTGAGTCTATTATTACACTTCAGAACTTTCCTCTCCACTACCTAACTCCCCAATTATGAAGTTCTCTTAAATAGATAATTTCTTCATCATAATTAACCTATGTTCATCTCTATCGTGAAGAGTCCAAAAACTTCCTTCACATAACTATCTGAATAGTAAATGAAAGAACTTGTCGTTAAACCACACCTAGTATTTCCTGATTAATTCCTTAACTTACTTCCTTATGTGGTGAGTATCTCCCACCCTGGCATCACTGCTCTTATGAGCAAAAATTTAACCCAACTTTAAAATCGAAGTACCATTGCACCTCACCATACGTAACGACCTGTGGATTATCTCCCTCCATTGGCCTATCACACTTCTTCTCTCCCTGTATCCGAATAATCACCCATAATATTCCTCATATAGTTCTCTCACAAACTCTGGCTTGGAGACTAAGTTAACACATATTATCGTATTACCCTTTAATTTCAAATTATCACTTTACATATTTAAACCATTCCAAAACGTTCACAAATTAATTAAATTTTATGAGTGGCCCCTCGAAAAAAAAATCCTTCCGATTTTCCCCACATCCCTTGTTAGTACAACATTGGTTGAATCTTAAATTTTAACCACCGTTCTCTACGACGGTATTTGGGGAAATTATCGCACCCTAGTGATTTGCTTCTCATCATCTGTCTAAATCATAATTATGGTGACTTATATCACGTTATTATTCCAAAAATACTTTATGGCTTCTATTGAGCCTTTCCTCCTGCAGTCCTTCTAATGGCCCTCGTTGGTCATCCTATTTTGTTCGGTGGACGAAACTCAACCGAACTCGCATTATGAATCACATCACTATACTTAATAGAGGAAGAACGTAAGTCGCATACGTAGGTGAATAATAATACGGCTTTATATCAAAGAACGCTAAGATAAAACGTAATAAGCCGAACAGATCTTGAAGACTCTAGAACCTGATGCCTGATAACACCTGTGACAGCCCGCTCAATTAAATACTGGGTGATCATTCCTTTATCAAATTAAATGAGACTATTCAGTTGGATCATTCTTAGCATCACTATCGAAAAATATTTATTAATCACCTAATAATTAATTAAGCTAGTGTCAAAAACTTTTAAACAATTAAATAATAATCCAACAATTTAAACCAATAATCACATTCACCATACTAATGAATAAAACAATAATAAATGTGAAATCACTTGGCTGAATAAATGATACTGGAATGGACTTTCTAGTAAAATGTCTCAAAATACAAATAATCCATAGTAAAACTGAATCCATCTAAATGAAATAAAAAAGTACACAATCTTTGAGATGAGGAATAGCTAGAAATGGACGACGTGCCCTAACTGAAATAACTAAATCAAGATCTGAATGGATAAAAGTGGAGGCGTCTAATCATAAGGACCTGTAACTTCCACAATAGCTACAGCACATCAAATCATCCAATACCCTATGCCTAGCTTTCCTATGGCTGGACATCTAAAATGGATTGTACAAGTGCAAATAGATTTACAAGAAATGGTTCAGAGCCTGAGTGAAAATATTTTAAAACATTTTAGAAATTATTTATAATGCTTAAAAGCAGATATTATATTTTTAAGATGTGGGTTCTTCAAATACTATTAGTATTAAGTGAGGCATAACCCCTTATCAAGATCGGGACCAACACTGTTAGATATAAAGAACAGGTTAGAGCCATAAGTGAATCAGAGACAGAGAGATTTAATTATTCAAAGTTGAAGTAAAGAACATATTAACATGGGCAGCATGTGGTAAGCACAATAAATGAAATGGGACCAACAGGTGGCGTGGTCGAAGGGAGAAAGAACAAGCACTCTAGGCATAATAAAGACAAGGCAGGAACTTGAAGCTCAGTTAATGCCCAATGATGGGTGCATTCAATGTGTAATGGGAGTTAATGCTCTTTTCGAAGGCTCTCTGGTATGAGGGAATTTGGACAGTAATTCCAGGTTCTGGATGCTCTCTCCCTTTCATTTGTTTTTTTTGGTCGTATTTATATGGAGGGAGAGGTTTCTCGAGTCAGCATGCCCTCAATCCCTTTGGTCGGGTTCATTAAATGCATGAGATACTATATTTAATGCATGGGATCTATTAGTTTTGGCGGGAAAGCATTCTATTGGTTGGAAGTATTTCAGTCATTTATGAAGGATATAACTTGTTAGCTTAGGGCTTACTCTAGGATGGCTATTTGGTCAGATTTGGTGAATTAGACCTGCCATCTTATGGATAAAGGCACTTGAGTGCTGCATTCTTGAGTTCCTAAACATCAGGTGCTATGACGTCAGGAAGCGGTTCAAATAGTGGCTATTGTTTGGTATCTAGTCACGTCAGTGAAACATGCTGGCGCCCGAGGTACCTCGAGGAGGTGACCTCGAGGGGGCAAGTATTAAGGGAGATCGAACGACTCGAGGAGGTTCATTCGAATAAGTAAGCAATGAGTGGGCTCGCGTGAAATTTGTTCTGGGTGAAGTTTTTGTCCAAGTGTGCCAAGAGGGTTGGTAATAACTCCCAATGTTGCCTTGTTCTCAATCCTCCGAACCATGTCCCTGCGAATTTCCCAAGAGAAGATAGCTTGATAGGGCATGAAAGCTCTCTCTTGCCCTGGCAGACAAGGTCCCTCGTGGGTACCAAGCGACCCCTTTCAACAAATACATTCATAAAATAAAGTACATAATACATCATTATATTTCTTATTACAAACTATTGTCATCCGGGTGACCTTTGTTCTTCGACCCAGGTCTTTCGAGCCAGATCAGTTAGAGGATCTTCGGGGTAAAGCGCTGCGAGCTATTTGCTTATGAGGAGCCTTCTAGGTGGGTCCTATGAGCTACTTGCATGGAGGATCTTTTATCTCGAGCAAAAGAGTTTTCACATTCAAAGTTAAGTATTCACGCACTTAAGTTATTTTAGATTTCATTATCCATTTTATCTATTACATTCACATAGTAGAACATTTCACAAGTATATATATGTATACCACTCTATTATATATATACTAATACAGCATCCCGAGACTAAGTTGTGGTGCATGAATACTCTGCTATCAAGGCCCGGTACATCGCGTACTAAACAAGGACCCTTAGTTCTTTTTCTCTCTCGAACCATAAATAACAATCACACATGTTGGAGGCAAAAAATCCTAAGCCTTTGAGTTACGCACATACCTACGCACCCAAATGATCGTTGAATACCATTGTTCACACAAATGGAAATCCAACCTAAGTCCTATGTTCTGAGACATGAGTCTAAAATCCCCTCGAAGGCTCCTCAAGATAAAAATGTCTCCTTCTCAACCTTCTGCGATAGCAAGGAGCGTAGGTATGTCCACACACATAATAAGTCAAGCAATAGGTATTCACACCACCTATATATATATATATATATATATATATATATATACTAGGGTGTACCCGTGCCGATAGCACGATGATAAATTTTCTCCCGAGTATGTGGTTATAACACACTCTTACACGATGATAAATTTGCTCTCCTTTATTTGTGGTTATGGAATGCGCACTCCCATAAGTCAATTATCTATCAACATCTTATATTAAAAATTGATTACAAAGTTATGAAGCGTTACATGTTAATAAATGTCTCCAAAAATGATGGGCATGACATGCAACATAATAAAATAATAATCGGGAGCAAATTTATCATAAACTTAGTTTGAATGTTGAACATTAAATATCAACATCTACCCACATATTTAATGTCAGATTAAAAAAAAATGGTGAGTCGATTAATTTTCTTGATGATGCAAGGCGTTTTGTTTTCAAGTCAAAATTTATATTATAATGTATAAATTTAATTTTAAAAGTGTTGAGTTTTAAGAAAAATTAATGTCCAGTGACATGTATGAACTTTAGTTGAATTGGTTGGCAACTTCAAGTACATAACATAACTTTAGAAAATGTAAAATTGCAATGTTCTTGAATGTATTCATAATTGCGAAATATTCGGAATTAATACACATGATAGAATATAAGTAATATTTAGCCATACGCATTTAAATTTTGAAAAATGTCATTTAAACTCCATTGAGAAAATTGAAATAATTTTAATGGAGTTGGACAAAAAGAACAAAAGGAACATCTTTTTATACAACCAAGGGCTACAGTAAAACGCACACTTCATTTGGGATGTGTTCGTGCTATTTAAAAATCTGGCGTTTATGAAATGTATATTTAAAAATATGGTGATAATAAAAGTATTTCATAAAATGTATATTTAAAAATAGTTTGTTCGTGCTTTATAAACATGTAAAAGCGCAAGTTAGTAAGCACCAATAATAAACAAAAAAAACAGGATTGTCTTTCCAAATGGAGATACTTTATAAATAATTGTATTAAAACTCGCTTTATTTCATCATTTGGTGAGGTGCTTTCATCAAGTGTTAATGTCGAAACTGTGTAGACAGTATATTGACCATCTCTTTAATTTCCTTAGGCCATCTGTACTGGACGATGTAAATGTGTAAAACTACACATTTACATCTCACAGTGGGTAACTAATCGTGTAGTTGGAGGAGAGAGAAAAGTTAGACGAAATGCAAATGTAAACACCCGAAACACAATGTGTAAGTGGGCCCTACGTGATCTGCGCGTTAAACACAAAACCGCCCAGACTGGGCGTTAAACATAAAACCGCACAGATTTTCTGGGCGGTAAACATATAACCGCCCAACCTCAATTTAAAAAAAAAAATATAAGTTCCAAACGGTAACTTTTCTAACGGCTAAAACATATTTACAACGGTAACTTTTATTTTTGTGTATTTATATTACATCCCTCACACACTTTGAACACAAAAGTATTTTATATCTTTGAACATTATAATTTAAATAGTTATAATGGATTCTTCTTCTCAAAGTACTCCGTCTAATTCTAGTCGATTGCCAAATTTTAATGCACACGATGAGGTGTTGCTTTGTATGGCATACGTTAAATTTTCTTTAGATGGTGCTATGGGGACTAACCAAGCGGATTGTACATTATGGAAAAAAACTACGAACGAATATAACTCAAGAGAGTGTGTCATTTACAGACGGTCTGAAAATACATTGCAGGAAAAATTTCGAAAAATTAACACAGATTGTGTGTTGTATACGGCGAACTTGTCAAAAGCATACGGTAGGGGGAAAGAAAGCGACACGGCGGAGGTTTCATGGGTAATTACAATTAATATTTATTTATTTTATATTCATTTTGCAAAAATTATGCGAGAATATTTTTTTTGATAGGTTCAACGACCTCGTGATAACTTTCTATCAAAAACGGGTCATAAATTCAATTACGACCACTGCTACGAGGTGCTTAAGGATTTGCCAAAGTATTCGATGTCGACCACTGGTTCACAATATACTAATGAAGAAGATAATGGGAACCCGCTTAATTCGAACGACAGCGATACAAGGGAATTCAATAATCTGTTGAAAAGACCGGAAGGACGTAAAGCTGCGAAACTGAAAGGGAAGAAAAGAGCGGCAGCCAACAGTGCGGCTTCACAAACGCTCATTTTAGAGAACTCCGATGAATTCAACAAACTTTATGACAAAAATTCAGCAGAATCCCAATCAATCAAAAGAACTCTAAATGAAAAGATTGATGGTTTAATTTCAATTCGCACCAAAGAGTATGAAGCTCAACTCCAACGTGACGAAGATCACATTATTTACATGGATACAAGTAACTTCACTCCCCAACAAAGAGCCCTTCATGAGATGCGATTGACTCAGATAAGCGTCGGGCTCAAGCATTTCAGAACTTCTAATATTAGATTATTAAATTTATATGGTTATTTATGTAACTCAAATTTATTAATTACTAGCTAATCTACCAATGTTCATCAATGACTAGTTTTTCCCAAACATATTTTATTTAGCACGAAGAAAATTGTCTACATATTGAAATTACAATCAAGATTATGATTCTGCATGACGATTCCAATTGTGTTCCATAAGGTCCTCACGTAACTGGTTATGGGCATCCTTGTTCCACATCTTTGCCTCCCGCACCTGGTACTGATAATGGCCAGCGAGACTTTGTCTGCTTAAGCAGGGGGGTGGGTCACGTAAGGGCTGGTCAGCTCTCCAAGTCCCATCTCGTACTTCTTTCTCGACAATCATATTGTGTAATATGACACAAGCCTTCATAATTACACATAAGTCTTTATATTCCTAAAAATTCGCCGGATTTTTGATGAAGTGAAACTGTTGTTGAAAGATGCCAAATGCCCGTTCCACATCCTTTAGGGCACCTTCTTGGGCTCGAGTGAACACCTTTTGTTTTTGACTGACCGGTCTCTTGAAACTCTTAACGATAGTTGCGTAGGGCGGATAGATACCATCTGCAAGGTAGTACCCCGTGTCATACGTGTTTCCATTGATTTCAAAGTGCATAGGGGGACGATTTCCTTCTAGAAGTTCTTCGAACACGTGAGATTTTGCAAGAACATTCAGATCATTACATGCACCAGGCATTCCAAAAAATGCATGCCAAATCCAAATATCATAAGACGCGACTGCCTCTAAAATTATAGTGGCAGCATGGGAATGACCCTGGTATTGTCCTTTCCATGCATGTGGACAGTTATTCCATTGCCAGTGCATGCAGTCAATGCTCCCAATCATCCCGGGGAACCCACGTCGTTCATTCTCTGGCTGCATGCGGGCTATATCTGCGTCTGTAGGTGTGCGGCAATACTCCGAGCTAAACACCTTCACTATCGCCCTACAGAAACGTTTTAAAGTCTGAATCGTTGTTGTCTCGGCTATTTTCAGATATTCATCTTGTAAATCCCCACATCCACCATACGCCAACATACGAAGTGCACAAACAATCTTCTGTTGAGAGCTTAATCCCATTCGTCCAACACAATCCGATTTCTGGATGAAATATGAATCATTTTCACACACTGCTTCCGAAATACGATTGAAGCTCGCCTTATTCATCCTGAACCTACGCCTGAACATTTCTTCAGGGTATGGGGGGTTCTCCTGGAAATAGTCTTTCCATAAATTGTGATGAGCCATCTCTCTATCTCGGTGCACCGTTCGTCGCTCATTTATTTCCTGACTACTGTGCAGTAAGGGCGTCCGATGTATTGCATCCCGGAATCTGTTGTGTACCGCGGCGGCTTCATCATCGGAGTTGAGATCATACGTTTGGGCAATTTGCACTAATATCATCTCCTCAATATCGTTGTTAGACATGGTAAATGCTTATATTGTAGGAGTAGTAGTTGTGATGCTCAATATCTATCAAAGTTGTATATTTAAACAAGTCCCGCCTAACAAGTGTACAGGACTAAAGCAGGAAAGATTCATGTTCACAAAATATCAGTCCTCATATTTTACATGAGGTGACAAATCGTCCTTGTTGGACGGTAAAACAAGTCCCGCACAACAAGTGTACAGGACTAAAGCTGGAAAGATTCATGTTCACAAAATATCAATCCTCATATTTTACATGAGGTGACAAATCGTCATTGTTGGACGGTAAAACAAGTCCCGCCCAACAAGTGTACAGGACTAAAGCTGGAAAGATTCATGTTCACAAAATATCAGTCCTCATATTTTACATGAGGTGACAAATCCTCCTTGTTGGACGGTAAAACAAGTCCCGCCCAACAAGTGTACAGGACTAAAGCTGGAAAGATTCATGTTCACAAAATATCAGTCCTCATATTTTACATGAGGTGACAAATCGTCCTTGTTGGACGGTAAAACAAGTCTCGCCCAACAAGCCTATATATATATATCGCCTTTTCGTCTAACATTACAATCATTGCTTTTTCTCCATACAATTCATCCATTTACAATGGATCATACACAGATTTTGCCGGTAACGTTTGGTATGGAAAGAAACAAATATTTCAAACTTATCCGATTGATACTTCTCGACGTTTTCTTAATGACTATTGTCATATTTTCATAATCTCCCCTATTTCTGAACCAGAAGACGGAGTAGAGTACCCTTGGGAACACCTGTCATGGCCAAAAAAATATGATGAAAGGTGTGACTTGGAGGTTCTTTGCCATTACCATCATATACCTGTGCCGAGAAATCGGGCTGCCGTTCTTTGGACAATATCGTATCCCGAAGAAGCGAAGATGTTTTGCCTTGATTTATTAGAGGAAGAGATATGGCAGATGGAGAGGCGCTTACAACGTTATCACAAAGCACAACACACGATGCAATCTGGTCATCACATTCAGGAACAAATGATTAACATATATAATGATTCTGCGTTGGCATCAAATAACGACATTTCAGACTACACCAATTATGGTTATGATTACTTTTCGGAATGCGTATATGAAAATGATGGGGAAGAGTACGAACCAAATATATCAAATTATAACAAAGAATATGTTGATTCTAATATGCAACGATCTTACTTACCTAGATGTTTAGTACGGAATGGGAAACCATTTTGTTGTACTTCTCCTAGGTTCGACCTAAGTGTTTAAGAGTTTGTTGGTTTTTTTATGGTGTTTATATTTTAACAGTGTTTGCACTTGAATCTAATATAAACCACATCGTTATTAAATAAAAACAATTTTATTATCAAAAGAAATTTAATACTTTGTTATTGCTGATAAGGAAATTCGCTGAATAGTCTAAAAAAACATTGTTATTGTTATTGCTATTGCTGATAAGGAAATTTAATACATTGTTATTGTTATTGCTGATAAGGAAATTCGTTGAATAGTCTAAAAACATCATCGACAAGAGAGGTTTGACTGACCGATCCTCCAGGGTCTTGTGATGGTGGATGGGCTATATTAGGCGTAGCAATTGGATATTCATCTCCATATATATCAGGGGGGTGTATTGTGGAATGGGGTTGTGCTCGGTAGACGAACTGGGCCCAATGCCTTTAAGCTCTATCACCCACCTTTGTCACATAAGCTCTCGTTCTAACATTAGTGATTGAAGTTTCCTTATGTAGTCCTCTCCAAAAAAAACCATATCACGCCATTGGTCGCGTGAGTAAAATGTCCCGGGAGCCAAGTCATTATGAGTGGTTGGCGGGTCTACTCGAATGACTGTTGTGCCACTCAAATTTGTATCTGCAACTTCAATATCCCTTGACAAAGGTATAAGATTTGACGATGAAGATTGTCCTTGTGTGTTGTATATATGGGGAGTCTCCCATCTATCTCCTGGTGCGCTGGGTACCCGTAATCAGATGGTGCAATCGAGGCGAACTCCACCCCGTCATGATTTTTCCACCGAATTAAGGAGCTTGATATTGCACCTTTACCCACAATCTTCCAATATGTCAACCATTCGTCCTTCGATGAGACTGCGAGACGAGCAATTGCAGGTTGCCAGTTGCCAATTTGTTCCATATATATACCCCTTGGAATGAATGCCATTGGATACAGTGGGTTTTCTGGAATCGCAACGAGACTTGTCATTTGACGGTAGCAACGATCTCCGAGATACCAAGTTCCACCTAACTCGATATCCAGAAGCATTATCCGTCTTTGCCCTAAATCGTGAGCAATTGTAACGATATTAAACTGGTTTTCTGCTAATCCCATAAAAGGTTGCCATATGACTGACTCGGGAGAACGCATTTCCAGTTGCTCTTGCATTACCGAACTTTTAAATCTCATCTGACCCAATAAAGTCTCACGTTGATCAGACACCCATCGTAGCATACGCGGCCATCTTTCCACAGCATTATCGTGCAATATGGGAGCCATCGTGTGAAGGTACTCGTAGCCAAAGTACTGCGGGTTTAAGAAAAAACTCATTAGAATTAAGGAGATTATTACACTAAAAAAATTAATTTTAATGATCGTGATACAAGTGTAAAATTAGAGGGAATAATACCTCTATAAGTTGCCAAAAATAATTTACTGATTTTTGCGCATTTATGGTACACGCGTCAAGCGCATAGTAAATACGCGCTAAAATGGCAGAACCCCAAACCTTAACAGCCATGTCGTTAAGATTGTTTAAATAAGTTGCCCAATCTACACACAAGGTGTTATGGCCTGTCGGGAAAAAAATGGAGCTCAACACATATACAATAAAAACTCTGGCAATCTGTTCTTCGTTTGCTAGTCTTTGCTCCGGAACTTGTTCGCACCAATCCAACATGTATTTTTTTACTGTTTTACAAGAAATATTTCTTCCTTTGAACTCTGGGTGGCCTATTCCGGGAAAATATAGGTCGAACATTTGCTCCATAGTATACTGACTAGATGTTGAAAAACTAGGCAAAATTGGATGGATTCCAATTGGAATTCCTAAAACCATATAATTTAACAATTATTAAATATGGATACATCAAACAATAAATTATAAAAATACAAAAATTGTGCGAAAAAATATTTCTGAAATATTTACCTGATAAATGAACAAAATCATAGGGGGTAATCCCCAACTCCACACTAGGTAGATGGAATGTGTGAGTTATTTCCGACCACCTACTTACGAGCGCTCTAGTCAATTGGTTGTCGAAGTTAGGAATAGATTCGCTATAAATGACTAAAACCGAAATTCCCAATGGCCGCTCGCACAAATGGAATATGGTATAATTCAGCATACACCTCGATCGGACCGTGGATACTACCGCGCACATGAAATTGACTGTCGGTTGGATTAGCTATAGGATCAACAATCATGTCTCTCGCATGCAAAAAACTATCGTCAAACAACTGACGATAATTCCGATACAAGACTGGCAAATTCGGTGGTGGGGGTGGAATGGGATTATATTTTGCAAGTTTGCCACACCATTTTCTTTGAATAGATAACATATTTAAAATAAATGGTATTGAAGATATAAAAAATAAGTCTTTGAGTTTTGGGATTTAAAAAATATTCAAGAATATTGTAGGAGATATTTTGTAATAAGAATGAATAATTTTGTAGGAGAAATAATTTTGTAATAAGAATGAATAATAGGAAATATTGTAGGAGAAATAATTTTGTAATAAGAATGAAAAATAGAAGAGGAGAAAATGTTATTTATAGGGGTAAATATATAATTAATATTTAGTTACAACGGATATATTTGTAACGGGTATAAACGGCTATAAACGGCTAGAGACTAACGGTAAAAAGTTGGTTAGAACTGGGCAGTAATATGTTAGCCGCCCAGATTTGCTGTGTTGGCTTGGACGGTAAAATGATAGCCGCCCAGATCTGGGCGGTAAAATTATTAACGCCCAACACTGCCACGTCCCTCATTTGCATTGTCCCAGTGTAAAACCTCGCCAAACAATCTACCCAAAACAATCTAAAATTACATCTCCACGTAATCAATTTACACATTCCCACTACAGATGGCCTTATTGTAACAAAAAAAATCATATGAATAACTATCCATTTCCCTATAGACTACGATCAAATCAAATCTTGAATGAGGATGAGATGTGATATTCGGCTGTTGCAGAGAAAGTAGGTGAATGTGGCAGACCAAAATATGCTTATAAATATGGGTTTTTCGCTAAGAGGTTGTACTACTTTAAGGGATTAGACAACACTGTAACACTGTTGACCTAATTTGACTGAGAGGTTTATAGACTACACCATACCATCTCCCTTAGATTTCAGTATTGATAATAAATGAAAGATGCACCGTAATGAAAAATGCCTCAAAAATGCAACCCAGATTCTAAGACACCGAGTTTTAAATGCATATATAATTTGAAAAAAAAAACTAACAAACCTTGTTTTGAGACAAAAATATCCATAAAAAATACAAAGTAGAAAGCTATAAAAAGCTTTGCCACTAACCGTTATGAAGAATGGGTCAGGGGGTAACAGAGAGAGTAAATACCCATATAAAAATGTAAATGAGAAAGTACCCATAAAAAATACAAAGTATAAAGCTATAAAAAGCTTTGCCACTAACCTTTATGAAGAATGGATCAGGGGGTAACAGAGAGTAAATAAAAAAGTACACATTATAAAAAATTATGTAAAAATTACCAAAAAGAAAAAAGAAAAAAAGAAAAATCAGAAGATTAGGTGCATGTGTTGTGTTTGTGTGTATGTTTATTGATGTTTTGTGGGTGCATAATACCAAAATAAAATTTAGAAAGAAGGAAGTGTCAAGCCGCCGCTTGGAAGAAAAGTCCGGTGAGCAGTCACTGTAAGCCCGGAATCAGTTGCAGTCGTTGCATCCTATTACCAACAAAAAATAGAAAAAAAAATGATTAGTTACCTCAAATAGTTTAGGGTATGTGCCCATCAAAATCCTTACAGACCCAAAGACACCCATATACACAAATATAACCTGCACACAAAAAATGATCAATCACTAATAAGATTCGTGAGAGGGGGATGGTAAAATATTTACCTGTTAATAAAATAACACAAAAAACAGCCTGATGATGATGAGAAGATTTGCTTCCATATGAGTTAACTGAACAATAAAAATGCACTAAGCTATATACTTGCTGCCCAAAACCCATTTGAAGAGTAATAATTTCTGGAGCTTGACGATGATCAGATCTGCTACCGGGTTTTTTGTATTGATTGCCACCATGTCTGCTCTTTTTTTTAAAGATGGCTTATGCATGATGAGGTTCAAACGGTTCCTGATTTTGATGATCTGCTACCGGGTGCCTGATTTTTTTTGAAGATATGCTACCGGGTTCCTGATTTTTTTTTTAGAGCGGTGCTATGGGTATCAAATAACTCCCCCAAATCTCCCCTAAATAGCATTGATGGGTTGTGCCCTGGCGGGACCCATACCATAAGGTATAACACTTAAAGCTATTTGGGGATGATTTGGGAGAGTTGTTTGGGTCACATAGTATTTTCCTTTTTTTTAAGATCTGCTACCGGATTTTTTTTAACCCCCTTTCAGAACCAAGATACACAGAGAACCAAATATATTCAGTAGGGGAAAAAGTCAAAAATACCTTGGAAAGATCTGCAAAACTTAATAAAAAATACTAGGAACACCGTGAATTCAGATCTGTAAACATAGTAAACAAAAATATTGGGAACACCGTGAATTCTTTCAATGATGAAATTAAAAATGAAAACAAATGTGAAATATAAGAAAAGTTCATACCATGTGTTCTCGGTACAAATGTGAAATGAAAACAAAGACAGAGATCTGATCATCGTCAAGCTCGGTACAAATGTGAAATGAAAACAGAGATCTGATCATCACCGTAAAGAAGAGGGTTTTCTTTACATTTCTTAAATCAAAGACGGATGATGCCTTCACATCATACTAATTTGTTGGATGTAAACTCTGGCCAGTTTCTTGGATGTAAACTCAAGGGCCATTATTAATGGCAGTGTTAAGAGAGAGAAAAATATCGTGGGTAAGAGAGAGAGATGAAGACTAAAGAAAAAGAGTGATGGGTACTTCGTACCAACGTAGGTGTAAATGGTAGATTTCAAGTAACAATTTATTTCTTGAGCCTTGTGCTACTCAAGTGAAGCAAATCATTTATGACTGTGAGATTCAATTTTGTAAGATGTAATCTGAATCACTAATTGATAAACACCAAAATCGTCAAATTTAATTTCAACCGTGAGTTAGGGGAAATCAAAAAATCCACTTCCTTTATTATTATTATTATTATTATTATTATTATTATTATTATTATTATTATTATTATTATTATTATTATTATTATTATTATTATTATATATATATATATATATATATATATATTATCGATATAGATATACACACGTCCCATATCATAAGTCTTATACATAGTATATTTATCTCCTGAATATCCTAAGTATTATTAAATTTCAATTATACCTCTCATCGTATTTATTAGAATTTTCACACAACTCTAACGGCCCTAGTTACCCCTTCATTATTTTTTTTTTCAGAAGTTATTCACGTCGTCACTATTGGTCATAAACATAGTTTCACTCATCACTTCGTCACCCTTCTCGAATTTTCATTCATTTATCAGTTACGGATATTTAATCAATTATCTCAATATTTATTCGTCTCACTTTATGTAAACCTAATCTCCACTTTAGGCCTAATATCCTTATTATAGAACAACAATCACAATCAATCAATCTAGAAAACCTTCAACGGGATAACAACTAAAAATAACATTTCATAGAATTTACCCCACTAGTCTGCCTAGATTTTTAAAAAGCAGTTTTGAGGCATTTCGGAGTCGTTTTGGAAAAAATGTGTCAGAGAACAAATTATAGAATAAGGGATTTTCTACAAGGCTTTGCAAACAGAGTAGCCATTTTCAGCACTAAAATGTCTCAAAATAATTTCTAAAATGACGGTTTAATTTACCCAATTTCTTAGACTTCTTCAAATTCAAAAAATTGTTCTGCAAATCAATTATAGCCTTCAAAACCCGGATTTCTTAATCGAGATTCAATATAATTCTGTGGGTTTCATAGTACCTACATGGATAATCCTATTCTATATCAATTTCACCCAAGATAATGATATATGTCTTCCAAAGTTCATTCAAATCACATGAATTTCATAATTAATTCAACCTACTCTAACATGGATATTATATATGCTATAAATTTGCAAGATTAAACACTTCCCTTTTAATATAGGCCTGATTCGTTGAAGAAGAAAGAAATGATTATGATCTCCTCTCCTTGATCTACAATTTGGTGATGACTTTTGTTGCAAGATGTTGATAAATTCCTTCTCAATTCTCTTCACTTTCTCTCTAACTCTTCGTATAACTCTCCTAACCTTTGGTTTTGTGAAAGTAACTCTTCTCTAACCCCAAACCTTTCATTTTATAGGTGTAATCCCGTTTTTGCCTTTTCATTTACCATTAAGAAGCCCAAAAGTCACCTAAATAAGTCACAATTAATCTAAAAAGTCCTCGAGACCTGTATACAACCCCCGGGTACTCAATTTTTGACTATTTTAACCCTTACGGACACACTGGCGCACTCAAAATGACCATATAGAATACCCAAAAAAAATGAAATTATATTTTATTTCCAAATTTAAGTCCCAACATGACTGTCACGCATGTCCTAACTATATATATCATATTGTCGTATTTCTCACTCACGACAGTCATAATGTTTTCTTATCATTATTATTCCTAATCCACTAAGTAATATTCAATGTAAATAAATATTAACCCTTATCTCGTAATTAATATTTATTTTAATCCGGACTAATCTCTAAATAATTTTTCCCATTAAATGAAATTAATCCCACATTTAAAATTATTAAAATTACAAAGTATTACATGGACTAGTAACATTATTTATGTTGTTTCATTGCACTTTGCACGTAACGTCCGATTTAGATCGGGTTGACTCACAGATGATCCATAAATTCGGGTTGGATTGTTATATATATTTATGCATAGGTGTATTTTATTCTACATAGTAGATGATTTTGTGTGTAGAGTTCCCCTTACACAACGAAAATCATATCATCAGCTCTTATATAGTATAATTATGATTCACAATCTTAAATGGAAACACTATTGGTAGGATTTTAGCATAATATTTCAGTATTTTTATCTTGATATTACAGAAAATGATACCGTTTTGACTTATTGTGCTAGCACACTTTGTGTTTATTGAATGGGAACAATTTGAGATAATTGTCATGATACTGACTGTATAAGATAATAAATATCTCGTAGTTATTATGAGTATTTAAAATCTTAATCCGGGCATAATTTATGGACATGTGCATCAATTATTCATTACTTTTACCGATTGGGTGAGATTTATTTATGGATCAATAAGCTTAGTAAATTGGGTAATGGTGATTAGTGTGTGGTGAAAGGTAATTGTTAATAGAATACACGTCTCGCTATAGATATTGATGACACCTTCTTGATGTAGCTTATAAGTTTTGATTATGTCAAACCCTACTGGTGGATTTAATTATTTGACGTATCAAATAACTTAAGAATACGGTCTCAAGAAATTTATAATAAATCGATTAAATATAAATGTTAGTAATTTAATTTAATTGATGGCTATATGTAATCTTGACGTGGGGAGATTATAAGCATTTAAAAACAAGGAGCTTGGAATTATAATTTTGGGATAGTAGACTAAAGTGAAGTTATTATTCTTTATTGGAATAAAGAATAATTTACATAATAATGAAATTAATTATAGATTTTAATTAGGATTCCAATTTCTATAGCAAGCTACTCTCATATTTCTCCTAGGAGGTCCATGTGTTAGCCTATAAAAATAATCCCTTGTATCCTAATAAATGAAGAATTGCAATAGATGAAAAAATATGTAAAAATGAGTGGTAGGGTCCTGTTAGTTAGTTCCCACACTCCAATGGCATGTATTGGCTTAAAGGAGAAGCATGGAAGATCTCAGGGTTTCTTTCAAAACTCACATCTTGTAAAATTGATTTCAGGAAATTGGAGAGTCCAAATTTTTTATATTGGTACCACAGGTTCTAAATACATAGAGGAAGACATAAAATAAATTTAAAATCATCCGGAGATCGTTTGATCTACCTGTTTCATGCATCTTTATAAAATAATGATTCATCAAGAATATCTGACAACACAGATTATATCTAGAAACGAATCAAGAACAAATAAAGAAGGTTGATTTAATATTTAAGAAGGTATTTCAATACATATAAATCATGATATAATACTTTGGTTATCGTGGATATGAAGGTTTGGAGATGAAATCATTTTAAGAACATACAATTTCATCTTCCCAAACAAGTTAGTGACACATCACATTGTCTACTTTCCTGAGTCATAACTACGGAATTTAGAGACCAAAATATATAAAAACTCGTAAAAAAATCTCATTTTCATGATATGAAAATTTTTGGAAAAAAAATATTTTGATTTCTTGGTTGTCACACCGTTAGATTTACAACACAGATCTGTGTAACATGAAAGAGATCAAATCTCTATGGTTCAATTCAGAAGGAATGGCAAAAGTATGAGATATTGAATCTCCTTTGTAGATCCACAATATCATATTTTATTGAAACCAAATTTTCATGTAAATTAAATGATCTAGTATTTTTTGAATGTCCTCCAACACTCTCGACTCAATGTGGCTCTAAAATTTGGAGAATTATAAACGATATTTGCCATTTGAATCGGTTTCATAGGACCCACCTGGGCATACCTGAGATTCAATGGTGCTACTAGTGGGTGTTAAATTCAAGCAATGTTTATTATTTAAATTCAGGAGGGATGAATGTGACTTGGTCATAAACCTCATTGATTTTAACAAAGACTACTAGGATTAAGGGTTACTTGCTAAGAATTGGGAAAATTTACCAATTCTTTAAGGCCAACCCCATTATAATGGCCCTAAATACCACCCACAGGTAGACCTGTCAACGGGTCGGTTTGGGTCGTGTACGGGTTACGGGTCAAAACACCCTAACCCATACACGACCCGTTAAGCCTAACGGGTCTAATAACAATACTCAAACACGACCCGTTAATATTAACGGGTACACGACCCAAACCGTTAACACCCGTTAATATTAACGAATCATTTTGGGTCGAAATGGGTAACGGGTTGGGTGACCCTATAATACCCGTTAGTCTTCAATACTTTAAAAATAATGGGTTTTAATTGTAATTTTTATTGGGTATAGATTGGGTGACCCTATAGCACCCGTTAGTCTTTAAAGATTTAGAAATAATGGATCTTAATGGTTATTGTTATTGGGTACGGGTTGGGTGACCCTATAGTACCCGTTAGTGTTAACGGGTGTTAACGGGTAGAAACGGGTTAAAACGGGTACAGGTAAATTTCCAAACCCGAACCGTTAGTGTTAACGGGTCTACCGTGTCAACCCGTTAATGACCCAAACCCGATAAGGGTAAACCCATTAACTTATAATTTCGTGTCGGGTCGTATCATGTTAACGGGTTATCGTGTATTTTGACAGGTCTACCCACAGGGATTGATGATTGGTCAGATGAATTTTGGCACTACATTTCCCCCATTACTTGGTGTATTTTTAGTTGTACTAGCCGGTTTCTAATTTTTTTCATACTTATGTTTGCAGTTAATTGTAAAAAAAAGGATCCCATGCAAGACGAGGTCATTTCATCGAATTGAACAAAATGACCAAATATATACTAAGTTAGGAAAAATATCCCCATTTTATCGTTATGTTTCTAGCATCTTACTCCACCACCACATTCATCATTTTTAAGCCAATGGATAGGGATCTTAGGATCCCTAAAGAATATGCTTACCACGTTCTAATTGTTAACCCGTTATCAAGTTGTACAACTATGAGGATATATAGCACTTATTGGGACCAAGATTATAGTTCCTTTGAGTCGATATACATTGAGGTAATTACATTCATCAACGATCCTTATATTGATGATTTCATGTCGAGTAAGAAATAAGTCCCCGATTTGATGGGGATGTCATTTTCAAGCCCATTTTTTCTAGGTGAAGAATATGAAAGAAGTTTAGGGTTCATAATCCCCCATCAATATTGATAAATCTATACATATCAGGGGGACCTTACCCTAAAAGAAGAACATGGCTAATGAGGCTGGTGACCAGACCATTGTCCTTAAAAAAAGGTATGAGTCTAATAAGGGAAAGGAGGTCATCGGTGTATTTGTTCTCTCTTAGTCTAACTTAGCATGGACCTTCTTGATAGTGTCATTCTATCATGTGACTATAGACCTTCTTCATAGTGTCATTATATCGTGTGATGATGGAACCATTTCCATAATTAAGAAGAATGAGATCATCTGTCACACCACACAAACTCCACCATCCATAAGTGGCATCCAATATCTTTTTTTAATTATCCATGTCCTTTATGTTCTCTAACACTTGACTGATGTTTTTCAATTAATTATGGACTTTATTTCCTTAGTGAATAAGGATATTGACCAGGCCAAGAAGCTAACCTATTTTGACTAAGACACCGAGGCCCTATAAAAATCTCTCAATGTAGCCCAAATCCAGTGGGGCAAAAAGGGAAGGGTACAAAATAAATATCTGACAAAGGTTATTGAAGTGGCAATACTAGTGGCTAAAGAAAATGCTAAGACGAAAGTTCATCTCGTCTCCTTGGTCAAGAACCTGAAGTCAACCCTGAAGGCTACTGAAACTTCCAAGAATAAAGGTTATGAGGTTACTTTTAAGCATGCCAAAACACAAATAGAGGATGTGAGGAAGTTCTCTTTCAAATAATGTTAGGATGCCACCATATAAAATATCGATGTCCCTGTTTCCTCTAAACTCTTAATGAACATCATCCTGGAGAGCCTTTGGTTCTCGACTAAGGAGAATAGGAGGAGGTTACTAATGCAAATGTTGCTAAAGAATCCTCTCTAGTTAAATCTCAGAGATCGTATTTTGATTTTATTACTTACTATATTCATTTTTATATTTTCTTTTGAAAACATTGTAGGTCCAAAAGTCCCTAACCCTTTCCTCTTGGACAATTATCAATTAACAATGAAAATATTTTTCTTTAATTTTCTACTATTTCCACTTAACCTTACTAGACTATGCGTTTGACTACTTTTTCATATCTCTTGTTAACTCCATGTTATCTTTCATCCCCTTTATGAAGTTTCCTTATCAATACTTGTCCAGGTCATGTAAATTTATTAGAACGTGAAATCTATTCTAGGAGGAAAGACGAGTGAGTGTACTAGGCCAATATACTTAGTCGCTTGAAAAGTCTTTCAGAGGCTCTGCTTATCCAACTCCGAACATCTCAAAGAGCTTCGGGATTGTTGATCCCTTATGAAGAACACTCGGAAGGTAGTATCCTTCTTAGAGACTAAAAATGTTGACCTATGGTCAAAAGTAATGAAGTTGATCATCATTTTAGTTAATTACCAACACATTAACAGGGGAAAATGAGAGGTACCATAAGCTACGATGAAAGTTTGTGAAATCTGGTAGGATGGATATGATGAGGGTCTAGTAAATTCCCCTCGTCATTCTAAGGATATTTTAGCATAATAATATAAGCAATGGTGGATGAATACCCTATGCGACTTGAAGATTACCAAGGAATCCAAGTTTTGGTATTGGCATTCCATCAGTAGTCCTTTCAATCGGATTCCACCTTTTTGATAAGAATAATCATGGGTCCCAAATGGTATTAATACTATCCAACTTGTTGGAGAAGAATACGATAGCAGGGATGACGATATTCCTCATATTTCTCCTTTTCATTCAAACCGTAAAAGATACAAATCGTATCCAGGTCCCTTAAAGAGGTGATAAAATCCTGAGTGTCCTCCTTGGCCATCCCCCTCTCATTTAGGATTTTGACTATTTTAGTTTTTCCCTTTTTGTTCCCTTGGCAAGATCTTTCTTTGTAATTTACCATAAACTTTGAATTAATAGTTGCAATTTTTTAAACTTATATCAATATCTCGCCATAGTTTTGCTTAATTAAGATATATTCATGCCATTAGGTTGTGTCATCTCACACAACCTTAATCATAACTTCAGTTAGTGAGCATGCATGTGTTCTTGGGGATTCCCCTATATAAGTTTTTATCTAATCAACCTAGTCGGGTTCATATTTGCCTAGGGATCCCCCATAGGTCTTGTCTTGATACCTGGGAAACTTGGATCTTTTGTGTTATATTAATAAAATGGGTATCTTGATTCTTGAGGTTGGCTTGCATCTAGAGATTCCCTCCCTTAAGTTTTTATAACTGCCTAGGGAAGTTTAGATCTTATGAGATAATGGAAAATCAATTTTGGCATAACAAAACTAAAATTTAAAATAATTGTGCCTTAAAGCAAACAATTATTTACCACTTGGAACAATTACAAAGGTAAAAAGAATGAAATCACACTAAAACCGACTAGGAAAAACTAGACAAATTTTAAACATTGAACAAATGGAAAACTATAAAAAAAACTTCCTCAAATTTGTGGTGTTCCCTTCTCGGGGGGATCTCGTAGCCCTCCATTTTTTCCAAGTTATAGGCTCCATTGAGGTCAAGTCTTATTATCTTGAATGGGCCCTCCCACTTTAATCCTTACTTCCTATTAGCGGGTGCTTTTACATAGTTAACAATATTATTTATCATGTAGTCCCTCACTTGGAATAGATTTGTCTTAAGGTGCAGGTTATACTTCTAAGTGGACTGTAATTTATAGGATTTTAGTTTCATAAGTGCATATAATCTTCATTATTCAGGAAGATCCATATTTTCATAGATTATGGAATCGTTCAAGCTTTGGTTAACTAATGTGGTATTCATAGTATGTAGGTCAACCTCATGGATTATGCCTTTCATCCATAGGCTAGGAAAAAATGTGCTTTCGCGATCGGCCGTATAGGGGTCATCTATTATGCCCAAAGGACATATGGTATCTCATCCACCCAAGAGCCCTTAGATTTGTTCTAACATTTTTCAAAATTTAGTCAAAACTATCATGTTTGAGGCTTCTTCTTTATCATTAGTCCTTAAGTAAGCCACTAAACTATAGAAATGACTCATTCTGTTATCGATAAAGAATCATTGGAATGACTTACTTTCAAATGGGGCCTCATTGTCCATTACAATATTCCTAAGAGTCTCAATTCTAGTTATTTTGTCAAATATCTGGAATAAAAAGGCATATATGAAACAACGAACGCAATCTGACTAGAGGCTTTAGTAAGTTGCTTGCTTATCATACGGGTCATCTTGGAAATTTCATTTTTCTTTCAAAAGTTAGCTTTCTGAAGCCTTGGCCTAGAGCAAGCTAGTGCGATGGGAATGACTAAAGGTTACTCCAGATACATTTTCTATTGGATCAGCCACAGTCCACTTAGTGAAATAGTTTATGTCGACCAACAAATATCAGGTTGGAAAGCATTGTATACAACAGTCCAAAAATATTCAACCCCTACTTGGTGAACATCGAATGACTAGTTAATTGGTTTAGGTCTCCAGGGACTTGATGCAAAAACTGGGAAAACTTATGGAATTTATCATAAAGTTGAACAAGTTTAATGGACTCTTATTGCAAGTAAGTCCACTAGTAGTCTTCCTTGATTATCAGAAGGGCCAATGACCTTACCCAATCATTACTTCTATAGATCTCGTAATAGGTTTGGTATAACATCTCATCCACGTTTTTTAGATGTGCACGCTGTAGATACGGACCCGCGGAAGATCTATGGTAAATATTTCCTTCAGGGTGGTTGATTTAATCATGATCTTATATGACTGTTTTATGTCATGAAGGAGCACATTTCCTTTAGATGTCTAATGATAAAGTCCATCTATCTTGGTGTTTTAATTATAGACATTACATTGACAATTTTATCTTATTTTGGTGTCCTTAGATAACTTAGATACTCAACTTGAAGGGTACGTTTGAGGTGGAAGTCCATTATTGAATTGGGGATTGAAAAAAACTTTGAGGGTGTTGTTTCTATCAAATAAAAATATTTTCAAGAGTATAGGTATGGTACAATAACAATCTAATTTATATATGACATAATTTTATTATTTTTCGCTCTTAAATTTTTTAGCTGAAAACTTACACTCAAAACATGATGAGACCTATCTCCGGCAACTTCAAGTAAGGTTGAGTCGACTTAAATTGCCTAAATATCAACCCCAAAACTTTCTTATAAAGAAAGGATTTTGAGAAACTCAACTTTGTCCCTAAGATATCAAGTATAATCAAAGTACTTTGAGTTGACTCAACGTGTCTAAGTGGCCATATTTCCAATAGATATTCTTTTAATTTTGAATTCTAAACGTTCAATAATTTACCTTGCTTTCTTCTAATGGTTAGTTTTTGAAATAACCTATAAAAGAACACTTTGGGTTCCTTCTTAAAATATACAAAATTCCTATAACATCTCCATTGATCAAATATTCATTTCCAAACATGTCTCCTTTGACTTGAGCTTTATAGAGAGAGAAACCAAGTCCCAAGCCCCTTTCAAAGTGAGAGTTTCAAACCCAAATCTCTATTGAAGAAAATATACACCCACAAACCTTTCGAGCTTAAATCTTCTTCACCAAGCCCTCTTTAGCCAAAGATATTAACCCAATACTCTTGTGTACTAAAGATCAAACCCAAAACCACTTGATCAGCCTATTTTGGATTACTTAATTATTTACATTTCTAAAGATATAAAGTAAAAGCATTTCATTTTTGTTCTTAATAAATAAACTTTGCTTTATATTCTGTTTACATATCTGATTGTTATTACTTATGGTGTAACGTCATTGTATCTTCACGGACTAAAGTTGACACATACCCACTATTTTTTATTGTTCTTTACTAAAACTAGGTTGGACAGTCATTTCAATAATTAAACCTCCTTGATGGACCTTTCTTTTAAAATTTTCACTACCTGTTATTCGACTAGCATCTCTTTCTCGATCACAGTTCGGTGATCCCTTTATGAGATCGGAGGCTAAGATGGATCTACATAGAACTTTTGACACATAACTCTAGGATAATTTTGGGCATGTCATATGGTTGACTTGCAAAGAAGTCTTGGTTCTCCCTAAGTAAATTTACTAGCTCTATGTTCTCTTTAATGGCTAGCAAACTATCTATTACAAATTTCATTTACAGATGATCAAGATTAAATGTTACTTACTCCCAAGGACCAATCACATAGTTAGTAAAGGTGACCCGAACCTCCTCTGCCTTAGTTCATCTGCGATTTAGTTTCTACTTCAAGGATATAACACCCTTTTGGCTTACACTTTCTCTTGCTTCTTCTTCTTCTTCTAATTTGTCCTAATCATCATGATATATCATTGTCAATCAAAGTTTGATTATTGAATATCCCCATTACCCTTGATTGGTGATGAATTTAATATTTTGGATGTAGGTAAAAGATACATATTCCATCTTATACTACCACCCTCGTTTTAATGGTGGTGTTATAAGTGGAGTAATTGTCTATGACTAGGAACTCTAGTATCTTGGATAACCCTATTGCTTAAACTACTAACATAACCTTTACCAAATGATAATGTCATCTTCCTGGAAATTTGACTAACAGTATGGTGGGATCTTTAAGAACTCCCATATAAAGGTTAAGTTTATTAAATAAGAGGGTTTTCGTATAAGTGTGATATAGAGGCCCTTTTTTATGTGTCATTTGCCCTTTTCTATGTGTCCTTTAAGTGAAAATAATTTTCAAAAAAAATCCAATTTTAATATGCACTAATTTTGTGAATCAATTTCAACTAAACCAATTTTATCTTCCTAATCCTAAACATGAATCTAGTGTGATTAAGTAAGTAAAATAAAGTAAAGTCAACAAAACAAGTCGATGTACGAGGAAACCACTGAGGGGAAAAATCTCAGATGGTCGAAGCCATATAATCACTATAATCCAGTTTACAACGCATAAATAGTAGACTTACTCAACGACTTGATCCCCACAAGCTTTGATGCTCTTCTATGCTTCAACAGTTCCTCCATAGTGCAATGCAAGATTCCACCTATGCCAGGTCCACAACACATGAGTCCACGTGTGCCTTGGTATCGACCGGTATAGCTATGAAAACCGCCTATGATTCAAGATCCGGAGTCCACCACTTCTTCACCGCAATCATCACATATGGAGTCCACCACACAAATATAAGTTCTCCAATGTAGTAAGAATGAAATCGTGGTGCAAACACAATGGTTATGAAAGCTCGGATCTTGTAAACACAAAGGATGTTTTTAACTTTGGAAATATTTGTAAGAAAGTGCATAAAAACGTATGTGTTATGTTCTGTTCTTTAGGTTCTGCACACTCAAAATTCTGAGCAAAAGACGCCTTAAATAAAAACTTTAAGTCGACGGGTCATTTGAATGATATCACTATGTCGTTAGAATGACTTACACATCTCGTTAGAACGAGATATGAATATCATTAGAAGGATAATGTGGTGTCATTTGAAAGACATTAATGTCTTTTAATCCTTCAAACGCAAGAGAAAGATTCATATGGCTTTAAAATGGATTTATCTTAGAATAAACGAATTAAAAACATTTTAAAAATCATTTTAAACAAAATAACATCCTTAGAAAATATTTATGAGTGTTCATAAACCAATATTCATCACACTTGAGAGTATCTCGGAAAACCTAAATGTGAAGACTTGAAACATGCACTAATAAAACATGGCATGATCTATCTTTGAAGCTTGATCGTTACGTCTTCCAAACAACGTCATAGACTTAATGGAAATCGTGACAAGTAAAAATCTATTTATTACTCAAATTTATTTTTTTCAGGAATAATGCCAATACATACAAATTGACACTATTTGGAAATATTTCCTTACAAATCTGCCCCTTTGGCTATTCCGGGACAAAACCAAAATAGTGAAATGCCCATGTCGGGTCATCAAGTCAAAAGACCTAAATCTCATCCCAGTAATCGGAAAATAAAATATTGGACACGATCTAGTAAATAAATGTCGGACCAAAAACATGAACGTCTGAATGTGATATAGTCGTAAAATCTCAAAATCTGTCGAATACGTACACAGATGAAACAGATAAATACCAAGTGAAGTATGGAGGAAAAAAATGATATATAATCAATATGATACTAATATAAAATACTAGTGAAAATCTCCCCCTACATCACATCTCTGTATCTCCCCCTTTTTGTCTCTAATAGACAATTGGTGAGAAAATATACATATAAACACATATCTAGAATGAGAATAATCATATAAAGCATATCAAGATAAACATGGGTAGCCAGCTAATAATGATCATAATATACCAAATCATAGCTAGCAAACAGTCACAAAAATCAATCATCAACATCAGGAATAATGTGATTAAACAATATCAATGCAGTGTATGAATGAAGCATGAATAATCATAATCGTTTGCATACAAGCTGTCCAAAATGACCCTGAATAATAAAACGATGTAATATTAGCGTAGATACGAAGCAGGTATAAAATTAGAAGAATAAAAAAAATCCAACCAGGATTGTTCGAGCAACAATGCATGTCGTTTGATCCAAGTAAGAAACGACCCAAAACAGAATGACGTCGCGCGAAGCATCTATCTAACGACCTATCGTGCGATCCTTCTAATGACATATATCTGAAACTTTTAGTACCTCATTAGTAGGTCATTTGATCCAGTCTTCGAATGACTTGGATATGTCATTTGAACGACATCTAGAAGTCATTTGAACAACTATAAAAACTTGTATTCAGGCTCTAAAGATTTGCCCAGTGAAAAAAAATTCTCAAAACAGCAACTCGAAATATGAAATAGTCGCAAAACAGACTCTAAACAGAAAATAAAGAATATGAGTTACCTGGTAACATAATATCAATGTGACTAAACATGGGTACGGAATTAATGGGCGTGAACTACAACAAATGAATCTCAACTTAGACACATGGAAACGATCAAGAAGCTCTAATTGATAGCTAAATATCATCAAACTAAGTTTTAGCCATATGTGGAAATAAATATATTGAGCTTAATGAACTAAATGAACAACATGCACACAAATCCAAAATTTTGACGATTCTACAAACAATAGCGTCATGACACAATTTTTCAACATTAGGATTCGTGATGCAAACCCGTTGATAGTTTTCCATCCAAACTCCCTCATATATTCATAATTCTTTTCTTTTTGAATGCACATATCAAAATAAACTAATTAGCCCCTTTTGGCATATTATTCTTTTTATTGCCTTATTTTTTCTCTCTTTTAAACGGTGTCTTTCATGATGAGTTCATTTTACTCTCGTAGCCCTTTCCCGTGCACACTTATCATTTTTTCAGTTTAAACTAAATCTATCCTCACGGGCAATGGTTTTTACATGCACACCTCCTCCTATGTCTAATTATGCATAGATGACAAAATTGAGAGGAGAACGTCTCAAGAAACTCAAATATGAATGAGAAGTCAAACATTCATGTAATCTCATCCATGTGTGTGCGATGGCATGTATACAAAGTCGAATCCAAATGCATATCAACTTTGAAACAACCCCATTAATCGATGGTTAAGATCATTCTAAGCATCTATAATTATGACCAAATGTCCTAGACACGTGGACAATGAAATGATGGGGGTACAAGAACACTAATATGCCACATCAAACATGTAAACTCACGACACAAAAATAAATCAAAAATATTTTTGTGTTTTTCAAAAATATTTTTGACCCAAAATAAAATCTTTTTGAATTTTTCAAAAATATATAAAATAAAAATATTTTTATATTTTTCTCGTAAGACATAATAAAAGAAAAATATAATACAAAATCATACACATGTCATATCACTAGCAAGATATATTTCATGAAGCAAAGACTAGCATATGACAAACATGGTTATGCAAGCAATCATCCATAAGAAATAACATGTGAAGCATCATGTTCTAGCATGTGAGAATCAACTAACCTAACGTTTAGTGTCTGCAAAACAAATTTCCTAACCCACACAGGTGTATACCTAACTTGACGGGATTTGGAAACCGATGGGTTACTACTCATAAACTTCCTAAGGTCTTTTCTAAAATCATAGAAAAATGCCTAAGGTGACCTTTCCTACCACATTGCGGACATGTGTAAACACGATGAGGAACGGGACCTTTAGGTTGACATTTTCTAACACCCTGGGATGTGGTTGATGATCTAAAACAAACTATGGTTTTGGCTTTAATATTAGAATCACTAGAACAATATAGGCCGCTACCATCACTACTTGCGTAGTTTAAATCATTTTTAACCTCAAATTTTGGACTTAAGCAAAGAGTTAGACTCCTACATTTGTAGGGACTCCTTCTTTAAATTTTCACTTACCCCTAGAAGGTTATCTCGCTCCCCCTCAATGTGAGAAAACTTATCCCTAAGAGTCTTTCTCACGTGCCTTAAATTCATTAATCAAAATATTTTCTTCAACGGCACAAACCCAAGAATTGTTAACGTCCTCTAACTCTTTATCCAAAACAAAGATTCTATTATCACTCTCTTCCTTAGCCAATTTCAATGATTTAAAGTCATCATACAAAGAGATAAACTTCTCACGAATGATATCTCTTTGAGCTTAAAACGTTTTCAAATATTCAATCATATTTTTAAAACGAGAATTTTTTTCCTCTAGAATTTCAATTCTTTGCAAACTTCAAACTCAAGAGATTTAGTTAGTCAAAGTTAGGAGAATCCATCGAGACAAAAACAATCCAAGAGAGAAAAAATAAGTAATCACCCAAAAAGCACAAACTAGGATCTACACAATAACTAAGTGCAACCTTCTCTAATACCAATTTGTAGAGGCCCTTTTCTATGTGTCCTTTAAGTGAAAACCATTTTTCAAAAACATTTTCCAATTTTAATATGCACTAATTCTATGAACCAATTTCAATTAAACCAATTTTATCTTCCTAATCCTAAACATGCATCTAGTGTGATTAACAAGTAAACTAAAGTAAAGTTCACAAAACACGCCGATGTACGAGGAAACCACTAAGGGAAAAAACCTTGGAACGCCCAAGCTAGACAATCACTATGATAAAGTATTTCAAAGTACAGACAGTAGACTTACTCAATGACTCGATCCCCACAAGATTCTCTTATTTACTTTAACCACTCCTCTACAGTGTAACGCAGGAGTCCACTTATGCCAAGTCCACAACACACGAGTCCACACGTGCCTCGGTATCCACTGATACAGCTATGGCAACCGTCTATGACTAAGAATCCAGAGTTACCGCTTCTTCACCGCAATCAGCACGTATGGAGTCCACCGCATGAAAATAAGTTCTTCAATGTAGGAAGATTAAAATTGTGGTGCAAACACAAGATCTCTAAACACAATGGTTATGAAAGCTCGAATCTTGTAAAGACATACGATGTTTTTTAATTTTGGAAACCTTTGTAAACAAGTGCAGAAAAATGTACGTGTATTCTGTATTTTAGATTCTACACACTCGAAATTCTGAGCAAAAGACGCCTTAAATAAAAACTTTAAGTCGACGGGTCATTTGAATGATATCACTGTCGTTATAACGACTTACACATCTCATTAGAACGAGATATGCATGTCATTAGAATGACAATGTGATGTCATTTGAACAACAGTAAATGTCGTTTGATCCTTCAAAATGCAGGGGAGATATCCATACGACTCTAAAATGGATTTATTTCAGAATAAACGAATTAAAATATTTTAAAAATCATTTTAAACAAAATAACATCCTTATAAAATATTTTTAATTGTTCATAAACCAATATGCATTCATACCCGAGAGTATCTCGAAAGATCAAATGTGAAGACGTGAAACGTGCACTAATAAACACGACATGGTCTAGCTTTGAATCTTGGTTGCTACGTCTTCAAAACAACGTCATAGACTTGATGGAAATCGTAACAAGTAAAAATCTATCTCTGACTCAAATTGGTTTTTGTCCAGAATAATGCCAATACATAAAAATTGACACTATTTGAAAATTTGTCCTTACATGTGTTAACTCTAATAAACCTAGAGGGTGAACATGTTTCTCAATTAATTAGCAAAATTTAAACCATTTTTAAAATTTTCATCAATTTTAGCAATCCCAGCTAAACATATAACTAGGTGAGATGATGAGAGTCATGTAGATCTACAATTAAACCAATCAAATATGAAATTTTAGTTAATTGTGATAAAAATTAACTAGATGTAATATTTTGGTTCAATTTAAATGGATATATGTACATCCAATCTAGATATGTAGTGATATAACTTCCATACTCCTGATTTTACATTGAGTAAGTCGTATACCACTAAAATTGTCAAGAGAAGCTCACGATCATTTGTTAAATATGGCGGATCCGAATATCAAGTTTCGTCAACAACGGACATCTACGAGATTGATTTTGGTAAGAATTGTTTTTAAGTTTAGAATTCGGTTTACTATAGTATTAGGATATTTTTTGAAACTATTTTTTTATCAAAATGAGGTATTTTTCTAAGTAAAAATATTTATTGGAAGGCCTATAGGCGAGCTTTTTAAAATATTAATTTTTTGCTTCCGTCATTCAAACGATAAGGCGATATTGTTCAAACGACATTGACAAGTTGTTCAAATGACCCCATCTAACGACATCACATGTCATTTGATAGATCGCGCAAAGGGTGGTTCCTTTATTGCTTCAAACAACCGCGTACTATTTTTTATTTTTATATGTTGTTTCTTAGATCGTTACTAACGACATCTAATGTTATTCAAACGACATTGAGAAGTCTTTCGAACGCCAGACTCCACCTTAAGTATTTTAGTTTGCTATAAATACTTGTTTTGCAATACTTTTTCATTAAGAGTTTTGCCAAACGAAAACTGCAAATATACAGAATTTTTAATCTTCATTTTTAGGGCTCAAAACTTTGTTTTTGATTCACACAAAAGATCCCAAATACTTTTGTGAATCATTTGGAACCCAAAAATACTTCTTGTTGAAGTTTATCTTGTAGAGAATATTTCTCTACTGTTGATTGATAGTTCTTGCCAGGGCTATTAGCTAATGACTGTGGTCTCGAGGGTATTCACTGCTGAAGGAGGAGCTGCGGTTCATGAGGTTGTTTAGGGAATCTTAGTTCGTGCCAGGCTGCGATCTATGTCAATTTTCTGCGGGAGATTCATTGTTGGTTTTATTATATAATTGTAAGTAGCGATTTACGTTAGATAGTGAAATAAAAGGTTTTACCCGAAAAGGGTTTTTCCTGAATCTTATTTGTCGCTTGATTAGTGATTGCATGTTTAATTTATCCACATAGATGCATGGTTAAGGTTTAATTAATTTGGATTGAATATTGACTCTAATTAAATAAGTTTAAAATTTGAAATTTGTGAATCCCATAAATAATTGATATCATGCATTTTCAAATTGGTTTCAGAGCCGGTTGCTCTAAATTATCGAGTGATTCTTCTTTCGCCAATTTTTGTGATATAGAATTTTTTTTAAATCTATTATTGAAAATTTTCGCAATTTGTTTTATGGATAACTTATATAATCGGATGCCAGTCTTTGATGGCACAAATATTATGCCTGTTGGAAAGCCCGCATGAGATCTTATTTAAAGGCTATCGATGAACGCATTTGGGTTATTTGTGAAAGAATGTTGACTCCTCCCACTGTTACCATTGAAAATGTCACCAGTATCAAACCTGTGTCTGACTAGACTGAGGATGACGATAAATGGGGTACCTATAACTCCTGTGGCCTTAGCGCTATTTCTGGAGCCGTCAACCCTAACGAGTTTCATCGTATTATGACATGAAACACGTCTAAATAATGTTGCTTCACAATCGAAGTATTGATGGCAGTTATGTCCTTGTCGGTGATGGTGAGGTAGCCTAAATAATATTTTTTTCCCCTTTAGATCAATGGTCGATGGTTTGGAGGGTCTCTTAACACTTTAACCTAAAAAAAGAGACAAAAATGTGGATGGTTTTCTCTGAACTTTAACCTAAAAAAGAGACCCAAATGTTCTCGTGATTATACCAATAAAGTGATGTGGTACATCGCCTATCACCCTTAAATCCCCCAGTGAATAGAGATAATTGGTAAGCATGCACTCAAATGAAAATGACTTATAAGATGTATCAGACACACTTTGGTGGATAATCTCTAAAATTATAGATTAAAAATTAAAGTGGATTGCATAGCCAATATGAATCATCCTAGCTAGTTTAATGAGAAATCATAATTCATACATCATAGGAATATATAAAAAGACACTATAAAGTGAAGCATTGAGTAACGAGGACTAAGATTATTTTGTCAGATTAGAGATCCTACCTTCATAGTAGCTCTACCCTCAAATAAAAACATAGGGTCATTAAGAGAAACACTTGCATCAGATAACTGGACAAATTGAGGATCCTATAATTGATCAATTTAAATATAGGAATCTAGGAAATCCTTGGTCAAGATATTCTCGACACCTCAAAAAAAGATGTGAGAGTAAGTGGTGCATATGATGCAAAAAAAAGATTAGAGTAAAACTTGCGATCCATAGATGCATTCACTATGGGATGAAAAAAAGAGGAGGTGTGAAGTTGATAATCGTCAAATGTAGGCTATGCAATACATCTTCAGGAGTATACTCGATGCGTCAGGTCCACATCTTGCTTTTTGTGTACATGGAAAGTAAACAAACTCATTTATAGTGGTGTATCATCTGCGGTAGTCCTCACAAAAATGGTACAATGGAGAAATCACTTATCGAATCATAGAAACTCTTTATAAGTCAATATGTAAGTCTATTAGGACAGTCAATAGGCTCATAAAGAGTCATAAATGTACTATGGAGACATCTAAGGTGTCTGTTGGCCGCTAAATTCCTGAGTCTCTTCATGGAAATCGAGAAAATAAATAAATAGTTCCAAATGGGTAGTTAATAACCCAAGAAATAAGTCATCTCTAAAGATAATCAAATGAGTGTCAATCAGAAGAAATTAAGGGAAAAAATGTGAATAAAATGCACTTGAGTACCAAAACCTCTAATAAAGGATCAAAATATGTTAAAAATAATGAAAAAGTAATCAAACAACCTCAAGAAACCTAATTGAACTAAGACACGATCAAAGGAATGAATTAGAGAAATTACTTATGATTAATTCATGAAATTCATAATTTCTTACAGTGAGACTTGTTTGAATCCTCATAATAGAAACAAAGTCACCAAATGTGAATGAAAATGTCCTTAGGGTAAGCTCTAGAGAAAGTAAGAGGTTATAAATGTTTCAAAAAAGATCTAAAACTCTCTTAAGTCGAAGGGCAAATGGATAGTCAGTTCTTTTAATCATGCGCACGGGGCAAATTTAATAGTGCGAAAGGTCTTCAAAACCTACGAAAGAACACTATTCTTTATAAACAACAAAAATCTAGAAAAGTCATTTGTGCAAACGGATTGTGATTGTAAGCTCTAAAATCCTAATTTTGCAGTGTTTCACGGACTAAAATCTTTCATTGCACACGCTTTATCACAGAATAAATTCTCCAGAAAAGACTTAGTATGAACCCCAAAAATCCAAAATCTCTTAAAATATTCAATGCAATGAACTCTCATCTGATTCAGTATCAGAATCATCAAATCTAGATTTGTACAATTTCTTCTTTTAATCAAAATCATTTTACTTCTATAACTTCTTCAAATTTCTAAGTCACACATTAATATGGTGCCCAACTCTACCCCTCCCAAAACACTTATCTTCTTCTTTAACATTTCCTCTATCAGAAACACCTTTGCCATAGCTACCTTTGAAATTGTACCAAGAGGACTTTTATCGATTTGGTTCAAAAAAATTCTCATTTTTAAATATTGCCTTATTATTTTTATAGAAATTTCTAAACCATTTCACAAATAAAGGGATATCCCCATCAATACTTTCATAAGGCTTTTTGTTACTTTCGTTCACATTAACCTTCTTATTTGGCTCGAAAGTAAAAGCTAAGTCTTTCTTGGGTTTCACTCTACGACAATTCTCTTGCTCAAAACTTTTAAGGGAGACTACAAGTTCTTCTAGGTTACATGTATAGGAATCCTTAATCTTATTCAAGATATAACTCTTAATATTGAAATGACTAGCTAAGGTCCTAAATGACTTCTTTACAACCTTATCAATTTATATTAAATGACTACGGTATTCATTAAACATTTCATTTCCACTCATTTTAATAACTTCAAAAGTAGTAATAATTTTTTCAACTTTGCTTTTTCACACTAGAATATCCTTTATGAGTGATCTTTAGAATATCACAAGATTCTTTCACTATTTCATAATTGATCATCTGATCGTACTCTAATGTCTTAATGATACAAAGAAGGCATTCAAAGTAAGTGAGTTGTAATTGCAAGCCATAAATTCAACTTCAAACCAATTTCCCCTTGGCTTTTTCGATCTAACTCCTCCCGTATCAATCGAAGGGCATAATAATCCATCTCCAAAGGTAACAAAATGCTTCATTGTGTACCAAAGATTTAATTAAGCTAACTTTTTTCAAAGCTTTATGACTCCTTATAGTTTTTTGTAATTGTTAGGAAGTGATAGGATAAGACTTTGATGAAAATTATTTTGTAAACATTTTTAAAATATCGTTTTACAAAACTAAATTCAAGGGTCATCCTCGAGAGACCTCATTCGACGTAGGTCACCCTCGATCGAAGATGTTATTAGAGCCTATCTTTTAGGCAATGTATATTGATCCAAAGTAGTTTTTAAATGAGGAACCCTCAATCGAAGACTATTTTGAGCGAGTTCCCAGTCACTATAAAACGTCACCCTTGACCAAATTTTTTATCGATTGAGAGACCCTCTATCAAAATCTCTCATTTGAATGAGGGATCCCTGGCTTGAATAAGAACCTTCATCTTAGGAAACATGCTTAACTGAATTTATTTTATTAAAACTTTTTAAACATCATCCGAAGTATATTCCATTTTACGAAGCCCAGTTCTTTCCAAACCCTAATTTTGTCTTGCTATAGTCCTTCTGTGTCAAAGAGCTTGTAAATTTGATGAAACTAAAGTGGAATCTAGGTTTATTAATCCCATGATATCTTCATGGAAAAGAAAAGAACATTGGATTATGTGTGGGTTGATCATTCGGCAACAGGGATCGGTGGATACTGAGGTGGTGCAATTATTTTTTTGGACAGATGAAACCATCACTAGTACAGGCATAGGTACAAGACAAAAATAGAAGGGAGCAGCAATGTATTATGTATAGTTTTCGTATATGTAAGTCATGTTTGAGTCCTTAATAAGTCATGTAAAGATATTCCTTCAAGTGGAGTTTATGAGGATTGGGGCGATATTTATTTTTCCTGCGAGGTTTTCCACTCTAAATTTATGGTGTGTTATTTGTGATTACTTTTACTTTGTTTCCACTATTAATCACCAACTGCATGCAATTTTGAATAAATAAATTTTAATTTTATTTACATGTTGATTAATAAAGAAATTAATTTGGGACCTTTAGGCACCGACCTCTACATATCTTTTTCAAATTAGTATTAGATCCATCTTTATCATGTATCCTGGTAGTATGTATTTTGAGGGTTAGTTGGTCACATGTATGCCTGATTTTAATGGTAGTAACTATGCATCCTAGAAGGTTCGTATGACAATTTACCTTATGTACCAAGATAATAGGGTGTTGTTGGTTGTAGTTAAGGGCGCTGTGACATATACCAAGGATGGTCACAGGAAGTTCACTACACCAAAAAGGACAAAGTTTTACCTTTGGGCCAACCAGACTTGTCACAGTCATTAACCGTGACAAAGCAAAGATGTATTATTTGTCACGATCATTGACCGTGACAAGTCCATGACAATGGTTTGTCACGGTCAATGACCGTGAAAAATTTAGACAGTTGTCACGGTTAAAGACCTTGACAGGTCCGTGACAACTTTCTCAGTAAAAAAAACCTACCCCTCATTTTTTCCCACCGTTTTCATTTCCCCCATTTTTCTCTCTCTCTCGTGCGACTGCTCTCTCTCTCTATATTTTCAGGTGATTTTTTTTTTCTCTCTTTAATTTGTATATATGTGTGTGTGTGTGTGTGTGTTGGTGTGTAGGTGTGTGTGCATATGTGTGTCTGCGTGTGTGGGGGGCAGTGGTGGGCCGGGGGGTGTAGGGGGTAGAGGGGGAGTGATGGGAGGCAGTAGGGGTGGGGGACAGTATGGGTGTGTGAGGGTGTAGCAGTGGTGGGATAGGGGGTGAGTGGGGAGGTGGGGGAAGTGATGGGGGGGGGGGGGAGGGTTGGGTATCAATTTGGGGAGGTAGAGAATCAATTTGTGTTTGGTTTTGGTGTAAGAGAATTTAGTGTGTTGTTTTCAATTTGGGGATCAATATATGGAATGTCACATGTGCGTGTATGATTCCGAAAATAGTGTCAATGTTGTTTGTGGACTTTATACTTTGCCCAAATAGTGTTACCATCCCCTTAGCTCCTTATGAAATTAAACTAAAACATATGAAATTCTCTAAATATTGTAATTTTATAGGACACGTTTCTAAAAATTGAAATTGAATTCAAATTAGTATTGATATTGGTATAAATTGGTATAAATTGAAATCAAAATTGAATTGGTATTGATATTGGTATAAATTGGTGAAAGTTTTAGTTCTTGTGCGTACTTTAAATTAAATATAACATACTTTAAATTACATAATTAAATGAAATCTCTTGAATTGTGATATGACATAATTAAATGAAACATACTTTAAATTACATATAGTGGGGATAGATACTAGCCTTCTAGTTCTTATGCGTACGCTTTTAATAGCCCTTAGACCCGTTCGAGAGACACTACCCCGGTAATGAGATCTCTCGAATTTTCCCATATGGATAGTTTGGGACTGCATAGTTTTTGAATAATAATATTCTTAGTGGCTTAAACTTGTTACTTTGGGGGGAAGTTCTACAGTCGTATCTCAATGTTCTCTGGGTAAATACTAGATGATGCGATGTTAAGTGTTATTTCAATTGATAAATTGAAACAACACTCGCACTTGCGAATCTATGCTGTGTACTTGGAGAACTATGGGGATATGCTGCCGAATTTTCCTCAAATTAAAACAATGTGCATGAGCTATTAAGTATATTACAGAAATATGCGGTTTCAAATGGGATAGGACTACTCACCCTTTAGCGGAGATAGAGGAAATAGAAATTAATATTATAAATTGAATTTTAATTTCAATTTCAAATTAAAATTGAATTTGAATTTGAATGCATGCATAAAATGATGTCATGGAAACTAGCCTTCTAGTTCTTATGTGTACGCATTCAATAGGTGATTGTTTATACTAATGGGAAATAAATATTCACACTTTTATTTATGTTAATCCATGAATATACGCTTCTTACCCATAATTGGTGATTGTTTGTAGTAGCTGTGATGGGATATCCAAAATACAAAGAGTGGATGGGTGAGACAAATAAATTAGAGGATGTGTTTCGCAGAGGTGCTAATGAATTTGTGAAATACGCAAAGAGATGTCATGATGATGAAGAGTTACAGTGTCTGTGTGTTAGGTGAAAGAATGGTAAGGTGTTTTAGTGGAAAATGGTTGAACTACATTTATTAAGATGGGGTATGAAAGATAGTTATTGAAGTTCATTTTTCATGGGGAACTGAAAGTTACTTTTATCCCCGAGAAACCTTCACAATAACCTTCAACAAGTAGGATAGATGTACAAGGGGAGGATGCTAGAGGATTTAGTTGATGATGCGTATGGATTTCATGAAGTGGAAGAGACTGAGGTCACTGACGATGTACAAGGTTTAGGTACTCATGAAGATATCGGGATAAACCTTGACGATGACTAACAAAGTTTAAAATTTAATGCGAGCCAGTTGTACTCTGACTATCAGAAAGATCAAACAACTTTACATACCATAGTAGGTTTGCATAGTTTGAAGACTCAATATGGTTTGTCTAGCACTAGCATGATAGGAATTTTGAATTGGGTGAAGGGATTGCTACCCAAGCAGCATACGCTTCCAAATAGTTGTCCTACTATAAAAAATAGTTTGAAAGGTTTGGGAATGAAGTATAAATCAATTCATGCTTATGTGTATTATTGTATACTATATCGAAAGGAGTATGAAAATCTCGATCGGTGTCCGATATGCGATGAACCTTGATATGTCCAATCTACTGGTAAGGAAGGCACAAGCTCAAAAGTGCCTCAAAAAGTGTTGAAATATCTTCCCATTAGGCCTAGATTAAATCAGTTTTTCACAGTACCAAGGCAGAAGCAGGGGAAAATCTCATGAACCATCCTATTGATTCTACAGCTTGGAAGAGGATAAATTTAGAGTATCCCGATTTTGCTCTAGAATAGTGTAACATTCGTTTGTCAATATTAACAGATGGTTTCGATCCATTTTGAAATATAAGCAACAATTAGAGTGTATGGATAGTGATCCTAGCCCCACTCAACATCCCTCCTTCACAATGTATGAGACCTGAATTTTTTATGCTATCTTTGTTGATCCTTGGGCCAAAGGCACCAAGTGAGGACATCAATGCCTACCTAGATTCTTTGATAGAAGAATTAAATGAGTTGTGGGAAGAGGGTGTGAAATCATTTGACTCTTTAGAAAAGAAAAGTTTACATTGAAAGCTATGTTAATGTGGGCAATTCATGATTTTTCAGCTTATGAAACATTATCCGGTTGTGTAGTACTTGGTTATTTGGGGTGTCCTATTTATGGAGAGGGGGCTGAATCTCTTCGTCTTTCCACTAGCTCAAAAAAATGTATACCATTGACATAGGAGGTTTTTACCCCCTTCTCATAGTTTTAGATTTGAGAAAGGTTCCAATTTTTTACCGGGAGAGGTTGAACATAGGCTACGGTCGAGAATACTTTCAGGCTCAGAAATTGAAAGTAAATCTTCTGATTGTGGCCCTAATATACCAGGTAAGAATCCTAAATTTAAGAATGTCAAGAATAAGAAGAACCTAATTGGGAATGAAACTGAGACAAGAAAGGCATGGTTTAGGAGGTCAATTTTATTTGACTTGACTTATTGGAAAAATAACCCGGGGCGCCATGTATTGGATGTGATGCATGCAGAGAAGAACATCGATGAACGTATTGTGGGCACGTGCCTTGGGCAGAATCATTCGAAGGATGGAGAAAATGCACGAAAATAGCTTAAAGCGTTGAAACTTAAGCCACAACTATAGTTGAAATAAGATAATAGGGGAAGGACAATAATTCCCCCTGGTGCATTTACTTTGATGAGTGAGGAAAGGAAGGTTCTTTTAGACACAATATATAATTTGAATGTTCCATCTATTTTTTTCCCAACCTGCAAAGGATTGTGAATTATTCTACCCATGATTTACACAAGTATAAGTCCCATTATTGGCATGTGATCATGCAATTGATTCCTCTATTGTTTAAGAACTGTATCTCCAAGCACAAGGATTTGCAGAGGGCTATTATGCAAATTATTATCGGCTTCTCACTTTTATATGAGAAGGTAGTCAATTGAGATCACATAGTGGTCGCAAAATTGACAGTGAATGAAATGATTTGTGTCTTAGAGAAGTACTTTCCCCCATCTTTCTTTGACATAAGTGTTCAATTATTGGTACACCTATGCGACGAGGCACTTCTTTATGGACCAGTTAGATATCGATGGATGTATCCATTTGAAATATTGATGAAAGTTTTTAAAGAATACGTCAAGAGTACACGATACATTGAAGGATAAATTGCAGAGGAATACATCACTGTGGAGTCATCAATCTACACTCGTGAATATCTGCCTGACTCGACCAGTGTGGATGAAAATGATGAGTTCGTCGATGGGGGTGGTTATGTGATGGGAAAACGGGGAAATTAATGAGATTGTAACATGAACAAGTAGCTCATTATATATTCGATACACATGAAGATGTCGAATAATGGAAAAAGTAAGCTTAAATTATTTTAACTTTTAAATTATTTTAATTTTTACATGATTAATTTTGTAATACGTTCGTCACAATCTATGCAGAAAATATGAAGCCTGTGAGAATAATAAAAGACGAAAACCAATGGCACAATCAGACAGTGAATTTAGGTTGTGGTTGTCATGCAAGGTAATTATAATGAAAATGGTTGATATTAAATGTCACATTCTAAGAAAGCTTTATAACTAACCTAATTAATTTATCAATATTCTCAGCTCTTAAAGACGGATGATGCGACATCAAGGCTTGCTCGTCTAGCCACTGGACCCTTGTTCATGGCATAAGAGTACAAAATGTATCGATTGCACGGTTACATATTCGGTGCAAGGGTGTACAAGGGAAATACAAATGTATAGAACTCGGGCATTTCATACAAGGCTCTTACTTTATTTAGAGCGAGCGCTAAAGATAAAAACCTCATTGAAGCTAAAATGACTTACTATGGTGTAATTCGAAATATATTTGAGTTGGACCATATAAACTTTAAAAGAGGTTGTATTTTACTGTGATTGGGGAAGTGTTGAGGATAAAAATGCTTGTAAAGTTGATCCTGGCACTAATTTGATCATGGTTGACTTATCCAAGTTGAAGAGCAACAAACACGTGAGCGATAAGACTTTTGTTTGTGCTTTTCAAAAGGTCAAGCAAGTGTTTTACTCGGAGTATATCAACAACGAGCCATGGTCAATCATTCTATATGCGCCAAAGCATCTAAACAGTAGTGTGAATAATGAGCTCAAGTTAAATAGTACTGATACCCTGAGTAAAACACTTGCCTGACCTTTTAAAAATGTAAATAATGACCGGACCGATCCATTTTTTTACAACTTCTGCTCTCTATTTCGCAGCAAAGTTTACAGCATATGATTCACCCAAACCACATAATTCTTCACCAAACTCACATCTGATTATTCCTAACTATTTCTACATGATTTGGGATGATTTCTAATGTTTCAAACACATTAAAACATTACCGAAATCAATCAAGAATGAATCGACCCCCAAAACTCTTTTATAAATCTAGTTTTGTGTTCATCCATGTCATTCAATTGAAAAGCCAAATTAAAATACGTAGTAACAAATCAAAACTCCTCTGATTTATGATTATCTATAGATCTAGACACTAACTACATGCAATTCTACCCAAACATGTGATCAATTAATACTTTCCATCAAAGATTTTAAATAAAAACAATTAAAATCGTGAAATACCTACACATGGGTATTATAACATCAATTGTATTTTCAATAAACACTTTCCTTTGATTGATTAATCTGATTTCTTGGTTCCTTGTTGATGATTGATTTTTTTCTTCTCCAATCTTCCTTTCCAATTGCCTTGGGATACTAGGTTTCTTCACCGCCTTCAAAATCCCTCTTTAAGCTTTGAAAATAGGTTCTCTATATCCTCTCTAATGGCCTCTCTAAACTTTTTGTGTTATGACCCCTAAACCCAGTCTCTAAATATCAGATATATGGCTCTAACGTTCTTAGGTCCCTTCACCTCTTTTTGAAAAATGATCAAAATGCCCTTAATAGGTGCCGATTTGGTCCAAAATTGATCAGGGATCCAAACTATACCCCCGGGTAGCTTATTTCGACTATTTTGACCCATCCAGAATCATTCGTCACCTGTAAATTATCATCCGAGTCTCTTAAAATATATTTCTCATTTCAATTTGCAATAAACACTTGCCTTTGATTGATTGATCTAATTTCGTAGTTCTTTGTTAATGATTGATTTCTTCCTTCTCCAATCTTCCTTTCCAATTTCCTTGGGATACTAGATTTCTTCACCATCTTCAAAATCCCTCTTTAAACTTTTAAAATTGCTTCTCTCTCTCCTCTGTAATGGCCTCTCTAAACTTTTCGTGTTATGAGACCTAAACCCAATCTCTAAATATCAGATATATGGCTCTAAATTTCGTAGGTCCCTTCACCTCTTTTTGAAAAATGATCGAAACGCCCTTAATAGGTGCCTATTTGGTCCAAAATTAACCCGGGACCCAAACTATACCCCCGGTTACCCTATTCCAACTATTTCGACCCATCTGAAATCATTCTTGACCTCTAAATTATCATCTCAGTCACTTAAAATATATTACTCATTTCTCACCTCAAAATAGTCTTCACGCAAGTCCCCGTGAGATAAAATAAAATACACACATATCACTCGCTATGCCGTATAACCACAATTATCAATTATTTACTATACGCACTTAGTAAATATCATAATGCAATATTAATCAGTATATATCTCTTAATTAATATATAATAGCCACAATTATTATTTAATTACATTTAATTACTTCACTCACGTAATTTAATTAAAAATATATTTTTACTAATTAATTCCTCAAATTAATTAAATAAAAATACACAGAAATATGGGGTATTACATACTTCCCCCTTACAAAGGAATTTTGTCCTCGAAATTAGGGCAAGACCGGTACTAAAACTTAGGATCTTTAACATCACTACATCCTTTGGTACCTAAATTCAAATCATAATAACATAAGGGTCACTCCACTATACACCTGCTAGTGGTACCAACCTATCAAAAGGATTAATCACTCTAGCCCAAGTTTATCAACACTTTCTCAATTCACTACATATTCACATGATATATCAGTCATGTGATCTCAATATTGTCTCTTTCGTCACCATATTGATGAAAGGTCTCACAACCCTAAATGCCAATTCCCCTTATTCACACAACTCAAAACTCCCTTCATGGGAGAAATTAAGATAACATCTGACCACTCATGTTAGTATTTAAAACTTCGATTCATGGTGACATAACCCTTACGACATTCAAAAGCCACCCAAAATAGTTTGTGGTTCACTCCACTATTAACAACGGACTCCAAATCACGATCAGTCCAAAAATCTAGTTATCCTCTCCCCTTTAATCAACTAGAGGGTGAACGTCAAGGCTTTCCACACAAAACCTTAATAGGTACCTCATCCTTTATAAACCGGTACAAGTTATTACACACAACTCTACCAATGGTAATTTCTCCCCTCAATTACCCTACAAGGCACCACCCACACTACTCGTATTAGCTAGTATAATAAAACACCTCTCATATAACCATCGGTCTATAGGTGATACAATATGCCTAACACAAAAATTTGTCACCATCACTTTCTGATAATCCCTATCAGAGGTGGGATTACAGGATCTCATCCTGATTCACAAAAATATTGGGAGGCACCTTGCACCGGAGCAATCCTTCTTTTCAAAGAAAGAATAACAATTACTTCATCTCAATCAATCCATTCCATACACACGGAGGAATTCTTGGCCTAGTCACAATGTAGGCTTGTTACCAAATTCTGGTTGATTATCTCGAGTCAACCTTTTTCCATCTATGAGTGGTACATCCGGAGATAATCGCACTATGTCTCACCCAACACTAATTCTCACTTATAATGTCTCACATTAAGTGGTACTTTATACTCCCCTTCTTTCCCCCGGTATTCCAAAAGTCACGGCCCGTGCACTTTTCACAACTGGCACCCTTATTGGGTCTTTTTACCCCATAGTCATCAACATTCTATTTACATGCAAGCCACTCTCAACATTTGACTGTGTAAGGCTTCGCTCAATTTTTTCATAACAGTTGGGTCTCCTTTTTATCAAGAGATATCCTTTGAATCACTTCCCACAGCCTTTCAACCCATCTCGGTGTGTTACTTTCATTGCACACATTAACTCGGATTATCATCATTCTCACACAACATTCAATCTATCATACAACTATGGATTTATCAATAATTGTCCTCAGGCATATGTTCCACACCTTAATTCTGATGTCCTCCTATTTTGGACGGTTTATAAACTAACTAACCAGGGCGCCCATACACCCTATAATCGGTGCATATATGCACGACACTGGAAACGTCACACACACTTTCCTTAAAGCTGACCTCGCATTCTCGATGTGGCTATAACTCATGGGTATTCTTAATCTCCCCATAAATTGAAATGTATTCCTACTTAACATCTTCCCACCTTTCACAGTGTTTTCTCTACATATCCATTGATTAACTTTCAAAACTGATGCCCTATCATCCATCAACGTCTCTCTACTCACGACGTTCGTCAAAGTCCATGCGTATCTCATCACACAACAACATTCAAACAAGGAACTTCCCATTACTCTATCACTCAGCATTGGTGGTAATTAAATGCCATAAACCTCAATATCTTAACCGCGACTCCCAAAATCCTGTCCCCGGACATATAAATATAAATCCCAACTCCCACATCTCTAAAGGAGTGCTATAATAATGAATTCTACCTATCACCAAGTTCTAAGCACTAAACATAATAATGATCTAAATCTCTCCGCTAAAGAGTAAATCCAATATACCTCCAAGCACATCAATAAAGTCCCTATACACCGGGATCAAATATCTCCAGACAACCATACTCTCCAAAGTATTTATCATTATATAATATAGATGTGAGCCCGACCCACTTTCAGGTGAGGCCTCGTCAAACAACGCATCCTACGATGGAACATTAAAATGATGGCCTTGTTATCAGAGCCCTCTATCATTCCACCCACATCGCTAATCAATCCTTACACGGGATTATATCACACTCGTATGATACATCACTAGGATGAGTAATTTCATTATACATATACTCCCTATGCCTACACTCGCTCCCCCTGCGGATAGTACTTAAGATAGCCTCGTTATACAAAGGCAACAATATACACACTATAGTGTTATCAACGATATACCCACTAAATTCGTCTCATGTGCGAATCTAGTGCTAGCGAACTATTGTGACCCGCTTGTGTCACATAAAACCTACCCCACTAACCCGAGGATAAAACTCATACTTCCAATTGTAAAAAATGTTGGTGTCTCAAATGGTTCTTGGAAATGACACGCATGTTCGAACTGAACCAAAACTATCTTAATCATTTCCCTAGCTAGGCATCATACTCATGTACTTTTTACTCACTTTGGGCAAAATCAATGCACATGGTCTTACTCTCCACATAAAATTCCTTTTCAAATAATCCCCTATCCCTTGGCTATACTGAGCATACTAGGGTTGTCCTTCTCTCGAACCCTTGTAGCCTCGACCCCGACGGCCACCCCCATTGTTCCCTTAGCTTTGTTGTTCTTAAGGAACACACTACTGGCCTTACCAGTCTCAACTGAATCCATCGCCACTGGAATTCAGCTATTTGAATCATTTAAATGGGTCCCCTGATGGGTTTCCCCCTTGCAGAGTTTTGATAGAACCGTTACCTCCGATCTTACTCCCTGACTAAGTTCTCCAATTCTTTTAGATCCCCTCACAAGGAAGCATCAATATCAACACTGCCAAAAGCGCAACATCATCACCATCTGCACCAATCGCCCAAGAAGAATTTCCCTTTAAGTGTTGGTGACTCCTCTCGTGAGTCCATTACTTACCTTAAAGGATATTTTCTCCATTGTACCAAATATGGTGATTCACTCCCACCATTACTACACTGCTCCTAAGAAAAAATTTACCCCAATTCACTTTCGGGTATATATATTACTTCCTACTATATGCCAAAGCCTTTGGGTATTCTATATCCATTGGCTACACACACAATCTCCACATCTAATAAAATTCAAATGGGTGGTCCTCTTCAAAGACCCCTCTGACTCTCTCCCATCCTAACCACACTAGGGAGTCTAATTTAGCACCACTTTCTGCTATAACGGGCCAACAATATGTTCTGCACTTTAGCAATCCTTATAGCTCCATCATCCCGAGCAACAATAGGGGTGACCTCTGCCACAGTCATCGACCCAAAAATATTCTTCAACTCTAACTGAGCCCTGCCTCCTGCTGCCATTCCAACGGCCCTCACTGGTCGTCCTATGCACAATTATCAGACGAAGCACACTCGTCTGTATAAAAGATTCACTAATATTTATACACTATAGCAGGAGAACGTAAGCCATGTACGCGGTGCTACAGATCCGAGTCTTTGGAATGAAACCATCAAGTATGGCATCCCTGTGGATGGACACCTAAAAGATTTTAAAAATATTTTTATAACAAGAGTTAGTACTCAAAACATTTGAAAACATTTAACAAGTAATTTATCGCAATTAAAATCGATTATTGATTACACATGTTAGGTTCACGCACACTCCCTTGAGTTTCCTCACCTCTCATCTAATGTGCACACTTAACATTCTTATACTTAGCCTACCTAGCTATCATACCCAAGTTATCTCGACTAAAGTATATAACCGATCTTATCAACTCTACTCTCTCGTACCGCCCATACAACACGCTTCATTATTAACATTTCTCGCATGTTATTCAATTTTCATATAACATTCACATATGTTATGTTTAATCATCATAATTAAGTCTCACTAATTAATTCATATAGCATTTCATGTCTAATCAGTATTCAACTTCCATAATTAAGTTTCACTACTTAATTCATAAATTATTTCAAAGTTACCATTCAACTTCCAAAATTAAGTTTCACTACTTAAGTTATTATAGATATTCCCAATCTATTTTAAATCTTGAAATTAAGTTTCTCTCTACTTAACTTATCATATATATATATATATATATATATATATATATATATATCATCTACATGTTTACTCTCGCACATAAGTAGAATATTATGAAGTATAAATTTCACACACAATATATACTATAAGGATATTGGTTCGGATAATCATCGATCCCCATCATCCTATCATTTACATTGGTCCGGATATCCCTTGACCCCAAAATAAATGTTATGCATATGTAAATTGGTTAGGATACTCCTCGACCCTAATATCTTTCATCTTCGATTTGGTCCGGATACTCATCGACCCCAAATCGAGCTTTCATGTATTGGTCCGAATAATCGTTGACCCCAATATAGAATTAAGCACAATTTATGTATATATATATATATTTCGCACACAATACATATACTATATAATCACCTCCATGTATCACATTTTAGGGGTTATTGGCTAGAAATCCTCCCTCGATCACCAATAGTGATTTATATCTCTTGGCTCAGAATCATATCTCGAGCACCAATATTTATTTAGTATACTATACGTATTCACATATCCTACATATTACTATGCATCAATAGGTATTTACACAACCCGATAATACATGTTAGTACGTAGTATATATATCTCTCATACTCGTCGTACTATATACTTTACAATTTATCTCTCTATCGTATATATAGGAATGTTCACATAACTCTAAGGGTCCAAGTTACCCTTTTACAAATTTCAATAGTTAATCCTAACTTACCCTACTAGTCTATTCCTTAATTCACTTGATTTCTATAATTCTTTATCCATCCCTCAGATTAATTACGGATTTCTTTAACCAATCACATTCCTGTCATAATTCTCTCTCTATGACGAAGTCGTACTCCCATCATCGACCGACTATAACATAATAAGTCTCTTAATATTATTTTCACAAGTTCCTAACGGTTTTCCACCACTTCCATTCAGGAATACGAGAGAAAAAGGAAAATTTCCAAATTTCAGAGAGCTGAACCGATCCGACTTCCCAGGACCGGACCGATTCGTTTTTCTGCAACTGTAGAACGTGTGTGCTCGCGTTCAAATGATCAAATTATATATAAAACCCTTTTAACACAAACAAACCCTAAACATGCACCAGTATGTGATTGAATAAATTGATAATCTACGCAAGAACATTCAAACACATGCAATTAAGGAAAAATCCCCCTCAGGGGCAAAAACATTTATTTTCACTATAATTTGTAAGAAAACGGCTTACAATCGGATTACAATGAAAATACAAGTTGACTAAGAATTACCCTCGGGTATCGTATTCTGTAGTCGCGGCTGGAATTATCCCTTTCCAGTAGGGCTGGAATGAAGAAGAAGAACGGTCTCCTCCATAAGGGTTGAACAAACCAAAGTTGTGTTCTTGGGTTGCAAAAGGATTCACAAATATTTGGCAAGGATGTGTGAATCAAAACATGAGTCTTGGGACTCAAAACTATGAAGACTAGATGTATTTGGACTCTCAAATTTGTCTCCTAAAGTCTTGCAAAACAACTCTCCCGAAGTTGGTATTTATAGGGAAATACATGAAGAGACCCACGATTTTAAACTGCTGAAATTCTATCCAGCGTACAGGTACCCTGAACCGGTTCGGGTACCCCTGCGAATCGGTTCGCCCCCCCCGAACCGGTTCCATGCTGGGTTCGGGAAAGTGTGCTGGGAACAGGTGCTTAAACACTTAGAAAAATTCCCAGAATTTTCAATGAACATATCTCCATTTTCAACGGGCCATAACTTGTTCACCGTAGCTCGGATTGAGGTGCCGTTTCTTCCAGTATCTTTGTTGCGGCAATCTCTTCAACTTTCCAGTTGACCGGTCCTCCGGACGATGGCTGTAAAATTACCAATTTTCCCTTGAACATCCCTATCATGCCTTGTTTCACTGATTTGACTTCTCTTGCGTTCCACTTGCATTACGAGCCTACAATCAAGGAACGTGAAGTCGTTGATGCAGATGAGGGACATATTAGTGGAGATAATGCATGCTTGATTCCCGAAATTCGGATAGAGGCCGTCATGTGAGATCGTGAGGTGACGTGCCAAATGTAGCAGCGTACGACATAAATAAATGAAACATTTCGGACATGAGAAAAATGTCCTTACAGCAACTTTTGCTCTCTGTTATGCAGAAAATTTTACACCATATGATTCACCCAAACCACATAATTCTTCACCAAATTTGCATTTGATTATTCCTAACTATTTCTACATGAGTTTGGATGATTTATAATGTTTCAAACACATTAAAACTTCACCGAAATCCATCAAGAATGAATCAACCCCCAAAACTCTTTTATAAATCTAGTTTTGCGTTCATCCATGTCATTCAATTTAAAACCCAAATGAAAATCCGTAGTAACAAATAAAAAATCCTCTGATTTATGTGCCCAAATATGTGATCAATTGATACTTTTCATCAAATATTTTAAATAGAAATAATTAAAATCATGAAATCCCTACACATGGGTATTCTAACATCAATTAAATTTGTACTAAACACTTACCTTCGATTGATTGATCTGATTTATTGGTTCTTTGTTGTTGATTGATTATTTCCTTCTCCAATCTTCCTTTCCAGTTGCCTTGGGATTCTAGATTTCTTCAATATCTTCAAAATCCTTCTTTAAGCTTTGAAAATAGGTTCTCTCTCCTCTCTAATGGCCTATCTAACCTTTTTTGTTATGATCCCTAAATCCAATCTCTAAATATCAGATATATGGCTCTAAATTTCGTAGGTCCCTTCACCCCTTTTTGAAAAATGACCAAAACGCCCTTAATAGGTGTCGGTTTGGTCCAAAATTGACTAGGGACCCAAACTATACCCTCGGGTAACCTATTCCAACTGTTTCGACCCATTTGGAATCATTCGTGACCTCTAAATTATCATCCGAGTCACTTAAAATATATTTCTCATTTCTCACCTCAAAATAGTCTACACGCGAGTCTCGGTGAGATAAAATAAAATATGCACATATCACTCGATATGCCGTATAACCACAATTATATATTATTTACTATACACACTTAGTAAATATCATAATGCAATATTAACAGTATCTATCTATCGATTAATATATAATAACCATAATTATTATTTAATCGCATCAAATTACTTCACTCACGTAATTTAATTAAAACGTATTTTTCCTAATTAATTCTTCAAATTATTTAAGTAAAAATACATAGAAATACGGGGTATTACACATGTTAAAGCAATTGAGGGATAAATATAAGACGTGGAAGAAGAATTTCCAGGCACGGTAATTTGCGAAGACCCGGGAGTCCATTCTAAGACTACCTGACACCGTCCCCCTCAAGGAGCCTATCTCATTGGCATAGTGGCAAAAGTTTATCGACAATGAGACCAATGAGATGAAACTGGAATCTCGCCAATCGGGAGGGGACAACTAGGCAAAAAAGTTGGATGTGAACTACACCGGGTGGACGTCTTACGCCGAGGTGGAGCACAGGATTGTAAGTTTTAATTTTTTTTTTAATTTTAGTTATTCTAATTTAGCATTACTTTGCATTACATACTAATTCTGTATTATTTTATTTCAAGACACAGGGAGTGGCCCTAGGGGTAGGCCACATAGGCTTGATGCCTATGTGGCAATTCGAATGAAAAAGGGAAACGACAAGGAGGTGGCCTCGAGCATCGCAGCCACCATTGTAAGTTATAAATGTTTAATTTTTTTTAATTATCTTATAATTTTTATTTACTTAATTAACTAATCGTGTAATTTTTCTCCTTTCAGGCAATGCTTAAGAATGTTCATGAGTCGCAGTCTGATGCTGATAAAGCATCTTTGGCTATGGATGCACTCAGCCAAAGTGTTCGGGAGGATCACAAGGGGAGGACTGGGGGGTGAGATCATGGGTGGGGAAGTCTAGGATCATCGAAATGGAGACGAAAAATAGCGGGTTGGCACATAAGGTAGACACCCATGATGATAAGATATAAATGTTGGAGGCGACGGTCTTAGATATGTACGCCTTCATAAAGCGTTAGTTGGTAAAGCGCAACGGCAAGGGCAAGGGGAAGGAGAAGGAGGTAGAGGTAGACGAGGATGAGGATGAGGATGCCACTGCTTTATCGTCGATACACACTAACTCTATGCCATATGATGATCCATTTCCCATCATGACCCCCATCGATCGGCCTATGTCAACACTCGGTTAGTCGATCGTGCATCTACTTGACATATATTGTGGGCAGCCGATAGCGAGGGGGTTAATGTATCCAAACTTCCTCCCGAGTATGCTAGTTCATGGACATCCCCTCCAAGACATTGAGGCAAGATTCTGCGTCACACATATGGTGGAGGTTAAGGATAACTCACCTTTATGGTTGCGCGAATAATGCGGCGTTCAACATATTATGGGGGGTCTCAATTCATATTTCGTGTGGCCTTCCTTCCTCCTTCGATCTGCTTAAGATCCTTCTTCATGACAATATTTATATCTTTTTATTTGGATATTTGGATATTGGATTGTATTTGTATTTTTTTAATTTTGGTACATGTTGGTTTGGATATGGATATTTGTATTTCTATTTTATTTGGATATGGATTATATATGCCATGATTTGGTATATTATTTCTACTTTATTTGGATATATGTTGTTTGGACAGGTACAATTTTGCTATAATAGGTACAAATATACTACTGGGCAGTGGCAGTGGCCATATTGCCCAACAATTGTTTTAAAATTCTACCCAGAAGATCGTGGAAATTTTTTGTCTTGTCATGTCTTTGACCGTGACAAAAACTTATCAAGGTCAAATACCGTGACAGGATCGTGACAAGTCTAATGAACTTGTTATGATATTTGACCATGACAAGTCCGTGACAACTAAGTTTTCACCCCAGACTTGTCACGGTCAATGACCGTGACAATTTGGACTTGTCACGATCAAAGATCGTGACACGTCAGCAGTTTTGGTGTAGTGGCTGGACATAATCCAAAGACATGACCAAGGTGGTAACCATCCAAATACGTGACCACCATAAACAATTTGTGACTAAGGCTGTAAGGGGTGACCTAAGCAAGGTATTGGTCACAGTTACAGACCCTAACCACCATGATCAGGGCTCTATACCATAACCCCACCATAACCCTTTAGGCGGGAAAGTTGGTGCGAATTTTTTTAAGTGGAGGGTCACAATTTTGGCCGTGACCAAACTATGACAAACTATTGTGAATCATGGTCACGGATTTGAATGTGACCCCTAATAGTGACAAAATTATAATTTTAATTTGTCACGTCCCAATAGTCAAGGTTTGGGATCGTGACCAAATGTTGGTGATTACTTAGGTCCTGGCTGGGGACTGTGACTATTTATGGGGACCTGTGACAATTTATTTAGTTACAAGATTGGTCGCGACTAATGATCGTGACCATTTTTCAACTATAAATAAAATATTCCTCGGGTTTCTTTTCATTTCATTAAGATTTACCTCTATTTATTGCTCTCATTCTCACTCTCTTTTCACTCTCACCCATCGGCGCTCGTCTCTCTCTCTATCACCCACTGGCATCACTCTCTTCATCTTTCATCGATAAAACTGTATCTTTCAGACACGTGCACGCACATATGTGTGTGTGTATGTGTATAGAGTGTATCTTCTGAGGTCCGTCTATACATACCACCTATGCAGACTAATTTTTTTAAATTGTAAAAAAAAATTGAGTTGATTTTTTGCCTGATATTTGAACATTTTAGGGAACCCCTCAAAAAAATATCATATCAAAATGAATTATTTTTCTATTTAAAAAAAATCATTCAAAATATGTCAGTTTCTAAGTTGCTTAAAAGCTTACATAATTTCACTGATTTGTTAAAATATTGAAAAAATAATTTTGCGTTGTTTTTTTTGTGGGGTTTCCTCAAATGTTTGAATACCACACAAAAAATAACTGAAAATAGTATTTTTTTTAATTATTTTAAAAAAATAATCTGCACAGATGGTATGTAGAGGATCTTGCATATATATATATGTGTATTTGTGTGCGTGTGTGTGTGTGTGTGTGTGTGTGTGTGTGTGTAATAAAATTGGGTAAATGCTAAAAATTAGATCCATTAAGTTATGTAAATGTAAAATTATAATTAAAATCTGGTATATACGTGAAATTGGACCCATTTGGTTATGTAAATATGAAATTGATATCGAAATTGTGTATATACATAAAATTGGACCCCTTAGATGAGTTTGGAATTACATATGTTGATCTTGGTAAAGTTAGCCATAAGAATGAGCCCTTTATTTTAGCTGCTCAACCCAGAAAATATTTTTTGTGCTATAGACCAACTCAATCCTAAATGGGCAATCGTTCTTGTAACTCCACAAAAATTTTATAATTATGATTGCATTGATGATGAATACACTAATCGACGTGCCGAATATCATGTCACCACCAATGAATTGCCAAATGCTTAATTGATCAATGAAAGTGAAGAGTCACGTGCACATGTATATTGTTAGGGCATTTGGATCGAGGATCCATATTGGAAGTAAATAAAGAGTGTCAGTTATGTTGCACGTGTATTTACAATTATGTATGCCTATTAAGGTGGTTGGACGGTGTCTATCATCATTGTAATTTCAAATTTTCTATTAGTCTATAGTATTAAGGCAGTAAATTGGATACCTTATAATTATGAAGTACTTTTTGTTGAAGATTGTTGGGAAAGGTATCTTGAAGGGCTAAATTTGATTTATTTCTCCTCTTTTGGATTAGTCAACTTTATGCCTTCCCTTTCTTAGCTTGTTACTTATTTTACTTTGAAATATTACAGTTGATATTGTATTTTGATTAGTTTAAGTTTGATGGTAATGGTGGACAAAATGGTTAAGTGTAAGTTTGGCACCCTTTTTTGCATCAAGTTATAATCTGTTGTTTGTTCATAAAATTTTATCTATAAATGCTCTTTAATGAATTTATACTCCCATTGTTTTTGCTTGTGGCTGATGTTTTAACGTGGGTAAAAGGAACTGATTTTAACAAAGGTGATACTTCTAACTCACAAAAAGATATGGATATAGCAAGTTTTTTTTATTTCTCATAACTTAGCTTTTTGAAAGATATTCATATGACTATATTTTGTAAACGCATATTTTAATTCAACTCATGTTTTATGAAATTACATCTAATTTCCTATATTTAAACATTTATTTAGTTTGTTTGTTATTGTAGTGGATATAGGAAAGGAAGATGACTTCCATTCTAGTTGGATGAAAAATTTCGCAAAGTCACTAAGAAATTCAAGTAATAAAAAATAAAAATCTAGAGGTGAGGATGTTTTAAAAAGGATAAGCAAAAGGGTTTTCAGCAATCGATTACAAGTAACTTACAAAAAAATGGATAACCAAATGGTATGACAAGGTCTGCTTTTGCAAGTTACAGGGAGTTTTTGGCAAGGGTAATAGTGCCAATGAGATATCTAAGTTGGCCTCATGTGCCAAAGTCATTAACGAAGAACTTATGGGTAGTTATGGAGGTAATTGTTAATTGATTTTTATTTATTTTAGTATTATTTGAAGTTTTCGATATGTAATATAATATTTACTACTTGCTAAATTTAATATGGATCCAAAGTCAAAGAACCCAATGATATATGATATTTGTTGCTTAGGGAAGCATTTTAAACGAAAACTTACCAGGAATTACATCAATCCATTTAAAATGATCCATATAAGCTTAGGAACCATTCAAATGCCTATAAAATGTTTATTGACTGGGAGGATCGGGATAAGTTTGTAAGAGAAAGAAATCTAAAAAGTTTCAGGTATATATTAAAAAAAAATTCTTTTATACATGTTCACATTTATTTATGGTATGGATAAATTATTATATTAACTATATGTGAAATGCATATAAACTAAGTGAATTAGAATTAGAAAAGCGAGCAAAGAATAAGTATAACCACAAGCTTAGTAAGTTAGGCTATGGAGGTCTTGAAAAAATTATGGCACATGGTTTTATTCTTGTATTATTTTATAATATTAATACACGAAATTATTGGACAAATAACCAATAACTTTCTTATTATTGATTTATAATTATAGAAAGAAAAACATAGAGACGCATTTGATGAGGATGACGGGTCTCTGATGTGGATAACAGATCAAAAATCTAAAATCACAGAATATCAATACAATGCAACCATGGAAGTTGGTATAAAACTTGTGAGTTCATCTAGTATTGTGAAAAAACTACCAATCATGTTCTTCTCCAACATGTGCATACTCTTGATAAATTTTCATTATTGAGGACGTGTTATAAAAGGAAAGTACATGATGAGAGCTTAGTAACTCAAGGAACCTCTTACATTCCTAACCTTGGAACTTGGTACTCCAGATCATAGTGGTTGAGTAAGGGGACTGGGAAAAAGATTCACTACTACAACCTAATTCCATCTCCCTAGACGTGGATTGAAATAATATATTAAAAATCTAGAGTTTAAGTTGCGTCTCACTACACCAAATATGCACTATTGTCACGGTCATTGACCTTGACAAGTTGGACTTGTCAAGGTCAATGACCGTGACAATTCGGGGTGAGATAACTTTTTTGTCACGGACGTGTCACGGTCATTGACCGTGACAAGTTCGTTAGAATTGTCACGGTCGTGTCACGGGCTATGACCGTGACAAGTTTAGTCACGGTTATTAACCGTGACAAAGCCTTTAATCTTTTTATAAAAAATTGTCACGGTCAATGACCGTGACAATTCTGGGCAGAATTTTAAAAAAAATCTGTTGGGCAGTATAGCCACTGCCACTACCCAGCAGTATATTTGTACCTGTTATAGCAACGTTGTACCTATTCAAACATCATATATCCAAACAAACTAAAGATAATGCAAATATATATTCAAAATAGAAACAATATACATGACGATATATTCCAAATATAATTAAAATGTACCAACTTAAAAATAATGTCACTACATGTCTGGGGTAAATGTGAGGAGGTGAGTAGGCCACACGATATACGAATTGACACACCCATTAATATACATCGTGCCTCATTGTTCGCGCAACCACAATAGGGAGTTCTCCTTCCCGGGTATCAAATGCGTGACGAGCACTTTGGACTCGATCTCTTGAAGCGCACATTCATGAACTATTCCACCCTGGACGATATTCGGGTCCCTCAACCCCCGCCCTATTCGTTGGCCATCAAATACGTTCAATATGAACACGCTCGTCCAACCAATTGTCGACATTGGTTTGGGGGAGGGAGCCAAATAAGGAAGGGGATCATCGAAGTACGCATGTGTCGGTGATGAAGCAGCGAGATCCACATCATCGTCATCCTGCGCCTCGATCTCCCCCACCTCCTCCTCCTCCTCCTCCTCCTTTCCTTTCCCCTTACGCTCTCCGCCCAACGTACGCTTCATGAATGAGTACATATCTTGGACCGTCGCCTCCAAACGGTACAGCTTCGCGTCATGTGAATCCACCGTTCGAGCCAACCCGGCGTTACTCGTATCCAATCTGATGATCCTAGATTTCTCCACCCGCGAGCTCACCCCCCTTGTCCTCCCCTTGTGATCAGAGCCAAGCACTTGGCTGAGTGCGTTTGTGGACAAAGATGCCTTGTCGGCATCAGACTGCGACTCATGCACTTCCTTAAGCTTTGTCTGAAACGACAAAAAGCACATGATTAGTAAAATAAGTAAACTAAAAAATTATAACGTAATTAACAAAAATTAAACTGTCGAATTACTGACATTCGTTGCCACGACGCTCGGGGACACCTCCTTGCCCTTCCCCTTGTTCGTCCGAAGAGCCACATAAGTATCGAGCCTATGTGGCTTACCCTCTGGGCCACTCCCTACCCCCTGAAATAAAATAAAGTAAAATTAGTATCGGCCCCGCAAAATAAAATAATGAAGAATAATATATTTTTGTAGTTATAGAAAAATTAAATCTTACCTTCATACTATGCTCCACCTCGGCGTAAGACGTCCGGCCGGAGTAGTGCACGTCCGTCTTTTTTGCCCGATTTTTCCTCCCCGATTGGCGAGATGCCAATTGTCGATCCTCGATATCATTGTCAATGAACTTTTGACATTGTGCCAATGAGATCGGCTCCTTGGGCGGGACGGATCCACGCCATTGGATAATGGACTCTCGTGTTTTCCCAAAGTACTGTGTTCGCATATTTTTCTTCCACGTCTTGTGTTGCTCCCTCAACTACTCCAAGACGGAATCGCGTAGCTTTGGATCCAAGTTGAATTGTTCCTGCCCAACAAATACAATGTTAGTTGCGAATAAATATAAATATAAATATAAATATAAATATAAATATAAATATAAATATAAATGTAAATATAAATATAAAATGAAATTGAAATTGAAATTGAAATTGAAATTGAAATTGAAATTGAAATTGAAATTGAAATTGAAATTGAAATTGAAATTGAAATTGAAATTGAAATATTCATATAAATATAAATATATTACTTGTAGTGCCACCCAACCAGCTAACTTGAGCTCATATGGCACCTCCTTCAAACTCATAAACCCCGGGCCGATGATCGTCTTTAGCTGCTCGAGGGATCTCGCTAATAGCTCCGATTTGTTCTCGACGGTCATCCCAAATTTTCCATATTTGGGGAGCCTAGGGGCTGAGGAGCCCTCGTCGCCTCCGCTACCACCGAGCCCAGACGACATCATCATAAACAGCATCATCATCTTCACCTTAATACCTAAAGGAGACATTTGCTATAAAAAAATGTTATTAGTACAGATAAAAAAAAATGTTATTAGCACACATAGACACACCACAGACACGCACACGTACCCCACCCCCACCACACACACGCACATGTACACCCCCCCACCCTACCCCCACCACACACACGCACACGTACACGTACACCCCTCCTGCCCCCACCACACCTCTGCCCCCCTCCCCCACCACACACCACCACACACATATATACACACACATACACACATAAATATGTCTAAATTAGTTGAAAACATCTAACGTGGAATAGATGTAAAGCATGGAATTATTATTATATATATTATATATGCACGGAATAGATGTAAAGCATGGAATTATTAGTACACATAGAGACACACCCCTACCCCACCCCCCATCCCTTCCCCCACCCCCCTCACCCCACCCCCACCACACACACGCACACGTACACGTACACGTACACCCCCCCCACCACCCCTGCCCCCACCCCCCTCCCCCCTCACCCCACCACACACACGCACACGTACACCCCCACCACCCCACCCCCTCCCCCCACCACACCCCCTGTCCCCCTCCCCCACCACACACATATATACACACACATACACACACATATACACATAAATATGTCTAAATTAGTTGAAAACATCTAATGTGGAATAGATGTAAAGCATGGAATTATTATATATATTATATATGCACGGAATAGATGTAAAGCATGTAAAGCATGGAATATTTAGTCCTTAAGGTTCATCTGACCTAAACTATAGATTGTGTCTTACTCATAAAGAACCAAGTCTATTTAACTTGATAGAGTCAAACGTTTTGATACATGAGAGAGCCAATTTATATATAATACAAATGTTTACATTTTCAGTAAGACTTTTGCCAACATTTAGTGAACAATAATGGTTCTTTCGCTTTTGTTTGTTAAATACTAATCTACTAATAATTTGGCGACATCCACGATGAAAAAAATTGGTAGGAGAAAAATGCTACCAATTTAATGTTTTAATGGTGAAGGAAAGTTCAAAATAATCTGCATTATTAAAAAATAAATATCTTTCAACGGAAAGAATGCATTGATTTCTTTAACTCCAAGAATAAAAATTCTAGAATCACTTAGAAATAAAATCACAACGAATTATTTTTTATCTTTAACCATAGTCAAAATATCGTAATCTTCCCTTTGCAATTAAAATTAGACACAAATATACAAGTACAAATATCTTCAATGTGGAATTAAGTCGATAACACTAATATTCTAAAGTTCATGAACGATATCTAACCTAAGACAAAAGTATAGGTTAAGCAACAACATATTAACATTGTGAATTGTCTAATTCGAATGAAAATGAGTTAATCTTTATATACATAATCATCAATATTAATCTAAATTAGCTTATACCCATACAAGGCTAATTTTATATACATAATCATCAATGTTTTGCCTCTAATATAACAACCCCTATTTTCCACATACTCACCCACCACACACACACACACACACACATATATATATATATATATATATATATATATATATATATATATATATATATATATATATATATACACACACACATATATATACACACAAACATATATATAAATGGAAGAGAGAGAGAGAGAGAGAGAGAAATTAACCTGAAACTAGAGAGAGAGATAGAGAGCAACGTAGAGAGAGAGAGAGTTGTAAAAAGGAGGGAACGGCGGGGAAAAAAAGAAAGGAAAAGGGTTTTTGCTGAAGAAGTTGTCACGGTCGTGTCAAGGTCATTGACTGTGATAAATAGTTAAAGAAATGTCACTGTCATTGACCGTTACAAGTCCGTGATAAGAACATTTGTCACGGACTTGTCACGGTCAATGACCGTGACAACACTTTGTCACGGGAGTGTCAAGGTCAATGACCGTGACACAAAACGCAAAATTTGTGTCACGGTCAATGACCGTGACAAGGGTGGCCAGCTGAAAGGTGACATTTTGGCCATTTTGGTGTAGTGTCTGTTGGACTCCGGGAAGTAATGACACAATTGATGAAGTACTAAAGTGGATCACTTGGACCTCCGTTAACTAACAAGATTCCTCTAAGAGTAAAAATATGACAATAAGAATTACGGGATGCGTTTAAATAATGTGAACAGATAATGTGATTCTCCCTCCAAGAGGAAAAAAGAGAAGGTAGTTAAGTTATTTATTAAATGATTTACATTTATATCTCTTACTTTTGTATACTTATTTAGGCATTTGTAATACATAAATAGGCCCAAGGCAATGGGAGTATACAATGTCTAATTTCATCATCGAATCCTAAATCTAAAATTGGTAAGGTTTGACTATATTCGTGGTGTTTATTTCTTTATTAGAGTAATTATGTCATTCATTATTGTATTTTATATATGACAAACTATGTAGATTGGCATTGTATTCATATATTAATGTTTTTATTGTTGGTGTGGTATCAAAAAATATCACAATAGAGATTATACGAAGAACAATCACAATCAACAAGGAAAGCGGAAAATCACACACACAACATAACTATGTACGTGGTTTGGCAACTTGCCTACATCCACGGAGAGGCCTACTGCTTTATTAAGCATCTCTCAATATTCTTAGTTACATGCCCCTATGCCTTGGGCTAGGGGTTACAATTTATAAATGTAGGATCCTAATTGTTTAAGTAACTCCACGATGGCCATGATGATCCATGAACCCCTTTATTTTCTCCACGAGATTGTAAGGGATTGACTTGGTTTAAGGGCAGTGTGGACTACACACGCATGTAGCTTCGTAGTTGGATATCAGGTTGAGTTGCTCTTTGCATCTGTTGGGACAGGTCAGCCATTGTTGTGGGGTTTGAACAAAATCTGGTCCCCACAATTTCCCCTAAAATCCTTGGGCCATATCTTGGGTCAACGGATTTTATAAGCGGCTTAGAACGCGGCCTTGTTAGTGGTGCATTCGTAATTCATTGAAGCGGGATAGGTGCGCTTATCTTTTGGGGAGATATTGAAGCGCCAAATCTTCCTCGAGAAGTGTAAAGCATCACTTGAGTGTTTGAAACTGGTTTGTCAAAAACCCAAGCGTCAATTCACCGTCCCTATTCGTCTTTGTGAACACTATATCTCCAGGCTTTATTTCTTACTTCCACTTCTTCAAAACCAAGACTTTCTCAGTTTTTCCATATCTCCTCTATCTCATAAGTTTTAGCCTTCTTTTTTTTCTAGCTTCCTTTATTCTGCACATCGATCTTCTATTATAGCTAGGGTTTTTTGTGTTTTTCTCTGATGGCGATGCTTGATAATAAATTATTGCCAGAGTTTAGAAAGTGTTGCAATATTCCTGACTGGGTAGTGATAGAGTGTACGTCAATCCCCAGATATGTTTGTGAACTGGAAGATGGTCATTGGATTCATGTTTTGTTAGTCTCTCAAGGGTTTTAACGTTTCCCCTTAATCCTCTCTTTTTACATTTTTTTCAATATTTCAACATAGTCCTTGCTCAGTGTTCTTCGAATATGTGGAAGATTATTAATGGAGTTCATAGGATAAACCATATTTATGGCACCAACTTAGTATTAGTTGAGATTTTCTATTGCTACTCCTTCTCTCGCACCAGTGGTGTCCTACTGCACTTGAAGTGAGAAGCCCTGATAGGGTATTAGTAGTAAACCTACATGATTCCCATAAAGACTATTGGTCTAAAGGTTTTATTTCCCAAAATTGGCAATTTCCTCCCCAGTCAGGGGGCATAAGTGAAACAACCTAATGGGTCACGTGTAATACCCTGTATTTTCGAAGACTTAAATTATTATGTTATTTATTATTATTGTGGGATTAATTAAATTAAAATATGAGAATTAATTATTAATCCGGATTAAAGTTGAATATTTACTAGCATGATGAGAAGTTAGTAACTATTAATATTGCTACGAGAATAAGTAATATGGAATGATGATTTTATATAACTTGTTGTGATAGAGAAATATGACAGTTTAATATATTAAGTCGGAATGCGCGTGTGAGTCGTGCCATGAATAATTAAGTGGAATATAAAGGTAAATTATTTTTAAGTAACTCGTATGCTCATTTCGAGTGCGCCATTGAGTTCGAAAGGGTCGAGATAGTCAGAAAACTCTACCCGGGTATTTTATTTTGACTCCGGGACATTTTTAGGCCAAGCCGGCACCCGGTGGGGGTAGTTTTGTAATTTGGATTTTTGGAGGAATTAAATGGACGAAAATTAGAGGAATATTATATCAACTAATTGGAGACAGTTAGGGCTAGGTTACACCAAAATTAAGAGAGAGCCATAGTGGGTGAGGGAGAGCAATTTCCAAAGGAGGAGAAGCCATTTTCACCACCTTGCACAACCACCATCGTGTAGATCGGCACGCGAGGAATGCATCCATACTAACAACATCAATGGATCAGACCTTTGAAATAGAGGCAAGTGTTTATTACTTGATTTTTTTAGCGATAATTATGTTCATGTTAGTCTAGGTTAATAAAGCTTGTGATGAAAATTAATTTGGGTGAAATTGGAGAACTATATCATTAATTAGGGATGATTTGATAAGGGTTTGAATACCATATGTAGATAGGATGATGCCTACGTAATTTGGATGATCTCTATGAACAAATATGGGTTTAATTTTAAGTTATGCATATTAATTTAATAACTAGGGTTCTTGACAATAAAATTTGGGGATTTCGAATTGTATGAATGATTGGTGATGATTTAAGGATTTTAGGTTGTTAGAATTCATTTACAAATGTTAGGATTCGATTTGGGAATAATTGATTGGAGTTTGGGATGATATATTAGAGGTTTTAGGGTTGAAAAATGGTGAAAAAATAAGTTGTCTAAGGTTGAAGACGAAACAGCCCAGGTCGCGAGAAGTCACGCGAAGTCGTTCGCACGAGATAGGGATGTTGTGCGAAGTCGTTCAAGCGACACGTTGAAGTCGTTCGAGCGGCACGTTGAAGTCGTTCAAGCGAGATCCCTTCTGGTTGGAGCGAGATTGCTAATTTTAGGGAAATTCCTATTTTTCCCCTATATTTGTAAATGGTTAATTTGAGTGAGGAAAACTAGTGTCGATGAACCCAAAATAGTGCAGAATTATTAGGAGTTATTTAGGGGTAATGATTTAAAATATTCGGGACAGTGAGATTACCTTGGAGATTACGAGAGAGAGATAATCGTAATTGTAAATGCGTCGAGAGTATTGAGTGATAAATACTAACGATATTAGTCCTGAAGAAATAGAATGTAAAACAATAAAATTAGGGTTTAATTGTGGGACTGATTGTGATTTTGTATTAAGGATTTTCGGATGATATATTATCCAAAGAAATATATTACGAGAGACGGAATATCGTAACTTAAATACGTTGATAGTATTTAGTGATAAAAATACTACGTATGGGAAATGACACTTGGTTGTGTATACTGTTTGATTGGATGGGTTGGGTGAATACCTATTACTTGCTAGTATTATGTGTATGACATACCTAGTTGCTTGGTATCACGGGAAGTGGTGTAGAGACAGTCTTATCCTGAGGGGATTTTGACTTGTGTTTCAGAACATAGGACTGTGAAGACTTACTTGTGAGTTGGTAAGTTGCTTACTATGGGAGCGTAGGTATGTGTGTGACCCATAGGTATGTGAGCTATGTTCCCCTCCATTATGTGTGTTTTGTATATATGGTTCGTGGGAGACTTCCGAACCGATAGTCCTTATTTGAGTACAAGAGGTACCGGGACATGATAGCAGAGTATGCAATGCACTACATGTATAGCCTTGGGGTGCTGTGTTAGTATATATATAATAGTGGTGGATATTCATATATACTTGTGTTATACTTACAATGTGATAATTGTAGGCTATTAATATTGGGTTAATACATATATATAATAGTGAAAGATATATATGTATGCTTTTGGTATATCTAATAGGAGACAATATCAGATCAATAAGATAACGAAATCTTCAGTAACGTAAATAGTGAATACTTGACTTTAGTGTGTTAACACTTATTTAAAGATAAACGTTGAGATCATATACAGAACACTACTACGAGGGGTAATTAAATGGATAAGCCTATCACCTAGTTAGAAGTGTCAAATGGCTAGGTTGGAGTAGATGTACGTTAGGCGTGCACACTAGTCGAGAGGTGATAATCTCAAGTGAGAGTTCGAACTAACATGAATATAATACTTGTTTAAACAAATATTTTTACACAACGGGCTCTAACCCGTCTCTTGCATTTCTTCTCTCTTTTTCTATATATATATATATGTATTAGTACAGGGCCCAGCCACAGGGACACCGGTTCTAGTTACTTGGATGGTTTGCCGAGCTGCAGCTGTTGCAGGATATTTGAGATTAGACGCTTCTCTCATTTCATTCAGTTCCTAGTTCATATATCTCAGTTAGGGCATGTGTCGCCCATTCTCATTAGCGGAGTTGTACTCAGTTTCCTTTGCAGTTATTCTCAGTTGGTTTGAGTATTTATTATTTTTTGGTTTGTAACTATGAACTGGAAGGTTTTATCCAGTCTTATCTATTCAGTATTTGATTTAGTCAGTATTTAATCCTTGTAGAATTTATTAAATTAATTGCATTCGAGTTTAATTGGAAAATGTTTTGACACTAGCTTAATTAAATGTTAGGTAATTAATTTGATTTAAGTTTTCGATAGTGATGCTAAGAAGGAACCAACCGAACATTCTGTTATAAATTTTATGAAGGACTGATCACCCGATATTTAATTGGGCGGGGTGTCACGGGTGGTATCAGAGCATCAGGTTCTAGTGTCCTTTAGGATCTGTACGGCTTATTACGTTTTAGCTTAGGATTCTTTGATGTAGAGCCTTATTTTAGGATTGTTGTATTCCACTACGTATGCGATTTGTGCTCTCCTGCGACTTAGTTTAGTGAAGTCAATTCCTATGCGAGAGTGATTGGACTTCGGACTCCGAGCAATAGGGGACGACCAGCGAAGTTCGTTAGCGGGACTGCAGGAGGAGGAAAATAATTAAGAGTTGTGAAGCAGTCGGGGAACGGTGATCGCGGTAGAAGTCAGCAACAGTAATATCTAAGTATGATGGGCCAATGGAGGAAGCTAATCTAAAGGTAATAATGTAAAGTAGAGTGTAGTGACACTCAGAATTTTAAATTCATAAGAAATTTTCTAGCTCAGAGAAACAGCAAGGAGTAAAAATAGTTAATCACGCCGAGATATTGGGTTCGGGTTGACCATTTAAATTTTCCATCTTCTAGTTAGACAAAAATATGGAAGAGATGTTGAACTTATCACCAATAGGTCGGGTAGAGACTGACAGTAAAGGATGAGTTAACTTGGTAAGCTAACTTCATAGCGGAGTAGAAGTCACGGAAGATAAAAGGGTCCGTAAGTTGAAAATGGACACGTGGGTAGAATACCCTAGCGTGAATGGGAGGTATGAATAAGGTAACTAATGTCAACGTCATCAAAGTATATGTTTACTAGAGTATGTCAACGCCCCAGAAGAAAGGGAGTCAGTCGAGTTGTAATACCTAGCCAAAGGGCAAGGTTAAATTCAATAGTGTTAGTAGAACATCACCAGAAAGTATACCCAGTGAGAGGAAACCTATTTAAATGATATGTTTAAATATTAACATAATGGTGATGGATTCAGTCAAGACCAGCGGGTCGATCAGGTGTTCCATATGCCCTGTAGAGCGCAAGGAATAACGAAAATAACCACTAAGAGTTAGGACAACCAAGTCCGAGAGAAGGACGTCCCAACAAGTCCAGGAGGACCAGTGAAAAGGAAATTACCCTGTATGTAGAGATAGGGTTACCAGCATGGAATGTGTTCACGTGAGTAGTTAAATTGATAGTATCGGGAATAATAACCCATGCCTATAAGGCATAACAGTTGGAGAAGTGAAATATCCAGTGTAGAAATCGGGTCAGGAGAATTGGGCCCAGGAATTAATAACCCGAGAGTAGTAGGTCTAGGCAGGACCAGTATAGTCCTTAATAACTGTAGCATACCGTATTTCAGGGTTGACGGGGCCCAGGAAATAAAGGGAAGGCCAGTAAGGACATATTTGAGTCCTAGAGATATGGGGCCAATGTATCAATGTTGGGCGGGTAAGCCATAAAATAGAATAAGAAGGGAAACACTAATGAGTGGAATTCGAACGGTATAATGATTGTAGATAATTATGGGTCGTAAAACGTGTGTACGGGGACCCTACGACCAGGATAGACTGATGGAGTTTTGTTTCATCCTCGTGAATAAATGATGAGTTCAAGTGACGGGGGTGTGTCACAACATATGTGAATAGTTAACGCTAAGAATTTGAGTGTGCATTCGGTTTGGTGTATATGCTGACGACAGCAGACTTATTATGTAAATGACTACCATTTAGTAGCGAGATTTTCGTGCCACCTGCGGGGAGGAGAAAGTGTGGACACTAAGAGAAATCTGTATATGGTATTATGTGATGATTCGTGCTCCTTTGAGCTTTACGATAGTAGTGAATATTATTATTATACTGTACAATTACTGGTTACCGAGGGTTTGAACAGTAGTAAATTGAGTGATGAGACTATTGTACTAAAAATTTCAAATTTCAAATATATGGTTTTAGCGAGGCATCACCTGAAAGACGGTTGAGCCTGCACATGTGTTGTATTGTATTGTAGACTTCAGTGAGTATGTTATCTTACTATGTTGGTCCCAGTGAGCAGGGATGTTTTACTGATGTGAATCAGGGTATATTAAATTATTATAGAGCGGAGAGATATAGCTCGTAAATTATATAGCGCTAATAACTCGTGATAGTGGGAGCCTTGTGTTTTATACTGTCTTTAGTAACATGAGAATGGATGAGTAGACTTCTTATGTCGCAAACGGGAATTCAGGCATATATGTTATGGATTAAAGACTTAACAGATCCCGACAACCAGCAGTGTTAGGTAGTAGTGTATCGGGGGGGGTTCCTTGTTTGGATTTCCCTTTGCGAGACATCCCACGCATGAAACTTAGCGAACGTTGGAAGTTAGGAGAAGTTTGCCTTTAGTACATGGATTTAGTATCGTAATGATTACCCATATACGTAGTTATAACCGTGAGATGAGGGTTATGTTACAAATTAAGGCCGATGGGGTCGTATAAGAGTAAATGTGATAAAGTTACCAATCGATGACACCACGAGCAGACCGGTGGGACAACCTAAGATATGATTAGGTGGAAAAGGTAGGGTGACTGAGTAGGACCTTATCATATAGTCATGACAAGTATGTGGGGTATAATTTGTTATTTATATTTATAACACGTCTAGTGCGGTGTTGCTGCAATGCACAAAGCATAGGGTGTATGGGAGCCCTAAAGGTTCGACTAGTAATTTTTTCTTCCTTAAGTAAAAGATTGTGAGACAACGCGTATTACGAGAGTTACTGAATGTAGAAGAGTGTGACTTCAAGATTTAGCTATTTTATGGGTTAGGGCAGTCAGGACCGTTAATTCCCAGATTTTCCACAAGGATGGTATAGGAAGAATCCGATAAAGTTTAACTCGGGGAAGTTGAGACTTACTTGATAGGACATGGAGAGAACATGTTTCACGAGAATCTGAAGCTTTAAGAGAGGGGAAAAGACTTGCAACATGCAATGATGACACTGTCTCCTGAGCCACATATGGATGTGGTTATAATAAAGGTAAAATGCATATCGATATAAAGCCATAGTAGTGATGGCTTAAGCAAAGAAATACATTTCTGAGCTCCAATTGAAAGTGGACCATCAGGAAATAATAGAGTTCCTTCAACATTAGGAATTCCTTGGTAATAATGGGAGAGTGAATCCCCGAACAATTACAGAGTTAATTACTTTGCAATGGGATCACAACCCTATGTGGGTGAAAGTGGGTCGAGTAATTAAAGTAGCTCACGTTATGCCGAGTTAGGACAAATCATAAGGTATAACAGTAAACCCCAACCATTATTCCTGGGATAGTAAGGTTATATGGGGTACAAATAGAGTTTTTATCCGAAAGAGTCAAGAGAGTTATGAATCGATTATTGGGAAGAGTTTAGGGAGGCCCTTAATATCGAGATGCGAACATATTCAGCCTAACACACTTGCGGGCGGACGGTAAATCTGAGAGATTTAGTTGCACATTACGAGGTATGATGTATCTCCAATTATAGGAAGGTTTAGTGTAATATCTTCCACTGGTGGAGTTAGCGTAAGACGACTCCCCTAGACTTATTATCGATAGAATTCCATTCGAGGTGTTATATATATAAATCCTTGTTATCCATGTGCTTATTGGATAGAAGGGAGATCAATAATCTACTAGGTCCAGAGGAATTTTAGGGCCCGTCAACCAGGGGGAAATGATTGGGAGTTGCATTATTTCATGTTGGAATGAGGAAATTGGTACCGAGTGATGTGGGATCTTTTCCTATTATTGTTAAGTTTGAGTCGGTAGCGTACAGGCTTAGGTTTCATAGTCCTTTGTGGAGGCAGTATGGCAAAAATGTGTTAACAATTATAGTATATATTGTGTGTAAGACAAATTTGTATATAGATAAATATCAATTAACCTACTAGTGAGAGTAGTAGGAGGCTAGATAGTGACTATATATAAGTTAAGTGGTGAAACTTAAATGGTAAGGCTTGGAGAGTAATTAATCACTGAGGTGTTCATTATTCAGGGTATTCAGTAATGTACTGTATGGGCAGTACTGCTTAGATTACATGCGATGTGAGGTTAATACCCGTAGTTTTCCTTACCAGAATGCCTTATTTTCTGAATTTCGGGACGAAATTCCATTATTAGGAGGGGAGTATGTAATACCCCGTATTTTCGAAGACTTAAATAATTATGTGATTTATTATTATTGTGGGATTAATTAAATTAAAATCTGCGAATTAATTATTAATCCGAATTAAAGTTGAATATGTACTAGCATGATGAGAAGTTAGTAACTATTAATATTGCTACGAGAATAAGTAATATGGAATGACGATTTTATATAACTTGTTGTGATAGAGAAAATATGACAGTTTAATATATTAAGTCGGAACGCGCGTGTGAGTCGTGCCAGGACTAATTAAGTGGAATATAAAGGTATATTATTTTTAAATAACTCGTATGTTCATTTCAAGTGTGCCATTGAGTCCGAAAGGGTCGAGATAGTCAGAAAACTCTACCCGGGTATTTTATTTGGACTCCGGGACATTTTTAGGCCAAGTCGGCACCCGGTGGGGGTAGTTTTGTAATTTGGATTTTTGGAGGAATTAAATGGACGAAAATTAGAGGAATATTATATCAGCTAATTGGAGACAGTTAGTATTAGGTTACACCAAAATTAAGAGAGAGCCATAGTGGGTGAGGGAGAGCAATTTCCAAAGGAGGAGAAGCCATTTTCACCACCTTGCACAACCACCACCACCATCGTGTAGATCGGAACGCGAGGAACACATCCATACCAACAACATCAACGGATAAGACCTTCGAAATCGAGGCAAGTGTTTATTGCTCGCTTTTATTAGCGATAATTATGTTCATGTTAGTCTAGGTTAATAAACCTTATGATGAAAATTAATTTGGGTGAAATTGGAGAACTATATCATTAATTAGGGCTGATTTGATAAGGATTTGAATACCAAATGTATATAGGATGATGCCTATGTAATTTGGATGATCTCTATGAATAAATCTGGGTTTAATTTGAAGTTATGCATATTAATTTGAGAACTAGGGTTCTTGACAATAAAATTTGGGAATTTCGAATTATATGAATGATTGGTGATGATTTAATGATTCTAGGTTGTTAGAATTCATTTACAAATGTTAGGATTCGATTTGGGAATAATTGATTGGAGTTTGAAATGATATATTAGAGGTTTTAGGGTTGAAAAATGGTGAAAAATGAGTTGTCTAAGGTTGAAGACGAAACAACCCAGGTCGCGTGAAGTCGCGCGAAGTCGTTCGTGCGAGATAGGGATGTCGCGCGAAGTCGTTCGAGCGACACGTTGAAGTCGTTCAAGCGAGATCCCTTCTGGTTCGAGCGAGATTGCTAATTTTAGGGAAAATCCTATTTTTCCCCTATATTGGTAAATGGTTAATTTGAGTGAGGAAAACTAGTGTTCGATGAACCCAAAATAGTGCAGAATTATTGGGAGTTATTTCGGGGTAGTGATTTCAAATATTCGGGACGGTGAGATTAGCTTGGAGATTACGAGAGTGAGATAATCGTATTTGTAAATGCGTCGAGAGTATTGAGTGATAATACTAACGATATTAGTCCTGCAGAAATAGAATGTAAAAGAATAAAAATTAGTGGTTAATTATGGGACTGATTGTGATTTTATATTTGGGATTTTCGGGTGACATATTATCCTTAGAAATATATTCCGAGAGAGGGAATATCGTAACTTAAAATACGTTGATAGTATTTAGTGATAAAAATACTACGTATGGGAAATGACACTTGGTGGTGTATACTGTTTGATTGGATGGGTTAGGTGAATACCTATTACTTGCTAGTATTATGTGTATGACATACCTAGCTGCTTGCTATCACGGGAGGTGGTGTAGAGACAGTCTTATCCTGAGGGGATTTTGACTTGTGTCTCATAACATAGGACTGTGAAGACTTACTTGTGAGTTGGTAAGTTGCTGACTATGGGAGCGTAGGTATCTGCGTGACCCATAGGTATGTGAGCTATGTTCCCCTCCATTATGTGTGTTTTGTATATATGGTTCGTGGGAGACTTCCGAACCGATAGTACTTAATTGAGTACGAGAGGTACCGGGACATGATAGCAGAGTATGAAATGCACTACATGTATAGCCTTGGGGTGTTGTGTTAGTATATATATAATAGTGGTGGATATTCATATATACTTGTGTTATACCTACAATGTGATAATTTTGGGCTATTAAGATTGGGTTAATACATATATATAATAGTGAAAGATATATATGTATGCTTTTGGTATATCTAATATGAGACAATATCAGATCATTAAGATAGTGAAATCTTCAATAACGTAAATAGTGAATACTTGACTTTAGTGTGTTAACACTTATTTAAAATGATAAACGTTGAGATCATATATGGAACACTACTATGAAGGATAATTAAAAGGATAAGCCTATCACCTAGTTAGAAGTGTCAGATGGCTACGTTGGAGTAGATGTAGGTTAGGCGTGCACACTAATCGAGAGGTAAGAATCTCATGTGAGAGTTCGAACTAACATGCATATAATACTTGCTTTAATGCAGTTTTAAATACTTGCTAAAACAAATATTTTTACACATCGGGCTCTGACCCGTCTCTTGCACCTCTTCTCTCTTTTGTTATATATATATGTATTAGTACAGGGCCCAACCACAGGGACACCGGTTCTAGTTACTTGGATGGTTTTCCGAACTGCAGCTGTTGCGGGATATTTGAGATTAGACGCATCTCTCATTTCATTCAGTTCCTAGTGCAGATATCTCAGTTAGGGCATGTGTCGCCCATTCTCATTAGCGGAGTTGTACTCAGTTTCCTTTGTAGTTATTCTCAGTTGGTTTGAGTATTTATTATGGTTTGGTTTGTAACTGTGAACTAAAAGGTCTTTTCCAGTCTTATCTATTCAGTATTTGATTCAGTCAGCATTTAATCCTTGTGTATGGTTGATATTTACATGTTCAGAATTTATTAAATTAATTGGATTCGAGTTTAATTGGAAAATGTTTTGACACTATCTTAATTAAATGTTAGGTAATTAATTGGATTTAAGTTTTCGACAGTGATGCTAAGAATGAACCAACCGAACATTCTGTTATAAATTTTATAAAGGACTGATCACCCGATATTTAATTGGACGGGGTGTCACATCACACTAACGTGAATTAGGCTATTTAAAAAATATTTTAACTCTTTGATATAAAATCTATTAATTTATAAATTAAAATACTCACACACACTAGTAAGTAAAAGTAGTGATGCTAGAAATAAAAATACCCTTTTAAGAATGAGATGAGAAAAAGTGGAATGAACACAATATTTATTCTCGAGAAAATCACCATGGTGGAAAACCCGTGTCCCTAGTCCCAGGATACCTCACACACCCAAGTACACTATTACTAATTATCGATTACAGATTACAGTCCACCAGTTTATAATGAATTAAACTAAGAAAATACAAGTCGTACACTCAGTCTAGTCTAAATACAACCCAACTTAACTGACAATCGGTCAACCCAATAACACCCAGGTAATAGTGACTATACACACGCATAACCACACACTCCAAACCGAGACCCAGTGAAGTTGTATAAAGCATAATTTTAATTAAGGTTTGTTTTAATCAAAACCTAAAAATATCTTAGTTAACAAAATGGGACTAAACACACGCCAAGTTATGTCAAATTTTAGTTAACAAAAATAATAAACAATTTTTGATAAAAGGATAAACAAGGACTGATGTTTAAATCCACACAAACAGAAGTAAATAGTAATAAGATGAAATTGGATACTAAAATAATGATTAAATATTAAGTCACAAGACACATGCAAGGACTTCCTTAGTAATTAATATTCAAGTAAATATTAATCCTAAAAACAAATCAGTTGGCGCAAATGATCACAAATAAAATAGGAAACAAAATTCCAACAATTGTGTTGCGCAACTAAAATAAAACATAACCTAACACCAGATAGAATGTGAATAAATAAAACAGGTGTTATGTCACAAATATCAAGTCCAAGTAAAATATGCAAAAAAAAAAGCGTGTAGCACTTAGATCATATAAATTAGGATGAATTAAAGTCAACACAATATAGTTACTAATATTTTAGTTAAGTCCAACGATGCAGTAACACAAAAATTAATCACAAAGATGAAAGTCCAATTTTAGTTCAATCCAATAAAGTAACAAGGTTTGGATTAAAGACTCGTATACACACTAACACCGCCTAAGTATAAATGAATACAACAAAAAGTATTCAACTTAGACAATGAAAAAAATGGTGTATAAGTCAAGAGATTCGGTCCAAGTCAAATGAGTACGAGATACAAAGTGTAGCACTCAACACAAGAAATTAGGATGGGTTTAACTAAAAATAAAATTTAATAAATAAAGATAGGAAATAAAGTCCACAGACTAATTAAACCCAACTAAATAAAATGAACACAAAAAAATGTTCAACTTAGAGGATATAAATAGTTAGACGCAAAAATCAGATTATCTTTAAAACCCAAACTGAGATTGAAAACAGTTGTTACAATTCTCAAAATGATGGTATAAAAAAATCGAGAAGAGAGTATAGAGAGAAGTAAGAGTGTTCGGCCGTAAAAAAAGAGAAAAAAAGTAAATGTAGGCAGCAAAAAATGAGGTCTATTTTATTTTAGAGAGAGAGAAAACCAAATAAAACCCTAACCTCAAAACAACTCACACCAACAAATATAAAGGACCAAATAAAAATGCAAGCCCCAAACAAAGTGGCACTAGTCCGATCGAAATACCCATAAATCAAAAGGGTAAAGCCATCAAAAGCCACAGACTACCAAGGGAAAAACCGAGGCACTAAAACAAAACCAACGACCCTTTAAACAAGGCTCTACAAGACCCACAAAACCATTTTGATATTGCTGCCAATTTTATGTTGTGTTAAACAAAGTTTATTTAAACAATAAATTTGTTTAAACCAAATTTTAATGTTAACACAACTAAAATTCGAAAATAAAAAATCATAAAAAATGATTTAAAATTCCTGAATAGATAACAAAACTTAAAATGTTAAAATATAAGAATTATTTATGATAAGAATACACATTAAAGGTGTTTTACCAAAAATAGTTTATATGTTAAATCATTATAAAAAAAAATATGATTTTACGTATATAAAAAATAGATTTTAATGATAAAAAATAATGCATGAGCATATATAGAAACTGTTTGTCTCAAAATTGAGCCAACACACGAAGAATGAGATTTTCAATAAGGTACTTAGGACCTCGGATCCCTACCTTTGGGGAGGAGTATATAGGTTATTATCTTTATCTCCGTTTTATTTCTTATTTGCCTTCCTCTATATGCACTCCTTCTGATTTTTCCTTCTTTTTCTTTTACAGCGAAAGCAAAGAACAAAGAGCCAACTTTTCGTGAGATCCGAGCTGCTGAACTCCTGAAAGCTTGGAGGATAAGGGACCTAGTTGATGAAGGGGAACATCCTTGGTATAAAGCATTCCTGTTAGAATATAAGAATACTACTTCCATCTTCATTGCCCGACCAGTGGACTCAATCCCCAATCTAGAGGTTCCAGAAAAGGGGGTTGGTGGTACCTATGACCCCATTGAGGTAGAGGGGGAGTAAGAGAGCAGCTCGGGGGAGGATAGTGAGGGAGGGAGTGTTGGAGGTGAGAGCGAAGAGGAAGGATCCAGTGAGGGTGAATCTAGTGAAGAAGAAATGGCTCTGCCAAGGAGAAGAATTTTAATCTAGGATGATGATGACGACGATCTGCTATCCAGCAAGATGAAGTTCCTCAAGCAAAAAGCTTGGGATTTTTTTGGTAGCTCCAAGGTGGTAGATCAAAAGAAGGAGGTGGATAGGAAGAAGAAAGAAGAGGAGGAGAAGTGAGAGAGAGAGAGAGAGAAATAGATAAGAAGAGAAGAAAAAAGATGGAGAAAAAAGAAGAGCACGGGCCTTAAAAGCCTCAATAATGCCTCTTGTTGCTGTTATTGAGGGAGCCTCGGTGGCTGCTGCTCCTCAACTCGCCCCCTGCTGCTAGAGAAAGCGTTGCTCGCGGCTGACCACGAGCTTGCATCAAGCATGAGGGGAGACCAGTTAACCCTCAAGTACGCCCAAGGTCTTGCTTTGGTAAGTGCCCATTTCTCTTATGTTTATTCATTCTATGTTTTCCTCTAATTTCTCATGCTTATCATGTGTCTTACCTGTTCTTACAGTTTGTTTCTGACTATACCGCATTACTCCGTGATCAAGCTGAACTGTCAAGGAAAACCTCAGAGCTTCATGGAGCTCTGAAGTCTTTCGAGAAGGCCCTTGCTGAAACTAAGGATTATTTTGACAAAGAGATGGGGGAATCTTCCAAAGAATTATTTGACCTTCGTGAAGCATATAATGTTGTGGTTTCGAACAAGCTGGTGGTGGCAGAGGAAAATAAAGGGCTAGTCACTGAGGTGGAGAAGCTAAAGGAGGAAGTACTGACTGCTCGAGAAAATGAATATAATGAAGGTTGGGATGAAGCGTATGATGATGCCGAATGCTAGATCGTTTATCATCGGCGGGCATGTTTCAAGAAATGTTGGGATCAAGACTTGACTACTGCAAAAGTTATTACTGACTCCTCCCTCTTCTCCCATCACTATTCTGGTTACAATCCTATTAAAGAGTCTCCTTCTACCCACCTAGATGCTCAAGACGGCATGGAGCACATTACTCCCACCGTTGGGGTCGCACTGGTTAATTGATAGGGAGCCATTGTCCCAGCTAGGTGAGTTGCGCCAGGTGCTGGTGAGGGTGAGGTTCTTATCGACCAAGCTGTTGACAAAGGGAAGGGGTCTCCATATCTTACCAGGTTGAGGTTTCTTAGGAATTTTAGGCTCTGCTGTTGTTTTTATCCCTATGCTGTATTTTTGCTTCCTCTCTTCATTGTACTAGCTTGTGGCCCTTGATTTAAAGAAAAAGTAAACATTTCGCCTTGTTACTGATTCTTACTATTTTATTGATTTGTTTGGTTGGCTGTATCTTATTGATTTATATGAATATATCCCTGCTAACTCCCGTCTAGGCCAGGTTCTTGGGCCAAACATAAGCGCTCAAGCTCGTGGAGTTTTTGTAAGGATTTGTAAATCCCTGAGGGTAAGAAACCAAGACTATAAAGACCAATCTGTAGTGGCCTCCAAGATAAAGGATAGGCATGATGATATGCAGGGATTGGTGCCTCTATATAGGAGGAGATGGAATCCTTGAAAGCGAATCTTCCAGATGCGTTCGAGATCAACCAGGTGGGGGAGTTTTTGTAAAAAGAGAATGACACTCTGAGGAGAGAAATTGATCACCTTAAATAAAACACTCTGTCTGGTCCTCCTTTGATGCTGCGAGGATCCTCATCATCTTCTATGGTTACTCATATTGACGATCAAGATTCCAAGCGAGAGATTATTGATCTAAAAGAAGATGTTCATCGAGCCTATATTCTGGACTTCAAAGGGATATTACACAATTATGATAGTTATTCCGAAAGGGTCCTTAGTAGGTCTGGGTTGACGATTATGACCAAGGTTGGACAGATACCTCAGTAATATTGAAAGAGGCTAAAGAACTTTCTTTTGCCAGGGGATGGCTGAATGTTCTCAAGGAATTGAAACTTCCAAAGGAATCCACCTTGTGGTATAAATATCAGTTCGTTCACTCATATGCTTTATGAAATCCCTTCTTGAAGGATGACCGATGGATCCCAATTGATGCTATTCCGGTGTATCTTCTATAGCCATGGACAGAGAGCCTTGAATAAGATTTAGTTCCTCATCCAGATGATGGTTGTAGAGCTCGAGTAGTGAACTACCTAGCTCGCCGCGCTGGGACATCGTAGGTCTTCAAGCATTTTTTGGTCTTTTAATGTAAATGTAACTGTATGATTCTGAATGATAAATAAGCTGATTATTTATGTTTTGATAAGTTGCTGACTAAACATGTTTTAACCTCACTTGTTGGTTGCTTGGTATAAGTGTTTGACCAAAAAAGTACTTGATAAATCTGGTCATAGTATAAATAAATTAGTATAAGAACTTTAATCATTTTGGTCTTCTTTACTAACTAAATGACATTGAGTTTTGTGTTTGAACATTCTCCCAGTACAATACGCCTTTTCCATATCATTCCTTACCACTTTACCTTTTAGGTCGTGTCGTCACACTTCCTTAGACCTAAGTCAGGCGATGGCGAGAATGTACCTGGTTAAGGGGACATCCGTCTGAACAGGGTTTTTTGACCAACCTTGAGTTGGATTTATTGCCTAAGGATCCCCTATAGGTCTTTTATTATTGTCGGAGCAAGTCAAGAGTCCAATTGTGTTTTTAACAAAGACCTGAGGAAGTTTAATCGTAAACCTTGCTTTATAGGTATTTTAGCCTTGTATACAATAAGTATGGAAAACTGTTGCAACTATAGGAGTTCTACTCCTTGAGGGGGTGCATATTGTTTAGAAAGGACGCATATAAAAGTTTGATCAAAAGATATTAAACAACTAAGATATTTAGAATGCGCGGGCCAGTCAACCTTTATTGACTAAAATGATAAATAAAAAGAAACATTAGTTTGTAAATGAAAATTTGCCTAAACTAATGGTGCTGAAAAATAAAAAGATATAGAAGTCTAAAAGTACTTAAGGTTAGATGCATTCCAGGACCTTGGTATCTCCCTGTCCTACAGTGTTTCTAAGTGATAAGCCCCTTGTAAGTCGTCTCTTATTATCTTGAAAGGTCCCTCCCAATTTGGTCCTAGATTTCTGTCTGAAGGTCTCACAGCACTGTCGAGGAATTTCCTTAGGATGTAATCTCCTACTAGAAATTTCCTCGAATTGAATTATTTATTGTATTATTTGGCCAATTACTGTTGGTAAGATGCCAACTTAACTAGTTCCAGTTCTCGCCGCTCATCGGCCAAGACAAGCTCAGTGAGTAATGCTTCATCATTAAGGCCTTGGTCAACTAGGGTAGTCCTCATAGTAGGTAATCCTTCTTCTAGTGGGATGACTTCCTCCATTCTATAGTCAAGCGCGAAGGGTGTTTCTCCTATTTATCTTCTTATAGTTGTACGATAAGCCCATAAAATGTGGGGTAGTTCGTCTACCCAGGCACCATTGGCTTTTTCGAACCGTCTCTTTAGTCCTTCGATTATTATTTTGTTGGAAGTTTCGGCTTGCCCGTTGCTCTAGGGATATGCTATAGAACTAAAGTGGTGCTTGATACCATTCTCATCATAAAAGCCTGAAATAAGCCACTTTTGAACTGTGTGTCGTTGTTAGTAATGATTGTCCTTGGCATCCCAAAGAGGGTGGTGATGATCTTTCATATGAACCTCATCATGTCAGAGTCTCAGATATTTACGAGTGGTTCTACCTCTACTCATTTGGTGAAGTAGTCAGTGCCGACTAGCAGATACTTGCAATTTCCAAATACGATAGGTAGAGGCCCTACAATATCCAGGCCCTAGTGGGAAAACATCCATGGGCTGGTTAATGACTTGAGGTTGCTAGTTGGTTGGTGGACCATAGGGGAGTGTCTAAAACTTTTCACATTTGTGAACATAGACTCCAACATCCTTTTGCATGTATGGCCAACAGTATCCTTCCTTGATCGCTCAAAAAGCTAAGGATCTTCCTCCTGCATAGCTCCAATAAATGCCTTCGTGAAGTTCACTAAGAACCTGCTCGACATATTTTGGGTGAACGCAATAGAGGTAGGGTCCAGTGAAAGATTTTCTATAGATTTTTCCTTTAGCATATAAGTGAAAGAGAACAACCTTGACTCTTACCTGGTGCACCGACCTCTTTTCGCCTGGCAGTGCATCGCTCCATAAATGAATTGTGATGGGATCCATCTAACTGGGTGCCTTATCTACATGAAGGATTTTCTCTGTGACTATTTGGTTAATGCTTGGTTTCGCGAGGTATTCTATCTAAATGGTCCTCCTTAAATCAAAGTCAATGGAGGAGCTTAGAGTTGTTAGGGCATCGACGTGACTATTCTGTTCCCTAAAGAACGGATGGACATAAATTCTATAAAACTTCGCAATAAGTCCTCTTACAATAGCGAGATAAGTTATCATCCTTTCATCCTTGGCGCTGAAGTCTTCACTTAGTTGTCTGGACACTATCTTTGAATCGCCAAGTACCTTAAGGCATTTTGCTCCTAGCAATCAGTGACACCCCGCCTAATTAAATACCGGGCGATCAGTCCTTTATTAAATTGAAATCAAGGTGAACAGTTAGTTCATTCTTAGCATCACTGTCGCAAAATAAAATATACCAATTTAAACACCCTAAATAATTAAGCTAAGTGTCAAAACAATTTAAAACTTTATTTCCATTTTATTAAATCCAAATGTAAACCTTTTTAACAACCAACAGTTTAAGAATTACATAAATACTAAGGATGGAAATAACACACAAGAATTAAAACCATCTAGATAAACCAAACCAGTATAAAACTATAATTGAAACCATCCTGCCAATAGTTAACTCCCAAGGAGTACCAAATACTGGAAATATAAATGAACATAAATCTCTGTAAAAATCCAAACTGAATACAGGAATGGGAGGCACATGCCCTATCTAAGCAAAACTAAAATAAGATCATAACCAACAAAGATATTGTCTAAAGCAAGGGCCTGCAACTCCCACATCAGCTGCAGTACGTACCGTCCAAAGAATCTAAGCATGACGCCCCTGTGGCTGGGCACCTGTAATATATACATATATACAAGAGAAAGAGAAATAACAGAAAATAGGGCAGAGCCCAAGTGTAAAATAGTTTTTAAAAATAGTTTAGCAAGTATTTAAAATGCTTACCGGCTAATGTAACAACCATGTTAGTATGTGACACTCTCTTGAGGATTCTCACCTCTCATCTAGTGTGAACGCTACCGTACTACTAAACTCATAAACTTAACTCTTATTTTCCATAAAGTTGTATCCCGAGGAGTAGAAAGTTATAATATTTAGTTTTAGAGAGTCATTCTCTAAAAAAAATTACGTTACTTTGAGCAACATCGTACCGTTACAAAGTTCCCCAACACTTATATAAAGTTGAAGTATTTATACATTTCTTAACTACATATACACACAGTAGAAAGTTTCCATATATAAGTGTGTGTGTGTGTGTGTGTGTATATATATGTATCAATCATTTATATAATATATATACTATCGGTACCCCCACATAAATTTATGGTGCTGGCATACTCTTCTATCAAGTCCCCATATCACACAAACTAAGCGAAATACTAGTTCGGAATCACCCTCGAACTGTATTAACACAATACACAAACAAACGGAGGCGAAGCATAGTTCCAGGTCCTAAGAGGTCAGCACATACCCTTACGTCTCTTAGAACATCTGACTATCGTTTTCAAATAGCCTGTATCGAGGATACTATCTTCTAGGGTACGAGTCAATATCCCCCATAAAGGTCCAATCAAGATAAGACTGTCCCGGTGCAGAAACCCCCGTGATAGCAAGTAGCCCGAGTATGATTTTTACACAGATACATAATGTATGCACAGTCACACAGTCATATATATAAATATTCAAAATTTCTAAATTAGGTGCGCCCGCGACCCATAATTATAATTATCCGTTCTTAGCACAAATTACTCAATTACCTCGCATAACGAATTTGTCTCTCTTATTCCCATTTATAATTTATTTCATACATACTTATCATCTCTCGAAGCATTCTCCTGCTAAAGACAATTTGAGTAGGTATACCCTCTCTAACCTTCTGGTCTAATACTTTCACGAGACCCTCAATTCATTAACAAACTTACGCACAATCTCTAATGTGTAACGAAATTCTCCGTTAACCCACAATTTCATCCCATATTAAATTTCATTCAACGGAATCTATTTAGACCCTATTAGTCCTCCTCACGACCCATTATACTCTATAAATAAGAATCAAGGGTTCCCACATATTTAAATCGGATTAAACAAAAAGGGGACAAATATGCAGTTTTTTAGGAGGGGTCGATCGATTGGGGAAAAGGGGTCGATCGATCAATGTTCTTGGGTCGATCAATCGATCTAGCAGTTCTTGCCTAGAAACTGAAATTTCAACCTATGGGTTTCAACCAATAATTTTCTCCAAAATGACATTTAATATTCCCAACCTCCCAAATAAGGCTACTACTGGTTCTATACACATATGTGCATGATTTTCTACGTAAAACATATACAATTTCATCAACGCAATTGAATTTAAGGGCCAATTTGTATTAACTATCAAGAACCCTAATTTTCATAAAACTTTCATTCTTCTAATTTCTTTTCCGGATTTCTTACTTCTAAACTCATACCAATTCATGGGTTATCCTCTACATATGATTGGGATGTCCAGAATATAATTATTTCCACCAAGACATGTGATTAAATCCTTAAATTCCTCAAATTCTTCTATGGATCAAGTGTATAACAACCCTAATCTAACATGGATGAAATAATAACTAAAAGAAAAGCAAGATAGATACTTACCTGGGATTCAAGTTTCTGATTTGTGGATGAAAAAGGTATGGTTGTGTTCCCCGTCGCGCGATCTACGATTTGGTGGCGGTGGCGGTGCAAACGGATGAGTCTTTGGCCTTGGGTTACTTGGAAAGCTCTCCAACTTCTCCTCTAATGGCCGTTCTTTGGTTTTGTGTTGGTTAACCCTAGAATACAACTTCTAATGGCTGATTTATCCTTAGGAAATTCATGGGTTTATTTATCCAAAAATATAAAATGTCTGTAATACCCTCCCGGGATGTCAATTAGGCTTAAAAATGCCCCGAGACTCAAACTAAACCCCCGGGTACATTATTTTGACTATCTTGACCCTTCCTGGAACATTGGGGCATTCAAAATGACCATACGAGTGGCTTATAATTTATTCACTTTTAATAATAATAATTTAGTCCTGACACGACACGGGCGCGTCCCGACTTAAATTTCCATAATTTCCATTTTCTTCACTCGTGATAATTTTTATAAAATCAATCTTATATATTACTTTACTCATTTAGTAATATTCGACAAATTCCCAATAATTACTAACTCTCGTCACGCTAGTAAATTTTTAAATTAATTTTCGGATTAATATTAAATTAATATCTCAATTTAAATTTAATAAATCCCCCAATTTTAAAAGTCATAAAAATACAGGGTATTACATACTTCCCCCCTAATAACGGAATTTCATCCCGAAATTCGGAAAATAAGGCCAACCTGGTAAAATAATTCCGGATACCATATCAGTACGCAAACTATCTACATAGTAAGGCGATCAATCATTATAGCCCCCGCCTCACAGCAAATTTGTTTAACACTCTCATTAAAGACACTTCACATTGAGCTCCTATCCGACAACGTTCTCATAAGACACGCCTATACATTATTAATTCCCATTATTTCACTATCATTGGGAGCCCACACCTCACTACATGACAATTACTCGGATTTATCTAAACATAAAACTCCCTTTCTGAGAGAAACCATACGAACATCTGATCACTCTTGTTCGCCTAAAACAGTCGTGGTAATTCCACCATAGTCATTAGACTCTAACTCGACTAATCCAAAATTCTGATTATCCGCCCATCTCTTAACATTCAGAGTGAGAAAAATTAAGGTTTTTTTCCACACCAAAACATCAATAAGCACCTTGTTCACAATAAACAGGTAAGAGTGCTCCTATGAAACCCTACCATTAGGTAATATCCTTCCCCAATTATCGTACTATAATCCACTTTCTAGCTATAATCGTTGTGGAAATGAAAAGATCATAATGAATCCAAAATTACTTTCACAAATCTCCACTAATGGTTAATTACCGCTCACCTACTCCCCGGATTATAGGTGATACAACCTACTCAACACGAAGTGTTATCCCCGCTGCTTCCTGAAATTCCATATTGAAGGTGTGATTTGAAAGTCTCATCCTAAGGAGAGCGATCATGTACCGGCATGATTCTTCCGTTCAAAGGAAGACTGGGGCACACTAGTTAATATGATAAATCACCCAAAGGAATATCAATCACTTACTTCTTGGGCGACTTGTTCCACATGTTTGAATGAATCCTTGATCTTGCCTTGAGGTTGGCAACCCATTAATGAAACTTTACCGACTTCACTGGACTCTTACATTATCGAAATCGTCGATAGCCACAAAATTCTCTACTTGGCCCTCTTGTTCCAACTGATTTCTATTTATGAGTAGTGCCCGCGAAGACTACTCAATATGTCCCGCTCGACATCGACTTCTACTTGTAATGTCTCACATTAAGTGACACTTAATACTCCCCTTTCTTTCCTTTGCATATACTGAAAGTTTCGACCCATGCACTTTTCTCCATGATGTGCACTTCAGAACCTTTTATACCATGCTAACATCTTCACTCTTTGTACGCGTCAATCGCTCTCAACATTTGACTAATTACAACTCCGCTCCGAGTGTTCTCCGTAATGATTGAATTCTACCCTTCTCAAGTAATACCCCTTTTTAAATGGCTTCCCACAGCATTCCAACCAGATTCGGTGTGCTACTCTGAACACAAATATATGGATTTATCATCTTTCACACGGTGCCCAAACCACTCTACCACTTCCAATTTATTATGTTAATCCCACAAACATTTATTCCACACGTCTATTCCCACATCCCTTTAACTCGGACGATTTTAACATCAGCTAACCAGGATGCCCACACACCCTATAAACCGTGCATACTAGCGTAAGCATCACATACGCTTCACACATAACACCCAAATCTTTATTTTTCTTGTGCTCACAATGTGATTACAACACTTGGGTACTCTCAATCACCCTAGAAATCGAAATTTTAAATCCTCCTTATCATCGTTCCACCCCTCAACTCGTGGTGATAAGACAAAACTTTCAACGCCTTCTTACCACACCACCGGCTCCACTGGCCTTAAATCATAATTCAACTTCCAACTTACAGATATAATTACTTGTTCCTACTACGACCTAGGTACCAAACTCATAGACTAATGACCAAACATCTTCCTATGTCCAACTTTATGCTAAGTTTCATTCATGGTATGTCTCGTAAAGCGAAATCTAAATAAGGACCCCCCCCCCCCCGATACACTACTACCTAGCATTGTCAGTTATTGAAATCCGTTAGGCCCTCTGTCCATAGCATGTACCCCTTAATGCCATCTCTTGATAGGAAATTTACATCCCCTCCCGTAATTACACTTAACAAAGCACATTTTGCCAATTGTACCATCGTTCATTATTGGTGGTAATCACATTCCATAAACCTCGAATACATACAATCGGGGTTCTCGAAATCCAGTCCCCAAACATATGTGTGAAACTCTTAACTCTCACATATCTAAAGGATATATATATCAATGCGCTCTTCTTAACACCAAGTCCTAAGCGCTAAACATAATAATGAGTTAAATCTTTTCGCTCAACAGTAGAACCAATACATACTGAATCATAACAACAAAGTCTCTACACAAATCGGGATTGAATATCTCGGGACCACTATCCCCTTTGAAAATTTTAAAATATATAATATAAGTGTGAGTCCGGCCCTCTCAGAGGTGAGGCCTCGCCAGAACAAAACATGCTGCACTAAGGCAACCACTCCGATACCCTTGAAATCACAGCCCACTATTGTTTTAACCATTTTTATAAAACCATAATTAGTATAATATCGTACTCGCATATCACATCACTAATGCGAGAATTCTCTATAAAGAATATAAATCAATAACAGTGCACCCATTTGTCCTCCGCAGAGAACACTGAAGACAATCCCACTTTACCAAGGAAAACATACACATAATAATAACGCTATAGATATACGCACTAAATTCTTCTCACATGAGAATCTAGCAATAAACAAAAATATAATGACTCGCTCGTGTCACATAAAACACGCTTCATCCTCCGAGGATAAAACTCATACTTCTACTTTGCCAATCGCCTAGGTTACTTAATCATCTTCTGGACATAACGCATCTGTCTTAACCAAATCGGAAATTATATTAACCATTTCCCGTGTAAGCATCATACCCTTGCCCTTATTCTCGCTTTGGAAAATTTTAATTCATGTGGTTTTACTCTCAACAAAATACCTCATCACCTTACTCACTTATCTCCTGAAATACATTCGAAAACTCATAAACGACTGGAATCGAATCCAGTAGAATCATAATCTCCTTAGAGGTATCCTCCTCTATGTAATACAAATGGGTGGAAGATCCTCCCTCTGGGTGACGCATCACCACCAAAACATCTCCTTCCCCGCAATGGCAAAGATAATACTCCTACCGAAACAATTTATATTGGCTCTGTACGTAGCAAGCTAATCCATGCCAATAATGATGTTGTGCTCACGTATGACTAAAACTAGTATGACTATAGGTAACATCAAACTATCAAACTATACACGTACACCCCCGCGTATAAAGAAACCCTTTCTAAATGATGAGTCTACGCATGACACCGTACTCTCAGTAGTGTCTAAAAATCATAAGGTCCGTGCAAAGTGAGTATCTATGAAAAAGTGTGACGCCCCAGTATTGAATAAAATGTGTCCCATGGTACTAGAAGGAAGGAACATACCATCAATGGCTGATAATGGCTAATGAATTTCAATATGTTGGACGTCGTACACACATTCGTACTATTTCTGCCCCTGCTGTTGGGGTATCTTACCTTTATCTGGGCAATCCTGCCTCTGGTGACCCATCCAGCCCCAATTGAAGCATCTACATCTAAACTGTTTCATTTCACGGCTCTGTTGGTTTTGGTCTGATTATCCAGTTCCACTTTTTCCTTGGTCTTGTTGGCCTTATTGAGCAACTTGATGAAAAATGACATCTGGTTGAGGATAGTCCCTCCACTTGTGAACCGTTTGTACATACTGATAGCAGAGTCCTGAAAGTTCTTGTTGGTCGGGTCGGAGTTCCTTTCCAGTCTGATCCGTACAAGTTCGGCGTTCATGACCATCCATTCCACATTTAAAACACCTCTTTTATGACTTCACTCTGACCCCGACTTTGTTGGCCCTGACGCATTTGGGTTTCCCTTTATAATTTGTTACCTTCGTGGCTTTTACGGTCGTGAGGAGCTTGTTGTTGCAATTTTAGTGTCTTCACACACTTGTTATTTCTAGTCATAACAGATTGATTTTACTCGCTAGATATTTTGCCCCCTATAAGCTGTGTGTTGCATTCTTGATACTGTAAGACCGCAGTGGTAACTACTTGTGCCACAATACCTGCTAACTCAGCGGTTAATACTTTCTCTGGAGACACCTGAGGTGTGAGCTGACCTTGCTCATTGACTCCCCCAACGGCATTAGCTTGTTCTTATTGACGATCCATCTGAAAATTTAAATAATCTGAATGAGTTCATCATTCACATAAACAAATCGCAGAAGCACGAATTCCCAACGCATAAAGATGAATACAACATTCCTAATATTAGGGCTCAAAATCAAAGACGCTAAGTTGGAAACGAAATAAGCCGTACAGATCCTAAAGGACACTAGAACCTGATGCTCTTATACCAACTGTGACACCCCGCATAATTAAATACCGGGCGATCAGTCCTTCATTAAATTAAAATTAAGGTGAACAGTTGGTTCATTCTTAGCATCATTGTCGCAAAATAAAATATACCAATTTAAACACCCTAAATAATTAAGCTAAGTGTCAAAACAATTTAAAAATTTATTTACATTTTATTAAATCCAAATGTAAACCTTTTTAACAACCAACAATTTAAGAATTACATAAATACTATGGATGGCAATAACACACAAGAATTAAAACCATCTAGATAAACCAAACCAGTTTAAAACTATAACTGAAACCATCCTGCCAATAGTTAACTCCCAAGGAATACCGAATACTAAAAATATAAATGAACGTAAATCTCTGTAAAAATCCAAACTAACTAGAGGAACGGGCGACACATGCCCTATCTAAGAAGAATAAAAATAAGATTAGAATCAACAAAGAGGTCGTCTAAAGCAAGGGCTTGCAACTCCCACATCAGCTGCAGCATGTACAGTCCAAAGAATCTAAGCATGACACCCCTGTGGCTGGGCACTCGTAATATATACATATATACAAGAGAAAGAGAAAGAGAAATAACAGAAAATGGGTCAGAGCCCGAGTGTAAAATATTTTTTAAAAATAGTTTAGCAAGTATTTAAAATGCTTACGGGCTAATGTAACAACCATGTTAGTATGCGACACTCTCTTGAGAATTCTCGCCTCTCCCCTAGTGTGCACGCCTACGGTACTACTAAACTCATAAACTTAACTCTAATTTTCCATAAAGTTGTATCCCGAGGAGTAGAAAATTATAGTATTTAGTTTTAGAGAGTCATTCTATTCAAAATTTATTACGTTACTTAGAGCAACATCGTACCGTTACAAAGTTCCCGAACACTTATATAAAGTTGAAGTATTAATACATTTCTTAACTACATATACACACAGTAGAAAGTTTCCATATATAAGTGTGTGTGTGTGTGTGTGTGTGTGTATATATATATATCAATCACTCATATAATATATATACTATCGGTACCCCACATAAATTTATGGTGCTGGCATACTCTGCTATCAAGTCCCTGTATTACACAAACTAAGGGAAATACTAGTTCGGAATCACTCTCAAACTGTATTAATGCAATACACAAATAAATGGAGGCGAAGCATAGTTCCAGGTCCTAAGAGGTCAGCACATACCCTCACGTCTCTTAGAACATCTGACTATCATTTTCAGATCGCCTGTATCGAGGATACTATTTTCTAGGGTACGAGTCAATATCCCCCATAAAAGTCTAATTGAGATAAGACTTTCCCGGTGCGAAAACCCCCGTGATAGCAAGTAGCCCGGGTATGATTTTTACACATATACATAAGATATGCACAGTCACACAGTCATATATATAAATATTCAAGATTTCTAAATTAGGTGCGCCCACGACCCATAATTATAATTATCCGTTCTTAGCACAAATTACTCAATTACCTCGCATAACGAATTTGTCTCTCTTATTCCCATTTATAATTTATTTCATACATACTTATCATCTCTCGAAGCATTCTCCTGCTAAAGACAATTTGAGTAGGTATACCCTCTCTAACCTTCTGGTCTAATACTTTCACGAGACCCTCAATTCATTAACAAACTTACGCACAATCTCTAATGTGTAACGAAATTCTCCGTTAACCCACAATTTCATCCCATATTAAATTTCATTCAACGGAATCTATTTAGACCCTACTAGTCCTCCTCACGACCCATTATACTCTATAAATAAGAATCAAGGGTTCCCACATATTTAAATCGGATTAAACAAAAAGGGGACAAATATGCAGTTTTTTAGGAGGGGTCGATCGATTGGGGAAAGGGGGTCGATCGATCAATCATCGATCGATCGATCATCGATCGATCGATCATCGATCGATCGATGTTCTTGCATCGATCGATCGATCAAGCAGTTCTTGCCCAGAAACTGAAATTTCAACCTACGTGTTTCAACCAATAATTTTCCCCAAAATGCCATTTAATATTCCCAAACTCCTAAATAAGGTTACTACTGGTTCCATACACATATATGCATGATTTTCTACGTAAAACATGTACAATTTCATCAACGGAATTGAATTTAAGGGCCAATTTGTATTAACTATCAAGAACCCTAATTTTCATAAAACTTTCATTCTTCTAATTTCTTTTTCCAGATTTCTTGCTTCTAAACTCATACCAATTCGTAGGTTATCCTCTACATATGATTGGGATGTCCAAAATATAATTATTTCCACCAATACATGTGATTGAATCCTTAAATTCCTCAAATTCTTCTATAGAACATGTGTATAACAACCCTAATCTAACATCGATGAAACAATATCTAAAAGAAAAGCAAGATAGATACTTGCCTGGGATTCAAGTATTTGATTTGTGGATGAAAAAGGTATGGTTGTGTTCCCTGTCGCGCGATCTACGATTTGGTGGCGGTGCAAACGGATGAGTCTTTGGCCTTGGGTTGCTTGGAAAACTCTCTAACTTCTCCTCTAATGGGAGTTCTTTGGTTTTGTGTTGGTTAACCCTAGAAGACAACTCCTAAAGGATGATTTATCCTTATAAATTCATGGGTTTATTTACCCAAAAATATAAAATGTCTATAATACCCTCCCGGGATGTCAATTAGGCTTAAAAATGCCCCGAGACTCAAACTAAACCCCCCAGGTACATTATTTTGACTATCTGGACCCTTTCGGGCACATTAGCGCATTCGAAATGACCATACGAGCGACTTATAATTTATTCACTTTTAATAATAATAATTTAGTCCTGACACGACACGGGTGTGTCCCAACTTAAATTTCCATAATTGCCATTTTATTCACTCGTGATAATTTTTATAAAATCAATCTTATATATTACTTTACTTATTTAGTAATATTCGACAAATTCCCAATAATTACTAACTCTCGTCACGCTAGTAAATTTTTAAATTAATTTTTGGATTAGTATTAAATTAATATCTCAATTTAAATTTAATAAATCCTCAAATTTTAAAAGTCATAAAAATACGGGGCATTACACAATCGTGCTTTGTGTAGGCTGACGATCAACGCTTCATATTATGCTTCGTTGTTGGAGGCTTCAAATCCTATCATGATCCCTTGTTCGAGCACAGTCTTCTCTAGGGTGATCACTATAATGCCCATTCCTACCCCTGGAGTTGGAGGCTTCATCGACGTAAAGGGTCCAGTCGAAAGTTGTTGTTTCATTTTCTATTGGTCGCTCAATTTCTAACTGGGCAGTAGGTTGATTCCTCATGAATTATGAAATAAAATAGTTTAGAATTTTCCCATTAATTGTTGTTGTTAGTTGAAAGTTGATATCGAATCTTCCAAGCTCTACTGACCACTTTGATAGGCAGCCGGAGAGATCAGCTTTCCTTAGAACAACTTTAAGGGGTGTGAGGTGATCGCGATGATGGTATGAGCCTCAAATTAGTGCGTCAACTTCCTCGAGGCTACCACTAAGGAGAAGGTGATCTTCTCCATGGGTAAATAGGGGACTTTATTTGGGTGTCAAGAGCTCTTTTGGATAGCTCTCGTGACCTGGCCCCTCGGTGGATTGGGTGCTGATCCATCTCCATATGGCCAAAATCCTGATTTCATCATTCTGTTTGACCAGAACTTCCACGGCATCGAGTTGGCTATAGTTTTTGTGATCGACCATCCCGTGACCTATTACTCTCAATTATTTATTGGTCGTGTCTGGGGCTCCTTCCTCGGATGTGAGACACACTCACCTGAGGACTAGGAATCCGATCATATCGTCGTCTTATATTTCTGTGGAGATCCCTCTCCATTCTTTCCGGTCACCTATTTAAGTGAGCATTCTCCTCTTCTTGGTGACGAGTGGATTGTTCTTGTTCTCTAAGTATGGCCTCATAGGCGTCGACGAACCTGGAAATCTGTGTGGACCTTAGTGATCTATGACTCTCTTCAGAAGGTTGCCTTTGTTGGAGAAGCCTTGGATTTGGCTGGAGAACAACTGACCTTTCCCTGGGAGGGGCAGTTTCTTCCTGAACATCATTGTCTTAAGGGATGCTACTACTGTGGTGATAAATCAAGGGCTTTCAATTAGTGATTGTTCTCATAGGAATAACAATCGTTTCCCACAGACGACGCCAATTGTGGTATCAAAAAATATCACAATAGAGATTATATGAAGAACAATCACAATCAACAGGGAAAGTGGAAAATCACACACACGACAAAACTATGTACGTGGTTCAGCAACTTGCCTATATCCACGGAGAGGTCTACTATTTTATTAAGTACTTTTAATATGCTTGGTTACATGCCCCTATGCCCCGGGCCAGGGGTTACAATTTATTGACGTAGGATCATAATTGTTCAAGTAACTCCACGATGACATGATGATCCATGAATCCCTTGAATATCTCCAAGAGATTATAGGGGATTGACTTGGTTTAAGGGCAGTATGGAATGCACACACTTGTAGCTTTATTGCTAGATATGAGGTCGGGCTGCTCTTTGCATCTGTTGGACCAAGTCGACCGTTGTTGTGGGATTTGAACAAAATCTGGTCCCACAATTGGGATATTTTTTTAATAGTATTTCATCCAATGATACCATAAACAATGTCCACTTGGAAAATAATTATGCACGTGTCTACCAATTCCTAATCCGGACATATATATTGTTAAAGACATACTCAATTCACATATTGTTTGGCCTAAAGAGTTTGTATTTTGGATGTTGAGGTAATTGATTTCATCCCCAACTGCACGTACTTATTTTGGAACTTTACATGGATGTAATTTGTTTGTTATTTATCTCTTTACATTGATTAAATTGATTATGTAAAATAGAATGAAAAATTCAAGATTTTAAAGGCAAAGATTGTGCAATTATCGCATTTCCTAATATGCTTGATAATATCATGATAATGGATGTGGTAAATATTACAATGGGTATTTTTTATGATGATCTTGAGATACGTATATTCCAAAACATGAATTGATGGATTTTTGTATAATGGAATAATTAAATGGAGTTTGTACTATTTCATACATGAGGTTAAACATGTTACACTTTTCTTTAAAAAAAATCAAGGTATTGTTTTCTCACATATGTTTTTTTCTGTATATATGTTACTATGAAAAATTCGAAAAGTGTCATAAAGTTATTAAATTTTTAAATCCCCGCTCTGCTTGTGATGCTTTTTCTAAAAAAGAGGCATCAATTTATACTGAAAATATTACAAAAGGCATTAGAGAAAGAAATATGGTTTATTCCATATAATACAAGGTAAGTTTATTGCATTTGTAAAAGCTTATGATCACAATATATGTGTACATATATACATATATTCATTATTTCTAAATGAATTAATGGTCAATAATTGATCATAATATAGGTATCATTGGGTTTTGATTGTGATCGACTTTATTTCTAATAATGAATTTTGAATTGATTCTTTACATGGGGAATCAAACTTATATCTTATACTCTATATAAACATGTAAGTAGTGTCTTAATGAGTGTTTATTAAAATATTGATTCCTTTTCATGTAATCCTAATTTTTTTAATAAAATGAAATCATAGTATTTTTAGCAATCAAAGAAAAAGATCACTACCAAATTGGGAGAATAAAGGTAATTATATGTTCAATGTAGTAAAATTATATATTTTAACATTGGTCATGAGTATATACTAACTTCTTTATTCTTATCAAAACAACGAGGGAAGGTTGTATGTGATTTTTATGTATTTAAGTTCATGAGAGATTTGTTGGAAAATCCATCTAAATCTAAAAAATGAGGGTCACATGATTTTTAATACTATTTAATTTCCCTCATATTTTAGATGTGCCAAAAACTTAATGTAACTTAATTGTCTTGTTTATATGAAGGAGCTGACTTAGAAGGTCTCATACAGAACTCATGAGATCAATGAACTTCAACGTGAGTTCATTGACTTCACTCAGGCTTATACGATTTGTAGCTTTGGGATGTTAGAACTATTTTGAAATGGTATCCTATTTCTTACATGGTTCCTTGAAAGGCTTACTTACGCATTAGTTACACATTTATTAACAACTATTTGTATATATGTAAATACAGACTTATGGCCTAAATATTCTAATGTAATATTTGGCCATCTTGGTTTATATAAATTAGCTTACTACTAATTTTTGTTTTTGAAATGCAAGATTGATGAGAGAATATATAAATGAATTATAAAAAAAATAATCTCTCTCGCTGTGTAGTTGATTTGTCTTGCTGTAACATTATCTGGCAATGTCGAATACGACAACATTGACTTGATTTTATCTGACTAGGGGTTCTTTAGTGCTATAATGTCCAAGCAACCAATGGTTGTCCTTCAATTTAAAAATCCTAGTGGACTACAAGTAGAGAATATAGTTGTTTTTATAAACTTAAATTGTATGGTTCCATCTAACATATTTCTGGTTAGATAGACCTTGTTAGTTATTCCCCATTGGAACTGGTCAGATGGTACATATCTTGTGGCCGACTTTGTAAGTTTTTTGGTTTGGTTGGATTGGTATATTTTGCGGTGGTTCCACATGCGAGTCTTATTATTGTTATGTTCTTGCGCGTGGTTTAGTTTGTACTTGGTTTGAACATGTGGTCTAGCCGCTTTGTTGGCCTTTGTTTTCCTACCCTGTTTGGGATTTTGATTTTGTATTGTTTTGTTGCACAATTCTCATTCTTATATGTTTGGGTTGTTGTCCGTTCGTGTTTGTATTTTTTTGGTGGGACTGAGTTCATTGTTTTATTAGATAGGTCTCGTATAGGGTTTTCTTTCTTTGTCTTTGAATCTGTCAAGGTTATTCAATTTTTGGTATCCAAAATATCCATTTTGTTTCATCCTTTGAGCCCTTGAGTACAATTTTATTTGAACTTATGTATTTTTCTAGATAAGACCTTTATATAAGTTGATCAATGTGTATATACATATATATATATATATATATATATTTCTGCTTTTATACGAATCAGTCAGCATTTTAAGAGTCTGGACCGGATATGTGTCACCTGGTAGTGAGCTCAGAAAAGAGAGAGAGTGTGCTTATAATTTAGCCGATAATTTCTAGGCTCACTGCCAGGTGACTCGTGTCCGGTTCGCACTATTAAAATGCGGACTGGTCCACACAAGAGCAGTACTATGTATATATATACAACATTGTTCTTTTGCATACCAGTATACATTTTAAGACTGCGGACTGGATATGTGTCACCTGGCGGTGAGCCCGGAAGAGAGAGGGAGAGCCCCTATAATTTAGCCTGTAATTTCTAGGCTTACTGCCAGGTGACACAGGCCCGGTCCGTACTCTTAAAATGCATACTGGTATGCACAAGATCAGTACTATATGTGTGTGTATATATATATATTCATTCATTCTTGTTGATATATGTGTTCTCAACTTATGATTCAGTTTGAGGGACTTCATTCTACAATTTATATATTATCGGGGTAAATTTTGGCGTTCAAATTTATTTTAGAAAACTAGATTCTCCGAACATAACAATAGAGAATGTTGAGGTTACATTTTAATATAAAAATTACAAATTAAAATGGATGTAAGGTTGAGTCCGTTTTACGGTAAAACTGAATTAGTTAAGAAGCTTAATCTGTCTAACAAGCAGCCCTTTCAAAACAAAACTGTTTTTATGAAAACTAAGGCTGATTGGGTTAAAATGTCTGAATATAATGACACGTTGAGATTTAATGTTGTTTGATCATCACTAAATGCTCGCAATAAAAACTCTTAATGGTACTTAGATTATGGATGCTCTAGGCATATGACAGGGGACGAATCCAAATTTACCTCCTTAAAATCTTTTGTTGGTGGTGTTGTAACATTTGGTGATGGAAAGATGCCCCACATCATAGGCATAGGGTCGATTTAGATTGATGGTCTCCCTAACTTGGAGGAAATTTTACTTATTGAAGGCTTAAAAGTAAATCTATTGAGTATTAGTCAATTTTGTGACACTAATCATGCTGTTAATTTCTCCAAATCTGATTGTAAAACTTTAGACCCAAATAGGAATATTATTTTATGTGGAACTAGGACTTTAGACAACTGCTATGTTGTTAAACATGAAAATGAATCTGAAAATTATTTATCTTCTAGGATGTGTGATTTATACTTATGGCATGAAAGATTAGGACATTTAAACTATGATAGTTTGTCTAGATTAACTAGTCGGAATTTTGTTCGTGGTGTGCTCAAAATAACCAAAGTTAAACATTATGTTTGTGGTCTGTGTTAAATTGGTAAAATTCATAAAGCACCTCATAAGAAAGTGATTGATAATTTTACTTCTCACCCTTTGGAATTATTGTATATGGATTTAATGGGACCCTCTAGGACAATTAGTTTATGTCTCAGTTCCTATATTCTTGTTATTGTTGATGACTTCACTAGATTTACATGGGTTTCTTTTATGAAAGAAAACCAGACACCCTTCATCATTTTTCAAAAATTTTGCTAAAAATTAAAAATGAGAAATATACTCAAGTCAGTCGTATTCGTAGTGATAGGGGTGGGGAATTTAAAGACACTGGTGTCATTGACTATTGTATTGGGAATGGGTATTAATATGAATTTAGTGCTCCTAATACACCACAGAAAAATGGTATTATAGAAAGAAAGAATTGAACCATTCAAGAAATGGCTTGTGATTTAATTCATGCTAAAAATTTTCCAAAATATTTTTGGGGTGAAGCTACTCAAACAGCTTGTCGCATAATTAATTAGGTTCTTTTAAGGAAAAATACTAAACAAACTCCCTATGAATTATGAGACAACCCAATCTGAAAAAATTTAGGGTGTTTGGTAGTGAATGCTATGTGTGTAAGGACCGTGAACACTTGTCTAAATTTGACACTAGAGGAAACAAGGTTGTTTTTCTGGGATACTCTCAAAATAGTCGGGCTTATAAAGTTTATAATTTGAAAACTAAGTCTATTATGGAATCTATTAATGTTGTGATAAATGATTTTGTTTCCCCTTTGATAGAAGACCATAATCATTACCCGTTGAAAATATCCCTTCAAATGATTTACCAAAATAATCAACGGATAGTGACTCAGACTCCCTTCCATCGGAAGACCTTGACGTTCCCAATTGGGTTAGAGCAAATCATCCTAAAAAGAACATTTTGGGTAATGTTAGAGAACCAATTAAAACTAGAGCTCGAACTCTAAATGTTTTAATGTCTTTTTTTGTCTCTCTAGTAGAACCTAAAAATATAAAAGATGCTCTTTTTTATGAATGTTGGCTCCTTGCCATGCAATAAGAGTTAGGTCAATTTAAGATCCATGATGTATGGTTTTTAGTTCCTCGTCCTACTCATACTAATGTCATTGGAACTTAGTGGATATTTAAAAATAAATGTGATGAAACCAGTAATATTTTGCGTAATAAAGATAGGTTAGTAGCTCAAGGGTACTCCTAAATTGATGGGATTGATGTTGATGAGACATTTTCCCGAGTTACTAGAATATAGTCTATTATACTTTTACTTGTCATTTCGTGTCATTTAAAATTTAAATTATACCAAATGGACGTAAAATCTGCGTTTTTAAATGGGTTTTTAAATAAAAAAAAGTTTATGTTGAACAACCTAAAGGCTTTGTTGATCCTTTTCTTCTCGATCACATTTTTAGATTAAAGAAAGCTCTATGGGCTCAAACAAGCTCCTCGTGCTTGGTATGAGCATTTTACTACCTTTCTTTTAACCCACGGCTTTAATCGAGGGGGAGTAGACCTAACAATGTTTGTTAAAAGAAACACAAACTTTTTTCTTATAGCTCAAATATATGTTTATGACATTATTTTTCGGTCTACATCTCCTCAAGAAGCTGACATGTTTGCTAACATTATGAAATCTGAATTTCAAATGTCTATGATTGGTGAGTTACAATTTTTCTTGGGTTGACATGTTTCTCAAAAAATGAACTGCGTTTTTATATCTCAAGTATGCCACTGAATTAGTTAAACATTTTAGATTAACAAATGCAAAAACTGCTAGGACTCCTATGAGCTCCACTACTAAGCTTTCTAAAGACTTATCTGGTGAAAAGGTTGAAGTAACTCTTTATTGTAGTGTGATTGGTAGACTTATTTATTTAATGTCTAGTAGACCCGATATAATGCATAGTGTGTGTGTATGTGTGTGTATGTGCTAGATATCAATGTGAACCTAAAGCATCTCATGCTTGCATTTAAGCGCATACTAAAATATGTTAGTGGTACTTTAAGTTTTGGTATTAAGTACACGATTGACACAAATTCTAAAATAATTGGGTCTACAGATGCCGATTGGGCTGGTTGTGCCGATGATTTCGGTGGCTGCTTTTACTTAGGTCATGACCTAATCTCTTGGTCGTCTAAAAAGCAAAATTGTGTGACTCTTTCCTCTGTCAAAGATGAGTACATCACAGTCGGTAGTTGTAGAACTCAGCTTTTGTGGATTAAATAAATGCTTAATGACTATGGTATAATTGAACCCACTGCACTTATTTTATGTGACAATCAAAGTGTCATTAGTATCTCAAAGAGTCTTGTTTTTCACTCACGTACTAAACATATCAAAATATGTGAACACTTTATTAGAGAACTTGTTGAGAAAAAGAAAATTTACATTGAATATCTTAACACTAAAGACCAATTAGCTGGTTTATTTACTAAACCTTTGGATAATCATAGATTTTAGACTCTTCAAATGTCCATTGGTGTGTGTGCGTTTCTAACCTAATTTAATTTTAGTTTCCTCCCTTTGAGATAAACAGGGGAGAATTTGAGCCTTGGTTATTTCGAATTTTGTTGTTAGTTGAGTTATGTACTTTTTCAATTTTCTTTAAGACTCAAAGTGTTATTAGTTGAGTTATGTATTTTATAGGACTCAAAATGTGGTTAGTTGAGTTATATATTATCTAAGGCTCAAAATGTTGTTAGTTGAGTTATGTATTGTTCAGGACTCAAAATGTTGTTAGTTGAGTTATGTACTTCGTCTCAAAGTCTTCTTTGTCTCAAAATTAGACAAGGGGAGATTGAAATTGCCCTTCTTGATTGTCTCAATTTTGAGACTTTATTTTTATTTTCTATAACATTTTGTGTGTGACCTTTAAATATATTATTTTTCATTATTCTTTTAAATTTATTTGAAAAAATATATATTTATATTCATAAATATTTTTTATAATCAGTTATGTATAAAAAATAATTTATTTCTAGTTTGTATTTTTTGTATTTGTTTTTAAGTGTTTAAACATTTATTTAAATAAACAAAAATCAATGTTGTTTATTAAAAGTTTTAAACATAAATTGAATGGCTTTGATTTTGTGTGTGTTAATTAGTGGCTGAGATGGTGCCTGTTTGTGTTTGTTTGCTCGATACTTGTGATCGTCCTTGGTCCAATGGGATTAGCTTGCATTTTCCACATGAATTGACCACATGTGGTGTCAGCTTCAGTCGACCAGTGGCAGAGTTTACGTTTTTACCCTTACTATTGCCCTGGAAAAATTCGCATGTGTCCTTGGTTTATGTTTTGCCTATTTTGGCCCCAGACGCCTATGGAAAAAATCAATTTTACCCTTATGTGTTTGGTTTATTATTTTACGAATCTTGCCATTTTAGGTTTCATATATATAGTATGCGATGGGGTTAGCTTTGTTTTTTAGTGTTTGAGATTTCAAAACACAACCAATATTTTCTTTCTCTCTCTTTCTCTCTCTAATTTCTTTCAATCAGACCTCTTTATTTTGAGACTTATCAGTCCCATTTTTTGTTCTACTCATACACTTGTGAGTTTGAGAGTAACCTGGTTCTTTACCCCCTTTCATACACTTTTATGTTCGTGTGTGGTTTTCACGAACTGTTGATGGTGTAAGTTGTTATTTTCTCGACTTGTTCTGCTAGTTGGGTTTGAAGATTTCTTTCTCCCTTTATTCAACATCTACTTTCTCAATAGGCCATTTAGAGTAACGTCGCCCCTTAACTGATTAAAGGCCTGATTGAGAAGTATGAGGTTGAAAGTCTCGATTTGGCTGTTCTGGTCTCTTTAGATTTGGAGTCTCTGTTGATATATCAATTAGGCTCACAATGTGAGTTTTCTTGCTTTCTTATATATATATATATATATATATATAGTCTAATCTGCTATATAAATTATGTATACATATTTATATATATTATTTGTTGGTTGGTTTGATGATGTTGTGTTTAAGATCTAAAACAGACCTTTGTTTGTACATGTAAAAGGCCTCTTCTAAATATCTTTACAGTGAGATTTGTGTTAAACTTTATCTCCTAAAGATCTTAGTTTAAAACCGATATAATGTTGGTATAAAAGAAAAATAATCTGGTTTATTTTTGTGTTTAACTCGTGTGTGTTAACTCGTGTTTTTCAGATCTAAATAAAACCTTATTTTATTTTATTCAAATCAAAATAATTTTCAAGTTTACTAAAACTGAGTTAAGTGTGTTTTAACAGAAGAAATTTGGTGTGTGGTTGACTTGTGCAAAAACCACTTTTATAGACCTGTTTGTGAGTGTGGACGTTTCATTAGTTACTACTTTTATTTAATCACAAACTATTTTTTTTTTTTGCTAACTAAAATTAAATCAAATCTGGTGTGTGTTTAATCTTATTTTATAAACAAAATAATATTTTTATGTTCTAATTAAAACAAATCTTTTTACTAAATTTGTGTGTTTCACAACTTCAATGGTTTCCTGGTATTGGGTGTGTAGTTGTGTGTGAGTTCAAGTTATCTCTACTTGGGTATTATTGGGTTGTTGAATATCGGTCAAGTTGGGTTGTATTTAGACTAGTCTAGTTGTACTGCTTATATTTTCTTAGTTCAAATCATTGTAAACTGGTGGACTGTGATCTATAAATAATAATTGGTAATAGTGGACTTGGGTATGTGAGTGGTCCTGGATCTAAGGGACACGGGGTTTTCCATTTCGATGGTTTCCTCATGATCAACAACTGGGTCATATTCTGCTTTCCCTCATCCCATTCTAAATTATTTTATTTCAACATCATCATCACAAATCTGTTTTCAATTTGTGTGCGTGTGTACAACAGTTTCATTCAAAGCTTTAAATTGAAATTAAAAAGAGTTAGAGTTTTATTTATTAACTAAAATATGTTAGGGTGTTTAGGTTATTTTATAGACTTCCTACGAATTGTGGTAAAATGAAAAAACCTAACTTGAAATACTTTAGAACCTTTGGGAGCATTTTCTATTTATGTAAAGATAGAGAAAATCTTTATAAATTTGATACCCGGGGTGATAAAGCAATTTTTGGGGGATATTCTGAAACAAGTAGGGCTTACCGTGTTTACAACTTGCATACCAAAGTTATGATGGCATCTATAAATGTAATTGTAAATGAAACAAGTGTTATAAGTAGTGATAATAGATAAATTGTCATGGATGAGTTTAAATGATTTTTAAATTGAGTCTCCTCAGATAACTGACCCATTGCAACCCGAGGTCCCTATTTTTTACCAACCTGGGTTTCTAAATATCATCCCCTATAAAAGGTTGTTGGTGACTCTTCGGAGCCTATACAAACTAGATCCCAACTCCAAAATGTGGTAAACTTTGCATGTTTTATTCCTCTTGTAGAACCAAAGACTATAAATGATGCACTTAATAACTCATATTAGATTAATGTTATGCAAGATGAATTAGTTCGGTTTAAGAGTCACTATGTTTGGTATCTAGTCCTTAGATTTAAAGACAGAATGGTTATTAGCGCCCATTAGACATTCAAAAATAAAACCAATGAGTCTAAGGTATTCGTTTGAAATAACACTAGGTTGGTTGCGCAAGGATATTATCAGATAGAGGGAATAGATTTTAACGAGATTTTTGCTACGATAACAAGACTCGAGTGTGTACGTCCCCTCTTAGACATTGCTTGTCATTTGTATTTTTAACTTTTTCAAATGGACGTTAAGTCTACCTTTTTAAATGGTATTCTATCAGAAGAGGTATACATTGAAAACCCTAAGGGTTTTGTTGACCTTTATTACCTTAAGCATGTCTTTAGATTATAAAAGCCTTTGTATGGCTTAAATCAATCCCCTAGGGCCTGGTATGAACGTCTTTCAACCTTTTTAGTCAATAAAGGGTTTGAGCGTGGTGCAAACAGCCAGACATTATTTTTTCAAAAGATTAACAACGAGGTTTTGATTGCCCAAATTTATGTGGATGACATCATTTTTTGTTCCACTTCCCTTGAACAAGCAAAGGATTTTTCAAATATCATGCACGGAGAATTTCAAATTTCCTTAATTTGGGAGTTACAATATTTTCTTGGTTTACAAGTTAAACAATTATGTGATGGCCTTTTCATATCTCAAACTAAATATGCCAGTGAGTTAGTTAAAAATTTTGGTCCAGATAAGCTAAAACTACACGAACACCCATGAGCACTACCACTAAAATATCAAAAGATGAACATGGGAAAGACATTGATCTAACTCTGTATAGAAGCATGATAGGGAGTCTGTTATACCTTACTCCACCTGATATTTCATATGTTGTAACTTGTATGTGTGTGTGCACGCTATCAATATTTACCTAAAGAATGTCATTTAATGTGTTTTAAAATAATCATAACATATTTTAAGGGCACACTTAATTATGGCATTTGGTACACAAAAGACACAACAAGTACTATAGTTGGTTACACAAGTGCTGACTAGACAGGTTGCACAGATGATAGTAAAAATACGTCTGGTGCCTGCTATGATGTAGGAAACAATTTAGATGGGTGGAGTATAGTAAGAAAAAAATTTTATATCCTTATCTACTGTTGAATTTGAGTATATGGCAACTGGTAGTTGTTGTGCTCAATTATTATGGATTAAACAAATGTTGTGTGACTATGGAATTAAAGAAGACAGACTAACACTATTTTAAGATAATCAAAGTGCTATAAACATTTCTAAGAATCATGTTCGCACTCATACACTAAGCATATTAAAATTAGACATCACTTCATTCGAGAACTTGTAGAATCCAAAGAACTAGAAATTGAGTATCTAAACACTGAAAAATAGTTGGTTGATTTATTTACAAAACCTTGGATACTACTTGTTTTGAATCATGAAATAAATCCATAGGTATGATAGTTCTGGAATAAAAATTATGTCTTGTAGGCGTATAGGATATTTCTAGGATGGGTTGGGTAGAATAGAACTTTGTGTAGGAATATAGGATATTTTTATGTGCCTACGAGTACCAATATACTCAAGGGAATTTTGTCTCCAATATCCAAAGGGGGGGATTAAAACACACTATATGGTTGACTTATTAGGAGTCTGTGCCATATAGAAGTTTCAACTAGTTTGGATATGAAGACGAAATATTTTCTAGATAAAAATAAGCCTCCCTTCTTCAAGGTACAATAGAGTGCATCATCAAGTACAACTCCAGTAATCCCAATCATGGTTTTAAAGGCAAAAGATAGTAAACAACACATTATAGGAACATATTTCACTCATTTTTCATTTCGTGTGTTTAAAATTATTTTTTAATCATTTTTGGGAATTTTTAAAACTTATTAAAATTAATTTTTCATAATTAAAACTGGTTTATAAAAAGTTTATGGGCTTAATTAATATTTCCAAAAAATTTCAAGAAACCTTTTAAACTGAATCTAGAACTTATACATAATTGCGGGGGAGAAAATAGAATTTTTCAAACATCAAAAATGTGCATATGTTGGCTTGTTATTATGCTAATCGTGTCCTACAATTTTTCAAACCTAATTGGTCAATCGTGTGTTTTCTTTCACTCAGATAATTGAGATTGCGTTATAGCCATTGATTAAAACTTATTAATGATATGTATGTCGCTAGGACAAATCCCAGTGCAACACATTTCAACCAATCATTACACATAACTTGGAACCGGTTATAAATTATTGACTGACTTAGGTCCGTGCATACTTGACCTAAGGATTTACATCAAAATGGTAGATCAAATCATGACCGTTGATTTCACTCTTATGTTCTAGAACCTTCAGTGCTTCCTAAAAAAGGAGAGGCCATCTCCTCATTTGAAGACTTTTGTTAGTCTAGAGAGAGAGAAGAAAATAAGAGAGAGAGAGATTTTCATAAAACAATTTCAAAGTCATTTGAAATAAAATTACGTTTCAAGAAGTGTGTTTAGGTTTTCAAAATCAAATTGAAGGATCTCCCTTCCTATTTTCAAAGAACTTCTAATAACACATGTTCGTTATTTCCAAATTCTAGGGTTTATGTGAGTTTAGTCAAAGTGATTTTGAGTGAGAAAACTATATATCCTACCCTCTAATAACTCATCTCTCTCACCACAACCTCACAAGGTAGAATATCTCATTTTCTTATTAGAAACTTGATATTTCGACCAACTGATACATTACACACACTATTTAGATTATTCCGTGTAATTTCTACTTTAGTTTGTAGGTAGAAATTATCTCTCTGTGGATCTTTTATGAAAATACTTTCAAAAATTTCAAATCCATCTTGTTATCTTTTAAACAGTTGAAATACGAACTTAAATCTGTTTGCATTTCTTAATTTTACATTTTGTAAATTTTTTGTATATAAATAAGATTTTAGAACTGAATTTTTGAAGATCCAAAATACACAGATCTAAAACAGTATTGTATTTTTGAAGTTTGATTTTCGATTACTTAAAAAATAAGAGCATATAGACTCTCTTTAATTTATAGGAATGGTTTGTAACATAAGTATGAGTGTGTTCATATCTTGTTTATCTTTAGGCACACACGTTAGACCTCTCACACACACTACACATAGTCAAAGTGTGTTGTTGTGAAAGAGATTGGTTTGACTGAGTCCAAGTAAATCTCAAAGGAGAAGGACAGACTTCAATTATTGGTTGAGGTAAGAACAGAAGTAATATTGTTGGAGGTGCGACTCAATTTAGGTATACTTCTTTATGTTTTTTAATCTTGTGTTATAGTTGTAATCTTGTAACATTTATCGATTTTAGTGGATTTGGATTTGTGGCGTAGAGGCCACCGTGGATGTTTTCCCTAATTTGGATCGTGTATACTTTACTATTTTCCTTTCTTGTTTATTGCAAAACTGGTAAATATTAATAAGTCTTAATAAGGTTTATTTAAAGACTGGTTTACCAAGAATCTTAAATTGGTTTATATTTTGTGTTTTTAATCAAAAGGAGTTTCCTCAAGAGTTTAATCGGAGCTTACCTAATCATTAACTTTTGTTAATAACTTCGTTGAGCAAATTTTCAACTTATTTTTGTTTGATTATATGTATTCTCTATATTACCATTTAAAATATACAATTTCATAAACAAGTTTAGGAAGTATGAGAGGGAAATTGCTCGAAATCAGAAAAGAAATTTCATGATGAATGATTTCAGGGATGGGCATCAAACTAGTTAATTGTCACCTCTTATTTTGTGGTCATTTAAGTCTGTGTTGTAAAATATTCTTTAATACAAATCCGTTAATAAATGCAGCTTTTGGAAAGAGTTGATGCCTTTTCAAATGTTGCAAGCCCAGCCAAAGGTACCAATTTCCGTGAGAAGGAGTTTAAAAAAAATTATGTCAACGGTTTTCATTTCGTCTCATACCCATGCGAGAAAAAATTACTGACGCAAAATGGTAGAATTTCATTTTATACCTTGACTTCTTATTTTTCTAACAAGAGCAATAAAAATCCAAAAGATATGGTGTTGACTTATTATTGAATTGTCGAACAAATCCTAAAACTAGATTACTTAGTTTTTAAAGAAGTCGCCTTTTATTGTGACTGGGTGAAGGTGAAGGTGAAGGACATTACGAATTGTTGTAAAGTTAATCCTGCCTCAAAACTTGTCATGGTAGATTTATCAAAGATGAAAAGTAAAGATCGAATAGTCGACGAGCCTTTTATTTGTGCCTTTAAAAATGTGAAGAAGGTATTCTACTCAAAGTACATAAATGATGATAATTGGTGTGTTTTTATGCATGCACCAAAGGTTTTGATTACTCAAGAAAATGCATTAAAGTCCCTAAGATATTTCTAGTTAGCTCTTGATAACAACCCTAATTTGAAGTGTCTTTTATTTGATTTAGACAAAAAATGTGTTGGGAACATTATCTTATCATCATTTAGTTAAACCTTCTATAACAACCTTATATGTATCGTATGTGTAGATACCACATTCTAGGACCCCCAAAGTCTCTCCTTAGGTCCCTAACACCTCCTCATTTCACAACAAAACCCTAGGTCATACTCCGAGTATCGATCTAGAGGCCATCGGGCGCTCCCGGACCCCGTTTGACTCCAGTCAACTTCATCGTCAAAATGATTGCCCTTTGAATCTACGAATGGCTCTGAATTTCGTTTCCAATGGTATGCCCCATGCGCAAATCAACATAACGGTTTGGGGGAATGGACCATTTTACTGTCGAAAATCAATCTAGAGGCCACTGGGCGCTCTCGTGCCCCAATTTGGCCCCAATCAACTTCATCGTCAGAGCAAAATCTCTTTGAATATTTGAAGGGCACTAAATCCCCTTTCCAAAAATCCACCCCGTGCGTGAAACAGAATAACCGTTCGGACGAACGATTAATTTTTCCCCAAAAATTGATCCGAGGGCCAAGGACACTCCCGGGCTCCATTTGACCAAGGTTAACTATTTATCTCTAACGAGACTAAATGAATCTCCGAAGGTCACTGAATACCCTTTCCAATGGTCTGCCTCGTGTGTGATTCTGACTTACGGTACGGACAAACAATCTGTTTTACTCTGAGAAGCCATCGGGCGCTTTCGAGCCCCCGTTGACCAAGGTTAACTTTTCAAACCGAGCGAAGATCTTTGGAATGTCAAATTACATCTCCTAACCTAGACACCCCGCCTAATAAAATACCGAGTGATCTTTCCTATATCAAATTAAAACAGGAATCCCAGTTGGTTCATTCTTAGAATCACTGTCGAAAAACCTTTTTAAAACTTACTAACCACTTAGTATTTCAAAAATCCGGTGCCCAATTTTAATTTTTTATTTAAACAAGACAATAACATGTGGAAATACATATAAACCATTCACAGTAACTGAATTAAATCAACTGAATAAAGAATTAAACTACTTGCCGAATAAACCATCGACCACCAAAGTAAATAGTCCAACAACAATCATCCAATAACTGAATAAATAAATTTGAAAATTGTACTGAAAAGTCTGGACGACAAGCCCTAAGTAAAACTAAAACGGATAGATGATTCCTTCTCTAGGAAAGAATGAACGATGCGTCTAATCCAAGCTCCTGCTAGCATCCACATGTGCCGCAACTACGTGTCCCTGGAATAGAATATCAAGTCTGGCATCCCTGTGGCTGGACACCTAAAAGGTTTTGAAAATATTTCTATAGCAAGGGTTAGAACCCAAAACATTTTAAAAATATTTAGCAAGTGAATTAACTGTAGTAATTAAAAATGTATGAATGCGCTCCATATTTAAGTAAGTATTGCACTCTCTTGAGGACATACTCACCTCTCCACTAATGTGCACACCTGACGGTTACCTTAACCCCACCTAGTTGTACTACCCATTCCAACTAGTCCTAGTATAATCCTCCCTTGCCTTTCTAATCTAAACCGGGTATTATTATTCATGGGTTATAAGTTATCTCTCAAATTAACTTAATTAATTCCTTTTAATTAATATCGTATAACCATGACACAAGTTATATAAAGTAAATACATCACACATTGTATTATTACCCGCATATAATAGTTAATACCATTATATACATATCTTTACTACAATATCCACACATATTTCACATGTATATTCATCCCTCCGAGTATACCCTCGCCGTATAATTTCCACTAAAGTGTTATCTCACTAGGTGTGCTCACATAACCTAGTTACCCAAGTCGGAATCGCTCACCAACCTGGCCCAAAATATAAACATAGTGGAGGCGGTCATATTCCTTCCCTGAAAGTGAGATAAGCCCCTCACCCATATACCGGACGCTATGACCTGGGGATATACTCGCCCTACTCCTCAAGCTAGGGAATTCACCCACTTCACGCAACCTCCCCTAATAGCACTAAAGTATATAAATTAAATAAATATCTAATCACTGATATTTAATAGCACACACAATGTACATATATATATATATATATATATACTATCATCACACCGTATATATAGTATAGATCCCGGCTTTACCGTGTACTAAAACCCGTAACACTAGCCTGTATATTCCCAAGTCTATGGCCCAATCAAATTAATTAATTTTCTCATTAATTAATTTAGTACCTTCCTGAGTCTACGATCTGACTCCAATTAAATTAATTCATAATGTTTTTCCCAAGTCTGTAGTCCGACTCTAATTGAATTAATTTACACATTAATTAATTTAATACTTGGTGTCGCTCAACCATTATACCCGGACTCGCTCGCTTGGCCCGTACCATCCTTAATACTCGAGTCTATATTCCGCCCCCTAATTAATAAATTACACCTCAATTCATTTAATAAGGTAGTATTATTCCAACTACAATACTTGAACATTTTTCCCTCACCCCGATATTACTACTACAATTTATTCCCCCACAACTCATCCATTTGTGCCATACCATTATCGTCCTCCTAAACCTAATCATATATTTTCCTGATAATGTTAGGAGCATGAGTTCCACATGAATTTATCACTAAATAAAATATGGGAATTAAATCTTAAATTAATTTCCCCTTATGAAGAAAATTGGCGAACCTACCAAAAATCTGGGACCATCGATCGATCGATGCCCTGGGTCGATCGATCGATCGACCAGTTCCCTTTCTTCTCCGATTTTCTGTTCAGCCATTAACAAAAATCCAAAATTTATTTTCTCAAATCCTAATCTCAATCCATCATATTTATCATCTTTTTACATCTACTACGAACTATAATCATCATTGAAACCTTTTAGCATCATTGATTTTTACAAATCTTCACCCACTCGAGAACACAAATTCCTATGGTATAATCCCAATTATTGTTCACAAATCTGATTCCACAATCCCAATCGATTCATCTCTAACACTAGTGTTCTGTTATGGTTCTAATGTCAATCAATACTGAATGCTTCTATAACAATTGGACTATCAGATTACTCAATAGGCTCAATTTCATAAAAACCCAATTTCATGCAATAACCCACCCAAAAACGAATTTCGGTTTACACCCACCATAATATGAATTGATTATCATCAATTTAAGAATCACAATAGTTATCCACTTATTTCTAATTATTCGTAGAGTCTGATCTGTTGATGTAGAGAAAGTGTTGATGAAGAACACCCAATTCGTCCCTCGATTTGTCTCCAAAAGATCCCCAATTTGCTCTTGACTTGTTTTCTCTATTCCTCTCTCAAACCCTAGGTTTAGAATTTTGTTAACTGACATTCAACACTTCCTCAATTAGGTTTATAATCCCTTATCACGTTTTTAGCCACATGGGCCTAATTATAATGGCCCAAATCCCCCCATGTGGGCCCGGCTATGCCAAAAAATGTCCCGAGATTCGATTACTCTTTTCTGACTATATCGGCCCATCTGGACTCAACCGTGCACTCAAAATTGTCATCCGAATTACTTTATAATATTTCCAAATTTCGACCTCAAAAATGCTACACACAATAATTTGAACAATTAAACTTAAAGTCTCCAAATATAAATAATTCGTCCCACTCAAATAAATTCTCCAATCATCAATTTAAGTTTCTCTAATTTAAATAATCTTATTTATCCCAAAAATCCTCAAAATTACGGGATGTTACATAACCTTTCCGACGGTCCATCTAGTGCGCGATTCTGATTACCATACGGATGAACGATCTGTTTTCGTCCGACGATCTCCCGTCCAAAGGACCGACATGCGCTTTCGAGCCACATTTGACCCACAGTAAACTCCCGAACCTGGGAGCGATCCCAAGGACTCTTGAATGTCTCTAAATTGCCTTTCTAACGGTATGCCCCATGCGCGATTTGGATCGATGGATTGCGTTCTATGACCATTTTTTCGAAAACAAATCTGCATGAGACTGCCAATTGGTAGGTCCATTTCCCTGCCTATCAGCAGTGTGTCAAGGGTAACCAATCGATGGGAAGGGCTAGACCCATGCCGATCGGCACCACCCCTCACCCTATAAATAGAGGGAATGAACTCACTCCAAAATCACACCTCATATCCATCAACATTAGTGATCTCAACAACATTCTCTCGAAATCAGCGAAGTTCCTCCATGCGAAGTTCCATTCAAGCTTACATTCCCATACTTTTCATACCCAATTTGGCAAAATCACATTCTCAATTATCCAATCTTCATCTCACATTCAAGGGAGTTCATCCAAGATCAAAGATCAAGCTTCAAAGAAGGTGCAAATCCTTCCCTCTCTCTTTAAATTTCTTATTTTTGCATTAAATTCATAATCTAGTTCTTACTTTAGTTCATACACATTAACATCTTATACTTTTATTAGTATATTTCATATACTTTATTTTCTATAAAAAAAATAAGCAAAAAGATTACGAATGGGATTATCCATCACACTTTTTCAAAACTAAAACATGTTTTTCTACACCTATACATATAATAAAATCCCGTTTGAATCTATGGGATAAATCCCACCTCCATGCCGCATTCGAACTAAAAGGACTTTGATGCCTTTATAGGCTACGTAGGTGTTTCAGATTAAAACCCGGGACTCGAGTCCAATTTTTCAATTTTCTAATCTTCCAATTTTTTTAAATCCCCCAATTCTGCATTTATCATATTCTTGCGTTAGTATACATATTATGTTTGTTAGCGTTTCATCCAACACATATTATCATTTCATCATAATGATCAATATCGTGATAAGCGCATAAATCATATTTTCTATATATTATTTTGAGAACATTCCTATGACCTAACTCTATCTTTTTCACGGAATGAGTTAAATGATTCCAATCTCCATTATATATGCACGCACACACACTTCACGGAGAAATAAAGGAAAACAATAACATAAGTCCGTGAGAGACCGAAAGGGAAGTATGGGTGCCTAACACCTACCCACCCCGTAACTTATCCCCCGAACCTTTGAACTATTGGTTTTATAAGCATAAGTTTGTCTTCGATGTTGCTCTCTCGAGGCGGCAACATGTTCTTTTGCATGTTTTGTGCAATATAGGTTGGCGACTCCATCTCTTTACATTTACCCCACACCGACGATAGCCGAAGTGTTCCTAAGTAGGGCATGAGACCTTTCAATCCCCCTTCCTTCCACATACCCCCTTCGGGAGGTAGAAGAGGAGAGAGTAAGCGGGGCTCATTATTGATCGAGATGGCCACAGTGGAAACTCCTCTAGGGACTTTATTAATAAGAGGGATAGACTCTGTTTACATGGGTGTTTTATTTTCTTGTGTGCGTATGCACCTATCTGTATGTTCCCTTTTTCTCCTCTATTATTTCTTGTACATATACACCTCGTGTTTATATCACTACTCACTCACAGACTTGTAGAAATTCTCCATGTACACTTCACACCACGTGCACCTAGGACCACTTATATCCACATGTTACTCACACCACTTAGAATATCCATTCTTAGGTGTCACTAACACACACCTCCACTTATCACACTTGTATATATTCATGCTCACTCACACTTATCACACACCACTTGTAGTTGATCCATGTTTAGGTTCACTACCACACACTCACTTGTAGATAGATACACATCACTCACTCTCACATATCCATGCTTAGTATAGATTTACTTTTTATACCTATACATTATCCCCTGCTTAGCATGATGCTCATCAATAAAGATACTCTCTCTATAATGTACTAATCAAGGATCATGCATTTTTCACACTACATGACCAAAGAGCATTGCTATTGTCCAAGTTTTGTCCTGTAACTGGGGGGTCACTTCATGATGGGCACTGGTCCGGCAAGTCATATTTAACCTAAGGGATATGACTCTCACCTTCCATTGGCCAAGTACCTTTGACGTATATCGAAGGGTTTCCCCCGCATCGTACTGCTTAACCGAAGTCATGACGGGAGGTATATCGCTGGGAACTCATTCACGTACGTCGAGTATATTAAATTCACTCTCACACATATTGTCCCCACGACGTATATAGTGAGGCAATTCACGTACACTCAGGTATATTAAATGGCTTATCCACACGTACCGATTGTCCTCAAAAGAAAGAAGTATATCGTGGAAGTCATCCCAAAGGGGGGAACACCTTCTAATTAACCCGACAACAGCATACCCTCATATAGGTGTCAAACCTAGGACACTCATTATTAGTTTGTTGGCTTCCACCCGAAACTCTGTCGAAATGATGGGTCGGCATGCTGCCCAAATTTTTACGCAATTTTTTAAATGGGATCCTGCCCATGAGCCTGGTAACAAGTCCAACCATAGTTTTTGCATATTATTCAAAACCCACTTTTCCCAGGCTCGGGTCCCATCCATCATTTCTTTTTTGCATTTAGGTAAACCTAATACAAGTGTGAACATAATAATAATCATGCTGAGACATGTCTCTCGTCTTTTCCAAAAGTGTCAAAAATATTTTTTTCTTCTTTTATCAAAAATACCAAAAACATTTTTCCTTTCCTTATACCAAAAATATTTTTCCTCCCTTTTACCCAAAAACATTTTGTTCCCCTTTTTTCCAAAAAAAATGTCAAAAACATTTTCCTTCCTTTTTTTCAAAAAATAAATTCGTATTTTCCCCTCCTCAAGTCGATCGCATACCCTTGGTTTGGCTTGCTATTAGCTTCGGTCTTTCATCGAACCGCCTCGAAGCTTTGTCAATTCCCTCGCTTCTTCCAAGTTCGAAATTCATCCGCTTTCCATGGAGAACACAGATCCAGTACCGAATGTGCAGTTGAATCTGATGATAGTCTTAGCCCAACTCATTATCAAGATTGACAACCTTCAAACCAAGGTTCACGAGATGCAACAAAATTGGGTCCCTATTCTCGAAGATCCCGAGGTCCTCATCCCCCGTGCTATAGGTCCTCCCGCACCCGAGCCTATTTGGGTTCTTAAGGAATATCAGCACGCTCCACGTGCCCCTCCTATTAATGGATCATCTCCAACCCAGCTCCCTATGTCGAATCTTGCCCAGCCAGGGCTAACTTACCCGTAATCGTTGATCCAAAGGAGGAAGAATTGAACAAGGTAAAGGAGGACCTCAATATGTTGACCAAGAAGTTTGACCAAATCAGAATCTCTGGGTACTACATGGACTACACCCACATGTCACCCTATCCTAAAATAAGGTTTCCAAAAAAATTCAAGATGCCGAACATCGAGAAATTCGGGGGTAGTGGACCTCCAATTGTTCATCTCTGCAGTTATCATTGAGCCATGACTCTCCTAGGTGCCTCCAAGGATATAATGGCCTAAATGTTCCAACAGACTTTGAAGGACAACACTCTTCACTAGTTTTTATCCCTCGAGGAGTCCAGGATCCGCAGTTGGGAGGATGTTGCCCACGAGTTCATGTCGTAGTACAAGTACAACGAATAATTATAAGTTACCCGTCGTGATGTAAAGCTTCTCAAATAGAACCCTGGGGAATAAGTCAATAACTTTATAGCAAGTTGGAGAGAGAAAGCAGCCACCGTGACTAACCAAACTTTCGAAGAGGATCAAGTCAGTATCATGAAGAAGAACTTCTTACCCCATATTCGAGCGACGATGGGAGGATAGTACTACCCTCATTTTGTATCCCTCCGAGAAGAAGGAGTGGAGATCAAAGAAGGTCTTGCCAAGATACGAGTTGAACCAAATAAATTATTTGGACAGTTCGCTCCCAAAAAGTTTAAAAATCTTGCCAGTACCTAAGTTTCAACTATCAATAACATCTCTCTGCCTGCCACTTCATGGGCACCAGAAAACCACCCCAACCTAGTTCGAAAGAAATACACTGGGCTTCACAATCCTCTCTCCAAAGTTTACTAGGACCTCCTAAGACAAAATCTTATCAAGCCATTGGACCCTCGTCCGTTACCAAACCCACTTCCTAAAAATTTCAAACCAGATGCCTATTGTAACTTTCATCAAACTATCGGTCATACCACTGATCAATGTTTCCACCTTCGAAACGTGATCCAAAGTCTGATTAACAGAGGTGTCATCGCCCCACCAGCCAATCCTAAACCAAACACTACCCATAATCCACTCCCGAATCATACAAATGCCATCTTTCTAGAAGAAGACCCAGGACCCATCTTCCCAGATCATACCAATAAAATCATCAATCACACCCATATACTCTCTTGAACCCCTTCAAACTTGCCTATATTTTCTCCTGCACCATACTAGCTTCACTGATTAGGCCATGTCACTCCTTACCAGAGCATGCATCGCTATCCGTACCCATTCTGGAGGCAAAGATATGGAATTATCAGAAGTGTTGAACCAACTCCTAGAGTTCGGGATGAAATTTGCCTCCCAGATGACCATTGACTACCAGAGATTTAGTGTATTGTTCTTAGATGCTTGAAATGGGCTCGACAGTCAGGCAATTGGGTGGTACCAACCGATGAAGTCAGCTTAGATGATGTGGTCTAGATTATGGAAGATTTATTTCGATAAATCAGTGAAATTTTTAGTATGTCCGAGCTATTTGATGCTTTGAAACTACAAGGGTGTCAGGTCCCTTCACTTCTACATCTCCTTGTCGAATAGGAGGATTTATAGGAAAAATCCATTAAGGTTATAGAATGTATTGACTTTTTATGGAAAGATGATGTCGTTGCCACCAGATGGGGGGACGAATTTGATGATTTAGATGAAGAGCAATGTCCAGAAAAGACTAACCTGATAGTCAACATATGTGGGATAATATCATTTAAGGAGCTTCTAATGGAAATCAATAAGGTGGATGAACAACTTGAGATTGATGGGGAGAGGGATTCCTATTTTTTCCCTCTTTTATTAATTATGACCAGATCAGGGAGACATTACAAAGGAAAAAGTGTTGAGAATCTTCCTATGCTCGAAATGACCCTCGAGGAGAGCAGGATCCTCGATCAGTTGAAGAAGACCCCAGCCAACATCACTCTGTGGGGACTCTTTGTAAGGACACAAACTTCCAATTGAGTCCTTTGTAGTTTTGGCTCAATTCTGGACAAAAACGTTTGAGTTATAGGATAGAGTTAATTGATCATCCTTTAAGCCTATGACGTATTTGTTGAAGACGTAGCGGCCAAGAGTATAAAACTTCATCAAAATGTCGAGTTTAAGTGCCTCGTTTATATGTCATCAACGTGGTTCCATGCTCCCAAGGTATGAATGCATTACATATATATAGGATATTGGAACGTTTTTATATTGGGTGTAGGTTTAATTAAAACTATTGCTTATTTTCAAAAAGATTTAATTAAAACTTTAAAATAAGTTTATAAAGTTTCTGGGCTAAAAATAGAATATTTCAAAGTTTTTGGAAGTTCGTTCGAAGTGTCGTTTGAACGAGTTTGTCGTCCGAACCACACTGTCGTTTGGACGAGTTTGCCAACGGGTTCCCATATTGGCCATTGGAACTTCGTTCGAAATGTCGTTCGAACGAGATGGCTGTTCAAATGAGATTTCTAACGATTTCACACTGGAACTTCGTTAGAAGCCTCGTTCGAATGACAAATCTCGTTCGAACGAGTTTTGGCGGGAACAGTTAAATGGCAGTTTTGAGCAGTTTTGACCCACCTTCCCACTTGTTTTTCCCACTAACTTTTTGGCATATTTCTTAAGTGCGGAAATGAACTTTTCTAACTAAACTTTTCATTCCATTCTAACTTCTAAAGAGAGTTTTTTAGATCAAATTCTTCCAAGAAAATTTCATGGTTTTGAGTGTTCATATTTCAAAAAAAAAAATCATTTGACACTCTAGTTTACACCCAATTGTTTGTTTAATCAAAGTTCCATATATATATACATTGCTTGGAGTTTTGGCACCGGTTTTTCATCTCTACCGTTTTGAAGAGACGTTTGGGTTTGCTTCTAAATCCCACAAAGAAGAAGATGTTTGCGTTGATTTACCCACTTGGAGAAAGGCTCCTACTTCGGGTGGCGGTGACTATATAAAGTCCGATCGGTGGATTCCGAGACTGCGGTGGAGCTCCATGGTTATTCGCTAAGAAGAGGTTGATACAAGAAGACGCGTTGGGGCTTGAGACAGATCGAGTCGACTGTTGTAAGTCATCTTACATGTATTTGTAAATTCCGTACTTAGTGGATTTGTGGCTAGGGTCGTCCGAGGTTTTTTCCCGTTGTGGGTTTTTCCTCGTACATCGCGGTGTAGTGAATTAATTGTTTATTTTATCTTTTGCAAAATCACCTAGAACGCATGCTTTGGTAAAAAGATAAAATTGGTTTAATTTAATCACTACTTGTGTAATTTGGTACAAATTAATATTGGGTAATGTTTAGTTAATCTAATTCAAGTCTGTAATTTAACTTATTAAAATTGGTTTGGCTTAATTTGCTAATATTGAGAAATATGACTTAGGCAAATTTTCTAGGACTTGGGTTAATTAATTTGATTTAAGTGAAATTAACATAATTGTGTTTTAATCGAATTTCACTTGGTGTAAATTTAATTGGAGAAAAATTAAATTTTGTTAAGTTTCTTTTATATTTGAACCATCATCTACGCTTCCGCGTATCTCAATAAGGAAATTGATTTTTGAAGTATAAGGATTTAAAAATTGGGGGCCTTCGGGACGCTTAACTCTTTATGTCTTCTTAACTGCACAGTAATGCCTTAATCAAGCTATGCACAGGACCCACAGTTCCTCCTTCTACCATGCCAGAAGAAGCAGTGAATCTGGTTGGATCCTTGACCTCTACTAGAATCCTCTCTTTCTCCAAAGAAGAAATCCCTAAGATTGGTCCAAACCACAATTATGCTCTCAATATCTCTGTTGAAGTTATGGGAAGGACTATCCCGCTCTATCTTGTCGATAATGGATAAGCTCTCAATGTCTGTCGTTAAGGACCCTCAATTATTTGGGACTAAAAGTGAGCAACCTTTCTCCAACCTCTGCCGATATACGTGCCTATGATAATACTCGACGAGAAGTGATGGGATCCATAGATCTTACAATAAGGCTCGGCCCTATAAATCCAGTTGTTGAATTCCAAGTCATCGACATCCCAGTTTGTTTCAATCTATTACTCGGATGACCATAGCTCCATAGCATCAAGGTGTGTCTTTATCCCTTCATCGGAAATTGAATTTATTCACCAATGGGAAGGTCATCACCATCTTGGTCAACGACGACAATGCTGAGAATGCAAGCACCAGTAAACCAGTACTTGAGATACAACACGGGGTGAATGATATGCTTTTGTCAGGCTTTCGAGTTGAACCAGTTATAATCCCATCCGGGGTCGATTTCAAAGAGAGGGTTTGTTCAGAATATAACCCCCATGGCAACGTCAATGTGATCTAGATATTCAAGAATATGCACTTTATGCCCTAGCTGGGGCTGGAATGAAGATAGCAGGGGATACTTGAACCCATTATGTTGAAGAAATCTTTTCCTCCCTGCGGTTTGGGCTATCAACCATCAGGAGAAGAACTCGAAATGATCTGTCAGCCTCAACTGAAGATAAGGCTAGAAAGTGCCAAGATTGTCTCAAGAGATTCCTTGAATGGAAGATTCATTAGAAAAGGAGAATATTTCCCCTTATGTGGCTTTCCTGAACCGTGGTATGATCATGTGGACAAGAAGATGAAACCTGGAATGGAGATCTTTTTCCAAGACAGCTACTCATGGGTCGACAGTTCTCAGTTTCATATGAAACCACTCATCGAAGAGACCATAGCCGATATCGGAGATTCTAAGGGAAGTAACTTCGAGGATTCTTTCAACTTGCGGACACTGGGTCTGACACTTTACATGATCCACTAAGGGGCTTGATCAATCGGATCCATCCCGCTTGATCAAAGTTATTGATACATCTCTCCTCAATTGGCATGTTGCACCTATGCCACCTGCTGAAATTCAACCCAATCCTAAATTGTATTCCCTTTCCCTTTCTCTTGTTGTTCCTCCTTACTCTGATGTAATCGAGACCTCCTTTGATGAGGTTTTCAATGTTGTTTTCCGATCAATGAAATAAATGAAGATTTTAAGTATCTTGTTGTACCTTAAATTAATTGTCTTGATTCTAATCAAACTCTTGATGATGATGATTTTATAAATGAATAATTCTTAATTGATATTAATAAGGTTAATAACAAATAACATAACCGCGTTCAAGTTGATGAAGATGAAACTGTCATTATTAATCTCGGTTCTAGTAGCCAACTGAGTGAAATTAGGATAGGGGCCACCCTTGATGAGCATAAGCGTGCATAACTCGAGGAATTACTGAAGGTATTTATGGATGTCTTCGCATTGTCATACGCCAATATGCTGGTAATTGATCCCAAAATAGCTCAGCACGAGATTCTAACTCTCCCAAAATGCAAATCGATCAAACAAAAACTATGAAAGCTCTGCATTGAACGTCGCTTAAGGTTAAGGAAGAAGTGGTTAAAGAGTTGAACGTGGGTTTCATTCATGTGATCGAATATCCCACATGACTAGCCAATATCGTACCCAATCCAAAATCAAGAGGGAAAGTTTGCATGTGCGTTGACTATAGAGACTTGAACAAGGCTTCTCCGAAGGATGATTACCCACTATCCAATATCTACATGATTGTGGACAACACAGCCACTCATTCCCTTATGTCATTTGTTGGTTGGTTTGCTAGATATAATCAGATCAAGATGCACCCGGATCATTAAGAGAAAATCACATTCATCACCCCTAGGGGAACCTTTTGCTACACCGTCATGCCGTTTGGTCTAAAATATTCAGGGGCTACCTACCAAAGGGCTACCACAACCATCTTGCATGATCTGATACACAAAAAATTTGAGGTCTACGTAGATGATATGATTATCAAGTCTAATACCAGAGAGGATCATGTACCCGCTCTCCAGAAATTATTCGAATGACTGCGACAATATCATATGCGACTTAACCCACATAAATGTGTCTTCGGCGTCACTAGAGGAAAGCTCTTGGGATTCATATTTAGTGTGAAAGGGATAGAAGAAGATCCTGCTAAGCTAAAAACCATACTCGATATTCCACCACCCTGAAAGGAGAAGGAATCCCGAGGATTCCTTAAAAAATTATAGTACACTAGTCGGTTCATCAAGAAGTTGACTTCCATCTATGAACCCATCTTCAAACTCCTCCGAAAGGATTCCACCGAGGTTTGGAACGAAGCTTGTCAAGAAGCCTTTGACTGAATCAAGCAATATCTGACCCGACCTCCGGTACTCATGCGACCGAAGCCTGGTCTTCACCTACTCCTTTACCTAACCATAACTGATACTGCATCTGGGGATTTGCTAGCCCAATAGCTTAAAGAATCTTGCAAAGAAAGAACCATCTAGTATGCCAGTCGCAAGTTGGCCAGGTACAAAGTTAACTACACAGCCTTAGAAAAATTAAGTGTTACCCTTGTCTAGGTCACCCAAAAGTACAGCATTATATTCTCTCCTTTCCCATCAAAATTATGCCTCGAATGGATCCTATCAAGTACCTACTCAAAAACCCTGTCTTGTCTAGACGAATGGCTCGACGGTTGATGTTTTTAGCTGAGTTTGATATCATATATATGATGCGAAAATCCATGAAAGGAAGAGCCATCTCTGGCTACCTTGTTGACTACCATATGTAAGAAACCGATGTATTTATGGCATTGGGATCCTCCTAATTGCACCTGATGACTCTCACACTCCCATTGCCATTTTACAAGATTTTCCCTGTACCAACAACATGACTGAATACGAGGCATGCACGATAGGCCTCAAACTTTCTCTCAAGAAAGGAATTCAATACTTAGATGTCTATGGCGATTCATCCATCATCATCGGACAAGTACTTAGGAGATGGAAAGTCAAGGATGATAAAATATTACCCTTCCATGCCCACCTAGAAGATTTGGCCTCCTAATTCCAAGTTGTCACCTTCCACTACCTGCCCCGAATAAAGAGTAACCTAGTTGATGCCCTTACTACCTTAGCCTCCATGATTGACATGCTCGAAGGAATAACAATGGCCCTTTTCCTAGCCCAAAAGCAAGACAAACCAACCCATTGCTACCACATTGATTTCATCATAGAAGAAGATCTTGATATGGACAACTGTTGGTATTATGATAGTTGGCACCTCCTCAAGTATGGTAGGTATCCCAAAGGTTATGATAAGAAAGACCGGTCAACCCTTCGCAGACTGGTTGCCCAGTATATTATCTATGATAAAGCACTATTTAAGCAAAACTTTGATGGAACCCATTATCACTACATCGCGGGGGCTCACATTGAAGAATTGATGGAGAAAATCCACAGCGGGGAGTGCAGACGCCATATGAATGGTCATATGTGCACCAAGAAAATCATCCGACATGGTTACTACTAGACTACCATGGTTCAAGATTGCACCGCCTATGTTCGAACATGTCTCAAATGCCACTTCAGCACTTGCCTCCACAAAAATTATATAGCATGACTTCTCCCTAGTCGTTCTCCACATGGGGCATCGACATCATAGGGAAGGTTACACTCAAAGCCTCCAATGGGCATGAGTTCATCCTGGTTGCCATTGATTATTTAACCAAATATGTCGAAGCCAAATCATACGAACTTCTGAATGCCAAGGAGGTGGAAAAGTTCATCAAGAAAAACATCATCTATTGATATAGAGTCCCGCATGAGCTGGTATCATATAATGGGTTACATTTTGAGGAAAAATCACAAAAGTGGTCGACGAGTATGGAATTCAGAGACACAAATATTCTCTTTACCGACCTCAAACCAATGGAGCAGTCGAAGATGCTAATAAGAACCTCAAAGCCATCATTAGCAAGATGACTGAGAGTTATCGAGATTGGACCGATCGGATCCCTTATGCCCTCTGGGGCTACCGCACTTCAGTTCGAACATCTTCTGGGGCTACCCCTTACTCTCTAGTTTATGACATGGAAGCAGTCCTACTCGTGGAGCTAGAAATTCTTTCACTGTGCGTCATGCTTGAAATAAAAGTCAGCGAGGAAGACTGGCATCAGAGTAGTCTTGACGAGATGTCACTTTTGGACGAAAGAAGACTAAAAGCTCTATACCACATACAAGGTTACCAGTGCCGAAGAGCACACTAATTCAATAAGAGAGTTAAGGATCGTGGTGTTCGAGAAAGGGACTTAGCACTTAAAGAATTATAGAACCCATCTAGGACCCTATAGGGAAATTCAAACCCAATTGGAGCAGCCCCTACATTGTAAAGAATATCCTGTCAGGTGGCGCCACTATGGTCACTGACCTTGATGAAGAAGAGATAGCCCATCCAGTTAACCTAGACCGTCTCAAGAAATTTTATCCCGTGTTCGAAATCTTAGCGCACTACAACTCTTCTCATCTTCCTTCTATTCTAAAAAAAATCTTCATTTCCCTCTACTCAGAACTACGTAGGGCCTTATCCTCTAAAATATTTTTACTTTCAAATATCAATTTTAGAAAATTTTCAAAACACTAAGAGGTAAGTAGGCAGGTCATACCCTTTACACGAGCACGTCCCCCTTCTTTTTCACATAATGTTAATATTTTCTTATTCCCAAGAACGATAATTCATTTTATCATATACATGGGAAAAAGGATTATGTATTCCTTAGAAATTGGTATAGATAATTCAAATGCAAAAACTTATTGAAAGGAACAATTAGATGATAAAAAAAAATTATTCCATTATTTGAAAGATCTAGTACAATTATATCAGTATAGGGTATCAAACAACTTCCCGTGTCAGCCTACTCCTACCTTCCTAAAACAAAAAAATAAAAACAAGCCCCACTATACCCAAAATAACCCTCAAACAATTCCCAAATACCTTCACAAATAAACTCCCCAGGGGTCCTACCCACCGCTACCAGAGGAACCATCCCCATCATCACCCACATCCTAGGGTCTCCAAACTTCCCCATCCTGAATAGAATGCCACAGACGCTCCATAGAACGATAATCCCGGACTAGCCTAGGGAAAACCACAACACCTCCCTCCATGGTGTCAAATATGGGAAACCACCTTTGTCCAGTCTCCACAGCCAGCATCTTAGCAACTACTCTCCTCCATAACCACTTCATGTAGTCCCCTGAGATATGCCAGACTCTACCAACAGACTGGAATGGACGGGTAGACGGTCTATGATTCTCCCATAAAGAACCAAGCCGCAAGAACATAGGCTTCGTCAAACAATCCACAAGAAATAAGTCTAGTGTCCGAGGTGGCACAATATGTTCCCAGCCAAATTGGCGTAGAAGCCGCCAGGAAAAGTAGAAAGAGGCATGTCTGAGGCCAACCAATCGAACATACTAGTATTCCCCTAGTTCTAGAATGGGCAGCATCTCCCCCCACCAAGGCACGGACCAATGCAAGCCTCGAGGCCCATGCTCCACAACCAATTTTCCCAGCTATCGATGTCTAGGCCTACACTAATAAAATAGTGTGAAAAGAAGTTTGGCACAGTCGACAAAGGATACTTGGGTGGGACCTCCATACGGAACCTCTCTGACAGCCACATGAACAACATTATGAGGCTAGCCCTCAGGAAGTCAGAACGACCTTCCCGCCATTCATCTAGACCATTCAAAGTCTCCGCCAACATCACCACCGTAGGATTGAGACGGTACGACATCCAAGAAGCAATGGCTGCAAGTTGTGGGTCCACTAGTAATTCCCCAGTCACCAATAGCAGTTTTTAAACCAATCCCAGAATGACGGCTCCAGCATAGCCAGCATCACCAACATCCTGTAAATACACAAAATGTAGCATAGCGGGAAGAAAGATCATTCCTCTTGTAACCAGTGACCTAGCCGCCGAAGCCGAGATAGGGAGAAGTCCCGCTAACATCTCCCTAGGGGACAGGTAAAATTCAGGCGTAGTTGTCGCAAAACTATGATTTATCCCCAATATGGAAGAAAACTCTTCATAGGTCGGACAAACCTCGTCCAACCCAAAATAAAAGCATGGTCTTCAGGATACTAGAACTCTATCGTCGCCATTAGCATGTTCCACTCTAGGGGTCGGTTACGCCATAAGGAAACCCGACACATGTTGAAAGCATCGTAGTCAACATTGTATGAGCACATTGCTTCCAAGGTGTCGAGATAGTTGGAAAACTCAACACTACCTGGGAGGGCCATTTCACAAAGTAAGAAAAGAAGAATGAAAAAGAAAAAGAATGTGGAGGTGTGAAGAAAATGCTCCACCCACACCCTTATTTATACTTGAATACCCTCAAACAAAGACAAGGAACCTTGCAGAAATCGAAGAAAAACTGACCCCAGCAAGAACCAAGCAATTAAAGCAAGTACAATCAAAACCTTGGATTTATTGGACTGGACTGACATGCTGATAGGCGGGACAGGGGTCATGCCGATCAGCAACCCCCTATTTTTAGAAATTTCCCTTTTCCTTTTTTGCCAAAATTAGAAAACTCAATAAAAATAATTTTTATTCTAAAAGAATTCCAAATTTTCTTCTCTTTATGATTTTTACTTGTCTTTCTTTTTAAATAAATTCTCTCCCAAATGATTTCTTTTTATGGTCTCAGCAACAAAGTAAAAAGAGCATGTGAATTAAGTCATTGAAAACAAAAATCAACAAAAACTTCATTTTATTTGCATAGATATTTGTCGTATTACATCGGTTTTAGAGGAAATAAGGAAAATACAATGGGACTCAGCCCGAATCCACCAACATTTTTCTTTCTCTCTCTCACACCAACTTACATTTTCTCTCTCTCTTTACCTATAACCTCTCTCTTTTTCTCTATCTCTCTAGGAGCCTCCTTCCCTGTGGCGCGCTCTCTTCCCCTGGTGATGAGATGATGTACCTCCACTCCCCAAGCCAGACCCTTCCTCAGACGAGGAAGACGAAACCAGAGAAGAAGGAATCGGAATCGCATCCCAAATGTGGGCGATCGCGGAATATCCAATCTCGAACATCCATCAGCCAGGTGGTGGAGGCCCGGATATGCAGCAAAGAGAAACAGAAAAGAGAAAATCAGTCAATCTAAGGCAAAGAAAGAAATCAAAAAGTCAAAAGGATGAAAAGTATGTCGGTGTCTCAAAGACCTCCTCAATCAAACCCAACTCCTCCAGATTCATCATATTAGGATGGTGCAGCAAACGCACCGGCCTTCCATCATCCCATTGGATATTGAAAGAATGAGGGGCCAATCGCACAAAAGTAACCTCTGAAGTCGTCGCCGCCACCGATGCCGGCGCACCACCTACACTGTGGGATGACCCCACCGGCCGACTTGAACCGCATGGGGGAGAGGCATCACATCATATATGCTAGGCGGAATCACATAGCTAGACTTGAAGTCCAAATAATCATACATCGCCATTGTGTCAGTATATGACAAGTAAGGCTCACCCGCCATCGCCGCTACTCGTGCATCATCAGATTTCTCCCGCACTCGCCTTATATATACCAAAGGCCTCACCGGTGGCACCACAACCTCATCCTCCATAACCTTCCAGAATACTCTCTCCCCGAGGTACCAGGAGTAACCAAATTCATGAGCTAGCAAATGCCACATCTGCGCATTCCCCACAATCAACCCTGTGTGCTGGATGGCCGTCCCCCACGGATAGAAGGTCACCAGCTGATAAAGATCAATATCAAAAAACATCATAACGAAAAAATTATCTCAAAAGAGAAATAAGGACTTATCTGCTCGCTCATTAGGACGTTCAAGACCTGACGCACTGTCTCCAAAGAAATATCTTAGACTTTCGGTTGGACTTCGATAATCAGGAAACCAAGAATAAAACGCATAAAGGAAAAATGTAAATGCATATAGGAAAATGCAAAAAATAAAGAACACCTCAAGAAGATACATGGCTCCAATAAAAGTGTCGTCAGCACCGACTGAACACATCAAAAGAAGAATAAAGGGTCTCCAAGGTCTGGCTCCCCCGTCATAAAGAGGGACGTTCAAAAACACACTTAAAAAAGAAAAAACCACAAGGGGACGACGTCTCCACTCGTCATAACTAAGAAACCCCCCAACACCAGCAGAATAAATAAATGGTCCATCCGCCACACCTGCATCCCGTCCTCCTCATCAATTCTCCTACTCAACAATAACTCCCTCAGAAGGGACAAACGAAGAGAATCCCCAGAGACTACCCTATCCACGTCACCTAAAACCGTCCTCGCCACCTCTGGCATCACCCTCAAAGTCCTATCCACCTCAATCTACACCTCATCGCAGTCCATCCCCATCAACTGCTGCACATCTATCAGAGTCTTCATCATCTCCCCAAAGCCAAAGTGAAGGGTGTGGGTGGTGTCCCACCACCTCTCCCCCAAAGCATAAAGAACATCCGTAAAATGAGGCGTCCCATCCAGTGCAGACGCCAATCTCCCAAAACCTGCTAATGACACCACCCAACACACCACCAATGGAAGGTTCTTCCAAACATCCTGAAGCCTCGTCGTCCCTCGAGCATGCAGAGTCAACATTGAGACATCAGACTGTCAAAAAATAAAAAGGAAAAACCTTTGTCAAAATTCAAGAAAAAAGGAATATCACCAAGAAAAAAGAAAAGAATACCAAAGGTCATAAATACTTACATAGCCACCAGGGTTCACCACCCTAGAAGAACGATGACACGACGGCTCACGCAAGAGGGTCTGCTCATCCGTAATAGGCTCGAATGAGTCGAAGGAATTCTCGTTGCCCAGTGCAAGGGGCACCCTATCCCTCCATTCCAATTTGGCCCAATCATCAATATTGAGCCATCCATGTTTTGTTGAGATACTTAAAAAATCATCCATCTATTGATTTTGGAATGTTAGAATGCTTCGCATAAGGTAATTACAAAAGAAGGTAAGTCAGAAAGCTATGAAAAATGAGGATAACCCGCCCCCTTTTTATAAGAGGCTAAGGGGAATGTAGATCAGCATCTCCCTGCCACCCATCAATCAGTACTGTCCCTCAACCTGCTTGAGGTACCCAAAAAGACCATGCCACTTCCATTTGGCACCCCTCACACTATGCTTGTTGGCATCTTCCTTGAAATTTTGTACAAAAATTCTTTAAAAATACCGAAAAATTCCTAAAAATACCAAATGGATTTTAGAACCTTTTTCACTAAGAAAAATATTTTTACCACACTCATCTCTCCAGCGAAACTCTTATATCCCCAGTGAAATTCCCAAAACCAATTGGATATGCTCTTCAGCAACATCTCCAAAGGACACCACAAAAATAAAAAAATTCTCAGCTAATAAACATCCAACTTTCGAATAATTCCCTCTGCCCCAGCAAAACTTAAATCAAATGCTCCCCCAAATCCCTAGAGTAACCACAAGATAAATATCCCCAGTGGAGTCCCCAAATTTCCCCAGGTAAACTTAATCCGCAGAACTGACTTTGACCCGCAGAATTGGTCACTTCTACTTTAGCCCTCAGAATTGGCTTTGACCCGCAAAATTGGTCATCTCTATCTTAAACCCACATAATTGGATTTGACCCTTAGAATTGGTCGGTTCTACTTAAGCCCTCGTAATTGGCTTCGACCTTCAGAATTGGTCATCTCTATCTTAAGCCTAAAGAATTGGCTTCGACTCTCAGAATTTTTCATCTCTACTTAAGCTCGCAGAATTGTCTTCGACCCTCAGAATTTACCGCTTCTACTTAAGTCCTCAAAATTGGTCATCTCTGCCTTAAGCCCGCAGAATTGGATTTGACCCTCCGAATTGGTCATCTCTATCTTAAGCCCTTAGAATTGGCTTTGACTCGCAGAATTGGTCATCTCTATCTTAAGCCCACAGAATTGGCTTTGACCCTCAGAATTTTTCACCTCTATCTTAAGCCCACAAAATTGGCTGAGCCGTAGAATTGGTTGCTTCTACATAATCCCTCAGAATTGTCTTCGACCCGCAGAATTGGTCACTCCAACGTAGGTCCTCAGAATTAACCTCGACCCGCAGAATTTATCGCTCCCTACCATTTAACATCAGTCGTCATCTCCTTTATATCCTTAGAATCGGCCATCCCCAGCATCACCTTAGGTCCTCAGAATTGACCTCGACCATCTGAATCTGTAATCCTTGCCCCCTAGGTCCACAGAATCGACCTCATTTCAAAACATCATGTGGTGTTTATTCGATGGCCTTCATTTGTTCCAAGCTCACCCATTGAGAGGATCTATAGACCTTACATTCTAGGACTCCCTAAGTCTCTCCTTAGGTCCCTAACACCTCCTCATTTCATTACAAAACCTTAGGCCATACTCTGAATACTGATCTAGAGGCCATCGGGCGCTCCCGGGCCCCGTTCGACTCTAGTCAACTTCATCGTCAGAGTGAAAGCTATTTGAATATTCAAAAGTCTCTAAATTCCCTTTCCAATGGTCCACCCCATGCATGAATCGGCATAACGGTTTTGACGAATGAACCATTTTACTACCGAAAATCAATCTGGAGGCCATGGGCGCTCCGGGCCCCGATTTGACCCTAATTAACTTCATCGTCAGAGTGAAAGCTCTTTGAATCTTCGAAGGGCATTGAAACCCCATTCTAACAATCCACCACATGCATAAAACAGCATAATCGTTCAGACGAATGATCTGTTTTCCCCTGAAATATGATCTAGAGGCCACCGGACGCTCCCAGGTTTCGTTTGACCAAGGTCAACTTTTCAGCTCAAATGAGACTGAATGAATCTCCGAAGGGCATTGAATACACTTTCGAATGATCTGCCCCATGCGCAATTTTAACTTAGAGTATGAACGAACGATCCGTTTTACTCTGAGAATCCATCGAGCACTTCTAAGCCCCTGTTGATCGAGGTCAACTTTTCAAACCAAGCGAAGCTCTTTGGAATGTCAAAATAAATATCCTAATCTTTCCAACGTCCACCCCGTGTGCGATTATAACTTACCATGTGGACAAACGATCCATTTTCATCCAACGATCTCCCGTCCAAAGGACCGATGTGCGCTTTCGAGCCACATTTGATCCACAATCAACTCTTAGACCCAGGAGCGGTCCAAGGACTCTTGAAGGTCTCTGAATTACCTTTCTAATGGTATGACCCATTAGCAATTTGGATCAATGGATTGAGTTATATGACCATTTTTTCAGAAATATCTGCATGAGACTATCAATTGGCAAGTCCAATTCCCTACCTATCGGCAGTGTGTCAAGGGTCACCTGCTGATGGGCAAGGCTAGGGCCATGTCGATCGGTACCACCCCTCACCCTATAAATAGAGGGCATGACCTCACTCCAAAAGAACACCTCAGATCCATCATCATCAGTGATCTCAGCAACATTCTCAGTTCATCCATGTGAAGTTCCATTAAAGCGTACATTCCCATCCTTTTCATACCCAATTTGGCAAAATCACACTCTCTCTCATCCAATCTTCATCTCGCATTCAAGGGAGTTCATCCAATTTCAAAGATCAAGCTTCAAAGAAGTTCCAAATCCTTCCCTCTCTCGTTAAATTTCTTGTTTTTGCATTAAATTCATAATCTAGTTCTTACTTTAGTTCATACACATTAACATCTTACACTTTTATTAGTATATTGTACATACTTTATATTCTATAAAATAAACAAGAAAAACGAGGGTTACACCCATAAATTTCGAATGGGACTATCCATCACACTTTTTCAAAACTAAAACACATTTTTCTACACATATACATATAATAAAATCACGTTCGAAACTATAGGATAAACCCCACTCAATTTTCAAATTTTCTAATCTTTCAATTTTTCTAAATCCCCCATTTCCACATTTATCATATTCTTGCGTTAGTATACATATTATGTTTGTTAGCGTTTCATCCAACACATATTATCGTTTCATCATAATGATCAATATCGCGATAAACGCATAAATCATATTTTTCATATATTATTTTGAGAGCATTCCTATGGATGACCTCACTCTATCTTTTCCATGGTATGAGTTAAATAATTCCGATCTCCATTATATATACACGCACACACACTTCATGGAGAAATAAAAGAAAACATTAACACAAGTCCATGAGAGACCGAAAGGGCAGGATGGGTGCCTAACACCTTCCCATTCCATAACTTAGTCCCCGAACCTTCGAACTATTGATTTTGTAAGTATCAGTTTATTTTCGATGCTTCTCTCTCGAGACGGAAACATGTTCTTTTACCTGTTTTATGCAGAATAGGCTGGCGACTCCGCATCTTTAAATTTACCCCACACTAACAACGACTGAAGCGTTCCTAGGTAGGGCGTAAGACTTTTCAATCCCCCTTCCTTCCCCACCCCCCTTCGGGAGGTAGAAGAGGAGAGAGGGAGCGATGCACATTCTTGATCGGGATGGCCATAGTATGTATTCGAACAGACTTCGTATTTATTTACTTTTATGCATTTTCTACTCATATATTTAGTTCTCTTTCGCTTTATTCCTCAGTGCTTACATTTTATAACTTTGTTGTAGATCTTAATAAGCTTTAAATGCAACATTGATAAAATATCTCCAATATGAGGTAACCTCACGACTAGTCACGATTTTGTTGATGTTCACTATTTTTATGGTTGCCTCAACTGGTGGTTTGTGTTATGTGATGTTTACTGAGACATAAGGCATCAAAGTCTCCTATTGGAAATACCAATCCCATTTTCTAATATTGTCTTATCACTAATCCTACTTTGCTTCGTATGAGTACCCTTATATAGTTTATTAGGGATATAGTCGGTCAAAGTCCTCCAGGATCTCAAGACTAACAAGCTTATGTCATAGTCTTATTATGAACCTAGGAACCACGGATGTGTTGGACCGGTTAGACATCCAATAAACTATTCGATAATACTCATACAGAACTACAAATGCATATTTTAGTGTTCTTCACCCATTTGTATCTTGTTTACAATACTTCTATCACTAATCCTACTCTTTGTATTATTATATGTACATTCAAATCTATTTTCATAAATCAAAAACTAAAAAAAGGGGGATTATACCATAATTCCCAATTTAGAGTGTTCACACAATTTTCTACATTTCCAACACATTTGACATTTATTTTCATAAATCAAAAATGATACCCTAGATTCAGATTATGGGTTAAACCCAACCTTATTCATCTTATGAATTACGTGGACTTTATTTCCTTTTGGGGCTACGTAGTCATCCCGAAGTCATTTTGGGATTCAAATCCTTTCTTACCATCTGAAATATTTTCAGGCATATATAGATAAGGAACACTTTGAAAATCTTCCATATCTTTGATGGAAGGAACATATTGAAAATTTAAATATTTATTTATGAAAAAAATATACATATCTATACAGGCTCCTACGCATACTAAGTTTGCACATTATTTTTTTAAAATAGTAAAATAAAATATTTTTGAACTGATTTTTTGTTTGTGATATTTAAAAATTTCAAGGGACCCATATAAAAAAATCATCTCAAAAAACATCTTTTGCTATTTTTAAAAAATCGGTCAAACTTTTACTATTTTTAAGCACTTTAAAAGCTGCGAAAGTTTGACCGATTTTTCAAAAATGGTAAAAAAAGTGTTTGTGAGCTAATTTTTTTATATGGATTCGTTGAAATGTTTAAATCACATAAAAAAATTAACTCAAAAATATTTTTTTAATATTTTGAAAATATTGGTGTGCGTCAGCACATGTGCAAACATAGTATGCACAGGAACCTGTTTATATATATATATATATATATATATTGTGTTATAATATTATTTATGGAAATGTATAAAGCTTGTGTTCTATTGTTATTTGTGGAAATGGGTTGTAAAATTATTTGTGTTAAACAATTTAATGGTGTAATAGTTAGTTAATTTGTGTTGTATTACTATTTTTATTTATGTATTAATTAATGGCTTAAGAGTTAGTTAATTTGTGTTGAATAATTTGATAGCTTAATATTTATTTGTGGAAATGTATACAGGTTTGAAAATATGTGCATGTTTTTTATGGGAGGCAAAAAATTAACATTGTTGGAGGTATAGATTACATAAAGGTAAAATAGATCGTAGAGTCTATCCAAACCTATGAGTTAGAAAAATTTCCACTCGAGGGGAAGGGAATTATTTTAAAAGCCTACAAGGTTGAGTCTTCCAATTTTTACATGACAGGTGACGAAGAATAAGATTTAACTAAATTGGTCGAGACAATGAAGAAAATTATCAGACATAATAAATTTTATATGCCGAGAAGGTTTAAGAAAAACATAGCCAATAAGGTAAGATCTTCAAAGAACTGAAAGAAGAAATGGGGGATAGAAAAGGATTCGGGAAGATGCGTTGAATGTCAAAGTGTTATACATACGTCATTCAAGTGTCCCACTAAAACAAGGAGTAAGGAAAAGAAGGAATTCCACTTCTAGTGATAGTGACTCAGGCTCTATGAGAGAACCTTGTATTGAATCCAACATTGCATTTGCCTCCATCAAGGATGTGGTTAGTAATAATTCTTCCCATGTTAAAGGAAAGGTTAGTGATGAGGGAGTAGAGTCCCATTCCAATAGCTACTAAGATAGAGAAAGAGGAATTGACATTGGAAATGCTTACTCCGAGCTTTATGATATATTCCTAAAGATAGAGAAGTTACATGATACGAAAATTGCAAAGATTAAGAAGTATGAGGAGAAAATTTGTACCATTAAGGAAGGTGAGGCACTTGTGAGCCATTTGAAAGATTAAGAAGCTACTCTTTTCCAGAATCTTAGGGAGGGGAATACAAATCATATAATTTTTCACGACAAGATCACTAGTCTAAAGAAAGAGCTTTCTGAGTCTTCCCGAGCTTGAATATTTCTTGAGAATAAGAATTCTAGGATAAGGTAGGATCTTGAGGATTACAACAAGGTGAAGGTTAAACGTAAAGAAAGATTCAAAAAGTTGGGGAAGATGCTCATATTACCATCCCAATTCTCGAAGGACAAGACTAGACTTGGATATGACCATTCGAAAAGGTTAACTCCCAAAGTCAATACCATATTTTACAAAAAGGTCAAACAAGACTCCTACGCGTACCCCACCTAGTAACAATCCTAAATCGAAGAAGTTGAACACCCAATAACCATAGTTTTGAAATATTTCCATAGGAAGGGTCACGTTAAATATTTTTTTCTTTGAGATGAAAGTGTCTATGATTCCAAAAACCAATCATTACACTAGATAAAATTTTAACTTGGATCATTTGGGTTAAAAGATAAAGAACTTCTCTCAAGAATTCAATGTGTTAACAAAAGTTATGAAGTTTAAAGGTCCAAGTTCTAAGGCTAAGGTAGCTTCTAAGGATATAAATAAACCGATTATCAAGCCCCATGTTCCCGTTATTATATATATTTGGGTTAGGAAATCCGATTTGGTTGGAAATTTGATTAATAGGCATGATATTGCTCACCATGTTCCTTGGGATACACATCTCTCTAAACCTATTATAGAAGGGTGTCTTCCCAAAATACCTTTTTTTAGGGGGGGTCTCGGCAAAAACCCAAGTTAAGAAGGGTCACCGCAAGGGTCCCTACAGAAGCCCAAGTTGAGAAGGGACACCGCAAGGGTGTACCTGCAGAAACTCAAGTTGAGCAAGTTTAGAAAGGCCACCGCAAGGGTCCCTGCAGAAACTCAAGTTGATAAGGTCCACCGCAAGGGTCCCTGCAGAAACTCAAATTGAGAAGGACCACCACAAGGGTCCCTGCAGAAGCCCAAGTTGAGAAGGGCCACTGCAAGGGTCCCTGCAGAAACTCAAGTTGAGAAGGTTCACCGCAAGGGTTCCTGTAGAAGCCCAAGTTGAGAAGGCCCACCGCAAGGGTCCCTGCAGAAACTCAAGTTCAAAAGGGCCACCGCAAGGGTCCCTGTATAAACTCAAGTTGAGAAAAGACACTGTAAGGGTCCCTGCTGAAACTTAAGTTGAGAAGGGCCACCGCAAAGGTCCCTGCAGAAGCCCAAGTTGAGAAGGGCCACCGCAAGGGTCCCTGTAGAAGCCCAAGCTGAGAGGGCCCCCAAGGGGTCCCTGAAGGAACTCAAGTTGAGAAGGAACCATTGTTAAGAGAGACTTCCCCAAGGTCTCCGCAGAAACTCACGATGAGAAGAACCCCAACAAAGTGGCAGCAGAAGCCTACGTTGAGAGGGCCACCGCAAGGGTCCCTGCAGACTCTCAAGTTGAGAAGGGCCACCGCAAGGGTCCCTGCAGAAGCCCGAGTTGAGAAGTACCACCGCAAGGGTACCTGCAGAAACTCAAGTTGATAAGGGCCATCGCAATGGTCCCTGCAAAACCCCAAGCTTAAAGGGAACCCCGCAAGGGTCCCCTGCAAGAACTCAAGTTGAGAAGGAACTATTGTTAAGAAGGACTTCCCCAAGGTCTCCGTAAAAACTCACGATGAGAGGAACCCCACCAAAGTGGCAGCAGAGGCCTACGATGAGAGGGCTCCCGTAAGGGCCCCTGTAGAAACTCACATTGAGAAGGAACTTTTCTTAGATGGTGGCAGAAGCCAAGGTTGAGAAGGACTCCCCCCAGGGTCCCTACAGAAATGACATTTGATAAGGAACCCCCACTAGGGTTCCTCAACAACAGAAACTTACATGGGAGGAGGGACCCACAAGGTCCTTCCCCCTCAGCTCCCAGAAAGCCAAGTTAGGATGATGGGGTGTTTACTATAAGCAACCCCTCATCATGAAAAAAGAACAGAAGTGCTAACACTTATTTTCTTGTACAGGTTGCCTAGTTGAGCAAGCAGGGCTCAAGTAGGCCAGTTGGGATCTCTTGGGAGTTTTGGCTTGGCGGCTGAGGGACAAGATATGTTGAGCAAGCTCAACCACTTAACACTATAGGATTGAGAGAATACTAGTAGGAATACCCAAAAGTCACTCGTGATTACACACACCTCACACTTAGTCACAAGTGAAGTGAGCAGCCAAAGGTCTGGCTTCTCACAAGAAAAGAACTGTTCATAAAATGATTGTGAAGGAGAGGGTTCTCTGGGGCCCTCTCAAGAAAAATGATTTTATAAGGGGCCCTCAAGACCCCCCTCAAGCTTACAAAGATTTTAGAGGAGGTGGTCCTCGAGACCCCCCTCGGGTTTACAAAGTTTGTACCAAAAGTTACCATTTCAAAAGATATTTAGCAAATCAGATATTTTGTCTCCATTAGAAGACATATTTGCTTTTTGATTTTGGTTGGCACCAAGTGGCACCTGCCAGAGGGGACAGGCAGAGCTTCCTTCAGGTAGGGACAAATAGTACACTACAGACTTTGTCCCTCACCAACCCTCTAAGTTTTGGCGCTAAAAGTGCTAACCCATCCCTAGTTCCCAAGTATAAATAGGACCCCTGGCAAGGTCATAAAATATAGAAAAACTCAATAGCATTGTTACTCTGCAGAAATCACACCTGACTTCCTAGTATTCTCTCCCTGCTCTCTCTCTAGTGCTAAGTGCCTTGTTCTTTCACTCCCCACTAACAGCCATCATTCTCAAGAGCTCCACTTGAGAAAATTACTATTATTTTTGTGGAAGTTAATCTTCTTGCAGGAAGGGAGTTCCAGATTGAGCTCCATTTTTGCCAAAAGGAGAAGGTTTTACTAGAAGCTGCTCTAGAAGTTCTTAAGAACCTTGCAGATAGCGTCCATTGGAGTGGGTCACGCCTCATCCTTTCCAGTTATTCATAGACCCCAGTCTCACTACCCTCCTACATTTGGCGACTCTACAGGGGAGGTATCCTCACTTCCATGACCAAAGAAGGTTTAAATATTTCTAAGTAGCTAGTTTTTTAGGACATTCCATCTGAGAATGGAGCTCAAAGTGACCAGATTACTCAGAAAGATGTGGTGATGACCGAAGATAGACTACCTGCTCCTCAGGGATGGAAGACCAGTTCACTGAAAGCAGCTTCGGAAGGAGATATCAACCTTATTACTATGTTTTTTGAGTTTTTTTAAAACAAAACAACGTAGACTTGGCATTTTTGGGTCAAGGTTGCTTAACACCAGCAGCAGCCCCCTCTGGAGGGGCGGCCGCTCCGGCGGTGATTCTGATAAAAGTAGCTCAGCCATGAAGGGTGGTGCCAAAGTAAGTCATGGAACCATTAAGCTCACTAGCAAACAAGGGCATGAGTTTGAAGGAATCAACCACTAAAGTTCTTACTATCGAAGAGGTGAGGAAGTTTCTCTCCTCTTCTCAGAGGGAGGGTCCTCATCTATATGAGGAGTTGCAGGACCCTACCCACAACATGATGAAGTGGTTGAGAAGCTACTAATAGCTATTGGTTCAAGATAGGAACCCACTGATATTGAAGTCCCAATAAGAAACCCCTGTCATTTCTTTGTGGTTGTGAGGGACCCTCAAAATATTCATGTCCAAACGAGGAACCCCTGTTCGAGGACACATCCCCTATTCCAGTCAGTAGCAAGGAACCCTTAGGTGCCTTCATCCCAAACATCAATCCATTGCCAGATTAAAACATGTTCACTTCTCCAACAGCAAGCGAGATACTCATGGTAGCATGGGAAACTAGAAATGAAGCAGAAAAGGCTGAAGTGACGAAATAACATTGATGAGCCTTGAGGACTCCCCATCATTCACAGCAGCAGGCGAGGAACTCATTGGGTATAAAATGACAAATGGGATGTAACCCTTGATGAGGAACCCTTAGCAGTGGGTCATCGAGGAACCCTCAGCCATATTGGTCTCAAGTAACGAGCTAAATTGCGAAGAATTTCCAAATTCCAATGACAAACCCGTGGTAGTAACAGCTATTGGCGAGGGTCCCTTAGCAGTGGGTCCCATGGTTGAAATTCCATGAGGCGAGCTAACCCCATGTCCCAAATCGCCAACACACGATGAACTTACTGGCGAGGGGGGTCGCGAGGAACCCGTGGCCAGCAGCACATCCCCCATAGTGCCAACAGTCGGCGAGACACCCCCCAAAAAATCACCCATTACCGAGGAACCCTCTGCAAACAATAACCCACTTGAGGAACAGTCAATACACGTCCTCAATGTGGAACCCAGTGAAATTAAAACCTCATACGAGGAACCCAAAATTTTTCTCATAGGGACTGTGAGTGAGGAACCCGAAAGTGTGTTTAAAATCGCATGCGAGGAGATAAAAGGTCGCGAGGAACCCCTGCTAGTAGTGTGTGTGGGAGAGGGACGCGTACTAGTGTCATGAGGTTACGAGGAACCCTCAATATATATCGAAGAACCCTTAACGTTTTGGGATGGATAAAATTCACGAGGAACCCCCAATACCTTCGACGATGGCGCGAGACCCAAGGTCATCCCAAATATCATATCGCCAATAGCAGCACGTGAGGGACCCAAAGGGATCTGCGAGGAACCCTTGTTTGTGATAGAACCCAAATTATCAGACACAGAAGCTTCCGATGAAGAACCCATTGAAGAATAATAGTCTGATAGAAGTGGGGATGAGAAATTGATGCTCACTAAAGAAAATGACAAGGAACCCTTAGAGGGCCTCGCCCCAAAATGAAACCCTTCGCCAACAGGTAACCCGTCAGAATCAGAGGGTTTTGATCGGAGAGGGACCATAGCATCGTAGTCAATAGAACATGAAGTGAAGGAAATAGAAAAAATGAGGTGGCCTACGGTAACGGCTATCTCGTTGGCTCTGGCACTACACCAAATCCTACGAATGGTCACGCCCAGTGGGTCACGGCCCAAGTCCACGACCAGCTGGTCGCGAGCTTGGGCCGTAACCCACTCAATATTTGGCGTGACCATATTTATTACCACACTAAATAATTAATGCTCAGGAAATGGTCACGGCCCAAGTCCGTGACCACAGTGGTCATGAACTTGGGTCGTGACCATCTTGGCGCCAAACTCACGCCAAAATTCCCTCCAAGCTTGGTCGCGGGTGGGTCACGGACCAAGTCCGTGACCCATGGCATGACGAAGAAGAGAGTATACACACTGAGGGTCATGGCTTAGGGCCGTGACCATTTCTAGGTGTGGGTCACGGCTCTGAACCATGACCATACCTCATTCAAGCACTAGGGTGGATGAAAAAGGGTCGCGCACCACAGATTAAGGGTCACGAATTGGGGTCGTGACCATTTATTGGTATGGGTCACGGCTATGGGCCATGACCATACCCAAATTAGTGGGCTGACTAATTTCATTAAATTTTTTCACTCGTGGGTCACGACTCTGACCGTGACCATGTTAAATATGAAAAACATAACTCCCGCTATACCCTTCATTTCATTCAATTCCTTCCCCTCCCTCTCTTTCATTCAATCGACCTACTTCGTGAATACGTTTGAGATAACATGACAAAGTGTTGTTCAGCCGGACCAAGTGTTGTTTAATCAATCTACTTCGTGGCACTGATGATTTCGGTTAGGGTTTCAGCCGGACCAAATGTGATGGTGGTGACGGAGACAGCAAGAAGGTTTGAAACATATCCATGACCTTCAGCTCCAAGCCTGACAGAAATGGTGTTTTTGCAGGTCTTTAGTTTATCAGTTCCTCAAATGGTGTTTCCTTCCTTCTATAGATTTTCTCTCCTCAACTCTCCAATATTTTCCTATCAGTCTGATTTAGGTGATGGGCCAGTTGTGGTTTGGTCTTTGTGAGAGTGGATTTCTAGGTTAAGGTTTTCATTACATTTGCTTAATGTTATCTCACTTGCTACGTTTTTATGATTAATTTATTGTGTTTTGGATTCATTGATAAATCGATTTGAAAGACAAGTCAACAAGTTAGGTTTCAAGGGTCGCTACTATTCTAGAGGTATAATACTCTCTCTATCATTTGATAAACTAATTTTATTTTGTATTTTTGTAAGGAACTTGGGAACTGCGAATTTTAAAACATTTTACTTTGATTTTTGAATTCTTATGTATTGTAACCAATGGATATGTGTTTGATATTTTGTTCCATTAAAAATTATCCATTCAATGATTTCTCTAACAACAGATTTTATTATTGGCATCCTAAATCCTCGACAAAATTCCAAAGTAAGAATTTTGACAACATGACAAAGTCCATATACTTATTGTGTGCACTACTGGATATATGAAAATGAAAATTAATGGAACCGGCTATGTCAGCTACTCCCAGTGTAACGACCTCAATTCCCGAGGTATCCACTCTAACCCCAGATCACTATCTTTCTTTTCTCATTTATTTACCATTTCATTTGGTACATTTTCTCATTAGGCCCTACAAATTTGTTTCATTCTGCTGCTGGGTATTAAGGTTGCTCACTAGATCGCCAATGATTTGCTATTTTCCAGTTCTATATCTTGATGTAAATAATATGATGTATTGGTGTAAGTAATGATTATGTCATGCATTTATGGTTTAGTTTTTTTTTTTATCTTAGTCCACTAACATTTTTTTTGGGTATTAAGGTTCCTCTCCCTTAATGTATACTCGATTTTCAGTCCTGTATATGATAAAATTTGTAAAGTATACATGATTTTTTATTAGAAAATTTGTAATTTGTACGTGGAATTTTATAATATATACACGAATTTTATAATAAGAGTGGTTTTATGGTGGTCAAAGGATAGAGAAGCCGAGGGTAGATACATCCTCATAATTACACTAGCTGTGCTATGTATTATGTCCTTGTTGTGTTTCATTAAATTCAATAACAAACCAATGCTGGAAAAAAATTATTTTTTATGGTTAATGTTATTATGCTACGAGCGTCACTTTGCCACGTGAGATTCAGATTGTCTTATTAAAATGAACACGTGTTATGATGTGTATACCGTCATATGTCAAATCTGTTATGAAGTCTTTTGGTTAATTGACTGTAATTGTTATTCCGTTCTTGTTCAAGCCCCTAGAAAATGTATTTTGGATCAAACATGTTTTTATGCTACAAATGTAATTTTTTATATGATTTAAATGACTATTTTGTACTCCTTTACGTTTCTCTATTTTGAAGCTTATGCAGTTGTATAATGTTTTCTTTTGTAGGAGAAAGGATCCGACGACATTGCTCTTAAGGCAATGGGCAGAGCTATTAACAAAACTGTGATGATTGTTGAACTCATTAAGGTGATGTTACCGATCATTGTGGATTTCCCTACCTTATTAAATGTTTCTCCCTATTGTTTGCTTGTTTCAGTTAGCAATGGAGATAAATTTGGGGAAACTTCCATTTGATTTCGATTTTCATCCTTCAAATCAACTCGTAGCTACTGTTGCTGTTGGGGAGGGTCGGGAAAATGGAAAGAACAAGGTGTACATCAGTGTGAAGGTAATTGTTTGAACTCAACATTTTGCGATGTTACTATTTATTCTGGTAATTGTCTGAACTCACCATTTTGTTATTATTGTTGAAATTTAGTGGGCTAAATGTTTATGTTTAATAGACATTTTAGCAATTCTTACCGAGTCTCCGGATTGTGGGATTTTAACAACGGATGTTGAGATGGGATTTTGGGGTTATTAATTATTTGATATATGCCTTGTTATATTGAATATGTTTTTCACTGTTTTCACTTTCGAATTTGTTGCTATCTTGAATATGTTGTTCATTGATTTTAGGAAGAAGATGAAGTTAAAGGGTATTAGCAAATATCATAGGATTTGGTGTAGTGAAAAGCGTGTATCTACAAGGTCCTTCAGGTAATTGTATTAGATAACTTGTATGAGAATGTGCTTAATGGTGAATTTAACTTTCTTTTCGCTTCTATTATGAGTTCAGATAGATCAGTTCTAATAATTTTCTCTCTTTTGGTTGCCGATAATTGAGGGAAACTATGAAAAACATATCAATCTAGTATGCTTTATTCAACTTATATGTATGTGTGTTTCAATAACATTTTCAGTTTTCACCATACCTACCCTTGTGAAAAACTTTTCAATCTAGTATTCTTTATTCCAACATTTTCAGTTTTCAATTTGTATGTATTTGTGTAAATCTAAGACATATTATAGGCAACTAATAATTCTTCAGGGGTTTTGTGAGGTACTTTCTTTAATTTTACATACCAGTTCTTCATTACACATTGTTTACATATTGCAGATCTAAGAATTGCATACTTGTTCTTCATTACATACCAGGTACTCTTTACTTTAACTAAATTAGTTATATAATTGATATGCACTATCTATTAAATCCTTTAGATGATAAAAGGAGTACGGGATAAATATTGGTTTTGTTTGGTTTGGCTGTTGGATAATTATTAGTTGTTGGATAGTATGTTAGAAGGAGTACGGGATAATTAAAAGGAGTACGGGATAATTATGGGTTTGATTGTTGGATAATATGTTGAAAATATTTTAGACTCCCGGTTTGAGAATACGACAATAATTTGAAAATGTCTAGACTTAGATTTAAAAACATGGCATTAGAGGGCGAAACCCAGAAACAGCCCCGAACGGTCCCATGAGAGGTACCAACACCTCGCACAGGACCAATGTAACTCGTAGGAACTGATCACACGATCATAGGACTCCCGGTGCGAGAATACGACGATAATTTGAAAATATGAGGACTTAGGCTTAAAAATGGCATTAGAGGGCGAAACCCCGAAATAACCCCCGAACGATCCCGTGAGAGGCACCCACAGCTCGCACGGGACCAATGTAACTCGTAGGGACTGACTGCGCAATCACGGGACTCCCGATTAGAGAATATGATGATAATTTGAAAATATCATAACTTAAGCTTAAAAAATGGCATTAGAGGATGAAACCCCGAAACAATCCCTCGAACCGCCCCGTGGGAGGCACCAACACCTCACACAAGACCAATGTAACTCGTAGGATTGATCGCGCAATCACGGGACTCCCAGTTTGAGAATATGATGATAATTTAAAAATATCGTAACTTAAGCTTAAAAAATTGCATTAGAGGGAAAAACCCCGAAACAACCTCCCGAACGGTACCGTGAGATGCACCAACACCTTGCATGGGACCAATGTAACTCGTAGTAACTGACCGCGCGATCACGGGACTCCCGATTTGAGAATACGTCAATAATTTGAAAATATATAGACGTAGGCTTAAAAATGGTATTAAATGGGCGTAACCCTGAAATAACCCCCGAACTGTCTCGTAAGAGGCACCAACACCTCCCACGGGACCAATGTAACTCGTAGGGACTGACGGCGCAGCCACGGGACTACCGGTTTGAGAATACGATGGTAATTTCCCTATTTCTAGATTTAGGCTTAAATGACGTTAGAGGGTGAAAACCAAAAACAACCCCCGAACGACCCCGTGGGTGGTACCAACACCTCCCACAGGACCAATATAACTTGTAGGAACTGATCACGCAGCCACGGGACTCTCGGTTTGAGAATACAATGATAATTTTCATATTTCTAGACTAAGGCTTAAAAACATGGCGTTAGAGGGTGAAAACCCAAAACAGCCCCCGAACGTCCCCGTGGGAGGCACCAACACCTCACACGGGACCAATATAACTCGTAAGAATTGACTGCGCAGCCACGGGACTCCCAGTTTGAGAATACGACGATAATTTCCATATTTCTACACATTGGTAAAACATGGCGTTAGTGGGGTAAATTACGAAACAGCCCCCGAACGGCCCCGTGGGAGGCACCAACACCTCCTACAGGACCAATGTAACTCGCAGGATCTGACCACGCAGCCGCGGGACTCCCGGTTTGAGAAACGATGATAATTTGTCAATTTCTAGACTTATGCTTAAAAATATGGCGTTAGAGGATGAAAATCAAAAACAACCCCCGAATGGCCCTGTGGGAGGCACCCACACCTCCCGCGGGACCAATGTAACTCGTAGGAATTGACCCCGGAGTCGCGGGTCTCCCGGTTTGAGAATACGATGATAATTTGCATATTTTTAGACTTAATCTTAAAAACATGATGTTAGAGGGTGAAAATCCAAAACAGTCCCCGAACGACCCCGTGGGAGGCACCAACACGTCCCACGGGACCAATGTAGCTCGTAGGAACTGACCACGCATCCGCGAGACTCCCATTCTCAGAATACGACTATAATTTTTATATTTCTAGACTTATGCTTAAAAACATGGCGTTAGAGGGTGAAAACCAAAAACAACCCCCGAACGGCGCCGTGGGAGGCACCAACACCTCCCACGGGACCAATGTAACTCGTAGGAACTGACCGCGCAGCCGCGGACTCCCTGTTTGATAATATGACGATATTTTGAATATTTCAAGACTTAGGATTAAAAACTTGGCATTAGAGGGTGAAAATTAAAAATAGCTCCCGAACGGCCCCGTGGGTGGCACCAACACCTCCCACGGGACCAATGTAACTCGTAGGAACAGCCGCGCAGCCGTGGAACTCCCGATTTGAAAATACAACCGTAATTTGCGTATTTCTAGACTTAGGCTTACAAACATGGCGTTAGAAGGTGAAAACCCAAAATAGCCCCCGAACGGTCCCGTGGGAGGCACCAACACCTCCAACGGGACCAATCTAACTCGTAGGAACTAACCGCGCAGCCGCGGGTATCCCGGTTTGAGAATACGATGATAATTTTCATACTTCTATACTTAGGCTTAAAAGCATGACGTTAGAGGGTGAAAACCCAAAACAGTCCCCAAACGGCCCCGAGGGAGGCACCAACACCTCCCACGGGACCAATGTAACTCGTAGGAACTGACCACGCAGCCGCGGGACTCCTGGTTTGAGAATACAATGATAATTTGCATATTTCAAGACTTATGTTTAAAAACATGGCATTAGAGGGTGAAAACCCAAAACAACCACCGAACGGCCTCGTGGGAGGCACCCACACGTCCCACGGGACCAATGTAACTCTTAGGAACTGACCGCGCAGCCATGGGACTCTCGGTTTGAGAATACGATGGTAATTTGCATATTTCTAGACTTAAGCATTAAAAATGGCGTTAGAGGGTGGAAATCCAAAACAGCCCCCGAACGGCCCCATGGGAGGCACCAACACCTCCCTCGGGACCAATGTAACTCATAGGAACTGACCGCGCAGCCACGGGACTCCCAGCTTAAAAATACGACGATAATTTGCATATTTCTAGACTTAGGCCAAACATGGCGTCAGTGGGGGAAAATCCGAAACAACCCCCGAACGGCCCCGTGGGAGGCACCAACACCTCCCACGGGACCAATGTAACTCGTAGGATCTGGTCGCGCAGCCGTGGGACTCCCGGTTTGAGAATACGATGATAAATTACATATTTCTAGACTTAGGCTCAAAAACATGGCGTTAGAGGGTGAAAACCCAAAACAGCCCCCGAACGGCCCCGTTGGTGGCACCAACACCACCCACGGGACCAATGTAACTCGTAGGAACTGGCCACGCAGCCGCGGGACTCCCGCTTTGGGAATATGATGATTATTAGTATATTTCTAGACTTAGGGTAAAAAACATGGCGTTAGAGGGTGAAAACCCCAGACAGTCCCCGTGGGTGCACTAACACCTCCCACGGGACCAATGTAACTCGTAGAAACTGGTCGCGCAGCCGCGGAACTCCCGGTTTGAGAATACGATGGTAATTTGCATATTTCTAAACTTAGGCTTAAAAACATGGCTTTAGAAGGTAAAAACCTAAAACTTCCCCCGAACGGCCCCGTGGGTGGCACCAACACCTCCCACGGGACCAATGTAACTCGTAGGAACTGACCAAGCAGCCGAGGGACTCCCAGTTTGAGAATACGATGATAATTTACATGTTTCTAGACTTAGGCTTAAAAACTTGGTGTAAGAGGGTGAAAACCCAAAGGCCCCCGAATGGCCCCGCGGGTGGGACCAACACCTCCCACGGGACAAATGTAACTCGTAGGAACTGACCGCGCAGCCGCGGGACTCCCGGTTTGAGAATACCATGATAATTTACATACTTCTAGACTTAGGGTTAAAAGCATGGCGTTAGGGGGTGAAAATCCAAAACAGTCCCCGAACGGCCCTATGGGTGGCCCCAACACGTCCCACGGGACCAATGTAACTCATTAAAACTGATCGCGCAGCCACGGGACTCCCGATTTGAGAATATGATGGTAATTTACATATTTCAAGACTTAAGCTTAAAAACATGGCATTAGAAGGGTAAAACCCAAAACATCCCCCGAACGTCCCCTCAGGAGGAACCAACACCTTCCACGGTACCAATCTAACTCGTACGAACTGACCGCGCAACCACAGGACTCCCGGTTTGAGAATACGATGATAATTTGCATATTTCTAGACTTAGGCTTAAAAATAAGGCGTTAGAGGGTGGAAACCCAAAATAGCCCCCGAACGCCCCGTAGGAGGCACCAATACCTCCCATGGGACCAATGCAAGTCGTTGAAACTGACCGTGCAGCCTCGGGACTCCCGATTTGAGAATACGATGAAAATTTGCATATATCTAGCATATATCTAGACTTAGGCTTAAAAACATGGCATTAGAGGGTGGAAACGTAAAACAGCCCCCGAACGGCCCCGTGGGAGGCACCAACACCTCCCTCGGGACCAATGTAACTCGTTGGAACTGACCATGCAGGCACGGGACTCCCGCTTTGAGAATACGACGTTAATTTGCATATTTTAAGACTTAGGCTTAAAAACATGGCGTTAGAGGTTGGAAATCCAAAACAGCCCCCGAATGGCCCCGTGGGAGGCACCATCACCTCCCACGGGACCAATGTAACTCATAGGAACTGACCGCGCAGCCGCGGGACTCTCGATATGAGAATACGACGGTAATTTGTATATTTCTAGACTTAGGCATAAAAACATGGCGTTAGAGGGTGAAAACCCAAAACAGACCCCGAACGGTCCCGTGGGTAGCACCAACACCTCCCACAGGACCAATGTAACTCGTAAGAACTGACCACGCAGCCACGGGACTCACAGTTTGAGAATACGATGATAATTTGCATATTTCTAGACTTTAGCAAAACATGACGTTAGAGGGTGAAAACTCGTAACAGCCCTCGAACGGCCCCGTGGGTGGCACCAACACCTCCCATCGGACCAATGTAACTCGTAGGAACTGACCCCGCAGCCGCGGGTCTCCCGGTTTTAGAATACGATGATAAATTATATATTTCTAGACTTAGGCTTAAAAAAATGACTTTAGAGGGTGAAAACCCAAAACAATCCCCGAACAACCCCGTGGGAGGCACCAACACGTCCCACGGGACCAATGTAACTTGTAGGAACCGACCACGCATCCGCGAGACTCCCAGTTTGAGAATACGACGATAATTTACATATTTCTAGACTTAGGCTTAAAAATATGACGTTAGAGAGTGAAAACCCAAAACAATCCCTGAACGGCTCCGTGGGAGGACCCAACACGTCCCACGGGACCAATGTAACTCGTAGGAATCGACCACGTAGCCGGGGGACTCACGGTTTGAGAATACGATGCTAATTTGCTTATTTCAAGACTTATGCTTGAAAATATGGCGTTAGAGGGTGAAAACTCAAAACAGCTCCCGAACGGCCCCGTGGGAGGCACCCACACCTCCCACGGGATCAATGTAACTCGTAGGAACTGACAGCGCAGCCACGGGACTCTCGGTTTGAGAATACGATGATAAGTTTCATATTTCTAGACTTAAGCTTAAAAAATGACGTTAGAGGGTGAAAACCTAAAACAGCCCCCGAACGGCCCCCTGGGAGGCACTTACGCCTTCCACGGGACCAATGTAACTCATAGGAAAGGACCGTGCAGCCACGGGACTCTCGGTTTGAGAATATGATGATAATTTGCATATTTCTAGACTTAAGCTTAAAAAATGGCGTTTGAGGGTGAAAACCCAAAACAGCCCCCGAACGGCCCCGTGGGAGGCACCAACACCTCCCATGAGACCAATGTAACTCATAGGAACTGACCGCGTAGCCACGGGACTCCCGGTTTAAGAATACAACGATAATTTATATATTTCTAGACTTATGCAAAACATGGCGTCAGTGGGGTAAAATCCGAAACAACCCCCGAACGGCCCCGTGGGAGGCACCAACACCTCCCACGAGACCAATGTAACTCGTAAAAACTGAACGCGCAGCCGCGGGACTCCTGGTTTGAGAATACGATGATAATTTGTAAACTTCTAGACTTAGGGTTAAAAATATGGCGTTAGAGGGTGAAAATCCAAAACAGTCCCCGAACGTCCCCGTGGGTGGCACCAACACCTCCCACGAGACCAATGCAACTCACAGGAACTGACCACGTAGCCACGGGTCTCCCGGTTTTAGAATACGATGATAATTTACATATTTCTATAATTAGGCTTGAAAACATGGCGTTAGAGGGTGAAAATCCAAAATAGTCCCGGAACGGGCCCGTGGGTGGCACCAACACCTCCGACGGGACCAGTGTAACTCGTAGGAACTGACCGAACAATCGCGGGACTCCCAGTTTGAGAATACGATGGTAATTTGCATATTTCCATCTTATTCTTAAAAACATGGGGTTAGAGGGTGAAAACCCAAAACAGCCCCCGAACGGCCCCGTGCGAGGCACCAACACCTCCCGCGGGACCAATGTAACTCGTAAGAACATACAACGTAGCCGCGGGACTCCCGGTTTGAGAATACGATGATAATTTGTATATTTCTAGACTTATGCTTAAAAACATGGTGTTAGAGGGTGAAAACCCAAAACAACCCCCAAACGGCCCCGTGGGAGGCACCCACACCTCCCGTGGGACCAATGTAACTCGTTGGAACTGACCCCGGAGCCGCGGATCTCCCCGTTTGAGAATACGACGATAATTTTCATATTTCTAGACTTAAGCTTTAAAACATGACATTAGAGGGTGAAAACCCAAAACAGTCCCCGGGCGGCCCCGTGGGAGGCACTAACACGTCCCACGGGACCAATGTAACTCGTAGGAACCGACCACGCAGCCGCGTGACTACGGGTTTGAGAATACGACGATAATTTGCATATTTCTAGACTTATGCTTAAAAACATGGCGTTAGAGGGTGAAAACCCAAAACAACCCCCTAACGGCATCGTGGGAGGCACCCACACCTCCCACGGGACCAATTTAACTCGTAGGAACTGACCGCGCAGCCGCGGGACTCCCTGTTTGAGAATACGACGATAGTATGCATATTTCTAGATTTAGGGTTAAAAACATAGCATTAGAGGGTGAAAACCCAAAACAGCTCCCGAACGACCCCATGGGTGGCACCAACACCTCCCACGGGACCAATGTAACTCGTAAGAACTGACCGCGCAGCCGTGGGACTCCCGGTTTGAGAATACAACGATAATTGGCATATTTCTACACTTAGGCTTAAAAACATGGCGTTAGAAGGTGAAAACTCAAAACAGCCCCCGAAAGGCCCCGTGGGAAGTACCAACACCTCCAACGGGACCAATGAAACTCATAGGAACTCACCGCGCAGCCGCGGGTCTCCCGATTTGAGAATACGACCATAATTTGCATATTTCTAGACTTAGGCTTAAAAACATGATGTTAGAGGGTGAAAACTAAAAATAGTCCCGGAACGGCCCTGTGGGAGGCACCAACACCTCCCACGGGACAAATCTAACTCGTAGGAACTGACCACGCAACCGCGAGACTCCCGGTTTGAGAATACGATGATTATTTGCATATTTCTAGACTTATGTTTAAAAACTTGGCGTTAGACCGTGAAAACCCAAAACAGCCCTCGAATGACCTCGTGGGAGGCACCCACACCTCCCACGGGACAAATGTAACTCGTAGGAACTGACCGCGCAGCTACGGGACTCTCGGTTTGAGAATACGACGGTAATTTGTATATTTCTAGACTTAAGCTTAAAAAATGGCGTTAGAGGGTGAAAACCCAAAACAGCCCCCGAACGGCCCCGTGGGAGGCACCAACACCTCCCACGGGACCAATGTAACTCATAGGAACTGATCGCGCATCCACGGGACTCCCGATTTGAGAATACGATGATAAATTACATATTTCTATACTCAAGCTCAAAAACATGGCGTTAGAGGGTGAAAACCCGAAATAGCCCCCGAACGGCCCCGTTGGTGGTATCAACACCACCCACGGGACCAATGTAACTCGTAGGAACTGACCACGCAGCCGCGGGACTCCCTCTTTGAGAATACGATGGTAATTTGCCTATTTCTAGACTTAGGGTTAAAAACATGGCATTAGAGGGTGAAAACAAAAAACAGTCCCCGTGGGTGCACTAACACCTCCCACGGGACCAATGTAACTCGTATAAACTGTTCGCGCCGCCGCGGGACTCCCGATTTGAGAATATGATGGTAATTTTCATATTTCTAAACTTAGGCTTAAAAATATGGCTTTAGAAGGTGAAAACCCAAAACTGCCCCCGAACGGCCCCGTGGGTGGCACCAACACCTCCCACAAGACCAACGTAACTCGTAGGAACTGACCAAGCAGCCGCGGGACTCCCAGATTGAAAATACGATGATAATTTGCATATTTCTAGACTTAGGCTTAAAAACTTGGTGTTAGAGGGTGAAAACCCAAAGGCCCCCGAACGGCCCCGCGGGTGGCACCAACACCTCCCACGGGACCAATGTAACTCGTAGGAACTGACCGCGCAGACGCGGGACTCCCGATTTGAGAATACCATGATAATTTGCATACTTCTAGACTTAGGGTTAAAAACATGGCGTTAGGGGGCAAAAATCCAAAACAGTCCCCGAACGGCCCCATGGGTGGCCCCAACACGTCCCACGGGACCAATGTAACTCATTGAAACTGACCGCGCAGCCACGGGTCTCCCAATTTGATAATATGATGGTAATTTGCATATTTCAAGACTAAAGCTTAAAAACATGGCGTTAAAATGGTAAAACCCAAAACATCCCCCGAACGGCCCCTTAGGAGGCACCAACACCTCCCACGGTACCAATCTAACTCGTACGAACTGACCGCGCAACCACAGGATTCCCGGTTTGAGAATACGATGATAATTCGCATATTTCTAGACTTAGGCTTAAAAACAAGGCGTTAGAGGGTGGAAACCCAAAATAGCCCCCGAACGGCCCCGTAGGAGGCACCAATACCTCCCACGGGACCAATGTAAGTCGTTGAAACTGACCGTGCAGCCACGGGACTCCCGGTTTGAGAATACGATGATAATTAGCATATATCTAGCATATATCTAGACTTAGGCTTAAAAACATGACATTAGAGGGTGAAAACCCAAAACAGTCCCCGGGCGGCCCCGTGGGAGGCACTAACACGTCCCACGGGACCAATGTAACTCGTAGGAACCGACCACGCAGCCGCGTGACTACGGGTTTGAGAATACGACGATAATTTGCATATTTCTAGACTTATGCTTAAAAACATGGCGTTAGAGGGTGAAAACCCAAAACAACCCCCTAACGGCATCGTGGGAGGCACCCACACCTCCCACGGGACCAATTTAACTCGTAGGAACTGACCGCGCAGCCGCGGGACTCCCTGTTTGAGAATACGACGATAGTATGCATATTTCTAGATTTAGGGTTAAAAAAATAGCATTAGAGGGTGAAAACCCAAAACAGCTCCCGAACGACCCCATGGGTGGCACCAACACCTCCCACGGGACCAATGTAACTCGTAAGAACTGACCGCGCAGCCGTGGGACTCCCGGTTTGAGAATACAACGATAATTGGCATATTTCTACACTTAGGCTTAAAAACATGGCGTTAGAAGGTGAAAACTCAAAACAGCCCCCGAAAGGCCCCGTGGGAAGCACCAACACCTCCAACGGGACCAATGAAACTCATAGGAACTCACCGCGCAGCCGCGGGTCTCCCGATTTGAGAATACGACCATAATTTGCATATTTCTAGACTTAGGCTTAAAAACATGACGTTAGAGGGTGAAAACTAAAAATAGTCCCGGAACGGCCCTGTGGGAGGCACCAACACCTCCCACGGGACAAATCTAACTCGTAGGAACTGACCACGCAACCGCGAGACTCCCGGTTTGAGAATATGATGATTATTTGCATATTTCTAGACTTATGTTTAAAAACTTGGTGTTAGACCGTGAAAACCGAAAACAGCTCTCGAATGACCTCGTGGGAGGCACCCACACCTCCCACGGGACCAATGTAACTCGTAGGAACTGACTGCGCAGCTACGGGACTCTCGGTTTGAGAATACGACGGTAATTTGTATATTTCTAGACTTAAGCTTAAAAAATGGCGTTAGAGGGTGAAAACCCAAAACAGCCCCCGAACGGCCCAGTGGGAGGCACTAACACCTCCCACGGGACCAATGTAACTCATAGGAACTGATCGCGCATCCACGGGACTCCCGGTTTGAGAATACGATGATAAATTACATATTTCTAGACTTAAGCTCAAAAACATGGCGTTAGAGGGTGAAAACCCGAAATAGCCCCCGAACGGCCCCGTTGGTGGCACCAACACCACCCACGGGACCAATGTAACTCGTAGGAACTGACAGCGCAGCCACGGGACTCTCGATTTGAGAATACGATGATAAGTTTCATATTTCTAGACTTAAGCTTAAAAAATGACGTTAGAGGGTGAAAACCTAAAACAGCCCCCGAATGGCCCCCTGCCCACGCCTTCCACGGGACCAATGTAACTCGTAGGAACTAACCGCGCAGCCACGGGACTCTCGATTTGAGAATATGACGATAATTTTTTCTAGACTTAAGCTTAAAAAATGGCGTTTGAGGGTGAAAACCCAAAACAGCCCCCGAACGGCCCCGTGGGAGGCACCAACACCTCCCATGAGACCAATGTAACTCGTAGGAACTGACCGCGCAGCCACGGGACTCACGGTTTAAGAATACGAGGATAATTTATATATTTCTAGACTTATGCAAAACATGGCGTCAGTGGGGTAAAATCCGAAACAACCCCCGAACGGCCCCGTGGGAGGCACCAACACCTCCCACGAAACCAATGTAACTCGTAAAAACTGAACGCGCAGCCGCGGGACTCCTGGTTTGAGAATACGATGATAATTTGTAAACATCTAGACTTAGGGTTAAAAATATGGCGTTAGAGGGTGAAAATCCAAAACAGTTCCCGAACGTCCCTATAGGTGGCACCAACACCTCCCACGGGACCAATGCAACTCACAGGAACTGACCACGTAGCCGCGGGTCACCCGGTTTTAGAATACGATGATAATTTACATATTTCTATAATTAGGCTTGAAAACATGGCGTTAGAGGGTGAAAATCCAAAACAGTCCCGGAACGGGCCAGTGGGTGGCACCAACACCTCCGACGGGACCACTGTAACTCGTAGGAACTGACCGAACAATCGCGGGACTCCCAGTTTGAGAATACGATGGTAATTTGCATATTTCCATCTTATTCTTAAAAACATGGGGTTAGAGGGTGAAAACCCAAAACAGCCCCCGAACGGCCCCGTGCGAGGCACCAACACCTCCCGCGGGACCAATGTAACTCGTAAGAACTGACAACATAGCTGCGGGACTCCCGGTTTGAGAATACGATGATAATTTGTATATTTCTAGACTTATGCTTAAAAACATGGTGTTAGAGGGTGAAAACCCAAAAACAACCCCCAAACGGCCCCGTGGGAGGCACCCACACCTCCCGTGGGACCAATGTAACTCGTTGGAACTGACCCCGGAGTCGCGGATCTCCCCGTTTGAGAATACGACGATAATTTGCATATTTCTAGACTTAAGCTTTAAAACATGACGTTAGAGGGTGAAAACCCAAAACAGTCCCCGGACGGCCCCGTGGGAGGCACCAACACGTCCCACGGGACCAATGTAACTCGTAGGAACCGACCACGCAGCTGCGTGACTACGGGTTTGAGAATACGACGATAATTTGCATATTTTTAGACTTATGCTTAAAAACATGGCGTTAGAGGGTGAAAACCCAAAACAACCCCCTAACGGCATCGTGGGAGGCACCCACACCTCCCACGGGACCAATTTAACTCGTAGGAACTGACCGCGCAGCCGCGGGACTCCCTGTTTGAGAATACGACGATAATATGCATATTTCTAGACTTAGCGGTAAAAACATGGCATTAGAGGGTGAAAACCCAAAACAGCTCCCGAACGACCCCATGGGTGGCACCAACACCTCCCACGGGACCAATGTAACTCGTAAGAACTGACCGCGCAGCCGTGGGACTCCCGGTTTGAGAATACAACGATAATTGGTATATTTCTACACTTAGGCTTAAAAACATGGCGTTAGAAGGTGAAAACTCAAAACAGCCCCCGAAAGGCCCCGTGGGAAGCACCAACACCTCCAACGGGACCAATGAAACTCATAGGAACTCACCGCGCAGCCGCGGGTCTCCCGATTTGAGAATACGACCATAATTTGCATATTTCTAGACTTAGGCTTAAAAACATGACGTTAGAGGGTGAAAACTAAAAATAGTCCCGGAACGGCCCTGTGGGAGGCACCAACACCTCCCACGGGACAAATCTAACTCGTAGGAACTGACCACGCAACCGCGAGACTCCCGGTTTGAGAATATGATGATTATTTGCATATTTCTAGACTTATGTTTAAAAACTTGGTGTTAGACCGTGAAAACCCAAAACAGCCCTCGAATGACCTCGTGGGAGGCACCCACACCTCCCACGGGACAAATGTAACTCGTAGGAACTGACCGCGCAGCTACGGGACTCTCGGTTTGAGAATACGACGGTAATTTGTATATTTCTAGACTTAAGCTTAAAAAATGGCGTTAGAGGGTGAAAACCCAAAACAGCCCCCGAACGGCCCCGTGGGAGGCACCAACACCTCCCACGGGACCAATGTAACTCATAAGAACTGATCGCGCATCCACGGGACTCCCGATTTGAGAATACGATGATAAATTACATATTTCTATACTCAAGCTCAAAAACATGGCGTTAGAGGGTGAAAACCCGAAATAGCCCCCGAACGGCCCCGTTGGTGGTACCAACACCACCCACGGGACCAATGTAACTCGTAGGAACTGACCACGCAGCCGCGGGACTCCCTCTTTGAGAATACGATGGTAATTTGCCTATTTCTAGACTTAGGGTTAAAAACATGGCATTAGAGGGTGAAAACAAAAAACAGTCCCCGTGGGTGCACTAACACCTCCCACGGGACCAATGTAACTCGTATAAACTGTTCGCGCCGCCGCGGGACTCCCGATTTGAGAATATGATGGTAATTTTCATATTTCTAAACTTAGGCTTAAAAATATGGCTTTAGAAGGTGAAAACCCAAAACTGCCCCCGAACGGCCCCGTGGGTGGCACCAACACCTCCCACAAGACCAACGTAACTCGTAGGAACTGACCAAGCAGCCGCGGGACTCCCAGATTGAAAATACGATGATAATTTGCATATTTCTAGACTTAGGCTTAAAAACTTGGTGTTAGAGGGTGAAAACCCAAAGGCCCCCGAACGGCCCCGCGGGTGGCACCAACACCTCCCACGGGACCAATGTAACTCGTAGGAACTGACCGCGCAGACGCGGGACTCCCGATTTGAGAATACCATGATAATTTGCATACTTCTAGACTTAGGGTTAAAAACATGGCGTTAGGGGGCAAAAATCCAAAACAGTCCCCGAACGGCCCCATGGGTGGCCCCAACACGTCCCACGGGACCAATGTAACTCATTGAAACTGACCGCGCAGCCACGGGTCTCCCAATTTGATAATATGATGGTAATTTGCATATTTCAAGACTAAAGCTTAAAAACATGGCGTTAAAATGGTAAAACCCAAAACATCCCCCGAACGGCCCCTTAGGAGGCACCAACACCTCCCACGGTACCAATCTAACTCGTACGAACTGACCGCGCAACCACAGGATTCCCGGTTTGAGAATACGATGATAATTCGCATATTTCTAGACTTAGGCTTAAAAACAAGGCGTTAGAGGGTGGAAACCCAAAATAGCCCCCGAACGGCCCCGTAGGAGGCACCAATACCTCCCACGGGACCAATGTAAGTCGTTGAAACTGACCGTGCAGCCACGGGACTCCCGGTTTGAGAATACGATGATAATTAGCATATATCTAGCATATATCTAGACTTAGGCTTAAAAACATGACATTAGAGGGTGAAAACCCAAAACAGTCCCCGGGCGGCCCCGTGGGAGGCACTAACACGTCCCACGGGACAAATGTAACTCGTTGGAAGTGACCATGCACGCACGGGACTCCCGCTTTGAGAATACGACGTTAATTTGCATATTTTAAGACTTAGGCTTAAAAATATGGCGTTAGAGGTTGGAAATCCAAAACAGCCCCCGAACGGCCCCGTGGGAGGCACCATCACCTCCCACGGGACCAATGTAACTCGTAGGAATTGACCGCGCAGCCGCGGGACTCTCGATTTGAGAATACAACGGTAATTTGCATATTTCTAGACTTAGGCATAAAAATATGGCGTTAGAGGGTGAAAACCCAAAACAGCCTCCGAACGGTCCCGTGGGTAGCACCAACACCTCCCACAGGACCAATGTAACTCGTAAGAACTGACCACGCAGCCACGGGACTCATGGTTTGAGAATACGATGATAATTTGCATATTTCTAGACATTAGGAAAACATGACGTTAGAGGGTGAAAACTCGTAACAGCCCTCGAACGGCCCCGTGGGTGGCACCAACACCTCCCACGGGACCAATGTAACTCGTAGGAACTAACCCCGCAGCCGTGGGTCTCTCGGTTTGAGAATACAATGATAAATTTTATATTTCTAGACTTAAGCTTAAAAACATGACGTTAGAGGGTGAAAACCCAAAATAATCCCCGAACAACCTCGTGGGAGGCACCAACACGTCCCACGGGACCAATGTAACTTGTAGGAACCGACCACGCAGCCGCAAGACTCCCAGTTTGAGAATTCGACGATAATTTGCATATTTCTAGACTTAGGCTAAAAAACATGACGTTAGAGAGTGAAAACTCAAAACAATCCCTGAACGGCTCCGTGGGAGGCCCCAACACATCCCACGGGACCAATGTAACTCGTAGGAACCAACCACGTAGGCGGGAGACTCACGGTTTGAGAATACGATGCTAATTTGCTTATTTCAAGACTTATGCTTAAAAATATGATGTTAGAGGGTGAAAACTCAAAACATCTCCCGAACGGCCCCGTGGGAGGCACCCACACCTCCCACAGGACCAATGTAACTCGTAGGAACTGACAGCGCAACCACGGGACTCTCGGTTTGAGAATACGACGATAAGTTTCATATTTCTAGACTTAAGCTTAAAAAATGACGTTAGAGGATGAAAACCTAAAACAGCCCCCGAACGGCCCCCTGGGAGGCAACCACGTCTTCCACGGGACCAATGTAACTCGTAGGAACTGACCGCGCAGCCGTGGGACTCTCGGTTTGTGAATACGATGATAATTTGCATATTTCTAGACTTTAGCAAAACATGACGTTAGAGGGTGAAAACCCAAAATAGCCCCTGAACGGCCTCGTGGGAGGCACCAACACCTCCCACGAGACCAATGTAACTCGTAGGACCTGACCGCGCAGCCACGGGATTCCCGGTTTAAGAATACAACGATAATTTACATACTTCTAGACTTAGGCAAAACATGGCGTCAATGGGGTAAAATCCGAAACAACCCCCGAACGGCCCCGTGGGAGGCACCAACACCTCCCACGAGACCAATGTAACTAGTAGAAACTGAACGCGCAGCCGCGGGACTCCTGGTTTGAGAATACGACGATAATTTGCATATTTCTAGACTTATGCTTAAAAACATGGCGTTAGAGGGTGAAAACCCAAAACAACCCCCTAACGGCATCGTGGGAGGCACCCACACCTCCCACGGGACCAATTTAACTCGTAGGAACTGACCGCGCAGCCGCGGGACTCCCTGTTTGAGAATACGACGATAATATGCATATTTCTAGACTTAGCGGTAAAAACATGGCATTAGAGGGTGAAAACCCAAAACAGCTCCCGAACGACCCCATGGGTGGCACCAACACCTCCCACGGGACCAATGTAACTCGTAAGAACTGACCGCGCAGCCGTGGGACTCCCGGTTTGAGAATACAACGATAATTGGTATATTTCTACACTTAGGCTTAAAAACATGGCGTTAGAAGGTGAAAACTCAAAACAGCCCCCGAAAGGCCCCGTGGGAAGCACCAACACCTCCAACGGGACCAATGAAACTCATAGGAACTCACCGCGCAGCCGCGGGTCTCCCGATTTGAGAATACGAACATAATTTGCATATTTCTAGACTTAGGCTTAAAAACATGATGTTAGAGGGTGAAAACTAAAAATAGTCCCCGAACGGCCCTGTGGGAGGCACCAACACCTCCCACGGGACAAATCTAACTCGTAGGAACTAACCACGCAACCGCGAGACTCCCGGTTTGAGAATACGATGATTATTTGCATATTTCTAGACTTATGTTTAAAAACTTAGCGTTAGACAGTGAAAACCCAAAACAGCCTTCGAATGACCTCGTGGGAGGCACCCACACCTCCCACAGGACCAATGTAACTCGTAGGAACTGACCGCGCAGCTACGGGACTCTCGGTTTGAGAATACGACGGTAATTTGTATATTTCTAGACTTAAGCTTAAAAAATGGCGTTAGAGGGTGAAAACCCAAAACAGCCCCCGAACGGCCCCGTGGGAGGCACCAACACCTCCCACGGGACCAATGTAACTCATAGGAACTGATCGCGCATCCACGGGACTCCCGGTTTGAGAATACAATGATAAATTGCATATTTCTAGACTTCAGCTCAAAAACATGGCGTTAGAGGGTGAAAACCCAAAATAGCCTCCGAACGGCCCCGTTGGTGGCACCAACACCACCCACGGGACCAATGTAACTCGTAGGAACTGACCACGCAGCCGCGGGACTCTCGCTTTGAGAATACGATGATAATTTGCCTATTTCTAGGCTTAGGGTTAAAAACATGGCGTTAGAGGGTGAAAACCAAAAACAGTCCTCGTGGGTGCACTAACACCTCCCACGGGACCAATGTAACTCGTATAAACTGTTCGCGCAGCCGCGGGACTCCCGATTTGAGAATATGACGGTAATTTGCATATTTCTAAACTTAGGCTTAAAAACAAGGCTTTAGAAGGTGAAAACCCAAAACTGCCCCCGAACGGCCCCGTGGGTGGCACCAACACCTCCCACAGGACCAATGTAACTCGTAGGAACTGACCAAGCAGCCGCGGGACTCCCAGATTGAGAATACGATGATAATTTGCATGTTTCTAGACTTAGGCTTAAAAACTTGGTGTTAGAGGGTGAAAACCCAAAGGCCCCCGAACGGCCCCGCGGGTGGCACCAACACCTCCCACGGGACCAATGTAACTCGTAGGAACTGACCGCGCAGCCGCGGGACTCCCGGTTTGAGAATACCATGATAACTTTCATATTTCTAGACTTAAGCTTAAAAAATGGCGTTTGAGGGTGAAAACCCAAAACAGCCCCCGAACGGCCCCATGGGAGGCACCAACACCTCCCACGAGACCAATGTAACTCGTAGGACCTGATCGCGCAGCCACGGGATTCCCGGTTTAAGAATACAAGGATAATTTACATATTTCTAGACTTAGGCAAAACATGGCGTCAGTGGGGTAAAATCCGAAACAACCCCCGAACGGCCCCGTGGGAGGCACCAACACCTCCCACGAGACCAATGTAACTCGTAGAAACTGAACGCGCAGCCGCGGGACTCTTGGTTTGAGAATACAATGATAATTTGTAAACTTCTAGACTTAGGGTTAAAAACATGGCGTTAGAGGGTGAAAATCCAAAACAGTCCCCGAACGTCCCCGTGGGTGGCACCAACACCTCCCACGGGACCAATTTAACTCACAGGAACTAACCACGTAGCCGCGGGTCTCCCGGTTTTAGAATACGATGATAATTTACATATTTCTATAATTAGGCTTGAAAACATGGCGTTAGATGGTGAAAATCTAAGACAGTCCCGGAACGGCCCCGTGGGTGGCACCAACACCTCCGACGCGATCACTGTAACTCGTAGGAACTGACCGAACAGTCGCGGGACTCCCGATTTGAGAATACGATGGTAATTTGCATATTTCCATCTTATTCTTAAAAACATGGGGTTAGAGGGTGAAAACCCAAATCAGCCCCCGAAGGCCCCGTGCGAGGCACCAACACCTCCCGCGGGACCAATGTAACTCGTAAGAACTGACAACGTAGCCGCGGGACTCCCGATTTGAGAAAACGATGATAATTTATATATTTCTAGACTTATGCTTAAAAACATGGCGTTAGAGGGTGAAAACCCAAAACAACCCCCAAACGGCCCCGTGGGAGGCACCCACACCTCCCGTGGGACCAATGTAACTCGTTGGAACTGACCCCGGAGCCGCGGATCTCCCCGTTTGAGAATACGATGATAATTTGCATATTTCTAGACATAAGCTTAAAAACATGACGTTAGAAGGTGAAAACCCAAAACAGTCCCCGGACGGCACCGTAGGAGGCACCAACACGTCCCACGGGACCAATGTAACTCGTAGGAACCGACCACGCAGCAGCGGGACTACGGGTTTGAGAATACGACGATAATTTGCATATTTCTAGACTTATGCTTAAAAACATGGCGTTAGAGGGTGAAAACCCAAAACAACCCCCTAACGGCATCGTGGGAGGCACCCACACCTCCCACGGGACCAATTTAACTCGTAGGAACTGACCGCGCAGCCCCGGGACTCCCTGTTTGAGAATATGACGATAATATGCATATTTCTAAACTTAGGGTTAAAAACATGGCATTAGAGGGTGAAAACCCAAAATAGCTCCCGAACGACCCCGTGCGTGGCACCAACGCCTCCCACGGGACCAATGTAACTCGTAAGAACTGACTGCGCAGCCGCGGGACTCCCGGTTTGAGAATACAACGATAATTGGCATATTTCTAGACTTAGGCTTAAAAACATGGCGTTAGAAGGTGAAAACTCAAAACAGCCCCCGAACGGCCCTGTGGGAAGCACCAACACCTCCAACCGGACCATTGTAACTCACAGGAACTCACCGTGTAGCCGCGGGTCTCCCGATTTGAGAATACGACGATAATTTGCATATTTCTAGACTTAGGCATAAAAACATGACGTTAGAGAGTGAAAACCCAAAACAATCCCTGAACGGCTCCGTGGGAGGCCCTAACACGTCCCACGGGACCAATGTAACTCGTAGGAACTGACCACGTAGCCGGGGGACTCACGGTTTGAGAATACGATGCTAATTTGCTTATTTCAAGACTTATGCTTAAAATTATGGCGTTAGAGGGTGAAAACTCAAAACATCTCTCGAACGGCCCCGTGGGAGGCACCCACACCTCCCACGGGACCAATGTAACTGGTAGGAACTGACAGCGCAGCCACGGGACTCTCAGTTTGAGAATACGATGATAAGTTTCCTATTTCTAGACTTAAGCTTAAAAAATGACGTTAGAGGGTGAAAACCTAAAACAGCCCCCGAACGGCCCCCTGGGAGGCACCCACGCCTTCCACGGGACCAATGTAACTCGTAGGAACTGATTGTGCAGCCACGGGACTCTCGGTTTGAGAATATGACGATAATTTGCATATTCCAGACTTAAGCTTAAAAAATGGCGTTTGAGGGTGAAAACCCAAAACAGCCCCCGAACTGCCCCGTGGGAGGCACCAACACATCCCATGAGACCAATGTAACTCGTAGGAACTGACCGCGCAGCCACGGGACTCCCGGTTTAAGAATACAAGGATAATTTATATATTTCTAGACTTATGCAAAACATGGCGTCAGTGGGGTAAAATCCGAAACAACCCCCGAACGTCCCCGTGGGAGGAACCAACACCTCCCACGAGACCAATGTAACTCGTAAAAATTGAACGTGCAGCCGTGGGACTCCTGGTTTGAGAATACGATGATAATTTGTAAACTTCTAGACTTAGGGTTAAAAATATGGCGTTAGAGGGTGAAAATCCAAAACAGTCCCCGAACGTCCCCGTGGGTGGCACCAACACCTCCCACGGGACCAATGCAACTCACTGGAACTGACCACGTAGCCGCGGGTCTCCCGGTTTTACAATACGATGATAATTTACATATTTCTATAATTAGGCTTGAAAACATGGCGTTAGAGGGTGAAAATCCAAAACAGTCCTGGAACGGGCCCGTGGGTGGCACCAACACCTCCGACGGGACCACTGTAACTCGCAGGAACTGACCGAACAATTGCGGGACTCCCAGTTTGAGAATATGATTGTAATTTGCATATTTCCATCTTATTCTTAAAAACATGGGGTTAGAGGGTGAAAACCCAAAACAGCCCCCGAACGGCCCCGTGCGAGGCACCAACACCTCCCGCGGGACCAATCTAACGCGTAAGAACTAACAACGTAGCCGCGGGACTCCCGGTTTGAGAATACGATGATAATTTGTATATTTCTAGACTTATGCTTAAAAACATGGCGTTAGAGGGTGAAAACCCAAAACAACCCCCAAACGGCCCCGTGGGAGGCACCCACACCTCCCGTGGGACCAATGTAACTCGTTGGAACTGAGCCCGGAGCCGCGGATCTCCCCGTTTGAGAATACGATGATAATTTGCATATTTCTAGGCTTAAGCATAAAAACATGACGTTAGAGGGTGAAAATCCAAAACAGTCCCCGGATGGCCCTGTGGGAGGCACCGACACGTCCCACGGGACCGATGTAACTCGTAGGAACCGACCACGCAGCCGCGGGACTACGGGTTTGAGAATACGATGATAATTTGCATATTTCTAGACTTATGCTTAAAAACATGGCGTTAGAGGGTGAAAACTCAAAACAACCCCCTAACGGCATCGTGGGAGGCACCCACACCTCCCACGGGACCAATTTAACTCGTAGGATCTGACCGCGCAGCCGCGGGACTCCCTGTTTGAGAATACGACGATAATATGCATATTTCTAGACTTAGGGTTAAAAACATGGCATTAGAGGGTGATAACCCAAAATAGCTCCCGAACGACCCCGTGGGTGGCACCAACACCTCCCACGGGACCAATGTAACTCGTAAGAACTAACCGCACAGTCGTGGGACTCCCGGTTTGAGAATAAAACGATAATTGGCATATTTCTAGACTTAGGCTTAAAAACATGGCGTTAGAAGGTGAAAACTCAAAACAGCCCCCGAAAGGCCCCGTGGGAAGCACCAACACCTCCAACGGGACCAATGAAACTCATAGGAACTCACCGCGCAGCCGCGGGTCTCTCGATTTGAGAATACGACCATAATTTTCATATTTCTAGACTTAGGCTTAAAAATATGACGCTAGAGGGTTAAAACCAAAAATAGTCCCCGAACGGCCCTGTGGGAGGCACCAACACCTCCCACGGGACAAATCTAACTCGTAGGAACTGACCACGCAACCGCGAGACTTCCGGTTTGAGAATACGATGATTATTTGCATATTTCTAGACTTATGTTTAAAAACATGGCGTTAGACCGTGAAAATCCAAAACAGCCCTCGAATGACCTCGTGGGAGGCACCCACACCTCCCACGGGACCAATGTAACTCGTAGGAACTGATCGCGCAGCTACGGGACTCTCGGTTTGAGAATACGATGGTAATTTGTATATTTCTAGACCTAAGCTTAAAAAATGGCGTTAGAGGGTGAAAACCCAAAACAGCCCCCGAACGGCCCCGTGGGAGGCACCAACACCTCCCACGGGACCAATGTAACTCATAGGAACTGACCTTGCAGCCACGGGACTTCCGGTTTGAGAATACGATGATAAATTAAATATTTCTAGACTTAAGCTCAAAAACATGGCGTTAGAGGGTGAAAACCCAAAATACCCCCCGATCGGCCCGGTTGGTGGCACAAACACCACCCACGCGACCAATGTAACTCGTAGGAACTGAGCACGCAGCCGCGGGACTCCCGCTTTGAGAATACGATGATAATTTGCTTATTTCTAGACTTAGGGTTAAAAACATGGTGTTAGAGGGTGAAAACCAAAAACAGTCCCCGTGGGTGCACTAACACCTCCCACGGGACCAATGTAACTCGTATAACCTATTTGCGCAGCCGCGGGACTCCCGATTTGAGAATATGACGGTAATTTGCATATTTCTAAACTTAGGCTTAAAAACATGGCTTTAGAAGGTGAAAACCCAAAACTGCCCCCGAACGGCCCCGTGGGTGGCACCAACACCTCCCACGGGACCAACGTAACTCGTAGGAACTGACCAAGCAGCCGCGGGACTCCAAGATTGAGAATACGATGATAATTTGCATGTTTCTAGACTTAGGCTTAAAAACTTGGTGTTAGAGGATGAAAACCCAAAGGCTCCCGAACGGCCCCGCGGGTGGCACCAACACCTCCCACGGGACCAATGTAACTTGTAGGAACTGACCGCGCAGCCGCGGGACTCTCGGTTTGAGAATACCATCATAATTTGCATACTTCTAGACTTAGGGTTAAAAATATGGCGTTAGGGGGCAAAAATCCAAAACAGTCCCCGAACGGCCCCATGGGTGGCCCCAACACGTCCCACGGGACCAATGTAACTCACTGAAACTGACCGCGCAGCCACGGGTCTCCCGATTTGAGAATATGATGGTAATTTGCATATTTCAAGACTTAAGCTTAAAAACATGGCGTTAAAAGGGTAAAACCCAAAACATCCCCCGAACGGCCCCTTAGGAGGCACCAACACCTCCCACGGTACCAATCTAACTCGTACGAACTGACCGCGCAACCACAGGACTCCCGGTTTGAGAATACGATGATAATTTTCATATTTCTAGACTTAGGCTTAAAAACAAGGCGTTAGAGGGTGGAAACCCAAAATAGCCCCCGAACGGCCCCGTAGGAGGTACCAATACCTCCCACGGGACCAATGTAAGTTGTTGAAACTGACCGTGCAGCCACGGGACTCCCGGTTTTAGAATACGATGATAACTAACATATATCTAGCATATATCTAGACTTAGGCTTAAAAACATGGCATTAGAGGGTGAAAATGTAAAACAGCCCCCGAACGGCCCCGTGGGAGGCACCAACACCTCCCACGGGATAAATGTAACTCGTTGGAACTGACCATGCACGCACGGGACTCCCGCTTTGAGAATACGACGTTAATTTGTATATTTTAAGACTTAGGTTTAAAAACATGGCGTTAGAGGTTGTAAATCCAAAACAGCCCCCGAAAGGCCCCGTGGGAGGCACCATCACCTCCCACGGGATAAATGTAACTCGTAGGAACTGACCGCGCAGCCGCGGGACTCTCGATATGAGAATACGACGGTAATTTGCATATTTCTAGACTTAGGCATAAAAACATGGCGTTAGAGGTTGAAAACCCAAAACAGCCTCCGAACGGTCTCGTGGGTAGCACTAACACCTCCCACAGGACCAATGTAACTCGTAAGAACTGACCACGCAGTCACGGGACTCATGGTTTGAGAATACGATGATAATTTGCATATTTCTAGACATTAGCAAAACATGACGTTAGAGGGTGAAAACTCGTAACAGCCCTCGAACGGCCCCGTGGGTGACACCAACACCTCCCACGGGACCAATGTAACTCGTAGGAACTAACCCCGCAGTCGCGGGTCTCTCGGTTTGAGAATACGATGAAAAATTATATATTTCTAGACTTAGGGTTAAAAACATGACGTTAGAGGGTGAAAACCCAAAATAATCCCCGAAAAACCCCGTGGGAGGCACCAACACGTCCCACGGGACCAATGTAACTTGTAGGAACCGACCACGCAGCCGCGAGACTCCCAGTTTGAGAATACGACGATAATTTGCATATTTCTAGACTTAGGCTTAAAAACATGACGTTAGAGAGTGAAAACCCAAAACAATCCCTGAACGACTCCGTTGGAGGCCCCAACACGTCCCACGGGGCCAATGTAACTCGTAGGAACCGACCACATAGCCGGGGGACTCACGGTTTGAGAATACGATGCTAATTTGCTTATTTCAAGACTTATGCTTAAAAATATGGCGTTAGAGGGTGAAAACTCAAAGCAGCTCTCGAACGGCCCCGTGGGAGGCACCCACACCTCCCACGGGACCAATGTAACTCGTAGGAACTGACAGCGCAGCCACGGGACTCTCGGTTTGAGAATACGACGATAAGTTTCATATTTCTAGACTTAAGCTTAAAAAATGACGTTAGAGGGTGAAAACCTAAAACAGCCCCCGAACGGCCACCTGGGAAGCACCCACGCCTTCCACGGGACCAATGTAACTCGTAGGAACTGACCGCGCAGCCACGGGACTCTCGGTTTGAGAATACGACGATAATTTTCATATTTCTAGACTTAAGCTTAAAAAAAGGCGTTTGAGGGTGAAAACCCAAAACAGCCCCCGAACGGCCCCGTGGGAGGCACCAACACCTCCCACGAGACCAATGTAACTCGTAGGACCTGACCGCGCAGCCACGGGACTCCCGGTTTAAGAATACAAGGATAATTTACATATTTCTAGACTTAGGCAAAACATGGCGTCAGTGGGGTAAAATCCGAAACAACCCCCGACCAGCCCCGTGGGAGGCACCAACACCTCCCACGAGACGAATGTAACTCGTAGAAACTGAACGCGCAGCCGCGGGACTCCTGGTTTGAGAATACGATGATAATTTGTAAACTTCTAGACTTAGGGTTAAAAACATGGCGTTAGAGGGTGAAAATCCAAAACATTCCCCGAACGTCCCCGTGGGTGGTACCAACACCTCCCACGGGACCAATGCAACTCACAGTAACTGACCACGTAGTCGCGGGTCTCCCGATTTTAGAATACGATGATAATTTACATATTTCTATAATTAGGCTTGAAAACATGGCGTTAGATGGTGAAAATCCAAAACAGTCCAGGAACGACCCCGTGGGTGGCACCAACACCTCAGACGGGACCACTGTAACTCGTAGGAACTGACCGAACAGTCGCGGGACTCCCGGTTTGAGAATACGATGATAATTTGCATATTTCCATCTTATTCTTAAAAACATGGGGTTAGAGGGTGAAAATCCAAAACAGCCCCCGAACGGCCCTGTGCGAGGCACCAACACCTCCCGCGGGACCAATGTAACTCGTAAGAACTGACAACGTAGCCGCGGGACTCCCGGTTTGAGAATACGATGATAATTTGTATATTTCGAGACTTATGCTTAAAAACATGGCGTTACAGGGTGAAAACCCAAAACAACCCCCAAACGGCCCCGTGGGAGGCAACCACACCTCCCGTGGGACCAATGTAACTCGTTGGAACTGACCGCGGAGCCGCGGATCTCCCCGTTTGAGAATACGAGGATAATTTGCATATTTCTGGACTTAAGCTTAAAAACATGACGTTAGAGGGTGAAAACCCAAAACAGTCCCCGGACGGCCCCGTGGGAGGCACCAACACGTCCCACGGGACCAATGTAACACGTAGGAACCGACCACGCAGCCGCGGGACTACGGATTTGAGAATACGACGATAATTTGCATATTTCTAGACTTATGCTTAAAAACATGGCGTTAGAGGGTGAAAACCCAAAACAACCCCCTAACGGCATCGTGGGAGGCACCCACACCTCCCACGAGACCAATTTAACTCGTAGGAACTGACCGCGCAGCCGCGGGACTCCCTGTTTGAGAATACGACGATAATATGAATATTTCTAGACTTAGGGTTAAAAACATGGCATTAGAGGGTGAAAACCCAAAACAGCTCCCGAACGACCCCGTGGGTGGCACCAACGCCTCCCACGGGACCAATGTAACTCGTAAGAACTGACCGTACAGTCGCGGGACTCCCGGTTTGAGAATACAACGATAATTGTCATATTTCTAGACTTAGGCTTGAAAACATGGCGTTAGAAGGTGAAAACTCAAAACAGCACCCGAACGGCCCCGTGGGAAGCACCAACATCTCCAACGGGACCAATGTAACTCATAGGAACTCACCTCGCAGCCGCGGGTCTCCCGATTTGAGAATACGACGATAATTTGCATAAATCTAGACTTAGTCATAAAAACATGACGTTAGAGGGTGAAAACCAAAAATAGTCCCCGAACGGCCCTGTGGGAGGCACCAACACCTCCCACGGGACAAATGTAACTCGTAGGAACTGACCACGCAACCGCGAGACTCCCGGTTTGAGAATACGATGATTATTTGCATATTTCTAGACTTATGTTTCAAAACATGGCGTTAGAACGTGAAAACCCAAAACAACCCTCCTCGTGGGAGGCACTTACACCTCCCACGGGACCAATGTAACTCGTAGGAACTGACCGCGCAGCTACGGGACTCTCGGTTTGAGAATACGTATGTAATTTGTATATTTCTAGACTTAAGCTTAAAAAATGGCGTTAGAGGGTCAAAACCCAAAACAGCCCCCGAACGGCCCCGGGGGAGGCACCAAAACCTCCCACGGGACCAATGTAACTCGTAGGAACTGACCGTGCAGCCAAGGGACTCCCGGTAAGAGAATACGATGATAATTTGCATATTTCTAGACTTAGGCTTAAAAAAATGGCGTTAGAGGGTGAAAATCCAAAACAACCCCCGAACGGCCCCGTGGCTGGCACCAACACGACCCACGGAACCAATATAACTCGTAGGAACTAACCACGCTGTCGCGGGACTCCTGGTTGGAGAATACAATGATAATTTACATATTTCTAGACTTAGGGTTAAAAACATGACGTTAGACGGTGAAAATCCAAAACAGTCCCCGAACGGCCCCGTGGGTGGCACCAACACTTCCCACCGGACCAATGTAACTCGTAGAAACTGACCGCGCAGCCACGGGACTCACGGTTTGAGAATACGACGGTAATTTGCATATTTCTAGACTTATGCTTAAAAACATGTTTTTAGAGGGTGAAAACCCAAAACAACCCCCGAACGGCCCCATGGGAGGCACCAACACCTCCCACGGGACCAATGTAACTCGTAGGAACTGACCACGCAGCCGCAGGACTCTCGGTTTGAGAATATGACGATAATTTGCATATTTTTAGATCTAGGGTTAAAAACATGACGTTAGAGGGTCAAAACCCAAAACAATCCCCGAACGGCCCCGTGGGTGGCACCAACACCTCCCACGGGACCAATGTAACTCGTAGGATTTGACTAAGTAGCCGCGGGCCTCCCGGTTTGAGAATACAATGATAATTTGCATACTTCTAGACTTAGGCTTAAAACATGGCGTTAGAGGGTGGAAACCCAAAATAGCCCCCGAACGACCCCGTGGGAGGCATCAACACCTCCCACGGGACCAATGTAACTCGTTGGAACTGACCGTGCAGCCACGGGACTCCCGATTTGAGAATACGATGATAATTTCCATATATCTAGACTTAGGCTCAAAAACATGGCGTTAGAGGGTGGAAACCCAAATTAGCCCCCGAACGGCCCCGTCGGAGGCACCAACACCTCCCACGGGACCAATGTAACTCGTAGGAACTGACCACGCAGCCACGGAACTGTCGGTTTGAGAATACGATGATAATTTGCATATTTCTAGACTTAGGCTTAAAAACATGGCGTTAGAGGGTGGAAATGCAAAACAGTCCCCGAACGGCCCCGTAAGTGGCACCAACACCTCCCACGGGACCAATGTAACTCGTAGAAACTGAGCACGCAGTCGTGGGACTCTCGATTTGAGAATACAATGATAATTTGCATATTTCTAGACTTAGGGTTAAAAATATGGCGTTAGAGGGTGAAAACCCAAAACAGCCCCCGAACGACCCCGTGGGAGGCACCAACACCTCCCATGGGACCAATGTAACTCGTAGAAACTGACCACGCAGCCGCGGGACTCTCAGTTTGAGAATACAATCATAATTTTCATATTTCTAGACTTAGGCATAAAAACATGGCATTAGAGGGTGAAAACCCTAAATAGCCCCCTAACGGCCCCGTGGGTGGCACCAACACCTCCCACGGGACCAATGTAACTCCTAGGAACGGACCGCACAGTCGCGGGACTCCCGGTCTGAGAATACGATGATAATTTTCATACTTCCAGATTTAGGGTCAAAAACATGGCGTTAGAAGGTGAAAACCTAAAGCAGCCCCCGAACGACCTCGTGGAAGGCACTCACACCTCCCACGGGACCAATGTAACTCGTAGGAACTGATCGCGCAGCGAAGGGACTGTCGGTTTGAGAATACGACGGTAATTTACATATTTTTAGACTTAAGCTTAAAAAATGGTGTTAGAGGGAGAAAACCCAAAATAGACCCCGAATGTCCCCGTGGGAGGCACCAACACCTCCCACGGGACCAATGTTACTCGTAGGAACTGACCGCGTAGCCACGGGACTCTCGGTTAGAGAATACGATGATAATTTGCATATTTCTAGACTTAGGCTTAAAAACATGGCGTTAGAGGGTGAAAACTCAAAACATCCCCCGAACGGCCCATTGGGTGGCACCAACACCACCCACGGGACCAATGTAACTCATAGGAACTAACCACGCAGTCGTGGGACTCCCGGTTTGAGAATATGATGAAAATTTACATATTTCTAGACCTAGAATTAAAAACATGACGTTAGAGGGTCAAAACCCAAAACAGTGCCCGAACGGCCCCGTGGGTGGCACCAACACCTCCCACGGGACCAATGTAACTCGTAGAAACTGACTGCGCAGCCACGGGACTCCCGGTTTGAGAATACTATGGCAATTTTTATATTTGTAGACTTAGGCTGAAAAACATGGCGTTAGAAGGTGAAAACCCAAAACAGCCCCCGAGCGTAACTCGTAGGAACTGACCACGCAGCCGCGGGACTCTCGGTTTGAGAATACGACGGTAATTTGCACATTTCTAGACTTAGGCTTAAAAACATAACGTTAGAGAGTGAAAACCCAAAATAGCCCTCGAACGGCCCCGTGGGAGGCACCAACACCTCCCACGGGACCAATGTAACTCGTAGGAACTGACCGCATAGCCGCGGGACTCCCGGCTTGAGAATATGATGATAATTTGCATACTTCTTGACTTAGGGTTAAAAACATGGCGTTAGAGGGTGAAAATCCAAAACAGTCCCCGAACGGCCCCATAGGTGGAACCAACACCTCCCACGAGACCATTGTAACTCATAAAAACTGACCACGCAGCCACGGCACTCCCGGTTTGAGAATACGACGGTAATTTGCATATTTCTAGACTTAAGCTTAAAAACATGGCGTTAGAAGGTAAAAACCCAAAATAGGGCCCGAACTGCCCCTTGGGAGGCACCAACACGTCCCAGGGGACCAATCTAACTCGTAGGAGTTGACTGCGCAGCCACGGGACTCCCGGTTTGAGAATACGACGATAATTTGCATATTTCTAGACTTGGGCATAAAAACATGACGTTAGACGGTGGAAACTCAAAATATCCCCCGAAAGGCCCCGTGGGAGGCACCAACACCTCCCACGGGACCAATGTAACTCGTTGGAACTGACCGTGCAGCCACGGGACTCCCGATTTGAGAATACGATGACAATTTGCATATATGTAGACTTAGGCTTAAAAACATGGCATTAGAGGGTGGAAACCCAAAATATCCCCCGAACGGCCCCGTGGGAGGTACCAACACCTCCCACGGGACCAATGTAACTCGTTGGAACTGACCGTGCAGGCATGGGACTCCCGGTTTGAGAATACGACGATAATTTATATATTTCTAGACTGAGGCTTAAAAACGTGACGTTAGAGAGTGGAAATCCAAAACAGCCCCCGAACGGCCCCGTGGGAGGTATCAACACCTCCCACGGGACCAATGTAACTCGTAGGAACTGAACGCGCCACCGCGGGACTCCCGATTTGAGAATACGACGGTAATTTTCATATTTCTAGACTTAGGCATAAAAACTTGGCGTTAGAGGGTGAAAACCCAAAACAGCCCCCCGAACGGCCCCGTGGGTAGCACCAACACCTCCCACGGGACCAATGTAACTCGTAGGATCTGACCACGTAGCCGCCGGACTCACGGTTTGAGAATAAGACGATAATTTCCATATTTCTAGACTTTAGCAAAACATGACGTTAGAGGGTGAAAACTCGAAATAGCCCTCGAACGGCCCCGTGGGTGGCACCAACACCTCCCACGAGACCAATGACACTCGTAGGAACAGACCCCGCAGCCGCGGGTCTCTCGATTTGAGAATACGATGATAATTAGCATATTTCTAGACTTAGGTTTAAAAACATGACGGTAGAGGGTGAAAACCCAAAACAGTCCCCAAACGGCCCCGTGGGAGGCACCAACCCGTCCCACGAGACCAACGTAACTCGTAGGAACCGATCACGCAGTCACGGGACTCCCGGTTTAAGAATACGAAGATAAATTGCATATTTCTAGACTTATGCTTAAAAACATGGCGTTAGAGGCTGAAAACTAAAAACAGCCCCCGAACGACGCCGTAGGAGGCACCCACGCCTCCCACGGGACTAATGTAACTCGTAGGAACTAACCGCGCAGCCACGGGACTCTTGGTTTGAGAATACGACAATAATTTTTATATTTCTAGACTTAAGCTTAAAAAATGGCGTTGGAGGGTGAAACCCCAAAACAGCCCCCGAACAGCCCCGTGGGAGGTAGCAACACCTCCCACGAGACCAATGTAACTCGTAGGAACTGATCGCGCAGTCACGGGACTCCCGGTTTGAGAATACGACGATAATTAGCATATTTCTAGACTTAGGCAAAACATGGCGTTAGTGGGGGAAAATCCGAAACAACCCCCGAACGGTCCCGTGGGAGGCACCAACACCTCCCACAGGACCAATGTAACTCGTTGGAACTGACCGTGCATGCATGGGACTCTCGGTTTGAGAATACGACGATAATTTGCATATTTCAAGACTTAGGTTTAAAAATATGGCGTTAGAGGGAGGAAATCCAAAACAACCCCCGAACGGCCCCGTGGGAGGTACCAACACCTCCCACGGGACCAATGTTACTCGTAGAAACTGAACGCGCCACCCCGGGACTCGCGGTTCGAGAATACGACGGTAATTTGCATATTTCTAGACTTAGGCATAAAAACATGGCGTTAAAGGGTGAAATCCCAAAACAGCCCCTGAACGGCCCCATGGGTAGCACCAACACCTCCCACGGGACCAATGTAACCCGTAAGAACTGACCACGCAGCCGCGGGAGTCACGGTTTGAGAATAAGATGATAATTTGCATATTTCTAGGCTTTAGCAAAACATGACGTTAGAGGGTGAAAACTCGAAACAGCCCTCGAACGGCCCTGTGCGTGGCACCAACACCTCCCACGGGACCAATGTAACTCGTAGGAATAGACCCCGCAGCCGCGGGTCTCCCGATTTGAGAATACGATGATAATTTGAATATTTCTAGACTTAGGCTTAAGAACATGACGTTAGAGGGTGAAAACCCAAAACAATCCCCAAACAGCCCCGTGGGAGGCACTAACACGTCCCACGGGACCAATGTAACTCGTAGGAACCGATCACGCAGCCGCGGGACACCCAGTTTGATAATACGACGATAATTTGCATATTCCTAGACTTATGCTTAAAAACATGGCATTAGAGGGTGAAAACCCAAAACAGCCCCCGAACGACCTCGTGGGAGGCACCCACACCTCCCACGGAACCAATGTAACTCGTAGGAACTGACCATACAGCCACGGGAGTCTCGGTTTGAGAATACGATGGTAATTTGCATATTTCTAGACTTAAGCTTAAAAAATGGCGTTAGAGGGTGAAAACCCAAAATAGCCCCCAAACGGCCCCGTGGGAGGCACCAACAACTCCCACGGGACCAATGTAACTCGTTGAAACTAAACGCGCTGCCACGGGACTCCCTATTTTTGAATAAGACGATAATTTGCATATTTCTAGACTTAGGCAAAACATGGCGTTAGTGGGGGAAAAGAAAAAACAACCCCCGAACGGCCCCGTGGGAGGCACCAACACCTCCCACGGGACCAATGTAACTCATAGGAACTGATCGCGCAGCCGCGGGACTCCCGGTTTGAGAATACCATGACAATTCGCATATTTCTAGACTTAGGCTTAAAAACATGGCGTTAGAGGGTGAAAACCTAAAACAGCCATCGAACGGCCTCGTGGGTGGCACCAACACCACCCACGGGACCACTGTAACACGTACGAACTAACCACGCAGTCGCGGGACACCCGGTTTGAGAATGCGATGATACTTTTCATATTTCTAGACTTAGGGTTAAAAACATGGCATTCGAGGGTGAACACCCAAACCAGTCCCCGAACATCCCCGTGGGTGGCAGTAACACCTCCCACGGGACCAATGTAACTCGTAGAAACTGAGCACGCAGCCGCGGGACTCCAGATTTGAGAATACGATGATAATTTGCATATTTCTAGACTTAGGGTTAAAAATATGGCGTTAGAGGGTAAAAACCCAAAATAGCCACCGAACGGCCCCGTGAGAGGCACCAACACCTCCCACGGGACCAATGTAACTCGTAGGAACTGACCACGCAGCCGCGAGACTCTCGGTTTGAGAATACGATGATAATTTGTATATTTCTAGACCTAGACTTAAAAACATGGAATTAGAGGGTGAAAACCCTAAATAGCCCCCGAAGGGCCCCGTGGGAGGCACCAACACCTCCCACGGGACCAATGTAACTCGTTGGAACTGACCGTGCAGCCACGGGACTCCCGGTTTGAGAATACGACGATAATTTGCATATATCTAGACTTAGGCTTAAAAACATGGCGTTAGAGGATGGAAACCCAAAACAGCCCGCGAACGGCCCCGTGGGAGGCACCAACACCTCCCACAGGGACCAATGTAAGTCGTTGGAACTGACCGTGCAGGCACGGGATTTCCGGTTTGAAAATATGAAGATAATTTTCATATTTATAGACTTAGGCTTAAAAACACGGCGTTAGAGGGTGAAAATCCAAAACAACCCCCGAATGTCCCCGTGGGAGGCACCAACACCTCCCTCGGGACCAATGTAACTCGTAGGAACTGAACACGCAACCGCGGGACTCCCGATTTGAGAATACGGTAGTAATTTGCATATTTCTAGACTTAGGCATAAAAACATGGTGTTAGAGGGTGAAAACCCAAAACAGCCATCGAACGGTCCCGTGGGTAGCACCAACACCTCCCACGGGACCAATATAACTCGTAGAAACTGACCACGCAGCCGCAGGACTCACAGTTTGAGAATACGATGATAATTTGCATATTTCTAGACTTAGGCATAAAAACATGATGTTAGAGGGTTAAAACCCAAAATAGCCTCCGAACGGCCCCATGGGAGGCACCAACACCTCCCACGGGACCAATGTAACTCGTAGGAATTGACCCCGCAGCCGCGGGAATCTCGCTTTGAGAATATGATGATAATTTGCATATTTCTAGACTTAGAGTTAAAAACATGGCGTTAGAGGGTGAAAACCCAAAACAGTCCCCGAACGTCCCCGTAGGTGCACCAACACCACCCACGGGACCAATGTAACTCGTAGAAACTGGTCGCGCAACCGCGGAACTCCCGGTTATAGAATATGACGGTAATTTGTATATTTCTAGACTTAGGCTTAAAAACATGGCGTTAGAAGGTGAAAACCCAAAACAGCCCCCGAACGGCCCCGTGGGTGGTACCAACACCTCCCACGGGACCAATGTAACTCGTAGGAACTGACCACGTAGCCGCGGGACTCCCGATTTGAGAATACGACGATAATTTGCATCTTTCTATACTTAGGCTTAAAAACATGGCGTTAGAGGGTGAAAACCCAAAACGGCCCCCGAACGACCCCGCGGGTGCACCAACACCTTCCATGGGACCAATGTAACTCGTAGGAACTGACCGCACAGCCGGGGGACTCCCGGTTTGAGAATACGATGATAATTTGTATACTTCTAGACTTAGGGTTAAAAACATGGCGTTAGAGGGTGAAAATCTAAAACGGTCCCCGAACGGCCCCATGGGTGGCCCAACACGTCCCACGGGACTAATGTAACTCATTGAAACTGACCGTGCAACCACGGGACTCCCGAATTGAGAATATGATGTTAATTTACATATTTCAAGACTTAAACTTAAAAACATGGCGTTAGAAGGTGAAAACGCAAAACATCCCCCGAACGGCCGCTTAGGAGGCACCAACACCTCCCACGGTACCAATCTAACTCGTAGGAACTGACCGCGCAACCACAGGACTCCCGATTTGAGAATACGAAGATAATTTGCATATTTCTAGACTTAGGCTTAAAAACAAGGCGTTAGAGGGTGGAAACCCAAAATAGCCCCCCGAACGGCCTCGTGGGAGGTACCATCACCTTCCACGGGACCAATGTAACTCATAGGAACTGACTGCGCAGTCGCGGGACTCTCGGTATGAGAATACGACGGTAATTGGCATATTTCTAGACTTAGGCATAAAAACATGGCGTTAGAGGGTGAAAACCCAAAACAGCCCCCGAACGGTCCCGTGGGTAGAACCAACACCTCCCATAGGACCAATGTAACTCGCAGGAACTGACCACGCAGCCACGGGACTCATGGTTTGAGAATACGACGATAATTTGCATATTTTCAGACTTTAGCAAAACAAGACGTTAGAGGGTGAAAACTCTTAACAGCCCTCGAAAGGCCCCGTGGGTGGCACCAACACCTCCCACGAGACCAATGTAACTCGTAGGAACTGACCCCGCAGTCGCGGGTTTCCAGGTTTGAGAACACGATGATAAATTGAATATTTTTAGACTTAGGCTTAAAAACATGACGTTAGAGGGTGAAAACCCAAAACAATCCCCGAACAACCCCGTGGGAGGCACCAACACGTCCCACAGGACCAATGTAACTCGTAGGAACCCACCACGTAGCCGCGGGACTCCCGGTTTGAGAATACGATGATAATTTGCATATCTCTAGACTTAGGCTTAAAAACATGACGTTAGAGGGTGAAAACCCAAACCAATCGCCAAACGGCTCCGTGGGAGGCCCCAACACGTCCCACGGGACCAATGTAACTCGTAGAAACCGACCACGCAGCCGCGGGGCTCACGGTTTGAGAATACGATGATAATTTGCTTATTTCTATACTTATGCTTAAAAATATGGCGTTAGAGGGTGAAAACTCAAAGCAGCTCCCGAACGGCCCCGTGGGAGGCACTCACACCTCCCACGGGACCAATATAACTCGTAGGAACTGACCGCGCAGCCACGGGACTCTCAGTTTGAGAATACGACGATAAGTTTCATATTTCTAGACTTAAGCTTAAAAAATGGCGTTAGAGGGTGAAAACCTAAAACAGCCCCCGAACATCCCCGTGGGAGGCACCCACGCCTTCCACGGGACCAATGTAACTCGTAGGAACTGACCGCGCAGCCACGGGACTCTCGATTTGAGAATACGATGATAATTTGCATATTTCTAGACTTAAGCTTAAAAAATGGCGTTCGAGGGTGAAAACCCAAAACAGCCCCCGAACGGCCCCGTGGGAGGCACCAACACCTCCCACGAGACCAATGTAACTCATAGGAACTGACCGCGCAGCCACGAGACTCCCGGTTTAAGAATACAACGATAATTTACATATTTCTAGACTTCGGCAAATCATGGCGTCAGTGGGGGAAAATCCAAAACAACCCCCGAACGGCCCCGTGGGAGGCACCAACACCTCCCGCGAGACCAATGTAACTCGTAAAAACATAACGCGCAGCCGCGGGACTCCTGGTTTGAGAATACGATGATAATTTGTATACTTCTAGACTTAGGGTTAAAAACATGGCGTTAGAGGGTGAAAATCCAAAACTGTCCCCGAGCGGCCCCAGGGTGGCACCAACACCTCCCACGGGACCAATGTAACTCGCAAGAACTGACCACGCAGTCGCGGGTCTCTTGATTTTAGAATACGAGGATAATTTACATATTTCTATAATTAGACTTGAAAATATGGCGTTAGAGGGTGAAAATCCAAAATAATCCCGGAACGGCCCCGTGGGTGGCACCAACACCTCCGACGGGACCAATGTAACTCGTAGGAACTGACCGTACAGCCGCAGGACTCGCGATTTGGGAATACGATGATAATTTTCATATTTCCATCTTATTCTTAAAAACATGGCGTTAGAGGGTGAAATCCCAAAACAACCCCCAAACGGCCCCGTGGGAGGCACCCACACCTCCCGTGGGACCAATGTAACTCGTAGGAACTGACCTCGGAGCCGCGGATCTCCCCGTTTGAGAACACGACGACAATTTTTCATATTTCTAGACTTAAGCTTAAAAACATGGCGTTAGAGTGTGAAAACCCAAACTAGCCCCCGAACGGCCCCGTGCGAGGCACCAACACCTCCCGCGGGACCAATGTAACTTGTAGGAACTGAGAACGTAGCCGCGGGACTCCCGGTTTGAGAATACGATGATAATTTTCATATTTCTAGACTTATGCTTAAAAACATGGCGTCAGAGGGTGAAAACCCAAAACAACCCCCAAACGGCCCCGTGGGAGGCACCCACACCTCCCGTGGTACCAATGTAACTCATAGGAACTGATCCCGGAGCCGCGGATCTCCCCGTTTGAGAATACGACGATAATTTTCATATTTCTAGATATAGGCTTAAAAACATGGCGTTAGAGGGTGAAAACCCAAAACAGCCCCCGAACACCCTCGTCGGAGGCACCAACACCTCCCACGGGACCAATGTAACTGGTAGGAACTGACCGCGCATCCACGGGACTTTCGGTTTGAGAATACGACGATAATTTTCATATTTCTAGATATAGGCTTAAAAACATGGTGTTAGAGGGTGAAAATCCAAAATAACCCCCGAACGGCCCCGTGGGTGGCACAAACACCACCCACGGGACCAATGTAACTCGTAGGAACTAACCACGCTGTCGCGAGACTCCCGGTTGGAGAATACAAGGATAATTTGCATATTTCGAGACTTAGGGTTAAAAACATGAAGTTAGAAGGTGAAACCCCAAAACAGTCCCCGAACGGCCCCGTGGCTGGCACCAACACCTCCCACGGGACCGATGTAACTCGTATGAACTGACTGCGTAGCCGCGGGACTCTCGGTATGAGAATATGACGATAATTTGCATATTTCTAGACTTATGCTTAAAAACATGGTGTTAGAGGGTGAAAACCCAAAACAACCCCCGAACGGCCCAATAGGTGGCACCAACACCACCCATGGGACCAATGCAACTCCTAGGAACTAACCACGCAGTCGCTGGACTCCCGGTTTGAGAATATGACAATAACTTGCATATTTTTAGACCTAGGGTTAAAAACATGGCGTTAGATATTGGAAACCCAAAACAGCCCCCGAACGGCCCCGTGGGAGGCACCAAAACCTCCCACGGGACCAATGTAAGTCGTTGGAACTGACCGTGCAGGCACGAGATTTTCGGTTTGAGAATACGACGATAATTTGCATATTTCTAGACTTAGGCTTAAAAACATGAAGTTAGAGGGTGAAAACCCAAAACAGCCCCCGAACGGCGACGTGGGAGGCACCAACACCTCCCACGAGACCAATGTAACTCGTAGGAACTGATCGCACAGCCATGGGACTCTCGGTTTGAGAATACAATCATAATTTACATATTTCTAGACTTAGGCAAAACATGGCGTTAGTGGGGGAAAATCCAAAACAACCCCCGAACGTCCCCGTGGGAGGCACCAACACCTCCCACGAGAACAATGTAACTCTTAGAAACTGAACGCATAGCCGCGGGACTCCTGGTTTGAGAATACGATGATAATTTGCATACTTCTAGACTTAGGGTTAAAAAGATGGCGTTAGAGGGTGAAAATCCAAAACAGTCCCCGAACGGGCCCGTGGGTGGCACCAACACCTCCCAAGGGACCAATGTAACTCGTAGGAACTTGCCGCGTAGCCGCGGGACTCCCGGTTTGAGAATACGATGATAATTTGGATATTTCCATACTTATTCTTAAAAACATGGCGTTAGAGAGTGAAAACCCAAAACAGCCCCCGAACGGCCCCGTGCGAGGCACCAACACCTCCCACGGGACCAACGTAACTCATAGGAAATGACAACGTAGCCGCGGGACTCCCGGTTTGAGAATACGATGATAATTTGTATATTTCTAAACTTATGCTTAAAAATATGGCGTTATAGGATGAACACTCAAAACAACCCCCGAACGGCCCCGTGGGAGGCACCCACGCCTCCCGTTGGACCAATAAAACTCGTAGGAACTGACCCCGGAGCCGCGGATCTCACCATTTGAGAATACGATGATAATTTGCATATTTCTTGACTTAAGCTTAAAAACATGACGTTAGAGGGTGAAAACTCAAAACAGTCCCTGAACGGCCCCGTGGGAGGCACCAACACGTCCACAAACCAATGTAACTCGTAGGGACCGACCACGCAGCCGCCGGACTCCCGGTTTGAGAATACGACGATAATTTGCATATTTCTGGACTTATGCTTAAAAACATAGTTTTAGAGGGTGAAAATCCAAAACAACCCCCGAACGGCATCGTGGGAGGCACCCACAACTCCCACGGGACCAATTTAACTCGTAGGAACTGACCGCGTAGCCGCGGGACTCCCTGTTTGAGAATACGATGATAATTTGCATATTTTTAAACTTAGGGTTGAAAACATGACATTAGAGGGACAAAACCCAAAATAGCTCCCGAACGGCCCCGTGGGTGGCACCACCACCTCCCACGGCACCAATGTAACTCGTAGGAACCGACCGCGCAACCGCGGGACTCCCGTTTGAGAATACAACGGTAATTTTCATATTTCTAGACATAGGCTTAAAAACATGGCGTTAGAAGGTGAAAACCAAAAACAGCCCCCGAACGGCCCCGTGGGAGGCACCAACACCTCCAACGGTATCAATGTAACTCGTAGGAACTCACCGCGCAGCCGCGGGTATCTCGATTATAGAATGCGATGATAATTTGTAAATTTCTAGACTTAGGTTTAAAACATGGCGTAAGAGGGTGGAAATCCAAAAGAACCCCCGAAAGGCCCCGTGGGAGGCACCAACACCTCCCACGGGACCAATGTAACTCGTAGGAACAGACCGCGCATCCACGGGACTCCCGGTTTTAGAATACGATGATAATTTGCATATTTCTAGACTTAGGCATAAAAACATGGCGTTAGAGGGTGGAAACCCAAAATATCCCCAAATCGACCCCGTGGGAGGCACCCACCCCTCCCACGGGACCAATGTAACTCGTAGGAACTGATCGCACAGACAAGGGACTCTCGGTTTGAGAATACGATGATAATTTTTATATTTCTAGACTTAAGCTTAAAAAATGGCGTTAGAGGGTGAAAATCCAAAACAGCCTCCGAACGGCCCTGTGGGAGGCACCAACACCTCCCACGGGACCAACGTTACTCGTAGGAACTGACCGTGCAGCTGCGGGACTCCCGGATAGAGAATATGATGATAATTTGCATATTTCTAGACTTAGGCTTAAAAACATGGCGTTAGAGGGTGAAAACCCAAAACAGCCCCCGAACGGCCCCATGGGTGGCACCAACACCTCTCACGGGACCAATGTAACTCGTAGGAACTAACCACGCAGTCGCGGGACTCCCGGTTGGAGAATACAATGATAATTTGCATATTTCTAGAATTAGGGTTAAAAACACGACGTTAGAGGGTGAAAACCCAAAACAATCCCCGAACGGCCCCGTGGGTGGCACCAAAACCTCCCACGGGACCAATGTAACTCGTAGAAACTGAGCACGCAGCCACGGGACTCCAGATTTGAGAATACGATGATAATTTGCATATTTCTAGGATTAGGGTTTAAAATATGGCGTTAGAGGGTGAAAATCGAAAACATCCCCCGAACGGCCCCGTGGGAGGCACCAACACCTCCCACGGGACCAATGTAACTCGTAGGAACTGACCACGCAGTCGCGGGACTCTCAGTTTGAGAATATGATGATAATTTGAATATTTATACACTTAGGCATAAAAACAAGGCATTAGAGGGTGAAAACCCTAAATAGCCCCCGAACGGCCCCGTGGGTCGTACCAACACCTGCCACGGGACCAATGTAACTCGTATGAACTGACCGCGCAGCCACAGGACTCCCGGTGTGAGAATACGATGATAATTTTTATACTTCAAGATTTAGGATCAAAAACATGGCGTTAGAGGGTGAAAACCCAAAACAGCCCTCGAACGACCTCGTGGGAGGCACCCACACCTCCCACGGGACCAATGTAACTCGTAGGAACTGACTGCACTGCCAAAGAACTCTCGGTTTGAGAATACGACGGTAATTTGCATATTTCTAGACTTAAGCTTAAAAAATGGCGTTAGAGGGTGAAAACCCAAAACAGCCCCCGAACGGCCCTGTGGGAGGAACCAACACCTCCCACGGGACCAATGTTACTCGTAGGAACTGACCACGTAGCCACGGGACTCCCGGTTAGAGAATACGATGATAATTTGCATATTTCTAGACTTAGGCTTAAAAACATGGCGTTAGAGGGTGAAAACCCAAAACATCCCCCAAACGGCCCATTGGGTGGCAGCAACACCACCCACGGGACCAATGTAACTCGTAGGAACTAGCCACGCATTCGCGGGATTCCCGGTTTGAGAATACGACGAAAATTTGCATATTTCTAGACCTAGGGTTGAAAACAAAACGTTAGAGGGTCAAAACCCAAAACAGTCCCCGAACGGCCCAGTGGGTGGTACCAACACCTCCCACGGGACCAATGTAACTCGTAGAAACTGACCGCCCAGCCACGGGACTCCCGATTTGAGAATACGACGGTAATTTGCATATTTCTAGACTTAGGCTTAAAAACATGGCGTTAGAAGGTAAAAACCCCAAACATCTCCCGAACGGCCCCGTGGGAGGCACCAACACCTCCCACGGGACCAATGTAACTCGTAGGAACCGACCACGCAGCCGCGGGACTCCCGGTTTGAGAATACGATGATAAATTGTCATATTTCTAGACTTATGCTTAAAAACATGGCGTTAGAGGGTGAAAACCCAAAACAGCCCCCTAACGGCACCGTGGGAGGCACCCACACCTCCCACGAGACCAATGTAACTCTTAAGCACGGGCCGCGCAGCAACGGGACTCTCGGTTTGAGAATACGACGATAATTTGCATATTTATAGACTTAAGCTTAAAAAATGGCGTTAGAGGGTGAAAACCCAAAATAGCCCTCGAACGGCCCCGTGGGAGGAACCAACAACTCCCACAAGACCAATCTAACTCGTAGGAACTGACCGCGTAGCCACGTTACTCCCGGTTTGAGAATACGATGATAATTTGCATATTTCTAGACCTAGGCTTAAAAACATGATGTTAGAGGGTGAAAACCCAAAACAGTCCCCAAACGGCACCGTGGGAGGCACTAACACATCCCACGGGACCAATGTAACTCGTAGGAACCGATCACGCAGCCACGGGACTCCGAATTTGAGAATACGACGATAATTTGCATATTTCTAGACTTATGCTTAAAAACATGGCGTTAGACGGTGAAAACCAAAAACAGCCCCCGAACGACCTCGTGGGAGGCACCCACACCTCCCATGGAACCAATGTAACTCGTAGGAACTGACCACACAGCCACGGGACTCTCGGTTTGAGAATACGACGATAATTTGCATATTTCTAGACTTAAGCTTAAAAAATGACGTTAGAGGGTGAAAACCCAAAATAGCCCCCGAACGGCCCTGTGGGAGGCACCAACAACTCCCACGGGACCAATGTAACTCGTAGGAACTGACCGCGTTGCCACGGGACTCCCGGTTTGAGAATAAGATGATAATTTGTGTATTTCTAGACTTAGAAAAAACCTGGTGTTAATGGGGGAAAATCCAAAACAACCCCCGAACGGCCCCGTGGGAAGCACCAACACCTCCCACGGGACCAATGTAACTCGTAGGAACTGATCGCGCAGCCGTGGGACTCCCGGTTTGAGAATACGATGATAATTTGCATATTTCTAGACTTAGGCTTAAAAACATGGCGTTAAAGGGTGAAAACCTAAAACAGCCACCGAACGGCCTCGTGGGTGGCTCCAACACCACCCACGGGACCAATGTAACACGTAGGAACTAACCACGCAGTCGCGGGACACCCGGTTTGAGAATACGACGATACTTTGCATATTTCTAGACTTAGGGTTAAAAACATGGCGTTCGAGGGTGAAAACCCAAAACAGTCCCCGTGGGTGGCACCAACACCTCCCACGGGACCAATGTAACTCGTAGAAACTGAGCACGCAGCCGCGGGACTCCCGATTTGAGAATACGATGATAATTTGCATATTTCTAGACTTAGGGTTTAAAATATGGCGTTAGTGGGTGAAAACCCAAAACAGCCCCCGAACGGCCCCGTGGGAGGTACCAACACCTCCCACGGGAATAATGTAACTCATAGGAACTAAACACGCAGCCGCGGGACTCTCGGTTTCGGAATACGATGATATTTTGCATATTTCTAGACTTAGGCTTAAAAATATGGCATTAGAGGGTGAAAACCCTAAATGGCCCCCGAACGGCCCCTTGGGTGGCACCAACACCTCCCACGGGACCAATGTAACTCGTAGGAACTGACCGCGCAGCCGTGGGACTCCCGGTCTGAGAATACGATGATAATTTTCATACTTCTAGATTTAGGGTCTAAAACATAGCGTTAGAGGGAGACAAATCCAAAACAGTCCCCGAACGGCCCCATGGGTGGACCACAACCTCCCACGGGACCAATGTAACTCATAGAAACTGACCGCACAGTCACGGGAATCCCGATTTGAGAATACGACGGTAATTTCCATATTTCTAGACTTAAGCTTAAAAACATGGCGTTAGAAGGTGAAAACCCAACATAGGCCCCGAACGGCCCCTTGGGAGGCACCAACACCTCCCAGGGGACCAATTTTACTCGTAGGAGTTGATCGTGCAGTCTTTGGACTCCCGGTTTGAGAATACGACGATAATTTTAATATTTCTAGACTTAGGCTTAAAAATATAGCGTTAGAGGGTGGAAACCCAAAATATCCCTCGAACGGCCTCGTGGGAGGCACCAACACCTCCCACGGGACCAATATAACTCGTTGGAACTGACCTTGCAGTCACGGGACTCCCGGTTTGAGAATACGACGATAATTTGCATATATCTAGACTTAGGCTTAAAAACATGGGGTTAGATGTTGGAAACCCAAAACAGCCCCCGAACGGTCCCGTGGGAGGCACCAACACCTCCCACGGGACCAATGTAAGTCGTTGGAACTGACCGTGCAGGCAGGGGATTTCCGATTTGAGAATACGACGATAATTTGCACATTTCTAGACTTAGGCTTAAAAACACGACGTTAGAGGGTGGAAATCCAAAACAGCCCCCGAACGGCCCCGTGGGAGGCACCAACACCTCCCACGGGACCAATGTAACTCGTAGGTACTGAACACACAGCCGCGGGTCTCCCGATTTGAGAATACAACAGTAATTTTAATATTTCTAGACTTAGGCATAAAACCATGGCGTTAGAGGGTGAAAACCTAAAACAGCCATCGAACGGCCCCGTGGGTAGCACCGACACCTCCCACGGGACCAATATAACTCGTAGGAACTGACCACGCAGCCGCGGGACTCACAGTTTGAGAATACGATGATAATTTGCATATTTCTAGACTTTAGCAAAACATGACGTTAGTGGGTGAAAATTCGAAACAGCCCTCGAATGTCCCCGTGGGTGGCACCAACACCTCCCACGGGACCAATGTAACTCGTAGAAATTGACCCCGCAGCCACGGGTATCCCGGTTTGAGAATACGACGATAATTTGCATATTTCTAGACTTAGGCTTAAAAACATGCCGTTAAAGGGTGAAAACCCAAAACAGTCCCCGAACGGCCCCATGGGAGGCACCAACACGTCCCACGGGGCCAATGTAATTCGTAGGAACCGACCACGCAGCCGCGGGACTCCCGGTTTGAGAATACTACGATATTTTTTATATTTCTAGACTTACGCTTAAAAACATGGCGTTAGAGGGTGAAAACCCAAAACAGTCCCCTAACGGCCTCGTGGGAGGCACCCACACCTCCCACGAGACTAATGTAACTCTTAAGCAGTGGCCGCGCAGCCACGGGACTCTCGGTTTGAGAATACGATGATAATTTGCATATTTATAGACTTCAGCTTAAAAAATGGCGTTAGAGGGTGAAAACCCAAAATAGCCCTCGAACGGCCCCGTGGGAGGAACCAACACCTCCCACTAGACCAATGCAACTCGTAGGAACTGACCGCGTAGCCACGGGACTCCCGGTTTGAGAATACGACGTTAATTTTCATATTTCTAGACTTAGGTAAAACATGGCGTTAGTGGGGAAAAATCTGAAACAACCCCCGAACGGCCCCGTGGGAGGCACCAACACCTCCCACGAGACCAATGTAACTCATTGTAACTGACCGAGCAGCCGCGGGAGTCCCGATTTGAGAATACGACTATAATTTGCATATTTCTAGACTTAGGCTTAAAAACATGGCGTTAGAGGGTGAAAATCCACAACAGCCCCCGAACGGCCCCGTGGGGGGGGCACCAACACCACCCATGGGACCAATGTAACTCGTAGGAACTGAGCATGCAGCCGCGGGACTCTCGATTTGAGAATACGACGATAATATTCATATTTCTAAACTTATATTTAAAAACATGGCGTTAGAGTGTGAAAACCCAAAACAGTCCCCAAAAGGCCCTGTGGGTGGCACCAACACCTCCCATGGGACCAATGTAACTCGTAGAAACTGACCGGGCAGCCACGGGACTCTCGGTTTGAGAATATGACGATAATTTGTATATTTCTAGAATTAGGCTTAAAAACATGGCGTTAGAAGGTGAAAACCCAAAACAGCCCCCGAACGGCCCCGTGGGAGGCATCAACACCTCCCACGGGACCAATACAACTCGTAGGAACTGACCACGCAGCCGCAGGACTCTCAGTTTGAGCATACGATGGTAATTTGTATATTTCTAGACTTAGGAATAAAAACATGGCGTTCGAGGGTGAAAACCCTAAATAGTCCCCCGAACGGCCCCGTGGGTGGCACCAACACCTCCCATGGGACCAATGTAACTCGTAGGAACTGATCGCGCAGCCGCGGGACTCCTGATTTGAGAATATGATGATAATTTGCATACTTCTAGACTTAGGGTTAAAAACATGGCGTTAGGGGGTGAAAATCCAAAACAGTCCCCGAATGGCCCCATGGGTGGGACCAACACCTCCAAGGGACCAATATAACTCATAGAAATAGACCGCGCAGCCACAGGACTCTCAGTTTGAGAATGCGAAGATAATTTGTATATTTCAAGATTTAAGCTTAAAAACATGGCGTTAGAAGGTGAAAACCCAAAATAGGCCCCGAACGGCCCCTCGGGAGGCACCAACACCTCTCACGGGACCAATCTAACTCATAGGAACTGACCGCGCAGCCACGGGACTCCAGGTTTGAGAATACGACGATAATTTGCATATTTCTAGACTTAGGCATAAAAACATGGCGTTAGAGGGTGGAAACCCAAAATAGCCCCCGATCAGTCCCGTGGGAGGCGCCAACACCTCCCACGGGACCAATTTAACTCGTTGGAACTGACCGTGCAGCCACGAGACGCTCGATTTGAGAATACGATGATAATTTGCATATATCTAGACTTAGGCTTAAAAACATGGCGTTAGAGGGTGGAAACCCAAAACAGCCCCCGAACGTCCCCGTGGGAGGCACCAACACTTCCCACAGGACTAATGTAACTCGTTAAAACTGACCGTGCAGGCACGAGACTCCCAGTTTGAGAATACGATGATAATTTGCAAAATTCTAGACTTAGGCTCAAAAACATGGCCTAAGAGGGTGGAAATCCAAAACAGCCCCCTAAAGGCCCCGTGGGAGGCACCAACACCTCCCACGAGACCAATGTAACTCGTAGGAACTAACCACGCTGTCGCGAGACTCCCGGTTGGAGAATACAAGGATAATTTGCATATTTCTAGACTTAGGGTTAAAAACATGAAGTTAGAGGGTGAAAACCCAAAACAATCCTCGAATGGCCCCGTGGGAGGCACCCACACCTCCCACGGTACCAATGTAACTCGTAGGAACTGACCGCGCAGCCAAGGGACTCTCGATTTGAGAATATGACGATGATAACTCGTAGATTTATGATTAAAAAATGGCGTTAGAGGCTGAAAACCCAAAACAACCCCCGAACGGCCCAGTAGGTGGCACTAACACCACCCATGGGACCAATGCAACTCCTAGGAACTAACCACGCAGTCGCAGGACTCCCGGTTTGAGAATACGATGATAATTTGCATATTTCTAGACCTAGGCTTAAAAACATGGCGTTAGAGAGTGAAAACCCAAAACATCCCCCGAAAGGCCATTGGGTGGCACCAACACCACCCACGGGACCAATGTAACTCGTAGAAACTTACCGCGTAGCCACGGGACTCCCGATTTGAGAATACGTCGGTAATTTTCATATTTCTAGACATAGGGTTAAAAACATGACGTTAGAGGGTCAAAACCCAAAACAGTCCCCGAACGGCCTCGGGGGTGGCACCAACACCTCCCACGAGACCAATGTAACTCGTAGAAACTGACCGCGCAGCCATGGGACTCCCGGTTTGAGAATACGATGGTAATTTGCATATTTCTAGACTTAGGCTTAAAAACATGGCGTTAGAAGGTGAAAACCCAAAACAGTCCTCGAACGGCCCCGTGAGAGGCACCAACACCTCCCATGGGACCAATGTAACTCGTAGGAACTGACCACGCAGCCACGAAACTGTCGGTTTGAGAATGCGACGATAATTTGCATATTTCTAGACTTAGGCTTAAAAACAAGACGTTAGAGGGTGGAAACCCAAAATAGCCTCCGAACGGCCCCCTGGGAGGCACCAACACCTCCCACGGGACCAATGTAACTCGTAGGAACTGACCGCGTAGTCGCGGGACTTCCGACCTGAGAATACGATGATAATTTGCATACTTCTATACTTAGGGTTAAAAACATGGCGTTAGAGCGTGAAAATCCAAAACAGTCCCCGAACGGCCCCATGGGAGGAACCAACACCTCCCACGAGACCATTGTAACTCATAGAAACTGACCGCGCAGCCACGGCACTCCCGGTTTGAGAATACGACGTTAATTTGCATATTGTTAGACTTAAGCTTAAAAACATGGCGTTAGAAGGTAAAAACCCAAAATAGGCCCCGAACGGCCCCTTAGGAGGCACCAACACGTCCCAGGGGACCAATCTAACTAGTAGGAGTTGACCGCGCAGCCACGGGACTCCTGGTTTGAGAATACGATAATAATTTGCATATTTCTAGACTTAGGCTTAAAAACATGGCGTTAGAGGGTGGAAACTAAAAATAGCCCCCGAAAGGCCCCGTGGGAGGTACCAACACCTCCCACCGGACCCATGTAACTCGTAGAAACTGAACGCGCAGCCACGGGACTCTCAGTTTGAGAATACGACGGTAATTTGCATATTTTTAGACTTAGGCTTAAAAACATTGCGTTAGAAGGTGAAAACCCAAAACAGCCCCCGAACGGCCCCGTGGGAGGCACCAACACCTCCCACGGGACCAATGTAACTCGTAGGAACTGACCACGCAGCCGCGGGACTCTCGGTTTGAGAATACGATGGTAATTTGTATATTTCTAGACTTAGGCTTAGAAACATGGCGTTAAAGGGTGAAAACCCAAAATAGCCCCCGAACGACCCCGTGGGTGGCACCAACACCTCCCACGGGACCAATGTAACTCGTAGGAACTGACCGCACATCCACGGGACTCCCGATTTGAGAATACGATGATAATTTGCATACTTCTAGACTTAGGGTTCAAAACATGGCGTTAGAGGGTGAAAATCCAAAATAGTCCCAGAACGACCCCATGGGTGGGACCAACACCTCCCACGGGACCATTGTAACTCGTAGAAACTGACCGCGCAGCCACGAGACTCCCGGTTTGAGAATACGATGGTAATTTGCATATTTCTAGACTTTAGCAAAATATGACGCTAGAGGGTGAAAACTCGAAACAGCCCTCGAACGGCCCCGTGGGTGGCACCAACACCTCCCACGGGACCAATGAAACTCGTAGGAACCGATCACGCAGCCGAGGGACTCCCAGTTTGAGAATACGATGATAATTTGCATATTTATAGACTTATGCTTAAAAACATGGCGTTTCAGGGTGAAAACCAAAAACAGCCCCCGAACGGCCTCGTGGGAGGCACCAACACCTCCCACGGGACCAATGTAACTCGTTGGAACTGACCGTGCAGGCATGGGACTCCCGATTTGAGAATACAACGATAATTTGCATATTTCAAGACTTAGGTTTAAAAACATGGCGTTAGAGGGTGGAAATCCAAAACAACCCCCGAACAGCCCCGTGGAAGGTACTAACACCTCCCACGGGACCAATGTTTCTCGTAGGAGCTGAATGCGCCACCGCGGAACTCGCGGTTTGAGAATACGACGATAATTTGCATATTTCTAGACTTAGGCATAAAAACATGGCGTTAGAGGGTGAAATCCCAAAACAGCCCCTGAACGGCCCCTTGGGTAGCACCAACACCTCCCATGGGACCAATGTAACTCATAGGAACTGACCACGCAGCCGTGGGACTCACGGTTTGAGAATAAGAACATAATTTGCATATTTCTAGGCTTTATCAAAACATGACATTAGAGGGTGAAAACTCGAAACAGCCCTCGAACGGCCCCGTGGGTGGCACCAACACCTCCCACGGGACCCATGTAAGTCATAGGAATAGACCCCGCAACCGCAGGTCTCCCGGTTAGAGAATACGATGATAATTTGCATATTTCTAGACTTAGGCTTAAAAACATGATGTTAGAGGGTGAAAACCCAAAACAGTCCCCAAACGGCCCCGTAGGAGGCACTAACACGTCCCACGGGACCAATGTAACTTGTAGGAACCGATCACGCAGCCGCGGGACTCCCAATTTGAGAATATGATGATAATTTGCATATTTCTAGATTAATGCTTAAAAACATGACGTTAGAGGGTGAAAACCCAAAAAAGCCCCCGAACGACCTCGTGGGAGGCACCCACACCTCCCACGGAACCAATGTCACTCGTAGGAACTGACCACACAGCCACGGGACTCTCGGCTTGAGAATACGACGGTAATTTGCATATTTCTAGACTTAAGCTTAAAAAATGGCGTTAGAGGGTGAAAATCCAAAATAACCCCCGAACGGCCCCATGGGAGGGACCAAAAACTCCCACGGGACCAATGTAACTCGTAGAAACTAAGCACGCAGCCGCAGGACTCCCGATTTGAGAATACGACGATAATTTGTATATTTCTAGACTTAGGGTTAAAAATATGGTGTTAGAGGGTGGAAACCCAAAACAGCCACCGAACGGCCCCGTGGGAGGCACCAACACCTCCCACGGGTCCAATGTAACTCGTAGGAACTGATCGCGCAGCCGCGGGACACCCGATTTGAGAATACGACGATAATTCGCATATTTCTAGACTTAGGCTTAAAAACATGACGTTAGAGGGTGAAAACCTAAAACAGCCACCGAACGGCCTCGTGGGTGGCACCAACACCACCCACGGGACCAATGTAACACGTAGGAACTAACCACGCTGTCGCGGGACACCCGGTTTAAGAATACGACGATACTTTGCATATTTCTAGACTTAGGGTCAAAAACATGGCTTCGAGGGTGAAAACCCAAAACAGTCCCCGAACGTCCCCATGGGTGGCACCAACACCTCCCACGGGACCAATGTAACTCGTAGAACTGAGCACGCAGCTGCGGGAATCCCGATTTGAGAATACGATGATAATTTGCATATTTCTAGACTTAGGATTAAAAATATGGCGTTAGAGGGTGAAAACCCAAAATATCACCCGAACGGCCCCGTGGGAGGCACCAACACCTCCCACGGGACCAATGTAACTCCTAGGAACAGACCACGCACCCGCGGGACTCTCGGTTTGAGAATACGACGATAATTTGCATATTTCTAGACTTAGGCTTAAAAACATGGCATTAGAGGGTGAAAACCTTAAATAGCCCCCGAACGGCCCCGTGGGTGGCACCAACAGCTCCCACGGGACCAATGTAACTCGTAGGAACTGACCGCGCAGCCGCGGGACTCCCGGTCTGAGAATACGATGATAATTTTCATACTTCTAGATTTAGGGTCAAAAACATGGCGTTAGATGGTAAAAATCCAAAACAGTCCCCGAACGGCCCCATGGGTGGACCAACACCTCCCACGGGACCAATGTAACTCATAGAAACTGATCGCGCAGTCACGGGACTCCCGATTTGAGAATACGAGGGTAATTTCCATATTTCTAGACTTAATCTTATAAACATGGCGTTAGAAGGTGAAAACCCAAAATAGGCCCCGAACGGCCCCTTGGGAGGCACCAACACCTCCCAGGGGACCAATCTAACTCGTAGGAGTTGACCGCGCTGCCACTGGACTCCCGGTTTGAGAATACGACGATAATTTGCATATTTCTAGACTCGGGCTTAAAAACATGGCGTTAGAGGGTGGAAACCCAAAATATCCCCCCGAACGGCCCCGTAGGAAGCACCAGCACCTCCCACGGGACCAAAATAACTCGTTCGAACTCACCGTGCTGTCACGGGACTCCCGATTTGAGAATATGACGATAATTTGCATATATCTAGACTTAGGCTTAAAAACATGGCGTTAGATGTTGGAAACCCAAAACAGCCCCCGAACGGCCCCGTGGGAGGCACCAACACCTCCCACGGGACCAATGTAAGTCCTTGGAACTGACCGTGCAGGCACGGGATTTCCGGTTTGAGAATACGACGATAATTTGCATATTTCTAGACTTAGGCTTAAAAACACGACGTTAGAGGGTGGAAATCAAAAACGGCCCCCGAACGGCCCCGTGGGAGGAACCAAAACCTCCCACGGGACCAATGTAACTCGTAGGAACTTAACACACAGCCGCGGGACTCCCGAATTGAGAATACGGCAGTAATTTGTATATTTCTAGACTTAGGCATAAAAACATGACGTTAGAGGGTGAAAACACAAAACAGTCATCGAACGGCCCCGTGGGTAGCACCAACACCTCCCACGGGAACAATATAACTCCTAAGAACTGACCACGCAGTCGCGGGACTCACAGTTTGAGAATACGACGATAATTTTCATATTTCTAGACTTTAACAAAACATGACGTTAGAGGGTGAAACTCAAAACAGCCCTCGAATGGCGCCGTGGGAGGCACCAACACTTCCCACAGGACCAATGTAACTCGTTAAAACTGACCGTGCAGGCACGAGACTCTCGGTTTGAGAATACGACGATAATTTGCAAATTTCTAGACTTAGGCTTAAAAATATGGCGTAAGAGGGTGGAAATCCATAACATCCCCCGAAAGGCCCCGTGGGAGGCCCCAACACATCCCACGGGACCAATGTAACTCGTAGGAACTGAACGCGCAGCCGCGGGACTCTCGGTTTGAGAATACGACGGTAATTTGCATATTTCTATACTTAGGCATAAAAATATGGCGTTAGAGGGCGAAAAAGCAAAACAACCCCCGAACGGCCCCGTGGGTAGTACCACCACCTCCCACGGGACCAATGTAACTCGTAGGAACTGACCACGCAACCACGAGACTCACGGTTTGAGAATACGACGATAATTTGCATATTTCTAGACATTAGCAAAACATGACGTTAGAGGGTGAAAACTCGAAACAGCCCTCGAACGGCCCCGTGGGTGGCACCAACACCTCCCACGGGACCAATGTAACTCGTAGGAATGGACCCCGCAGCCGCTGGTCTCCCGGTTTGAGAATACGATGATAATTTGCATATTTCTAGACTTAGGCTTAAAAACATGACGTTAGAGGATGAAAACCCAAAACAGTCCCCGAACGGCCCCGTGGGAGGCACCAACACGTCCCACGGGACCAATGTAACTCGTAGGAACCGACCACGTAGCCGCGAGACTCCCGGTTTGAGAATACGATGATAATTTGCATATTTCTAGACTTATGCTTAAAAACATGGCGTTAGAGGGTGAAAACCTAAAACAGCCCTCGAACATCCGAATGTAACTCGTAAGGACTGACCGCGCAGCCACGAGACTCACGATTTGAGAATACGACAATAATTTTCATATTTCTGGACTTAAGCTTAAAAATGACGTTAGACCGTGAAAACCCAAAACAGCCCTCGAACGACCCCGTGGGAGGCACCAACAACTCCCACGATACCAATGTAACTCGTAGGAACTGGTCGCGCAGCCACGGGACTCTCGGTTTGAGAATACGACGATAATTTGCATATTTCTAGACTTAGGCAAAACATGGCGTTAGTGTCGGAAAATCCAAAACAACTTCGAACGGCCCCGTGGGAGGTACCAACACCTCCCATGAGACCAATGTAACTCGTTGTAACTGACCGCGCAGCCGCGGGACTCACGGTTTGAGAATGCGACGATAATTTGCATATTTCTAGACTTTGGCTTAAAAACATGGCGTTATAGGGTGAAAACCCAAAACAGCCCCCGAACGGCCCCGTGGGTGGCACCAATACCACCCACGGGACCAACGTAACTCGTAGAAACTGACCACGCAACCGCGGGACTCCCGATTTGTGAATACGAAGATAATTTGCATATTTCTAGACTTAGGGTTAAAAACATGGCGTTAGAGGGTGAAAATCCAAAACAGTCCCCGAACGGCCCAGTGGGTGGCACCAACACCTCCCACGGGACCAATGTAACTCATAGGAATTGACCCCGTAGCCGCGGATCTCCCGGTTTGAGAATACGACGATAATTTGCATATTTCTAGACTTAGCCTTAAAAACATGATGTTAGAGCGTTAAAACCCAAAACAGTCCCCGAACGGCCCCATGGGAGGCACCAACACGTCCCACGGGACCAATGTAACTCATAGGAACCGACCACATAGCCGTGGGACTCCCGGTTTGAGAATACGACGATAATTTCCATATTTCTAGACTTATTCTTTAAAACATGGCATTAGAGGGTGAAAACCCAAAACAGTCCCGAACGGCCCCGTGGGAGGCTCCCACGGGACCAATGTAACTCGTAAGGACTGACCGTGCAGCCACGGGACTCTCGGTTTGAAAATACGACGGTAAATTGCATATTTCTAGACTTAAGCTTAAAAAAATGCATTAGAGGGTGAAACCCAAAATAGCCCTCGAACGGCCCCGTGGGAGGCACCAACACCTCCCACGAGACCAATGTAACTCGTAGGAACTGATCGCGCAGCCACGGGACTCCCGATTCGAGAATACGGCGATAATTTGCATATTTCTAAACTTAGGCAAAACATGGCGTTAGTGGGGGAAAATCCGAAACAACCCCCAAACGGCACCGTGGGAGGCACCAACACTTCCCATGAGACCAATGTAACTCGTTGTAACTGATCGCGCAGCCGCGGGACTCACGGTTTGAGAATACGACGATAATTTGCATTTTTTTAGACTTAGGCTTAAAAACATGGTGTTAGGGGGTGAAAACCAAAAACACCCCTGAACGACCCCGTGGGTGGCACCAACACCACCCACGGGACCAATGTAACTCGTAGGAACTGACCATGCAGACACGGGACTCCCGATTTGAGAATACGATTATAATTTGCATATTTCTAGACTTAGTGTTAAAAACATGGCGTTAGAGGATGAAAACCCAAAACAGTCCCCGAACGGCCCGGTGGGTGACACCAACACCTCCCACGGGACCAATGTAACTCGTAAAAACTGACCGCGCAGCCACGGGACTCCCGATTTGAGAATATGACGATAATTTGCATATTTCTAGACTTTGGCTTAAAAACATGGCGTTAGAAGGTGAAAACCCAAAACAGCCCCCGAACGGCCCCGTGGGTGGCACCAACACCTCCCACGGGACCAATGTAACTCATAGGAACTGACCCCGCAGCCGCGGGACTCCCGGTTTGAGAATACGACGGTAATTTGCATATTTCTAGACTTAGGCTGAAAAACATGGCGTTAGAGGGTGAAAACCCGAAACACCCCCCGAACGTCCCCGTGGGTGACACCAACACCTCCCACGGGACCAATGTAACTCGTAGGAACTGACCCCGCAGCCGCGGGACTCCCGCTTTGAGAATACGATGATAATTTGCCTATTTCTAGACTTAGGGTTAAAAACATGGCGTTAGAGGGTGAAAACCAAAAACAGTCCTCGTGGGTGCACTAACACCTCCTACGGGACCAATGTTACTCGTATAAACTGTTCGCGCAGCCGCGGGACTCCCAATTTGAGAATATGACGGTAATTTGCATATTTCTAAACTTAGGCTTAAAAACATGGCTTTAGAAGGTGAAAACCCAAAACTGCCCCCTAAAGGCCCCGTGGGTGGCACCAACACCTCCCACAGGACCAATGTAACTCGTAGGAACTGACCAAGCAGCCGCGGGACTCCCAGATTGAGAATACGATGATAATTTGCATGTTTCTAGACTTAGGCTTAAAAACTTGGTGTTAGAGGGTGAAAACCCAAAGGCCCCCGAACGGCCCCGCGGGTGGCACCAACACCTCCCACGGGACCAATGTAACTCGTAAGAACTGACCGCGCAGCCGCGGGACTCCCGGTTTGAGAATACCATGATAATTTTCATATTTCTAGACTTAAGCTTAAAAATATGGCTTTAGAGGGTGAAAACCCAAAACAGCCCCCGAACGGCCCCGTGGGTGGCACCAACACCTCCCACGTGACCATTGTAACTCGTAGGAACTGATCGCACCGCCACGGGACTCCCGATTTGAGAATACGACGATAATTTGCATATTTTTAAACTTAGGCAAAACATGGCGTTTGTGGGGGAAAATCCGAAACAACCCTCGAACGACCCTGTGGGAGGCACCAACACCTCCCACGAGACCAATGTAACTCGTTGTAACTCACCGCGCAGCCGCGGGACTCCCGGTTTGAAAATACGACAATAATTTGTATATTTATATACTTAGGCTAAAAAACATGGCGTTAAAGGGTGGAAACCCAAAACAGCCCACGAACGGCCCCGTGGGTGGCACCAACACCACCCACAGGACCAATGTAACTCGTAGGAACTGACCACGCAGCCGCGGGACACCCGGTTTGAGAACCCGAAGAAAATTTACATATTTCTAGACTTAGAATTAAAAACATGGCGTTAGAGGGTGAAAACTCGAGCCAATCCCTGAACGGCCCCGTGGGTGGCACCAGCACCTCCCACGGGACCAATGTGACTCGTAGAAACTAACTGCACAGCCACGAGACTCTCGGTTTGAGAATACGATGATAATTTGCATATTTCTAGACTTAGCCTTAAAAACATGACGTTAGAAGGTGAAAACCCAAATTAGGCCCCGAACGGCCCCGTGGGAGGCACCAACACCTCCCACGGGACCAATGTAACTCGTAGGATTTTACCACGCATCCACGGGACTCCCGGTTTGAGAATACGACGGTAATTTACATATTTCTAGACTTAGGCTTAAAAATATGGCGTTAATGGGTGAAAACTCAAAATAGCCCCCGAACGGCCCCGTTGGTGGCACCAACACCTCCCACGGGACTAATGTAACTCGTAGGAACTGACCGCGCAGCGGCGTGACTTCCGGTTTGAGAATACGATGATAATTTGCATATTTCTATACTTAGGCTTAAAAACATGGCGTTAGAGGGTGGAATCCAAAAACAGCCCCTGAACGACCCCGTGGGTGGCACTAACAGCTCCAACGGGACCAATATAACTCGTAGAAACTGAACGGGCAGCCGCGAGACTCTCGATGTGAGAATACGACGGTAATTTGCATATTTCTTGACTTAGGCATAAAAACATGGCGTTAGAGGGTGAAAACCCAAAACAGCCTCCGAACGGACCCGTGGGTAGCTCCAGCACCTCCCACGGGACCAATGTAACTCGTAGGAACTGGCCACGTAGCCACGGGACTCACGGTTTGAGAATACGATGATAATTTGCATATTTCTATACTTTAGTAAAACATGACGTTAGAGGGTGAAAACTCGAAACAGCCCTCGAACGGCTTCGTGGGTGGCACCAACACCTCCCACGAGACCAATGTTACTCGTAGGAACTGACCCCGCAGCCGCGGGTCTCCCAGTTTGAGAATACGACGATAATTTGTATATTTCTTGACTTAGGCTTAAAAACATGGCGTTAGAGGGTGAAACCCAAAAGAGCCCCCAATCGGCCCTGTGGGTGGCACCAACACCTCTCACGGGACTAATGTAACTCGTAGGAACTGACCACGCAGCCGCCGGACTTTCGATTTGAGAATACGATGGTAATTTTCATATTTCTAGACTCAGGCTTAAAATATAGCATTAGAAGGTGAAAACCCAAAACAGCCCCCGAACGACCCCATGGGAGGTACCAACACCTCCCATGGGACCAATGTAACTCGTAGGAATTAACCACGCATCCGCGGGACTCCCGATTTGAGAATACAACGGTAATTTGCATATTTCTAGACTTAGGCTTAAAAACATGGCGTTAGAGGGTGAAAACCCAAAACAGCCCCCGAACGGCCCCGTGGGTGGTATCAACACCTCCTACGGGACCAATGTAACTCGTAGGAACTGACCGCGCATCCGCGGGACTCCTGGTTTGAGAATACGATGATATCTTGCATATTTCTAGAATTAGGCTTAAAAACATTGCGTTAGAGGGTGGAAACCCAAAACAGCCCCCGAACGGCCCCGTGGGTGGCACCAACACCTCCCACGGGACCAATGTAACTCGTAGAAACCGACCGCGCAGCCGTGGGATTCCCGGTTTGAGAATACGATGGTAATTGGCATATTTCTAGACTTAGGCATAAAAACATGGCGTTAGAGGGTGGAATCCCAAAACAGCCCCCGAACGACCCCGTGGGTGGCACCAACAGCTCCAACGGAACCAATATAACTCGTAAAATCTGAACGCGTAGCCGCGGGACTCTCGGTTTGAGAATACGATGGTAATTTGCATATTTCTACACTTAGGCATAAAAACATGGCGTTAGAGGGTGAAAACCCAAAACAGCCCCCGAACAGCCCCGTGGGTAGCTCCAACACCTCCCACGGGACCAATGTAACTCGTAGTAACTGACCACGCACCCGCGGGACTCACGGTTTGAGAATACGATGATAATTTGTATATTTCTAGGCTTTAGTAAAACATGACGTTAGAGGCTGAAAACTCGAAACAGCCCTCGAACGGCTTCGCGGGTGGCACCAACACCTCCCACGAGACCAATGTTACTCGTAGGAACTGACCCCGCATCCGCGGGTCACCCGATTTGAGAATACGACGATAATTTGTATATTTCTTGACTTAGGCTTAAAAACATGGCGTTAGAGGGTGAAACCCAAAAGAGCCCCCAATCGGCCCCGTGGGTGGCACCAACACCTCTCACGGGACTAATGTTACTCGTAGGAACTGACCACGCAGCCGCGGGCCTTTCGATTTGAGAATACGATGGTAATTTTCATATTTCTAGACTTAGGCTTAAAATATGGCATTAGAAGGTAAAAACCCAAAATAGCCCCCGAACGGCCCCATGGGAGGTACCAACACCTCCCACGGGACCAATGTAACTCGTAGGAACTAACCACGCAGTCGGGGGACTCCCGGTTTGAGAATACGACGATAATTTGCATATTTCTAGACTTAGGCTTAAAAACATGGCGTTAGAGGGTGAAAACCCAAAACAGTCCCCGAACGGCCCCGTGGGTGGCACCAACACCTCCTACGGGACCAATGTAACTCGTAGGAACTGACCGCGCATCCGCGGGACTCCCGGTTTGAGAATACGATGATAATTTGCATATTTCTAGACTTAGGCTTAAAAACATTGCGTTAGAGGGTGGAAACCCAAAACAGCCCCCGAACGGCCCCGTGGGAGGCACCAACACCTCCCACGGGAACAATGTAACTCGTAGGAACTGATCGCGCAGCCACGGGACTCTCGGTTTGAGAATACGACGATAATTCGCATATTTCTAGACTTAGGCTTAAAAACACGGCGTTAGAGGGTGAAAACCTAAAACAGCCACCGAACGGCCTCGTGGGTGGCACCAACACCACCCACGGCACCAATGTAACACATAGGAACTAACCACGCTGTCGCGGGACACCCGGTTTGAGAATACGACGATACTTTGCATATTTCTAGACTTAGGGTTAAAAACATGGCGTTCGAGGGTGAAAACCCAAAACAGTCCCCGAACGTCCCCGTGGGTGGCACCAACACCTCCCACGGGACCAATGTAACTCGTAGAAACTGAGCACGTAGCTGCGGGAATTCCGATTTGTGAATACGATGATAATTTGCATATTTCTAGACTTAGGATTAAAAATATGGCGTTAGAGGGTGAAAACCCAAAATATCACCCGAACGGCCCCGTGGGAGCCACCAACACCTCCCACGGGACCAATGTTACTCGTAAGAACTGACCACGCAGCCGCGGGACTCTCGGTTTGAGAATACGACGATAATTTGCATATTTCTATACTTAGGCTTAAAAACATGGCATTAGAGGATGAAAACCTTAAATAGCCCCCGAACGGCCCCGTGGGTGGCACCAACAGCTCCCACTGGACAAATGTAACTCGTAGGAACTGACCGCGCAGCCGCGAAACTCCCGATCTGAGAATACGATGATAATTTTCATACTCCTAGATTTAGGGTCAAAAACATGGCGTTAGATGGTAAAAATCCAAAACAGTCCCCGAACGGCCCCATGGGTGGACCAACACCTCCCACGGGACCAATGTAACTCATAAAAACTGACCGCGCAGTCACGGGACTCCCGAATTGAGAATACGAGGGTAATTTCCATATTTTTAGACTTAAGCTTATAAACATGGCGTTAGAAGATGAAAACCCAAAATAGGTCCCGAACGGCCCCTTGGGAGGCACCAACACCTCCCAGGGGACCAATCTATCTCGTAGGAGTTGACCGCGCAGCCACTGGACTCCCGGTTTGAGAATACGACGATAATTTGCATATTTCTAGACTCGGGCTTAAAAACATGGCGTTAGAGGGTGGAAACCCAAAATATCCCCCGAACGGCCCCGTAGGAGGCACCAGCACCTCCCACGGGACCAATATAACTCATTCGAACTGACCGTGCAGCCACGGGACTCCCGATTTGAGAATACGACGATAATTTGCATATATCTAGACTTAGGCTTAAAAACATGGCGTTAGATGTTGGAAACCCAAAACAGCCCCCGAACGGCCGCGTGGGAGGCACCAACACCTCCCACGGGACCAATGTAAGTCGTTGGAACTGATCGTGCAGGCATGGGATTTCCGATTTGAGAATACGACGATAATTTGCATATTTCTAGACTTAGGCTTAAAAACACGACGTTAGAGGGTGGAAATCCAAAAAAGCCCCTGAACGGCCTCGTGGGAGGCACCAACACCTCCCACGGGACCAATGTAACTCGTAGGAACTTAACACACAGCCGCGGGACTCCCGATTTGAGAATACGGCAGTAATTTGTATATTTCTAGACTTAGGCATAAAAACATGACGTTAGAGGGTGAAAACCTAAAACAACCATCGAACGGCCCCTGGGTAGCACCAACACCTCCCACGGGAACAATATAACTCATAGGAACTGACCACGCATTCGCGGGACTCACAGTTTGAGAATACGATGATAATTTTCATATTTCTAGACTTTAGCAAAACATGACGTTAGAGGGTGAAACTCAAAACAGCCCTCGAATGGCCCCGTGGGAGGCACCAACACTTCCCACAGGACCAATGTAACTCGTTAAAACTGACCGTGCAGGCACGAGACTCTCGGTTTGAGAATACGACGATAATTTGCAAATTTCTAGACTTAGGCTTAAAAATATGGCGTAAGAGGGTGGAAATCCATAACATCCCCCGAAAGGCCCCGTGGGATGCCCCAACACCTCCCACGGGACCAATGTAACTCGTAGGAATGAACGCGCATCCGCGGGACTCTCGGTTTGAGAATACGACAATAATTTGCATATTTCTATACTTAGGTATAAAAACATGGCGTTAGAGGGCGAAAAAGCAAAACAGTCCCCGTACGGCCCCGTGGGTAGTACCACCACCTCCCACGGGACTAATGTAACTCGTAGGAACTGACCACGCAACCGCGAGACTCGCAGTTTGAGAATACGACGATAATTTTCATATTTCTAGACTTTAGCAAAACATGACGTTAGAAGGTGAAAACTCGAAACAACCCTCGAACGGCCCCGTGGGTGGCACCAACACCTCCCACGGGACCAATGTAACTCGTAGGAATGGTCCCTACAGCTGCGGGTCTTCCGGTTTGAGAATACGACGATAATTTGCATATTTCTAGACTTAGGATTAAAAATATGACGTTAGAGGGTGAAAACCCAAAAGAGTCCCCGAACGGCCCCGTGGGAGGCACCAACACGTCCCACGGGACCAATGTAACTCGTAAGAACCGACCACGTAGCCGCGAGACTCCCGGTTTGAGAATACGATGATAATTTTCATATTTCTAGACTTATGCTTAAAAACATGGCGTTAGAGGGTGAAAACCTAAAACAGCCCCCGAACCTCCCCGTGGGAGGCACCCACACCTCCCACGGGACGAATGTAACTCGTAAGGACTGACCGCGCAGCCACGAGACTCTCGATTTGAGAATACGACAATAATTTGCATATTTCTAGACTTAAGCTGAAAAAATGGCGTTAGACGGTGAAAACCCAAAACAGCCCTCGAACGGCCCCGTGGGAGGCACCAACACCTCCCACGATACCAATGTAACTCATAGGAACTGGCCGCGCAGCCACGGGACTCCCGGTTTGAGAATACGATGATAATTTGCATATTTCTAGACTTAGGCAAAACATGGCGTTAGTGTCGAAATATCCAAAAAAAAACCGAACGGCCCCGTGGGAGGCACCAACACCTCCCATGAGACCAATGTAACTCGTTGTAACTGACCGCACAGCCGCGGGACTCACGGTTTGAGAATGCGAAGTTAATTTGCATATTTCTAGACTTAGGCTTAAAAACATGGCGTTATAGGGTGAAAACCTAAAACAGCCCCCGAACGGCCCCGTGGGTGGCACCAATACCACCCACGGGACCAACGTAACTCGTAGAAACTGACCACGCAACCGCGGGACTCCCGATTGGTGAATACGATGATAATTTGCATATTTCTAGACTTAGGGTGAAAAACATGGCGTTAGAGGGTGAAAACCCAAAACAGTCCCCGAACGGCCCAGTGGGTGGCACCAACACCTCCCACGGGACCAATGTAACTCATAGGAATTGACCCCGCAGCCGCGGATCTCCCGGTTTGAGAATACGACGATAATTTGTATATTTCTATACTTAGTCTTAAAAACATGATGTTAGAGCGTGAAAACCCAAAACAGTCCCCGAACGGCCCCGTGGGAGGCACCAACACGTCCCACTGGACCAATGTAACTCATAGGAACCGACCACATAGCCGTGGGACTCCCGGTTTGAGAATACGATGATAATTTCCATATTTCTAGACTTATGCTTTAAAACATGGCATTAGAAGGTGAAAACCCAAAACAGCCCCCGAACGGCCCCGTGGGAGGCTCCCACGGGACCAATGTAACTCGTAAGGACTGACCGTGCAGCCACGGGACTCTCGGTTTGAGAATACGACGGTAAATTGCATATTTCTAGACTTAAGCTTAAAAAATGGCGTTAGAGGGTGAAACCCAAAATAGCCCTCGAACGGCCCCGTGGGAGGCACCAACACCTCCCACGAGACCAATGTAACTCGTAGGAACTGACCGCGCAGCCACGGGACTCCCGATTCGAGAATACGACGATAATTTGCATATTTGTAGACTTAGGCAAAACATGGCGTTAGTGGGGAAAAATCCGAAACAACCCCCAAACGGCACCGTGGGAGGCACCAACACTTCCCATGAGACCAATGTAACTCATTGTAACTGACCGCGCAGCCGCGGGACTCACGGTTTGAGAATACGATGATAATTTGCATATTTCTAGACTTAGGCTTAAAAGCATGGCGTTAGGGAGTGAAAACCCAAAACAGCCCCTGAACGACCCCGTGGGTGGCACCAACACCACCCACGGGACCAATGTAACTCGTAGGAACTGACCATGCAGATGTGGGACTCCCGGTTTGAGAATACGATGATAATTTGCATATTTCTAGACTTAGTGTTAAAAACATGGCGTTAGAGGATGAAAACCCAAAACAGTCCCCGAACGACCCCGTGGGTGGCAGCAACACCTCCCACGGGACCAATGTAACTGGTAGAAACTAACCGCGCAGCCACGGGACTCCCAATTTGAGAATACGACGGTAATTTGAATATTTCTAGACTTTGGCTTAAAAACATGGCGTTAGAAGGTGAAAACCCAAAACAGCCCCCGAACGGCCCCGTGGGAGGCACCAACACTCCCACAGGACCACTGTAACTCGTAGGAACTGACCACGCAGCCACGGGACTCCCGGTTTGAGAATACAATGGTAATTTGCATATTTCTAGACTTAGGCTTAAAAATATGGCGTTAGAGGGTGAAAACCCAAAACAGCCCCCGAACGGCCCCGTGGGTGGCACCAACACCTCCCACGTGACCATTGTAACTCGTAGGAACTGACCGCACCGCCACGGGACTCCCGATTTGAGAATACGATGATAATTTGCATATTTTTAAACTTAGGCAAAACATGGCGTTTGTGGGGGAAAATCCGAAACAACCCTCAAACGGCCCTGTGGGAGGCACCAACACTTCCACGAGACCAATGTAACTCGTTGTAACTCACCGCGCAGCCGCGGGACTCCCGGCTTGAAAATAAGACAATAATTTCTATATTTATATACTTAGGCTAAAAAACATGGCGTTAGAGGGTGGAAACCCAAAACAGTCCACGAACGGCCCCGTGGGTGGCACCAACACCACCCACGGGACCAATGTAACTTGTAGGAACTGACCACGCAGCCGCGGGACACCCGGTTTGAGAACACAAAGATAATTTACATATTTCTAGACTTAGAATTAAAAACATGGCGTTAGAGGGTGAAAACCCAAGTCAATGCCCGAACGGCCCCGTGGGTGGCACCAGCACCTCCCACGGGACCAATGGAACTCGTAGAAACTGACCGCGCTGCCACGAGACTCACGGTTTGAGAATACGACGGTAATTTTCATATTTCTAGACTTAGGCTTAAAAACATGACGTTAGAAGGTGAAAACCCAAATTAGCCCCCGAACGGCCCCGTGTGAGGCACCAACACCTCCCACGGGACCAATGTAACTCGTAGGAACTGACCACGCATCCACGGGACTCCCGAATTGAGAATACGACGGTAATTTACATATTTCTAGACTTAGGCTTAAAAATATGGCGTTAAAGGGTGAAAACTCAAAACAGCCCCCGAACGGCCCCGTTGGTGGCACCAACACCTCCCACGGGACTAATGTAACTCGTAGGAACTGACCGCGCAGCCGCGGGACTTCCGGTTTGAGAATACGATGATAATTTGCATATTTCTAGACTTAGGATTAAAAACATGGCGTTAGAGGGTGGAATCCCAAAACAGCCCCCGAACGACCCCGTGGGTGGCACCAACAGCTCCAACGGGACCAATATAACTCGTAGAAACTGAACGCGCAGCCGCGGGACTCTCGGTTTGAGAATACGACGGTAATTTACATATTTCTTGACTTAGGCATAAAAACATGGCGTTAGAGGGTGAAAACCCAAAACAGCCCCCGAACGGCCCCGTGGGTAGCTCCAACACCTCCCACGGGACCAATGTAACTCGTAGGAACTGACCACGCAGCCACGGGACTCACGGTTTGAGAATACGATGATAATTTGCATATTTCTAGACTTTTGTAAAACATGACGTTAGAGGGTGAAAACTCGAAACAACCCTCGAACGGCTTCGTGGGTGGCACCAACACCTCCCACGAGACCAATGTTACTCGTAGGAACTGACCCCGCAGCCGCGGGTCTCCCGGTTTGAGAATACGATGATAATTTGTATATTTCTTGACTTAGGCTTAAAAACATGGCGTTAGAGGGTGAAACCCAAAAGAGCCCCCAATCGGCCCCGTGGGTGGCACCAACACCTCTCACGGGACTAATGTAACTCGTAGGAACTGACCACGCAGCCGCGGGTCTTTCGATTTGAGAATACGATGGTAATTTTCATATTTCTAGACTTAGGCTTAAAATATGGCATTAGAAGGTGAAAACCCAAAACAGCCCCCGAACGGCCCCATGGGAGGTACCAACACCTCCCATGGGACCAATGTAACTCGTATGAATTAACCACGCAGCCGTGGGGCTCCCGGTTTGAGAATACGACGGTAATTTGCATATTTCTAGACTTAGGCTTAAAAACATGGCGTTAGAGGGTGAAAACCCAAAACAGCCCCCGAACGGCCCCGTGGGTGACACCAACACCTCCTACGGGACTAATGTAACTCGTAGGAAATGACCGCGCATCCGCGGGACTCCCGGTTTGAAAATACGATGATAATTTGCATATTTCTAGACTTAGGCTTAAAAACATTGCGTTAGAGGGTGGAAACCCAAAACAGCCCCCGAACGGCACCGTGGGTGGCACCAACACCTCCCACGGGACCAATGTAACTCGTAGAAACTGACCGCGCAGCCGTGGGACTCCCGGTTTGAGAATACGACGGTAATTGGCATATTTCTAGACTTAGGCATAAAAACATGGTGTTTGAGGGTGAAAACTCAAAACAGCCCCCGAATGGCCGTTTGGGTAGCACCAACACCTCCCACAGGACCAATGTAACTCGTAGGAACTGACCACGCAGCCGCGGGACTCACGGTTTGAGAATACGATGATAATTTGCATATTTCTAGACTTTAGCAAAACATGACGTTAGAGGGTGAAAACTCGAAACCGCCCTGGAATGGCCTTGTGGGTTGCACCAACACCTCCCCCGGGACTAATGTAACTCGTAGGAACTGACCCCAGAGTCGCGGGTCTCCCGGTTTGAGAATACGACGATAATTTGCATATTTCTAGACTTAGGCTTAAGAACATGGCGTTAGAGGGTGATAATCCAAAACAGACCCCGAACGGCCCCGTGGGTGGCACCAACACCTCTCACGGGACTAATGTAACTCGTAGGAACTGACCACGCAGCCGCGGGACTTCCGGTTTGAGAATACGACGGTAATTTGCATAGTTCTAGACTTAGGTATAAAAGTATTGATATGTTGATAATTTTAACTCATATATGCAATTTTTCAGGTTGATTAATTTTTTTGTAAAACTACTTGGTTACTGATATTTTTTTTATGTATCCTATCATTTGTAGAATTTTCGCACGCGGAACAAATTAAAGAGGCAATGGTTTACAACATGAAGATTGTTTACATGTTGTGGACATTCAAGATTTTGTTTTATTATGTGTTACAGCCTTGCGGGCTTTTATTGTTTAGTTTTATGGCCGTGCGGGCTTTTATAATTTGATTGTTGAATTTTATAGTTGTGCGGGCTTTATAATAAGCAGGTTTTACATTTACATGGTTTGGAATGTCAAGAAAATAGAGGAAACTCTGCCCAATTTTTTTTTGGTCTGTGAATTATTAAGACGTGTAATATTTTTAAGTTTGTATATATATTTGTTTATTAACAATGTTCTCGATTCGCAATTTGTGATTTTTTTTTTTGTTTTTCCAATAATAAATATTTCTAACACCTTGTACGCGTCCAACGTTACACGTAGCAACCGACGGTGCACTCACAGGACCCCTAATTTTAGGATTGGACCAAAAAAATACAATTTTTTTTCGTCGCGCGTAAAAATGATCGCGGCCAAAGTCCGCGACCATTTTTTTCCTTTCTTTCGTCACGGTTGTGGGTCACGGACTTGGGCCGCGGCCATTTTTTTTTGTCACGATTGTGGGTCGCGGACTTTGGTCGCGACCAATTTGTCACGGTTGTTGGTCACGGATGAGGGTCGCGACTAATTTTTATTTTATTTTTTTATCACGGTCGTGGGTTGCGGACTTTGGCCGCGACCATTTTTTTTTTTTTTTTTTTGTCACGAACGTGGATCGCGAACTTTGGCTGCGACCAATATGTCACGGTTGTGGGTCAAGGATGAGGTCCGCGACCCGTCACGGCATGGGTCACGGCCCAAGTCCGCGACCATCTGTCGTGACCCCTCTCGGCCATGACCATTTTTTGGTCACGAACTTGGACCGCGACCCACGAAAATGGTCACACCCGAAATGGTCACAACCCAAGTCCGCGACCCACAGGTTTGGTCAGGGATTTTGGTCGTACCAATCGCCAGTTTTGGTGTAGTGTGGGTGTTAACGACATAAGCAGTGAAATAGAAAGGAAACGGACCCTATCACAGCGGTGGGAAATGTTGAAAGAAATATTTGAAGAAGTGTTTGATTATTTGAAGAGAACTTAAAAATAATGGGGTTTATGGTGTATCTGATTTCTTTTCTCCCTCTCACTAAAAAAAACATGAAACCCTCTGTGAGTGTTTTGAAGAAGATGATAGCCTTTATTCAAAAAAAAAAGGGATTTTATGTTTTACATAAAAATGGGAAAAGGTGCACGAGTACCTCAGGCTAATGTCTTAGCTCCCAAATGATGAGACAAATAGTTGGGACTCCTAACGAGGAACCCAACGTGGAATGTCTTATGAAATCAGATTGTGACAAGAGGCCTTTATGCGAGGACCCCTCCCCCACCTCAAACAACGGTGAAGAACTCCTCACGTGTGGACAAGGAACCCAAGGCTGACAGCACTTCCAATGAGAATCTCCGATGAAATCGGATCATGACAAGGGGATTCTGGGAAAAGGTGCAGGAGTACCTATGGGCACAATCTCCAAGTGAAGAACCCCCCATGAGCAGCACCTTGTGTGAGGAACCACCAATAGCCCTATGTTCCAATGAGGAACCCCGTGAATAAGGGTCTTGGGGACTTCAAGAGAGGAACTCTCATCAGCAAACAACCCCCTGCCACAAATGATTTTCGCAAGGATTCCCCACCAGCAGCTGTTATAGGCGAGGAACCCAAATTCCGTGACGCCTCTGACGAGGAAACTCCAGGGGTACAGATCCCAAGTGAGGAGCCCTGGATGACCGGAATCCCAGATGGAGAACTTCCCATATAAATTTATAAAAAGCAGATGCAGATCGAATATAGACAGAAAGGCTTAGAATCGCGCAACAAAAGGTACGCCGGACTAATGTTTTCTATTTCTTAATAGAATAGTAGAACCTCTACTAGATTAGAAGAGGGTCCATGACATGAAGGTCTTTCCTCATTATACTTGGAGGAATACCCATCCCAAGGAAAAAGTATACTGAGCAAAGTCCTTACAGCATAACAGATATTTTTGGTGGTAAAGACCTGACCAGTAGGGGGTTATCCTCCTAGTAATAATAAATAAAAAAAATTCACTACATTTTTTTATTATTATTCCATACAGATTTATAGCCTAAAGAACAAGTCCTAACATGCTACCCCCTCTCTAAACTTTTTATTTTTCCAAGACAAAAAGGTTCCTAAGAAAAGTTTGGAACAAGGACCCTGCAGACCAAGGGAAATTTTCAAGTATAAAGAAATAATTATTTCTTTACTTATGATATATGTGAAATTTTATTCAAAGTTTGTGGGAAGGAGAAGGGCTAACCCCATCTCCTAGTTACTCCCTAAGAAATGAATGTGCATAACAAAATACCCCACAGTCACATGAGGTTGCTCTAAAAAAAATATACCCCAAAGTCACACGGGGTTGCACTAAAAAGTACCGCACAGTCACACGGGGCTGCACTAAATATATATATATAACTTGCTCAGTTATATGCAAGCGCCCCGCAGTTAGAGGAGAAGCTTCAAAATTTAACTTGAGCAGCTATGTGCAAGTACCCCACAGTTATAGGGGAAGTTTCAAAATATTAACTTTCTCAGCTATATGCAAGTACCCCGCAGTTAAAGGGGAAGCTTCCAAATTTGAACTTGCTCAGTTATATGCAAGTACCCCGCAGTTAGAGGGGCCACTTCAAAAATTTTAACTTACTCAGTTATATGCAAGTACCCCACAGCTAGAGGGGCAACTACCAAATTTTAATTTGCTCAGTTGTATGCAAGTACCCCGCAGTTAGAGGGGTAGCTCCAAAATTTTAACCTGCTCTCCTATATGCAAGTACCCCGCAGTTAGAGGGGCAGCTTCAGAAAAGATAACTTGCTCATACCTCATGTAGGTACCTCGCAGTTAGAAGGGACACCTCTAAAATGATGACTTTCTCATCTCATATGCAAGTACTCCCAGTGTTAGAGGGGCAACTCTAGAATGATAACTTGATCAGATCATAGGCAAGTACCCCACAGACTACGGGGCAGTTCAATCCCGAAATTCTCACAAAAAGTAAAGAAACTCATAGTACTTCAGGCTCCAAGGGCATAGGAGCGCTCACAGTCGTGAGCAAGTGCTAAGTATAAATATAAGGTGCGACAGTTTAGCACCTAAGGCTCTAAGGTCACCGGAGCGCTCACAGTCTTGAGCAACTGCCAAGGATAAATATAAGGTGCGATAGTTTAGCACCTAAGGCTCCAAGGGCACCGGAGCTCTCACAGTCTTGAGCAACTGTCAAGTATAAATATAAGGTGCGATAGTTTAGCACAGAAGGCTCCAAGGTCACCGGAGCGCTCACAGTCTTGAGCAACTGCCAAATATAAATATAAGGTATGATAGTTTAGCACCTAAGACTCCAAGGGCATCGGAGCGCTCATCATATTGAGCAATTGCCAAACATAAATGTGAGCTACGATAGTTTAGTACCTCATGCTCCAAGGCAACGGAGCGTACATCATATTGAGAAACTGCCAAATATAAATATAAGGTACGACAGTTTAGTACCTAAGGCTCCAAGGGCATCGAAGTGCTCATCATATTGAGCAACTGCCAAATATAAATATAAGGTATGACAGTTTAGTACCTAAGGCTCCAAGGGCACAAGAGCGCTCACAATATTAAATAATTGCCAAGTATAAATATAAGGTACGACAGTTTAGTACCTCATGCTCCAAGGGCAACGGAGCGCTCATCATATTGAGCAACTACCAAATATAAATATAAGGTACGACAATTTAGTACCTAAGGCTCCAAGGGCCCCGAAGCGCTCACAGTCTTGAGCGACTATCAAGTATAAATAAAAGATACGACAGTTTAGTACCGGGGGCTCTAAGGGAATTGGAGTGCCCATAAATAAAAGGTACGACAGTTTCGTGCACAAGTATCTCGACACTACAAGACACTTCTGCACAAGGGGGCTAATATTGAGAAGTCCTCAAGCGAGTGAACAAATAGTGAAATAGCCTGGAATATGGGGATCCACTTAGAGTGGCTCCACCTGCCCAAGATTGCAAGTTTGACAGAAAATAGCCTTGGGCGAGGGGATCCACCTCGAGCGACCCCTCTTCCCAAACTTGAGGCCATAGAAGAAGGCCAAGGGTGAGGGGATCACCACGAGCAACCCCTCTACCCAAGCTAGAAGGCCACAGAAGAAGGCCAAGGGTGAGGGGATCACCGCGAGCAACCCCTCTGCCAAAGATAGAAGGCCGCAGAAGAAGGCCAAGGGCGAGGGGCTCACCGCGAGAAACCCCTCTGCCGAAGACAGAAGGCACAGAAAAAGGCCAAGGGCGAGGGGCTCACCGCGAGCAACCCCTCCGCTCAGATAGAAGGCCACAGAAGAAGGCCAAGGGCGAGGGGCTCACTGCGAGAAACCCCTCTACAAAAGACGAAAGGACACAGAAGAAGGCCAGGGGAGAGGGTCTCACCGCGAGCAACCCCTCTACCCAAGATAGAAGGCCACAGAAGAAGGGCAAGGGAGAGGGTCTCGCCGCGAGCAACCCCTCTACCAAAGACAAAAGGCCACAAAAGAAGTCCAAGGGAGAGGGGCTCACCGCGAGAAATCCCTCTATCCATGATAGAAGGCCACAAAATAAGGCCAAGGGTGAGGGGCTCACCGCGAGCAAACCCTCTACCAAAGATAAAAGTCCATAAAAGAAGGCCAAGGGAGAGGGGTTCACCGCGAGCAATCCCTCTACCCAAGATAGAAGGCCACAGAAGAATTTCAAAGGAGAGGGGCTCACCACGAGCAACCCCTCTACCCAAGATAGAAGGCCACAAAAAAAAGGTCGATGATGAGGGGCTCACCATGAGCAACCCCTCTTAACAAAGTAGAAGGCCATATAAGAAGGCCAATAACGAGGGGATCATCGCAAGCGACCCATCTGCCCAAGTAGATACCGAGATAAGGAGGTCCACCATAAGTGGCCTCTTCTACAAAACCTGGGATGAAGTGACATAACATTTAATGACCCTAAGGGGAATAATGAAGGAACCCTAGAGTCCCTCAAAATTGAAAATTGAATTTATGGCATACAAAGCCTTTTGGTCTGCCCAACGCAAAAGACTTTTCACGAGGGGCTAATGTAGAAGGGTGTCTTCCCAAAATACTTTTTTTTTGGGGCGGGGGGTCCCTGCAGAAACCCAAGTTGAGAAGGGTCATCGTAAGGGTCCCTCCAGAAGCCCAAGTTGAGAAGGACCACCACAAGGGTCCCTGGAGAAACTCAAGTTGAGAAAGTTGAGAAGGGCCACCGCAAGGGTCCCTGCAGAAACTCAAGTTGAGAAGGGCCACCGCAGGGGTCCCTGTAGAAGCCCAAGTTGAGAAGGGCCACCACAAGCGTCCCTGCATAATCTCAAGTTGAGAAGGGTCCCTGCAGAAGCCCAAGTTTAGAAGGGCCACCGCAAGGGTCCCTGCAGAAACTCAAGTTCAGAAGGGCCACCGTAAGGGCCCTGTAGAAACTCAAGTTGATAAGGGCTACCGTAAGGGTCCCTACAGAAACTCAAGTTGAGAAGGGACACCGAAAGGTCCCTGTAGAATCCCAAGTTGAGAAGGGCCACCACAAGGGTCCCTGTAGAAACTCAAGTTGAGAAGGGCCACACCAAGGGTCCCTGCAGAAGCCCAAGTAGAGAGGGCCCCCAAGGGGTCCCTGCAGGAACTCAAGTTGAGAAGGAACCATTGTTAAGAGGGACTTCCCCAAGGTCTCCGCAGAAACTCACGATGAGAGGGACCCCACCAAAGTGGCAGTAGAAGCCTACATTGATAGGGCCATCGCAAGGGTCCCTGCAAACTCTCAAGTTGAGAAGGGCCACCGCAAGGGTCCCTACAGAAACTCAAGTTGAGAAAGGCCACTGCAAGGGTCCCTGCAAAAGCCCAAGTGAGAAGGGACACCGCAAGGGACCTGTAGAAACTCAAGTTGAGAAGGGCCACCGCAAGGGTCCCTGCAGAAGCCCAAGCTGAGAGGGCCCCCCGCAAGTGTCCCTGCGGGAACTCAAGTTAAGAAGGAACCAGTGTTATCTCCACAGAAACTCACGATGAGAGGAACCCCACCAAAGTGGCAGCAGAGTCCTACGATGAGAAGGTCCCCGCAAGGGCCCCTGCAGAAACTCACGTTGAGAATGAACTTCGCTTAGATGGCGTCAGAAGCCCAGGTTGAGAAGGAATCCCCCCAAGGTCCCTACAGAAATGACATTTGATAAGGAACCCCAACTAGGGTTCCTCAACAGCAGAAACTTATATGGGAGGAGGGACCTGCAAGGTCCTTCCCCCTCAGCTCCCAAAAAACCAAGTTAGGATGATGGGGTGTTTACCATAAGCAACCCCTCATCATGAAAAAGAACAGAAGTAGTAACACTTATTTTCTTGTACAAGTTGCCTAGTTGAGCAAGCAGGGCTCAAGTAGACCAATTGGGATCTCTTGGGAGTTTTGGCTTGGCAGCTGAGGGGCAAGGTATGTTGAGCAAGCTCAACCACTTAACACTGTAGGATTGAGAGAATACTAGTAGGAAGACCCAGAAGTCACTCACGACTACACACACCTCACACTTAGTCACAAGTGAAGTGAGTAGCCAAAGAGCTGGCTGCTCACAAGAAAAGAACTGTTCATAAAATCATTTTAAAGGAGAGGGTCCTCTAGGCCCCACTCAAGAAAAATTATTTTAGAATGGGCCCTCAAGACCTCCCCTCAAGCTTACAAAGATTTTAGAGGAGGTGGTCCTCGAGACCCCCCTCAAGTTTACAAAGTTTGTACCAAAAGTTACCGTTTCAAAAGATATTTATCAAATCAGATATTTTGTCTCCATTAGATGATATATTTACTTTTTGATTTTGGTTGGCACCAAGTGGCACCTGCCAGAGGGGACAGGCAGAGCTGCCTGCAGGTAGGGACAAATAGTACACTGCGGACTTTGTCCCTCACCAACCCTCTAAGTTTTGGCGCCAAAAGTTCCAACCCAGCCCTAGTTCCCAAGTATAAATAGGACCCCTGGGCAAGGTCATAAAATATAAAAAAAACTCAATAGCACTGTTACTCTGCAGAAATCACACCAGACTTCATAGTATTCTCTCCCTGCTCTCTCTCTAGTGCTAAGTGCCTTATTCTTTCACTCCCCACTGATAGTCATCATTCTCAGGAGCTCCTCTTGAGAAAATTACTATTATTTTTGTGAAAGTTCATCTTCTTGCAGGGAGGGAGTTCCAGCTTGAGCTCCATTTTTACAAAAAGGAGAAGGTTTTACCAGAAGCTGCTCCAGAAGTTCTTGAGAACCTTGCAGACAGCGTCCATTAGAGTAGATCACGCCTCACCCTTTCCAGTTATTCATAGACCCCAGTCTCACTACCCTCCTACACCTATAGTAGGTAGATATATTTCTCCTCATAGGTGAGTTATTTTCATATCTCCATAGAGTAGGTGTGCTTATTGTTGGTTTTTTCCTAGTGATGGTCCGGGTTTTTTCTAGTCTTAGATTTTTTTCAATGCATAATTATTTATATCTTTAATTAAATGTGTACTATATATATGTTTGTTTTAGTTTATTATCTTTGGTTTTATATTTTTTGACAAATACAAAAGGATTTTTGTACTGATAAATTTTAAGAAAAAGCAAAAAGGGATTTTGTTTTCTTTATGAACATAAAAAAACAATAGATTTTGGTTTTGGGGATTTTTTTGGATAAATAATGTTGACATGATTGAACATTTATAGAACACATGTTGAATTTTATTTCCCCATTATTCAATTTGAATATTAGGAAGGTATTGTGAACTTGTCCATGTTTCTTAGTCATTCATATGAAGTTCTCCGAGAACAACTCATGTTGACTATGTTGCGATCGTTACCATATCGCACATACATATGCACGAGTTGACTAGGTTTCACTTCTGATTTTGATTTGAAAATTTTACTTGCACTTGCTTTCACTCAATTTAGCTTGATTTTTGGCATGTGCTTGTAAAAATCGTTGCTTGTGCTGAATTAAAAATAATGAGAAAATCTTTGGTGAGTGGTACCCAAAGGGATGTTAAAAAACATTGGCAAAAAAACTTATTTTGATGTGCTAGTGAGAGAAAAGACAAAATCATTCATTTATGCAAATGCACACTCTCAATAAATAAAAAGAAAAATCTAAATGGCACGTGTTTAAGGGAGTTATAAGTTGAATATCAATAGGGTCGCACATTTTCGTCCACATTATTTTAGGTCTTAATAGGCATGAACTTATGAACACTTAAAGTTTATTCCTGTATGGTCGAGTTTTAATTATTTTCAACTATGGGTTGCATCTAAGGGTTCATCGATAACATAAGTGGGGGAATATACTTTTTTGGGTTTCGATTTCATTACTCTTCCTATTAGATAGCTTGAGGGGGATTTCATAGATTTGACGTTGTCTTGATTTATGATATTCACTTGTGTTTAGTTTAGTTTGGTTTAGTTTATTTGTTTTTGTCATGTTAAGATATGTATTTGTTGGTTCTTATTAATGTATACTTTACCATGTTCGTATTTCAATGGATATTTGTCACGTATCTCGTTAAGCATATGTTACATTTAATATACTTATCTGCTTAATTTGATTGATTTGTGATGGAATTTTATTTTATTTCTTCCTTTGTCTATCTGAGACAAAAAGGGGGAGAAAATTTTTGGATTCAAGGGGAATAATTTAGTGCACACATTTAATTTTATCATTCACGTCGATTTATATACATCTCTGGTATCTTTTATACGTCACGTGATATGAGATTAAGTGTGGAGGACTTATAGGGCCCATGATGTTGATACACCGTTGATTGAAAATATCGTGCATTTATATCGAGTCTCGCAAGGATTAAGAATGGGTAGATTGATGTATAGGAATTTTTTATCCCGACATTTTTGGGATATTTTCTATTTTAATTTTTTCCTGGAATAGCTAAAGGGAGAGATTTCTAGGGACATATTTTTCAACCCCCTTGTGTTGGCTTAGTCCTAGAATAAAAATTTCAGTCATTATGTCTTTGTATCGAGTTTTTTGAGTTGTAATGACACATCGTATGAAAACAAATTGTGACTGAGATTATCGAATCGAATCACACAACTTCATTGCATACCAGAATTTTGGTAAATGTAATGGTTTTCAAAGTTTTAGCATTTGTTGTAGTTTATTTTAATTGATATGAAGTGATAGGATAGGACATTAAGGAAAAAAAATTACATTTTTTTACCAAGAAGAGACCTCATTCAAATTGTCCCTTGTTATTGTTGAATACAAACCAATTAAGTGATCTAAAATTTGTATAATATTAACTAGTTGATTTGAATACTCTTCCTTTGAAGTTGAAATTTTTTTACTATTTATATGATACAGGACCATATTATCCTTTGTTTTCACTTTGGTGTCCTTTTCCTCTTCCTTCAGAGGGTTATCTTTATGTTTAAAAGGCCATGATCTCATCGAGTGGCATTGTGTTGTGTGGTGGATATTGTATTGAATTAGTGGGGTGATCGTCCCTAATGTCAAAGACTCGTGGAGAATTCATAATTGTGCCAATGATGGATATGGAGGTTTATACAAAATCATTGTTATAAATGTCCAATATATGGGACCAAGACCTTTAGTAAATCTTTTCACCTTGTTATTTTCATCCATAGACTTTTGTATGGATGAAAATCCATCACGAAGCCCTTTAATTTACTTGAGATATTCATCTATAGTTTTTTCATCCAACTTTGTATTTAGAATTTGTTCTTTTAACCAAAATTCTTTGTACTTTGTTTCTTAAAGATAATTTTCCTTAAAGCAAACACATATCTACTTTGCAATTTTCACTGCACTATGAGATACATGCACTCTTCTATAAGAATGGAAACGGGGAGTATTTTCACAGGTACCTGGCCCTACTGGGACGGATTAAGGGTATATATATATATATATATATTCAAATTGATTAATTTAGGGTTTATATTAGACACTTGATGATGTGTCATCCTACGTGACAAGTGATGTGTACAATAGTCATTATTGGAGACGTTGTAAACTCTGGAGTTTGGGGTAATATGAGATCCTTACCATAATATTTCAATTTGGCAAGATAAGCCTTGAATTACATTAAGTTTAACAAAAACTATAAATAAAATAAAAACTTAAAAACTGAATTTTAAAATATGAAAAACTTGGGGGAAATCAAAAACCAAAATAATATGTTTAGATACTAAGAAAAAAATTTAGAAAAATGTATTTAAAAATTAGAAAAACTTAGTTTAAACATAAAATATAAAACAAATGTGCTTAAAACTAAGAAAATATAACATAAAAGAAAAAAAATCTCCGTACCTTAATGTCCTTTACGAAAACCATCACTACCCATCGTCCCTTTAGCCAACCCACCATTATCCGTCAAAAACTAACAGAAAACTATGACACCCCGCCTAATTATATACCGGGTGATCAGTCATTTATTAAATTAAAAGAGGTTTCTCACTTAGTTCATTCTTAGCATCACTGTCGAAAACTTTTTAAAACTTACTAGCCACCTAGTATTCAAAAAGCCGATGCCAAATTTTTATTTTTTTATTAAACGATAACAACATGCGAAAAATATAATTTAAGTCATCCACACAACCAGTGAGTCTAAATCAATACTGCATCAATAAATAAATAAAATACTTGCCTAATAAACCTTCGGCTAAAAATTCAAAATCCAAAATAATAATCCAACAGAATAATAAACTGAGTACAAAGTCTGACTAAAATAAAATTATCTAGGGCAACATGCCCAAATGAAATAATTGAACTTAATCCTACTCTAGAATGAAGTAACCGAAGTGTCTAAGTCCAAATCCTGCAAGCATCCACACCTGTTGCAGCTATGCATCCCAGGAACAGATCGTCAAGTTTGGCGTCCCTGTGGCTGGACACCTAAAAGGTATTGAAAATATTTTGCAAGTACGGGTTAGAGCCCAAATCCTTTTGAAAATATTTTGCAAGTGAATTAAAATGAACCGATTAAAATGCATGAATGCTTTTTACATTTAAGTTAGTGTCGCACTCACGTGAGATACTACTCACCCCCCATCTAGAGTGCACACCTAATGCTTCTTCCTAACCCTCTTAGTTACACTGCCCCATCTAACTATTCTTGTCCGGAAACTCCTTGACACGCTACTCAAGCCCGAGTAATTCGTACTTTTCTTTCATAAGTTATTTATCGTATTAACTTAATTAATCCTTTTTTAATGCACTATATAACAGTATCACTAGTTATATACAAGTAATCCATTTTAACTTTACGTAATTCCCCCGTATATAAATATCCACATTCTTATATCCGTATATTAAATACAGTTGCACTTCATGTATTCTACTCGTATATAATATCTACACCGTTATATACGTATCATATATTACAACAATCACACACATGTCGTGTATATATATATATATATATCCCTTTTAACTTTACGTAATTCTCCCGTATATAAATATCCACATTCTTATATTCGTATATTAAATACAGTTGCACTTCATGTATTCTACTCGTATATAATATCTGCACCGTTATATACATATCATATATTACAACAATCACACACATGTCGTGTATATATATATATATATATATATATATATATATATATATATATATATATATATATATATCGAGTAGGCACTCACAGGATGTTCTCTAAAATGCTATCACCCCAAGTATACTCATCCACCCGGTCACCCCGACCCGATTAGCTCCCCAAATCAGTGAAACAAAAATAAACGTAGTGGAGGCGGACATAGTTCCTTCACCGAAAGTGAAACCGAATCATACCCAAAGAAGTTCACCTCTGAAAAAAATACACAATAAAATCTTGGACGACTATGACCTGGGGACTATACTCACCCTACATTCACTATCCAGGAGATTCACCCATATCACGCAAACTCCTGTGATAGCACTAAAGGGGTATATATTTCTTTAAATATTATTCACCCCAATATTTATAAAGCGCACACACACACAGACATATATATATATATATTAAACCCGGCTAATCCATGCTCAACACCCATAGCACTAGCCTAAAAATATTTGAGTCAATTTTCCCGGCTTTACCTTAATTAATTTAATAACATGGTGGCACTAAACCATAATGTCTGGACTCACTCACTTGGCCTGTATTTTAACCTTTTAGAATTGATTACTCAAAATCCCGTTAATAAGCTTGACCCACTTATTTAAAGTTAATATTTCCTTAATACTCATCTCTCAGCATCCTAGGAATTAACCTCCATTTAATATTGCTCTAATTAAATCTCTTTAAGAAAATACTCAAACTAATTGAGTCCCCTTTAATAGAATACTTCGCTAATTCTATTCCTTTAATAAACCCCAAAATATAAACCTAAACAACAAGGAATTGGGCGAAAATTACCACGATCATTCGAACGAACGCCATTGTCGTTCGAACGACATGGCCCTGTCATTTGAACGACGAGCATTGTCGTTTGTACGACATGCTTGGTCGATCAAACGACCCATCGTTTCCAGCATCTCTCCGTCTTCTTCAAAACGTCGGTTCGACCGCCATTAATGTTCTACCAAGCTTTATATTCCAACCCAAAACATAAGTTTGAAGACTCATAATAATAAATACGTCTCCCAATAGATTTAGACTTTCACATACCCCATTAACCATCATCAAATTTCAGTTTAACCCAATTATCTAGGAGTTGGATTTTTCTACAGCTTTTCATTCGATAATTTCCTCAAATATGATTTCATAAACCCAATTAAGCAACATCGATTCCTGGGATCTTAATATAAATCAGATTCTCACATTTTTTAATCATAATACAACATCAATCAACCTCTAATCTATATAAATTGTTATGTTATTTAACCCCCATTTTTCATGTGAAAACCCACCCAAAAGCGATTATCACATACACCCACTATGATATGAATTGGATATCACAATTTAAATCGACAGCAAGTTGACCACTTGCATGTAGTTGATTTGCATTGTCTGATTCCTTTGATGAAGTTGATGGATTTGTCTCCCAAAAGCTCCCAAAGTTAGCCCTCTTTTCTTTTCTGCAGAACTAGGTTTTCTTTTTTGAGTTGTGTCCGCCCCAACCTCTCTAATTTGGGTTTTATGATATTTTCCTTTTAGAGTTGTGTTCACCCCCAAGCTCTCAAATTTAGATTTTTTAATGTGAATACCGAAATTAGACTGGTGGGCTAAATTAAAATGGCCCAAACACCCCTGTGTGAGCCCGGTTACGCCTAAAAATTCCCCGAGACCTAATTACTACCCTCGTGTACTCTTTTTTTACTATTTTGACCTATCCGGAATCAACCGTGCACTCAGACTTGTCATTCTAACTACTTTATAACATTCTCCAATTTCATCCTCAAAATGCGGCACATGTGAAATCTCAAAATGATCCGAGTTAATTAAATATTAATTTACCAAATTACATAAATTCTTCATTTTAAATAAATTCTCCAAATTATAAATTTAAATTTCTTGCAAATTAAAATAAGTTCTATTTCACCCAAAAATAAATAAATTTCAATATCCTCGAAATTGCGGGGTGTTACATACTTCCCCCTTTACAAAGGAGTTTTGTCCTCGAAATTCAGATAAGCCTAGTATTCCAAGCCTCTACTAGCTCCCTAATCGCATACCTTTAAGATCGCTACACCTATTTCTACTACTTCTAATTGCGAATTATTTTAAATTAAATTATTAACCATGGCACCCATACACCCTGTACCCGTGCTTATCCGCACAAATGATACCCGACTTTACTAGCCTTGAGCCGTAATATAACTTTCAACTCACAGTTATAATTACATACATGTATAATAACTGGGGTACCAAACCCATGTACTAATGACCAAACATCTCCCTACTTCCAACGTTGTGCTAAGTTTCATGCGTGGGACGTCTCGCAATACGAAATCCAAACAAGGAACCCCCCTCCCCCGATACACTACTACCTAACATTGTCGGTCATCGAGATCCGTTAGGTCCTCGGTCCATAGCATGCACCCCCAAATACCTGTCTCTTGACACAAAAGTATGCACGCCCACTTTTATGCTTCAAAAGACAACATACAATACCGCGCCCTTACTATCCCTAGTTTCCTAGCGCGGAATAAATCCCAGGCTATACCTCCCTGCTCGACAATAAGCCTATCCATCTTGAATCACATCAGTAAACGTCCCTACTCCCCGGAATCAAAATTTACAATATAAGCATTTTATTATACGCCAATTATGAAACACATTTTGACATATATACTCGTATATATAAGATAGACCCTATCTTAGGTGATACCTAGCAGGAATAATCTGTACTCTGGTACAGCGAACACCACGTCTGACAATAACTATCCACTATAGCTCCAAACCATCGCTAACCAGCCGAAACTTGGGAAATCATCCACCCTACTCCCATAATTCTCGAAAGTAATAACCTCTCATGTAATGCAAACATCCTCTTAGTGTACGCCCCCACTCTCTCGTGGCTAACACCAAAGAACCCCGCTACCCCACGATAATTATATATATACATAATATGGCTATTACAGCCAACGCCTCCACAAGATCCGACTCACTCGCAAATTCTAGGGATAAAAATCTTATGTTGCGACGCCTCCAATGTCACTCAAAACATACCCATGCTCATAGGATAAAAAGACAATTTACCTCCATACTCTAACTGCTTTGTCTGGTCCTTGGGTCCCTAGTCAAAATTCTCTCGTCCGAACCGACCCATGAACTGTTGTAGTGGCTGTACATCCAGAACCTCATCCTTTAGTTGCCGCCTGCCTCGTTCAGGGAAATATCTCTTCATGTGACCTGCCTCTCCACAAAAGAAAAACTTCCTAGAAAATCATCCCTGCCACTGATCCGGTCTCTATTGGCCTCCCCCACCATTCCCTTAGCACTGGTGACCCTGAAGAGCAAAGTGCTGCTACTGATCAGGACCATGCTGGCCCTATCGAAAATCCTGGTCATCCGGTCGATAGCCCCAAAACTAAATCTCTTGGAAGAATTCCCCTGCCAGGAGTCCTGCCCCTACTGCCTACCATCCTGTTGTTGTGCTCCGCTAACAGTACCCCCACCTACCTTGCCCTGCTGGTTGGGCTCACCTCTCTTGCTTCCCTTTATGTGGAAGCGATGATCCTGGTAGTGTAATAATGTTGCATTGACGACATCCGTATACGTCACCAAAGCTGGGTTACCGATCAAGTGTTGCATAATCCTCCAGACTAATCCATCTATAAACCTTGCTTTTTTTCACTCCTCGTTACTCACCTCGTCTGGCACAAAATTTGCTAAACGGATGAACTCCTCCTCATACTCTGCCATGGAGTAATCACCCCGGTTCACCTCAATGAACTTCTTCCGCGTCTCGGTCTCCACTGGTGGCGAAAATACGTGCGATCAAACCGCACCCATAATTCAGTAATCGTCATCTTATCACTCTCATCGGCGGAGGTAACTGAATCCCACCACTATAATGTTGCTCTAGCAAATCTGAAAGTAGCTAACATATGCTTCTGAGTCTCACTACACTCCACCATGCACATGTGGTGCTAAATATTCTTCTTCCACTGACACACCTTAACTACATCAAAGCTACCCTGAAACTCCGAGGGGTGGCCCTTCTGAAACAACTCTCTGCCAAGTCGATGCCCCTGGCTAGGCTAGATTTTCGGTGCCACTAGTGGATGCGACTGGGGTGGTGAAAAATGAACGGCCATGACTATCATACTTCATTAACTGCCTGGGCTACTATCTCGGCAACTTGTGCAGTCGTCATCCTCCCTGGTGGTAGCTACAACTACGGAACCACTGGCTCCTGACGAGTCTCCCTCTCCTCGTCCTTATTGTTGCACTAGCCGGTCTACCTCTCTTAGGTGGCATCTGAAATTTCAAAACGAGTTGTATGAGTTCACCTTCCATACATCTATAATGGCAAAAGAACGTAAATGCGCGTACGTAAAAGAATACAACAATCCTATCACAATGTTCTACATCAAAGAACGCTAAGCTGAAACGTGAAAAGTTGCACAAATCCTATGGACTCTAGAACCTGATGCTCTGATCCCATCTATGACACCCCGCCTAATTAAATATCAGGTGATCAGTCCTTTATAAAATTAAAAGAGGTTTCTCATATGGTTCATTCTAAGCATCAATGTCGAAAACCTTTTAAAACTTACTAACCACCTAGTATTCAAAAAGCCGATGCCAAATTTTTATCTTTTTATTAAACAATAACAACATGCAGAAAATATAATTCCAGTCATCCACACAACCACTGAGTCTAAATCAACACTGCATCAATAAATAAATAAAAGACTTACCGAATAAACATTCGGCTAAAAATCCAAATCCAAAATAATAATCCAACAGAATAATAAACTAAGTACAAAGTCTGACTGAAATAAAAATAGATGGGGTAACATGCCCAAATGAAATAATTGAACTACATCCTACTCTAGAATGAAGTAACGAAGAATCTAAGTCTAAATCCTGCAAGCATCCATACCTGGTACAGCATCGTCAAGTTTAGCATCCCTGTGGCTGAACACCCAAAAGGTTTTGAAAATATTTTGCAAGTACGGGTTAGAGCCCAAATCCTTTTGAAAATATTTTGCAAGTGAATTAAAATGCATGAATGCTCTTCATATTTAAGTTAGTGTCGCACTCACTTGAGATACTACTCACCCGTCATCTAAAGTGCACACCTAATGCTTATTCCTAACCCTCCTAGTTACACTACCCCGTCTAACTACTCTTGTCCGAAAACTCCTTGACACGCTACTCAAGCCCGAGTAATTTGTACTTTTCTTTCATGAGTTATTTATTTTATTAACTTAATTAATCTTTTTTTAATGCAATATATAATAGTCTCATTAGTTATATACAAGTAATCCCTTTTAACTTTACGTAATTCCCCCGTATATTTATATATATCGACATTCTTACATCTGTATATTAAATACAGTTGCACTTCATGTATTCCACTCGTATATAAATATCTACACCGCTATATACGTATCATATATTACAACAATCACACACATGTCATATATATATCCATACTCCCGAGTAGACACTCAATGGATGTTCTCTAAAATGCTATCACCCCAGGTATACTCATCCACCGGGATACCCCGGCCCGATTAGCTCCCCGAATCAATGAAACAAAAATAAACGTAGCAGAGGCGGACATAGTTCCTTCACCGAAAGTGAAACCTAATCATACCCAAAGCGGTTCACCTTTGAAAAAAAATCACACAATAAAATCCTGGACGACTATGACTTGGGGACTATACTCACCCTGCATTCACTAGCCAGGGGATTTAGCCACATCGCCAACCTCCTGTGATAGCACTGGAGGGGATTGTATTCCTATAAATAGTATTCCCCCCAATATTTATATAGCACACAAATATATATATATATATATATTAAACAAAACTAATCCGTGCCCAACACCCGTAGCACTAACCTAAAAAGATCCGAGTAGATTTTTTCGACTCTAACTTGATTAATTTAACAACGTGGTGTCACTCAACCATAATACCCGAACTCACTCACTTGGCCCGTATTTTAAGCTTTTAGAATTGATTACACAAAATCTCATTAATTAGCTTGACACACTTATTTAAACTTAATATTTTCTTAGTACTCATCTCTCAACATCCTAAGTATTTTCCTCCATTTAATATTGCACTAATTAAATCTCTTTAAGAAAATGCTCTCACTAATTGAATCCCCTTTAATAGAATATTTCGCTAATTCTATTCCTTTAATAAACCCCAAAACGAAAACCCAAACAGTAAGGAATTGGGCGAAAATTACCACCGTCGTTCGAACGAAAGCCACTATCGTTCGAACGACATGGCCCTGTCATTTGAACGACGAGCATGGTCGTTTGAACGACATGCTGTGTCGATCAAACGACCCATCATTTCCAACATCTCTCCATCTTCTTCAACACGTTGGTCCGACCGCCATTAATGTTCTACCAAGTTTCATATCCCAACCAAGAACATAAGTCTGAAGACTCCCAATAATAAATACGTCTCCTAACAAATTCAAACTTTCACATACCCCATTAACCATCATCGAATTTCAGTTTAACCCAATAATCTACGAGTTGGATTATTCTACGTTTTTTATTCGATAGTTTCCTCAAATACGATTTCATAAACCCAATTAAGCGATATCGATTGCTGGTATCTTAAATAAATCAGATTGTCACATTTTTTAATCATAATACAACATCAATCAACCTCTAATCTACATAAATTTTTCAGTTCTTAAACCCCCCACACCCCACCCCACGTTTTTCATGTGAAAACCCACTCAAAAGCGATTATCACATACACCCACTATGATATGAATTAGATATCACAATTTAAATCGACAGCAAGTTAACCACTTGCATGTAGTTGATTTGCAGAGTCTGATTCCTTTGATGAAGATGATGGATTTGTCTCCCAAAAGCTCCCAAAGTTAGCCCATTTTCTTCTCTGCAGAACTAAGTTTTCTTTTTTGAGTTGTATACGCCCCAACCTCTCTAATCTGGGTTTTATAATATTTTCCTTTTAGAGTTGTGTTCACCCCAAACTCTCAAATTTAGATTTTTTAATGTGAATTCCGAAATTAGACTTGTGGGCTAAATTAAAATGGCCCAAACACCCCCGTGTGAGCGCGATTATGCCTAAAAATGTCCTGAGACCTAATTACTACCCCCGGATACTCTTTTTCGACTATTTCGACCTATCCAGAATCAACCGTGCACTCAGAATTGTCATCCGAATTACTTTATACATTCTCCAATTTCGTCCTCAAAATGCGAAACATGTGAAATCTCAAAATAATCCGAGTTAATTAAATCTTAATTTTCCAAATAAAATAATTCCTTCAATTTAAATAAATTCTCCAAATCATAAATTTAAATTTCTTCCAAATTAAAATAAGTTCTATTTCACCCAAAAATAAATAAATTTCAATATCCTCAAAAGTACGGGGTGTTACAACAACCACATCACGAATCGATCAATTTGTTCAATTTTGAATCCCCCATTGTTCGCTTTTGAATCCCAGCCCCAATCCAATATTTTGAACTCAACATCATAAACAACTTGTTTTGTTGAAAGGTTCTGGTTGGATTGAATCTCGGGTTTATTTTGTTGAAAGGTTTTGCAATTAAAGGGTGATGACAAACTGAGTTTGTGTGAAAGTGGTGGAGAGCATTGGGTTGTGCTAGATTGGTAAACTTAATGTACTTTAGGGTTTATCCTGCCAAATTAAAACGTTGAACTAAGAATTGCAAATTACACCGATCCTCAAGCTTATAGTGTCTCGCCAACAATGACTTTTGTCCACATAACTTACAGAGTAAGATGCCTTTAGTGTCAAAGATCAAATTGTTAAACTTAATATAGTTCACTATTTACCATGTCAAATTTCAGGATTTATGATATCTTTTTCATAGAAAAATTCTTCCACCAATAACTTTATGGAACAAAAAAAATAACAGATTATAATAAATAAAAAATACGTTAATGGTTTGTTAATTATATAAAACTTATCTTACATTACGTTAGAAATTTATTTGAAAGTGCACATATTCTAGTACATATATATAGCTCTACATGAAGGAGAAACAGTCGTGGGCGTGAGAAAAAAAAATGAACAGCTTTTTGTTGATTTTGGCTCTCCTATTTTTTCAGTTTTGGTTTATTTACAAATTTGCCATTTTGGCTCAAATCTATAAATACAAGTGTCATTTCTAGGTTTTGAGAGAGGACAAGTTTGAGAGCTATTTTGTGAGTTATCAAAGCTAAAGAGAGATAGAGCTCCCATTTGAGGGGTGAGTTCTTGTGAGGTTGTGAGTGACTTTCTAAGAGAGATAAATTGTGTGTGTGTATAACCTTTGGGTTCCTCCATTTATCTATAGAAAGAAGAAATCCTCCTTGGTGGATGTAGCCCAAATTTGGGTGAACCACGGTATATCGTTGTTGTTTTGCTTTGATGATTGCTTGTATGTTCTTAATGTCTCTTCATTGATGTTTGGTTGATTCGTTTGGGAGTTTGCACACTAGTTCATTTTGGGAACAAGGTCTTTGGTGTTTTCCGCACACCAAGTGTTTGATAAAATTCCCGAGTGAGTTTTATCGTCTTGGTCGCTAGAGATAGTCTTGCTTTAGCGCAACAAGTGGTATCACAGCTTTGGTTGCATTGTTTGCCCGGTATTTTGGTTCGAGGTTGAATCAATTTTGGCATAGCTTTTGTTTTTGTTCCAAATGACGGAAAATGTGGAGAGTACTCGAGAATCAACCTCTACGAGCGGAGTCTCTAAGAGATGGGATCCGAGTTATGGATCAAGTGGCTCAATGAAGACGGACATGAAGGCTTTTGATGAGAAGATCAATTTCGGGTTATGGCAAAGACGAATGCGAGGCGTTCTTGTCCAACAGAGGTTGCAATTAGCATTGTTGGGGGTAGAGGGACGACCGGTAGGCATGACCGATGCCGAGTGGATTGACATTGATCAAAGAGCGGCTTCGTGTATTGAGATGCTTATCACGGATGATGTGTTGAATAATGTGATAGCGGAGACCACGGCTAAAGGCATGTGGGATAAGCTTGAAGAGATTTATTTGGGAAAGTCGTTGTCAAATAAATTGTTCCTCAAGAAGAAACTCTTCAAGCTTGAGATGAAGGAGGGTGAGGATATGATGAAGCATATCAACGTTTTTAATGCCTTGATAAATGACTTGAACCGGATAGACGTTCAATTCATTGAGGAGGATCGAGCATTGTTGTTGCTTGCATCATTACCCGATTCATACGAGCATTTTGTGACCACGCTCATGTTTGGGAAGTCTACGCTCCGGTGCAACGAGGTTGTGCAAGATATTCAATCTCATGTCACGATGAGAAAGAAGGAAGGTGGAGGTGACGGGTATTCCCATAATGAAGGCCTTATGGCGAGAGATGGAGGTGGGCAAAATGGCGGGAGGAACTTCAACCGGGGATTTAATGACGGTAGTAGGTCTAGATCGAGAGGTGTTGGTGGTAAAGGGCCGAAATGCTACAAGTGCCGGGAATGGGGTCATATGATCCGAGAATGTCCTTTGTGGATCGACAAGGTTAAGGGCAAGGTTGATTCCGAGAGGGCAACGGTAGCGAGTGCGAATTATGAAGATGAACTTGGAGAACTTCTCACAATCTCCAAGGTTAACTCTCTTTCCCAAGATGATTGGATATTAGATTCGGGATCGTCGGATCACGTTTGCTCCAAGAGGGAATATTTTGAGACTTTCACAGAAAATGGAAAAGGTTCCATGTCTTTGGCTAACGGAGAGAAGGTTTCCGTTGAGGGTGTCGGGACGGTGAAACTCAAGATGTTCGATGGGGTGGAACGCACTTTGGGTGGTGTGGCTTATGTCCCAAAGTTGCGAAAGAATTTGATATCCATTAGCCGTTTGGATTCCAAGGGTTGCCGGGTGTCGGTGGCGGGTGGAGTCTTGAAAGTCACACGAGGTTGTATGGTCCTAGCGAGGGGAGAGGAGAGAGAGGGGTTGTATCGTCTAAATCAAACTTCGAGGAAGACGGGGAAGCGGTGTGCACAAGTGATAGAATGTTCGAGGCATGTCTCGTTTGTGAACAAAGCGGAGACATTGGGTGCTAGCTTTCCAAGAGTAGACGGTAGTGATGGGAGAATACCTACTAGTGGAGAGGATGGATCGAAGTCCCCCTCTAGGGCCAACGGGTGATGTTGACCCGGTTTAGTTGCACACATGCATTGGCCGATTCGAATCGAGGAGGTGTAGGACTGTGATGGATTCGAGGTGTGTGTAGCTAGTTCAAGGAAGGTCGATGAGTTATTGTTTGCGAGCATTGGCAAACGGGAGTTTTTTCGTGACAAAGACTTGGTATATCTTTCGAGGGTGAGATTTGGAGGGTATGAGAGGTGAGGAATTTTCCCTCTCATCCATGGTTATTTCTCAAGGTGGAAGATGGTGTTGATGTGTTTGAATGTTTCGTGTAAAGAAGGTGTATGCTATATGTATTGTGTGGGGGTGTACTCACCGGGTTACATGAGGAGCGAGCTTCACCGTATGGTTACATGGGAAGCATTCAGGGGAGTTCTTAGTTTAGAACTTGGTTCCTCGGCGGGTGGAGTCGTTTGGAGTCTTGGAGTGAAGACTTGCGGTATCTCACTTCATGGTTGAAGTTTGAGGTGGCTTAGCGTCGGGTGGAGCGTATTGGCTTGTTAGATGTCGGGATGATCTTAGAGCGGATTTGATGTTTGCATTCCGAGTTCGGTTGGATCGTGAGGATCGCCTGGGGGAATCGCATTAGCTTGGTAGATGGTGGGACAGTCTTCAAGCGGGTTCAATTTCAGCATTCTAGAGATTGGTTGGATCGTCAGGATCGCCAAGGTGGAGTTTGTTGATTTTGGCTCTCCTATTTTTTCAGTTTTGGTTTATTTACAAATTTGCCATTTTGGCTCAAATCTATAAATACAAGTGTCATTTCTAGGTTTTGAGAGAGGACAAGTTTGAGAGCTATTTTGTGAGTTATCAAAGCTAAAGAGAGATAGAGCTCCCATTTGAGGGGTGAGTTCTTGTGAGGTTGTGAGTGACTTTCTAAGAGAGATAAATTGTGTGTGTGTATAACCTTTGGGTTCCTCCATTTATCTATAGAAAGAAGAAATCCTCCTTGGTGGATGTAGCCCAAATTTGGGTGAACCACGGTATATCGTTGTTGTTTTGCTTTGATGATTGCTTGTATGTTCTTAATGTCTCTTCATTGATGTTTGGTTGATTCGTTTGGGAGTTTGCACACTAGTTCATTTTGGGAACAAGGTCTTGGGTGTTTTCCGCACACCAAGTGTTTGATAAAATTCCCGAGTGAGTTTTATCGTCTTGGTCGCTAGAGATAGTCTTGCTTTAGCGCAACACTTTTTGCATCGCTGTTGCGTTTATAATTAATTACCATAAACTGCACATGGGAGATATTGTAATTTTGGCTGGCATTTCCACTTTTACCCAAGCTTTTGTATTGCATTTGCTTTATTAAGAAAAATGAGATACATGGCAGTCCAAACCTACTACTCGGGATAAAAATTGTTTGAAGCCCAACATGAAAAGTGTAATAATCCTCGTAATAAATGTTAAAAGTAGGCCTACATTTCGGCCAGATTGAATCCGTAAAGGAGTGTTTTGAAAATTTTCAAAAATTTTCTAAACTTATATGCTTTCCACTTCCAAAATTTTGGAAGTTTCTGATTTGTTTATTTGTTTCTAGAATTATTTTGATATTTTCAATATTTTCTAACAAAGGCCAATTAGTAATTTTTTTAACAAAGGCCATATTTCTAACATAATATCAAGAGTTTTCTTTTTTTAATTTCAAGTGTTCTATTTTTTAAATCATTTTAATTGAAAATGCCACGTGACTGTTAAAAATCCCCCAGACTTTTTGATGTTTTGTATTGAAGTCTAATTTTTAAACAAATTTGTATTTAAGTCTAAATTCGTCAATTAATAATATATTATAGTCAAATTCTAAGTGTCATATATTTAGGTTTTTGAAATCTCTAAACGAGTACAATAATACATGAAGTGTTTCACACCATATCTCATTAATACATGCATATAATAGATCAAGTGATCTAAAAACATATTGCTCAGGATTTGTTTGTTTATTTTAGGCAACTGAGTAACCGAGGTGAGCATTAAGGTTACTATTATATAATGTACAATAACAGATGCAGATCCATCTGTACGGTGACTATTCATGGGAAACTAATAATAAAATGTTTAATATATGAGAAATAAATGTTCTATAATAATATGGAGAATATTTATAAAAAATAGAAAATACATTGAAAATTGGAAAAGTTGGCCTATTTGGTTCTCTATTTAGAAAATTCGATTTAAACACTGTTTTTAAATACAGTTTTAAAATTCAGTTTTTTGTGTTTATAGTTATTGGTGTGCGTTTGGTAAAGTTGTTTTTAAATACAGTTTTTTGAAAATTTGACAAAATTGACAAATATGTATATTTATATCATACATACGCGCATGTGTGTGTGTGTATATATATATATATATATGTATGTACATATAAACATACATAAAACTTTCATACATACATGATACATGAATGTATACATACATACATACATACATCATAAATTATATACATGTACATTTAATAACATGTATTTTTAGATATATTTAATGAGGTATGTTGTGGAGTTTATATATATATATATATATATATATATATATATAAAACTTTCATACATACATGATACATGAATGTATACATATACATACATACATACATCATAAATTATATACACGTACGTCTAATATCATGTATTTTTAGGTATATTTAATGAGGTATGTTAGGGAGTTTAACTCTCTCTCTCTCTCTCTCTCTCTCTCTCTCTCTCTCTCTCTCTATATATATATATATATATATATATATATATATATATATATATAATGATGTCGCATATATAATTCACTATAAAATTATATACATACATTAATTGATAATATTTTTTAATACATATGTACTATATGTATATTTTATATTATTCCATACATTAATAATATATGTATAAAACTATATATAAGTATCATGTATCTATTGATAATATTATTTAACTTTATATTATTCCATACGTAATTTTGTGTACATGTACATATATATTTTTTATTTATAAGAATTACACACATTAATGTATTATGTATGTAAATTATATATTAAGGTATAATTGCTTTAAAATATTAAGAATGAATAATTCTGAGTTGAAAAATAAAAAAAAACAGATGTTATAAAACACCCAAAATCTGTTTTCTGAAAAACTTGATTATAACACAGGAATATTATAATTCTGTATTTAAAAACAGGTTGCCAAACGAAGATTTTTATCAGAATTGTATTTAAACACAGAAAACAGATTTATAGTTGCAAACCAAACAGGCCCTTAATAATTTTAATTCTTTTCCGATGCCATTCCAACTTTTTTGGGAAAATTTGGAAATCTGATATTTTATATATGATGACAAAGTCAGGAAAATTCGGATCCAAATTCAGAAATATTGGGAGTTCAATAAAAATTGACACCCCTAGTTAAAACCAACAAAAGATTACATGCCCCCTTTTTGGTCTTGATGTCGATTGCCTTAAAACGTCATAAAAATCTTTTTTTCGTAATATAATTAATATAGAAGCCCTAGCTTCTTAGGACCGCCGGTCCAGTACAAAATAAATAAAAGTGGCCCGCAGAGCAAAATTTTGTATCGTTTTCAAATTGTATCTATTCCCATCTTTTGTGCTCTTATGAGCCGATAAAATGGCGAATGACAATTAAGGATAAAATGTGGACCAACTAGCTTAGTAAAGAAAAAACAAAAATTTATCTCAACCCCCTCCTGGTTCAAGGTTAGACGCACGTGCGCGCGTGTGAATGTGTGTGTGTGTGTGTGTGTGTGTGAGAGAGAGAGAGAGAGAGAGAGAGAGAGAGAGAGAGAGAGAGAGAGAGAGGCTATCTAGCTGACGATATGCTCTACTCTCCCCCCATCACGAGTGCGGATTTGTCTCCATAAATCTTTGAAAGAAATCAGTATACAATAGCAAGCAACGTGCAGGCCCCTTAGAGTGTGGATGCTATAGAAATTCTCTCAAATTGAATATGTATTATTAACGAAAAAAGTGGTATTTCCATTCCATTTGCACACTCCATTCATGCCTCTCTCTCAATATGGTTGACTTTAGCTGGCTACTTAATGCCCTTCCTCTCCCACTTATGACATAAGCTCCTCCCAGCCCATGAGCACAAACATCTAAGCATTCTCAACTCAGCCTTGACCAAAGGAAATAAAGTATCTTAATGTACTTCTATCCATTAATCCATCCTTCAACGTACAAAAGTTTTTGAATACGAACTTTCAGGGGATATACACATGGCACTCAGCTCTGCTAATGTTCAGATGACGTCCTGCTTAATTTGGTCATATATAATCCTTCTTTATTTAGGCTCATTTGAAATAGCTGCAGGGAAGGGCAATCATTTTCCCCGTCGGCAACTGATCATCAGTGAAGATGTTTTCAGCGCCATGTTTTTACACAAAGATGACACCGCTTGCCCTGCCCAGAACTTCTACTCCTATAACTCTTTCATTACAGCTGCTAAAAGATTTCCCCGCTTTGGCAAAACTGGAAACTTAACTACTCGCAAGCGTGAGATTGCTGCTTTTCTCGCTCAAATCTCCCACGAAACCACAGGTACTCTCTCTCTCTCTCTCTCTCTGTGTGTGTGTATATATATATATATATATATATATATAGGGAGAGGTTCAAAAGTGAACATAAAAGATGAACATTTTAATGAACATTAACAAAAAACATCTAACATCCAATTAATTTTAATTCCTATATTATAATTGGTCCGCGCCAGCGGCAACGGATGTTTTTTAATACACCCGTGTGAAACGTGTGTCCGTTGCCGCTAGCGCGTGTCACACGCCTATCCGTTGCCGCTGGCGTGGACCAATTACAATATAAGAATTAAAATTGATTGGATGTTAGGTGTTTTTTGTTAAGATTCATTAAAATGTTCATCTTTTATGTTCGCTTCTGAACCTCTCCCAATATATATATATATATATATATATATATATATAGAGAGAGAGAGAGAGAGAGGTTCACAAGTGGACCAAAAGAATGGACTTTTTAATGGACTTAACAAAAAAGACTAATAAGTCTCGGTTATTGGGTGCCGCTGGCGCGGACCCATTATACCAAGGAATTAAAATTAATGGGTTATTAGTCTTTTTTGTTAAGTCCATTAAAAAGTCCATTCTTTTGGTCCACTTGTGATCCTCTCACTATATATATATATATATATATATATATATATATATATATATATATATATATATATATATATATCAAAGGATCGGAGCCTAAAAACTATGAAATTAATGGGAATGCAGGAGGATGGGCAACGGCACCTGATGGACCATATGCTTGGGGTTTGTGCTTTAAAGAAGAAATTACTCCTCAGAGTAATTACTGCGACTCCACGAACATCGAATGGCCTTGCTACCCTGGCAAATCTTATCATGGAAGAGGACCCATTCAGCTATCTTGGTAATCGATACACTCTCTACAATGGAACCGAAAGTCTATCCTTTTAATTGGGGATCACGACTACTGCAAAAAGATTTCCAAATATGCTCTTTGCATGTCAAGTTAGGCCTATAAACGGATCGGATTCAGACCGGATCAGGCAAATCCAAATCCATATTCGTTTATGTTAAATGGATTCGGATCCGATCCGATTATCCGTCGGATTATCTGTTAGGGTTCCAAATCCATATTCGTTTATGTTAAACGAATTCAGATCCGATCCGACTATCCGACATTATATTTTATTTATTTTTATAATAATTTTCATTAAAAAAAAATAATCATGTCAAAATATATACTTTTGACCACTTTATTTGCAAAATTTTAATTTTCAATTCTTAGGAGCCGTGTGTGTCTTTTTCCTTTTATATGAGGGAGATTTTTTTATATAATATTATAACTATTATAATATATATTTAAAATATTATTAAATACAATATATAATAATTAAAAATATTATATATATATATATATATATATATATATATATATTAAAAATATTAATTGGATCGGATTATTAACCGATTGGAGTATATGAATCCAAATCCGCTCTATTTAATAAACGGGGAATCGGGTAATTGGATGTTAGGCATGATCCATATCCGTTAAAATGGATCGGATTCAAATTCGGATTCGGATAAAATCCGATCCATTGACAGGCCTATGTCAAGTCGACTAACACAATTTTGATGCACATATTTGCAGGAACTACAACTACGGTCCCGCAGGCAAGGCTTTAGGATTTGATGGACTAAAAAACCCAGAAATCGTTTCAAACAATTCCCTAGTTGCATTCGAAACAGCTCTCTGGTTTTGGATGACAGAGCAGAACCCTAAACCCTCATGTCATGATGTGATGACAGGACAATACGTACCCACAACCGCTGACTTGGAAGCCAATCGCACTGTTGGCTATGGTCTGGTGACTAACATCATCAATGGCGGGCTTGAATGCGGCATGCCCGACAATAGCCAGGTTGATGATCGTATAGGCTATTTCCAGAGATATGCCATGTTGCTTAATGTAGACACTGGACCTAATTTAGATTGTGAGAATCAAAAGCCATTTTAAAGCTCCAGTTTATCTTTCAATGTTTTCAATTCAGAGGTGCTGGCGATTACATCATCTTACCGAAAAATAATTCGATCAGCTGTGGAGCTTTCCACTTTTGGAATGATCAGAGCACTCAGTGTCACATAATTCCTTCAAATGCTATTATATCTAAGTTTTTCATTACATGTTTAGATATTGAATAACAGACGATAAAAGACAATAAAACATAATCAAACAAACACATTGACAATTTTCAATTGGTATTCATGACAAGTTGAGATTTAATGGCCAATACCATGAATATTGTGATGTGTGTGTATGTGTGTGTATATATATATATATATATACAAACACATTCAGGGCCAGGGTGAAAAATGACCATCAATGGGATTATAAAGCTTTGCCTCCCAACAAACTCTTATCACCAGTTTGGACAAATTTGATGGTTTTCCCCTTGTTTTCATTTGGGTTTGTAATACTTCTATTCTTCAGTGTTCCTAAAAGCAGAAAAAATTGCTTATTTAACATACCAGATACGGTCCCAGATATTTCCTTTTCCCAAATAGCACGAAATATTGGAAAGTGAATTTTATAGTCTGGTTTCACTTTAATGTTAAAAGGTTATATAACAAGCAAAGCCTTAAGCTTATAAAGTTACTAGTAATAATTCAGTCTTTTTCAACTTTGTGGATGCAGGGTGTGTTAGACAGCTCCATTTTCATGCTTTAACTCAAAAACTTGAACCAATATGACTCCAATTATACTTCCAATTCCAAACCTTTGAATTGAGTTTCCAGACTAAAATTTGAGACACTGTATAAGAAAGCGCACTAAATTCAACTTCTAATTTTCATTTGAAAATTACAACCTGTGTTGCTCTTTTGGAAGTAAATAAAGGCACCTTATTTTAAAAATAAATCACCTCATCGAGCATTTCTCTCTTCTCTTGCTTCAAGGATATCCACTTCCTCATTGGACAGAATATCAACAATGGGTTCATATACGTCCCACTCCTTCCTTTTCCTGAAGAACAAAGAAAACCTCTTTTTTAGTCTCTTTTATGTTGGATGAATTGAAATATCTCATGATTAGTTGTTTAATATGAACTATTGGGATTCTAATAAAATGATCTTTTTAGATCTTTCTAAGATTTCATGTCATAATGTTTAAAAAGGCGTGAGGCGGCGTAAGCCTCGAGGCGCATTGGGGCGCAAGCCTCAAATTTTAAAAAAAAAATCAATAAAATATTATAAAAACAACTCCAATAAATCACGAAATAATGTAACATAACAATTTCCACCAAAAAGATCCATATTGATATCACTAACACTAACATAGGTCTAATATCACCAAAAGAAATTAGTGTATCATCGTCAAATAACTAATTATTTAGTAAATGTTGCTAATTAATAATTGTGTACCAAAAGAATATTATGAATATAATTTATTAATTAGTTGTATATATAATCATAATATAAATATGTATACATATATATAATATTAGCATATATTAAATATAATATATTAATATTAATTAGTATATTTATTTAAATCAATAAATATATTCCAAAATCATCATCAAGCAATTAATTATTTACTTTATGTTGATTAATAATTTTGTACGAAAAAACTACATGAAAATATTTTTATCAGTTACATAATCAAATTAGTACATATATATCTATATTTATTTTCAAAGTAAAAATTGAATAAATGTAAAGGAATGTTTTAAAATTAATTTATTTAGTGCCATATATATAACAAAATTGGTACATAATCAAATTGGCGCACATATATCTTCAGAGTGTGTGTGCGTCTATGTGTGTGTGTGTGTGCCTGTGTGTGTGTGTGTGTGTGTGTCTATAGAGAGAGAGAGAGGCCCATCCTGTAAGGACTCCTGCAGACCCCGGTACATAGCATTTTTTTTAAATAGTAAAAAAAATGAATTTTTTGATAAAACTTCATAAATATGATCTCCACGGTGAGAAGATCATCTCCCAATTATTTTCATCAAAAAAATTCAATAAAAAAACTATTGAGATGAGGTGATGTAAAAAAATAGTATAAATATGCATTTTTTACCGTTGAAATGTTGGCGATCATCTCACCTACTTTTTTATTCAATTTTTTGATGAAACTTCATGGATATGATCTCAACAGTGTTCATCAAAAAATTCAATCAATAAAGTGGTTGGCGCCGACCCAACATTTCAACGGTAGAAAATGAATATTTATACCATTTTTTTACATATCACCTCATCTCAACGTTTTTTTTATTGATTTTTTTTATGAAAAAAATTGGAGATGATCTTCTAACCGTGGACATCATATCCATGAAGTTTCATCAAAAAAAATATTTTTTTACTATTTTAAAAAGACGGTATGTGCCGGGGTGTGCACCATAAAGAGTCCTTATAGAAGACTTTCTGTATATATATATATATATATATATATATATATAACCAAAAAACAGAGTTCATGATAGAAGAAGAGTTTCTTTTTATATGCCTCAATGAGGCAAGGCGCATTGAGGCGTACGCCTCTTTTTAAACCTTGAGGCTTAAACCTCAAGGCGATTTTTCCCGCTTCGCATTGAAGCGAAAGTGATCGAAATACGTCATTTTTTGGGATTATGTGTCATTTTTACTTTCTTTTGTATTTTCTTTTATTTTGTTATTGTATTTTTCTTTCTTTCGCTTTATTATTTAAAGGTAAGTAGTAATGGCATTTTTGTAATTAGGGTCTTAGCTTGGAGCCTAAACTACCCCTACCCTTTAAATACCCTATGTAGTCTTTATTTGAGGACACTCTCTATTTTGAATATAATAAGGGCCCGTTTGGTTGTCCCAAAATTATAAATTGAATCATTAATAAATTGATCCATTTACATATTGACCCATTAATTGTGTTTGGTTTCATTAATGAAAGGATTCATTAATTACCTCATTTTAACTCATCTGCAAAATTTGAAATTGGATCATTTCACAAAAAACGTGAAATGAATTCATTTGAAATAGGAGCAACATAAAGTGCGTGCCCCCTCTCCCTCTCCCGCTCCCCCTCCCCCTCTCCCTCTCCCTCTCCCTCTCTCTTTCCCTCCCCCCTCTCTCTTGATTTGTTTTTATCTTTTTTTTCATAGAACCTTAACATCAATTTCAAATTACCAAACATTGTGTAAAATTGGATCTAACTCATTTCAAATTCACTCATTTACAATTCACTAATTCACAATGAACCAATTTACATAACAAATTGCGCAACCAAACTGGGCGTAAATCTTTTTATTCTCTCTAAACTTAGGGTTTAATGTATTTCTTTTAGCCATTAACGTGTAGTTTACGTTAAATTGGTATCAAAATGGGTGTCGCTCCACATTGGTGTTGGTGTATCGGTGTATTTTTATTATCAAAACCGTAAGCTACAATCAATGGCTCCAACAAGATTCGAACAACTATACAAGGAGATTCAAAAATGAACGAGAGAGTGGGTACAATCACATCAACAAATCTATGCTCTTTCCACCCCATTTTCAAAATCCTACCCCTAACCTTAGAAATCCCAACCCACAACTTCTACCCTGCCAAACCCTCTGCCCTAGAAGGGGCCGGACCTAGCGCTGGCAATTTTTGACACGATAACCCGTTTATGGTAATAACCCGAAACGACCCGAAATTGACACGATTAGCTTGTATAGATTTAAGATTACCCAAAACTTATACTCAAATAAAAATCAACGTGACCCGAAAATGACACAACTAACCCGAATTGCCACCCCTACCGGACACCCCTGCCTAGGCAGCCACCTGCCGAACAGTGGCAGGGTGGCAATTCCGCCTCCGATAAGACCCCCCCTCCTACCCTATTCCAGCCACCCCCACTACCCTTCGCTACCCCCACCGACCAAAACCCTTCCCCCACCCCAAGCCCTAGCCGTAGCTATCACAACTGCCCAAAACGGACAGCCCGACCTGATTTTCCACACCCGTACAGCCCCAACCTGATTTTCCGACCCATTTTGGCACCAAATGAAACCCTAAATCAACACCACCCAACTTCCGCTCCAAACCCTCAACCCGTGGGCTCCCACCCGAACCATTTTTCAACCCCGACACATCAAAAAATTACATTTCCGCCCCATTTTCTTTTTCGAGGCTCAATTCAAGATTACCGGCAGCTAGTCCAAGATTGGTTACTCCACCCAATCATTCTTCCTCCCTCATTGTTGTTTAAGGCACAAGGCGCACCCAGGCGCAAAGGTTTCTCTGGAGCCTAGGCGCAAGGCGCACTGATTGAAGCTAGGCGCACTTTTTTTTTTTAAAATCAAAAAAAAAATTAAGCAATATATTGATGTTATAATAATATCATGGTATCAATGATAAACTTAATTGCATAATTAAGATTCCAAAATATAACATATTATCATATAAAAGATAACCATTGTTAATGCCAACAAGTTTAAGTGTGAAAATAAATAACAAACTAACTAAGAGTTGAGACACAAAATGAAATGAAAGACGTCATCCAAATTATCAAAATCAATTTCATCAAAGTTAGTCTCCTCCTCTTCAAATCCTTCTTCCTCATTAGTCTCATCTTCTTCATCTACGAATTCAAGTGGAACACGTGAACTTGGAGTAGAGAGAAGCAGAGTCGAAGTGGAGAGAACAGCCGGAGTGGAGAAAGAAAGAGCGGGGGCTTTTTTGTGTGTGGAATAGGGTTTTGTGTTTTTTGAGATACTTTTATCTTTTGGGGTTTTGTAAAATAAAGGATACGGTTTGTTTTCTACGTAAAAAATGGCCCGGTTTGTTTTCTGTGTAAAAAAAAAACATAACTAAAAATTGGCTGAAGCGCGCCTAGGCTAATGCCCCGCGACTGACTGCGCCTAGCGCCTAAGGGCCGCAGGCGCGCGCCTTATCAAACACACCTCGCCTACCACTGTTCCAGGTGCCCTAGTTGCGCCTTAGTGCGCCTCGGCTCGCTTTTAACAACTATGCTCCCTCAATCATCCAATCGGGCCAAATCAGCGATAAAACTCCCCTCTCAAGCCGGTTGATTGCAAGAAAGATAGAAACGACGAAATTGGGTTGTGTATTGGGGATTTTTGACCTTTTTGTTGAGGATATTTGGATGACTCGCATGCACTTTCGCGAGTCGGAAACATTTGATTTGAGTGGCTTCTTCCCAATCTTTAGACATGGGGATAACGAGGATTTTGATGAGGTTGGATCGGTGTTTATCTCTTCCGGGAATGAGGTAGTAATCTTGGGTGATGTGGTAGGTGATGGGTATGTGGACCCATTTATGATAGCATTTGATAGGCGCTCGGAAGAAATTTTCCACGGTGCAGCATTAAGAGGGTTCATCACGGAAATCTCGGATCGAGCTTTTGTGTACCGGTCGTGGTTGGTTTGTATGACTATTCTTCGTGGACCTTTCACAAGTTGGTACAAAGGGCGTTTCCAAGAACGGCTTCTAGTGAGGAGCTCTTTGATGGGTGTCTTACTTTCTTACCGTTCATCTCCTACGCTCGAGGACAAGCTTTTCGAAGCCGGGAAGAGTGATTGAAATATGCCCTTTTTAGGGATTATTTGTCATTTTTATTTTCTTTTGTATTTTCTTTTATTTTGTTATTGTATGTTTCTTTCTTTTGTTTTATTATTTAGAGGTAAGGAGTAGTAATGGCATTTTTGTAATTAGGGTCTTACCTTGGAACTTAAGCTACTTTTACCCTTTAAATACCCCATGTAGTCTTCATTTGAGGACACTATTTTAAATATAAGAAATCTTTTGATCATATCTCTAAAGTTAGGGTTTGGTATATTTTTTTAGCCACTAAAGCCTCAAGTGAAGTTTTAAACATTGGTGATACTTGTAAGGTAATCTTACTCATGGTCCATAAATTACCAAGATACCTCTTTTATGGTTCTTAAATTTCCCTGACTACCCACAGGTCACAATCAGACACTGAGTTTTGCAGTCCAACACAATAAACTAAAAGGATTTATTTCTTTGCGATCAGAAAAAAAAAAAAAAAAGGAAAAAAGAGAAAAAAATGAAAGAGCAGCCTTACCGAATGACACTTGATTTGCTACCAAATAACTTCACCATGTCCACGGCAGTTCCTCCTGACTTACTGAGAGAGAAGAGGAGGTACACAACGTTGTCAACCATATTTATCTTATTAGATGGCATTTTTTCCACCATATTTAGAAGCAACCAACAGCTTGAAAAAGAAGAGGGAAACAGTAATACCAACCTGGGTGGGATATATTCAAACCCTCTGCGACCCTTCTTGTTCATTCGGGTTTCTCTTATTGAAGCTACTCCTTGCATTGCAATCTAAATACGAATTATCACAATTCAGAAAACTGAAATTACCAGTTTTCATGGAGTTCCCCAACACCAAACACAGAGGTATACTTCAAGCAATCAATAAAATTCTAACCTCATAAAGTTGTTCCCTAATTGCAAATGCAATTGCAGGCTGCAAAAATAAAGGTCGGTCAATTTCTATAACAGACATTTCAATAATTTACTTAAATAAAGATTCCACAATTCCAAAACAAAGGAAAGATTATTTCAGAGAGAGAGGGGGGGGGGGGGGGGGGGGCAATGAGAGAATTGGGACAACAAATGTACAATGATGACAATTTCTAAGAGAAAAGGTTTGATACAAGCTATCCCAGACAAAATGCACTCTAGATATCTGCTGGCGATGAAGATAGAAGACCAAGAGAAACCTATGAGGTGAAAAGTGAGCATATTCTTTATCCTGGATATATTAGTATTACTTAATAGAGAGAAAAAGATTGAAGATGGTGTTGCTTAAAAATAAAAGTGAATTGAGTGAGAAGTGCTTCTGGCCTACTGTGTGATACACAGATGCACATCCGTGAAGTTGAAGGGAAAATCTTTATATACCAACTATGCTTTGTAGGATAACACGTTGGGCATATAAGAAATGTGTTCATAGATAAGTATGTCCGATATGCATAAGCCAAGATGGAGCTATCATAAAACTACATTAAATTGGAGATAAACCTATATGTGTCATGGCAGAAACATCACTAGTAATGTAATTTGAGGGAAACATCTTAATAACTTGAAACACATAAACAAAGACCAATATGATAATAAGAAAGAGTGCTGTGATCAATACTCTTTGTAAACGTTGGAAACGAAAGAGCAAAATTTAAGTGGAAAATATGACCCTAAACAGGGGAAAATGGTAAAACAAGATTAATGTAGCCGATGTCAAATATTTGGGATAAAGCTTTGCTGAGCTGAAAAGTTGGAAATGATTTATATGGTAGAAGTACAATATAAGAACACAAGAATTCCACGCAGAAAAACATGGAATCTGCATTTGCTTTCACACATGCAAACATGCATAAACACTGGGATCTGCATTTGCTTTCACACATACAAACATGCATAAACACAAACAACTAGACCAAGAACGTTTCAATCGATATTAATTTTACCTTTGGTTCTTAGTGTTCCCATCATAAGTTCTCAATGCCCATCATTAATCTTGGCAAATAGATTTGACGTAAACCACAAGTCAAAGGCCCAAAACAAAAAAAATACAAATTCTAGAGAGAGAATCTAAGAATGTCTTGTATTCAAAAATGGAGAAGTGTCCTCAAATGAGGTGTACAAGGGTATTTATATGGGAGTAATTACTTGCTAACCAAATAATTACCTAGAAGACTAAAAAGGAAACCTACTAACAAAAAATATACCTAATTAGTCTCAAACATGCTTAGAGGTCAATTAAAAGAAATAAAGGAATAAAAGAAATAAAGGAATAAAAGAACTAAAAGAAAAGGAAACAAAATGGGATTCCCGTCACTCCCCTCCCCCCACCCACCCACCCACCCCACACACAAAAAAAAAAAATCGCCCACGAACTCAAAGAGGAATGCCCACTAAGTCAGGCTCCAAAATGATAATCAAAGCATGTCAGGAAGGCTCCTCGGACTCATCAAGGTACTCCGGTGGGTGCTCCATTACTAAAAGGACACGGCGACGTGGAAGAGAGCACTAGGAAGCTCGATGTCCAACATTGTCGCAATTGTAGCACCAGAGCGTGGGAGGGCTCGAATGTGACGCTGCGGGGGTAGTAGAGGTGACAGGGGTAGTGGTAGAGGGAGTTGTCACTAGAGGAAGAACAGTAGCAGGGACCGACGGAGGTGGAGCTCGGGAGGATAGTGGAGTCGCTGGTGCCATGTGATGAGCCTCGACTTTGGTAGCATACTCCACCGCCTTCAAAAAGGTCGGTATCTCTAGTAATCCCAGATCACATAGAATATATGTGACTGGAGGCTCAAAATATAGCGACTGATCTGCTGATCCTCTGACTAGGGAAGACGAGCTCTAGTGCAAAGAAGTTAAAACAACTCGGCGTACTCCTCCAACACAGTAGATGTCACCTAATGGAGGGACTGAATACAAGCAAAAAGGTCGCGCTCATACGTCGGTGGGATGAATGAGGCCTGAAGAGCGGCCGTTAGCTCGGATAGGGAGTAACTCGGCTACAATCCGTCGATAGCAAAGATCATTCCACCAAACTCGGGCGAATTCCTGAAATTTGGTGGCAACAAGGAAAACACAAGTGCAGTCCTGAACCCGCTTGTAATCAAAAACAAAAACTCGCTTGTAATCAAAAACAAAAACTGCCTCCATTGAAGTCATCCAATCAATCATGGCATCGGGGGAGAATCGTCCGTCGAACATAGGAATATCGATGCATATATCCCTGTGGAGACTCCGAGAAAGTAGATGGAGCGTCATAAATAGAGGGTCTCCATCTTAATGAGCATCAACGCCCATCACATCAACTGGCACAGATGCGGCATAATCAGCAAGTAAGGGCAGCATCTGGACAGGTGGTGGACGAAGAGGAGAGACAGGCTGGGCTACTGGAGGTACTGGAGGACCGTAGGGATAATGTGGACACGTGCCAATCAAATGGCCATGCTCACCACAATAAAAGCACCGGCGGTACCGTAATAGTAGGAAGCGAGGAGCACCAGGTGTAGGAGGAGGGATCCACTCCAAAACGCTGCGGTGTGTCCCCGATGTCGGAGGATGAAGAATAATTGGTGTAGAGTAGGGAAAGATCATGATGGGAAGTTGTATGGTGCAATGGGGGCGGTGGGTGGGGGTACAGACGTAGGTCAAGGGGTCGGGGGCCTGAAGTGTCAAAATACCCACCGGAGTCATAAGGTTGTCCATAGTGGTCTAAAAGGGTGGGGAGGCTGTAAGGTCGGAAGGGGCTGTGATCAGTGGGCCCACGGGGGTGGTCGGAAAATTCGGGAAATGGGCCAAGATATGGTGGATGACCAAGGAAGTGGGCGAATTCGGCCGGGGTGGTTGTTCGGGATTTCCTGAATTTTCGGGTTGTTCGGCAATTCGGTCAGGGGGGTCCGGTCGGCCGAACAAGATGGAGAGGCCGAAAATTCCGAGTTGGTCGGGGATTTTAGAATTTCTGTAGAGGTTGGTACCAAGGGTTTTATTGAATGGTTCGGGATTATCGGATCGGGTGGGAAATTGTCAGGGTGGGCCGAGAAAGGCGGCGGCGTCTGTTTTTTCGGTGGGTGCTGAATAGTTGTCTATCCCAAAGAGGGCGACATATCCGATTGAGTTGGGTAAAACAACTATTTTGGATTTTCTATGGAATTCAGATCTTCCGGCGTTATTGAGATCCTCTGACACCGCTCGACGATTAATATGGCCGATCTAGTCGGAAAAGTCGTCGGCGTCTCTTGGTTCAGATCGGCAGCCCCTCCTGGCAGTGTCGATCCAGTTTTATGGTGGGTCTGTTCGGCCGAAGGCCCTAATAGGGCTGCCGCCGGTGGGCAGGTAGGGTAGTCATTTAGTTCGGGGGGACAAGTGGGAATTTTTATCAAAATGTTCATAATTTTCGACCGGGCCTTCGGGGATTTGATTCCGGTGGCTCATTTGTGGTGGTGGGAGGCGGAGTTGCGGAGAGGAGTTGGAAGAGGGTGTCAAATTTTTGGTTGAACTCTTGGGACAGAAGCAGGGTTATCGTTTTTCTTGAACGCCTTCTCTCTCAATTCCTGATTAATCTCTTCTTGATATCGATTCAATTTCTTCGGAGCCATTGAGGATGTAGTGTATGATTTGTTGATAATCTACACACCAAGGGGGAACGACACCTCGCTTTGATTCCAAATTGAAGTAAACTACACGTCAAAGGCCCAAAACAAAATATATACAAATTCTAGAGAGAGAATCTAAGAATGTCTTATATTCAATAAAAGAAAAATGTCCTCAAGTGAAGAGTACAAGAGTATTTAAATGGGGGTAATTACTTGTCAAAAAGACTAAAATTGACAACTATTAACAAAAAATATACCTAATTAGTCCCAAACAATCTTGGAGACCAATTAGAAGAGATAAAAAGAATAAAAGAACTATAGGAAACAAAATGGGATTCCCATTAAGATTTCCATTATAAGCCAATGCCCTATACTCCTACCATATGAAAAAATTAAATAAAATAAAACTTAATGTTATTAAAACAGACATACAAGAAAGAAAGGAAAAAATGAAAATATGTCCCTTGAAACCGAATTAACATTAGAAACTTTAATCGTATAACAGATTTTTGACATAACAAAACAAATGGCACGCAAGAGCAAGCACAAATGAAAATAAACTCACTCTCACTGTGGAATCGATCATTTCCTATGAGCCACGTGGAAGGCTCAGCAGTCGTGGGACCCACGCATGTCAGCTGATACATGTCACTACAGATTTGCTCCATAAACGTCCAAAATATTCACGGATATATTCAAAGGGACTTGCCTGATAAGTAAAGAGGGGAGAGTCCATCTCAAGGAAGTAACTCATGCCATTTATTATAAATATTGTGCAACCCACACAAAGTGGGGCATGTGACTTTCAGAGCCTCGGACCTTTGTCAAATTGTACTCAAATAAAAATATAAAAAGATCTCTCCCCTCTACGCTCCAAGTGGACGTAGGCAAGTTGCCGAATCACGTACATCTTGTGTCTCCTCGTGTGTGTGTCCAGTTGTTATCATTTTTTCCTTTGTTATCTTTTCAGCTTATGTGATTGGATTTTTATCATATGTAAATTTTGTGCATTTACAATTGGCGACGTCTATGAGAAGCGAATTTAATTCGATCTCACTAGTCAAAACTTGACCACGACTATTACTATATTGTCAACATCGAGGAGGATCAACGATTAGAAGAAGGGAGCCATAAAACAACTTGATGCTCGGAAGAATGGCGAAACAGATTCGACTAAAGCATTTCAGGCAATTAAGACTTGTGTAGAGGGGGCTTGAAGGTAATCTTAAGTTTAGAGATAATTTCCCCATTAACAACAGCATTTGGGATTAAGACAGCATTACGGCTCAAAGCGAGGGAGACAGCTCATTACAAGGCAGCTCAATACGAGGTAGCCCAGTAAGGCATCGTTGCAACTCAAAGTGATGCAGCTCAGTAAGGCAGCGTTGCAGCTCAAAGTGAGGTAGGCCAGCGTGGCAGCCCAGAGGGATCTCTAATGAAGAAGATGGCCGAGAGAATTGATCTTTTGGTTCTATTGTTTTACTTAGCCTTGTTGTATCTCTTTATTTAAATTGACCACGAATTGTAACGATTATAATGATTTTTTAGTGTGAGGTCGAATGGTACTCACGAGAGATCAGGCTTGGCAGGGTCTAGGAGAGGTTTCATGCTCTATCGAACGACCTCACCGTGGGAACTTCAGAGGGACTTGGTTTGGAGGATTGAGAAGTGAGGCACTGTTGGGACTTGTCCTGACCATCTTAGATACACCTTAAAAAAAACACCAAAAGACCCTGACTGTGGAACCTCGGGCGGAGCAGCCTTGAGTTCCAACGGGCGTTGAGTTGTGAACCAAACAACCCTCTACTTAAAGTCATATCTATCGCAGGTGATGTCACTAGCCAGCTAGACAATGTCAAATCTGCGCTTAAGTAAACCACCATGGTATTTGGGGTTGTCAGACAGTTGGTGAGCCAACTTTGTGACGATAGCCACCTGAAACACAATGGTTAGGCAAAAGGCATGTCTTGGTATTTAATGTTTATGACGTGGAGCTAACTAGGGCATCAGGCATTTAATGTTTGTGACATAAAGTATGAGGAATGTCTTTCACAGTTATTAATGACCGAGTTACCTCGGGAGTGGTGTGGGGGCTATTTAAGTGCCCTAACCACCTCTGAGGAAGGGAGGTTCTTTTTGAGAAGTTCGGAAGTTATTACTATAGAGAATATACATCAGAGAGAGAATTTATTACGAACCATTACGAACCAGAGAATTTACTCACCCACCATTGTCATTTATTACGAAGCTTTAATACTTGATAGAGATCTTAGAGGGTGGTCGAGGTGTTTAGCTGCCTGCCAAGGTGTATCTAGGGTGCTTACTTCTCTCTCCCTCCAAATGAATTACTTCTGAGTTCGTTATTATCTTCTGAGTTATACACGAGTGATTTGTGAGTTCAAACTGAGTTTATCTTCACTAAGTTGTGAGTGCGGTCTTTGTAATTTAATTAAGAGAGTCTCCGGTTAACTTATCATTAATATACTCAAAAGGGGTTACGCCTCCATCTAATCTAAACTACCCTCTTACATTTGGCGACTCCGCTGGGGAGGCATTCTTCTAAGCAAGGAGTATGGCGCAGGATAACGTTAATCGAAGACTTAACTTTGATGACATTCAACACAATGAAGAACAGGCAACGAGAGAGCTGGAGGCCTCAAAAGACGGAGCCCCTCAACTAGAGGTACCTCCAGTTCAAACGGCGATTGGCGTTCCAGGGGTGACACAAGCTTCCACGAGCGTTGGGTTGGGACCAGCACAAGTGGCACTCCTCATGAACAAATTTTACGAGTTTTTGCAAACCCCCGTCGCTACAACGGTGTTGGGGGGGATTTGAGGCCAACTCCTTCGTGACACCAAGGGTAGCTCCAACGGCCTCACCAAGTGCAGTTTTAACAGGAACGGTCCCAGCAAGTATACCCCCTGTTGTGAATCCAAAAGTGGGAACTCCAGGAGTACCAACCGTTCCAACTGTGATGATTGCTCCAGGTGCAACGAGCGCCTCGCCTATGATCCCTCTGGTCGTTCCTTCAACGGTATCAGCTATGGAAGAGATGAGAAAAGAAATGCAGAAGGAGATGTTGAAGTTCATGCAAGCTTCCTCGCAATCTGCTAGCGAGGTAGCTTTGGTTTATGACGACTTTCGGACGCCATACCCTCAGGAGTATAACGATGAAACTTATCCAAAATATTATATTCCTCCTATCTTTGAAAAGTATACAGGTAAGGGTGGGAACCCGAAGGAACACATTAAACGGTTCGTTGAACATTTGGGGGCTCACTGCAACAAAAAAAAAACTCAGGTTAAGAGAGTTTTCCAAATCCTTAACCGATAAAGCGTATACTTAGTATTTTCACTTAGCACCTAAGAGTGTTTCCACATGGGAGGAGATGCACGTTTTGTTCGTCCAGAAGTTCTTTCTAGCGGAAGATGAGTTCACCTTGACCCAACTAGGGAAAGAGAAGCAACGACCAGGGGAAGATGTGGTGGCATACGTTCGTAGGTTCAGGGAAAGGTCCCTCGATGTGAGGGAGGAGGCCAAAGAATCCAAACTACTGCAGATCTGTGCTGAAGGACTGCTTCCTGAGTACATCTGCCATCTTATTAATGAGACACGCGAGGGGATTTTTGCGGCGTTCCTCAAGGCAGCGAGGAACATCTCGCTGGTGGTACGACCGAACCCTGTGGTGGTGCCCATGATGTTCAGACAGCCGATACAACCTGTAGGAGGAAGATCCCAGCGCCCATGGGTGGGATATGCCGAAGGAACAGACGAGGGCAAACAAGCGAAGAAGGACAACAAGAGGAAGATCAGACGAGACCGAGAAAACCCACCGCCACTACCTTGCACGGTCGAAGAAGCTGTGAGTTGCTATAACGAAATGTTGTTGGGGGGAACGGTGTATGAACCTAAAGGCTTCCCCACCGAGGAACCAGATGCGGCAACAAGGGCGGATCCCAAGTATTGTCAGATCCATCGGAAGATCCAACATCCAACCGGAAGTTGCTTCACGCTGAGAAAGATCATTGACAAACATGTAAACGCTGGGACTTTGCAAATCCCATCACAGACTATCAACAAAAACCCACTTCCAGCACATGAGGCCAATATGGTGGTGGCTTATGATGAGGAATCAGAGGAAGGAGCAAGAAGACGGGCGAGGGAGCTGGAAGGGTTTGAGGAAGCATTGGAAGGTTGAACCAAGGGGATGGCAAACGTGGTATTTAGCCTACGACGAGGCAAGTGCTAGGGATGTCGAGGAAGCCTACAACGTTAAAGGTGAAGAGGTTGATCCAACCTTGGAGTATTGTGCTGTTTCAAAATCCCCAAAGTTTACCTGGTTCTTCGACCAGGTGGGGATGCCCAAAGAAAGCAGATTGGAAATAACTCAAGCGATTCTGGATATCACGAGGAAGAACGCAGTCCCCTCGCTGAAATGTCAGGGACCAATGGCAAGGATGGTGAGAAAGTTTTTGTCCGAAATCACATTTAGTGATGTAAACAGGGCTGTGAGGTTTCCTCACAATAGACCGTTATACGTAACAGCCAGCATTAACGAAGTCAGCTTTGCAAGGGCGCTCATGGATGGGGGTGCCTCGATAAACATCATGCCAATCAGCTCCTTTCACGCCGCCAATATTCCCGAAGAGAGGTTAGTGCCAACGCCTTTAATGATCTCTGGTTATGATAACCAGTCTTCCAAATCCATTGGATATGTGAACGTGGGGATTGTAATGGGAAATTTGAGTTCTCATATTAAATTCCATGTAATAGAAAGTGCAACTTCCTACCACTTGTTAATAGGAAGGGTGTGGATGCATAATCATGGTTTAGTTCCTTCGACGTATCAAGAATGTGCCAAGGCCAATATCAAGGGAACTGAGATCACTATTAGGGCGACGAAGAGGCCCTTCGCTGTTGAGGAGGCCCACCTAGTGGACGCAGCATTCTACAGAGAGTTGGAGGAGGACGTCAAAGTCCTAACTAGGCGAATGGAGGGAGCGTGGGTTCCCTCAATCAGGGAAAGAATGGGACCTGTGAATGGTCAAGAAGGAGAGATGATGGGAAACAAAGGAGCAACGGAAGAGGCGAGGCCCAGAATGTCTCGAAGCATCAGAATGACAAGGAGAGGCCCAGAATGGATCCAATGGAGCGTGAGGTGCAACGACAAAGTGTGCTGAATCGATTTACAGGAGAAAGAGTTGCTGAAGCTTCCGGGGAAAAGAAGAGGAAGGCAGTTGCAACTGCCAGCAGGCAGTGCAAGAAGGTTGTTACCGAGGAGGGAAAGGTGGTGTAACGGTTATAATGGTGTGAACGGGCAGCCGAAGAAATCGATAAAGAGGCTGACCCGATATATGAGTGCTTTATGGTGGATCAATGGGGGCAATGCATGGTGATAGACAACTCCAACATACAGGAGTTCGTGGAAGATGTCGCCGAAGAAGATTACATGGCAGATCAACCGAAGCCACAAGTACAGGAATTCGAGCAGCTGAACCTGGCGAAGGAAGGAGAGGACCCAAGGCCTATTTTCATCTCAAAGGATCTTAGTGAAGAGAAACAAAAGGCCTTGGAGTTGATTCGGGAGTTTATGGATGTCTTTGCGTGGAAGTACGCAGAAATGGAAGGGTTAGACGAAGAAGTAAGCTGTCACAAGTTGAACGTGATGCCTTCAGCCATTCCAGGCAACAAAGCAATGAGAACATACAAACTTGAGTTGGACTTGAAAATTAAGGAGGATGTCCAACGTCTGTTGATGGCAGGGTTCATCGAACCAATACAACAACCTCTTTGGCTATCTAGCATCGTTCCAGTAGGAAAGAAAGACAAGAATCAAACCAGGATCTGCGTGGACTTCAGGGACTTAAATCGGGCTTGCCCCAAAGATGAGTTCCCTCTACCTTCCATTGATAGCTTGATAGATGCAACCGCTGGGCATGAGTGTGACAACCCGGTCACCGAAATAAGGGGTGGCCAGCCCGATACTCCAATAATAAAGGAATCATGGATGGATCATTCTCAGCATCACAATAAATACAATCAGTATACAGGATAACCACCCAATATTTCAGAAAACGGGTTGCCAAAAATTTTGTTTTATTAGTTAAGGAAATAGTTTAAACAACCCATTTTGAAAAGAAAGTGGAAACCCAAAAGACTATATTCATCCACAACTAGGGGTGTGCAAAAAAACCGACCAAACCGACAAAATAGAGCCGAACCGAAAATTTTCGGGCCGAGTTTTTTTAAGGGTCGGTTTGGTTCGGTTTGATCAGGTATAAAACCGACAGGGTCGGTTCGGTTTTCGATTTTGGCATAAAAAAACCGATTTTGAACCGAACCGAACCGAATTAATTTTATATTTTATATTATATTTATATTAGTGTTGGCATATTATATTATATTTTTTAATTTTATATTTATATTAGGTATTAAAAATATATTTTTTATTAAAATAAATGAAAAAACCGAACCGGCCCTATCAAAAACCGGCCCTGTCAAAAACAGATGGGCAAACCGAACTGGCCCTGTCAAAAATCGACCCTGTTCGGTTCGGTTCGGTTCGGTTCTTCAACAGATTCAGTTCGGTTCAGTTTTTCTCCTCCAAAAACCGACATGGTCGGTTCGGCTCAAAAACCCGGCCAAAACCGAACCGACCGACCCGTGAACACCCCTATCCACAACAAATATACAATAAGGGGACCGAATATGCTGTCGGTCAACAGTCACTTACAACGTAATGTAACAGTTTAATTAGGTTACATAATACATTACAATAAGCAAATACAAAAGCTTGGGCCACACACCCGAGTAAATGACCCGATCATAACTAGAGTACAAAAATGACGGCGTCTATAACAAAGTGTCCCGTAATATCCGCAAAGTATCACGGCTCCCCAAAAACACCGGAATAGGAAAAATCAGTACAGGCGTCCTTGCGGCGGAGCACCTGAGCGAATACAGGATTCATGCACAACAAGAAATATGAACGGGTCAGGGCCCGATTTTATATGATCACCAAATGAATAAAAAGTTTGACAGTTATGAACAGTTAATCATGAATGATAAAGATGAGAATCTATCAACCTAATCCCAAAGCATAAACTAAAACAGTTTAAATGACTACCATTTATTTAGTTATACAAGGGAACATAAATAAGCATCATTAATTAAAAGCCTTCATCATTTTTCGCTGTTTCATTTCATCTTTCCATTCCTTATCAGGAATATAATTACTATCATATGCTCTTTGTGGCATTTATCATACATCAAGTCCCACTTGATTAAGAATTGTTATATTCATATACATATAACGATTCTAAGACCGTCCCTCCGGGTTTCCCCACTGGACGCGCCCCTAAATGACTATCATCTTCCAGGGCCTATCAACCAAGACAACCTGGGCACCTATCGCAACGTCGGGATGTGGCCATATGCGTGCGGGAGAGTCATAACCACACCCGGAATTACCTCACCATCGCAGAAAACATATATAATAACCGATCATATGGTCGAGGACTACAGTCTCCCTGCATTCAATAGTCAGGGGACATCACCTCATGCGCGTACTTCCTCTATGATAACATTTAGAGAGCTGTGTTTAAGCAAATTATCATTTATCATATTCATGATTAAGTAAATTATCATTTACCGTAATCATTACCATTTCCATTTCATTTTCATTTGCCATGTGCATGTTCATTTAATGGATATATCATATTTTATCCGGAGCCATATGTAAATCACATCATCATTACAACCTCAATGAATGAATAATTTCTCGATTCATTCTCCAAACATTTTAGGGTATTATTATAACCCACCACGACTAACATACCTCAATTGAGCTTCTAAAGTCTCCCAATATGACCTTTCAATCTCCTAGTTTCATAATAGTTAACTAAGAGAAAAGAATGTCCTAACATCAATTTGTATACCGCCGGAATAACCCCCACATAACCCATTTCTAATGTAGAGTAGTCAACTAACTCATCTAGAACTCTAGGACTCTAAGTTTACTTCATACAAGAAGGTTCCTAAGTCCTATGCCTAAAGAAAAAGGGTAAAAATTGAGTTAGAAAAACAACTCAAAACAACCTGATTTCGAATCGATTCGCCCTAGGGCCGAATCAATTCGCCTCAAGCAGCGAATCAATTAGTCCAAAAGCGAATCAATTCGGATGACAAATCCAACTTTCTGAATTTGGCCGAATCGATTTGGCCTTAACCCGGATCGATTCGGGTTTGCAGCCTGTAGGTTGACCCCTTAGCGAATCGATTCGCCCTAGAGCCGAATCGATTCGCCCCTGCGATTTTGCCAAGAAGGGGGCTACGGGTTATGAACCCTAGTTTTCCCCAAGTCCTAATTCTTCTCCATTTTTACACACATCCATCAACCATGAACTACCCAAAATCATTCTACATGATTATCAACTACCATAATCCACAATTTCATCAACATAAACCATGATTAGGGCTAAACACCACAAATTCCATATTTGTTCCATTAATTCTAATACACAACTATCACACAATTTACACATCTTAAACCATATATTAGCAAGTAGAAAACTTGCCTCGAGGTAGAAATCTCAGATTTCTTGGAAGATGGATGCAAGATCAATCCCAAATCTTCAATTTCTTCCTTTTTCTTCTCTTTTCTCCTCAATTCTCTTCTTCTCTCTATCTCTCTAGGTTAGTAAATGCACTTAAAAGAAATAAGTGAAATGCAAGACTTAAATCGTGGCTTTAGTCTAAAATTCTCAGCTTAAATGGTTAATACCACATTAAAATGATTCACAACTATACATTTAAGTTAAAACCAGTCAAAAGTGCCCGAAACATAAAAATACAATATGGCACTTATTTTGACTATCTCGCACATTTCGGGACTAACTACGCCCTCTAAATTGGCATCCGGCCATTTTATAAATCATTTCAAGTCCCGATTTCATTTAAACCATAAATGTCATTCAAAGCATATGACACTTTAGAACGCACATGATGATATTTACATACACATACAGTAAATATGCAACAATCTTAGTAAATATGCTCCATTAACTCATTTAGTTCATATTTACTCCATCATCCATATTTTATATAATTACTTCATGCAGTAAATTAATATAAAATAAGTCTCTCAAAAGCGAGGGTTGTTACAATGAGATGTACAACTTCATGGATGGGTATGTAGGGTACAACCAAATCAAGATGGATCCCACAGACGCAGAGAAGACAGCATTCAGAACTCCGTTGGGCAATTTCATGTATAAAGTAATGTCGTTTGGACTGAAGAATGCAGAGGCAACGTACCAAAGAACGATGATGGCCATTTTCCATGATTTCTTCCACAACTTCGTGGAGTTTTATGTGGAGGATTTGGTCATCAAGTCAAAGAAGGAGGAGTCTCATCTAGATGATCTAAAGAAGGTATTCGTCAGGTGCAGGAAGTATAAGCTGAAGATGAACCCACTGAAATGCGCCTACGGTCACTAGTGGGAAATTCTAGGGTTTTGTGGTGGATCGGCAAGGGGTGCAGATGGACCAGGACAAGCAACGAGCAATCTTAGAGATGCCAGGTCCAAGAATGGCGAAGGAACTGAAGAGTTTCCTCGACAAGGTTTCCTACCTTAGGAGATTTGTCCCGGGGTTAGCTGAGATAACACACCCGTTGATGCAACTACTGCGAAAGAACACGGAGTTCAAATGGGAGGTAGCTCACCAGGAGTCTCTTACCAGGCTGAAGAAGTTGCTCGTTTCACCACAAACCATGATTCCTCCAAAAGCAGGAATACCGTTGCAGTTATACCTTATATCCACCACGAGGTCCGTTGGAGCTCTGCTGGCTCAAGAAGTGGATGGGCAGGAACGACCAGTCTACTATCTGACTAGGATCATACATGGGCTAGAGGTCAGGTATAGTAGCGTGGAAAGACATTGTTTAACCCTAGTCTTTGTAGCACAAAAACTTAGACATTATATGTTGTCTTTTACAATTCATATTGTAACAAGATGTGATCCCATAAAGTTTTTGTTGGTAAGAACTATATTGATTGGTAGGGCAGCTAAGTGGTTCCTCATCCTCTCAGAGTATGATTTGAAGTGTGTGGTCCCTCGCGCAATCAAGATCCAAGCATACGCAGACCTCTTGGCAATCTTCCCCTCTGGGACATTTGAGCCACCTAGAGAAAGCATTCCAGGGGATAATTTACAAGCCAGCCACTTAGACGCGAACGAGGAAGAATGGACGATGCAGTTTGATGGATCTTCGGCAAAAAAAGAAAGGAGGAGCAGGGGTTATTCTTTCAAAAGGAGCTGAAGAAATTTGTCTCTCCTACAAGCTAGATTTCCCTTGCTCCAACAATGAAACAGAGTATGAAGCGTTGGTACTAGGGTTGTTGGAGGCCCTTCGAAGGGGAATTCGTTCACTCTGCATCAAGGGTGATTCGAACTTGGTGATGCAACAAGTAAATGGGGAATATGCGTTGAAGCACCTCAGTTTGGCCCCTTATAAAACGATCATTCAAAGGCTTCCCAACCAGTTCCATCAGACAAAGATCAGGAGGCATCCCAGAACGATGAATCGCCATCCAGATGCCTATGCCACTGTTGCCCAGAAGATGATTATGAAGGAAGATTCAACTACGATGGTGATCCAACGGAGAACAGCTCCCTCTATGGTACAGTCAATCCTGTCAATGGAAGATGATTCTGACTGGAGGGGAGTGATTAAGAAGCAATTGGAGTCTGGGGAAGGAAATATGGAGCTGAGGGAGGTGGCCCAATATTTTACAAAACAGAGAAACCTCTATTACAAGAACGCAGGAGGATGGTTGTCAAGATGCATCGGTCCAGAAGAAGCAGAACGAAGATTAAAGAAGACACACGAACACTGCGAAACAACTGAAATTCCTCTTTACAGAAGAATTCAAAGTGAGGGATACTTCTGGCCCAGGATGAAGCAAGATGCAGCAGAGCTACAACGAAAATGTGACAAGTGTCAACTTTTCTTCAGGGGAGCTGAGTGTCATTTCGTTGAAGCTCAACTGGATTGGAGGCAACCCTATATTGATTTCATAAATGATGGAGTTGCCCCAACAGAAAAGATTGACGCGATGGGACTCAAGAGAAGGGCCCCAAGGTTCTACGCTCAAGGGGGACAGCTGTATCGAAGAGGGTACTTCAATATGCCATTGCGTTGCATCGCGAAGGAAGAGGCAGACGAAGTAGTAAAACAAGCTCATGACCCAGCTCACATAGGAGGGGCAAAGTTGTACGATCAGTTGATGATGTTGGGTTATTATTGGCCAACAATGGAGAAAGACTCCGCAGAGTTGTTCGAAAGTGTAAAGCTTGCTAGCTGCATGGAAATATGATCCATGCCCCATCGGTGGACCTCCATTCCCTAGCAACTCCGTATCCTTTCCACACTTGGGCGTTTGATCTGGTAGAGGTAATACACCCTTCTTCAAGAAGGAAGATTTGGATACTAGTTGCAATGGAGTGCTTTACAAAGTGGGCTGAAGCGATACCATTGAGAAGAGCAACTGCGGGAGTAGTAGCCAACTTTATCAAGGAGTATATCATTAGTCGTTTCAGGATTCCAAAAGTTATTCTCTCTGATAACGGAACTCCATTCGTTAACTCAGAAGTAACAATGCTGACGGACAAATACTCTATCATTCATCATACCTCAACGGTGGCATACCTGAAGGGGAACGGACAAGCCGAGACATCCAACAAGGCGTTGGTCAACATTCTGGCAAAAGTGGAGGATTTTCACGGATCGTGGGATGAAAAGATCCCAGCGGTGTTATGGACCTATCGCACGACGAAGAGGAAGCCTGCGGGGTACACCCCGTTCTCCCTCGTTTATGGGGCTGAGGCAATCCTTCCAGTGGAGTTGGAAGTTCCCTCAGCCCGATATGCCTTGCGAAGTAGTATGCTCCCTCAGAATAGACATGTGCAATTAGAAGCGTTGGACGAGCACAGAGACAATGCGATGCAACACTTTCAAATGTACACGAAGCAGCTTTCAAGAGCGTATGACAACTTGGTGAGACCAAGGAAGTTCGTGGAGGGAGGTCTTGTTTTAAAGGCAGCAGTAAAGCACATCTGGGGGCTTCCTCTGCCTAAGTTTGCAGCAAATTGGGAGGGACCTTTCATTGTAAAGGAGGCTCATGATTTAGGTTATTGCTTAATTTCTAAGATTAAAGAAGATAAACCGTTTAAGATTAACAATAAATGGTTGAAGGTCTATCATGTATGAGTAATCGACTTGGGATCACCGTTGTATCTAGTGATTTTGTTATGAATATACAAGTCGTTGTTCCTAAAAAAGATGTATTTTATTGCAATCTGAATGAAGATGAAAAATGGCAGAGTTTTGTAACTTGTGTAAAGCAATCACAGCACAACGAAAGGGCATAGAAAAATATGCAACACTTTTTTCTTCTCATTCATAAACGTTGGGACATTACAAAATTGGGAGTTATTGCCTAGGAATTACATAAGGGAAAACCTATGCAAATGAAAAAACTATTTTCACTGGCCCAAGAGGAACCACAGGTCTGGAGCAACAAAAAAGTCTTCAGGCAACCCCGAAGAAGCTGCCAGGCATGACCGTTCGGCGTTAATAGAAACATCCAGCCTAGTTTGAACTTGTGCTCGCCCGATAAGGAGCTCCTCCCGTTCTATCTTTGCTACATGAAGAGTTTCTTCGAGGTCCTCTATCTGCTTATCAGCAACCTCTAGTAGGGATGCTAGCTCGGCCAGTCTAGCTCCCTCAGTTCGTTGGGCCTCTCGATGCTGCAGCAACAGCTCCCTCTGGCCTTCCAACTGTTGGCTCTTTAGAGTTTTCAAATGTCCAATCAGCCATTTGAATTGGAAGCCATCTCTACCCAACTCCTTTTAAATAGCCCAGGAATTGATTGAGCAGAGGCCTAGTGACATTGGAGGTTGGGGTGCTAACCAAATCCACGACAACCATGGCCATTCCTTGAAGTCTGAGGCTCATCACTGGAATGTTCGAACGAAGACAATCAACAGTGAAAATCTCAGGATGATGGATGGCAATTTGTTCGATAACTAAACGGTGGTTGGCAGACATTTTAGGAGAACGTTGAAGGACCATGAGGCAGAACTCATAGAGAGCTAAGGCGGGTAGAGGAAGCTCACAACCAGACTCGCTATCAGCCGCAGTACCCGTCGTGGAACCCTGGTCGTTAGGACTAGAATCTTCTGGAATAGTTGGTTCCCGATGGGGCGAAGCAGTAGGCGAAGGGACTGGGGGAGACCTCTCTCCAGCTTGAAGAGACTCGCTAGCAACCTGAGAACGGTTAAAACAGGTAATGAGTACTGAAAAATCTTAACAAGTGTTTATCATTGTTAAGTCATCGTTATTGGTGGAGTTTGACGAAAATTTTAACATGTGGTTGTCATTGTTTAGTCACCGTAACGGGTTTCACCGTTAGAGATGGATGTTGCGGAAAAAAAAATCTTAACAAGTGTTTATCATTATTAAGTCACCGTTATTGGTGGAGTTTTGACGAAAATCTTAACAAGTGTTTATCATTGTTAAGTCACCGTTATTGGTGGAGTTTTGACGAAAATCTTAAAAAGCGGTTGTCATTGTTAAGTCACCGTTATGGGTGTCACTGTTAGATGTGGATGTTGCGGAAAAAAAAACTTAACAAGTGTTTATCATTGTTAAGTCACCGTTATTAATGGAGTTTTGACGAAAATCTTAACAAGTGTTTATCATTATTAAGTCACCGTTATTGGTGAAGTTTAACGAAAATCTTAACAAGTGGTTGTCATTGTTAAGTCACCGTTACGGGTGCCATCGTTAGAGGTGGATGTTACGAAAAAATCTTAACAAGTGTTTATCATTGTTAAGTCACCGTTATTGGTGGAGTTTTGACGAAAATTTTAACAAGCGGTTGTCATTGTTAAGTCACCGTTATGGGTGTCACCGTTAGAGGTGGATGTTACAAAACAAATCTTAACAAGTGGTTTTCATTTTTAAGTCACCGTTACCGGTGGAGTTTGAATGTTTGAAAAAGAGAGCCTTCTCAAATTTTACAGTGCCAAGTTAAGGTCAAACAACGAGAAAGGAAGAGAAAGCAGAGAAATACCTCAGCAATAGCTGGAGACATAACGAAAGCCCCCATAGAACCCCTAACGGTGGGAAGCTCAACGTGCGCTGAAGTTCCTACGCCAATAAAAGGTACCAAGGCCAACATGGGAGTAGTCTCGCTTGGAGAAGGTGTTTGACCTTAGTTATGGTACTGAAGAGGGGAGCTGCAGTTATGGGTCTCGTCAACACAGCAGGAAGAAGAATGTTAGCTAATAAAGACGCCATTTTGACCTAAGGTATCCCAACAGATTAAAGTTCAGCGTGGTAAACAGAAAAAAGGGGTGGAAGAGAGAAAAGACGTCAGACCTAACAGCGATTGAGAATGTGTTACCTTGGGGGAATTTTCTGCAGCTGGAACAATGGGTAGAAGAGCCTTGAGCTTGTTAATTCAAAAGAAGCTGGGGGAGTTGTCTCCGGTTGAGAAGAGATTCCCATAGATTCAACGGTATCACCCCCCGCAGCAGCATCTTTCCCCCGTTGGGAGGACAACGGCGAGAGTAGGTAAGACCTACCATGGGCGAACGGGGAGGAGATGATTCAGTTGTAGATCCACCAAAGCATCCTCCCACGAAAGGACTGACCGGAGGAGAAGACCTTTCTTCACCAGCCTATGATGAAAACAAGAAAGAAAGACCAAGTGTTAGAAAAGAGAAGAAAATTCACTAAGTCATAAACAACTAAGTGTGGAAAGACTAACCTCATGATCAAATGAAGAGTGTGATGGTACGACGACGGGCGAAACTGGGGGAGATGAGTGAGGAGAAGCCCTCTCGATGAAATCAGCAGCAGTCTCGAGGCTATCATCAATTGGTATAACTGCATCAGGAGAAGGAGAAGTAGAACGCCTAGGAGTAGAGGCAATTGTTGTAGGTTGAACTATAGAGGCTTGTCTTTTACTTGCCTTACTTCCCAAAGTCTTCTTCCTTGTACCAGAGGCGCCAGCACCTGAAGGCCCACGATAGTGGGAAATGACTCGGCAGGAGGAACTGAGGGCGCAGTTTGGTGAAATATCCGTTGAAGCCGTTCAACCTCCTTTCTAACTGCTTCTCGTACTTCCTCAGACACATCAGTATTGGGAAGAATGGAGGCAATGGGAAAAGCATCTATAGGGGCTTGGGATTTGCGTGGGGACTTGGGCTTCGAAGAGGCCCCACTTGTGGTCTTCTTTGTTTTTCGTGAGAGGGGTTGCGAGGGGCCTTCACCAGAAGCTGCAGCGACAGAAGTACCTACAGCTGGGGGTTTAGGCGTTGGAACCTTTTTCGGCTTTGGGGTAGCAATGGGAAGCATTGAGCAGTGTGGAGGAAGCTCAGTGGGAGGTTCCTTAGGAGTTTTGCTCAAGGGGAACTCTATTCCCATAACGGAATTGCCTTTTAAACCCAGTTCCTGCGAAAAAAACGAAAGCACTGGTGGATATATACAGGAGTCCCCTCAATAAATTCAAAGATTTGGGCCAGTTGCTTCAACCTATACTTGGTGGCAAACAAAGACGTCACATCAGGTTGCCACAAACTGGGGATGACGACTCTGTCAAACATTGTGGAGCTCACTCCCCACGCAGTAGTATAAGTGAAGAGAGAACAAGCCTCGTTGAACGTGACCTTGGGGTGGTTTAGCTGGAAGACGGGGCGTGGAGCCCTTTGGTTAAAACCAAATTGACGGGCACAGCGATGGGGATGGCAGCATTGTAATGTTCGCACGAGTACCCCCACTCGGTGCCGGATGGCAGGTAGCTGGGAGAGAACAGAAGGACCACGGCAAGCGAAGGTTTTCTTCCATAAGGTCCACAATCGTTGGTTGGACCACCCTTGGCTCATTCTTGAAGAAATCAAAAGTGTGGAGGAACATTTCCTCTCCATAAGGCCGCATCACAAAACTATCATGTTTGTCAATAACGGAGGTCAACTCTTTTCGACTTTGCCTCTTGTGATAAATGTAAGAACGTGGGGGCAGAATCGCTTCCCCCGAAGGAGGACGGTTGGTTTTAGTTGCTACATCGGGGAAACGAACATAAAGGAAGCCCGTCAGAAGTTGGCAAAGTTGTCCAGGTTATAACGGCCAAGAGACTGTTCCATGTCAAGATGGGTTCTATCAAGCCATGTGTAAAGTGATCCTAGGGCAATTGCAGCCAGAGGAAGCTTAATACCCCGGGCCAAACGAAGGAGTATGTTGATGAGGTCCCTTCGGAGTTGGTCGTTAGGTTTCCACGTTAAAAGAAAGCGAGAGAGAATGACAAGGACGTAAGCAGGTAATTCTAATGATGTACCTTGACCAGGGGTAGCCTCAGAAGAGCTATCCTTAGAAGGATCCTTGAAGAAATAGTTTATGAGAAGGGTGAAGGTGGTTTTGTTTGAAGAACCAATGCACCTTCGGCATATTTGACCCAGCTCTGAACGGTCGGCAGCTTCTTGAGCGTCTAAGGCTTCATCAGAATAAGGCTCATGGCCTGTTGCCTCAAGGCCCAGAAGCTCACAAACGTCTTCCAACGTTATTGTAAACTCACCCCATGCAGCAATGAAAGTGAGTAGTAACGTTCCAGCGAGACGCCAGTACGGGAAGAGCAGCATTGTTCTTGGACAAAGTAAACTCACCGAACCACTTGGCCCGATGAAGCCTAATTTTGGCGAGGGTATTAGCGTGGGAACTCTGCATGTGGGAGTTCCAGGTAGCGAAGTGAGCATGAGAGCCTCCAGGCCCTTCAAAGTCAATATGGGACCACGGGAAGTCCCCTTGATCAAGACGAAATCGAAGAGACCCTTCTGGGGGGAGAAAGCCCCAGTCAGCAGCATCTTCGTCTTCATCACCAAGCACCATGGCATCACACTTGGCGTTAAAAACGCAAGTTTTGCAAAAAACAGCAAAATCATCACCCTTGCCAAATATAGGGGACCGGCGGTAAAAATGCAGCTGTTCCTGGCGGGCTACAGTCAAAGAGGTAGCAGCAGAGGTGGTGGTAGCAGGGTGGCAGGTGGAGTATTAGTGGCAGACGTAGTAGGATTGCTTGAGGAGGCCATTGAAGATGACAGTGAAGTACAAGAAAAGCTTAGAAAAGGCACCAAAGAAGTAACAATCGAGTGGCTAGAAAGCGAGGATGATTGCAGAGGAAAGGAATGAGGAGAAAAGCTTGGCAACAATGGAGTTTTAATAGAGTTTCTCTCTCTAAAGTAGACGGGAGTTTGAAGAAGACGAAGAAAAGAGAAGTGTTTTGAAAAATAGACGTTTGAATTCTTTTAACCCGTCTTTTGAGTTTCCCACCAACACGCATGCGGAGCCGCCTATAATCATTTCAAGTGGACACGTGGCGTTTGGGGAGCGTCCTAGCAGTTGAAAAGGCAACATTACGTCATTAATGAAGTGACGCATGGGGAAGGGAAAGAGGTTTTCTTCGTAGGCAAGTTTGAGTTTTGGCGCCAGAACTTTTGTCAGACATATCCAATTATTCTCAACGAGGAAGCTGTCTCAACAGTCCAAAAAAGCTATGATGTCCCCTCGCCACAAGTCCAAACGTTGTTCAAATGAGACTTAGTTACATCGGAGAGAATTTTTCCTGCTTTTTCGAACATGACGAAACGACGACGCGGCAGAGCCCAGACGAAGTAGTACCTTCAAATACGAAAAATTTCCTAGCAAGAGGTTTACAAGGGAGAATTTCACAAGTCTCAACGAAGAGGGGCAAACGTAACGAAAAAATTCACGGCCAACAGCTATACCCCACAACGGCACAAACGGGAGAATTCCATCTCCCCAAGGCCAAAACGGGTATTTGAGAAAGTCAGCAGGTCTATCGGGCGAATTTCTAATAGTCAAGGCAGAACGGTTGAGGCTCAGTAGCAGGACAAAGTTGCGATGTTCCTTCGTCAAAGCGCCAGTAAGCCGCAACGATTCGACTTAGGTTCATCGAATTGAGAAGTTTTTCGTTCAGACATTTCTTGTTCCCACAACAATTCTCTACACGAAGGGGCAAATGTAGAGGGGGCTTGAAGGTAATCTTGAGGTTAGAGATAATTTCCCCATTAACAACAGCATTTGGGATTAAGACAGCGTTACAGCTCAAAGCGAAGGAGACAGCTCAATACGAGGTAGCTCAGTAAGGCAGCATTGCAGCTCAAAGTGATGCAGCTCAGTAAGGCAGCGTTGCAGCTCAAAGTGAGGTAGGCCAACGTGGCAGCCCAGAAGGATCTCCAACGAAGAAGTTGGCCAAGAGAACTGATCTTTTAGTTCTATTGTTTTACTTAGCCTTGTTGTATCTCTTTATTTATATTGACCACGAATTGTAACGATTATAATGATTTTTTAGTGTGAGGTCGAACGGTACTCACGAGAGACCAGGCTTGGCAGGGCTAGGAGAGCTTTCATGCTCTATCGAACGAACTCACCGTGGGAACTTCAGAATGACTTGGTTTGGAGGATTGAGAAGTGAGGCACCGTTGGGACTTGTCCTGACCATCTTAGATACACCTGGTAAAACACCAAAAGACCTTGACCGTGGAACCTCGGGCGGAGCAGCCTTGAGTTCCATCGGGTGTTGAGTTGTGAACCAAACAACCATCTACTTAATGTCACATCTACCATATGTAATGTCACTAGCCAGATAGACAATGTCAAATCTGCACTTGAGTAAACCACCGTGGTATTTGGAGCTGTCAGACAGTTGGTGGGCCACCTCTGTGACGACAGCCACCTGAAACACAGTGGTTAGGCAAAAGGCATGTCTTGGCATTTAATGTTTATGACGTGGAGCTAACTAGAGCATCAGGCATTTAATGTTTGTGACATAAAGTATGAGGAATGTCTTTCACAGTTATTAATGACTGAGTTACCTCGGGAGTGGTTTGGGGCCTATTTAAGAGCCCCAACCACCTCTGAGGAAGGGAGGTTCTTTTTGAGAAGTTCAGAAGTTATCACTAGAGAGAATATACATCAGAGAGAGATTTTATTACGAACCAGAGAATTTACTCACCCACCATTGTCATTTATTACGAAGCTTTAATACTTGATAGAGATCTTCGAGGGTGGTTGTGGTGGTTGGCTGCCTGCCAAGGTGTATCTAGGGTGCTTACTTCTCTCTCCCTCCAAATGAATTACTTATGAGTTCGTTATTATCTTCTGAGTTGTACACGAGTGATTTGTGAGTTCAAACTGAGTTTATCTTCACTAAGTTGTGAGTGTGGTCTTTGTAATTTAATTAAGAGAGTCTCCGGTTAACTTATCATTAATATACTCAAAAGGGGTTACGCCTCCATCTAATCTAAACTACCCTCTTACAGGAGCCAATCTACGAGGTTCTCCCCAAAATAAGGGAAACAAATACTGTGTAAATGGCCAAGGAAAATGGTTGAAGATCCCACGAAGGAAAACACCGCCTTGAGATTCTCTTACCACAAAGACCGTGGCCATAAAACCGAGCGCTGTAAAACCTTTCAAATCCCATTTGGAGGAGTTGGTCCAAGCAGGTCACCTGAAAGATTACGTTAGATTGATGCGGTACGAGGACAAGAATGTGGCCAATCAACGACCGAACAACATTCTGGATAATGCAAAAGAAGGGAACGTGTTCATTGTGATCCATGGTGCCTCCAGTTCCGATCAGATCGAAGAAAACACTGTTAGAAAGGAGATGAAGAAGATAACCTTTGTCATTAAAGCTTTCCAAATCAATCCTAGCAAACCCATAATCGGAAAGCGTTATGGACCAAAGGAGGTGGACCATATTAAGTACATCACCTTCATCGAAGATCTACTGGGAGTAGGACCCCCCACCATAACGTTAGGCATTAGATCCAAGGTTCTAAAAGGCGCGAGGCATGGTCGAGGCGTAGAGGTTAAGCCTCAGTCCGTACTTAAAGCGCCCCTAAGCGGCCTAGGAGTAAAAAGGAGTTTTCCTTTTTTTATTATTTTAATTATTCTAAGGCTAGTAATATAATAAAATAATAAAATAATAAATACTTTGAATGTTGAAAACATAATCGTATGTTTGCTAGTCATCTTTCTCATATGCATGCTCAATAATCAATATACAAAATGTATTTCTCAACATCTAATAAGCAATATACAAAATGTATTTTTCATCATTCAATAAACGACATTCAATAATCAAATACATAACGATTCAATATAAACCAATGTAATTTTCACCTTTCAAATAAAACAAATAAACTTTTGGTCAGAAGTCGGTCGACAATGTTACGCTTTTTTTTACGAAAGGGAGAGAGGTTTGGGATACTGTTTGACTTTTGATTGTTTTGGGCGCGATATTGGTCCGATTTGTAAAAAAAATCTTTAAAAGGCAATATCGTTTCACTAAAGAGTATTTTTTTTAATAAAAAAGTATGCCTTAAGTCTTATACCAAGAATAAGGCGTATGCGAGGCGTTTATGCGAGGCGTTTCTCCCACACCTAGGCGGGCCTTTTAGAATATTGGTTAGATCTTCTCCGGTGAAAATGATGTGCTTAGTATGGTCCACCTCCTTTGGTTCATCTCAACGTACTCAAAACGTTGTCCGCTATTCTTCGATGTGTTGAGGAAAAAAAAGGAAGGAGATATTAAACAAGTACTCAATGCTAGAGGAAATCAAGAACTACCTAGGGGCTTGACTCATCCTGAGAGACCTAGACGAAGGAAAGTTTTGTATTTTATCTAATCATGCAGTTGAGTTTTGATCCGTAAAGAAGACAACAGGCAAGCCCCTATTTACCATGTTAACAAGACATGTACCTCCAATTGGAAAAGCTAGTTTACTCGTTGGTAATGGTATCTTGGAAGTTAAAGCACTATTTCAAAGGCCATCCATTATAGTTTTTACTTCTTGCCCCTGAAAATTGTCCTCCAGAAATTCTACTTGCCTAGATGCATGTCCAAATGGTCAGTGTAACTATGGAGGTTTGACATTAAGTATCAACTCATGACGGCGATCAAGGGGCAAGTTCTAGTCAATTTTGTCGCAAAACATGCCAAAAGTGCTCCCGCATGAGCCGACGAGCAATGACCAATCACGCGTCGACCAGATCAACGAACGGTAGCTAGGAGATCCAAATGAATGGACATTGTTCGTTGATGGGGTATCCAAGTGGATCAGGCATAGACATCGTCATATCCAACTCTTTTCTTTTCGATCCTTCGCCCCATCTTCTCTGTATTTTCTCTCTCTTCGTCTTTCTTTGCCTCTCCAACTTCTCTCTCTCGTCGAACCCATCATTATTGGCTTCCACCAGAGTTGAACAGCAGGCTAGGGTTGTTAGACAGTAGGTTGAACCCTCCATTGCCATTGCCGACCAATTGAGTCACCATAAAAGATCCCCCCAAACTTTCCTTTGGTGAGGGTTTCGCCCCTTTGACCTTTCTCTTCTTCTGTTGTTTTCTCTTTGTCGGAGCAGTGGCAGCACAGTTGGGCCTAGGGTTAAGGGTTTAAGGATGCAGGATGGTGGTGACGGGTGGAATTGAGATGGTTTCCACCACTGGGTTGTGATGTGTGGCACTAAAGGCTCGAAACTGTGAAATGAAGGTGGTAAGGAGATGCGTGGTTCGAGCCTAACTTGGCTTGATCTCCCCGAGCTATTAAAGTCATCACGATTTTTGTCTTACAACAACTTGGAAGCGCTTATGGCTCTAATACCAATTTAATGTATCACAATAAATGCACACAAAATCAAGCACAAATTAAAATAAATTATTTATTTCATTAAAGTATCAAGTGAGTACAATGGTTAGCCAAAGGCCTTATTTATAGCCCAAAGGTATCTTGCTAGCCAAGGTAACCTAAAAAGGGTAAAAAAACTAAAGAGGGCAATTAAGAATATTCCAAGGAATATTACCCTCTAACATAAATACAATAAAAGAATAAACAAAATAAAAAAGTGCACATTTCGATGATATTACAATTGCCCCATACCCTCTATAAATCATCATCATTTTTCTTTTCCACACAAAACATACAAGTTGCCCATATATTATTTATTCAGCTAAAATAAATAAAACAATGGCCAAAACTATATAGTGGTGACTGGCGAACCAAAATAAGATATTCAGATTTCAAAAGGCAATCACTCTAAAGAATCCTCACATCACCCTAATCTGTATGGGCATAATTTGTTAAGAGAAGTCGCTTCTAAAATCTTTGGTATGAAAATCTCCATATAAGCAAATTAGTCCATTACAGCTTTTGTTGTGACTAAAATCCTAGTTTCATATGCCATGTTCCGAATTTTTAATTTGTTTTAACACATGATAACCTCCGGTCAACAACATTAGTTCATTAATTTCAAAAACTAAGACTGCATTAGGGAAGATGGAATTCACGCCTTGGAAGTTGGAATTGGAGTTGGAGTGAGACTTGGAGTCCACATCAATTCATATTTTAACTATTTTTCCTCCAATTCCAATTCCGCTTCCAATTGAATTTCATGTACCCAAATGCAGCGAAGGGGTAGTTTGTTTTGCTTACTCCAACTTCAGGGTCTTCGATACCCAAATCTCTGCAGAAAGTTCGTGCAAATTCTTCAGGGTCACTCTCAAAGTTGTTCAAGTCCTGAAATACATTCAATTCAAATGTGTTGTGCAACAAAATAAATGCAACAGATGAAAATCAAAGGCAACAAATACTCACTCAATATGGTGTGTACCAAAATTCTGATAATATAGCACAATAATGCCGCACTCATTAACTTACCCACAAAAATTGGTCCTTTATTAGAGTATGATTCACCCGAATATCAAGCTGGGTAATTTAGAAGGAGAACAAGAAGAAATCGTCACCAAAATATATATTATTATTCGAACTTCTAAAAAAAGAACATTAACAGCCATAGTCCACACACACATGTATATATATACCACTATAGAAACAAAGGAACAATTAACTGTGTGTGAAAACAAACCTTGATTGGAACAATTTTCTCGCCACTATACATATCTTGCCCTTCATATGATCGAAATTCTGACAGTTGTGACTGCAATAATTCAAATATTTAGAAAAAACACCAATAAGATAGAAACTATTGAGAAGCTGCTTCATCCTGTATGTTCGTTTATTATTGTGTATGTGGGTGGGTGGGTGTTCAAGTTACATTATTGACACCAATTTCCACCAAATACACGCTGAAAGTAGTCATTTAAACATCTATCAGATCAAATGAATGACAAGAAGTGAGGGTTGTCAAGCAGAAGGGAATAATAAACATATATAAATTAAGATAGAGAGAGAGTGAGAGAGACTTGGGATGCTGTTTTCTGTTGAAGGGTTTCTGCATAAAGTTTGCCATTACTCTTATTCCCCAGATAAGTGCACTAAAACTTGGACTCCTTCAGAGTTTTCACTTGTAATTCCACTTATTCCAACTTTGCCCTTATCAAAAGCTTGATCGTTTCCATTGATTAATTTATTAAGAGGAAAAATACGAAGGTTCTTTCAAAATTCAAGGCGTTTCTTTGATCTACTGTTCGTAACTAGCTTAACGCTAATGATTTGTACCTGGTTTAGAGACTCAACTCCTCGTCTCCAAATAGGAGTGTCAATTGCACAGTCTACATATTCTCAGCGCCATTAATTTTTGCATTGGTATGGTACATGGATCTTATAGAACACTTTATTTATAGCTCTTGAGAATTTTGTTTCACATTTCCTGAAGAATTTAATGATTTTCATCTTTCATAGTAAAAAAAAAAAAAATGGATAGTGGTTTCCATTGCTTCACTCTGGTCTTCTGTCGTGGTGCTTTTAGAAGCATAGCTCTTCCCTATTTTCTTCCAAATTGGAGGGTTGTGCTTCATTGTAAGTTTTTGTAACGTTTTATGGTCATTATCTTCATTGAACATTTTGTCATCCTTCATTGTATTCTCTTGCCTTTTATCAATAAATTATTTTAACAGAAAGAAGAAAAAATGAGCTTTACACATTTCTCCCAACACAAACACAAACAGCCATCAAGCATCCGTCGGGACAAACAAAAGACCCACTGAAAGACAAGCTTGTCCTGAGGTCCAAAAGGTTACAGGTTAGAAACAAATTACATCAATTTACAAGTATCCATTACAGCTAAACACAACATAAAATCCAGTATAAATCACCAACCCCTATACTTCTTCAGATACCTCCTACTGTGCTCTAATCATATAATCCATCAAGAACTAAGTTCCAACAGAATTGACCGCTGCTTAACAATCTTTTAACATCGTAACAAGATCAAAATCAAGAGTGTCATGACCCATTAAACCCTTAACAATGACAACATTATAGCCCAAAGCGATAGAGCGCTGCAGTAAGATGATTTAAGGGTCTCCTCTATGACCTTACACATGCAACGGTAATTAAATCTGACTCTTCAGGTTATAGATGCTTAAATTTATTGAATACAAGACAGGAATTAGTGATTGCTGCAATATTAACCATAGCAGCACACAACCCAAAAGACAACCTGCTGAGGAGACATAGTCGTCCAAATGGCCATCAAGGGAATCATTTGCGGTATCCCACACAACTTTCAATAAAAAGATATAATCCCTCCATCTTATTTTAGTCATCATTTGAATGTCAAAAAAATTTAGAAAAATACTTATTTTAATGGAATGGTCAAGATCAAAAGATATTAAACTATCGATGATATATGGAAATTTGGTCAGACCATGTGGCATGACACCTCAGCACGTAAACCAACATGGCTTCGTCATACCACATATCACTCCACCTGTGTAGATTCGAAGCACCACAACTCGAACCGGCCGTCCACCCATGTGTGGTCAGAACTATAAGGATCGACACAAACGCGTCACCAGTACCTCAGCCTAGGGGTCTAGATGGTCTATGAGACCTTGGCCTTACCAAGGGGTCCACGTACCTCGTTCGACATGAGCATCGTCCCTACTCAAGAGATCCCGAGAGGATCGGCTTATCTACACCACAAGCATATCACCTAGTGATGTAAATGAAGAGATGCGAAAGCGTAAAATTAATCTTCACAACAACGACAACAACAACTAAATGAAAAAGTCACGAAAGTTCTCAATTTCTCTCTCTAGGTTCTCCTTATCAATTCTCAAAAGTATTTACAAATGAGCCTCTTAAGGCTATGTAAACTAAAGACTAAAAAGGCTAAAAAAAAGAAAGAATAATAAATAATGCCCGCGTCCTATGCTCCTGCATCATTCTTCTCCCCATGGGAAGATGCCATATACTCCATATACTGGCGGTAAAAATCCGAGTTAATGTGCTACAGGGTCACTTCGGTAATTCAGGAGTCTTCTGCCTCAGGTCTGCCCACCCAACGAATCAAATAGTGGGTATTATCACTAGAGGATGAGGAGATAGGCGTTGAATCTAAGATCCCCTCAACACAATCAACATGAGATCGAACTGGATGGGTTGTGGCAGGAGGAAGGGGAATCGGTGGACTATGGGTGCCTCTGAAAGGAGAGATACCCACTACATTTGAATGTACGATGCATACGGAAATCTTCAGAGAGATCCACCTCATAAACATTCAACCCACAAGCCCAAACAATAAGGGAATGGACCAAATCGCCGCATGAAAAGTTTGTTGCCATGTTGTCACGCTTGCTGGAGGTACACCATTACCAAATCACTCGCCTGATAGGATACAAAACGGCTACCCTAATATGTGGCCTCCTTATAGGAGGCATAAGCGGTCTCTAGACGAGCACGAGCATCTGCCTGCATGGGAGTCAAACGGCCTGCAAACTCTTCAGCTGAAGGACAAGTAGGCACCGTCGAGGGAACCTCGGGAAGGTCCAGAGGTATAGTGGGTGACATTCCCAACACAATTTGAAATGGGGATAGACCTGTAAAGCGATTAACAGCATTGTTGAAGGCAAACTCGGTCTACGCTATCACAACATCCCACCGTCGTGGGTGCTCTGGAAGAAAGACATCGCAAAAGATCACCAACACTCTGGTTGACCACCTCGGTATGTCCGTCAGTCTAGTGGTGGAAGGCTATAAAAAACTGTAACTCTGTCCGTAATAACCCCCACAAAGTGCGCCAGAAATGCTTGGTAAAATGCACATCCCTGTCAGATATAATACTACGGGGAACCCCCTGAAGATTGACTGCTTCACGAAAGTACAACGTGGCGACATTGGAAGCATTGATTGTGCAAGTATAAAGTATGAAATGGGGCATCTTAGAAAACCTGTCCACCACCACGAAAATGGAATCATGTTCACTAGATATGCGAGGAAGACCCACTATAAAATCCATTGAGACGTCCTGCCACGATCTCTCGGAATCGATAAAGGGGTATATAAATCGGCGTTGGTGTGCTGCCCCTTGGCCGTCTGACAAGTGTAGCAACGTCGAATGAAGGCATTGGCATCCCTCTGTATCGTCGGCCAATAAAATCAACCCCTCAGCATGCGTGGGTACGCGCCTATCCCAAATAGCCCGATAATCCTCCTCCATGGACCTCCGAAAATCATCTTCTCTCAAATACGAATGCATAAAGCTATACCCATATGTAAGAAACCATCCTGCAACAAATATTCGCCCCATGCTCCGTTACCCTTCTGGCAAGCTGCAAATATCGACCCAAACTCCACATCAATAGGATAGAGATCCCGGAGTTCGTCAAATCCGAAAACCTGACTCCAAAGAGTCACCAAGGCATGCGCCCCAAGGCTAAGAGCATCAGGGACCTAGTTCTCTTTCCCCGACTTATACTGTAATGGAATGTGTACCTCTGGAGGTATGCCTTTCACTTGGTGTATCTATAACTAACACGCCTTTGGCTATGTAGATATCGGGGGACCTCGAGACTCGACTTGATGACAAACTCCTTGTGTAGGAGATTAGACGATCAAAACGTGTGGCCTTCAAGACCGCATAGATTTCCAAATCAAAAGTCGAACAGTTGAGGGCAACCCCAGTCAACTTTTTGATTAAAAAATGTAATCAGCTTCCCACGTTGGCTCAATACGGCACCCACTCCCGTCTTGCAAACATCGCAAGACAACTCAAACAACTGGTCAAAATCTGGTAAAGCTAGGATAAGTGTCGTGGTCATCAACTCCTTGACGCGTCTGAAGGCCCTATCCGCCTCCTCTGCCCATCGAAACTAACACTCGAATAGGTACTCATCAAATTCGTAATAGTTGCCATGACGGTGCTGCAACGCGCTATAAAACGTTAGTAAAACCTTGTCAGACCATGGAAACTGCGAACCTGAGATACTGACGTGGGTGGGGGCCAATCAACTATTGCCTAAACCTTGGCGTCGTCCACCCTCACGCCATCACCTGAAACTACATACCCAAAAAGGTCACTTAAGGTACCATGAATGCTCACTTCTTCAACGTGAGGAAGAAGCGTTCCGCTCGTAGGACAGTCAAAACCTGAGCCACATGATCAAAATGCTCCTCAAATCGGCAATAGTTCAATATATCATCGAAGTACACTACCACGAACTTGCCCATGAAAGGGCGTAAAATCTGAGTCATCACTCTCATGAAGGTAGGCAGGGCATTGAACAGGCCAAAAGGCATCACTGTCCACTCACATATAAGCAGTCCTTCGTCTTGAAGGCAGTCTTCCACTTGTCCCCAGGTTTCATACGGATATGATGGTATCCACTCTTCAAGTCCAACTTATAAAAAACTTGAGCGTCGTGGAGTTGATCTAACATGTCCTCTAACCGAGGAATAGGAAATCAATACTTCACCATGATCTTGTTAATAGCCTGGCTATCAACACATATCCGCCAACTCCCATACTTCTACGGTGTTAAAAGGGTCGATACTGCACATAGTGACATACTCTCCCATATGTACCTTTTGTCACATAGCTCGACAACCTGCCTCTGATGTTCCGCATGCTCCATAAGTGACATACGATAATGGGATAGGTTGGGGGGTTGTGTCCCACGGACAAAATCAATGGTATGTTGACATCTCTGAAGGAAGGGAGCTCATTTAGTGGGGTACACACATCAGAATAGGAATCCAACTGGCTCTGAACATGTGGGGAAACTGTCGTCTCGAGAGTAGTGATGGGACTGATAAGGGAATAACACAATCCTGACTCCGCGAACTCTGTAATTAACTCCTATTGTAATACCACCAGGGCTGAAAGTCGAGACATTAGGAATGGCCTCATAGGACGGAGGAGAAAGTCTCGCCCCTCATGCATGAATAAATTAAGTGTTAGCTCGCCCATCATGCATGTTGTGATGATCAAACTGCTATGGCCTGCCCAACAAAAGATAACAGGCTCTCATATCCACTACAGAACAGTACACAGAATCTCGTCATGATAATCCTCGATAGAAAAAGCAACTCAGCATTGTTTGCTGGGGGCAAATATAGCTCCACTACCCAACCAACCGATACGACATGGGGTGGTCAAAGACTCTGTTAGAAGTCTCAGTCTATCCACCATCTCTTGCGCCACCAAATTGTCGTTGGTTCCTCCATCAATAATCACCATACATAATCGCCACCGAGCGGTGCAACGAGTAAAGAAATTGCTCGTACGAATTCACGCATTATCACTAGGTGCAGGTGATTGTGGATCCACATCAGAGTATGAATATAGGCGGTAGAAACCCCTGCAAGCTCCACCTGAGCATGGCAAAATTAATCCCGTCGTCGACAAATAGATTAGGCAGTAGATAGTGGAACATGGGATGGTATAGGAAGGATACCCAATGAAGAATACTCTTTTTTAATAGGGTTGGGTTTAGAGGTTTGGTCATTAGGGTTTAAATCTTTAGATGTTTGGTTAGGGCTAATGGGTTTATGGTAGGAAAATTGGGTATTAGGGGGAAGAATGGGGTTTTTTTGTCAAATTAAGTATAAGAGAGTTAGGATTAGGGTTTAAAATTTTAAGTGGATTAGGAATTAGGGTTTCTTGGGGTTTAGGAAGCATCGGAATAGGGTTTGGTTGGGGGGATGACAATGGCGGAGCTAAGGTAGGTTGTTTCGGTGTTAAACATGGGTCGGACTGTTTTTTCTTTTTGTGAATTTCTTGATTGGGTTTCATGATGATTCTTGATGGTGTTTTGTACTTCATCGGGGTGAAACTAACCCGAGTCCCAACCGTCTATAAACATCATTGATCCAAGAACAAATGAACCCATGGTTCAAAGTCTCGGTATCGGTCCCGGTATCGGCCACTCGATTTTCAACTCGGTCACGGTATCGGACGATACGCAAAGATACACTATTTAGAGACCGCAAAAAATTCCGAAAAAAATCTAGAAAATTTAAAAAAAATACGATTAACAATGTGGACCAATCAGATAAGTTTAAAACTATCCTTTAATATGCATAACATTATACAATTGATTATATTAATGTGCTGCGAACTTGGCAGATTCAATGTTCCATAATAAATCAATGTTTTTTTTCACGGATGATACAAATATTATGTTTTTACAAAGAAAAACAAATGTTACCTTTTTAGTAAGAGGATAATTTTTTTTTTTACAACGAGGATACAACTATTATATTCTTAGTATTATTTTTAGTTAGAGGATACAAATGTGTTTTTCAAGTATGTTATATTTTTCTAAAAAGGATAGAAATGTTTCTTTTTTAGTATTGTTATTTTTTTACAAAGAGGATACAAATAGTGATTTTGACAAAACACTACCTTTTTTTTACAATCGTTTTTTACAAGAAGGATGCAAATGTTATTTTCTTAAAAAAAAATGATGCAAATGTTATTTTATTTTATAAAAGGAATGTAAATGTGTGTGTTTTTTTTGTTGTTGGGTTGCAAATGTTTTTTTTTAAATTGATGGAAATGTTATTTTTTTACAAAGAAGATGCAATTACTTTTTTTTTACTTGTGTTGTAAATGTTATTTTTACATAAAGGATGCAAATATTATTTTTACAAAGGTTTAGAGGATACAAATATTATTTTTACAATAATTACAGTTGTATATTTGTTTGTAAAAGAATAACATTTACGTTTTTTATATATAATAACATATTAAAATATAGCATTGGGAACATTATTATAAAAAACAATAAAAATAACATTTGGATCATTTGCATTCTTTAAAAAAAAAACTGACACATATACAACGCACTAAATTAAACCCACACACACGATGACCAAATAACCCACACACAGAGCACACTAAATTCAAAAAACAATTAGCATTTCGTAACCCCCCCAAAAAACCCGCTTACCAACACAACACTGGAGAGAGAGAGAGAGAGAGAAAGAGAGAGAGAGAGAGAGAGAGAGAGAGAGATTGATTCTTAGTAACTTATACCATCTCGGCCGATATATCACCGATATGGGTCGATACTATTGTGATATCGCCGATATGGGTTGATTCCATCGCGATATCGCCGATATGGGCCGATTCTACTCCGATATGGGCCGATTATACCGCTATATCACCGATACTACCGAGAAATTACCGATATAGGGTCGATTCACATCAATAATTGAAAACTCAACTCGTAACTCGGAATCGGATCGGTGGGCACCGATACCTAGTCAACTCGACCGTATCGTCGCAGTATGGGCCTTGACTTTGAACCATGAATGAGCCTCTGATACCAATTTGATGTAAATGAAGAGATGCGGAAGCATAAAATTAATCTACACAACAACAACAACTAAAAGAAAAGGTCATGAAAGTTCTCAATTTCTCTCTCTAGGTTCTCCTTATCAATTCTCAAAAGTATTTACAAATGAGCCTCTTAAGACTATATATACTAAAGACTAAAAAGGCTAAAAAAGAAAGAATAATAAAATGACGCCCCCGTCCTATGCTCTTGCATCACCTAGAATCATCAGCCTCGACCTCCCAAACACGTCCGAAGGGAATCATTTTGGGATCATACTCACAACGTGAACCAAGGTATAATGGTGTAGGAAGTGTAACGGATCACTCTTAGGAGATCTTTTCTCATAAGTAAAAAATTAATTCGTTATTAACTATACACACATAGGCTCACCTGGCATGTGCTACGTGAGGACGTGACCACCACACGCTTCCAAGCCATTCGCGTAAATCCTTTTAGAGATTTTGTACTACTAACTTGAGAATTGAGTGAGATGGAGAGTATTAAAATAGTGTTCCTGCCCAGCTAATAGTGACGGTCACACCACCATTGATGTATGCCTATCCAAGGGTTAAACCACATAAATCCCTCTTGTTTCTTCTTTCTTCTCCCTCGAATCTATTTACTTTCAACATTTCACTAATTCGGTTCTTAATTTAATACTTTCAATTCATAGTTAAATTGTTGACTTTTCTGAGCTGTCATATATATATATACATTTTGAAGCTTCAACAATTCATAGTTAAATTGCCGGGGTCGTTCAGTAAGATGGCATTCCATCTCATATACCCACGCTTCCTTCGATACCTCGCATATGGCCCCCACCTTTTACTTCAAAAAGGTTGTTTGCCAACATGAGGTTCCACATAGCAACAGTTTTGACCGTGAGATCCGCTTCCCCAGCTACTTTGTGCACCCTTTCGCGACTTTTTCGCTGTTCCCTCAGGTTCTCCATGGCCTCCCATCCTTAGAGTGATGGCCCCATAGAGGTTAACAACCGCAACATTGGGGATCCTCTGCGGTGTTTGGTAACTAATAATCCCAAGAGCTAGTATACGATTACTTAAGATTCAATTTGCGTTTTATCAATTGTCTATCCCTCCCTCTATCAAATAGGTCTCGATACCTCCCCATCGATGTCGGTTAAGCTTCTCCCAACTACCCCAATTTGCCATACGCTCTCCCATCCATAGATTGACGATCAGAGGTTATCAACCAAAACATTCTTCTGCGGAGTTTGGTAACTAAGTGACGTAAATGACGACAAATGGGTAATAAGAGGAAGATATCACACGTCTCAACCCTCAATCAATAAACTCTCCACAATATAAAATACCTCAAATGAGAATACAAATGGAGTATTTATAGTTAGGAAATAGCTTGGGCTCTAAGCAATGTTCTAATTACAATTATACCCTTACTGCCACTAGTCCTTCCCACCTCTAAATACTAAACAAACAAAAAGAAAATATAACCAATTAACAAAATAACAAAAATACTATAAAATCCTAAAAATGATGAAAATATCCTCCATATTCTTCATTCACATCAATCTTCCCGCCTTCGAAAAAGCACGTCCTCGAGCTTTGAATGTTGAGAATGCACAAAATCTTCAAAATATAGGACCGAGAGAAGACAAGAAAATTTTATGGGGTCCCAAAAGAATTTTGTCAAGTATATGGGATGGCCCAAAATGTATCTTCAAAATTGGAGAATCACTTGAAAAGCTCCAAAATGTGCGGAAGAGGGGCAAAAACTTTTGGGGCCAAAAGTAATTTTCTGAAAATTTGAGGAAGGACCTTCAATTCTTGCTTCAATCTTCATCATCTTCCTCTTTCCTCTTATGTCAATCACCAAAAATAGCTTCCACCCGGGTCAACCACTTGTTTGGTGCCAAACCCTAGTTCTTAAATTTGTTAGAGGATTCCACCTAGGGCAGAGGGTATCTTGGGTGGATCTTGATAGTTCTTGATAGTAGGAGTTTGCCTACCCAGGGTTTCAAATGTGGCGGAATGTTCTTGGGTGGATCCGAGCAAGAGGAATGGAACGATGGTACTAAGGTTTGTCGCTAGGGGTTGCCGACCACTTAGGAAAAAACCCTAGTGAATTGGAACCTGAAGAGGGGTCGTCGGCCACTAGAATGGTGGTCCGACGCTGGCCAGAGATCGGTGCACCTTGCCTGGAGTAAATCACAGTGAGAACGGGGTCGGAATCAGTGGTGGGAGTATTGTCGGCCACCTGGATGGTGGTCCGACCATGGGGCGGTGGTGTTTGGGCCCTGTCCAAGGGGTTTTCTACAGGAGTGGTTCTTTCCAACACCGGAAATGGTCCAAGAAGGTTGTCTGGTGGTCGATCAACTCTTATGCTGCCTTTTGACGCCTCTAGGTAGGTGGTGGGTGGTTTAGGGTTTATCAGGTTTGCTTTTTTTTTTTAGGGGTAGAAGGGTGGAAACAGGGCTGAAAAATGAAGGATAGGTGTCAGTTGAGTAGGTCGGCTGGCCATGGCGGTCGCTTGCCGCCGCTACCGGTGTAGCGGTTTGGTCATTAGGGTTTAGTGGGTTTGAACGTTTGGGGGGAAGGGGCGTGAAATGGGTTGCAAAAGCGTAAATTAAGGTGTTTTGATGGCTAGGGTTAGGGTTTTGGGTGGTGATGGAAGGGAGGTGAGCCTCAAGATCCTCGAGTCACGTCAAGAGGTGGTCCAAGACCCCCACGCTTCGATCATAACGAGTTTCCACAAAAGCATATCTCCTCTTAAAACCCATCTTGACGTTGTTTGAGTTTTTGTTTTTTTACAACGGGTTGAACCAAAGAGGCTCTGATACTAATTGACGTAAATGATGCCAAATGAGTAATAAGAGCAAGATATCACACGTCTTAACCCTAAATCAATAAACACTCTCCAAAATATAGAATACCTCAAATGACGCTACAAATAGGATATTTGTAGGTGGGAAGTAGCTTGAGCCTAAGCAATGTTCTAATTACAACTATACCCTTAATGCTACATGTCCTTCCCACCTCTAAATACTAACCAAACAAACAAAAGGAAAATATAAGCAATTAAAAAAATAACAAAAATACTATAAATCCTAAAAATGATGAAAATATCCTCCATATTCTTTATTCACATCACTAAGTTTGTATTTTAACAACTGTCTCTCTCTCCCTCTTTCAGATTGTTCTCGATACCTCCCCGTCGATGCTAGTTAAGCTTTCCTCGACTATCCCAATTTGCCCAATCACCATCGAGTGGGCCGCAACTAGTCAACTATCAATGCATGTTGATGTTCGGGCAATGAGTCGTGGACGGGAATTTGGTAAATTGTACATGTTAATGTCTAAAACTGGTAATATAATGTTTTTAACTCTTGGCTAAGAAATACCAATAATAAACTATAACAAATATAAAAGAAAACAGTTTGAATTTGAGGGAGATGAGAGATAGAGAATGAGACTAGAGATTAACGTGGTTCACCCAACGAGGTGCCGTACTGTTTTGTATTAGAAAGGAGCACAAGCTCTCAGGAATCTCTCTAATGTTTTGTGTATGTCGTTTTCTTCCTCCCCTACTATGCGATATGGGGTGCTATTTATAGTGAGAGAGATAAGAAAAGGTGGAATGCCTTTATAAGTCAAGTGGTTACACCTTTCTACATTCTAATTAACCACTAATGATGAGCCAATTGTAAGTAGTTAAAAGGATTAACCCACGTGTGTGTTTAACGAAAGTGTACATATTCCCACGTGTAAGTCACACGTGCGCTTGATAGTCTTAATTACAGGTAGTCAATCAGGCAACCGACAAAGAGAAAACACTGAGCCGACCAAAGTAACGATGTCTAGGGATGGCAACGGGTTGGTTCGTGGTCTGGGAAAGCATCCCCATCCCCGTCCCCGTTAGAAATATCATTCCCCATCCCCGCCCCATTCCCTGTTATAATGGGTTCGGAAATCCCCGTCCCCGTTTAAAACTGGTATCGGTTTCCCCGTGGGGAACTCGTTTTTTTTTTTTTTAATATAAAAAAAATCATTTCATCACATTATCTGTTAAATCTAAAAAACAAATAGAATAGACATTTTCTGCTGAAACACGATGTGGACAAAATTCACAAAACAAATCTCAAATAGTGTTGTTTGAGATTAAACAAATCTCAAAACATATATGTTCATTTTTTACTTCTATGAATATTTCACAAAAAAAATCTCAAATCTCAAATAGCCAATATTCAAAACCAATATTTTGCACCCAACTTCTATTAATCTTATACCTGTTATTTTTATTATTCTTGTAGGAACACAAAAATATCTACTGCAAGCATGACTTTGATTTGAGGTTTTCATTTAAGGATGATGAACAACAGGAGGTTTTCATTTAAGTATGATGACTTACGAATCACCTCATTACATTTGAACTAACTTACAAAGAACAAACACCAAAAACACAACAGGGTTTTTTTAGACGAGGGACGGGCCAACACCCGCTGATGAAGAGATGAGGACAGGAGGGTTTTTTTTAAATGAGGAGATGACTCGATGAGGGGTAGGGAGATTAGATGAGTGAGGAGATGAGGGTTTTTTTTTTCAGATGAGGAGACGGGGAGAAGAGGCGGACGAACAAACAGGAGCTTAGGGTTATGTGACAACTTATGTCCCTCTTATAATATATACATAATATATATATATATATATATATATATATATATATATTATGCATATATTAATAATTCGGGTATCCCCGTGGGGACCCGAGGTTATACCCGAAGTTTTTCGAGGATTTTTTTTACTCTCCAAACCCGATCCGATCCCCAAATTTTTGGGGATTTTTTTTCGGGGATCAGCGGGGACCCAAATTTTCGAGGAAAATTGTCATCCCTAACGATGTCCAATGAGCATTTTATGACGACATGTGTCATTTCATTAGTCCATGTTCCATTATAGTTTTACGATACAATAGAAGCCCCCAGTACTTCATTCAAGATTGGAGCAAGCAGTGACTTGTGAAACGCATGGATGGAGTATTATTCGGTAGGCGTTGGTCAATTCCACAAAAATTTGGTCGTAAGCTTTTAGTTGAGGCTATGGCATGTTGAGGCGCTTGGTCAGCAGCAGAGAAGAAGAGGTTTCATAGCGTTTCTCGCGACTCCCGTGCTTAACATTGTCTCTTGTTTGACCTTTTGCAGTTAATAAAGCTCACAAGTTGCCTCCTGCTTTGAAACAGATGGTGTTAGAGAAGTGTACCCAATCCTGTCGTATTCGAGAGGCTCTTCTCGTTAGGGAAGTTTATCAACCTCGGGTATAATACCTCGCCTGGAGGTGTTCGAGTGCGGGAAGAGCAGGAAACTTGTGAGCAAGAAACTGTTGTGCAGGAAATTGAAGAAGGTAAATTCTGTTACTAGCTCATCTTCCATCATTTATTAAATTCACGATTAATTGTTAAGTCTCTCTGCAGCGTCTACCCCTTCCTCATCGACTTTTCAAGTAGAGTTGTCGATTGCCATGGCACCTAAAAATCTTGATAGGGATGTTGCCATTACTCTTCTTAAGAAGTAGATGCTTGAGGCCGTAGCCAAAAAGAAGGCTGAGGACGAGAAAAATGCCATAGCCGAGGCCAGAAAAAATGCCGAGTACGAAGCTCGCGGGGAGTCTGAGGCTGAAGCAGCTGCAAAAGTCAAAGATAACGGCAAAGTCGTTGCCTCGGTTAACGCCGAGGTCTCTTTGATCCGTAAAAAGATGTCGTTGGAGAATCCCTCCACACAGCCCGATCCCAAGCATCCACAGGGCAGTTTGTCCAAGGAGAGGGTGCAGATTGGGGGTCAACTGCTCGGCGTCTGTTCCTAAGTATTGGATCCTGTTCTCTGTACGGCGACGTGGAGGCTTATGTTTACAACCCTGATCGTCCTATGCCTTTGGGGCAACTAAAGAAGGATCCCAATTCGATCTTCTGCTACACAAGTAATGCTGTCGAGGTGTTCGTTTACCATGGGTATGACCTTGAATTTATGTACGTCATGTCTTTTGAGATCGACGACCTATGGAACTTTATTCAGCACAAGATGTATGTGATAAGTCTTCTTCGACGCCTGCCTCCCGTTTATCCTGTCTTATTAATTTTTTTATTTTTGACCAATCTCCTCATCTTTTAGGGGGATGGCGTCCACGATCCTGCTGGACAAAGCAATGAGTAGCCAGGGGGGCCTATGAGTCTGAGAAGCAGACCAACAACGAGCTCTTGGCTCAAAATGAGGGTCTGATCGATAAGTTGAGGATGTACAAGTCTAACTATGATAAGGTCTCTAGTGAGCTTCAAGAAAAGGATGAGCAGCTTGTGGCCAACGTTAAAGTTTTGAGCAACGTTGAGACTGACAATAGGAAACTGAAGGACCAGGTTTTCACCGATGCTGTCAAGATTACTAGCCTGGAGGAAGCTTTGAATAAGGCTATAGAGGCCCTTTCCCGAGCTTAAAAGACAGGTGCGGAGAAGTATAAGGCTTCTGCCTATCATAACATTGACTTGGTGACCGTTTTCATAAATATCTATGACGAATTGAAGAAAATGGTCGCAAAGCATTATCCTGAGATCGCAGAAGTAGTTCGGGCTTAAGAAGGGGATGACGAGGCCAGGGCCTTGGTTGCTAACTCCTCAAACCATCCCCAAAGTTGGAAACATCCCTTCGGCTTAGCATGTGGTAGCTTATGGCCATGAGGATCTTTTTGTATTCTGACTCGATAACTTGTAATGAATATTTGGCGTTGTGATTACTTTTAAGATTCGAATATAATTTCAGTTCCTTGTCTGCATGCACGTGTTTTTACTTTCTATCAATTATTTGCTTGGTTAAATTGTTATTCTACTTGTAATCAAGTAAATATGGTCGCATCACGCCAACCTCCTAGTTAGTTCGTCTTATGGCCATGGTGGTATTTTGTCCCCCAGCCATGTCGACTTACTAACTGCTTGGTATTAAGGTGGGTATGTTAGTAGTTTAGACTTACGATCGTGTTGTCGAATCTCGTAGACCTGATCCGCCTTATTAGGTGCCAATTTTGGACGAACCTGAGTTGCCCTGACTTGAGATCTGCCAATGCTCATGCCAGCTTGCTGGTCGTATGGACGGATCTTGTCGTCCTGACCATGTGTCAGCGTTGGTTGCCAGTGTCAATCAAATGTACTAGAATCTATCCTTGCGTTAGTCATTTATGGTCAGATCTTGTCGTCCATAAAACAGTACTAGATTTCCCAGATTTGGTTAAAATTTCTTAATCGTGACCTATCCACTGACGAGGTCGTACATGAATTGTTAGGATAGGCCTGTAAGTAGTTTAAACATACGATCGCGTTGACAAATCTCGTCGACCTGATCTGCCTTACTAACTTTCAGCTTTGGATGAACCTGAGTTGTCCTGACTTAGAATCTGTCAATGCTCATGCCAGCTTACTGGTAGTATAGACGGATATTGTCGTCCTGACTAAATGTCGGCATTGGTTTTCAGTGTCGACCAAATGTACTAGGATCTATCCTTGCATTAGTCATTTATGGTCAGATCATATCGTCCATAAGACTTCAGATTTGGTTAAAACTTCTTAATCGTAACTGTCCACAGACGAGGTCATACATGAAGTGAGGTTTTGAAGCAACCGTCTCGATGTGCTCGGTTTTGAGGTGTCTTCGACCTAGGCTTCTTACATATCTCTTATACCCACAAAATGGGAATTGAATAATATATAAAACTTTGAAATGTCAATATATGTAGAGGATAGAGTTTCGATTCTCATTGATAACTGAGTTGAATGAAAATTTGCTCACATATTTGATTTTTCCGTAGTTCGCCATATGTGGTACTGGTGATATTTCCTCAGAAGTTCGGAGTTCTATGAGTTTTTAAAGTGCTCACCTTCTAGAGTCTCAATCCTATAAATTTCAGGTCGTACGACCGCAAATACTCTGTACGAACCATGACAATTATGTTCTAACTTGTTCCCTTTTTGAATGACCTTCTTGAATACCTAGTCTCCTTCCTTTAAAGTGCTCGATTTTACTCCTTTATTGTAAAACTGCGCAGTACTTTGCAGGTAGACTGCCAATCGCAGTGTTGCGTCTACAAGATCCTGATCGAGTCTTCTCATCAAATCTCTCCTTGGTGAATTGAAGTTGAGTACCAGAAGGTTGGGAAATTCGATCTCAGTGGGCACCATTGCTTCGGTTCTGAACGCTAACATGAATGGGATTTCTCTTGTTGTCGTTCTTGGTGTTTTCCTTAGCTCATTAATGCAGTTCCCCTTGGCGTCATCCAGCCTTTTCGTCATTTCATTTAACAGAATTTTGTTCTTCACCTTTAGCTACCCGTTGCACTGTGAGTGACCGAGTGTCGAGTGTAGTTTCTGGATCTTCGAATGTATACAGCAATTTTTAAATTCTACCTGGATCCGGAATGAAGACGTATGGCATCTCATAACGGCAAATAATGTTCTTCCATATAAAGTGGAAAACTTTCTCGTACAGCATCTCGACCGGGAGTTCTGCTTCTACCCATTTCGTGAAGTAATCCACTTCTACAACCAGATATTTGAACCTTCCCTTTGTTTTTGGCAGGGGATCGACCAAATCAATCCCCCACGTGGCAAAGGGCCAAGGGAATGTGATCGGTATTAACGAAGCTCCTGGACTGTTGTGAATCACGGCATACTTTTGGCACTTATCACACTTTCTTGCATAGCTTGCTCAGTCCTCTTTCATAAAGGCCAGTATTACCCTTGAGTGGCGACCCATTTCACTAACTAACGTACACTACACGTCAAAAGGCTTCTAAAAATATCTAGCACACACTTTTAAAGAGAGAACTACGATTTCTATTTTAAAATTCAAGTCTACCCGATGAAGCACCGACACTCTCCCGAAAGCCACGAGTCAACTTTGACACGAGTCCGACACGCGATACGCTCCGACGCGCTTCGACATGTTGACGACACGCTCTGACACGCTGGGACATGTTTGGACACGTTGCCGACACGTTAGGACACGTTGCCGACACGTTGGCCGACACGCTGGGACACGTAAAAAGGACACTTTTTTATTTTTTTATTTTTTAAATTTTTTTTTTATGTGATTATGATTCTGCCTTATTTATGATTTTTAATGTTAAAGTGTGTTTGAATTTTGTTTTATATGGTCCATTTTCTTAATTTCATGTTACGAATGCTCTAATAATGTATTTTATGAAACAAAATCTGTTTTATTTCATTAATATATATATGTAAATATATATTATATATTTGAAAATATATTATATATTATACGTATCCTAGCGTGTCGTATCCTAGTTTTTGGAAAAATCACGCGTCGCGTGTCGCGTGTCGACCCCGTGCTTCATAGAGTCTTCCTCAAAATAGGCTTATATGGGGGTATTTAAAAGGAAGGAATAGCTTAGACTCTAAGTTAAGCCTTAATTAGAAAAATGTCATTACTACTCCTTACCTCTAAATACTAAAGCAAAAGAAAGAAAAATTACAATAACAAAACAAAACAAAAATAACAAAAAGGAAGTAAAAATACTATTATGCCCAAAAATGACCCAAAAAATGGCAATTATGCCCTCGATTCGTATCAAATCTCCTCTCATTGAAAAGAGTTCGTCCTCTAACTCAAAGGAGAAGACTAACCGAATCACCCTCCAAAACTGTAACCAGTGCATGATGGGGAAGCTTCTTTGACGCATCCAAATAGTCCATCGCCAATAATGCACGGCGTCCCGGGAGAGAGTAATCAAAAGCTTGGTGACCAACATTGCCATAGTTGTAGCACCGGATGATAGGTGGCCCTGGATGTGGAGCAGTGGAAGTAGAGGATGAAGTTGTCCCCAGAGGATGAGCTGGGGCAGAAACCGGTGGAGGTGGAGCCCGTGAGGCTGGAAGAGCGGTGGGCGCTGAGTGGTAGGCCTCAACCTTAGCCGCTTACTCGATCCCCTTCAGAAAGGTCGGTATCTCCCCCAAGCCTAAATCATGTTGAATGTACGGCAACAGTCCCAAGATATAGCGGTTGATCCGCTGATCCTCCATCTCCGGGAGGCGAGCTCGGGTGCAAAGAAGCTGGAACTGCTCCGTATACTCCACCATTGTAGACGTGTCCTGCCTAAGGGACGGAATGCAAGCAAAAAGGCGCTCATAGGTAGGTGGGATGAATGATGCCTGGAGGGCGACCTTCAACTCAGGCCAAGTCTAGATAGGGGGCAACCCCACCGCTATCAGAAATCGTCTCACCAAATTCAGGAAAATCTCTGAAATTTGGTGGCTGCAAGGAGAACACAAGAGCGGCCCTGAACTCGCTTGTAGTCAAAAAACGTTTTCATCTGAACTAACCAATCAATCATGGCATCTGGAGAGAACCGCCCGTCAAACATGGGAACGTCAATGCGTATGTCCCCATGGAGGCTCCGTGAAAGAAACTGAAGCGCCATGAGGAGGTTGAACGTGCTGGGGCACGAGAAGTGCTGGAGGCGCGCGAGGATAATGAGGGCACGCGCCAATCAAATGGCCACGCTCACCACAATAAAAACAGTGTCGGTCTCGTAGTGGTGAAAAGCGGTGGGCCTCAGGTGGGGGTGGAGGTATCCACTCTAAAACACTGAGGTGTCTCACGGACTCTTACATTAGGTTGGCTCGACGTTTCTGGTATGTATACGCCGCGATAGGCTGGTTTTGCTGTTGAGCTCTCTTTCGAAGAGGTCTGCTCAGCTTCTCTTGTTGCTGAGTTCTCTTCCGAAGAAGTCTGCTCGATTGTTCTTGTAGTTAAGCTCTCTTTCAAAGAAGTCTACTCGGACCTTTTCTCTTCGTATGTGAATTCTGCTATGAAATCCGCTACAACCTGACCCTTAATTGTCGTTCGAAGCTCGTAAGTGATATCGTACTCTCCAAGCTCTGTTGCCCTAGCCATTTAGTCTGCCCGATTTCTCAGGCTTATGAACGGCTTGGTGAGGAAGGCCTGAGTATACCACGATTACATGAGATTGAAAATAAGGTCTCATTTTTTGGGAAGCTTCAATTAAAGCTAGTGCCAACTTCTCCAGGTTAGGATACCAGATTTCAACTCCTCGGTATACCTTACAGGTATAGTATACAAGTTTTTGTACTCCTTCGTCCTGTCGAACCAATGTCGTGCTGACTCCAGATTCTGACACCGCCAAGTATAAATAAAGTTTTTCACCTAAGATTGGCCTTAATAACATATGCGTTGACCCTAAGTACTTTTATAACTCCAAAAAAGCTTTATTGCATTTCTCGATCCATTAAAACGAGCCTTTGAGTATTTTGAAGAACGGGAGGCATTTGTTGGTAGCTCTTGATACCAAATGGTTCAGTGCGGCTACTCGTCTTGTTAATCTTTGGATCTCTTTCTTACTTGCAGGCGGCTGCGTGTTGATCAAAGCTTGGATCTTATTCGGGTCGGCCTCTATGCCACTCTGATTAACTATGAAACCGAGGAACTTTCCTTCTTCAACTCCAAAGACACATTTTGCCGAATTTAGTTTCATTTGATACTTCTCTAGATGGTCAAATGTTATTCCGAGGTCGCTGATGTGATCGATTTCTCTTTTACTCTGCGTCGGCATTTAGTCTACGTATACCTCCATAATTTTCCCCATTTATTCCTCGAAGACTTTGTTCACCAGTCTCTGGTAGGTGGCCCCTGCATTCTTTAATACCCTCTCTTTCTTAGGAAGTGTATCGATTCTTTTTTGAAGCCTGGATCTAGCGACGAGCCGATATGTGTTGTTCTTTCAGGATGTTTGTCATCTAGAATCGCAGGTTCGATTTTCTCAATGACCTCACCCGTGACCAGCTTATCTTCGTCTCCAGGATCCATCTCGATCTAATAGGTGTCGATCAATTTCTTTGCTCCTCTTACTGGGCCGAGGTGTAATATCATTCCCGGGCTTCTACTTGGTTTCCTTTTAGCACTATAATTCCATATTTCGTTGGAAATTTTAGGCATTGGTGAATAGTGGAAGGTACAGCCTCGAATTTTTTCAATCCGACCCTACTAAAGATGATGTTGTAGGCTGAGTGAACATTCTCATCAAGCACGAAGAATCGTATCATCTCTGTCCGGCAAGTAGGCCACGTGTCGACCACAACTTCGAGCACAATTGTTCCGAAGGGGAATACCTTCTCTCATGAAAAAATCGATAAGAGGCATGTGATATGCCTCTAATTTGTTATTTTGAGGCCTCAAATTCTTGAAGCAATTGTAGAACAGGACATCAGTTGAACTGTCGTTGTCAACCAGGATTCTTGCTACCCAGTTCTCATGCACCATCATTGTGATGACTAGAGGATCGTCATACGGTAAAGCACTCCAGATAAATCATCTTTAGAGAGACCAACATTGAGACGGTCTTTGTTTACCTTCTTAATGCGAGTATCTCAAGCATCAACTAAGTTGATTTGTCTAACATGAGCACATGCCTTCGCCTCATTGAGGTGGGCCTTCCTTTCTGTCGGTTCATCTCCGCCGCCAGTGTCACGTCCTGCCATAGTTGTCAAAATCTTACGATTCGCGATTCGATCTGATTCACATACTAATCGATACGAATCAGGAATAGAATCGAAGGGGTACCAAAAATCAAGCTAAATCGATCGATTTGGGGACTGAATCATGAATAGCAACGATTCACGATTCAGGTGCGATTCATGTTTCTCAAAGGATGTTGAGTGTTTTCAACCGACTTCAAGCTCGTGCTCATTTTTTGTTTCTTTTAAAATAACCCTAAAAAAATATTTTATTATCAAAATAATAATAATAATAAATAGTAGTTTGTACAAACTTAAGTTACCCTTTGCGAAAGAGAGAGTGGCTGAAACACATACTAGACCGGAACCTAAACTGCGATTACTTTTCTTTTTCTCTTCTAACCTGTTTGAAGCTGCGATTTTCCCTATTTCGTGTTGCGATCACCTTTTTCTTTCTCTTCTAACCTGTTTGAATCTAATCGAGAGAGGGATAGAGCTTTGCATTCGATTGAAGCCAACAGATCTTGTGTAAGGATTTTATAAGTTATATTATATGGTTTTGTTATTATAAAGTATTTTTTATAGTATTATGTTTAATATTTATTTGTGTTATTATATTGTATAATATATTGTTGTGTTTAAATTTGGACATTGTAGATGGTGGTATTGTTAGAATTTGATCAAAACTTGGACATGAAAGATCATTTTGTTAGTTATATTTTAATGAAATCATGTCTTATAAATGGTTTTAGGTCATAATATGTTTTATTACATATTCTTAATGTGTTCTCTTTGCATTTATATATAATTACCTATATATTTTACGTTTATACCGATTCTTACGATTCGATTCACGATTCATAGGATTTTCGATTCACAATTTGACAACTATGCCTCCTACTATGAAATTACACCCAAAGGAGATCATCTTGATTTCATGCACAGGTTCCTTGGATTTTTTTTATAGATCTAAATCGTCCTCCGAATTGCCATCTCTGTCCCTTTTTTCTCGTCCACCTTTTTACAAGGGGACTCTGCTCGACGTCTGGGTTTTGCTCGTCTGCACGGCCATTTTTGTCAACAAACTTCGTAAGCTTGCCCCGCCTGATGAGATTTTCAATCTCGTTCTTTTAAGCAAGGCAATTGTCAGTGTTGTGGCCATGATCAATATGGAAATCACAGTACTTATCCTTATCTCTTCGGTTAGGTGTGGTCTTCATTTTACTCGGCCATTTAAGTTCGTTATTTCCTCGGATCTTGCCTAGGATGTGATGTACACCTACGGTGAGTGAGGTATATTTGTTGTATCTCTTCGGCTATTGAACTTTCCTTTCTTGAGGCTTCTCCTTCTTACTAAATTCTTGTTGGTCTCGAATTTGGCATGACTAGATTCTTTTGTTGCCACTGCCTCCTCGACAGTCATAATTTTGCCCGCCTTGGCAAGGAGGTCAACCATCGTGCTCAGAGGTTCTTTGGCTAACGTCCAGTCAGGCAGCAAACCGCTTATAATGACGGTGATGGCAATTTTCTCGTCTTAATCTATCACCTCAAGCTTCTCCGTATTGAATCGCATGATGAATTCCCTTGTTGTTTCCCCCGCTTTTTGGCGTATATTTAGCAGGTGGGTCACTCTTTTCCCTGGCCTTACGCCAAAACAGAAATTATTGACGACGAGATCGGCCAACTATTAAACATTTGATATTTGCCACCGTGGCAAACTATTATACCATACCTAAGTCGATCCAGTGATGGTGCTGGAAAAGGCTCTGCAGCGTATCTCGGATACTGAATGGGTATCTGAGGCAGCTTGATATCGTTCCACGTGCAGCATCGGATCAGAATCCTCATCATATTTGGGAATTATGACTAGTGGCTTGAACCTTGCAGGGGTTGGGTAGCCCACTACTACGGCAATGAACGAAGATCCTTGAATGAAACCCTTCGCAAAAGGGTTTTTGGTTTTAATGATTTTGCCCAAACGGTCTTCTAAACATTGGATGGATCCTTTTCAGGGTTGTTCCTCTTTGTTGTCCTTTGCTATGACGGTTCTATTTGATTAGCCTCGACTTTCGACTGAGCTCTCTTCTTGTGAAGTCTGCTCAGCCTTTGTCGACCCTCGTACATTTGTTCTTGACCTCGCTAGACGCTCCACCCTTCTTGTCATAGATCTTCTTGGCTCCCCCTGCCTTCTCTGTGTTGGTGGGTCTTTAATACTCTTGGGCCCAAATGATCAAAGGCAGAGTTTCTGCTCAGTCTTTCTAACACGCTTGGGCGTTCTAAGATATAGGTTTGTTTATTGTCGTATCCTTCTGATCTAATGGTTGAAATTGCTCATGGACGATAGGATCTATCTTCTCGACCTGAATCATAATATTTGGATCTACTACCTTCAGTCCGTACGTCCAAGTCCAATCGTCTAGGATTTTCACCTGCTCAGCCTCGACGAGCCTACCTCATGTCCTTTTAAGGAGCTGGGGGTGGCATGTCCTGTCTCCCATCAGAGTTTCCACCACCATTGGGGTAATTGGGTTTACTTCAGTGTTATTTTGCACATTCAGATTGCTCCGAGTCAATTGCTTCACGCTTTCATGCATAGCCTCTTGGCCCACGGCTAGGCTCATTAAGATTCCTTGTAGAACGCCTATCCCTATAAGCGTTGAGGGGGGGATTCCCTCGGCAGTTCGATTGCTTTCTGGGTTTTCTGTTATCTTCCAAGTATTTCCAGAAAAAACAGAGTATCATAATACAAAAAACTGAGTACAACAAATGTTTAGTGGAAAATTAGTAAAAAAAAGGTTTTGAAGGCTAGAAAGAGTATATGCGATGATGAATTTTAAGGATTAAACGGAATTGAATGATGATTGATTGAAAAATTATTCTAACCTATAAAAATCCGAGTGAATTGAAACGTGGTCCACTGATTTTCTGGAGACGAGTATTTTTTAGTTTAAGAGAGAAACAATGGTAGAAAACAACAAAAGGCTTGTTGCATTTTCTCACAAACCGTGCCAATTTGTTATTGCCCAAAACTGGTATATTGATTTCATCTTAGCTAAAGTATATAAGCTCGAACGATAATAGATAAAAAGATGGAAATTGAATGAACACTTGTCTAGAACGAGAGAGAGAGAGAGATGAGAGGAAAAGAGATGAGATTGGATTTACGTGGTTCAGTCCAAGGAGGTGCCTAAGTCCATAAGTGCTAGTGTAGATAGTATTAGTTTCGTAGAATGAGATTCTGTAGTCTTAATCAGGTGTCCCTGTAGGTTAATCCCTACCTCCTTGAATATGGGCGTAGGAGTATCTGTTTGTGAAATAATAAAGCTGATCCACTGGGGTATGTCAGGGTATTCGTTTTTATAGAATAAACAAATACCCACTTTACAAGGTAGTAGGGGAATAATTATAAAATTAGCATGGGCAAGCATGCGTGAAAGAACGTTCGTGCGTTTCTAGCATGTGAGTGCTTTGATGACGTCGTCCCACTTTCTGACCCATCGATAGTGGGCACATAGTTACACGTGTGTCATCTAAGATGTCCAGACTGAGTAGAATACATAAGGCTGATGTGTCTCATATCTGAGCCGATCTCATTATCTACTGAGGCCGACCTCTTTCTGGCATATAATGAGTCGTCTCCTATTGATTAGTTTAAGGGTCGTACAATATTTGCGGTACAACACTATATATAGTGATGTAATTACTATCTTTTTACAGATTGAATATATTTTAAGAGGGCCTTTTCCCTTCTAGGGTTTACTGTGAAATTTATTATCTTTGTCATTGTGTACTTTGTTTACACCACACATCAAATTCAATTTGGCATGGTCTTCGAAGGTCAAGAATTCAAATCCTCATAGAGCCACGAATTAGTCATGATTAAGAAAGAGGTCTTGACACCCCAATATAAAAAAATAAATAAAATAAAATAAAAGGTAGCTTTAGTTTTGCTGTTCCGAGCTATGAAGCACCGACACTCTCCCGAAAAGCACGAATCTAATTTGACACGCGTCGGACACGCTCCGACACGCTGGGACACGCGAGTCCTAGAGTGTCCTCCCCTTTTTTTTAAACAGACACGCTGTGGACACGGGGGGTTAAATGTAAAATTCTAAAAACTTAAAATGTGGTCAAATGTATAATTATTAAAACTTTAACTAAATAACATAACAATAAAAACAAAAAAGATACCAAAGTTACCTAAATGCCCTTAAATAAAGGGTTGCTCTCTCAATTAAAATAACACAACAAAATCAAAATGAAAACAACACAAAAAAGAACCCTAATCTGGGCAGCTTCTCATCGCAACTTCTCTCTCTCTCTCTCCATCGCAACAAAATCAAAAACGAACCCTAATCTCTATCGCAACTGTCAACGCAACTTCTCTCTCTCTCTCTCCATCGCAACTTCATCTCCGTCGCAGCATCACAACTTCTATCTTCATCTCCATCACACAATTAAGTCTCTCCTTAAAATTAAAATGTCTAGCATTTTTTATAAAAATCTGCTCACATGACACACATTTGGCACAAAACATATTATTTCATATTTGAAATTTTTATTGCCTTATGTCTGAGCTGATACACATCATATATTGTTTGGCTGAATAATTATTCTCATGATAATAACTATTTTATTTAGTCTCCACAGATGTTCGAGCAACTTATTAAATTTCACAGCATAGAGCTCGGCGAAATACTTATTATTCACTGTCATCCTGTTTGGTGGTGTTGTTTCATCCCTATTTGCTGTTCGAAATACACTACCGTCCTTTTTTTTTGCTTTTGTTCTTTGATGTTTCTTCATCCCTGTTTGATCTTCACCCCTGTTTGATCTTCATCCCCGTCAAAAAATAAGATTAGAAACATCAAAGCACATCGACCCTATTTTTTGTTCCATTTTTTGTTCAATTTTTTTATTTAATCTTGCCCTGTTTTTTACTTGTTGATTGTTTTTTATTTTAGATTATAGATGGCTACAACAACATCAGCAACATCAGGTGCTGCTAGTACAGCAGCATATGATGAAAATTCAACTAAGCCACCTTGGGCGTATACTACTGTCAATAATAAAGATGGTCGGGGTGGTGGAAATGTGGGTTGGCTATGCCATTTTTGTAACAAACCTTTCAAGAGTTCTTATGCTCGGGTGAAAGCTCATTTGCTTAAAATTTCTGGGCAAGGAATTGGAGCATGTCAGAAAGTTTCAACTCAAGATATTATAGAAATGCAGAAATTGGAGGATGTAGCCAAAAAAATGGGACAAGATGCAGCCCCCAAAAAAGTTTCTTTACCTACAACACAATCACATTCCGTTATGAGTATATTGTATTCAAATACAAATCAAAAAAAAGAGAAAGGTTGACCCCCTACAGAAGGCATTTAATATGGAAACACGAGTTACATTGAATGCAATGATTGCCAGGACATTCTATTCAGTCGATCAGCTGTTTCACCCAGCTCGAAATCCGTATTTTAAAGAAATGATTGAGTACACCGCCAACAATTCAATCCCAGGTTAAAAGTCCCCTGGTTGTAACTTGTAGAGGACAACTATTTTAGTGAAGGAGAAGTCTCATATTGATAGGATGTTGGCACCTATTCGTGATTCATAGGATGAAAATGGTGTAAGCATTATGAGTGATGGGTGGAGCAATTCTCAAAGAAGGCCTCTTATCAACTTCATAGCGATTATTGAAGTGGATTGTTCGGGTGAAAGAAAGGATAGAGCTTTTATTGCAAATTTATTGACTCGAGTGATAAATGAGATTGGGAGTGAGAATGTGGTTCAAGTAATTACTGATAATGCTAATAATTGCAAGGCCGCGGGGAAATTAATTGAAGCAAAATTTTGAAACATTATTTGGACTCCTTGTGTAGTGCACACACTTAACCTTGCTTTGAAAAACATATGTGCCGCTAATAATGTTGAAAGCAATGATATCACCTATTCTCTTTGTAGTTAGATTGCCGATGTTGCTGGGGATGCTATTCAAATTAAATTTTTCATTATGAATCATGGTATGAGACTTGCCATATTCAATGAGCTTGTTCCTTTTTCGGTGGCAGAAACACGTTTTGCTTCGGTTGTGGTGATGCTTAAGAGGTTTAAACTCATAAAGGCGGGTCTTGTATCAATGGTCGTTGGCGACAAGTGGTCTTGCTATCGAGAAAATGATCAGGGAAAAGCAATGTTTGTGAGAGAGAAGGTGTTGAATGAGGAGTGATGGAATTCCATAGACTATATTCTCTCCTTTACGACTCCCATTTATGATATGCTTAGGCGTTGTCATACGAATAAACCTTGCCTTCACTTAGTGTATGACATGTGGAATACGATGATTGAAGGAGTGAAGAAAGCTATATATAAACATGAAAGGTTGATGAATGAAGAGATTTCACCTTTTTATGAAGTAGTGCATGAAATACTTGTGTCTCGTTGGGATAAAAATAACACCCCACTTCATTGTTTGGCGCACTCTTTGAATCCAAAGTAAGTTCTAAATCAAAGTATTATTTATTCATATGTTTTATTCATTCATATGTTTTATTTATTCATAACGTATTATTTATTTCCTTTCAAAATTTAGGTACTATAGCACCGAGTGGCTTCATGAAGACCACAATCGACTACCTCCTCAAAGGGATGTAGAGATTTCTGAAGGTAGGGTGAAGTGCTTCAAGAAGTATTTCCCAAATAGTGTAGAACACACTAGTATTAGTATGGAGTATACTAATTTTATATCCAGGGATGGGAGTTTTACAGATGATGATGCCATAGCAAATCGATACACTATGGAGCCTATTTTTTGGTGACTTCTTTATGACTCGAGTGCACCTATGCTTCAAAAGATAGCACCAAAGATTCTTGTGCAACATCCTCATCTTGTGCGGAGAGGAATCGGAGCACTTACTCATTTGTGAACTCATCAAGAAGGAATGGATTGACGCCAAAACGGGTGAAGACTTGGTATTCATCCATAGTAACCTTCGGCTACTATCAAGGAGGAAAGATGAATACAAAATGGGAGAAACCAAGATATGGGATATTGCGGGTGACGAGTTTGACACAGCTGAGGATATTGGGGAACTTCAAATTGCAAGTCTCTCATTTGATGAGCTGGAGTTGGAGACTATGTTATTTGGAGATGAAGATGAAGGTGTTTGAGGTGTTTGAGGTGTTCGAGCAGTTAGTAAAAACTCCATGGAAGCGTGATTGAGATATGAGACTTTTATCTTTTGGGACTTTTGGCCGTGGATGGATGTTAACTTGTATCTTTTTTTTGTTTTTCTGTTAGACTTTGAACCATTTATGAAATTATGTTCAGACTGTTTTATTGTAATGGTGGTTATGTTTTATTTATGATTTTAATGTTAAAGTGTGTTAGAACTTTGAATATTGTTTTGTATGGTCCATCTTCTTAATTTATGTTAAGAATGCTCTGATAATGTATCTAATAGAAAATAATATGTTTTATTTCTTTCTTATATATTTAAATATATATTATATATTATACGTATCCTAGCGTGTCGTATCCTACTTTTTAGAAAAATCACGTGTCGCGTGTTGTGCCGAAACACGTAGTGCCTGTCGAGTCCGTACTTCATTGGTTCCGAGGACCATTAAAACCCTGTAGCGACATAAGTCAACTACCAAAGTAAGAGCTTCCCTATTTTAATCCTCAAAATAGACTTAAAAGAGGTGTTATCAGTGCCTAATTGGAGCACATAGGATTAAGCAACATAAAGCAATAGTAAATAGAGTAATGCAGGATATAGCAATTGAAGGAAGGGTAAGAGTAAGAGCATATGTACTTGAATGGATTGAGCAATCTGTGTAACAAATGCAGGAGGAAGCTTTAAGTCTTTTGTTGTTCTTTTTGCGAACACCACCACTTCGGAATCTGCATCTATACCATTTAAAAGTAAAATGATGGGCTTCACAATGTGTGTGGTATGCGTTTGTATGTATATTTGAATGTATTACCAGAAGGGTTCCATGTAAAAGAATCTCTGAACCTCTGGCCGTCGATTTCGATATCAAGGCGAATTGGAACTAGATTGTCGGAAGTTGGACTGCGTTTCAAAATACGAATACGTATTGATATATACAAGTTATGAAAAGAGTAAACCTAAAAAAGACGGGGGAATTTGGAATTGGGGGACTTACATCCTGAACTTCACTGGAATCTTTGAGGAACTCCATGGCGAGAATGGTTTCATAATCCTCTCTTGCTACTCTCTTAACCCTGCCCACGGCATATGATGTGGGATGAATTTTGGCTTCTAAAAATGGGGCAATTTCACAAAATTCCCTCCACGTATATGGTCCACACCAAATAGTAAAGGCGTTTTATTTAATTCTAGTAACCCTTGCGCGTTTATTTATATATATATATATATATATATATATATATAATTGTAATTTGAAAGCATTTTAACTTGTCACGTGATATATCATAAATGAATTATATCTTACTACAATTATTCCACGGCCAAAAAAAGGGTAAAGGGTTCTGAACACAATTATGAATATCAGGGGTTCAGCGTGTATATTAATTATTTTTGCATATCCCATAAGTGCGATAGTCACTTAACATCTCTATTCCTCCCCTCTAAAGTCTCACTTTAAACACTGACCCTCCCTCTCCTCTTTTTCCATCGTTGATCTTTAGTTTTACATAAGAGCATTAATTTTTGGAGACCTTCTCATTTATTTCCCTCTATAACGAATCATTCTCACTCTCTTTATATATTCCTTATCTTAACTTAAAAGTCATTACTCATGCCGGACCAAAGCAAATGATTTCTCTTCACGTATCGAACCTTTATTTTCACCTTTGATCAATTGTTAACCACACAGATTATGCGTTATGAGGCTATTTCCCTTTCGCCTCTCCCATTAACAAGCATCGACAAAAAGAAAATATTTTAATCTCCATATCTCTTTGTATCGATGCTTATTCAAAATACTCGATCATCATGTTAAATTTCTAATGGTTGGTCAACTGATTCATTGTGTATTGTTTGCTAGCCTTGATGAAAATGTGAAAAGTATCTACACGTGTCAAATGAAACTAACACATGTGTCTCTGATATCATTTTAGTTTATGTATAAGCATATACACACACACACATATATATATAGAGAGAGAGAGAGAGAGGAGAATGGATACGTAAGTTGAAATGAGAAAAATCTGAATATAAACATCAATGGAAACAAAATATAATTCAGATGATTGATGGAGAAAATATTAGGGAGATCCGACATTGAATAAAGAGAGAGATGCCTAATTAAAGATATATATATATATATATATATATATTCCTTTAAACTGATAAATTATAACTTCAAATATTGTTGTTGATTTCGTTTCAATTTATGTACTATTCGGAGGGCCTAATGAAAGATATGATGATTATATCATATGCGTGTATATATAAGAAGATAGTGAATGGACTACGAAAAATAGCCATTAGTTGAAATGAATTGAATAGAAACATCAATGGAAACAAATATTGATCATATTACAGACGGAGAACGCGATTATAACGATTAAAGAGAGAGACAGAGACACAGAGAGAGAGATGTTTAAGAAAGATGAACATTAGTTAAAATGAATAAATCGAGATGAAAATAACTATAGAAACATATATAAACCACATTCATCCTGGGAAGATAATTGGTAATGGGTTTTCATATAGGTATGTTGAAAGTAATTGTTTTATTTGTTTAATGATCATAAACTAAATGAAAATTGAGTTACAATGTATTCTAAAAATTAAAAATATCGATTGCACTTATTGAATATCATTCATGTGACTTTACATATTGATTTAAAATTGAATATTCTTTTATTCATAAAATTCATTACGTGAATTAAGCTACAACAACAAAATAACGCAGTATAGATAAATTAAGCCACGCATTGCGTGGCCTGCATGCTAACGTATGTCAAAAATTCATTAGGTTTTTACGATCTAATCCCTTAACAGGACATTTTGGACCTTTTAACTGAGTCAAACAAATTTTAAACGATTAGGTCCATATAAATACATTTTTCAGTCATTTCATTCATTTTGTTATCATTGACCTAATCAGTGATTAGGTGTTTTTACAATAAGTTATGATCTTCTCTTTCTTCTTTTCACTTCTGTCAAAACAACTTCGTTTTCTCTAATAAATTATGATATTTTTCTTCTTTCCATTTCTGTTCTACCATCTTTGTTCTCTCAAAGAAAAAATGTATCAATTCGTTCGAAGAAATCAATTATTTTCACTTCTGTTTAATCTAGATTTACCTTTGCATTAATTCGATCATCTGTAAGTTTATACATGTTATCGAGAAATGGCTTGCATGTCGATCAATTAAAATAGGTGGATGTATTTGTTTTCGATTAATCAAATCACTGTAATTGTGTAATTCATGTGCTGAATTAATTCGAATATTGAATGAATGATTTAATTTTGTGTTTTTATAATTTTATATGAATATATTTTAACTTTGTGTTTTGATTTTGTAACAGGTTGTGTATGTATATGTTTTTATTGTGTGTTCATGTATGTGTGTTCATGTGTATGTGTACTTTATGTTTATACAAGTTGTTCATGCAAATACCTCACCGCAAAATTGCAGTAAAGTACACTCAATTTGATATAAAGTACATGTAAATTTCTAATGATTAATTCTGATTTTGTGTTTTGATATTAATTTGGCATAATGTTAATATGCATTTAATTTGTTACTTTTGACTCATTGCTTAATAGACCTTTCATGTGTTAGATGGACATGTGTTTGTGGGTCCACACCAACGACATTGACCAATCTTGATGTTTAACAAAAGTACAGTCATTTATATATACATCACACGATAACCGCATTAAAGTATACACAAATTTATATAAAGTACACGTGAATTTCTAATGATCAATTTTCATTTTGTATTTTGACATTAATTTGGGATAAAGTTAATATGTATTTACTTTGTGACTGTTGACTTATGCTTGATAGACTTGTCATGTGTCAGTTGGGCATGTCTCTGTGGGTTCGCGCTAGCGGCATTGACAAATCTTGAGGTTCTACAACAGTAAAGTCATTTGTATATACCTCATAGGAAAATTACTGTAAAGTACACGCAATTTGATATAAAGTACATGTGATTTTCTAATGATTAATTCTCATTTATTTTTTACATTAAGTTAGCATAATGTTAATGTGCATTTACTTTGTTACTGTTGACTCGTGCTTAATAGAGTAGTCATGTCTTAGTTGGTCATGTGTTTGTGGGCTCGTCAACAGTATTAATTAATCTTGAGCCTTAACAAAAGCATTTTTATGTTTTAATTTAATGCAGATCATAATGAAAAGTTATAGTATTGCTCGGTGTTGTTATTTGGATAATATGGCTTGCATTGAAATATTTGAAGATAGCTCATTAGATTTCATATGCAATGAGTTATGTAGCAGGTTTATGGATTTGAAAACTGGATCTTTTCATAGAAGTACGGTTTGGATAATGAAAGTCGATTCATGTTGGTTTGTGATAGATATGTCCGTTGTATGTTGCGGTCTTAAGTGATTCTCAAAGATGATTTTATTTATATACGTGTCTTTGATTCAACAGCTTTGGCCATTAGTACAATTCATGAACGGGTTGAAATTGAATGCACGTATAGAATTCGTGAATAGGTGGATCGCAGTTATACAAGTTGCGAGAGGGTTGAATGCGGTGGTACAAGTAGAGAAAGGGTATACTATATATCATTAACCACTGCGATTGATATTAGTAGTGGAGTTGAAAATGATGTTTATATTGGAGGTGTGGAGTCGAGTACGTTAAAAGTTTTTCTCTCCAATGATTGGATGACATATACAAGTCATGAAGAGCAGTGTTTCGAAGGAGGTGTGCTTGAATTTTGTGACAAGTTACGAAAGTATGATGTTAAGGTCAGTTTCAAGTATATATATTTGAAGAATGATAAAACTCGAGTGACAGCAGAGTGTTCTAAAAGGAGTACTGAGAATTGCACATGGCGATAGTTCATCAAGTCAGTCGTAATTTCACATTCTTACGTATATTATGGTCCGCGCCAGCAGCATTATTATTGGAGTATTATCAGAATACGGTCCGCACGAGCGATAATATTTTTAATTTAGAAAATATACGTGTTATGCATATTTAATACATGTATTTTAGTACAAAATGTATTTAATTTACATTATAAAAATGTACAAAAATGTTCTCTCCGTATTTAATGTATTTATTTACAAAAATATACTTTATAAAAAATGTACTTTATGCATGTATTTTATAAAAAAAATATTTAAAAAATCATTGTAAATGTGTGTGTACTTTAATAAATAATGTGTGTACTTAGTTAAAGTACAGGCATGAAACATAAAGTACACGTGCATTGAAAATATTTAATCTTAATTGAATTTTTAGTTGTGTTTATTTCATTTCTATATAATTGTCAATATATACATGCTCTCTATATTTTCATAGCGCATATATTATTTGTAGTGCAAGCAATCAGAATTTTAAACTTTATATTATAAGCCTATAGACTATTATCATCAATATAAAAATAGATTCATTAAAAGAACTGATAATTTCATTCATTAATAAAAAAAAATTATAACTGAATTGAAAAAAAAATTACAACTGATTTGAAAACAAAAGTAGACCCATCATATATAAAAAAAATATCATCTTAAAACTGGAGGAAAATGTCGATGGGGTCCGGAAGAGCACCAATAAAATTTGAGATAACTCGAATTCTATGCTCTAGCGATGAAAGAACCTCAGTGGTATAATCCATTTCCTTCATACATTTTTCTAGAAGCATTTTTGCCTCATACGTATAGAAATTGACAATGGCTTCGTGGATTTTCAGTGGCGGAACATTCTATTGAAATAAGTCATACATGATGGGTGGGAGTCTAAGGGAGCCATCTTTAACATATTCATTAAAGGAGTCGATTGCTCGAATGATATATAAAATTTCCTCCTCAATCATTCGTAATTTTTCTCTATAGTTATTTGCATTTTCAAGAGCATCTCTCAAAGACTCTGTTGGAACAACCATTTTAATGTTTTTATATTTTAATTTAGAATGGTAAAGATTACATCAAGGTTATGGTTTTTATAGTTCAACTAACGTTTAGAATTTTGAGTCTAATAATTATGGTAGGTTGTTGTTGTATAGATAAATGAAGTAAATAACGTGTAAACTTCCAAGGTTTGAATGTATTTGGCCGAAATTGACTTAATAAATAGTATAGTATATGGGTGTACACATGTAATTCTTTGGGAAAAATGTTGTATAGGTTCAATTCTTTTTAATTTTTACGTGTACTTTTTAATATTGGGCGTGTACTTCAAGAATATTGGTTTAGTACAAGTAAATAAAGCAAAGTACACATGTAAAGTTATCAAATAAACGTGAAATTTTATAAGGTAGTATGTGTACTTTGTAGTGTTTGCATCTACTTTGTGATTCCTTGTTTGTTATGGACAATCATTGCAAAGTACGCGCATATCATTACAAAGTACACGTGAAATTATGTTATACATTTTATGTGTACTTTGTGATGTTATGCGTGTACTTTGTAATTCTTTGTTTGTTATGGGTAAACAATGCAAAGTACACGCATAATAATATAAAGTACACGCATCATATGCTCATACTTTACATGGTTTAATCTATAAACACTCAAACAATATGCATGTACTAATATTAGAATATATTTATTCCTTTTGTATAACCTACGTGTTGAATGGTCTACGCTAGGGGCACCATATTTTTACTGCAAATTATATGGAATTACATTGAATAAAAAAAAAATTACAATCATTTGTCCTCCTATTACAAAAAAATTTAAAAAACCTTTATAATTATTTTTTATCCTATTAACAACCAGCGAATAAAAAATCATTAGCTATATATGCTCTTTGTTAAAGCATTTAGTCGTCTTCAAAGATGTTTTTAGCGCAGTTTCTTTGACAATTTGTTCCATGTAGTATATGCAAAACACGCCACAATCAACACTAAAATTAAAATAAAACAAATATATCGGTTAGTATAATGTGAATAAATTTTGATGAAATGTGTCGTGATGAATTATACGTGTATTTATTCAAGATAATTTGATCTTACCCATTATTTTATCTCGCACATTCACGGTCTTTGATTAATTCAAAATTGACATCATGACTCAAGAGTCAATCTATTGTTATTTTTTCTTTGTTGGATAGTGCATCTTTAAATTTCACCCCTTCAAAGTATCTTTTTATTTGACCTCTTTCACTTATTTGTCCTTCAATTCGTATAATTTTTCTTTGAAAGAAGAAAACTGTTAAGAGCAAAAACCATGAGTATATATAAAATAAAAAGTGCATGTAATGCAAATAAGTTTAGGGCGTAACTATCATATTGACATGTCTGTAGTATAATGAGGATTGATTGATTTTCAACGGGCGGAGAGAGTCCACACGAACAACTTTATTTTCATGTTTGTATATAACTAATAATGTAAAATGTCCTGCATTATCTCCAATTGAATGTCTCATGGGAATGAATGGAATATCAGAAATTTTAAAAAATTCCAAAATGTGTTTGTTCCTTCTGTATTTTTATCATTATTTCGGACGAATTCCTATTAAAGGTAATAGATTTGTTAGTAAGAAACAATATGATAGTATATATCTGATGCTGATGGACAAAACTTTAGATTTTATTTTTCTTACCCAAGTACATAAGTTAAAAGCGTGCGTAGCTTGGAGTTCACTGTTCTTCATTTTCATCTCCATTAAATGGGAGAATCATTGAATTATCTGTTTCATAGATTTAAAAAGGTAAGGATATAAAGATTCAAATTTAAAGAATGTCATGTGTTTCAATTACATACTTGGTTTGATATTTCTTCGCCTCTCAGTAATTTTCTAATATCGTATGCGCAAACAAATGATGAGTTTTCTGTTGTATAGAGACAATGACTGAATTTCAAGACAAGAAATAATGTTAGAATAATAATTAAAACATGTTAATAATCTATGATCATTAAATAATATGCATGTACTTTTCTAAAATTATGTGTGTACTTAATAAAGCACACGCATGTAATTTAGTACAAAAAGTGTGTACTTTATAAAACCGATCATTTACTTGAGTAACAAATACATGTATTTTATTGATAATGCGTGTACTTTATTATACTAAGAATGTTCTTCATTTCAAAATGCGCGTACTTTATAAAAATATTAGATTATATAATATGGATCTATAATTTAGAAAATTAACAAGCATCGTAATATTTATACATATAAATAAGTGCATTACAACATTAAAACAAGTGCATTTTAAAATAAAAATAAGTTGGATTCAAAATAAACAAACAGAAGATTGACCCTGTATCCTTCTCCAGTGTGAAATATTCTTTCAATTCATTTTGGGCTTCTTTTGTAAGGTATTTTGTACACTTTTAGATTTGCAAATCTACTTCATCAGTCGCTATTGAAGAAGACTTACCTTTATTGTTCATTCATTTTCTCTTTTTTTATGGCACGGTAGTAGATTTATTATTTTGTCTATTTCTTCTTTTCGGCTGCAATTCAGCACGAGCTTCATTCGAAAGATTTTTATTATTATCTTCTTTTGACAAATCATTAATAGGATGTGAATATACAAAATCATCATCAATCTTTTGCTTCCGGTCTTCCCTTTCTTGGATTATCGCATGCATTGAGTTCTGAATCTTTGTTTCTTCATCCTTTATAGAAAGGATGGACGCCAAATCTTCTATCTTTTGATTGAGAATTTGATTTGTTGTTTCCTGAAGAATGCGTGTACTTTATAAAACAATGGGTGATCATCATTAAAAAATGCGTGTACTTCGTGAAATATGCATGTACTCTCCATTATTTGCCAATAAACAACAAAGTATACCTAAGTACACTCAAAACATTACAAAGTACATGTAAAAGTAAAAATTGTTTCACGTGTACTTTGTAGTGATATGCATATACTTTATATTCTGTCCAACGAACAAACAAGAATTCATAAATACATGTATAAAATTACAAAATACACGCAAAGTTCATGTTTACTTTGTAGTGATATGCGTGTACTTTATACTCTGATCAAATAACAACTAATGAATCTTAAAGTACACGCATAATATTACAAAGTACACACATAAAAATTTACATAATACTTTTAAGTAATATGTGCGTACTTAAATAAACAACGCGACAATGCGTGTAATTTAACATAAATATAGACAAATGATTATAAACATATTTGTAATATCACAAAATTACCTACTCATTGAGTTTCGTAACATTTGCATCTTTCTCATTTGAGAACCTTTGGTTGGCTTTATACAAGTAGTAAATGCTTCGTTGAAGCTGATGTGCTGTGATCCTCTGAGTTTCCAATGAATCTCTAGCAGCATTCAGATTATTATTTAACTTTAAATTTTCAATTTTGAGTTGGGCATTATCTTCCTCTAACTTTTTTATCCAATCACAATCGTTCTTCATCGACTCTTCAAGTTTATTTTTCAACTCATTATTTTAACAAATTTGTTGGGCCTTATCCTCCTCCAACTTTTTTATTTGTTCGGTAAAGTTATCTTTCAACTCTTGGAGATGAAGTTTCAATAGTGTATTAAAAAGTTCCTTATCCTGCCCCAACTTGTTAAGATTCTCTTCAGCTTAAACCTTTGTTTCCTTACTTTTTTTGAGTTGGGTATCTCTCTCCTCCAACATCAATTTCATCCCAGCATTCTCTTCAGTTAATTTTTTTACCTTTTCAGCCAATTTGACTAAATCAACTTTCTTTTTAGACTTTTCCACTACTTCATTTAATGGAATTTCCTAATTATATTCTGATAAAGAACTTGTAGCTCGTGCTAGTTCTGTTTCTGATTCCGGTTGTGATATCCCCAAATCAAAATAGGGCATGTCATCATTTTTCACTTTTTCTTCCTTAGTCTTTGAGACTTCCTTCGTCAAAGAAGAGTTACAAATCTTATTCTCAACCATCCATTCTTTTAATGTTCTCAAGCTCCACCGAAGAAATGTTGGTTCCTTATCCTTCTTCCCCTCGATAGGATTAATAACATTAAACTTCTCGAATACCCAATATTGTAAAAATTGAAATAAAAATTATAAGTTATACCATTTAAACTAATTAATATGAGTAACAATGTAAATATTGTTAAAGTACATGCATAATACATAAAGTACACACAAACTGCAATGAAATTTCATTTTCTATGTGCGTGTACTTTATGTATTATGCATGTACTTTAACAAAATACATGCATGATTTATAAACTACGAGCACATAACAAATAATTTGGTTCAATGCAATGTGCATGTACTTTATGAAATATGTGTGTACTTTAATAAAATACACACATGATTTATAAAGTACACGCACATTGAAGGTGATTTGTATTGACTGTAATGTGCATGTACTTTATAAAATATGCGTATAGTTTAACAAAGTACATGCATGATTTATAAAGTACACGCACATTGAAGATGAATTGTATTGAATGCAATGTGCGTGTACTTTATGAAATATGCGTGTACTTTAACATTGAAACGTGTAGAATGACTTTTCCTCGCCAATAATGATATGGTGCATCCGTTGGTTGTGTTGGGCTTAGATTCAGTCGTTTTATCGAGATAGTGGATTGGAAATTTGTGGATGATAGAAGCCCAACCATATGTAATAATGTCATCAATATTATTGATGTATGGTGTGAAAAATTCTCTTAATTTGAAGTTTGAGTTAGAGAAAAGCAACATCATCACGAAGTGGAGAGAAATAAGTTTTATAACATCTTTCTTTCCCTCATTGGTATCAAGCTCAACTGACGTCTTCAATCCCTTTGTAATATTTGATTTTTTAATTTTTTTTATCGGTCTGGAAGTAGTGGCTGCGAAATACAGGTTTGGGGGCAGATTGATCCTTTCTCTTATTCAGTTTAATTTTCTTTTGCCCATTCGTTATTGGGTTCCTAAAAATTTGACTTTGATCGTTTGGGCTTATTTGAGCATCGCTAATCATCCTAAAACACTTTGTGTTATTTTTGTAGAGCTTGATAATTGTGAGAATATTTTATCACTCTTTTTATGATCTCTATCCACTACTTCATTGCTTTAGTAGGCATTGAATAAGTTCAAGAAATGCGTATTCCTAAGAAGATCAATATGCTTCTCGTTGATTTTGCTGTGAATATCAGCCAAATCATGGTAAAGCTCAAGACATTCGTCCTATATTGGTCATTTTTATTAACTGCTCTTGTTGACTTCTTTGTACTCTTTTTATTTCCTTTTGTTGGCCTCTTCGGACCACTCTTATCAACAATTTCCTTTTGGGGATTCTTTTCCTTCTCCATCCTTGTCTTTAAAGTCATTTTTATAAAGTAAATGCATAAATGTTTTAGTAAAAGTATATAGATTAAATTACACACATAAAGAAATAAAGCACACACATAAAGCATAAAGTATATGGATTTTATATTGAAGAACTAATGTGTTTAAATAGAGTACAATAACGTTTAACAAAAGCACATGCAATATTCTCTTAACACTTCATACAAATCTTAACAAATTACAAAAAATATGTAATACGAAATTTAAAAAAGCAAATTCCCTATCGTTCGTTACATGGTAATACCTAAGACATGTTGTTTGACAAGTTATAAACCAAGATTCTTTATTCGTAACATATTCACAAAATAAGTGACACAACAGGTCCATACTAAATGAACCAGCCTTTTCAAAACCTCTTAACCAATACTGCTTAATTCGTTTTGCTAAATCCTTCATTTTTTATTCAGTTACTTGAAGCTTTTATACATCAAAAGTTCACTCAATGTCGTCAAAGTAGTAGTAAAAACCAAGTAACTTTTTCGTTCTATCATTTATGCGAAGCAGAAGATGAATTATGTCATCATAAGTACTAATGACTGTCAATGTGAAAGGTTTTATATTGTTACGATCTTCAAAGATACAGCCAACAGTTTTGTAGCTGAACATAATTGATGGCATGATTCCTAAACAATAACACAACACAAATACTTCTTACAAATAATGGAATATCATTCAAATGCCGCTGGCGCGGACCACAATAACATAGTAACTATTAAATATGAAGACGACATATATATTCTATAAAGTACAAGCATAATAACATAGCATACACGCACATTGGATCGTACAAAATCAATCTCAATGTGCATGTACTTTTATGTAATTGGGTGTATTTTATGAAAGTACGTGCATAACTGATTGAACGAAGTCTTTTTTTATGAGCATGTACTTTATGTATTATGCGTGCACTTTATGAAAGTACACGCATAATACATAAAGTACACACACATAGAATTGGACCAAATCAATTTCATGTGCTTGTACTTTATTAATTTGCGTGTAATGTTAGAAAGTAAACCTAAATTAATAAAGTACATGCACAGTATAATTGATTTGGTTCGGTCCAATATTAACATAATAATATACAAACTATTAAATGCCGCTGGCTCGGACCACAATTAATATGATGTATGCAAATACACAGAGCTTGTATATATTTCCCAATCCTTATTAAATTCTGTTGGCACGGACCACAATAAATATAGTAGGTACGATAATGCACAAATCATGTATATATTCGCATTCCTAAATAAATGTCGTTAGCGCATATCACAATTAATATAGGACCTATAGAAATTCAAAGAGTATGTACATGTCCTAATCATGTATATATTCTCAGTCATCAATAAATGATGTACACAAGAGGAAATGTACAATGATGAAATACATAAATGTGCAGTCCTCAACATGCAAAAAGTGTGTTTTGCATTTAAAATTAGGGCAACAAATATACAAGTTAGATACATATTGTATTTTTTCATGTCATCAACAAACACAAAGTGTTTCATTAGTCCATGTATAATATTTACAAATTTATACATATGATCACACAAAATATATAATAAAATGGAGAAAAAGTTATATAAAGCCTAAGGACACAAAAATATTACATGGAATACACAACATAACACTCAAAATACAAAGACAAACGGGTGATATCATAAATATAATACTAAGAACAGAACATATAAAGAGTGTATGGTATAATCTTAATAACAAAACTTTAGAACACAATATTACATTTAACTCACAATAAATTACATCACATACACACACACACGCATATATATACATACCCGTTAGTGATGTTTGGAAGAATTTGATTGAGAATGTCAATCGTTTATTAGAACTTCCACGATTAGGGTTTTGATCGCTTGAATTTATGTGAAGAGTGTTTGTTTTGGAATTCAAGGGTATTTATATGTTGTTGTTGGACCAAAATTTGATTGAAATAAGAATAGATTTGGGATTTTTATCGAAGAGACAGTACGGTTAGAGGTTTGATCGAAGAGACAATACAATCATTTTGGCGCTTGAATTTTTGTGAAGTGTGTTTGTTTTTCAATTCGAGGGTATTTATGTATTAGACCTAATCGTTGAAAATTTGTTGGGCCAGGTTTAGAGTCCAAAATTGTTAGTCCAAGGACTCGACAGTGAAAGCCCGAAAATTCATTTTCACATACTCTTCATATTTTTACATTTTCAATTGTTAATCATGCTATAATAATAATGGGACAAGTATCAGTCTATATGGGAAAAAAGGGATAGTTAGAGGGGGTTACGGTTAAGGCAATTTTTTTTTGTGATTATAGAATTTACTACAATTTAAAAAACACATTAGAGGGGAGCGAACAAAACTTTAGAAGTAGGCTAAAGCAAAAAAAAACTCTAATTAGTAATGGGTGATTAGGAACTGATATTATAATTGGTATTTTAAATGCAGACTAAAAGCTATTGCTTGGGCTTAATAAATATTGTAGATTTGTTTAAACTAATTTTTTAGGATAAATTATAATTTTGCACCTATGCTTTGGGGTGTTTTGCAATGTGGATCAATTCTTCAAAATTTTGCAATGCAAAATTCAACGTCTAACTTTTGTTAAAAAGTTAACGAGTGATGATTAATTATTTATCTCTCTCTATTCTCTCTCTCTCTCTGAGAAAACCACCACCACTATTAAACCGTTAGCACTAAACCACCACTCCACTAACAAAAAAACAACACCTGTACCTGAAAGAAAGGAAAAATAAACACCGTCAAAACACGAAATATATACATACATACACACAAAGACATATACATACATATGCATACGGACACACAAACGCATTTACGCACATACATGCACATATAAAAATACACATACACATACATATACACATACACATGCGCACGCACGCGCGTATGCATGTGTGTATAGTGTGAGAAATGTTGAGGGAGTGTTATCGACGGAGGTGGCGGTGATGACGTCAGTGTGGGGGGTGGGGAAAGAGCCAATTTGGCCGCTGATGATGGATCGGGGACAGAGGATGGAGGAGGAGCCAATTTATATAAATAGTGTGAGAGAGTTAAATGGGTTTTCTCAAAAGTTAAGAAATTACTTTTTTTATAATTTTAAATGTTAGAATGTTTTTTCGATTTATATATTCATTATAACGTTTTAGAGCATGCGTCAATTATTTATTGGATCGTGTGTCAAATTTTGATACATGGATTACGTAGTCATCATTTTTCATTAATTTTGTTAACTTGGCTTAAAGGTTTGTGCCAATTGCACAACTTTAAGTACTTATGGGCGAAATTGCAATTTTCACTAACTTTATTTTTAAAAAGTATTCATCGTAAAAAAACACTCAAAAAACTTTCTTATCCAAAGCCTAGAATCATAAACCTAAAATCCTAGACCATAAATATTATAATAAATTAAAACAAAACAAAAACTTAACTCTATATACCAATTTCAAAATAAAAAATTAAAAAACTAAACCAAAAAATAAAATTTTAAAAAATAAAACCTACAACTTTATGCATTAATTAAAAAAAATAAAAATTAAAAGAATATAAAATAGTAAACCTTAAAACAAACAAAAATAAACCCTAAACTTTATTCTCGATACAAAACTGTTGCAAAATAGATAAGGAACTTTTTGAAACATAAAAAAATAAGGTGGGCTTAATGCAAAATTTATATGTGGGAAAACGAACATTAAATGTCCCTTATAATTAATGTTCTAACAATTTATTTTTAAAAGTCACCCGCCACGTGAAACATATAACTTATATCCCATCCAATAGTAATCTTCGATCAACCACATCTCCTTCCCTCCACCTCTCCTTACTCCAACAGTTCTTATAAGCTTTGTCATACCACGACAATGCCTCATCCTTCTTCGACATTATATATCATTTCGCTCCTCGACATAGTCTCGCACTCTCTCTTTATAGTAACTTAAAATACGAGTGTAAATTCAAATATTAATGCATATCAATGTGGATATGAGCATACATAAATGCATAAATTTGTGTGCATATGGAAATATATAGGCACCAATTAATGTTATCACTAGTTTAATGTTATCACTAGTTTAAAACTAACTGGTATTTTTAGGCTATTTTTTTCTTTCTTCTTCTTCTTCTTCTTCTTCTTCTTCTTCTTCTTCTTCTTCTTCTTCTTCTTCTTATTATTATTATTATTATCATTATTATTATTATTATTATTATTATTATTATTATTATTATTATTATTATTATTATTATTATTATTATTATTATTATTATTATTATTATTATTATTATTATTATTATTATTATTATTATTATTATTATTATTATTATTATTATTGTGCTTGTTGTTGTTGTTGGCAGCGGTGGTATTTTTGTTGTCATTGTTATTGTTATTTATGATCTCCATAAAAAAAAACACAAGTTTGTGTGGTGTGTGTACCATTCTAGGTACATGTTGGCATACTTAAGTGTGTGAGCTAAAAATTTAAGAAACCTTATTTTTTTCTCATCTCAATAAAATTTGCATAAATTTTAAATATGATGATGTTTTTACAACTTTTTTTGCTCATAGGGTTGGTTGTAATGAGATAGATTTGAAATTTAAATGATATTTCTGTTGTTTGTTAAAGTAATTTTTTCATTTGTTTTAATGCTTGTAGTCATTTTATAGTTTTAGTCCTAAATGTTATTATCTACAAAAAAGTTTGTTTAAGATTAATATCATTATTTTATAAATGTTAAACGTTAATGGGACTGTAGATTTTTTTAGTAATCTTTTGGCAATATCAAATAGTCATTATACAAGACTTAAGTAATTTTTAGGAGACCTCTAGTAGTCTCCTCTGATAGCCTTTGGTAGACTATGCCAAGACTCTAACAACTTCCATCGAGATTTCAATGACTTTTTAAAGGCTCCCGTTGTTAATGGGTAAGACCACCACTGGTTCTTGATAGTGTTTTTTTTTAACGTCGAGTGATTGGGGTAATGGTACGATTTTATTCAATCATATTTATTCATAACTTAATATGAATGGTTTTAGAAGATCATACAACGAGATATATATATCTGTGAGCATGATTATATAAAGATAACATTGAGTTCGTGTACAATGGATTCAAGAAATATCATAGATTATATCAAGATGATTATACTAATGACTTTCAATAATCTATATGCAGCACTGCCATGCATGTAAGCATTTAATAGTCATAAATTAGCGTTGAAGTTTTGGACCAAGGCTCAATTAGATACCATGTATGACTCGTGTAACGTGTGTCAATGATATGAAATTTTGAAGCACATGTGTGAATATCTATAAATGGCATGCATCACGTATCAAGATATTCATATTGAAGGCATATGTGAAAATGTTCAATGATTAATCATGGGAACATATATGTTTCATATTGTTTTGAGTGATTTTAATTGTGATTGGGTGTAATACCCAGTATTTTTAATTGATTAAATAAATGATTATTTGATAATTAATTTAAAATTTTGTTTGTTGTGTAACTTATTGAAATTATTGGTTTCCTGTTGTAATTGAATTTGAATCGACGACCTTAATTATACGTGAACGAGTCGTAATTTAAATAATAAGTGGTGAATTTTTTGAATGTTGCAAGAAAGTACCACGGACCGGACTCTAACTATTGATACAAAGGCTTATAATGGTGTTTTTACTATATCGGACCGGGCCCCAGGGTTGGGTAACCCCGTGGGATAAGTTTTGAGAGAATATGGGTGTATTTTGGGCTTATTTAGAGGTTTTAGTTTAGGCTCATAGGATACATGTGCGATTTCGAGGCTAAATAGCATCTTAGCCCTCATTAATAACATATCTACAACATAAGACAAAGCCAGACTCACGTAGGAGATTTTATCCTCCTATTTTAGGTTAGGAATAAACTACTTTACTACGTATTATATGTAACTTATTTATGCTCGATTGCTACTTTGATTTAAATTGAGTTAGTTAGTGTAATACCCCATATTTTTTATGATTTAAATAATTATGGGATTAATTATTAAAGAGGGATTAATGGAAATTAAATGTGAGAATTAAATTATTAATTAATCCGAATTTAATAAAAATAAATATTAACTAGCGTGCCAAGATTTAATACTTATTAATTTAATATTACTGTGCGATATGTAATACGGAACTATACACTTTGATAAATTGTCGAGAGAGAATAATACGACAGTTTAGTGAATTAAGTCAGACGTGTGTGGGAGTCGTGTCGGGACTAATTTAGTGGAATAAATATATTAATTATTTTTAGTAACTCGTATGGTCATTTTGAGTAACCGTTGAGTCCGGAAGGATCGGGATAGTCAAAATAGTATACCCGGGTGTTTAGTTTGGGTCCCGGGTCAATTTTAGGTCTAACCAGCACCCCGAGAGGGCATTATGGTAAATTGGATTTTTAGACTTAATTAATGGACAAAAATTAAGAGTTATATTATAAGCCAAAGAAAACCCATTAGGGTTAAAAAGTTACAGGAAGTAAGAACGGCCATAGAAAGTGTGAGGGAGAGCTATTTCCAAGAGAAGAGTGTCAAATTGACACCACCTTGCACAACCACCACCACCACCGTGTAGATCGGGACAAGAGGAATACACCCATACCAACAACGTCAAGAAATCAGACGACAAATTAAAGGCAGGTGTTTATAACTCGCTGTACTTTTTGCGTTTATCATACTCATGTTAGTATAGGATTGTTAGGAACATGTTTTGGTTCATAAAAATGATGAAATTGAGGAATTTAGATATGTAAATTGATTATGAGATTTGTTAAATTGAAACCCTTCATGTATGTAGACTAGAAATCACGTTTTAATGAACTTATGTGTAGAACAAATCTGGAAATTATGTGTTCTGGAATATGAATTTGAAGAACTAGGATTTTGATAAATTAAATTGGGGATTTCATGTTTTATGGATGATTTGTAATGATTTGATGATTCTACGATGTTAGAATTCATATATTATTGATGGGATTCGAATTAGGATTGTTTGTTTGGAGTTTGGGATGTTGAATTAGAGGTTTTAGGTTTAAAAAGGGTGGGAAAATGCTGAAAATCTGGGTAGAAGACGAACAACGCAATCTCGCGCGAAGTCGCTCGAAGTCGTTCAAGCGAGATTGCATCTCGCGCGAAGTCGTTCGAGCGACACGTGGCAGTCGTTCAAATGACATGCCATCTGGTTCGAGCGACAGAGTGAAATTTTGGAAATTTCTTAGAACCCATTTTTGAGTGTATTGGTTTATGGAAGAGAGATAAATTACCAGATAATAAACTTAAGTAAGGCAGAATTACAGGAAAAGTATGAACGACCGAATACTTTAATTAATTCGGTATGGAGAGAATGTACCTTAGATATTACGAGGAGAATAATAATCTCAATAATTATACTACGAAATGTTGAAATCAAAATAAGTAAGAAAAGTATTTATGTAGGTGAGAGGAATACCTATAAATTATAATAGGATGTGTATATGCCTATTATGTAATATTATTATTATTAAAGGCACTAATGGGTGATAACTCGGGGGTGTTAGAATCTTATTATTAAGTGTACTAATGGGTGATAACCCGGGGGTACAAGAATGAATTATAAGAGTACTAATGGGTGATAACCGAGGGTACAAGATTATTAAAATAAGTGTACTAATTGGTGATAACCCGGGGGTACAGTATTGTGGTTAGGTGCGCTAATGGGTCTTATCCCGGGGGTGCAATATTATAATATATATATATATATATATGGCAGATGTAACTATATGTATATATGTACGTGAGTTTGTGAATCAACCTTCTGTGTATAGCTTGTAGAGATGAGCATGTATATTTATAAAGTAAATCTTAAGAGTATAATCGATTTATTATGAAAACGGGAAAATATACTAATTAGCTATTCGACATGGGATAATTTGATAACGTATTGTGTGGGCGATACGGGTTTACTAATGGTGAGAATAAATACTATTATGATGAATTCAGACTAGTTATATATTGGGTGGTATAGCTAAGGAGAAAATTAAATATACGTTAGGCGTGCACAATAAAAGAGAGGTGAGAATCTCATGTGAGAGTTCGAACTAACATGCACTTGATACTTTCTTTATTGCAAATTTTAAATACTTGCTTAAATAAATATTTTTACACATCGGGCTCTGACCCGTTTCTTGTATCTCTTCTCTCTCTCCTGCTATATTTATGTATTATATCAGGTGCTCAGCCACAGGGACACCAGGCTTAGAGACTCGGATTGCTTGGCGTGCTGCAACTGTTGTGGAAGCTGTAGGTCTTCGTATTAGACACATCAATAATTTCATTTCCATTATTTATAAACATTCTCTTTAGGGCATGTGTCGCCCATTCCTTAAACAATTTTCAGAGATTATGTTCAGTTTGCTTTTCGTTCATTTTCATTTGGATTGTTAGTTATTATGGTTTTGGTTTAAGAGTTTTGAACTGGAATGTTTTATCCGGTCTTATCTATTTCAGCATGTGATTCTGATTCAGTATTTATAATAATTCATTATGCATGGATGGTTTATATTTAATTTCTTGGTTTGGTAATTAAATGGTTTTAAATTAAAAAGAAAAAAAAATGTTTTGACACTTAGCTTAATTATATTAGGTGATTAAATGAGTTATTATATTTTCGATAGTAATGCTAAGAATGAACCAACCGAACATTCTGTTTAAATTTTATAAAGGACTAATCACCCGATATTAAATTGGGCGGGGTGTCACAATTAGGGGCTAGATTGAGATCTTATGCAAAATCATGATATATATTTCTTTTAATATTGTTAAGTGTTTAGAACTGGTTAGATTTAGGATTGATTTAAAATGATGATTAACAAAACTAGATTAATGATTTATAATTTAAATATGCTTTAAATGATTACTTTGATACTTAAGAAGAACACTTATTAAAAACATGTTGAATATGATGATTTAACGTTTATTTTAATGGATCGATCTAGGTAATTATCATATTATGTTATAAACATGCTTAAGGACAGCTTTGAATTGTATTCAGAATTTTTTAAAGCAATTATAGGTTATAAGAACCTTTAAATGCGATCTGGTATGAAGAAAATTGGGAAAATTAAGTTTTGGGCAAAATTTTGAATTACGATGTCATTTGGGAATATAACCATTTTTTGAAGCCAGCTTGGACCCGGATCCGGGCCTGTCATATGTTTTTCAAATCTCCGAAGGGTTTTTATCACGTGTCTATTATGGGTATTTTTAAAGGACCAATAGATTTCATTCATAACAAATGATAAAGTTTTTAATAGGCAATGATACTCATGGATTTGAGGATAGTTAGGGATGATCTAATAGTCTCAGTTAAACGATTACGATTCATTGTTGTAGTCATATACATAGATTGGTTCATTATGTTTTGTGTGCTATTTATGGACATACCATGAGGGTGTATTCATGGAGTATCTATCTGTTGGGATGTAATGGGATTTTTTTGTAGGAACGTGTACTACGCCCCTAGTTGATGATGTATGCTACATATAGGTCTATATTCTGACATTACATGTAGTTTGTCAGTTGTCTCACAAGAGGGATATATAGGAGGATTGATTTGTCATGTAATTTTAGTATCTGACTACGCAGTGGTGTGATAACATGGTGGTTTCCCTAGTTTTGATGTGTTTGTTTGTAATACATTTAGAGTTGGACCTCATATGGGTCACATAGAGAAATTATCTCGTTAGGTTCATATGTTAATTACCTTTAGGTCGTAGACTTATTCTTTGTCATGAGTATCAAACTATATGATCAACTCATTTATTAGCCTCGTTGTCATCCAAATTTTATTTCAGTTCACATAAGCTTATTAGAGTTATACTTTCGAATGGGTACCAATTTTAAATGGAAATATTGTATTCCCGTAGAAGATAATTTAAACATATCTTAAGTAAATCCCAATTATTGACATCAATCTTTATATCTAATGTCATATATCATGTAGAATCAATTTATCTTGTCCCTTTAATTATTCAAATTATGTGCAAAATAAAATTAATATATTAAAGAGAATATAATCACACGATGAGACAAAGATGTAACGTAAAAATCCTTACGCAAAAAAGCTTGGTGTGTGACCTACTCTAGATTCCTATATTATGAGAAATGAATTAAAAAATATTTCCCCGACTTACAATGGTTCAAATCGAATCACTAAAGCATTATTTTTATCATCAACCTTTTCACGACAACTTTAGGAATTCACCAGTAGGTTCATAGTGCCTTTTTGTCTCAGTATCCATTGATCTTTACACTAAAGCTCTCCATGTAATAAACTTTGTATCTAAACTAACAATATCCACTATGAATTAAGACGTGCTACGGAATCCACTGAGTACCACCAATGCGTAAGAATTGAGGTTTATGCATGCATGTCTAAAAGAACATAAAGGGTTTGTTCTTAGAGATCTTGGATCTCAAAATCATGTCACAAAATATCTCAAAAGTACTTTACATAAAAAGAGTCATCTTATAAATTTAAGGTAATAGTTTGATTTTTTAAGTTGAATAAAGGAGCGTTTCGAAGCAAACAAAATAATACACGTTAGACTTCTTGTGCGAACAAGGGGACACCTCATGTGAACGAGACAACCTTATCATGAGAATGAGCTTCCCATTAATGTTGAATGACTTGTTTTGTTTGTTAATAACAAATACTACATGGGACCCTCTTGTGAACATTCCATCTAACGAGATTCATTATTGTGCAAATGAAGCTCACGGGAAAGACTTTTCATAAAAGTTTTTTTTATGTATAATAAAGAAATTTTAACACAAAAAATATTATTAGTAATTGTGTTGATTGATGTCTATATGATCGGACTCCGGGTTAAGGTCACCGAAGTTACTCTTAGGGCATACCTGTAATAACCCGTATATTTTAATATTAGCATTTATCGATTCCTCATATTCAAATATACAACTTGTTAAAATAATTTAAATATCACTCTTATCATGTATAAAATCAAATGAAACAAGTGTGTAATACCCCGTATTTTTATGCAATATTAATTTGGGGATTTATTAAATTTAATGTGAATTAATTATTTAATATAAATCCAGAAATTAATTATGTTATAATTATTAACGTGATGAGAGTTAGTAATTATGGGAAATTTGTTGAATATTACTAATGAGCAAAGTGATATATAATATTGGTTATATAAAATGTCACGAGTGAATAGAATGACAATTTTGGAAATTTGAGTCGGGACGCGCCCGTGTCGCGTCGGGACTAAATATTGATAAATAAAAATGAAAATATTATAAGTTGCTCATATGGTCGTTTTGAGTGCGCCAAAGTGTCCGGAAGGATCGAGATAGTCATAAAAGTGTACTCGGGGGTTTAGTTTGGGTCTCGGGGCGTTTTTAGACCTATTTAACACCCCGGGAGGGCATTTTGGACATTTCGCATTTTTGGGTAATTAAACCCACAAAATTTCAAGGGGTATATCAGATGTCTAAGGTTGTCTTCTAGGGTTAAAACAGCCAAATACAAGTGACGTCCATAGGAGAGGGATGGAGAGAGCTTTCAAAGCAATCCAAGGCCCAAAATCCATCCGTTTGTGCCGCCACCACCACCAACGCGTAGATCGTGCGACGGGGAACGCAACCACACCAAATTCATCATCAAACCAAAATTCTGAAAATCCCAGGCAAGTATTTATCTTGCTTATTTTCATTAATGCATCGTTCATGTTAGTCTAGGGTGATTATGATGAGTTTGGTAGAAGAAAATTCATGTTGGAGATAAGAAAATCGCATGTAGTTATGATTTGATTGATAATCTGGAAACCCCTTTACATGTAGAGGATTAAACCACGAATTTATGATGTTTTAGAAGAAGAAAATTTTGGAAAAGATTGATTAGAACCATGTTAAAGAAATTATAGGGTTCTTGAGATTTTTATGAAGTTTTTGCCTATAAATCCATAGTTATTGATGTAAATTTACATACTTTACGTATGAGATGAATAATATGGGTGTATACTGATTATAGTATGAATTTTAGGAAGTCTGGGTGTGAAAAATCTGGTTTTGGATGAGGTTATGTGTTAGAACCCGTAACTGGTTAACTGCAGAATTCGCCATACCTGCTTGGTCGATCGATCGAACCAAGAGCTTCGATCGATCGAAGGTTCGATCGATCGAGACCCTGACCTCGATCGATCGACCCCTCCTGGCAGACTTAAATTCCCCTTTTAAAATTGCTGAATTGATTCTAAATGAAGAATACTCCTTAGACACCCTTATTAAAATATTTTGGGAGATAAAGATGACCGGTAGGATTTATAAATGATTAAGAGACCTTTAATGTAAGGCAAAATTTATATTTTTGGGGTGTCTATATACAAGGGACGATGGAATTTGTTATTAAAGGGAGAGATACGTAAAAATGGTTACGATGAAAAATAGATGAATACCTACTGAATTTTACACTTGGGAGGATAGAGTCCATGAGTGTTACGTAATAAGTTGGAATGATTCCTCAAATCAAAGTAAGATATGAACGGTTATACGTGATAACTAAATAATGAGAAATAAGGACAAATGTCGTAATTATGGTAATTGAGATGTACCTAATTTGATATGGTAATATTAATATAGTTGTATGACTGTGTTTATGCATATACTATCTATGTGTGAAAATCATGCCCGCGCTACTTGCTATCCCTGAGCGCGACAGTCTTATCTCGATGGGACCTTTATGGGGGATATTGACTCGTACCCTAGAAGATAAAAATCCTTGGTACAGGCTATCGAATCGATAGTTCAGACGGTCCTAAGAGACGTGGGGGCATGTGCTATACTCTTAGAGACTTGGAATCTATGCTTCGCCTCAATATTGTTTGTGTATGTGTTAATACAATTCGAGAGTGATTCCGAACTTGTATTTCCCTTAGTACGAGAGATACGGGGATTGGATAGCAGAGTATGCACGCACCATAATTTTTATGTGGGGTGCTGTTAGAATATATATATTATACGAGTATTTAATATATATATGAAATTCTGAAATTTGGAACTGTCTACTGTGTTATGATAAGTAAGACATGTATAATGACTCGAATTTGAAAATACTTGTTTTGAAAAAAAAAAGTATAACATGACACTGGGAAATTTTATTAATAAATAAAGTTAAGATGAGAGCTTTGTTACTGAATAAAATTTTCCTCTTAAACCATTATATTGTTCAGTTTTAGATCTTACGAGTAACCTAAGATAAGTTAAACCATTGGGAAGATTAGTGCGATATAAGATAAGATAAACCGTTGGGAAGGTTAGTGCGATAGGTGTGCACATTAGAAGAGAGGTGAGAATTTCTCAAGAGAGTGTCGCACTAATATGTTGTTGCATTGGCCTGTAAACATTTTAAATACCTGCTAAACAAATTTTAAATCATCTACACTATCGGGCTCTGATCCGTTTCTATTTCTCTTTCTCTCTTGTATATATATGTATATATTACAGGTGCCCAGCCACAGAGACGTCTTGCATAGGATCCTTTAAAAGGAACATGCTGCAGCTTAGGTGGGAGTTGCAGGCCTCTTGCTTAGACGACTTCATTTATTTTATTCCACTCCTAGCATATTCATTTAGTTGGGCATGTGTCGTCCGTTTCCATTATTCAGTTGTTTTATTGGACATTGTGATTCAGTTATTTCTAGTATTGTCACTTTGGGATTTATTACTGTCTGGATGTTTTACTTTAAGTTTTAAATGTTGGGATTTAGTTGTTGAATGTTTAAATTATTTGGATTATATGTTCCAGAATAATTGTGGTGTGATTTGTTAATATTGTATTATTGTAAAGATTTAAATCTTGGTTTATAAAATAAAATTTGGAAAGTAATGTCTAAAAAAAAATGGTTTTGACACTTAGCTTAATTAATTAGGGTGTTTAAATTGGAAAAGTTATTTTTCGACAGTGATGCTAAGAATGAACCAACTGTTCACCTTGATTTAATTTAATAAAGGAGTGATCGCCCGGTATTTAATTAGGCGGGGTGTCACAGAGTGACAATATATGAATATGATATGATAAACCTCAAATACCTTAACTCATAAATGCATTATCAACCAAGACAATACAAGATATATCTTTACAACCAAATCCACAAGTCTCAAATACACGAATACAAAGTATCTCTATAATCAAACCCAACTGATAATATGAAAGATACATGCCAAATTGTCTCGCCAATATACAAGTCAACTAAGTCCAAAACACTCAACCCACACAACTGAAAATGAAATATTGGACATCCTAGAGATGAACATATATTAAATCTCTTGATGATGATGATTGAGATAGAGAGGATGGATGATTTGTGATATATGGATGAGAATATACTCGTGTTCACCATCCATAACACCCGAAAGGTTTCCATAAATACAAAAGCTTCAAAACCCAAAGAGTTACCAAATCTACGCAACTCAAATACATTTTATATGTACAAGTGATATGTTTATAGTTATCTACCCTACTACGATAACCAACTATATAAAATAGAACCTTATAGTCCATTTTAATTAACTCACTAGTTTCAATAATTCTTAATTAATTAAACCGTAATTGACATGTGCCCCTTCTTCCTGACCATCTCAAGCACATACGGTACGCACAAATAAATATTATCTCACATTTGGGAAATGCCTTTCTCTCACTTGGTCGTAACTATAAACATGAATAAAACTATGTGACGCACAAATAAATCCCATTACATAACCAGACACCACATTTCTCTCACGTGGACGGAACTACACTCGTGAACGATCCTTGTGATGCACCAACATAAGATATTATTACTCTGATTGGACACCAATTTGTGATAGTGTGGTTCGGACAAACAACATCTGGCATGACACGAAAATAAAATTGTTCTTCCTCGGGACACAACAAGTATAATCAATATCATTATAATCTTATATCGTCTAATATTCCACCCTTAACTTACTAATTATCATAACATATTATATTCCATCAACCAAACCCTTTGTACTGTTATAAGATTGTCTTTAAATTACTCGTTACATTATTTCATTAACTTCTAAAAGATTTATCGAACCACTCACGGGGTCATATCTAGTAAGAGACTACTCATCAATCTAAGCATTATAACAAAAGAGACATGCTAATTAAAGGATTACTAAAGTACTCACTAGTACCCGTATCTAGACTCCACGTGTGGCACGTCTCATAAACGAAATCCAAATAAGGAACCCCTAGATATGCTTTCATCTAAATAGGGTAGTAGTTGAGACACTAAAATTATTTAAGGAATTAATTATGTGGATTATTTAAGGATTATACGAGTTAAATAATCAATTTCCATTTCCAACCATAACCACCCACCATAAACGAACCACAACCACAAACCAACATAAGTTGATAACATTTATCCCATACTCTTTTTAATCTAACTACATAAGTATTTTAATTCCAATAATATAAGAATAGTAATTAAGGACTAGATTTCAATGCAAGTGTAGTTGGGTCCAATTTCCAATTTCCAATACTATAAATCAACAAAAGGGATTATAATTACAATTCAAGGTTATAAACATGGGGATATTAACTATTTACACATTTAAAGGTGGAATTAAATTCTAATTATTAAACATCATGCTTTGAATGACATTAATTAGGCATTTTTTTTTACCTAAAGTACCCCCCATTAATTTAAATGTACAAATTTATTTAGCACATGCATTATCAATAATAATTAATTCCTAATTTAATCTTAATTATTCATTATTAAGTCTAAGCAACGTAAGAAAGTTATTTAATATCAAACCCTAAGCAAGTCTACTAATCAATGATCCAATTTCACAATTCATGAATCAACCAAGGTTAGATTCTAAGTTATTCCATGTGAAATTATATAATTTCATCAAAATAAGGTAATAGCATAAGGGATCTCAAAGCCCGAAGGTTTGCTATCCAATTTTAAGCATGTGTTGAAGTCTTTGAAAAACCAACCTCGAAACCCCGTTGAAACTTATTGAAAACTTGATTGAATTATACGAATCCTCTCTTACATCCCCACTTGAAATGGCATTGAAAAACTCTTTGTTTTGATTTATGAAATGAGTTGCTTGAGGAATGGTTTAAAGAGGGTTTAGGGTTTCTGTATGAAGAAGATAATGGGAAATGAGGGTGGGTGGTTGTTAAAGTGAGTAATTCACATATAATAATTCATAAATTAAATCCTTAACACGTAGCTCCCACGACTAGGACGCAACCCAAATGTGGTTGGGCATGATCGTAGTCGCGGCTCTGCTTCCTCGGTAGCGACCTATATATTACGATCGCGGATCTACTTCTATAGTAGCGGCCATATAGTCACAGTCACGGCTCAAGGGTGTGGCCTCATGAATTCAAATGTCGACTAAATTTATTCTAAAATCCTCCTTTAATTTAAACCTACAAACCCTACTTATTCCCCAAGCAATGCATAAAGACCAACTCACTGGCAGGCTATTCCTAAAATTCTCCTTCCGTCCAATTTAGTTATAATTTACAACAATTACCATTTAAACCCCAAACTTCATAGTCATTGTATTAAATCCCACACAATTTTAAAAACTTACCAATTAAACTCTATAATTCCATTTTATATCACCTTAGTTTTAATTTCATAAATTAAATTATATCATTAACCCGAATTTCATTTAATTAATCCAATTAATTTCTAATTAATTAATTATTAATTCCCTGTAATATTTTGGGGTATTACATCCTTCCTCCTAACAAAAAGAATTTTGACCTTATAATTCATAGAAAATAACACACGCCTACCTTGAAATAACTGCAGATACCGCTACCTCATCTTATTCTCATGCTCCCAAGTGGACCTGGCCTCACTCCACTAAACACGAACTAAGGGTATCTCCTTAGACCTCAAAATCTGATATGTATTGTAGAAGATACGCACTGGATCACTGTTATATGAGCATCGACCTCTAACTGAATATCCCCTAAGTCAATATGTTGATAGATGGTTTCATCCCGCGAGAATTGACAAATCATGGATATATTGAACACATTATATACTTAATCTAAATGGTCTAGAAGTGATAAACGATATGCAAGCGTTTATTCGATCTATGATCATAAATGGATCAATGTACCTCGGGAAAAACTTCCCCATCTCCCCAAAATATATGCATCCCCCCTTTCATGGGTGACACATTGAGAAAAACTTGATCCCCTACTTGTAACTGCATGTTCTTATTCAATTTTAGGATTAATCTTTGATGATTTAATGATTCTACCACGTTAGAAATTGTTTATATATGTTGGTATAACGTTTAATATAATTGGTTGGGAGTTTGGGATTGATTAATGGAGTTTTGGTTGTGTAAAAATGGTGTAAATCTGTAACAGTTAAGTGGAGAAGACGAGACATGTAGAAGCGAATCAATTCGGCTCCTTGGCCGAATCGATTTGGTAAGTGAATCGATTCGGGTCAAGGCCAAATCGATTCGGCAACCCAGATTTTGATAATTTTCTCCCTTTTTATTTAGGACTCGCGGGAAAAGATTGAATTAATATTTGAGATAATTTTTAAATATAAAGAGAGTTATTTTACGATACCAGTAGGTCAATATTGGGTTTGAAACTTTGTAACACGAGAAGAACTTAAGGGCTAAGATTTATTAGGCTTAATTGAGGAATAAAAACCTAATTCATAGAATGATATCTTGTCGCGGGAATTTGGTGGGAACGATGACCTAAACCAGTAGGTAATGAATGAGATAGCTACTGAATAGACTCAAGGGACAATTGGTAGCCTTCCAAGCGATGGGAAACACTCGGGCTTATGCGAATAAGAAGTTTAATAGTACGCTAATAATACGTTGGCTATGCGAGAGTATATAGATTATGTACAGACTACATTATATGATATGTGTCTTCCTTAATTGAATGTATATACATAGTTTGTGTGAATACTTAATGTGTGGCTTATTATGTGTACAACATACCTACGTTGCTTGCTATCATGAGAGGTTCAGATTGGGGACAGTCTTATCTTAATGAGCCATATTGGGGTATTTTTACTTGTGCTTCAGAACATAGAACTTAGGGATGGGAACCACTTATGTGAATGAGGGTGTGCCCAATCATTTGGGTGCGTAGGTATCCGCGTAGCCCAAAAGCCTAGGACTATGTTCGCCTCCAATATGTGTGATTTGTAAATCTGGTTCGAGAGTGATCCTGGACCATTAGTCCTCTATTTGTACGTGATGTACCGAAACTTGATTGCAGAGTATGCATGCACTGCAGCTCAACCTAGGGTGCTATATTGGTGTGTGTGTGTGTGTGTGTGTGTATATATATAATTAGAGTGACATGTATATATATACTTGTGATTTAATTCTACTGTTTGTGTTTAGTAGATGAGAAAGATAGTGATATATAAATTAATTTAAATATGTGGGAACTTAACCCTAAACGAGAAATCATAATTGTCTAATAGATATAGAGCTTGAATAGTTGTTGTGGTGGTAGTACGGGTGAGCACAAAGAGTTAGAAGGTGTGGTAAAATATTTAACTTGAACTAGTTAGATGGGATAGCATAACTAGGACGGGATAGGAATATACCTTAGGCGTGCACGGGTGAGGACCTCAAGTGAGAGCCGCGAAACTAACATGTATAAAATATCTGCTGATTGTGCATTTTAAATACTTGCAAATACTTTTAAACTGTTTTACTCGGGATTTGACCCATTTTTCCAAATCTATTTTGTAAAAAACATTTTAGGTTCCCAGCCACAGGGAGGCCCAACTAAGGAGTTCATTCTCATTTAACGATGTTGCGGTTGCTGTGGACAATTGCAGGACCTATTTGATAGACACCTCCAATTCTTTCAGATCAGATGCATCCTTTTATTTATCTCAGTCGGGCATGTCGCCCATCTTCTATTAGTAGTTCACTACACCAAATATTCCGAATTGTCACGGTCATTGACCTTGACAGTTCTGGGTGAGATAACTTTTTTTGTTACGGTCATGGACCGTGACAAGCTCTTTAGAATTGTCACGGTCATGTCACGGTACCTGACCATGACAAGTTTTGTCACGGTTTATAATCGTGACAAGCCCGTGACATTCTTTAAAAAATTGTCACGGTCAATGACCTTGACAATTATGGGCATAATTGAAAAAAAATCTGCTGGGCAGTATGGCCACTGCCACTGCCCAGTAGTATATATGTACCTGTTATAGCAACGTTGTACATGTTCAAACATTATATATCCAAATAAAATAGAGATAGTGCAAATATACATTCAAAATAGAAACACTATGCATCACGATATAATCCAAATATAATTCAAATGTACCAACTTAAAAACAATTAAAATGTACCAACTTAAAAACAATACAATTCAATTCAAATAATGTCACTACATGTCTTGGGTAAGGTTAAATCCGAGGAGGTGAGTAGGCCACACGATATACGAATTGACATACCCACTAATATACATCGTGCCGCATTGTTCGCGCAATCACAACGGGGAGTTCTACTTCCCGGGTATCACATGTGTGACGAGTACCTTGGACTCGATGTCTTGAAGCTCACGTTCATGAACTAGTCCACCCTGGACGATATTCGGGTCCCTCAACCCCCGCCCTATCCATTGGCCATCAAATATGTCCAGTATAAACACACTCGGCCAACCAAGTATTGACATCGGTCGGTGGAAGGGAGCCAAATAGGGAAGTGGATCATCAAAGTCTGCACGTGTCGGCGATGAAGCATCGAGGTCCACATCCTCGTCATCCTACACCTCGTCCTCCCGCACCTTCTCCTTCCCTTTCCCCTGAGTTTTCCGTCGCCCAACGAATGCTTCATGAATGAGAACATATCTTGGACCGTCGCCACCAAACGGGACACAACTTCGCATCATGCGAGTCCACCGTTCGAGCCAACCCAGTGTCGCTCGTCTCCAATCCGATGATCTTAGATTTGGCCACCCGCAAGCTCACCCCTTGTCCTCCCCTTGCGATCAGAGCCAAGCATGCGTCTGTGGACAAAGATTCCTTGTCGGCATCAGACTGCGACTCATGCACTTCCTTAAGCTTTGCCTGAAACGACAAAAAGCACATGATTAGTAAAATAAGTAAATTAAAAAATTATAACGTAATTAACAAAAAGTAAACTGTCGGATTACTTACAATCGTGGTCGCGAAGCTCGGGGATAGGGCTGTAAATAGATATTCGAAAATCCGCATCCGTCCGATATCCGAATCCGAATTTGAGAATATTTATCCGATAGTATGGAAATGGATACGAATATAGATATTCTATAAAAATATCTGAGAAAATGGATACGGATATAGATAGTACTAGCGTCCGACACGGATAACCCGTATCCGATGCGGAGATATCCGTTTTACCGAATATCCGTATCCGTCAAACATATGTTTAAAATATTACTGATAATATTAGTACTGTTATTACTAATAAAATAATATTAAAAACAAACTTAATCGTTTATTCCCCAAAACAAAATAAACACATACTCCACTCAAAACAAAAACACCATAAAGTTATTAATTTATTGGGTATATTATAAAATGTCATGTATTATTATATTATTGGGTATATTATCATGGAGTTACATTAAAGTTTTACAATACATCCTATCACACACAATATACACCGACTAAAGAACATATACTCCACTCAAAACAAAAAAACGTTTCATTTCTCTTTCGTACAAAATAAGAGAAAAGAAACTCTCATGTGGTTGTTCGTTAGTTTCCTTAATTATAAATAAATGTAAGAGAGAAACAGAAAAGAATGTAAGAGAGAAACATAAAAGTAAAGAGATGGTTTGATTGTGATGAGAACTGAAGTTAACAACATGTATATTATATGCAAAATAAAAATGTATAATTATTAAAATAAAAATATCTGTATGTTTTGAAGACAAAAGGTCCACGAGGTTATCATTCACAATAAATTTGATTAATCTAAAAGGTGCATATTTATGTCTACTATCATGGAATGCGACTGCTATTTTTTTTGGATGGCTTTAAGCTTATATGGTTGTAAAGTATGGATGGCTTTAAGCCATATTATCATTATGGAATGATACTATTATTATGGAATCCATAATTGTTGATGTTAGGAGGCAATAATTTTATTATATATTTATTTGGATTGGATTGGATTTCATTGGATTGGATATTTTAATTGTTATTTTTTGCGATGGCTAAATAATGTAAACGGATACGGATATTATCCGAATCCGAGGTATCCGAAGCGGATACGGATATGGATGGTTGTTTTAACTATCCGGGCGGATACGGACACGGATACGCATAATAGAATCAGATAGCGGATACGGATATGGAAAATATGGTATCCGATCCGTATCCGTCCGTTTACCACCCCTACTCGGGGACACCTCCTTGTCCTTCCCCTTCTTCTTCCGAAGAGCAACATAAGTATCGAGCCTATGTGGCCTACCCCCAGGGCCACTCCCTGTCTCCTGAAATAAAATAAAGTAAAATTAGTATCGGCCCCGCAAAGTAAAATAATACAGAATAATATATTTCTGTAGTTATACAAAATTAAATCTTACCATCATCCTATGCTCCACCTCGGCGTAAGACGTCCGGACGGAGTAGTACACGTCCGTATTTTTTGCCCGGTTTTCCCTCCCTGATTGGCGAGATGCCAATTGTCGATCCCCGATCTCATTGTCAAGGAACTTTTACCATTGTGCCAATGAGATCGGCTCCTTCGGCGGGACGGATTCACGCCGTTGGATAATGGACTCTCGTGTATTCCCAAAGTACCGGGTCCGCATATTTTTCTTCCACGTCTTGTGTTGCTCCCTCAACTGCTCCAAGACGGAATCACGTAGCTTTGGATCCAGGCTGAATTGTTCCTGTCCAACAAATAAAATGTTAGTTGCAAATAAATATAAATATAAATATAAAATGAAATTGAAATCAACATTAAAATATTCATATGAATATAAATATAAATATAAATATATTACCTATAGTGCGACCCAAATAGTTAACTTGAGCTCATATGGCACCTCCTTCCAACTAATGTACCCCGGGCCGATGATCATCTTTACCAGCTCGAGGGATCTCGCTAATAGCCCCGACTTGTTCTCGATGGCCAACCCCAATTTGCCATATTTGGGGAGCCTAGGGGCCGAGGAGCCCTCGTCGCCTCCGCTACCACCGAGCCCAGATGACATCATCATAACAAGCATCATCATCCTCGCCTTAATACCTGAAGAAGGTTCTAAAAAACGCGGGGCGTGATCGAGGCGTGGAGGCCAAGCCTTAAGCCTTTGAAGCCCAGGCGGGCCTTGGCGTAAAAAGGCGTCAAAAGGCGTTTAGGCCTTGTTAATATATTTTAATATTTTTTAACCATAACAAGGCTATTAAAAAACTAAAATTGTACATATCATAAAAATATGTCTGAATATTTACAAATTAAAGTACTATTTGATTATTTTGGATGAGATAATGGTCTGGTTTGTAAAAAAATTCTTTAAAAGACGATATTATTTCACTAAAGCATTGTTCTTTTTAGAAAGAAAATGCGCCTTAAGGGTTTTACCAAGAATAAGGCGTGAAAAACTTAAGGCGAGGCGTTTCTCCCAAGCCTCAAGCCTAGGCGGGTTTTTTAGAACAGTGCCTGAAGGAGACATTTGCTGTAAAAAAATGTTATTAATACATATCAAAATGAATTAAAAGAAGACATGCAAATATGTACAATTACTACAAATAAAAATGATTTGTTACTGTCAAACACCTCAATTATGAATTCCAAAATAACAGCATCTAGCTCATAATATGTACAATTACTAAAAATTCGAAACATCCCCACCCCCACCCCTACTTCCCACACACACGCACACTACACAAGAGTGAAAATGATAAAGTTCAAATCAAACATTAAAAATGGATGTTTCGGTACAAATTGGAATATTTATTACAAATTGAAAAATTATTTAAAATTCGGGTTATCATCAAAAGGGATTGATATTCGGTAGGAGCAGCCAAGTCGTCCACTACACATGCACACACGCACACACACCACTACACACACACATACCACACACACACACACAAACAACCCCCCCATCCCTGCCCCTCCCCCCCTCCCTGCCCCACCCCCACCCCCTTCCCCCACCCTACCCCACCCCACCCCACCCCTTCCCCACCCCCACCCACCACACATGCACACACACACACACACATACACACACACACACATATATATATATATATATATACACACACACACACATATATAAATGGGAGAGAGAGAGAGAGAGCAGCGTAAAGAGAGAGAGAGAAAAAAGGAGGGAAGAATCGGCCGGGGGGGGGGGGGGGAGAAGGGGAAAGGGTTTTTTACTGGGACATTACAGGGGTAATGACTCTCGAACGAGTCTAAGGGCTATTGAATGCGTACGCATAAGAATTAGAAAGCTAGTATCTATGCACACTATATGTAATTTCAAGTATGTTTCAATTAATTATCATACTATATATATATTGTTCGATATACAAAGTAATTTTTAAAAAAAGTTGAAAAATCCCACCCCCATATGGATAATAATCCAGTGGTCAGGGCACTTTTAAAATTAACCAACCCAACATCGATCCACTATAATCCAACAGCAATGTCAACAGCAAATGTGTATCCCGTACTCCTTCTAATTCATCTACTCAATTAATTATTTTCATCAATTAAACTAACAATTATTAATTTACTAATTTACAATGAGGGGCAATCCTACTTTCATAATTAATCATATATTAATTTACTAATTTACAATGAGGGGCAATCATATATTAATTTACTAAAAAAATTAATAACCAATCAATTCGTTTACAAGGGACACTACGCACAAACACGCACATACATGCACACTACACACACATACACACCCGCACACATACACACACATATACACACCCGCGCACATACACACACCCACCCACACCCGCGCACATTCACACACACACACGCAGCCCCCTCTCCCCCACCCATCCCTGCCCCCTCCCCCCCCACCCTGCCCCACCCCCTTCCCTCTTCCCCCACCACACACACACACACACACACACATATGCACACACACACACACACACATATATATATACACACACACACACACACATATACACACACACACACACACACACACACACATATATATATATATATATATATAAATGGAAGAGATAGAGAGAGAGAAAGTAACCTGAAAGTAGAGAGAGAAAGGGAGAGCAGCGTAGAGAGAGAGAGAGAAAAAAGGAGGGAAGAATCGGTGGGAGAAAAAAAGAAGGGGAAAGGATTTTTTACTTGGACATTATAGGGGTAATGACTCTCGAACGAGTGTAAGGGCCATTGAATGCGTACGCATAAGAACTAGTAGGCTAGTATCTGTGCGCACTATATGTAATTTCAAGTATGTTTCAATTAATTATCATACTATATATATATTGTTCGATATACAAAGTAATTTTCAAAAAAAGTTGAAAAATCCCACCCCCATATAGACAATAATCCAGTGGTCATGCCACTTTTGAAACTAACCAACCCAACATCGATCCACTATAATCCAACAACAATGTCAATAACAAATGTGTATCCGTACTCCTTCTAATTCATCTACTCAATTAATTATTTTCATCAATTAAACTAACAATTAAAGTATACAATTATTAATTTACTAATTTACAATGAGGGGCAATCCTACTTTCATAATTAATCATATATTAATTTACTAATTTACAATGAGGGGCAATCATATATTAATTTACTAAAATAATTAATAACCAATCAATTCGTTTACAAGGGACATTACGCACAAACACGCACACTACACACACATATACACACCCGCGCACATACACACACACACCCACGCACATTCACACACACACACACGCAGCCCCTCCCCCTACCCCACCACCCCCCACCCATCCTTGCCCCCTCCCCCACCCTGCCCCACCCCCTTCCCCACCACACACACACACACACTCACACACTACTACAAACACATGCACACACACCACACACACACACAAACAGTCCCCCCATCCCTGCCCCCCCCCTCCCCCCACCCTGCCCCACCCCACCCCCTCCCCACCCCCACCCACCACACACACGCACACACACACACGCACATATATATATACACATACACATATATATACACACATATACACACACACACACACACACACACATATATATATAAATGGAAGAGAGAGAGAGAGAGAGAGAGTAACCTGAAAGTAGAGAGAGAGAGGGAGAGCAGCGTAGAGAGAGAGAAAAAAAAATTAGGGAAGAATCGGCGGGGGAAAAAAAGAAGGGGAAAGGATTTTTTACTGGGACATTACAGGGGTAATGACTCTCAAACGGGTCTAAGGGCTATTGAATGCGTACGCATAAGAACAAGAAGGCTAGTATCTATGCGCACTATATGTAATTTCATGTATGTTTCATTTAATTATCATATTATATATATATTGTTCGATATACAAAGTAATTTTCAAAAAAAGTTGAAAAATCCCATCCCCATATGGACAATAATCCAGTGGTCATGCCACTTTTGAAACTAACCAACCCAACATCGATCCACTATAATCCAACAACAATGTCAATAACAAATGTGTATCCCGTACTCCTTCTAATTCATCTACTCAATTAATTATTTTCATCAATTAAACTAACAATTAAAGTATACAATTATTAATTAATTTACAATGAGGGGCAATCCTACTTTCATAATTAATCATATATTAATTTACTAATTTACAATGAGGGGCAATCATATATTAATTTACTAAAACAATTAATAACAAATCAATTCGTTTACAAGAGACATTACGCACAAACACGCACACTACACACGCATATACACACCCGCGCACATACACCCACACACCCACGCACATTCACACACACGCAGCCCCTCCCCCTACCCCACCCCCCCCCACCCATCCTTTCCCCCTCCCCCCACCCTGCCCCACCCCCTTCCCCCAACCTTCCCCACCCCCTTCCCCCACCACACACACACACGCACACACACACCACTACAAACACATGCACACACACCACACACACACACAAACAGTCCCCCCATCCCTGCCCCCTTCCCTCCCCCCACCCTGCCCCACCCCCTCCCACCACACACACGCACACACACACACGCACATATATATACACATACACACATATATACACACACACACACACATATATATAAATGGAAGAGAGAGAGAGAGAGAGAAAGTAACCTGAAAGTAGAGAGAGAGAGGGAGAGCAGCGTAGAGAGAGAGAAAAAAAAGGAGGGAAGAATCGGCGGGGGAAAAAAAGAAGGGGAAAAGATTTTTTACTGGGACATTACAGGGGTAATGACTCTCAAACGGGTCTAAGGGCTATTGAATGCGTACGCATAAGAACTAGAAGGCTAGTATCTATGCGCACTATATGTAATTTCAAGTATGTTTCATTTAATTATCATATTATATATATATTGTTCGATATACAAAGTATTTTTCAAAAAAAGTTGAAAAATCCCACCCCCATATGGACAATAATCCAGTGGTCATGCCACTTTTAAAACTAACCAACCCAACATCGATCCACTATAATCCAACAACAATGTCAACAACAAATGTATATCCCGTACTCCTTCTAATTCATCTACTCAATTAATTATTTTCATCAATTAAACTAACAATTAAAGTATACAATTATTAATTTACTAATTTACAATGAGGAGCAATCCTACTTTCATAATTAATCATATATTAATTTACTAATTTACAATGAGGGGCAATCATATATTAATTTACTAAAAAAATTAATAACCAATCAATTCGTTTACAAGGGACATTACGCACAAACACGCACACTACACACACGTATACACACCCGCGCACATACACACACACACACCCGCGCACATTCACACACACACACACACACACACGCGCACATACACACACACACGCGCACATACACACACACACACACCCGCGCACATTCACACACACACCTGCGCACATTCACACACGCAACCCCTTCCCCCCCCACCCTGTCCCACCCCCTTCCCTCTTCCCCCACCACCACCACACACACACACACACACACACACACACCACTACACACACATGCACACACCACACACACACACAAACAACCCCCCATCCCTGCCCCTCCTTCCCCCTGCCCCACCCCCTCCCCTCCCCACCCCCCACCCACCACACACACGCACATATATACACACACACACACATACACACACTCACACATACACACACACACACACACACACACACACACACACACACACATATATATATATATATATATATAAATGGAAGAGAGAGAGAGAGAAAGTAACATGAAAGTAGAGAGAGAGAGAAAAAAGGAGGGAAGAATCGACGGGGGGAAAAAAGAAGGGGAAAGAGTTTTTTACTAGGACATTTGTCACGGACGTGTCACGGTCCTTGACCGTGACAATATTATAAAGTTTGTCACGGTGTCACGGTCATTGACCGTGACAAGGCTAGCCGCTGAAAGGGTGCCAATTTACCCATTTTGGTGTAGTAGTTGTTCCTAGAGACATTGTACTTCATTTATTTCAGTTGTGGATTTAGTTTATTGTATTGGAGTTTCAGACTGGGGTGTTTATTCCAGTCATATCTTATTTGATTAAGTTGTTTTGTTATTTATAATGTTGGTTAATTAGAATGGTGAATGTTATGTGAAAAAAATACCACTTAAGTAATTTAATTCAGTATTAAACTATGTAAATGGCTGCAAATAGTTTGTTGAAGAAACTCTTTTCTTAAAACAAATTTCTTAACACAAGATGTGTAAAATAGTATGAATGAGCTATTTAAGGTATAGGTTTACCAGTTTTGAAAACCAAAACTTATAAAGAAATTAAATCAACATAGCCTCAAGAAAGGTATGAGAGGAAGAGGAAGTATACAAGTACAATTTTAACGTGGTAAAACCCCACCCAATCGGGAAAACATCCACGGAGGTTTCTACACCTCAAAAGTAAAACTCCACTAAAATAGAATAACAGTTTACAAACTATATAACAATCGAGACACACAATCAGACCTAATTCTAAGTTCAGAAATGTACCAACTCCTCTCCCAAGGCTCTGATGTTTTTAGTGTTCTCTCAGCTTTGTAACTCCACTTCTTTTAGCTTTACGTCGACTTAAAAATCCAAAATATCAATACCAACACTTTTCAGTGTTGTGGTGTGAAGGTGTAAGTGGTGATGTGCTATAAATCACATGCATGCAACACACACACACACACACACACATTTAATTACATACATGATGCTAATCAAATTACAAACAGATCACAAATATGTAAAGATTTCCAAAATCAGTTTAATCGAAACTATCAGACTTGGGATCTTTCAATATATCCACATATCAAGAGGGAATCTTGCTATATACACGAGCCAAGATTCTAAACACTTTCTTATTTTAAAATATACAGACTATTTCACAAAATATGAAATATGTGAAAGTGTAAATCCCCAATCAAGATCTTAAACTAGATCTGAGTCTGAATGTTCAAAGAAACTGAAACCAGAAACTGTTTTGTTGGTTTTAGGGTTTGAAAACATAACAGTTGAAAAACACCCAACAAAACCATGATTTCTCGAAATAAGAAATCGAATCTAAGAAAGATATACGTGTAAATGTATCACAGAATTTCAATCTCAGTTTTCTATAAAATAAAATGAGATCAAACAGTTGTGATTAAGTTGGAAAAGAGATTAAGGACAAAAGAGGAATGATCTTCACAACTCTCGAACTAACACACTCTCATAAATTATTTTCTGGTGAGATTTGACCGGGATTTAGTTTAGGGTTTTCTTTCTCTCTCTTCTCTCTCTCTCTCTCTCCCCTACAGAAATGAGGCAAACAAAAGATTTTAATCGCAACACATATGGCATATATTTATACTAATCCGTGGAAGCCTTTGGAACTTTGAAGCAAATGAATGGTCACGATTAAGTCTTAAGAGATCGAGATAAATCTAACGGCTACCAATGCACCGAATTTAAAGAGACTCTGATTGGTTTAAATGTAAACACAAGGATTAGGTAAGAACGCATGCAGGCCATAGATTAAAATGCTCCAAGGGTTCACAATCAAACATAGGAATATGAGGGCAAGAAAACACAAATCTTGCTGTAGTGAGTCTAACACGTGTAAGGCTGAGATGGCGTATAAAATGCGTATTTTAGAACTTACAAAAATATAATTTGCACCCACAAAATTATCAAGCGCATTTGGTTTCTACCCAAGCAAGTTTTTAACAGCTTAAAGAATTTACAAATTAGCCCACAAACTTTTTTAAAAGATAATTTTAAATTTCTAAAAATTATTTAAAATTTCTTAGAAACTATTTAAAGTATCCCAAAAATTATGAAAAAATTATTTTAATGGGATTTAAGTCACACACACCCATATTATGAAGAATGCAATCTCATATGCAACACATAAATGATCCTAGGTGTGGTGTTGGTGTTTATACCTTTGGACTATTCAAGGAAATTGAATGTAGAGTCTGAAGGCTTATTGGTTGAAAAGGGTATGACTCAATTTTATCACTATTTCCAAACTAGATGAGCACCTATATAATATAGACTCAAGTGAGTCAAAGATATAGGGTGCTTCAATCTCCCCTTTTAGAAATATGAGACAAAATATCCTTTGAGTCATCTAGGACTCATAGGGATACAAGAGAAATAAGAAAAACGTATTCCTATACAAAAATGATATCTACCCAATATCTTAGAAAGAGAAAATTACATCACTCAACTAGATATAAACCGATACCCTATCAAAATGCTTTTGTAAATGAAGTTGCTGATTTCTAAAAATAAGATAACTAAGATCAAGATTTTTAGTTGAGAAAACAACAAGATGTCCAAGAGGACTCAAATTTATCCCCCATTTTGTCTCAAATGGACAAAGGGAAATAAAAATAAGTATGAAACAATAAATCATTGTTCAACCATAACCATACCAATAGATTTGCGCAAATATTCTCAAAAACTTACGAAAGATTTCTGATTTGTGTTTTAAGAAGGCAACCCAGGTAAATCGAGTGAAATCATAAACCATAACAAGGATGTAACTGTTACCGCGAGGACTAATAGTACGAGAAGGACCCATTAGGTCCACATGGACGAGTTCTAGAGGTTTAGTGGATAGAACTTCTTTAACTTTCTTATGGGGAGCCTTAACAATGTTTAGTGGATAGAACTTCTTTAACTTTCTTATGGGGAGCCTTAACAATTTCCCTTCTGGACATGGACCACATACGATGTTTGAAATTGATTTGATCTTAGGAAGACCTCTAACTATCTCTTAGGAGCAAAATTTGCTAAGACTGTCATAATTAATGTGACCCAACCTATTATGCCATATCTCATTGTCATCCATTATGGCGATGTTACAAACCTCTATACTTGGATTGACTGTGTAACAGTTATCTGGAGTACAGAGTCCTGTAATAATGCAATTACCTTTTTCATTCAAAATTTTGCAATTGTTCTTTGAAAAAGTGACAATATGGTTTAAGTTACAAAACTGTGATATACTTAGTAATTGGCTTTAAGACCTTTTACAAAGAGAACATTTTCAAGAATGGGTAATCCTTCTTCATGGAGTGTTCCTTTATTAATGATCTGGGCTGATACACCATCTCCAAACAAGACTTTTCCTCCGAAGAAGTTAGTTTTATTTGAAAGTTTGGAATCATCCCCGGTCATATGTTTGGAACATCCGGAGTCTAAGTACCATCCAGTTGACGTGTGTTCAGCTTTAAAAGCACTGATCATAATGTTACATTTCAACTGGGGTAATAGATCATCTTTTCTGATCCAAATTGCTCTACTTTTCAATTTGTGCTTATTAGCTCGTATTTGATAAAACTTGCGATCTTCTATCTTTTCTTTAAAAGATTTTTGCACAGGTTTATGAGTATTATAAACAGTTTGAGAAATTAGTTTAGAAAATAATCTAGGATTCCTTCTTGTTGATGGTCTTTTAGTATTAGTCATTCTTTTTCTGTTACGATAGTTAGAATTTTTGTCTGGCTGTCTAGGAAGAACATAGTTGTTTCGGTTTCTCCTATAATATTTAAAGATAGGGTAAACGGGAGAGTTATAGACTGGATTGCATAGACGTTTGGAATAACAACCATCAAGGGAGTCAAGGGAATGTCCATAGACATCATAATAGGAGCAGTAAAGATGGAACGTAGAACTCATAACCTTAGGAAAATTATTATTCGAAGGCTTTTCTAGGTTTTGAGCTCTAGTCTTGTTCCTAGGTGGCACAGGATGAAATGACGAATCAACTTTTGAATAGGGGGCAAACATATTTAGCCTTTTGTTCAATATTATGCTTAGAGTTACTTGATTCACCAATGTCTAACTTTAGTTATTTTATATCAAACTGATTTTTCAAACTTTGAAAGTCTGGACAAGTTTCAATAGGTCTTTTACCACCAGACACAAACTTTATTATTTTAAAGTTTTTAGTTTGGGTCTTAGAGTTGGGACAAAATCCTATTCCAGTTTTGTCACCAGAATTGGTTCTACTTTCAGCAACACAATCTTCAAAACATTTAGAATTATTTTCAAAATTTGCAAATTTTTTGAAGACTGTGGATGTCTTTTCTTTTATTTGTTCCAATTCTGACGAAGTTCCTTTGTATTTCTTTTCCAGAATTCATTTGAGTCAGACAACTCTTTCAGTTTTTGTTCAAAATTTTTGGTCTCATTCTCATGAGTTAGACATTGTGTAGTGTACTCTTTAGCATTTTGTTTGATCATCTGACTTAGGGTTTTTATCTTCCGGGTAAGATCCCTGACAATCTTTTTAAGTCTAGTGCTTTTATTGTGAGTTTTTATGTACAGTGTGTGAATTTCAGGAAGGTCATCGTTGTCGGAGTCACTAAGTGTGTAATGTGCAATGTCCACTAGCGGTTTATTTTTAGGACTCACACCCCATTGACATCAACAATAGAGCGTTCCCTTCGACTCACACACACAACGTTTGAAGCATTATCAACATTCTCAAGCAATAGGGAAGATAAACCAGTAGGCATAAAATCAGTTAACCTAGCATGATTAGATTCCTCATCATCAGTATAGATTATCTTAGCAAAGAATGACATACAAGGGTCAAAAGAGTTAGATGACTCAGGTTCATCATTTTCAGATTCACTTGAGTCATCCCAAGTCTTGCATAAATGAGCCCTATTATGTTTGTGATTTTTGTCTAATTTAACTCTACAGTCACTAGCCATATATCCTAACTTCCCACATCTATAACATTCAACATTTTTAAGATCTCTCTCAGGTCTCTTATGATTATCAGTCTGGTGTTTGTATTGCCTTCTCTCATGAGGCCTATTGTTAGATTGGTTTGGATAAGTATATTCGCCTTGTCTTTTTGCTATATTATTTCGAAAGTTCATAATTTTCTTAAACTGTTTAGACATTAAGGCAATCTGATTATCCAAACTATCAAAATTGCAGTCCTCATCAGAGTCTAAGTCAATGTTAGGTATGCTAAGTTCAGGTGTGGTCAACTTAGATGAAAAAAATAAGATTAGAGGAAGACTGTTTCTTTTGGGACTGGGTTAATTGTTTCTTAAATTCTATTTCCATTTCCACAGTTTTTAATTTTGCTACTGAGGAGTTCAGGTGTGAGATTTTGATCATCCATCTACTCAATTTCATATCTCTTATATCAAATTTTTGTGGAAGTGATCTTAGTATTTTAGTGACAGTTTCCTTTCTATCATAAACAATCCCATTAGCATGCAGTTTGGTCACAATATTTGTCAATCTGATATAGAATTCATCAAATGACTCATTCTCAGTCATGATCAAGGAGTTGTACTGCTGGATTAATATTTGTGTTTTAGCAGCTTTAACTCTGGTGTCACCCTCATGTGCAGTCCATGCTTCCTAAAAGGTAGTACAGAACGACATCGTCTTAAATTCGTGTTCATTTATATACATGAATATGGCATTTTTGCTTTTGCTGTTGTTAAGGGAAGACTGTTTCTCTTCTTTACTGAATTCACTTAGTAACTTTCTAATCCTCACAGTACTTCCTTCAGCGGCTGATTTAGTAGAAAAAGTATACCCATTTTCAATAGCTTCCTAGACATCATCTCCCAATGTCCCTTGGATGAAAGCAACCATTTTTACCTTCCCGTAAGGAAAATTGGTTCCATCAAAGAGAGGGGGCCTCAACAGGTTACCTAGTCTCTCAAATTTCCCGTCTATAATTTGTTTTGAGAAAATAATTTCAGAAACTCAAGATCTAAAAGATTTTGAAAAACCACAGCTCTGATACCAATTGAAAAAAATACCACTTAAGTCGTTTAATTCAAGATTAAACTATCTAAATGGCTCCGAACAATTTGTTGAAGAAACTCTTTTCTTAAAACAAATTTCTTAACACTAGTTGTATAAAACAATATGAATGAGCTATTTAAGGATAGGTCTACCAGTTTTGAAAACCAAAACTTATAAAGAAATTACATCAACACAACCTCAAGAAAGGGACGAGAGTAAGAGGAAGTATACAAGTACAATTTTAAAGTGGTAAAACCCCACCCAATTAGGGAAACATCCAGAGAGGTCTCTACACCTTAAAAGTAAAAATCCACTAAAATAGAGTAACAATTTACAAACTATATAACAATCAAGACACTCAATCAAACCTAATTCTAAGTTAAAAAATGTACCAACTCCTCTCCCAAGGCTCTGATGTTGTTAATGTTCTCTCAACTTTATAACTTAACTCCTTTTAGCTTTACGTCGACTCAAAAATCCAAAATCTCAATACCAACACTTTTCAGTGTAGTAGTGTGAAGGTGTAAGTGGTGATGTGCTCTAAATCACATGCATAGAACACACACACACACACACATACACACACACACACACACACACACACACACACACACACACACACTTAATTACAAATAAGATACCAATCAAATTACAAACATATGACAAATATGTAAAGATTTCCAAAATCAGTTTTAATCGAAGCTATCAGACTTTGGATCTTTCAATATATCCACAGATCAAGAGGGAATCTTGCTATATACACGAGCCAAGATCCTAAACACTTTCTTATTTTGAAAATATACAGACTATTTCATAAAATGTGAAATATGTGAAAGTGTAAATCCCCAATCAAGATTTTAAACTAGATCTGAGTCTGAATGTTCAGAGAAATTGAAATCAGAAACTGTTTTGTTGGTTTTAGGGTTTGAAAACATAATAGCTGAAAAACACCTAACAAAACTATGATTTCTCAAAACAAGAAATCAAATATAACAAAGATAGACGTGTAAATGTATCACAGAATTTCAATCTCAGTTTTCTATAAAAAAAAATGAGATAAAACAGTTGTGATTAAGTTGGAAAAGAGATTAAGGACATAAGAGGAATGATCTTCACAACTCTCGAACTAACACACTCTCAAAAATTATTTTCTGGTGAGATTTGGCTGGAGTTTAGTTTAGGGTTTTCTTTTTCTCTCTTCTTTCTCTCTCTCTCTCTCTCTCTCTCCTAGAAGTGAGGCAAACAAAAGATTTTAATCACAACACATATGGCATCTATTTATATTAATCCATGGAAGCCTCTGGAACTTTGAAGCAAATGAATGGTCACGATTAAGTCTTAAGAGATCGAGATAAATCTAATGGCTACCAATGCACCGAAATTAAAGAGACTCTGATTGGTATAAATGTAAACACAAGGATTAGGTAAGAACGCATGCAGGCCATAGATTAAAATGATCCAAGGGTTCACAATCAAACACAGGAATGTTAGGTCAAGGAAACACAAATCCAGCTGTTGTGAGTCTAGCACGTGTAAAGTTGAGATGACGTATAAAACGCGTGTTTTAGAACTTACAGAAATATAATTTGCACCCACACACTTATCAAGCGCATTTGGTTTCTGCCCAAGCAAGTTTTTAACAGCTTATGGAATTTATAAATCAGCCCACAAACTTTTTTAAAAGCCAATTTTAAATTTTTAAAAATTATTTAAAATATCCCAAAAATTTTGGAAAAATTATTTCAATGGGATTTAACTCTCATACACCCATATTATGAAGAATGCAATCTCATATGCAACACATAAATCATCATAAGTGTGGTGTTGGTGTTTATACCTTTGGACTATTAGAGGAAATTGAATGTAGAGTCTGAAGGCTTGTTGGTTGAAAAGGGTATTGTAAGGACACAAGTCTTCGATTGAGTCTTAATGTAGTGTTGGCTCAATTCCGGATAAAAACATTTGAGTCATAGGATAGTGTTCAAGTGTATCCATCAAAGCCTATGACCTGTTAGTTGAAGACGTAGCCACCAAGATTATAAATCTTCATCATATGTCGGGTTTAGTGTGCCTCCTTTCTACGTAAATAACATTGATTCCAATGCTCCTAAGGTATGAATGCATTTTATATAAATATAGGGGCTTGGAAATTTATTGGGTGTAACTTATAATTTTTATAAATAATTTTAACGACTTTGTTTTACTGAGAAAATATTTTTTAAGAACTTTTTATAAAAGTTTTGGGCTTATATAGAATATTCAATTTTCTGGCACGTCGTTCGAACGAACAGGAATATCGTTCAAACGAGATTCTCATGTCGTTCGAACTAACTGGCATCTCGTTCGAATGAGATTGCCAGGTCGTTCGAACGAAACGTCTAATGAGATTGCTTTTTTTGCACTGGAACATCGTTAGTAAAGTCGTTCGAACGAAAAAATTGTTCGAACGAATTTGGCGGGAACAGTTTTTTTACAGTTTTCTCCATGTTCCCACTACCTTTTCTCTACTACTTTTTGACAGATTTACTTAGTGTGGGAACCAACCTTTTGAAAGCAACCTTTTCACATTCGAAGACTTTTAGAGAGAAGATTCTTTCAAGAAAAAGTTCCGTGTTTTGTGTTTGATTTTATGGATTAAATTCACCAAAAACACATACACACCCAATAGTTTGTTTACTCCAAGTTCCTTCATATATATTCTTTCTTGGAGTGTTTGGCACCGGGTTTATCTCTACACCTCAAAGAAGAGAAGTTTGGGTTTACTTCTACATCCCACAACGAAAAAGTTTGTTTGATGTGACATACCCACTTGGAGAAAGGCTCCTTGTTTGGGTGATGATGACCAGAAAAAGTCCGATCGGTGGATTTCGAGACCGCGGTGGACCTTCATGGTTATTCGTTAGGCAGAGGTGTGTACAAGGAAATGAGTCGGGGCTTGGACGGAGTCAAGTTGGGTGTTGTAAGTCTTTTTATTTTGTACTTGTAAAACCGTACTTAGTGGATTTGAGACTAGGGCTGTCCGAGATTTTTTCCCGTTGTGGGTTTTTCCTCGTACATCGCCGCGTAGTGTGACTGGTTTACTTTTATCTTGCAAAATAACTTAGAACGCATGCTTAGGATAATTCAAGATAAAATTTGGTTTAATTGTCATACTTAATGAAATTGGTGCTTAATTTAATTTGGGTAAATAGTAATTTAATTCAAGTCATTATTTTATTGGATAAAATTTGGTTTGGCCTAATTTGCAAAATTGTATAAATTAATGTTAGGCAAATTTCTAGGACTTGGGATTAAATTGATTTTGGGGCTTAAAGTAAAAATTCACAAATTTAATTTTGTGTATAATTTTAATTTGAAAAAAATAAAATTTTGTTTACTTTAATTTTAATTTGTGAAGAAATTAATTTTGTTTATGTAGTTGATTAGTTGAACCATCCTTATTCCGCATTTATAGGAAACTCATTTTGAAAAATCTAAAAATTGAGGGTCTCGCCTTCACAAATTGGTATAAGAGCCGGAGTGCTAATTTATCGCGTCAAAGATCCGTTTTTCGGCTTTTATAATTTTTGTGCTCCTTGTATTTTTAGGTGGTTCATTTTTGACTCACTCTCATCCTTGTTTTATATCTCTCGATGGGACGTCTTAATGATAATTTGTCCATTTATAATGATAATGAATTTTTTCTATTCGAGAGGAATTTAATGGGCTTAGTATGTGTAATGAAAATTTAAGAAAATTAAATGTGAGATTTGCAAAAAGAATTAAGTTTCTTGAAAATGAAAATTTATGTTTTAAATCTAGAATTGAACTTTTGCAAACCTTGCTATCTCAAAAAGATAATTTTCGTGAAAAGCTCATGGATATAAATTACAATTTTAATATTTTAAATATGTCCAAGAAAGAGAGTGATAGTCGAGAAAAGACTCTTAGGGACAAGTTTGCTCACATTGAGGGGGAGCGTGATAACCTTCTAGGAGTTATAGAAAATTTAAAGAAGGAGTCCCGTAAAATTGAGGAGTCTAATTTATTACCTGAGTCCTAATTTTGAAAATGAAAAATTACTTACAAGACTCGAGTAGTAAGTGTAATGGTTCTAGCTCATCTTGTTCAAATATATTCGTTGCTAAAGCTATGACCATTGTTTGTTTTAGAGGGACAACTTTGTCCAAGAAATTTAGAAAAGGTCACACCTCAGGTATCATTCCTCGTGTTTTCACATGCTTGCATTGTGGTAGGAAAGGTCACCTTAGGTCATTTTGTTTTGATCTTAAAAGAAGTCCTAGGAAGTCTATGTCTAGCATTTCATTAGTTACCAAATCCCTTCATTTTAAATATACATCTATATGGGTTAGGAAATCATTTTTAGATGCACTAGATGTTAGATTTGTTGATTCTCATTGGCTTTAACATGAAACCTCCCTTGCTAAATTTAAAGGTTGAATGTGTTAGTGGTGTTTGCATACTCTAGCTTTTTGTGCCTCATATTTTATATCATTGCTAGGTGTATGCATGTTTAGTCATTTTCTAATAATTGCTTTATATCACATCTCATGCTAGAATTACGATGTTGGTTTATCTTTTGTATTATAGTTCTTTCATTTTAGTTTGCATTAAATGAAAAAATACAAAAAGATTTTTGTTTATCATTTGTGTTTAACCTTTTAGTAATTTAGGCTTCATGAAAAATACAAATGATTTTTGTTTATTTTTGAGTAAATATTTTTCTTTGTTTGGTTAAAAATTTCAAAAACTCAAACCGATTTATTGTGTGTGTATTTTAGTTTGACACACTCTAAGTGGCATATACTTGTGTTTGAATCCCTTTTTTTTCACTCCCATGTGGCTAGAACTTTTGGTTAAGATTGTCAATCCTTAAAATTTTCTTTACCATGCTTACATGGAGTAGTTGGATTTTATGTTGCTTAATGGATTCTATTTTTATATGCCTCAATTTCACACATGCATGAGCTCACTTGAAATTTTAATTTCACATGTATATTAGAGCTTTGTGAGGTGTTCTCCTACCAATCTAGTCATCTACATATTTTATGGCCTAGGAGGACTAGTGCATGATAAAATCCGTTGCACGTGAGGTTTGTGTGAGATATAAAAATGATATATATAAATGTGCACGGGGAAGGGCTCCGAAAGGAAATATCATCCTTTGTGAGTAAGCCACCATTTGCTTGGACCTAAAAGAAATACGTGGTCCAAAGGCCTAAAAGGATAATGTCATTAAAAGAAAATATTTGCCAAGGCCTATTTTGTTTAGTTGATTTATTCGTTCAACAGATTAAAATAATATGATTAAATTGAGGGAGTTTGGATGGTATATCAACGGTTTGCACAATGTCCGTTTATCCTAGTTGTACTTACAATGTCACGACTCTATTAGTTTATGATATCATCAAAATTCTAGGCTTGTATGCATTGTGTATGTTTGCTTATTGAGTTCAATTTATATTGTCACCTGAGGTTATATTCAAATGTGATGAAGTTTGCAATCAATTGAGAACTCCGTGAACATGTTTTAAGTGATTGGGTCTAAATTTAATTGTTACTAGTTCACACCCCTGCACTTCCATTTCCATATGACACATTTTTGCCATACGAGTGTGAAAATCTTATTGTATTTTGTGTCATGTGTGATGTCTATACCTATATATATGTGCGTGTGCATTAGTGATATTCATTATGTCTACATATATATGGTATTTTTTTTCCTTTGCCTCGCTTTCTACTCCATCTATGCTTCTAACTCATAATTGGTATCTATCTTGTTGCATATTGTTGTTGATATCACATGCTTAGTATCTTATGTAACACCTTGGTATCATTTTTTTTGCATCAATTGATATCCTTTATTATTTGTATGGATTAGTTATGCTTTTGTTGCCCATATGCTTTCATGATCTTATCACCTTATGCTTCATTTTGTTAAATTAGTTCTTTTATCCTTTGTCTATTCTTGAACAAAAAGAGGGATAATGATAGGGGGAGAAATGGTATCTAATCCTATTGTAATCGTATCTTAGTTTTGGAGATTTATCTTAGGGGGAGACATCTTTCTAAGTAGGTCATTTATTTGGGGAGAATTAATTTAAGGGGAGTATTTATTTTATATGCATTTAATATTCTTATTCCCTATGCGTTTGATAGTTTGCTTAAGTGTGCACGAATTCTTCTAAATGGCAACTTTCATCGACAACGATATTGATCCTTGGTTTTGAGTCAAGCTATGTAATTTTTATTTTGGGTGGGATATTTTTTTAAGTATAGTAGAGTTTGACGACCATTTAGGATTTTTGTTTGGTTTTTGTCCCGGAATAGCCAAAGGGGGGGATTTGTAAGGACACAAGTCTCCGATTGAGTCTTAATGTAGTGTTGGCTCAATTCCGAAAAAAAATATTTGAGTCATAGGATAGTATTCAAGTGTATCCATCCAATTCTATGATGTGTTAGTTGAAGACGTAGCGGCCAAGATTATAAAGATTCATCATATGCCCGGTTTAGTGTGCCTCGTTTCTACGTTAACAACATTGGTTCCAATGCTCCTAAGGTATGAATGCATTTTATATATATATAGGAGCTTGGAAATTTATTGGGTGTAATTTATAATTTTTTATAAATAATTTTAACGACTTTGTTTTACTTAGAAAATATTTTTTAAGAACTTTTCATAAAAGTTTTGGGCTTATATAGAATATTCAATTTTCTAGCACGTCGTTCGAACGAACAGGAATATCGTTCAAACGAGATTCCCATGTCGTTCGAACGAGACGTTTAACGAGATTGCTTTTTTCGCACTGGAACATCGTTAGTAAAGTCGTTCGAACGAAAAAATCGTTCGAACGAATTTGGCGAGAACCGTTTTTTGACAGTTTTCTCCGTGTTCCCACTACCTTTTCCCCACTACTTTTTGACAGATTTACTTAGTGGGAGAACCAACCTTTTGAAAGCAACTTTTTCACATTCTAAGACTTTTATAGAGCAAATTCTTTCAAGAAAAAGTTCCATGTTTTGTGTTTGATTTTTATGGATTAAATTCACCAAAAATACACACACACACCCAATAGTTTGTTTACTCCAAGTTCCTTCATATATATTCTTTCTTGGAGTGTTTGGCACCGGGTTTATCTCTACACTTCAAAGAAGAGAAGTTTGGGTTTACTTTTACATCCCACAAAGAAGAAGTTTGTTTGCTGTGACATACCCACTTGGAGAAAGGCTCCTTATTCGGGTGAAGGTGACCAGAAAAAGTCCGATCGGTGGATTCCAAGACCGCGGTGGACCTCCGTGGTTATTCTCTAAGCATAGGTGTGTACAAGAAGAAACATCGGGGATTGGACGGAGTCAAGTTGGGTGTTGTAAGTATTTTTGTCTTGTACTTGTAAAACCGTACTTAGTGGATTTGAGGCTAGGGCTGTCTGCGATTTTTTTCCGTTATGGATTTTTTCTCGTACATCGCGACATAGTGTGACTGATTTACTTTTATCTTGCAAAATAACTTAGAACGCATGCTTAGGATAATTCAAGATAAAATTTGGTTTAATTTTCACACTTAATTAAATTGGTGCGTAATTTAATTTGGGTAAATAGTAATTTAATTCAAGTCATTATTTTATTGGATAAAATTTGGTTTGGCCTAATTTGCAAAATTGTATTAATTAATGTTAGGCAAATTTCTAGGACTTGGGATTAAATTGATTTTGGGGCTTAAAGTAAAAATTCACAAATTTGATTTTGAGTATAATTTTAATTTCGAGAAAATTAAAATTTGGTTTACTTTACTTTTAATTTGTGAAGAAATTAATTTTGTTTATGTAGTTGTTTAGTTGGACCATCCTTATTCCGCATTTATAGGAAACTCATTTTGAAAAATCTAAAAATTGGGGGTCTCGCATTCACAGGTATAACTCAATTTTATCACTATTTTCAAACTAGATGAACACCTATATAAGGTAGACTCAAGTGAGTCAAAGATATAGGGTGCTTCATGATGTTCATTTATTTAATTGTTTTAGGTCATTACATGTTAATTATAAAGATAAAATTTGACACCAGCTTTTCAAATACTCGGTGGTTAGTAAATATTAAAGAGTTTTTGACAATGATGCTAAGAATGGACCAATCGGATATTCTGTTTTAAATTAATAAAGGACTGGTCACCCTATATTTAATTAGGCAGGGTGTCAGAGATGGTATCAGAGCATCAGGTTCGAGTGTCTTTAGGATCTGTGCAGCTTATTGCGTTTCAGCGTAGCCTTCTTTAATGTAGAACCCTATTATTAGGATTATTGTATTCTTTATTATGCATTTACATCTTCAGTTATTTTTAAAACATATTGAATTATGGACTGGTGGAAAATTCTTTCTCCTTTCAGATTCCTCCTCGACATGCCACACGAGCCACCCCAGAGCCTCAGCCAGCTCCAGCCCAAGGTTCTATAAACGCCGCAGAGGTTACCGCTATAGTTTCTCAGGCGCTTAATGTAACATTGACCACAGTTGCACAACAGGCCCCTCCCAAGGCTTATGTGGTGGCACCAATTCAGATGCAGACGTTCCCTTCTTCTTGGGAGCGAGTTAGAGATGTTTTGTAGAAGGCACACCCTCCCGAGTTACAGGGGAGTTTAGACGTGGTAGTTGCGAGCCAGTGGAAGAAGACATCCAGAGGCATGAGAGGATGTATGAGTGCATAAACGTTCTGAGGCAGATTCTTGCTACGTTTAAGCTAGTCGGGGTGACACTATAGTGGTGGGAGTCTGTTACCATCGCAGAGGCGAGAGACAGTATGTCGATACTAGGGTTCTAGGAGCGGGTTGACCGCAAATATTTTCCATTCGCCCTCTAGACATAGATGAGGTATAAACTACTAGATCTCACCCAGGAGGGGAAGATCGTTGCTGAGTATGAGGAAAAAATTATGAGGTTGACTAACTTCGTTCCAGGAAAGGTACCTATTATAGATAAGAGGATATATCTATTTATAGATGGCCTTACTTGGACGATCCGACAACACCTGTTGGGTAAGTAATAGTGTCCAACCAGTAGGGCAGGACTGGGGGCAGTAGCGCCGATGGGGCATATCTGGAACAGAGTCAACAAAGGCAGGGTGAGCTGGGTCCCCACTAGGGGGATGCTGCTAAGAGGTTCCGTTATGAGGATTATCGATAGGGAAAGGGTGGATATAGGCAGGGTATCCAGGCCAGCAACGATTTCATCAGGGCAGCAGGTCCAGGGTAGGGGCAGTAATGGATAACAGGGTCGAGTCTAACAGGGCCAAAGGGGAGGTAATTTTGTGGGCAGGTGTTTCATTTATGGTAGGACTGGCTACAAGCGATAGGATTGCCCTGATAAGGGTCGAGTTTAACAGCAATAGGGAGGCCGCCAGGAGCCTTAGAGGCTTATCTTCGCTGCCGCCCTCCCAACACCAGCACCCGTACCAGCATTACCTTCAGCACCAACTGTTCCAGTAGCTCCACCTCAGCAAGGGAAGGTACCGTATGGACGCGTGTATCATGTCCACCAATCTACATCTCCACAGGCTTCGCTCTCTATTAAGGGTACATTTTTTATCCATGGCATTTATGGGAGCATTTTATTTGACACTAGGGCTTCACACTCATTCACAGCCACTAGGTTTGGACGGGCTGCAAGGTTGTAAGATACTGTAGACAATACAGTTACATGTGTGGACTCGCCATTGGGTAATGGGACGTTGATATTCTTTATCTGTCGATGAGTGAGTATAGATATTAGGAGATTAATTTTGCGTCCTGATATGCTTGTATTAGATATGTCAGAGTACGACGCAATCATAGGCATGGATTGGCTATCTGAGTATAGGGATATAATTGACTGCTATAGTAGGAGCATAATTTTTGCGATCCCCGATCCAGAGATATTTTTAGTGGCGATGCCTCGTCTCAAGGGAGGATCGTCCACTCATTTGTACTACATAGAGGAGGAGACATCTCAGGGGATGGTGATTTCACTTGACTCGATCCCAGTCGTATGTGAGTTTGTCGATGTGTTTCAAGAGATACCAGGATTATCTCTAGTAGGGAGATTGAGTTCGTTATTGATTTGGCGTCGGGCCCGGCCAATAGCCCGTGCATCGTATCATATGGCTCCTATGGAGATGAGGGAGCTACGAGATCAGATTGAGAAGCTATTGGGGCAGGGTTTTGTATGCTATAGTACAACGCCGTGGAGTTCCCCAGTACTGTTTGTAAAGAAGAGAGATGGATTGTTAATCTTGTGTGTGGATTATCGAGAGCTGAATAAAGTTACGATACGGAATAAGTATTCGTTGCCCTGAATCGATGACTTATTCGATCAGTTGAGAGGATCCTCCTACTTTTTGAAGATAGATTTGAGATTCTTGTATCACCAGTTGCGCATCCGGGAGTAGGACGTGTCTGAAACTGCCTTCTTGACGAGATATGGGTCCTACGAGTTTCAAGTTATGCCATTTGGGCTAACCAATGTGCTAGCCGTATTTATGGACTCAATGAATAGTGTGTCCAGAGAGTTCTTGGATCAGTTTGTTATCGTCTTCATTGATAACATTCTGATTTATTCCCGGACCAAGGAGGTGCATGTCGAGCATTTACATCGGCTTTTACAATCACTGCGTGAGAATCAGTTGTATGGAGAGTTTGAAAAATGTAGGTTCTGGTTTCGTGAAGTAAAATTTTTGGGGGATATCACTTCGGAGAGGGGGATATCAGTAGATCCGAGTAAGGTGTCAGCGTCGAGGGAGTAGGGATAACCCACAACACCTACGGAGGTACGCAGTTTCTTGGGTTTGGCGAGATAATACAGGCGATTTATTCAAGGGTTTTCGAAGATTATGGGTCCTCTGAATAACTTGACTCACAAAGGTGTACCCTTTGCTTGGGATAACATTTGTCAGTTGGATTTTGATGAGCTCAAGGACAAGTTGACTTCAGCACCCGTACTCTCACTTCCCAGGGCAGGAGTAGAGTATCTTGTCTTCAGTGACGCATCCCTACAGGGACTTAGGGGTGTATTACAACAGGATAATTGGCTATAGTGTATGCTTCCCACAAGCTAAAGCCTCATGAGAGGAATTACCTCACCCACGACTTGGAGCTAGCGTCAGTCGTGTTTGCGTTGCGAATTTGGAGACATTATTTGCCGGGGGAGAAATTTCGCCTGTTCACAGATTACAAGTCGCTACAGTACTTGTTCACTAGGAGGGATTTGAATATGTGTCAATGAAGGTGGCTTAAATTTATGAAGGACTATTAGTTTGATATTCAGTATCATTCGGGAAATGCCAACATGGTGGTCGATACGTTGAGTCGTATACCAGTGGGGGAGGTGGTTGATGTATGGAAGGAAAAATGAAAGGAACTGGGACATCAAGATGCAGTTTCCAGATCATTCATGTAAGTTATGATTCTTACACCCCAGATTGTCATGAGGGTGGTACATGCATAGGCGATGAATTCATTTTGTCAGGAGTAGGAAACTATTAGCTGGGGGAGCCGAGTCGTACTTCATTAGTTCAGAGGGAGGTTTGCGATTCAATGGGAGGTTGATATTTCCTGAAGGGGCGAACTTAGGACACGCTATGATGGCAGAGGCACACGGGTCCCAATTTACGGTACATCCTGAATGGGATAAGATGTACTAGGACATGAGACGATAATACTGGTAGAGTTGGATGAAGAGAGACATCGCTGAGTTCGTCTCGAGGTGTACTACCTGTTAGCTACTAAAGGTGGACCACCAGAGACCACTAGGAGTTCTACAGCCATTGGAAATTCCTATGTGGAAATGGAAGAGCATTTCCATGGACTTTATTACCGGGTTGCCTACTTCGTAGATGGGTCATGATTCTATATGGGTGATAGTGGATCGGTTGACAAAGGTAGCCCACTTCCTGCCAGTCCAGACAGATTATACTAAATCTCAGTATGCGTAGATTTTCATTGTTGAGATAATACGATTACATGGGGTGCCCCTCGATATTATGTCCCACAGGGACAAGATTTTTGTGTCTCGCTTTTGGGAGAGCTTCCAGGAGGCCATGGGCTTGGAGTTACGATTGAGCACGACCTATCACCCACAGACGGATGGGAAGACTGAGCGAACTAATCAGATGTTGGAGGACATGCTATGAATGTGCATCCTGGACTTTAGGGGAGGCTGGGAGCCGTACTTCCACTGGTGAAGTTTGCCTATAATAACTCTTATCAGTTCACTATTGGCATGGCTCCATTTGAGGCGCTGTACGGGAGATTGTGTCGTTCGCCCGCTTGTTGGTTGAAGGTGGGACACAACCAGCTACTTGGGCCAGAATTGATCCAGGATACTTCAGACATGATATAAATGATTTAAAGTCGTATACGGATAGCTCAGGACAGACATAAGAGTTACGTCGATGCTAAGCGGCCCTTTTTGGAGTTTGATCCCCTACTTGGAACTGCACATTCATCTATAAACGTTCATAACTCTTCTGCCTTCTCTAAGTAGTCTTGATCCTCTCCCGAATCATCTTAATCTTCTCAGTCATCTCCTGACCATTCTCTAGTCCTGACAAGCTACTCTCTCTCGGGTCCAACCAATACATAGGTTGTTTACATGTCCACTCGTATAACACCTTATTCGATGCTATATGTAACACCCCGTATTTTTAATGATTTTTATATATGAATTAATTGTGAATTAAATTGGGATTAATTAAATTAAATTGAAATAATTAATCCGGGATAATAAATATTAATTAGCGAGATAAGGGTTAATATTTATTTATATTTAATATTACTTAGTGAATAAGTAATATTAATGATTTGAAAAGATTATGATTGTCGTGAGTGAAAAATACGGCAGTTACGATAAATTTAGTCGGGATGCGCGTGTCAGGACTTAATTTGGAAAATAAAATATATGTTTACTTTTTATATTCCATATGGTCATTTCGAGTGCGCCAATGTGCCCGGAAGGGTCGAGATAGTCAAAAAAGTGTACCGGGGGTTTAGTTTGGGTCCCGGGGCATTTTTAAGCCGAATCGGCACCCGGAGGGGGTATTTTAGTCTTTTGAAATTTTGTGGGAAGTAAACCTACGAAATTTGCTAAGTGTATATCAACGTTACGTTAAATTCATTAGGTTCATAGACTACAAAACTCACGGAGGCCATTAGAGGAGGAAGGAAAGATACTCCCCAAGGCGAGAACCACCACTATTGCACCTTTTGAACCAAAAACACCATCGTTGATTAGATTGGAAGGAGAGGAGCACAACCACATCATCAATTTCGTGAAAATCAGACCTACGCACAAAGTCAAGTATTTATCTTGCTTAATTTATGAAGGATATATCATCTATGTTAGAATATGATGTTTATGATCTTGATTTCATGTGTTTTGATGACTAAATAAAGAAATTAAATCATGCTTTGGGTTAATTTAATGTTAGAATGGAATCCCTTCTGCAATATGACGATTTTGAAGAATTTCTAAAAATCAAACATGAAGAAATCTGGGTTTTATAGAGGTTCTTGATGAAAAATAATGAACTAGGGTTTTTATGAGTTAATCTTGAATTAATTCAATTTTATGAGTAATCTTTAATGATTTAGTGATTCTACCACGTTAGAATTGTTTATATATATTGGTATAACATTTAATATGATTGGTTGGAAGTTAGGGGTTGATTAATGGAGTTTTGGTTGTGTAAAAATGGTGTAAACGTGTAACAGTTAAGTGGAGAAGACGAGACCTATAAAAGTGAATCGATTTGGTTCCTGGACGATTTGATTCAGTAGGCGAATCAATTCGGGTCAAGGTCGAATTGATTCGGCAACCCAGATTTTGATAATTTGCTCCTTTTTTATTTAGGACTGGCGGGAAATGATCGAATTAATCTTTGAGATAATTTTTAAATATAAAGAGAGTTATTTTAAGATACCAGTGGTCAATATTGGGTTTTGAAACTTAGTCACATGAGAAGAAGGCTTAATTGAGGACTAAAAACCTAATTCGAAGAATGATATCGTGTCACGGGAATTAAGCGGGAACGATGACCTAGCTAGTAGGGAATGAATTAGTCTCCCAAAGTGAACGCACTTGTCATCAAGAAACTCCCTCAAGATCTACCAATCCATCAGTAGATATGGGACTCCACAAGAACAAACTTCAATACGAAGTGATTTGAGTTCCACAAAATATTCAGAAAAGAATTGGGATGTTTTGGTGTGAATCAAACACATAAAAATCCCTAAAAGTGAAGACTAAAAGATCTGCAAAAATTGTAGTTTTCGTGTATCAAAAGTCTAAATGAAAAAGGTCTTCAATAAGGTATTATTGAGGCGATGAATGTCGTTAGAATGACTTCAAATGACATCTTATGTCGTTACTAACGACAGCTAAAAACACAAAATAATATGGGTTCGTTTGAAGAAAATAAGAAACGATCCTTCGAACGACCCTTCAAACGACATTGCATGTCATTAGAAGCTGTCGTTTGATCAACTTCTCAATGTTGCTTGAACGACATTGCTATATCGTTTGAACGATAGAAGCGATAAAAAATATTTTTAAAATGCTCGCCTGCAAGTCTTGAAAAATTATTTTGACTTAGAAAAAATGCCTCATTTTGTTTTAAAACAGTTTCGAAAAGTATCCCACTGCTAATGTAAAGAAATTATGGAACTTAAACACATTCTATATGAAAATGTACCTCATGTTTCTCAAATGTTTAAGATACTTGAAATTAGGATCCGTCCTTGTGAATGTATGAACTTGAGCTTCCCTTAACGGTTGTAGCGGTATACGATATATTCTTTGAAAACTATGGACAATGGAAATTATGTCCTTACAACTTTTTCAAGTATTTCAAAACTTCCCCTAAGTTTTTCTATAAATACTTGATTATGATTATACTTACTATGTCTCCTGGCACTAAATTTAAATCCTAATGTGTAAGGAGAAAATACTTATTTAAAAAAGGTTTTGAAATCTGTACTTTAAACCTTTTTAATTATTTTTACAGTGAAATCCCTTTTTAATTTCAATCTTGCTACATTACATGAACTTTGTTTTAGACCTATATAGCCTACTTACACCTATTATGGTTTCAGACTACCCAGTCTACTAGCAATTTATCCGTACAACCGATCAAAATTCATAATACTCAAAGTAGATGATTTAAATTTCAATATTAGATAATTTTGAGCTTATGTCTTTTAATTACTGATTGCTATATAACTATGTGATATTTTTGAACTCCAAATTTAATAATGAACTCCTTCGAGTAGTTCAAACTTATATCGTAATACCGATTCCCTCGATAATCTTAATTATTCGCGAACCCAATAAACTGTTATACCGAACCGCTAAACACCCTGAACATGGCAAAACTCTGCAATCTATTGTTAATTGCACATAACCTTATAATTTATTATCCGTATCGATACAAACCCTAGTAGCATACCTTACGATTATAAGATTATACCCTAGTATACCCATGGTAAATCTAATTGGCCTGTAGGATTCAGATGTTGAGTGCCTAGTTCTATACTTCTACATACGTATAAGTTTCACTCTAGCTAAGTGTGCCAAGTGATAGTCAGGGTTTTGCTGTGGCGTCGCGTCACCGATGCCGGTCATTTGTTATATTTGGCTCACCAACTCTATACAAAAACCTAAACTATGACTACACTCTATTAAGGGAGTATAGCAGCCAGTCCGGGTATCGAATCCGTAGAGACGAGTTGCTAGAATTTAATTGGTTTAATATTCCTAAAATAAAAGTGTAAAAGATAATTTCTAATAAAAAGGAAAAGATAACAAAAGGAAAAGATTAAACTAGGCGAGTGTATTTAAACTAAAATTAACAAAGCGAATAAAAACTATAGGTTGCGTCGAATATCCCTCACCCGAGTTAATTACTATACAATGGTTACGTGGGTCGACGAGTTCTTAAGATTGAGTCTCGTTTCGACAGTTAATTAAACCCAAAGTTGTCACACCCCTAAATTCGCATAAAAGTCTAATAAGATTTTGGCGTCAACAAATACCCCCGAAATTATGCACGCATGGTCGTAAATATGGAGCATACATGATATACCCTGTTAAATATCCTAGGTGTAATAACTAGGACAACCCACTCGAAATAAATCCGTAAAACTCCATCACCAAAGCAAAGCAACACGTCAATTGTAGGTGAGTTCAATCCGACACAACCTAATTTAAACTAGCCCCTAAACATAATAAATGACATTAAATAAAATGCAACTAATTAATTAAAGCATGCTAATTAAATTAACTACACATAATTATCTAGGTAAGGAAATAAATAACTAAGCATGGAAAAAAAAGGAACAAACCAAGAAATAATATCCACTTACATTAATGGGTGTTAAGCCACAACACAGATGGAGGAGAGGGGTGGTCTCCACAAAAATCCCCAATATTTCCAAACCCTAAATGTCACACCCCAAACCCAATATCCATACTAATCATTTATTATTAGAATAATTAAATCATAATCTAGAGCCCATTGGAAATATAATTCATCTATCCATATTTTACTGTATAATGTGCATAATCAACATAATATTATTATTGTGCCATAACGAAATCAATATCAGAGTCATAATTAAGCGGACATACAATACTATGATTAACTACGATAAAATTTTCACAATCATCAACTCAATCCATACTAACGCAAAATATACAATGTGTGGGTAAATTAAAATCTTCAGTGTGACAATGATAAAATTCCCACATTTAAACCCTGGCTCCTTCCAACGGTTCAACTCTCAAAGTTACCGGTCATATGGTATTCCAGTTGGCAGCATACAAACTTGAAATTGTTAAAATATAACTGTAAGCATTAAGCTTAGTGAGGTACTCCTTCCCTACAATGTAATAACAATTCTATATAGAATATGTGGATATAAAATCCGAACAATCCTGCCCATTGGCAATAACAAATCCTGGAACATAAGTTCCAATTAATTCTGCCCATTGGCAATAACAAATCCTGGAACGTAAGTTCCAACAAATCATTGGATCTTTGTCCAATTCCAATCCTGGATCATAAGACCCAACCAATCCTGGATATTTTAATATCCAAACAAATCCTGAATACCGAAGTATTCAAACAAATCCGCTCTTAGAGCTATATTCATATTTATATATGAAACAAATCATAAGTACACTCACCTTGACAGTTTAACTGGCTTTTCCCTTGCCTTTATCCGGTACTTGTTCAATCAGCTCTTCTTCCCTTCCTATGATTCTCACAATATTAGTATCATCATAAGAATATTAATAGTCCAAAGAATAACTTCAATCATAACTCAATTCATAAGCATCATATTATTCAATTCAAATCATTCATTAAAATGAAGTCCCATCTACACTCGGGTTCTGATATCTAACATATTCAAATTACAGCCCAAACTCTTTTTAATTATTCTTGGTAATCCAATCCTTATTATATCATGTTTCCAAAACAAAAGACGGCACATCATTCCGAGTTTCCTAGAGCAAAATAAGCCTATTTCTTCACTACATAGCAAATCTGCCCTATAGGCTCTTTTATCATTCATTCAACTTCCAGGAATTTTCATGATTTTTCTACATCATAAATTTCTATGATATTTCACCCAACATCAGTAAACACATTGAAAAATATAAGATTAAAGTTTCATAATTTTTAAGGTTCGTTTTCTATGTTAAGCAAAACATCGAACACATGGCGGGCATATTTTCACCCTTAGGGCAGATTTCACACCCGAACTTCAAACTCTCACCAAGGACTCATTTATTGGTATTTTCACATGATTTTAGGATATTTCATACATATATGAGTCCAGGTTAATATCCAATTGGAATCAATCGATTCCAGTAACTATACAAAAATATATGGAAGTTTGAATAAACAAAGTTTCTAAACAAAGCAATCTTAGGGTTTTGTACATTCAACTTAACTTAAACTTGCATATATCCATACATATGCACCCAAGTACGAAAGTTCAATAAAAAATCAAGGATCTATGTCATATAAATCATAATTTCAAGAAAAATAACAAGATTCATGGTTGGAATTACCTTAGGGGCTTCTACGTAATTTTCTATGAATTTTCTTCAATTTTCTCCTCACTTTTTCTTCCTAACTTCCAACTTATCTTTCCTTAGGCTTAAAATCTCTCATGGCTGCATTTTGAATGAATAAAGAGGTAATTCTAAGGGTTTAAGGTCGGCCAAATCCACCACCCTTCCCAACCAATGAGAATAAAACATTTGTTGCCATAATAAGACAAAATACTACTTAACGGATGGACTATTTTTCCCTTGTTTCGTAATTTTGGTATAACTTCTCACTCGAACCTCCGTTTCATTCACCGTTTATTGTGTTACAACCATAACTCACTCGTCTACAACTATATAGTTTTCACCTCAAGTCAATTGTCATGTCATAAAGGTCAAAACTAGCCTTAAACATGGACATTCCTATCGAAACCTTCAAAATTTTGTATTTGTAACTAATTCGACATTTCATGCTTTTTTAAAGGTAGGATTAGACTAAACATAATAAATTAACATCACATATATTAATAACACACTAATCATATTACATAATCTAGGCATGATTTAAGCATAATTAATCATAATTATATTCGGGTTGTCACAATTCTCCCCCTGTTAGGAAATTTCGTCCTCGAAATTGACATACCTTGGTTGTCCGAATCAAACAAATAGGGATAATGCATTTTCATGATATCCTCACTCTCCCATGTAGCTTCTTCCATGGAATGCCTTCCCCACACAGCTTTCACAAGTGGGATTACCTTTGATCTTAATATTTGTTCTTTCCTATCAACGATAGCAAGCGGTTCTTCCACGTAGCTCAAATCTTCCTTCAACTCAATAGGTTGCTCCACCAATACATGTGAAGGGTCTGCTACATACTTTCTCAACATAGAAACATGGAAAACATCATGTAATCGAGATAATTCTGGTGGTAACGCTAACTTGTAGGCAACCATCCCGACTTTCTCAAGGATTTCATAAGGTCCAATGTAGCGTGGACTTAATTTCCCTTTCTTTCCAAACCTCATAACTCCTTTCCATGGAGATATCCGAAGAAACACATAATCCCCTTTCTGGAATTCCAAATATTTTTGTCGTTTATCCGCATAACTTTTCTGTCTGTTTTGAGCTATTCTCATTCTATCTTGAATAATCTTCACTTTTTCAGTGGTGACTTCAATTAATTCTGGACCGTCTATCTTCCTTTCACCAACTTCACCCCAACATATCGGTGTACGACATCGTCTACCATACAAGGCTTCATATGGAGCCATACCAATAGTAGACTGAAAACTATTGTTATATGCAAATTCTATCAAAGGCAAATATTCATCCCAATTACCTTTGAAATCAAGCACACAAGCTCTAAGCATATCTTCCAAAATCTGTATTGTCCTTTCAGACTGCCCATCTGTCTGGGGATGAAAAGCCGTACTAAACTTCAAGTTAGTACCCATAGCATACTGCAAGCTATCCCAAAATCTGGATGTAAAAGTAGGGTCCCTATCTGAAACAATAGATACCGGTGCTCCATGCAATCGAATAATTTCATTAACATACAATCTAGCATACCTATCAACTGTATACGTAGTCTTGACTGCTAGAAAGTGAGCGGACTTTGTCAATCTATCCACCACTACCCAAATCGAATCTGACCCCTTCTGAGATCGAGGAAGCCCAACCACAAAATCCATCGTTACATGATCCCATTTCCATTCCGGTATCGGCAATGGCTGAAGCAGACCAGTAGGTTTCTGATGCTCCACTTTCACTTGCTGACATATAAGGCACCTCGCAACAAAATCAGCTATTTCCTTCTTCATATTATTCCACCAATAATGCTCCTTTAAATCCCTATACATTTTAGTGCTACCAGGATGCATAGTATAAATGGAATTATGAGCCTCATCTAAAATTTCCTCTTTCAATCCACACACATTAGGCACACACAACCGCTGCTTATACAATAAAGTGCCATCATTCACAATACAAAAATCTTCAGACTTACCATCTCGGAGATCTTGTCGTTTCCTCTCAAGGAAAGGATCTTGACTTTGCAAATCATGAATACGGGTAGCTAACAAAGGCCTCACGCTTACATGAGCAAAGAATCTGTCCCCACCTGCTAGCTGCAATTCCACTCCCATCAATCTCAACTCCATAATATGAGAAACTCTAGCACATCGAATACACGATAACCTGCCTGAAGCCTTTCTACTCAAAGCTTCTGCAACTACATTTGCCTTTCTTGGGTGGTAGTGAATTGTACAATCATAATCTTTAATTAACTCCATCCACCGCCTCTGCCTCAAATTCAACTCCTTCTGAGTAAACAAATACTTAAGGCTTTGATGGTCAGTAAAAATTTCACATACCTCACCATATAGATAATGACGCCATAATTTCAAAGCAAACACAATAGCAGCAAGTTCCAAATCATGTGTAGGATAATTACGTTCATGTGTACGCAACTGCCTAGAAGCATAGGCAATAACTTTACCATGCTGCATAAAAACACAACCCAACCCCTGATGTGAAGCATCGGTATAAACAACAAAACCATCTCCACCATGCGGAATAGTAAGAATAGGTGCAGTTACCAACCTCTTTTTCAATTCATCAAAACTATTTTCGCAATCAGAATTCCATTCAAACTTAACATCTTTCCGGGTCAATTTAGTCATTGGTAAGGCAATCGAAGAAAATCCCTTAATAAACCTTCTATAATACCCAGCTAAACCCAGAAAACTCCTCACCTCAGTCACATTATCGGGTCTCTCCCATTTCACAATAGCCTCTACCTTTTTAGGATCAACACATATACCATCTCCAGAAATAACATGGCCTAAAAATGCAACTTGTGATAGCCAAAATTCACACTTGCTAAACTTGGCATACAACTTCTTATCTTTCAACAGATTCAAAATAGTTGTGAGATGCTTTTCATGTTCAACCATATCATGTGAATAAATCAGAATATCATCAATAAAAACTATCACAAATGAATCAACAAAAGGATGCAGTACCCGGTTCATAAGATCCATAAATACAGCTGGAGCATTAGTCACCCCAAAAGGCATCACAAGAAATTCAAAATGACCATACCGAGTATGGAAAGCGGTTTTAGAAATATCACTTTCCTTCACCCTCACCTGATGATAACCCGATCGCAAGTCTATCTTTGAAAACACTTTAGCACCCTGTAACTGATCAAACAAATCATCTATACGAGGTAAAGGATACTTGTTCTTAATTGTAGCTTTATTTAGTTGCCTATAATCAATACACAAACGCATGGTACCATATTTCTTTTTCAGAAATAAAATTGGCGCACCCCATGGAGATACACTAGGCTGTATGAACCCCCTATCAAGTAAATCTTGCAACTGGATCTTAAGTTCTTTCAACTCAGCAGGTGCCATTCTATACGGTGCCATAGAAATAGGGGTTGTCCCTGGTGCTAATTCAATACTAAATTCAACTTCTCTTTCTGGAGGTAACCCTGGCAACTCACTAGGAAACACTTCAGGAAAATCCCGTACAATAGGAACATCGACTAATTGTAAAGCCCCCTTCCTAGTGTCAAGAACATATGCAATAAAACCCTCACAACCCTTACTCAATAATTTCCTTGTCTGAATAGCAGAAATGATGCAACTGGGAACAATTTTCCTTTTCCCCACAAATTTAAATTCAGGCTCACCAGGCATATTAAAAACAACTTCCTTACGAAAACAATCCATGGATGCATGATATTTGGATAGCCAATCCATTCCCAGAATTATATCAAAATCAGAAATATCCAATGGAAGTAGATCTATAACTGTATCTCTAGACCCCACAGTCAAAACACAATCATGAAAAACATATTCAGTTACAACCATATCCCCCATAGGCATATAAATACCCAACCCCACATCTAAACGAGCACACGGTATATTCAGGTATATGGCAAAAGCATAGGACACAAAAGAATGTGTGGAACCAGGATCAACCAAAACATAAGCACTTCTATCACTAACATAAAGTGTACCTGTCACCACATCTGGCGTAATCTGAGCTTCTTTCATCGTAAAGACTTGTCCACCTGGCCTGGAACCACTAGCTTGTCCTCTACCCACACTCTTCACTGTACTGCCTGGAGATAACATTCTGCTTGCTACTTCACTATGTGCTGCTGGAGTCTGTGCCAATTGCGGACAATTCTTCTTAATATGCCCCACTTGATGACAATGGTAGCATTCCAATCCCTTAAGCTTAGGACACTCAGATTTATAATGCCCTTCCTCTTTACAAAAGAAACATGTAACACCTCCTATTGGGGCCTCACCTCTCCCTGACTTTCTGGCTGAACCAAAAGGTCCTCCACCCCTGGTATCTCTACCAAACCTCCCCTGACCTCTACCACTATCTCCACCACCTCTCTGAAATTTATGAGGTTCCACCTTAACACTTCCACTCTCACCTCCCCTATACTGAGATGCGTCGAATCTACTTTTCTTAAAACTCTCTCTGCTCGCCACCCCTTGGTTCATTTGCCTTTCTGCTATCATGGCTTTGTTTACCAGAGAAGCATAATCTTCTAACTCATAAGTGGCCACTCTATTTTGAATAGGCCAAATCAGTCCATCTTGAAACTTACTAAATTTATCTTCTTCCTCCTGCACATACTTAGTAGCAAATCTAGACAAAGCAGTAAATTTAGCATCATACTCCCTCACAGACATGTTCCCTTGGGTCAAATTTATAAACTCCCTCAGCTTCTCCCTCCTATAGACCTTAGGGAAATACTTAACATACAAAGCTTTAATACATTCAGCCCAAGTAATAACATCAGTACCTTCCACCCTGGGCACCAAATGGTTGCTGGCTTCCCACCAATATTTCACCTCTCCTTTGAGCTTAAACACAGCTAGATTCACTTTTTGGTTATCTGGAACCTTCATAACTGCAAAGATAGTTTCTAGATGCCTGACCCACATCTCAGCTTCCGTAGGTTCAACTGACCCTGAATATTCTGGAGGATTGAACTTAAAAAACTTCTCATGCATGGAATCTTTCATTTCCTTCCTTGCCTCTTTCTCAATCCTGGCCACAGTCTTGGATTCTAGATATCTAGCCTGTTGTTATGCCATTTGCGCCATATTTCTTTCTTGTTGCTCTGCCATCCTCATCATTGCCTGCGCCATTATTTGCATCTCTGTAGGCTGCTCTTGCTCTCTAGCCCTTCCAGCAACACTTTGCTCCACTTCAGTATTCTCTGTACGAGAAGCGACTCCCTCTTCTCTAGGTTGTCCATTCCCAGGTTCCATCTGGAATTATCTGTAATACAATAAAATTCTAACAACCAATATAAACAGTTTACAGTACTAAACTATTTGTTAGTATATAAACAATTCAATAATATCAAATCAATCAATAACTGCCATCTAATCGTCACACACGTCCAGAATTAATAACCTAGACGCTCTGATACCACTAATTGTCACACCCCAAACCCAATATCCATACTAATCATTTATTATTAGAATAATTAAATCATAATCTAGAGCCCATTGGAAATATAATTCATCTATCCATATTTTACTGTATAATGTGCATAATCAACATAATATTATTATTGTGCCATAACGAAATCAATATCAGAGTCATAATTAAGCGGACATACAATACTATGATTAACTACGATAAAATTTTCACAATCATCAACTCAATCCATACTAACGCAAAATATACAATGTGTGGGTAAATTAAAATCTTCAGTGTGACAATGATAAAATCCCCACATTTAAACCCCGGCTCCTTCCAATGGTGCAACTCTCAAAGTTACCGGTCATATGGTATTCCAGTTGGCAGCATACAAACCTGAAATTGTTAAAATATAACTGTAATCATTAAGCTTAGTGAGGTACTCCTTCCCTACAATGTAATAACAATTCTATATAGAATATGTGGATATAAAATCCGAACAATCCTGTCCATTGGTAATAACAAATCCTGGAACATAAGTTCCAATTAATTCTGCCCATTGGCAATAACAAATCCTGGAACGTAAGTTCCAACAAATCATTGGATCTTTGTCCAATTCCAATCCTGGATCATAAGACCCAACCAATCCTGGATATTTTAATATCCAAATAAATCCTGAATACCGAAGTATTCAAACAAATCCGCTCTTAGAGCTATATTCATATTTATATATGAAACAAATCATAAGTACACTCACCTTGACAGTTTAACTGGCTTTTCCCTTGCCTTTATCCGGTACTTGTTCAATCAGCTCTTCTTCCCTTCCTATCATTCTCAAAATATTAGTATCATCATAAGAATATTAATAGTCCAAATAATAACTTCAATCATAACTCAATTCATAAGCATCATATTATTCAATTCAAATCATTCATTAAAATGAAGTCCCATCTAGACTCAGGTTCTGATATCTAACATATTCAAATTACAGCCCAAACTCTTTTTAATTATTCTTGGTAATCCAATCCTTATTATATCATGTTTCCAAAACAAAAGACGGCACATCATTCCGAGTTTCCTAGAGCAAAATAAGCCTATTTCTTCACTACATAGCAAATCTGCCCTATAGGCTCTTTTATCGTTCATTCAACTTCCAGGAATTTTCATGATTTTTCTACATCATAAATTTCTATGATATTTCACCCAACATAATTAAACACATTGAAAAATATAAGATTAAAGTTTCATAATTTTTAAGGTTCGTTTTCTATGTTAAGCAAAACATCGAACACATGGCGGGCATATTTTCACCCTTAGGGCAGATTTCATACCCGAACTTCAAACTCTCACCAAGGACTCATTTATTGGTATTTTCACATGATTTTTGGATATGTCATACATATATGAGTCCAGGTTAATATCCAATTGGAATCAATCGATTACAGTAACTATACAAAAATATATGGAAGTTTGAATAAACAAAGTTTCTAAACAAAGCAATCTTAGGGTTTTGTACATTCAACTTAACTTAAACTTGCATATATCCATACATATGCACCCAAGTACGAAATTTCAATAAACAATCAAGGATCTATGTCATATAAATCATAATTTCAAGAAAAATAACAAAATTCATGGTTGGAATTACCTTAGGGGCTTCTACGTAATTTTCTATGAATTTTCTTCAATTTTCTCCTCACTTTTTCTTCCTAACTTCCAACTTCTCTTTCCTTAGGCTTAAAATCTCTCATGGATGCATTTTGAATGAATAAAGAGGTAATTCTAAGGGTTTAAGGTCGGCCAAAGCCACCACCCTTCCCAACCAATGAGAATAAAACATTTGTTGCCATAATAAGACAAAATACTACTTAACGGATGGACTATTTTGCCCTTGTTTCGTAATTTTGGTATAACTTCTCACTCGAACCTCCGTTTCATTCACCGTTTGTTGTGTTACAACCATAACTCACTCGTCTACAACTATATAGTTTTCACCTCAAGTCAATTGTCATGTCATAAAGGTCAAAACTAGCCTTAAACATGGACATTCCTATCGAAACCTTCAAAATTTTGTATTTGTAACTAATTCGACATTTCATGCTTTTTTGAAGGTAGGATTAGACTAAACATAATAAATTAACATCACATATATTAATAACACACTAATCATATTACATAAGCTAGGCATGATTTAAGCATAATTAATCATAATTATATTCGGGTTGTTACACTAAAACTCTCCTAAAAAAACTTATATTACAAGATATCTTCTAAAAATGAGATAAGTCTCCCTTTTATACTAAGTGGGATAAAAGGAAACAAAAAGAAAAGGAAAAAGAAATAAAAGGAGACAAGTCTATTTTAATTAAAGAAAGAAAAAGCAAAAATAAAATAAAAAAGGAAAAAAATGAAATATTAGCAAAACACAGAGAACCGGTCGACTGCGTATTTGGCCAGTCGACCGCGTGAAAATGGAGGGGCACACTAGTAACATCGCAAGCCAATTTTGGAATTACCGATCGATCGCGGTTTGGCCGTCGGTCGACCGTGTGAACAGTTCCACACCACATCCCAGCTTTGCTTCTACAACAACCATGGCAAAGCCAATAACCCACATATGGGTACCAAGCCGAGACCCACCTGCATTTAATTTCGGATCAACAGCGATTCACCAAGGCCTCAAATGGCAAACCCGAGACCTCCATTGAAGTTGCAGACCCCCATAGCCAATCTCACATTTGAAAACCAAACCATGGCCAAAAATCTCCATTAATGGCCAAAAACCAAAGCTCCAAAAATGGTCAAACAGACCCATTTGCGAGTGTGGCTAAAGATCGAGCTCCAATTTCGAACCAAAGTCCCGAATTTGGGACGAACCCAAAACCTTAGCCAAAACCCAAATCGCCATTTTCATTTACTGCAAAAAAAAGTTTTAGTACATGTATGGAATTATAGGATTTGTTATTAAAAGAGAAAAGCGCCACAAGGGTAATTAATTAAATTGTTAATGAATCTCTTATAACTCTTTCTGATTAAAGGTTCGTATTTCCTTTGTTCAGAATCCGATTCGAGCACCGTTCACGGCCACACGAATTTTGGCTTGAGGGATATAACTTCCGTGAATGCTTCGGGCCAAAATCCCAAAGTGTGAAATTACAAAAATGCCCCCGAACGTGCAAATTGCGATAAAACTTAAAAGGAACGCGCTCAAACTTCACACTAAGCACTTTAATACCTATAATAACTCAATTATACCTCAAATAACATGTTAGCATATAAAACGGAGGTTGTCTGATTAACGAGCATAATTATAGGTATTAAAGTACCCGAGGGGGCTAAAATGCCTAAGTTTGAGGGTATAAATATGTAATATTCTATACGAATCACCCCCTTAACTTACACATTGCTAATCCCTAGTAATGAAATTCAAATCAAGAAGAAATATAAGAAAATCACAAAACGGGAGATATATACAAAAGCGATAAAAGGGATAAGGCCACTTTCGCGGGAGCACGATTGCATTTAGCGTATGCAATAAGCCGTTGAACCCCTAGGTTACCCTAGTGGATGAGTGTCATCTCGTGAGGGTTTTCAGGTATGAAACCCACAAACATCATATGGTTTCCTCAAAATATGCCCAATCACATGCGACAAGCCCAACAATAGCGAAAAAGATTTCATACACATTATTAGCAAAGTGAACTAATTCACACAACCGTCCGTATTATTAACATTATAGAATGAACTTCGTTGAATTGAAACCTTAAAATGTAGGAGGGGAGCGAGCACATACAAATTTATGATTTGGCAAAAACTTATATAAACCGGATAAAAATTAAAACAAGCATATATTCAATCCTCACGGGCATTACACTCATCATGTGAATTCACTCGAAACAGGGAGTTAACACACGGAACATACGGGCATAAAGTGTAAATGTAAATGGAAACTAGGCCGCACACATGTCATAAATGAAGAACGCTACATATAAAATGAAAAATTGTAATCTCAATGAAAGATACCGATCATTAAAGGAGGCGAAATGCATTTTCACAGATTATCAAAAATATTTCAACTTTTAAATTAAATTCACCCTAAGAACACATAGGGCTTGTATAGGGTTGTAAGGTAGGATAGGCTAGGGTACGAAACGAAGTATATGTATATACGGATTCAAAGTGTTCGGAGATGAAAACTCGGGATAATGGAAAAATGTGGGCAAAAAAAAATTGGAAAATACAATCCATAAAAGGCATTGAATATAACAATTAGAGAGCAATCAAAGCTTATTGAACACTATACAAAACATATACAAATTTCTCTTTCTTTTTTCTTCTTCTTTTTCTCTTGTTGTTTTTTATTTTCTACTTTCTTTTTTTCTTCTCTTTTTCACTTCTTTCTTTTCTTTACTTTTCACACTCTCGCATGCCTAAATTGCAACCACACAACAATAACATCATTCAATCCCAAGTAACATTCCAAACAAAGATAAGGAGGGTAATAAGTATGGGCTCAAACACCAATTTAGAGTTGGTTATGGGATTTTGGGGTATGAAACGAAAGGCTAATATTTAGGCTCAAAGGGGTTGACGAGGGGAAACATTTAAGGTGAGGTCTAGGCTAATATGAGTGATATAACAAATATGGCCTATGATCATTTCATAAAGTTTACGCAATTCTCGAGTCAAAACAATATATGAAAATCATGCTCAAGTAATACATTTCTAGAAAGAACTCAATTAATGAACGATCAAATGAAAGAATATAGAGAATACCAATGACTGTAACGTTTTTAAAGAGGAAAGATAGGTGTATACACTCACAAATGACGAAAGGTACAAAGCTTTTTCAGTGTAAGTATATACAATGCAACAAAAGATTACCGAGTTATAAAAATCTTAAACCAAATCAATAAAGCAAGAAAAGTGCATGTGCTCATGGGATTAAAGTTTAATTCGTGAAGTTATTCATAATATCAATAATTGAGGACAAAAGTCTAATAACTTCTGAAATCGAGAACATGCATCATTGAGTTGTCTATTGGATCGGGCAATTATTGAAATTTATCATCGGAAACAAAGGCAAAATGCCCAATAAAGGAGAAAAAAGAAAGAAAATCTTTTTGATTTTTTTTAAATTTTTCTAAGAAAAGCATACTAAGTAACTAACATGTGAGCAAAAACATGGACTAAATAAAGAAATGGATAGAATATCCCACACCCCCTAACTTAAAACCTGACATTGTCCTCAATGTGAATTAAGAACCAAGTTAAAGAGAGGAAAATAATGATATTACCCAAAATTGGAGCGATCCCCATATGAACAAGTCCAAATAATCTACAAAACAAGTTAGTACCGAGCATAGCAAAAATCAATAACAAAAAGTGAACTAATTACAAGAGACTAAATTAAAAAGAAAGAAAAACTAAAGAAAGAAATGATAAAAAGCTAACTATATACAACCTACTATTTAGGTTTCACACTAACTATACACTAGAAGTCTAAATAGTTGAGGGTCCACCATGAAAACGATTTGACTTTGGAGGGTGACCGGTGTACCCTCACTCTCAAGCATGCCTTCCGAAAAATATGAATTTTGTTTGAACAACGGAAGTCATGTGTAAGGCGGAAGAAATGAACCATCCCCAATTAATAATTTTAGAGGGAGGATGGGGGATTTGGATAAGAAGGGTGACAAATACACAAGGGGCCAAGAAAAAATGAATCATCTCCCAAATTTTTTGAAATTGGAACGGGAGGGGGCGCACATGAGGGCAAAGATGCCTTCATGGAAGGCGACTCGAGCAAGTACTCCTCGTAGGCGAAAAGGTTTAACACGTTAAAGTTTGAAGCCGATTCATCGGGTACTTGTATCGGCTCAATAATGGAGAGTGAAAAGGGGGATGAAATAAATTCAAACTCAAGAGATGAGTCATCATCGCTTGAAGATTGAGTTTCGAAGGAAATAAGATCATTTTCAATGAAATGTTCTTCTTTGGGGGCCAAAAAAGAAATCATTTCATTGCAAATGGATATTACATCCATTTCATCCTCACTTACATTCTCTATTATGCAATGGGAAAAGTCAACAATGGTTTGTTCCAAAGTAGGCAGAAAAACCTCATTAGGTTCAAAAAATTCCTCGACATTAAAAGTCTCGAAAGAAAAATTGTCGTCGGATTCAAATAATAAATCCAATTCATGCTCCCACAAACGATTTTCTTCCCGATAACGAGTTTCAAGTTTCTCATTTTCAAGCATGCGCAAGCCCTCACCAAATGTCATAGGTCGAGGCATGGATACTTGCAAATGAGAAGTTTGAAAATTATTACCGGAACTATACTCGAACTCATTATTACAAGAATTTTGAAAATTATTGCAATTCATTTCAAAATTCCTATTATAAGGAATTAGAGGACCAAAATCGTTATCATCATCCTCAAAATTCCAATAACCCAAGTTTTGACTTTCGTTATACTCGCCCAAAGTCATTTTAGATGTTGCAATTTTTTGGGCTTGTAAGTATTGACCAAAAGTCATAGGCTTACGGGAATTTTGAGAATTATAATAGTGATTACCGAAAGAATTGGAATAAGATATGCTTACCCTAAAAATGGCTCGAAGTGGCGAATTCGACAAAGTAGATGTGCGCGCGAAAAATTCAAGCATTTCTTGGCGCTAAAATGTAGAACTCCTGCAAAAAGGTTAGCAAAAAATACAAATAGAAAGAAAATACTATGAAATATTAAATCAAATAAATTCAAAAACAAACTCAACCCCGGTAACCGCGCCATTTGATAGACATGGTTTTGTCGCGGCGTCGCGTCACCGACGTCGATATTTTGTTATATTCTGCTCACCAACTCTATACAAAAACCTGAATTATGACTACACTCTTTTAAGGGAGTATGGCGGCCAAGTCGGGTATCGAATCCACATAGATGAGTTGCTAGAATTTAATTGGATTAATATTCCTAAAATAAAAGTGTAAATGATAATTTCTAACAAAAAGAAAAAGATAACAAAAGGAAAAGAAAAAACCTGGCGAGTATATTTAAACTAAAATTAACAAAGCGAATAAAAACTATAGGTTGCGTCGAATATACCTCACCCGAGTTAATTACTAAAAAATGGCTTGAACTAACCACCATCACAAAACTATGAAGTTTTCTAATTCTTGCCGATTACAAATGACATTTTATCAAAGGATTTTCTCGAGTAACCCTACTTATGATGAAGTTAACCATAAAAGATGTCCAATTCATATGGATTCTTGAGTGTGAACAATATTTTTGATTTTTGAATGAAAAATTAGCCACTACTCCCATCTTAACCATTCCTTCCAGTAATATCAGCTATGATGTTTATTCTGACGCCTCCTTACAAAGACTCGATTGCATATTGATGAAACAAGGTAAAGTGATCGAGTATAGTTCTCGATAGCTAAAGACTCATGAACGTAACTATCTGGTACACAATTTTGAATTAGTCGCAGTAGTCTTTGCTTTAAAGATTTGGAGATGTTACTTATACGGAGAAGGATTTTGGGTTTTCTCTTATCATACAAGCTTAAAGTATATATATTCACCCAGAAATATCTTAATCTTAGACAATGATGATGGATATAATTTCTAGAAGATTATAAATTCAACTTACTTTACCATCCCATAAAAGTTAATGTAGTTGGTAATGCTTTAATCCACAAAGCCCAAGGAAGCCTCCACAATATGTTTGTATTTTTAGAAACTATTGGAGATTTTAATTTTTGACGAGACTCCTCTACAACCTTGATTGTGTTACAGAACATTATTGCTCACCCCATTCTACACAAGAAAATCAGGGATCTTTAAGATAAGGATGAATATTTTCATTCCCAAAAGAAAAAACTTCAAAACAACCTCCCAGAAAAAATAGGACGTTGGACTTCGAGCATGGGTTGAAATTCAAAAATCGAGTATGTATTCCCCCCATCTCTTCACTCTAAGAAGAAATATTACATGAAACTCACCGTTCTAAATTCATGGTTCACCCCGGCTTAAGCAACATTATTGGTGGCCTTACACGAAGAAAGATATTATACACTTCGTAGCCAAGTGTCTAACCTGCCAGCAAGTAATAATTGAGCATCAACATCCCAGCGATCCACTCCAACCACTTCCTATCCCAGAATGGAAATGGGATCGTATAACTATGGATTTTTTTAGCGAATTACCCCGAACGATTTGTGGTTTTATTACGATATGGATTATCGTTGACCGTCTTACCAAATCGGCCCATTTTTTACTTGTCAAATCCATTAATTCTTTTCAACAATTAAGTGAACTTTACATCAAGGAAATTATGGGATTACATAGTGTACCTATTTATATCATATCCGATTGAGACCTTAGATTTGTAGGAAAATTTTGGCAAGTTTTACAGACAGCCTTAGGAACCAAACTTTATTTAAGCATAACCTTTCATTCATAAATTGATGGTCAATCTAAATGAGTAATTCAAAATTTACAAGATATGTTAGGAGCCAGTACCTTAAATTTTTTGGCTTCATGGAACAATTATCTTGCCTTTATCGAATTCTCCTATAACAATAGTTATCAAACCAACATTTAAACCACCTCGTACGAAGCACTATATGGATGATCTTGTTGCTCACTCTTATGCTGGAATGAATCTAGAAAAAATCATTCGCTTGGACCCAAAATCATCATCAAAACCATGGGGAAAATACGTCTCATTCAAGAAAGATTACATTCAACCCAGAGCCGACAAAAGAGTTATACCGAAACTTGGCAGAAGCCCTTATAATTTCAAATCAATGATCAAGTGTTTTTATGAGTATCTCCACAAAAAGAAATAATACGCTTTGGACACAAGGGAAAGTTATCTCCCTGATATATTGGTCCCTTTAAAATAATTAAACGTATTGGACCAGTAGTATATCGCCTGGAATTACCGCCCGAATTATCTAATCTTCATAACGTATTTCACGTATCGCAATTGCAAAAATACATACTGGATGCCATTCATGTAATTACTTCGAAAGATATCATCGTTGAACCCAACCACTAATTTGAAAAAGTTCCTATCTAAATTCTGGAACAACAAGAAAAAATTCTCCGACGAAAAACCATGCCACTAGTTAAGGTTCTTTGGCAATATCACGAAACTGAAGAAGCCACATGGGAAATAGTAGACATGATGAGATAATAATACCCCACGTTGTTCCCATGTAATTTCGAGGACGAATTTTTTTTGGTAAGTAAAATGTAACAACCCACTTCAAATTAACCTTTAGTCCTATAATTTAACAAAAATCCATGCATAATTATAATTAAGATACTTTACACGTTCTTATACATATTTGACCCTAACTTTCAATCAAAGTTTAACCCATGGACATATATTTTATAGGAGTTTCATAAACCAATCCCTTAAGTTTGCATAATTATATAAAAGACCCTAAAATTTGATAAAATAAATATAAACCTTAAAACTTACATGAAAACTACCCAAGGACTCAAACTTAAACCCAAACTTGTTTAGACTTTAACCCCTGGTGACAAGGCATCAGCATGATAACCTATAGGTGGTACCATGTGGGTTACGTAAGGGACCCTTTTTACATCAAATATCACCATGCTAGAAACCTGTGTAAACCAACTTAAACTTCTCAAATTCAACTAATGAACTCTCCTAGATGAACCCTATAAATACCCCTTATTACCTCAGTCGAAATCCATACTAGCTGAGTGCAATTTCAAAATAAAGTTTTGAGAGTTTTTACATCTCTGTGATTTTATATATGAATGCTTAATTCTTGAATGTGTTTATGTTTTTGCATATTTTTAGAGTAGAAATACGTTTCTACATATGTTAGTTGATGCGTATATGCACTGTATGAGCTCAAAACTAGAAAACACCATTAAAGCTTGAGCTTTAATGGTGGATTCTGCTTCCCCGACTTTGAACCAGTTTTAAAGTGGGGTATGTTGTGCTTAGATTGTCAAAAACCTAGATGTGTGTTTAGTTGAACTAAGAATGACTCTTGATACCTCAAATCAGGACTCGAAGTTTTTGACCCTCAAATTCTCAGAAATCAAATTCTAAGTTCCTACTCCGCAAAATCCTTCAAACCAAGTTTAATCTTCCCCATTTTTGATGTAGAATAACACTTTTATAATGCCGGAATGAGAATCATAACTTTCAAATAGTTCCATTAGGTCAAAATTTCACCAATTTTTCAAAACATTAATAGCTCGATTTAGCCCACCAAAATTTTTATAACCAATATAGCTGGATTCGTCTTAAAAGATTAGACAACTTTCATTCTGAAATCAACTTGAAAGGAATTCTAAAACGTTTCGAAATTAAGGTCAAAGTTCAAGTACCCTAAAATCAAAATGTCGAGAGGTTCAAGATGATTAAACCTCAGGCGCTCGAGTGTAAGTCAAACTGGGCGCATCCCAAATTTGACTAAGCGCATGAGGGCGGGTCTCCAATTAAAAATTTCTAACTTTTTTCTAATATTTTTATTTTTTGATTCTGAACGAATTGGTATATTACACCTATTTGGATTCTTGGAACGTGTTTTCTCAAGAAAGTGAGTTTTAAGTTTAAATTTTTAACTTTTATATTATACTTAACCCCCTACCTAGTTTTCAAGTATTTCAAAAGTCCCCTAAACTTTTTCTATAATTACTTGAGTATAATTAGACTTACTTTGTCTCCTAGCACTAAATTTAAATCCTAATATCTAATGGGAAAACATATATTTAAAAAGGTTGTCAAATTTAGACTTTAAACCCTTCTAATTATTTTTACATTGAAATCCATTTTTAATTTCCATCCTGCTACATTATATAAACTTTGTTTTAGACCTATATTGCCTATTTACACTTGTTATGGTTTTAGACTACCCAGTGTACCAACAATATTTCCGCACAACCAATCGAAATTCATAATACTCAAATTAGGTGATTTAAATTTCAATATTAGATAATTTTGAGCTTATGTCTTTTAATTACTTATTACTATATCACTCTGTGATAGTTTTGAACTCCAAATTTAATAATGAACTCCTTTGAGTAGTTCAAACTTATACCGTAACATTAATTCCCTCGATATTCTCAATTATTATCAAACTCGATAAACTGTTATACCGAGATGCTATACCCCTTCACCAAGGCAGAACTCTGCAATATTTTGTTAATTGCATATAACCCTTTATTATCATTATAAGTACAAACCCTTAGTAGCATACCTTGTGATTTAGGGATTAGACCCTGACATACCCACGATAAATCTATTTGGCCTACAGGACTCAGATGTTGAGTGCCTAGTTGTGTACTTCTAAATATGTATGAGTGCCACTCTAGATAAGTGTGCTAATCTATATTTAATATTCCCCGATTATTAGGATTGCCTATTCAAGTGTATTTTATGCCTTGGGCGATATTGTAACGGTATGTTTACGTTATTGAAGCCCTATAACCAATAATTTATGGGTTATCGTGTGATAATCTGAACTAATATCACAGTAACTCGATACTCAGTTATTCAATTATCTTCACCCTATTATTCGTTTACATGTCAGTAAGCTTCAACATACCCCCGATAGTCTTATGATATTTCAGTTTGTTTCAATAGGTACAAATTCAAGAATATTCTGCTATTACTTTCTAACACCTTATCATCTTCTATATCTTGTATAAAAATAAAAATTATCTACTTGACATATTTGCTTAATTGTTTTCATTCCAGATGGACGACGAGTGTGAAGAAGATTAGTTACCGCCCGCGTCTTTGAACTTTTATTCGCTTCTCCCTCCAAAAATATTTGTTGTTATGTATATGTGAGTAGTTACAGGGAAAGATGGTAATCCCCATTGAAATATCTACACCGAAGCCTATTAGCTTTTATGAACTCAAAGTGTTTCTTCAATGGTTTAAATTTATATACGACATGGATAATTAATATTTATTTTCTTTTATTGTCAGACTCCGATACGTAATAAGATGCCAAACATCTCCCTAATAAAATTCTTTTCAATTCTGCTGCATTAAAATTATGGTTGTATTTTATTTTATTCTTGTTTATCACGAAAAGCGTAAATATTTGTGGATGCGACACCTAGCAGCTCGGGGACCTAAACGATCAAATGCTAAATCCATGCTAACCCTATTTAGGGTGCTCGAACTTTTTTGAGTGAATGAATGCCCGTCGTAATAGTTAGTAGATCTGAGTGATGAGGTCACGCAAGGATGATATGATCGGTAGTTGGTTAATTTAGAGTGCTTAGATCCGCTTCTTTCATGTCTCCCTACCAGGTTTATAGGATGCTTGTCACCATAGGCTGCATGGGGCAACATTTCTCCTCTAGAGGTAAGGCTAACTACTAGCCGAGTTTAGAACGCTTGAGTCAGTTGTTTTATGGTCTCTTGCATTTCCTCTTGGACAATGGATATTCTCATTATAATCATATATAGGTCCCCTATACGAGAAGGTGCAAAAAGACTGAAGGTATCGCTGGCGGCGTGACTACCCACTGGGTTGTCTACCATTTTCAGAACTCAATATTAAGCGTAACAACCCCCATTTTCTACGTAAGGGTTGGTCAGGCACAATGCACCGAATATGGGGTTGTTTAACAATCTATAACATTCTCATAACCAAACTATAATATGGCATTTTCATTTTAAGCCAAACACGAATAATGAAATCATTAGAAACAGTTACTGGCAATAAATAAATCTCAACTCCCGTAAGTTATAAAACATCCAACTCCAATATAACTGACAAATAATTTGTCTGAATAATAAATCTCGGGCTTATGCTTATACAATCTCTGAAATCTTAAAATGACTGAAATAAGAGTGGCAGCCTATGCCAGAATCAATCAAACTGAAGCAACTAATGATTAAGTGTGATGGCAAGCCTGATCTCCTATCAGCCCTACTATCCCTGTTTATGCAAACCTGGGGAAAAAACATTTTATATTTTGGGTTAACGCCCTAAAGTTGCACGAATTAACTTAAAAATTCAGTATGTAATTATCTAGTTAAATCCCATTACACACCACCCATCAGCACTCGCATGCACTTAGTATCTCACCCCTCATCTAGTGTAATATTATACGTATTCCAACCTAAGTCTCAAATATGAGGTCCGATATCTATACCAACGTGATAATATTTAAGGCATATAGCAAAAATAATAAATAGGAGCTAAACATCTACACATATGGTCCTATTTACAAGAATGTCCCTACAATACTACCCCCAAGAAATATCTTATCATCACATTATGTATTTTACGTAGCATTATTTTCATTAAAAAATCATCTACATCATTAGACTACATGGATTTGTTCTCAATAATTTACATAATTATATATGTCCATACATATATATGACACATGAAGGCATCTATCTTTGACATACAGTTCGTGTTCTATCGATAAGCCAGAAGGAGATCCTCACCAAACGGACATAACAAAACACACATAAGCGGGGCGGTCCCTATGCAGTACACCATTGCAAGGTCCATAACCTTGATGATGGCAATGGATTCCATCCATACCACTTACCACATCGTAAGTGGAGCCTTCACGTAGGACCTAAAAGAATGACCTGCACAATGCCTATCCCACCCGTGTCGATGCATGTTAGATTTTCGAAGATATACATAACCCCAACCGATAGACCATCCATGAACACGGATATGTTCACGCAAATGATAAATAAATATATGTAGGACATAACATGTATAGGTAATTATCCCTTAAATTACCCTCAAGTTGGGTTTCATTGATCTCCAGATAATACCATTGCCTTAAGAATTAACAATCTAGTTAATTATTAAATTCTCCACATAATGAATAGTGACACAAAGCTATTTTTAATTAATTATTCACTCACTTGGATGACCTCCCACATACTCGCTTGAGTTCCTAAAAATCCCCCGAACGTTCCAAAGTTTAACTCTGACCCAATCCCAGGATTCGAATCGATTCGCATTTAGGGTCGAATCAGTTCACACCAGGACGAATCGATTCGAGTTGAAGGCCGAATCGATTCGATTTCTGGGAGAATACCAAAACTGTTGTGTTTTTCCTATACAAATTTCATACTCAAAGCCCCAATTTCCTTTATAATCTTCTAACCACTTCAATTTCAAGAATTATAGCTCCGTCGTGACCAAGAAGGAGAATTATATGGTTATCTAAATAATCTATATAAGATTAATCCCCAATATTTTAAGAATTTGGATATAAACATTATAGTTCATTTAACCCCGTTTTAAATCCTAATTTTTATCTAAACAATTTCGGATTAGAGGGATCAACACATGATTTTTAATCATCATCAACAACAATCATACCACATGGATTCTAATATTCAATTTGCTAATACAATGACTTCAATTATGTTTTTTTCACAAAAAAATGTTTAATTCTTAAACACAATTATCTCCATATTTGTTCTAAGCAATCCTAAAGTTCATTCCAATTGTCCATAATCATCAATTAAAATTTTAACTCGAAATTGTTAGGAGAAAATGTATAAATGAATTAAGAAATAAATTACAATTGATTTAGCGAGAGAATTCTTGCCTTAACCTGGTGATTTGAGTCTCCCCTTTTGAGTTTTTGTTTTTCCTATCCTCTCTAGACTTGGTAACTTCTCCAAAGGGGTGTAGGATTGTTAGGGAAACTTTATTATGGATGGAATGAGTGTTTATGTTAGTTATTAACATGTTTGAACCTGTCATCCCCTATTACACCTAAACCCTCAATTTGGGCCCCACAAACAAGCCCGAAATATTGCCCTGATTGGTCCAATATTTCCCCTAAGGGTATACCTATACCTCGGGCCCAACTTAGGATATTTTAAACACCTAATCAAGTTCCCAAATCATTTCAGAACACGTCCAAACAATGTCTACCAAAGTTACACATTTTATTATGTTTAATCACGATATAATAATAATAATTTAATTAACATGCAATTTATTTATATACGAATATACACATTTAGCATAAATGAATCATATAATCATACATATCGCATTCAAGAAATTTATTTATAAGATTTGTTTAATTAGAATTTTACCTAATTAATTATCATGAAAACGCGGGGTGTTACATTCTCTCCTCCTAATAACGAAATCCCATCCTCGAAATTCGAAATGTACCTAGCTAGAAGAGTTCCAGATATTTCTCTCGCATGTCGTCTTCTCTCTCCCACGCTGACTCATCCTCGTTGTAGTGTCCCCACTACTCGGATATTAAAGGAACATTCTTTGAACAATGTATACGTGACTTATGATCCATAATAACTATGGGCCTCTCCTCATAACTCGTGTCAGGCTGAAGCTCTATCTCGTCAATATCGATATGCTGGTCATCTACCTCATCCCTAAGAAAGATCCGTAATGACAAAATATAGAAAATGTTATGCATCCTCTACAAATGATCCGGTAAAGCTAATTGATACAACACTGGTCCAATCTTCTCAATTATAGGTAATGGTTCCACATACTGGGGACCCAACTTCCCTTTATTCCCAAATCGCATCACTCCCTTCATGAGAGAAACCTTAATTAGCTCCTTATTAACAACCTCAAAATCCAAGTGCCTCATGTCTGTATTTGCATAACTCTTCTGTCTATCCTAGGCAATCCAAATCCTAAATCGAATCATCTCCACCTTCTTCGAATTATCCTAGATAAACTCCGGTTCGAGGAGTTTATTCTCCCCCACTTCCAACAAACAAGAGGGTGAATGACAAGGCCTTCCGTACAATGCCTCGAAAGTTTTCCTTTTGATAGTAGACTAGTAATTATTATTATAAGCAAACTCTGCCAATGGTAAGTACTGCTCATAACTACCTTTGAAGTTCAAAAGGTACATTCGTAACATGTCCTCCAACATCAAATTTACCCTCTCCATCTGACCATCCATCTGTGGGTGATATGAGGTACTCAACCTTAACTTCGCCCCTAATGCCTGCTAAAAACTCCTCCAAAAGTGGGACATAAACGTCTTGTTCCTATCCGACACAATATTGAGTGGTACACTGTGAAACTTCGTAATTTTGTAAGAAAAATCTTGGTGTATTGCTCTGAAGTATAATATGCTTGAACTGGTAAGAAGTGAGCGACCTTTGTCAAACGGTCAATAATTACCCAAATAGAATCGTGTCCCCACTATGACGTAGGTAGCCCTATGATAAAGTCCATGAAAATGCTCTGCTATTTCCATATAGAAATCTCGAGAGACTGTAGAAAACCTGTTGGTTATTGATGGTCCACCTTCATCAACTGATATGTGGTACGCTTGGACATAAAAATGGCCATCTTCTTCTTTTTGCCTGCCCACCAATACTGGCACCTCATGTGTTGCTACATTTTATCCCTATTAATATGTACAAAAAAATATGACCCATGTTCCTCTGTCATAACGACTCATTATAATTCCTTATCTTATGGGACGACAAACCTGCCATGGAATCTCAATCCCCTATCTGAACTAATCGAATAATGATCTCCCCCCTATGTTAATAACTACCTAAATTTCTCCGGGAAAATATAATACCCTACCTATGTCTTTATGACCCGAATGATGATCTCGGGTGTGATGGTAAGAAGCACCATAAAAGCACGTGATAACTCATCATCAGTAGGAAGAAAAATCCACTTTACCTTCCACACCGTGACTAACTTAACTGTCGGCTTATGACTTAAGGGATTTGCCATTATATTTGCCTTGCTTGAATGATACTGGATATCAAATTGGTAGTCTTTCACAAACTCAAGCCATCGTCGCTGGCTCATGTTCAACTCCCTTTATTTGAATAAATATTGTAGGATTTTGTAGTATGTGAACAACTGAAATTTCTCCCTCAAGAGATAATGCCTCCAAATACACAAAGCAAACACTATGACAGCTAACTCAAAATTATGTGTGGGGTAATTCCCCTCATGATGCCTAAGTTTTTGGGAAGCATAAGCTATTGGTCTCTCCTCCTGCATCAACACCCCTATAAGTCCTCGTAAGGACGCATCCGTAAAGACCTTATAGTCAATCCTTTCACGAGGTAAAGACAGTACCGGAGCCGAAGTCTGCCTGACCTTTATCTCGTCAAAAGCTTGTTGGCATGCATCATCCCAAACAAATGGTATATCCTTTCGCATCAAATTCATTATAGGTTCGGATATTTTTGAGAACCCTCGAATAAATCGATGGTAGTACCCTACCAAACCCAAAAAACTATGCACCTTTGTAGGTGTACTGGATTATCCCCACTCGATCACTTCTGAAACTTTTCCAAGATCCACGAATATCCCCCTCTTAGCTATAACGTGGCCCAAAAACTGAACTTCCCATAACTAAAATCCATATTTCTCGAACTCGATATAGAGCTGATGGTCCCGTGATATCTGCAAAACTATCCACTCATCCGAGGACCGAGAATAAGTTAATATGTCATCAATGAACATGATTACAAAATGATATAAAAAGTCCTTGAACACCCTAGTCATTAGGTCTATAAACATGGTGCACTGGCCAGGCCAAAAAGCATAACCAAAAACTCATACGATCCATATCTCATAAAAAATAATGTCTTCAGAACATCCTACTCTTAAATCCTCAACTAATGGTAGCCCGACCTGAAATCAATCTTATAAAAATACGATGCACCCCTTAAATGGTTAAACAAATCATTAATACGGTGCAACGAATACTTATTTTATATAGCGGCCTTATTCAATTACATGTGATCGATTCAAAGTCTCACTAATCTGTCATTCTTATTAACGAACAAAATGGGAGCACCCCAAGGTGATTTACTCCTTCGAATAAATGGCTGACCCATCAACTGCTGAATTTGATCTCTAAGTGCACTTATCACTAAAAGAGCCATATGATATGGTGCACGTGCGATGGGTCTCGTACTCGAAATTAAGTCAATCACAAACTCGATCTCACTAATCGGTGGCAACCCTATAATATCTCCAAATAAATTTTAAAACTATCTAAGAATGGAGATGGAGTCTAGCAAAATAGTGACTTCCTCATAAGTCTCCTCCTTAATGTAATACAAATACATGCTCGACCCTGCACCCGAGTACAGTATTACAACCAAGTACATCTCTTGCCCTGGAATGACAAAGATGATATACCTCTCACAATAATCAAAACAAGCCATATAAGAAGCTAGCTAAGCCATCCCTAGGATAACATTATACTTGGACATATCTAACACAAGTAGGTCTACCGCGAACCTAACTCTCCCAATATCCGTCCTTTTACCTCTGCACACTGAACGTATAAGTGCCCTTCTACCCATGGGTGAATTAATGTAAATAACCTGTCAGATGTGAAATCTGCCATCCTCAATGCACAAGAAAAACTAGTATTAATAATTGAATGCAATGCACCGGTTCAAATAAAAAGTGACTATTATGACCAAAGATAGGCAACATACCCTCCACTGCCAGTGTTAGTGATGGTCCCTCTCCAGGTGTGATATGGTACACTTGCCTATACTGTAACTATGGCTTCTGCCCCTAAGGTGGGGTGGCTGGAGATGGTAATGCTGGCATTGCAATCCCTAATGGGACTGGAAACTGCTGACGCTGCTCCTGTGGTGCTTGATACCCACGTTGTCTTCCCTATTCCTGTGCTCCCTGATTACCCCAAGGGCACTTCCTCACTATATGTCCCTTATCTCCACAAACGTAGAAACTCCTCAAAAATTGATGCATATCCTAATGCTGGCCTTGTTGGCCTCGGTCCTCCAGCTATTAGCCCTGATGGCCTCTCTGCTGCTAGTCTTGTCCCTGCTTGTTCTGATCATCGGTACCCTTATGCCTCCTACACTGATTACCTACCTGGTACCCCTTAAACTGTCGGTACCTCTGATTACTGTTCCCACTTGTCATGCCCTGCTGGCTCAATGTCAATAAACTGGATCTCTTCCCCCTTACTTTTTTGAAATGACTTGCGATCCTGACAGTGCAATAAAGAGGCATTCACCATCTGAGTGTAGGTGGTAAAGCCTAAATTTCCCAATAAGGATTTTCTGATGTGACAAGTTATCCCTGACACAAACTTATCCATGTTATTTTCTTTAGTGTTTACCTCATCTTTAGCAAATAAAGATAATGCGATAAACTCCTCATCATACTCTGCTATAATGCGAACCTTCTGCTTAAGGTCCATGAACTTCCTCCTCATCTTTGATTTTTTGACGAGCGAGAAATACCTTCCCTTAAACTTGACCCAGTTGTCCTTAGTAATCAATCGGTCCCGTTCCTCAAGTGTGGTGACAGACTCCCACCACTGCAAGGTTGCTACTATCAGTCAGAATGAAGTAAACATCTGCTTGTGCACTGCCGTGCACTCAACCATCCTCGAATGTAACTTAATCTCTTTCTTACACTGACTGGCCACCAAGATATCTGGACTCCCAGAAAACTCTGACGATTTGCCTTTAGTGAAGGCCTCCTTAGCTCTCTCCCAAACTAAGACTTGTTCCTGAATGGGTAGTACCACCTGCTATGGGGTGGTGGTGGTGGTGGTTATGACTGTGGCTTAAAGTGTTGTAACATAGTGTCCATCACTATAGAGACTACCTATGTCACTATTATGATAATGTCTGATGGAGTAACCATAGGTGCGTCTGGTGGGGGATATGAGTGTGGCTCTTGCTCCTACTGAGCCCCCTCCTCTGCAGCCTCAGTGGTACCACATCGTGGTCTATCATGCCTATCTTTTGCCATCTAAAAGAAAATAAGGTTCTATTAGTAATAGATCGTAAAGAGTACAATGATTCCTAATCATAGGCTCTACCTATCAAAGAAATGCAACGCAAAATATAACAAATGCTACAGATATCCTAAGGACATTACATTCTGGATGCTTAGATACCAACTCTAATAACCCTCATTTTTCACTTAAGGGTTAGCCAGACAAAATACATCAAAGAGGGGGCTTATTTAAAAATTTATGCGATTCTTATCACCAAAGCATAATATGGCATTTTCATTTTAAACCAAACATGTACAATGAAATGATTGGAAATAATAACTGGCAATAAGTAAATCTGAACTCCCGTAAGTTATAAAACATCCAGCTCCAATGTAACTGAAAAATAAAATGACTAAATAATAAATATCGGGATTATGCCCATACAATCTCTAAAACCACAAAACGACTTAAATAAAAGTAGCAAGCTATTCTATAATCATTCGAATTGAAACAACTAATGATCAAGTGTGACGACAAGTTTGATTTCCTGTCAGCCCTGCTGCAATGTTTAGGAAAATTTGGGGGAAAATCCATTTTATAATTTTGGTCAGCGCCCTAAAGTTGTAAGAATTAACTTACAAAGCCAATATGTAATTATGCAGTTAATTCACATTACACACCACCCATCAATATTCGAATACAATAAGTATCTGACCCCTCACTAGAGTAATACTATACGCATTCCAACCTAAGTCTCAAATAGGAAGTCCGGTCTATACCAACATGATAATATTTAATGTATATAGTAAAACTAATAAATGGGAGCTAAACATCTACACATATGATCTAGTCCTAAGAATGTCCTCACAATACTACTCCAAGGAAATATCATATCATCACATTATGTATTTTATGTAGCATTTTTTTCATTAAACAGTAGTCTACATCATTAGACTCCATGTATTTATTCTCAATTAATTTACATAATTATATATATCCTTACATACTTTGCCACACGAAGGCATCTACCTTTAGTATCCAGTTTGTGCTCTACAGGTATATTTAGAGGAGTCCCTCACCAAATGAACATAACAAAACACACATAAGAGGGAAATCCCTATGCAGTACACCATTGAAAGATCCATACCGACAATGGATTTCGGCCATCCCAGTTACCTCATTATAATCGGTGCCACCACGTAGGACCTAAAATAGCGACCTACACAATGCCTAACCCATTTGTGTCGACAGGTGCTATGGTGCCGAAGACACACGCAACCCCAACCGATAAGCTGTCCACGAACACTAGTATGTTCACATAAATAATAAATTCATATCTGTAGCACATAACATGTATTTGTAACTATCCATATAATTACCCTCCGGTTGGGTTTCATCAATATCTTAGATAATACCCTTACCTTATGAATTGACCATCTAGTTAATTATTAAATTCTTCAAATAATGAATAGTGACACCAAACTATTTTTAATTAAATATCCACTCACTTGGATGACCTCCCTCATACTCGATTGAGTTCGTAAAAATCCCCCGAACCTTTCCATGGTCCAACCCTGACCTAAATCCATGAGCCGAATCGATTCGCCCTAGGCTGAATCGATTCGCCTTGAAGGAATAATCAATTTGATTTCTGGTAGAAGCCCAGAACTATTGTGTTTTCCCCATACGAATTTCATACTTAAAACCCCAATTTCCTTTCTATTGTTCTAATCACTTATATTTCAAGAATTATAGTTCCGTCATGACCAAGAAACACAATTATATGGTTATCTAAATAATTTATATAAGATTACTCCCTAAGATTTCAAGAATTCGGATATAAACACTAGAGTTCATCTAATCGACTTTTAAATCATAATTTTTACTTAAACAATTTCATATTAAAGGGATCAACACATGATTTGTAATCATCAACGATAGCAATCCTACTACATGGATTCTAATATTCAATTTCCCAATGCAACGACCTCAATTCCCGGTTTGTCACAAAAGTTTTTCAATTCTTAAACACAATTATCTCCAGACTTATTCTAAGCAATCCTAGAGTTCATTACAATTGTTCATAATCATCAATTAAACTTTTGACCTAGAATTTTAATGAGAAAATGTATAAATGAATTAATAAAAAAATTACAATTAATTTAGCAATTTTTTTTTGCCTTAAACCGATGATTTGAGCCTCCTCTCTCGAGTTCTTATTCTTCCTCTCCTATCTATCCTTGGTAACTTCTCCAAAGCAGTGTGGGGATAATAGGACAACTTTATTATGGATGTAATGAGTGTTTTGGTTGGTTATTAACGTATTTGAACCTTTATTCCAGTATTACACCTAAACCCCCAATTTTGCCCCCCCAAACAAACCCGAAATGCTAACTGGAGTTGTCTAATATCTCCCCTAAGGGCATACCTATGCCCCCGACCCAACTTAGGATGTTTAACACTCTAAATCGAGTTCCTAATTCATCCTGGAATGAGCCAAGCATTGCCTACCCACGTTACACATTTTATTACATTTAATCGTGACATAATAATAATTTAATTGATATGTAGTTTATTTACCTAAGAATATACAAATTTAGCATTAATGAATCATATAATCATGTGTATCACAGTCAATCAATTTATTCACGAGATTTATTTAATTAGAAATTTTCCAAATTAATTATCATGAAAACACGGGCTGTTACAGTAAGTGACTGAAAAATCATTGTTTGATGGAAACTAGGTTGGAAACAATAATGGCTTGTTAGTTTTCCATAAATGACGCCATTCTATTGGTGTCTAAAATTAGTATGACAATTATGATGAGTCTCAGCTTAGTTACATCAATTACTATCAACCATAGATAAAGTAAGAAATATATAACTTAGAGAGATATGAAAGACAAAGAAAGAGACAAAGTTTTTTACATGGTTCAACCCAGTAAGGTGCCTACATCCACGGATGTAATATTACTAGGTATTAGGGTTTGAGTACAAGCCTCTCAGGAACACTCTAGGGTTTAGGATAAACTATTTTTCAATTGTCCTTTAGCTGAGGGAGGTAGTGAGATATTCATATTAATAGGAAGAGGAAGAGGTGGAAAACCTTTATACATTTAATATATATATACCCTTACATTATAATTAACAACCGTGTAGTTATCCACATGCATGTGCATGGTAACTATTGAGATCCTCACGTGTGTCTATTCACGTTACTGGCTCTTTATATTCCCGAGGGTGATCGGCTAGTGTGTTGACCAGGGAGTTAGTTTAGCCGACCACTTCTTCCTGATGTCTTAGGCCCACTGAGTATGATGAGAGGTGCCACATTGTTATCGATCCACCTAGCCTTTTTATTTTAGGTTAAAACAGTTAGGTTTCTAGGCATAATTGAAAATGGGTGTAATATACTTTTTTGTCCCTAATATACCCAGAAACATATATATGAAGTTTGGTGTCTAAATTCATAAGTAGAAAAAGTTCAGGGGTTTATGTGCAAAATAACTTTTGTATTTTTCAATTCCATTTCTAAGATTTCTACGAAAATGGTTTTTGGTTAGCTGAACAGGGTTATGTAATATATCATTTTGTCCAGAAGAATAAAATACAATTTTTGAAAAAAAATTCAAATTTTTTTAATCAGCTACACACCCTCACGCGCGAAGTCAAACTTCCTACACGCTCTGTCTCGCGCGCGCGTCTAACACTTCATATTCAATCTCTCGATATTTGACTTTAGGTTTTTAAACTTTGACCATTGATTAAATCCAGTATAGAATACCATTTTAACTGACTCAAAATCTAGTCTTCCTAATTTTTCACAAGGAATCCAAATATATAAATTTTATAGATTGAGGTTGACTATAGCCTCGTATCCAGTTTCTGTAAAAAGTTTAAAAATTTGACTTGAGATTTGTGATTTTCTAAGTAAATTCGAACTACAACATGTTTATGGTATTGCTTCTGGGTGAAAGTAAGATATAAACGTTTCGATTTGAGTTTCGAATTCATAGGTTATAAGGAGAATTTTAGCTCTGAAATTTTCCAAGCATAAATTAAAATTTGTGATTTAGGGTATTTAAACTATATAACATACATATTGACCATTGAACCTAGGCTCATGCGAACAATAGTTCAAACCTTACCATCTTATAACTGTTTTAAGATCAGGAACACATAATCTAGCATTGAACCTCAAGATTTAATGGAGTTTTAAGAATTGAACCTCAAGATTCATTGGAGTTTTCTATTATTTGACCCAGTTCAATGCAAAACCCACGCAAATTCTAACATCTAAAGGTTGAATACAATCCTAAGTTACTGAAGAAACACAACTGAATCAAGAAAATTAAGTTTAACACATAAAATGTTTTTTTATATGGTTGGAGAGGGGAGATGATTGGCAATCTTAAAGGTGGATTTCAGATAGTTATTGTAGTAATTCTATTTGGTGGGACAATGGTTACCATAAGGTTTACATGTGTTATAGTCTAGGTGGTTTCCTATGTGTCTTCCAAATCAGCAGGGGTGTTTGTAAGATTAGTTTGGTTTGAGTATTTGGCCCTAGGTAGTTTAAGTTTGAGTATATAGTCGTTTTCATATAATTTTGAAAGTTTTAAGGGATAAAATAAAATTTTTACAAACTTTTAAGGGTATGTCATGGTACTTGTATTAATTTTTGATGTTATAGGTTTTGTGTGTAAATAAATTTTGGGTTTGGGGTTAGTTTATGGGTTTAAATAAAGTTTTGAATTTTTCTAGGGCCATTTTTGGAATTATTATAACTTTAGGATCCTCTATGTAATTTGTGTTTTCCTTTGGTATATATTTGGGTAATACACAAAACTATTACTTTTATTCATTCACATTTCGATACAGGATATTCCTAATTTTATCGAGGATTGGTCATGGTTTCCTAACGTAAGAAAAATAGTGATATCATAGTCTATTCGTATGTTCGGGTTGTTATACAATAGTGAAATCGTAGAAGTCACACAAGATAGGGGAATCCTTATACTAACATCCCATGCATAACCCGAATATAGATGTTTTCCTTAGAACACTCATATCTAGATTGTCAGTCCCAAGATTAAACTATGTCGAAATTTCAGGTCACCTTACGACCCGACTTGGTGTTGTTTCGCCCGTTTTTAAATCAGGACCCTGTCCATGTGGCTGGAAATAATTCAAATTGTGCCTTGCAATTACACAACCTATTTTCTCCAAGACCCGAGTCATGTCCCCCATTTCATTTTCACCTTGAGAATATAATACAAGTGGAACGTAATAATAACAACTACATTGATGAGCCTTTTCTCCATTTCTCGTTTCTTTAGAAAAATACCGAAAATTTTCTTTTTCCAAAATTAAAAGAAAACACCTTGTTCTATAATTAAATAACTACCCTATCACGTGTGACCCCATTTCCCCTAGTTTGGCTTGGCTTATTACTAGTTGCGATCCAACATCTGACCGCCTCACACTACACCAAATCTGCACTATTGTCATGGTCATTGACCTTGACAAGTTGGACTTGTCAAGGTCAATGACCTTGACAATTCGGGGAGAGACAAATTTTTTTGTCACGGAAGTGTCACAGTCATTGACCTTGACAAGTTTGTTAGAATTGTCACGGTCGTGTCAAGGTCATGGACCGTGACAAGTTTAGTCACGGTTAATAACCGTGACAAACCCGTGACAATATTTAAAAAATGTGTGTCAAGGACTTGTCACGGTCAATGACCGTGACAATTATGGGTAGAATTTAAAAAAATTCTGCTGGGCAGTATGGCCACTGCCACTGCCCAGCAGTATATTTGTACCTGTTATAACAATGTTGGTTGTACCTATTCAAACATCATATATCCAAATAAACTAAAGATAGTGCAAATATATATTCATGACGATATAATCCAAATATTCAAAATAGAAATAATATACATGACGATATAATCCAAATATAATTAAAATGGACGAACTTAAAATAATGTTACTACATGTCTTGGGTAAATGTGAGGAGGTGAGTTGGCCACACGATATACAAATTGACGCACCCACTAATATACATCGTGCCTCATTGTTCGCGCAACCATAATAGGGAGTTATCCTTCCCGGGTATCACATGCATGACGAGCACTTTGGACTCGATCCCTTGAAGCGCACGTCCATGAACTATTCCACCCTCGACTATATTCGGGTCCCTCAACCCCCGCCCTATCCGCTGGCCATCAAATACATATAATATGAACACGCTCGGCCAACCAAGTGTCGACATCGGTCTGGGTAAGGGAGCCAAATAAGGAAGTGGATCATCGAAATACGCATGTGACGGTGAAGAAGCAGCGAGGTCCACATCCTCGTCCTCCTGCGCCTCGTCCTCCTGCGCCTCGTTCTCCCGCACCTCCTCCTCCTGCACCGCCTTCTCCTTCCCTTTCCCCTTCCCCTTACGGTCTCCGCCCAATGTACGCTTCATGAATGCATACATATCTTGGACCGTCGCCTCCAAACGGGACAGCTTCGCGTCGTGTGAATCCACCGTTCGAGCCAACCCGATGTCGCTCGTCTCCAATCCGATGATCCTAGATTTGGCCACCCACGAGCTCACCCCCTTGTCCTCCCCTTGCGATCAGAGCCAAGCACTTGACTGAGTGCGTCTGTGGACAAAGACGCCTTGTCGGCATCAGACTGCGACTCATGCACTTCCTTAAGCTTTGCCTGAAACGACAAAATTCACATGATTAGTAAAATAATTAAACTAAAAAATTATAACGTAATTAACAAAAATTAAACTGTCGGATTACTTACAATCGTGGCCGCGACGCTCGGGGACACCTCCTTATCCTTCCCCTTCTTTGTTCTAAGAGCCACATAAGTATCGAGCCTATGTGGCTTACCCCCTGGCCCACTCCCTACCCCCTGAAATAAAATAAAGTAATTAGTATCGACCCCGCAAAGTAAAGTAATGAAGAATAAAATATTTCTGTAGTTACAAAAAAATTAAATCTTACCTTCATCCTATGCTCCACCTCGGCGTAAGAGGTCCGACCGGAGTAGTGCACGTCCGTCTTTTTTGCCCGATTTTCCCTCCCCGATTGGCGAGATGCCAATTGTCGATCCTCGATCTCATTGTCAATGAACTTTTGCTATTGTGCCAATGAGATCGTCTCCTTGGGCGGGACGGATCCACGCCATTGTATAATGGACTCTCGTGTTTTCTCAAAGTACCGTGTCCGCATATTTTTCTTCCACGTCTTGTGTTGCTCCCTCAACTGCTCCAAGACGGAATCGCGTAGCTTTGAATCCAAGTTGAATTGTTCCTGTCCAATAAATTCAATGTTATTTGAGAATAAATATAAATATAAAATGAAATCGAAATTGAAATTGAAATTGAAATATATCACCTGTAGTGCTGTCCAAACAGCTAACTTGAGCTCATATGGCACCTCCTTCCAACTCATAAACCCCGGGTCGATGACCGTCTTTAGCAGCTCGAGGGATCTCTCTAATTGCTCCGATTTGTTCTCGATGGTAATCCCAAATTTTCCATATTTGGGGAGCCTAGGGGTCGAGGAGCCCTCGTCGCCTCCGCTACCACCGAGCCCAGACGACATCATCATAGACAACATCATCATCTTCGCCTTAATACCTGAAGGAGACATTTGCTGTAAAAAAATGTTATTAGTACAGATAAAAAAATGTTATTAGTACACATATACACACCCCCTACCCCACCCCCACCACACACACGCACACGTACACCCCCCCACCACACCCCCTGCCCCCTTCCCCACCACACACCACCACGCACATATATACACACACATATACACATACACACATAAATATGTCTAAATTAGTTGAAAACATCTAACGTGGAATAGATTTAAAGCATGGAATTATTATTACATATATTGTATATGCCGGAATAGTTGTAAAGCATGTAATTATTAGTACACAAACCCCACCACCCCCCTCCGCCCACCACACCCCCTGCCCCCTCCCCCACCGCACACCACCACACACATATATACACACACATACACACATAAATATGTCTAAATTAGTTGAAAAGATCTAACGTGGAATAAATGTAAAGCATGGAATTATTATTAAATATATTATATATGCCGGAATAGATGTAAAGCATGGAATTATTAGTACACAAAGACACACACACACACACCCCACCCCCTCCCCCCACCACACCCCCTGCCCCCTCCCCCACCACACACCACCACATACATATATACACACACATACACACACATATACACATAAATATGTCTAAATTAGTTGAAAACATCTAACGGTGGAATAGATGTAAATCATGGAATTATTATTATATATATTATATATTCCGGAATAGATGTAAAGCATGGAATAGATGTAACAACTTTAAGCCAACAAGAATATTATACAGAAATTATAGAGTCTCAAACGGGACAATTCGTGAGATCTCTCTCTCTCTCACACATACACACACACATACACATGAGAATCTTATATCTGACAAGATAATTCAGCTTAAAAATTCATGTTCAAAGACAAGATAAGTAATATGGCATAGACTAAGTAGAAAAATTCATGAAACTTATGGAATTAATTAACATGTTTCTTTTTTCATAGGTGAAGTGTATTACTAAAAAAATATTAATTAGAGAGAAAAGAGAGAGATACCATCGAGACTAGAGCCAGAGGATACCGTAATAGAGAGAGACACATACACACTCAAAGTGCGGTGAACATAGCCGGAGGATGTCGGAGGGAGGTAGACACCACTGCCACAGGGAGTTTGTTTTTATTATTGGGGTTTTTAATTTCTTAGTTTAAGATATGTGAGAGGGACGAGAAGACAAATGATTGACTGAGCGAGTTGGGTTTGTTGGGGTAAGAGCTGTAAGAATGAGTGAGTGGGTTAGATTGGACATTTTTTTCCTTCTTGGGTTTGAGATTTTTTACTTTAACATATAACACACACACACACACACACACACACACACACACACACACACACACATATATATATATATATATATATATATATATATATATATATAATATTGGTTATCCCTGTGGGGATCCAAGGTGCTACCCAAACCCGACCTAAAAAAATTTGGGGGTTAATTTTAATCCCCATACCCTATACATTAGGTTCAGATTCCCGCAGCGATTGTAACCTATAGGGAAACATTCCATCCTTTGGCCTGCTGAATTAGAATGTATCCATCCCTCCTATCATGGGTCAAGGAATGCCCGAGCCTATGCGAACCTCTAAAGAATACTATCATGTTCAACACATCGGAATGCCTCCATGTGTCGTGCCTATTAATGGGCCTCCGCCTCCACATTTACTTATGTTAAACCTTAAAAACCAGGGGCTAACTATCTATGCCTATTCGAGTGTATCCTAAAGAAGAAGAACTCAGTAGGGTGAAAAGAGACCTCAAGATGCTCTCTCGTATGATTGACCAAGTTAAAATCTCCAGGAACTATTTGGACTATACCCATATGTCTCCATATCCTAAAGCTCATATGCCTAAGAAATTCAAAATGACAAATACCGAGAAGTTCAAAGGAAATGGACCTATCATTGTTCATCTATGCAACTATCATCGAACCATGAGTATGATAGGTGTCATTGAAATAATTATGGCCCAAATGATTCAAAAATCCCTCAAAGAAAGTGCCCTATATTGGTTCCTGTCTCTACAATAATCCTGTATTCAAAGTTAGGAGGACGTCACCCAGGATTTCATGGCTCAGTATAAGTATAATAAGGAAATAGAGGTGACCCGACATGAACTTGATTTTCTTAAATAAAGACTGGGAGAATCTGTTAACATGTTCATAGTCAGATGGAGAGAGAAGGTTGTAACTATAACCAATCGCCTATTAAAGGAAGAACAAATCAATGTTGTAAAAAAGTCCTATTGCCACATATAAGGAAACGATGGGTAGTTAGTAGTATCCTCATTTCAAAGCTCTCCGAGAATCTCGTTTAGAAATTGAAAAAATGTCACCAATCAAATGAGCCCGATAATGAGGTTTCCAATATACTTACATCCTTTTGTGGGGTAATCTCTGTTGAAGAACTCCTATCTGAAATAAATTAAGTCTATAATATCGCCATAGTGAATGAAGAAACAAGATTCCTATTTTATCCCTCATCAGTGAATCACATGATGCGATCGGGACGATACTATAAGGATTCGATTCCTCTTGTAAATAATATGCCTACACATAAAGGGAAGAGAGTTTCTAAATAACCATTAATGCATGGGATGATTGTAAAGTAGAGAAAAATCCTTGAGAAACTGATAAAAACGTAAGCAAACATCACACTATGGGGATTATTACTGTCCTCTCAGCTTCATAGAAATCCCCTCATCAAACCACTCATGCAAGCCACAATTCTCCCTTCTACGTCTACCGATGAGGCTATCCACATAGTTGGTTCCTTGACTATCAAAAGGTTCATCTACTTTGTTGATGAAGAAATCCCTGAGTTTGGCCCCTATCATAATTATGATATCAAAATCTTGATTGATGTCCTACAATAAGTTATTTTGTTGGTACTAGTTGATAGCGCATCTGCTTTGAATATTTTCCCACTTAGAAGGCTCCGATGCCTCGAGCTATAATGTCACATTTTTGTAAATTAATGAAAAATCTCATATGAGAAATTATGGGATTAATTTTATTAAAATAATCATGTAATTAAATTAAGAAGAAAAATCCAAAAATGTTGCGTACCGCATTACGCGTGTTAAATTGAGTTACGCTTTTAAAATAAAAATAATTGTATGAAGTAAATTATATAATCACACTTATAATTAAGTTATAATATCACAAGGATAAAATGAGGAAATTCAAATAATAATAAAATATAAATTGGGTTTTCATCAAAAAATAAAAATGCTCAAAAAATTATTGAAACCTCTAGAAAGATGTAAAATATAATTCTGAATAACTTTAGTGTTTTTACATTTTCTAAAAAAAAATCATCTAATGGATATTTTGAGGACTTTTCAATTAAGGAAGAATGGCTATTTTTGTAGGCTATCAAGTATGTAACTTTTTAGGGTTATTTTTGGATTTCCCCTTAGGTTTTGACCACTTTGTAGCCATCTTTGGACCCTTTAGGTAGTAGGCTAGAAACACCTATTGGGTAAAGGTCATGGAAAATGGACAAGGGCATGTAGGGTGTCTTGTAGGGGACGACGTGTGTAATGACCCCATTTTAATATACTCATATATGGTTTGTTTTTGAAATTGCATCTCATTTATTATCTGATAAATGTTGTATTATTACGAATAGGATATTCTGGATTCTTAATTTGACAAAACCTTTTTATTTTTATTTTTGAAGAATCAACTGTAAAATGGGTCAAATTGAAGTGTTATGGAACATCCTAAGCTAAGTGATAAGTTTTAGGGTAGAAAATGCAATTTTATGAAACTTTAGGGACTTGGTTTTAATAAAGAAAGTTTTAGGGACCAAAATGAAAAATAAAAAGGGGCCTTTTCATAAATAAAATATTTCGAGGGACCTATAAGAAATATTGAAAATATATGATATGAAATTACCAAAATGCCCTTGAGGTGCAAAATGACCCTTATACCCTTAATACCTAACCACCTTGTGCTCGACACCTCGTTCTTGGTTTTGACACCTCCACCGTACACATGTCGTCATTAGAGGAGAAACCAAAACATGTGTCGTCGTTAGAGGAGAAGATAAAACAAGTGTCGCAGTCTAGTGAAATAAGACAGCAAGACGCCTCTATTACGTGACACGTCAACGCTTACTCGCCATTGTAAAAGCTTGGTCAGCATGGACACGTGTCAATGCCGTGATATCTTTGGAAAACTATAAATAGGGCCTTTGGGATAATTTGAAACTCACACCAATTTCCTTGAGAATTATAGAGAGAAGTAGTGAGAGAAAGCGTGGAAACGTTTAAGAAGAAGTTCTTAGGGATAATCATCTTAAGGTAATCTTAATGCTATAATGCATCTTTATAATTTTAATTTATTATTTTATAGCTTTACTTAGTAGTTTTGCTGGTAAAATACACTAAAGGATTCACTAATAAAAACTTAAAATTTAGAACAAATCTAAGTTAATTTTATAAACTTGTTTGAAATTATACGCTTTTGAAAAAATGATTCTTTTTAAAGAAATTGCTCGTTATTATGGAATCCCATCTAAGTAATTCCAAAGTCAGGCCTGGTGAAGTTCTGTCTAGATGAGATGGTATTTAAGTGGTGCCCCTGTGACCCTCCATCTCTACTGGGAATGAATCCGAAAATGTTCTGTCTAGATGAGATGGTATTTAAGTGGTGCCCCTGTGACCCTCCATCTCTACTGGGAACCGACTGATGAGGAAGGACTATGAATATAATTCTTCAATTACGATTAATGAGTTTTAAAAGTTGACAAATGGGGATTCAGTAATCCTTTAAAAGAAGAAATTATTATTAAAGTATAGTATAAACTGGACCTTACAACGTGTAATTAAATCTTTATCAGATTAACGTGTGATCGAAGACTCAATACCAGTAAGTTTAACCTCCATTTTGGGTGAGTACTCTGACATTCCTTGTGTATTTTGATTATATGATATTATGCAAGCTATATATATTTTGTGAGCTGATTTTATTCTCAAAATTCATGTGATACCGATGATTGATTCATTTGTGATATGTTTATATTTGTCCATACAAACATACCGATTAAAATGATTATTGAAATATATTGAATATTGAAAATATGATTCGGCCTAAGGGACCTCTTTACTGACTGACCTTCCCACTGGGTTATTACTGGTGTGCCCTAAATAAGGCGTTGTGACGAACTAGTTCAATTGACCCTCAACTACCGGGGAATAATACGGTAGAAGAATACGGTATTAGAGTGTACTTGGCCATCAAAATGATATGATTGAAAGAAAAAGATATCACATTTGATTTGTTGCATTCGTCTTATTCTGAGCTATCCAATTGTGATATATATACTTTCATTTCAAAATATATATCTATTTACTGCAAGTTCCTATCCATATATGTATATGCCTTCTCTTTTGACTTAAATAGGTATCTATTTTCTGAAAACCCTGGAATGCCTGGATATTGAACCTCATTCGGCTTTTAGCTGATGTTGTATAAATAACCATTTTTCAGGAAACGTTTAGGCTCACGGACGGAACGAAAAGGGACTATATTGAAGATTTAGCTTTTAGAGATCTTTTTGTAAAATGTTTATTTAGAGCATGTCTGGCTCTCTTGTAATAAGTTTTAAAATTTCTCTTTAGTTGTAACTCGTTGTTACTTTTAATATATACGAAGTTTCCTTTAGAAAGATCTGATGACGTAATTCCTTTACTTTCAGTATTTTACGATTCATAACCATGTGATCATATTTCCGTTGTATTTATTTAAGGAAACAATTAAATCGGAATATTTGTTGCCTTAGTGACATGTCAAGACACTCGTTCCCTACTACTATTTTTGGTTGGGGTCGTGACAGAGGTGGTATCAGAGCATAGATTATGAACCCGTAGACTACTAAACATAAGTTTCGAACATTATAGATTTTAAGTTTCCATACATAGGATACAGGATTAAATATCCGACTTATGTGATGACCCTCCACATGTCTTACACTATATATATATATATATATATATAATTATTTATATATCATTGTTCTTATAAATTTCAATCTTAGGCTAGTATAATACATCTTGCGTTTGGCCATGACTGTAGAAAATGACCAAGACAAGATCAACTCCAGGAACTAGTGGTTCGAGTATGGAAGGACTGGAAGGTGCATACAAGGCAATTAAAAGTCTAGCAAGAATTGTGGAGCATCAGGTGAATAATGGAACACCAAGGAATCTTGAACTAAGTAGTTGTACTATTGAACAGTTCAAGAAGTTGAATCTGCCGTCTTTTAAAGGTACTCCTAACCCCACTGAAGCAGAAAATTAGGTGATGCAAATGGAAAAGATGTTCGATGTTCTTAAGTGTACATATGAATAACGGGTTTCATTTGGAACATTCATGTTAGAAGGTGAAGCCGAACATTGGTGGAGAATGACTAAGAGAATACACGGGGAAAAGAATAATCCCATAGGTTGGAATGACTTCTTAGTGATCTTCTATGAGAAATACTTTCTCGAAACGGTGCAAGACCAAAAAGCAGCTGACTTCATGAGTCAGGTTCAAGGAAATATGCCGGTTAGTCAATACGAGGCAAAGTTTACCGAGTTATCCCGTTTTGCACCTCATGTTGTGATAACCAATGTTTTAAGAGCCAAAAAGTTTGAACGTGGGTTAAGGTTGAATATTCGTAGCCAAATTTCCATCCTGAAGTTGACATCATATAATGACGTGGTGGCTAGGGCAATAATAGCTGAGAAGGACAGTGAAGAATATAATCAGGTTAGAGAGGGGAAGGGGAAGTTTGGAGAATAAATATGAAGGAACCCCAATAACAAACCCTTTAGGACTATACCTAATATAGGACAACCTTTACTAAACAAACCCTTTAATGTTAATAAATGCCAACGCTGTGGTAATATTCATAGAGGGCGACCATGTTACCTGGAGACGGGAAGTTGCTTTGGGTGTGACCAAAAGGGACATAAAATGCGATATTGTCCTAACAAAGGGAAGGCAAAAACAAACACTTCTAATGACAATAAGGATCAGGGCAGACATGGTAGAGTTTTTAATCTTTCCGATGCAAAGGCTTCTAATGCAGTAGTGTCAGGTACACTTTCTATATGTGCACAACCTTTTCAAGTTTTAGTAGATCTTGGTTCTACCCATTCATTTGTGTCTGTACATTTTGTTAATCGCTTTCCTAATATTCCTGAACCCTTGGATCATAGAATACACATTTCTACTCCTTCGGGTGAGTTATTGATAGGAACATCAGTGTGTAAGTCATGCCCTATAGATGTCAGTAGTCATAAATTATTCGCTGATTTGATAGTTATAAACATAAGAGATTTTGAAGTCATTTTGGGGATGGATTGGTTAGCATCATATCATGCTAGGGTTAATTGTTTTGAGAAGAGAGTTATTTTCCAAGTTCCTAATCAACCAGAATTCAGTTTTGAAGGAACTAACATCTTATCTCCCATGCGTATTATCTTTGCAATGCAAGCTTGTAGTTTTATTAAGAAGGGATGTTAAGGATTCCTTGCCAGTGTTATTGATTTGCAAATAAAAGAGCCTAGTTAAAAAGATATTCCTATAACTAAGATTTTTCTAGATGTTTTTCCAGATGATTTGCCCAGTCTACCTCCTAGTAGAGAAGTAGAATTTACCATTGACCTTGTTCCTATAACTACAACAATCTCAAAACCACCTTATCGCATGGCACCTTTAGAATTAAGGGAATTAAACGTTCAATTACAAGATCTGTTAGACAAGGGTTTTATTAGACCTAGTATATCCCCTTGGGGTGCTCCAATGTTATTTGTTAAAAAGAAGGATGGGACGATGAGGTTATGTATAGATTATCGTGAACTAAATAAGGTGACCATTAAGAATAAATACCCCTTACCTCTTATAGATGATTTGTTTGAGCAACTGCAAGGTGCGCAAGTATTTTCTAAGATTGAACTTAGGTCAGGCTATCACCAATTGAAGATTAAGGAAGAGAATATTTCGAAATCATCTTTTTGTACTAGATATGGTCACCATTAATTTCTTGTGATGCCATTTGGATTAACTAATGCACCAGTCGCTTTTATGGATATGATGAATAGAGTGTTTAGGAAATATCTGGATTAGTGTGTGGTTGTTTTCATTGATGACATCCTTAGTTATTCCAAAGGTATTGAAGAACACGAGAAGCATTTGGAGATAGTATTACAAATCCTTAGGAAAGAGAAATTATATGTGAAATTAAAGAAGTGTGAATTTTGGTTGCCTAGTGTTTCTTTTCTAGGACATGTCATTCCAAGGAGGGAGTGTCGGTTGATCCTCAAAAGATTGAGGCTATACTAGATTGGCCAAGACCAACTAATGTAATGGAGATTCATAGTTTCCTAGGATTAGCAGGTTGTTATGGAATATTTGTTGAAGGATTTTCTAGTATTTCCAAACCTCTGTCTAGGTTAACGCAAAAGAGGGTGAAATATGAATGGTTTAAGGAAGTTGAGAATAGTTTTCGAGAACTTAAGAATCGATTAGTAACTACCCCAATTTTGACTATTCTTTCTGGTACAAGAGGATTTGTGATTTATAGTTGTAAGGACACAAATTTCCAATTGAGTCCATATATAGTTTTGGCTCAATTCCGGACAAAAACATTTATTCATAGGATAGTATTTATTTGTAATATTCTCAAGCCTATGAATTATGTATTGAAGACGTAGCGGCAAAGAATTTAAAGCTTCATCAAAATGCCGGTTTGTGTGCCTCGTTTCTACGTCATCAACTAAGGTTCCATGCTCCCAAGGTATGAATGTAATTATATTTATATAGGAGCTTGGAACAATTTGTATTGGGTGTTAGGTGTAATAAAAACAGCATTTTATTTTCAGAAAGAATCAAATAGAACTTTAATATAAGTATATAAAAGTTTTTGGGCCAAAATCGAATTTTACAAACTTTCTGGTCGTTCGTTAGAAATGTCGTTCGAACGAGTTTTTTCGTTCGAACCAGATTTCGTTCGAACGAGTTTTGTCATTCGAACCAGTTTCGTTCGAACGAGTTTTGTCGTTCGAACCAGTTTCGTTCGAACGAGTTTTGCCAATGACCCTAACTGGTCAGTCGTTCGATATGTCGTTCGAACGAATGTTCGTTCTAACGAGGTATCTAACGAACTTCTAACGAGCCCAGGCTGGTCGCTCGTTAGAAGTCTCGTTCGAACGAGAATCAAGTTCGTTCGAACGAGATTCCAGCGGGAAGAGTTATTTGGCAGTTTTTTTTGCAGTTTTTCCCCACTCCTCCACTTGGTTTTCAACCAACTTTTTTCATACATTATTATGTGCGGGAAACACATTTTCCAAGACAACTTTTCCATCCTAATACATCTCCTAGAGAGAGTTTGAGAGATCATATTAAAAAGGAAAATGTTCATGTTTGAGTGTTCTTTCAACTTAAAGAAAAATCTTTAAACACTTAGTTTACACCCATTGTTGTTTATTCCAAGTTCTATATATACATATCTTTACTTGGAGTTTTTGGCACCGGTTTTCTCTACCGAATTCAAGAGACGTTTCGGGTTTGCTTCTACACCCCATCACAAAGAAGACTTTTGTTGAGATTCTACCCACACGGAGAAAGGCTCCATGCTTGGGTGACGGTGACCATATAAAGTCCCATCGGTGGATTCCGAAACCGCGGTGGTGTTCCGAGGTTGTCCGCTAGGAAGAGGTTTCTACGAGGAGGAGCGTCGAGGCTTGAGAGGGATCGAGTCAGTCGTTGTAAGTCTATCTGTCTTGTAATTGTAATTCCGTATCTAGTGGACTTGTGGCTAGGGCCGTCCGAGGTTGTTTCCCGTCTAGGGTTTTTCCTCGTACATCTCGGCGTAGTGTGACATTGTTTATTTTATCTTGCACAATATTTTAGAATCCATGCTTAGGATAATTTCAAGATAAAATTTGGTTTAATTATCACACTCATTTAATTTGGGACTTAAAATAAATATTGGGTAAATTTGGTTTATTCAAGTCAGTTGCTAAAATTGGTTTCGCCTAACTTTGTTTAAATGAATAATCATGACTTAGGCAAATTCTAGGACTTGAATTATGTTTTAATTTGTTTTGAGAAATTAAAACTTGTTGTTATTTTTGAAAGTTGAACCATCACCCCTTTCACAACGCTTCCGCATCATTCATTGTGTTTATATAACAAGGAAATTATATATTTTTAATCGATTTAGATCTTTTTAATTGGCTTTTCAAATTGGTATCAGAGCCAAAAACGATAAATTATTTCGTTAAGATCTTTTTAATTTTTGGCTAAAATGGATTTTTCCCCATTTTCAAAATTTCCTATTTTTGATGGTTCTAACTACGCGTATTGGAAAGCGCGAATGAAATCGGTACTTAAATCTATCGATGAACGTGTTTGGATGTCTGTTGTTACCGGGTACTCCCCACCAACTCATCTAATTGAAAATGAACGTGTTCCCAAACCCATCGATAGATGGACCGAAAATGAGTTTAAGCTTGCAAATTTTAAATCCCGTGGTTTAAATGCCTTATTTAGCGCTGTCGCACCGGATGAATTCCGACGTATTATGACGTGTGAAACCGCTAAAGAAGCTTGGGATATTTTACAATTAACTCATGAAGGAACTAGTGTCGTTAAAGCTTCAAAACTCCAAAACCTCACCACTCAATTTGAAACTATCAAAATGGATGAAAAAGAAACTTTTGATAAATTTTATGCTAGACTTTCTGACATTGTTAATTCATCTTTTAACTTGGGAGAGAAAATACCTGACGACCGTGTTGTAAAGAAAATTTTGAGGTCCCTACCCGATAGATTTATTCCTAAAGTGACCGTTTTAAATTTTTTACCCACTTTAGCCTCTACGAAATTAGAAGAGCTTGTAGGTGATTTACAAACCTATGAACTGGATATGTTTCCCTCTAAAACTGAAAAGAAAATTGAAAAGGGTGTTGCTTTAAAAGCCCTAAAAGAGGTCAAACAAGTATTAGAGAGCGATAGTGATAGTGACTCGGAAGACATGGCTTTGTTTGCTCGTAAATTTAGAAAATTTCTTAAATTTAACAAAGATAAAGTTAAAAATGATTTTAAGAAATTTGATACTTCTAAACATGATAAAAGCGAGAAGATTTCTAAAGCCGAGAAAATCCCTAAACCTAGTAATGAACATTTAGATAGGGACGAGTCTAATAAGTGTTTTGGTTGTGAAGGTTATGGACATAGGGCTTATGAGTGCCCCACTAAACTAAGGAAAGATGGTAAGCGACCTATTTCATATAATGCAACCCTTAGTGATAGTGATAAGGAAGAAAAGCCCGATTCCCCCACTAAAAAAAACTTTGTGGCTTTTATGGCTAGTCATGTGAGTGATAATGAGAACTCATCGATTGATGACACGATAGCACATGCCACTTCCAAGGTCATTGTTCATGATTCCCTTGTTTTTAATGATAGTGAGAGTGAAGAATAAAGAGAGAGTGAAAATGAAGAAGAGGTTGATGTGAGTGAACTTCAAAATGCTTTTCATGAATTATATAAAGAATCTATTAATTTGAAAAGAACTAATTTGAAGTTAGAAGCTTGTTTAAGAAAGAGTGTCAAGGTCATTGATGATAGTGCCTTAATAGAAGACCTTAGGACACGTGAGAGGACTCTTCGAGAGAAGCTAGAATACGTAGAAGGCGAGAGAGATAGCCTTAGGGGTTTAATGGAATCCTTGAAAAAGGAGCTTCTTATTTTTGAAGAGCGTAATGGTTTACTAGAATCTAACATTGCTGAATTGAAAAATAAATTAAAAGATTCTAGTAATGTCAAATTTGATTTGGAATGTCGTTCAGAAAAACTAGATAAAATGTTAGGAATGGTCCAAATTAAAAATGACACTTGTGGTTTAGGCTTCAATCCTTGTAATGAATTTACTCATAATGCCCAAACCAATGTTTTAGGAGAATCAACTAGGAATACCTTTAAAGATCACTCCTTAAGTAAATCTTTTCGACATGTTCTCACTTGTACACATTGTGGTCGACAAGGTCATCTTAGGAAATTTTGTTTAGATCTTAAACGAATTCCTAGAAAATCCCATAGTAAAGTAACCACGATAGCTAACGTTCCTACACCCCAAGATAGTAATTCTTCATTAATTTGGGTTAGGAAATCCGACTTGGTTGCCTTACAAAATAGGGATTTTGATTCTCATTTACTTACACATGCCTCCTCCCTTGCTAAATCTAAAGGATAAATGTGTTAGTGTTTGCATACTTTAGCGTTTGTACTTCATGCTATATTCATATGCTAAATGTATGCTTGTTTAGTCATTTTCTAGTCATTGCCTTTTTCGTATCACATGCTAGAAATTATGACTTGTTTATCTTTTTGAATTATATTTTGTGTTTGAATCGACTGCATAATATAAAAAGATATTTGTTTATCATTTGTGTTTTATTTATTTCATTTAAGCTTAATGAAAAATACAAATGATTTTTGTTTGTCCTTTTGAGTAAATATTTACTTTTGATTAAAAATGTTAAAAACTCAAAAAGATTTTGTTTTGGGTGTATTTTTGTTTGACACACTTTATGTGGCATATATTTGTGTTTGAATCCTATCGTTTACGCTTCCATGTGGCTAGAACTTTTGGTTTAGATTTTCAATCCTTCAAATGTTCTTTACCATGTTTTATATGGAGTAGTTGGATTTTGTATTGTTTAAATGGATTCTATTTCTATATGCCTCTTTTCACACATGCACGAGCTCTTTTGAAATCTTAATGTCACATGTTATATTTGAGCTTTTTGAGGTGTTCTCCTATCAATCTAGTCAGCTACATATCCATGACCTAGGAGGACTAGTGCATGTCAAAATCCGTTGCATGTGAGATTTGTGCGAAAAATGAAAACATAATAAATTAATATATGCACGGGGAAGGGCTCCGAAAGGATGAATTAAATCCTTTGCGATAGTAAGCCACCGTTGATTGGATCTAAAAGAAATACGTGATCCAAAGGCCTAAAAACAGAATATTTGGCACTTAAAATACATCAATTGCCAAGGCCTATGTTTGTTTGATATATTCATTCAAAAAGAATATATATGCTCATTGAGGGAGAATTGGATGGTATATCAACGGTTTGCACAATGTCCGTTTATCCTAGTTGTCTTTAATGTCATGACTCTATTTGGTTTGTAGAATCATCATAATGCTAGGCTTGTATGCATTGTGTATGTTTGTTCATTGAGCTCAATCTTTATATTGTCACATGAGGTTATATTTAACTGTGATGAAGTTTGCAATCAAATGAGAACTCCGTGAACGTTTCTTAAGTGTTTGGGTCTAAATTTAATTGTTGTTAGTTCACACCCCTACACTTCCGTTTCCGTATGACACATTTTTGCCATACGAGTGTGCAAACTTATTGTATTTTGTGTCATGTGTGTGTTTATATCTATTTATATATGCATGTACTTATTGGTATATTTAAAGTATACATATATATGATATCTGCTTGTCTTTGCCTTGCTTTTATTGCCCATATGCTGTCATGTCTTTTATTTAAGCTTCCACATGCTGTTTATTAGTTCTTTATCCTTTGCCTATTCCCGAACAAAAAGGGGGAGAATGATGATAGATGGAGAAATGGTATCTAATCCTATTATTATCGTATCTTCATTTGGGGGAGATTTATCTTAGGGGGAGACGTCTTTCTAAGTAGGTCATGTGTTTAAAGGGAGAATTAATTTAGGGGGAGTAATTAATTAGTTGCACATTTAATATTTTGATATTCCCTATGCATTTGATGAGTTTGCTTAAGTGTGCAGGAATTATTCTAAAGCGGCATCTTTCTATGGCAAAGCGTTTGATCCTTGGGTTAAGTCAAGTTTGGGCGGGTTATGTTTTTGTTTTTGAGTCTAGTGAGCTTGACGGCCCTTTAGGATTTTTATTTGGTTTTTGTCCCGGAATAGCCAAAGGGGGAGATTTGTAAGGACACAAATTTCCAATTGAGTCCATATATAGTTTTGGCTCAATTCCGGACAAAAACATTTATTCATAGGATAGTATTTATTTGTAATATTCTCAAGCCTATGAATTATGTATTGAGGACGTAGCGGCAAAGAATTTAAAGCTTCATCAAAATGCCGGTTTGTGTGCCTCGTTTCTACGTCATCAACTAAGGTTCCATGCTCCCAAGGTATGAATGTAATTATATTTATATAGGAGCTTGGAATAATTTGTATTGGGTGTTAGGTGTAATAAAAACAGCATTTTATTTTCAGAAAGAATCAAATAGAACTTTAATATAAGTATATAAAAGTTTTTGGGCCAAAATCGAATTTTACAAACTTTCTGGTCGTTCGTTAGAAATGTCGTTCGAACGAGTTTTTTCGTTCGAACCAGATTTCGTTCGAACGAGTTTTGTCATTCGAACCAGTTTCGTTCGAACGAGTTTTGTCGTTCGAACCAGTTTCGTTCGAACGAGTTTTGCCAACGACCCTAACTGGTCAGTCGTTCGATATGTCGTTCGAACGAATGTTCGTTCTAACGAGGTATCTAACGAACTTCTAACGAGCCCAGGCTGGTCGCTCGTTAGAAGTCTCGTTCGAACGAGAATCAAGTTCGTTCGAACGAGATTCCAGCGGGAAGAGTTATTTGGCAGTTTTTTTTGCAGTTTTTCCCCACTCCTCCACTTGGTTTTCAACCAACTTTTTTCATACATTATTATGTGCGGGAAACACATTTTCCAAGACAAATTTTCCATCCTAATACATCTCCTAGAGAGAGTTTGAGAGATCATATTAAAAAGGAAAATGTTCATGTTTGAGTGTTCTTTCAACTTAAAGAAAAATCTTTAAACACTTAGTTTACACCCATTGTTGTTTATTCCAAGTTCTATATATACATATCTTTACTTGGAGTTTTTGGCACCGGTTTTCTCTACCGAATTCAAGAGACGTTTCGGGTTTGCTTCTACACCCCATCACAAAGAAGACTTTTGTTGAGATTCTACCCACACGGAGAAAGGCTCCATGCTTGGGTGACGGTGACCATATAAAGTCCCATCGGTGGATTCCGAGACCGCGGTGGTGTTCCGAGGTTGTCCGCTAGGAAGAGGTTTCTACGAGGAGGAGCGTCGAGGCTTGAGAGGGATAGAGTCAGTCATTGTAAGTCTATCTGTCTTGTAATTGTAATTCCGTATCTAGTGGACTTGTGGCTAGGGCCGTCCGAGGTTGTTTCCCGTCTTGGGTTTTTCCTCGTACATCTCGGCGTAGTGTGACATTATTTATTTTATCTTGCACAATATTTTAGAATCCATGCTTAGGATAATTTCAAGATAAAATTTGGTTTAATTATCACACTCATTTAATTTGGGACTTAAAATAAATATTGGGTAAATTTGGTTTATTCAAGTCAGTTGCTAAAATTGGTTTCGCCTAACTTTGTTTAAATGAATAATCATGACTTAGGCAAATTCTAGGACTTGAATTATGTTTTAATTTGTTTTGAGAAATTAAAACTTGTTGTTATTTTTGAAAGTTGAACCATCACCCCTTTTACAACGCTTCCGCATCATTCATTGTGTTTATATAACAAGGAAATTATATATTTTTAATCGATTTAGATCTTTTTAATTGGCTTTTCAATAGTGATGCTTCTAAAAATGGTTTGGGATGTGTGCTAATGCAAAATGGAAAAGTAGTAGCTTAGGCCTCGAGACAGTTAAAACCACATGAGCAAAATTATCCAACCCATGACTTAGAATTAACAGCGATAAATTTTTCTCTTAATATTTGGAGACATTATTTGTATTGTGAGACTTGTGAGATTTATACCGATCATAAGAGGTTGAAATATATCTTTACTAAAAAAGAATTGAACATGAGACAAAGGAGGTGGTTAGAATTGATGAAGGATTATGATGTAAATATTCACTATCACCCGGGGAAAGCTAATGTAGTAACCGATGCTTTAAGTAGAATGTCTACACCAAATTTAGCATGTCTTATTACCATCCAGGGAGCTCTATTAAAAGATTTGAGAAGTATGGAAATAGATGTATGTATTTATAGCAAATGAGGAATAATCGTAAACTTACAAATACAACCCACATTGATGGAAAGAATTAAAGTTGCATAAGTAAATAACCCACAACTGAAGAAGATTAAAGAAGAGGTTATTGAAGGGAAGAGAATCGAATTTGCGATATGAGATGATATATTAAGGTTTGGAAATAGAGTGTGTATACTGGGTGATGCCCAACTAAAGAGACAGATTTTGGAGGAAGGTCATTACTCGAGATTCACAGTTCAACCTGGAAATACCAAGATGTATAGAGATCTTTGAGAAGTATTTTGGTGGAATAACATGAAAAGGGAGATAGCAGAGTTTGTATCTTAGTGTTTGATCTGTCAACAAGTAAAAGATGAACATAAGAAACCATCAGGATTATTATAACCTTTACCTATCCCTGAGTGGAAGTGGGAACATATTACCATGGATTTTGTGACAGGGCTATCAAGGAGTTCCAATGGTAATGATTCCATTTGGGTAATTATTGATAGGTTAACTAAATCTGCTCATTTTATTTCCATTAAGATTACCTATTCCTTAGAAAATATACGAGAAATTATTAAGCTTCATGGAACCCCAATTTCAATTGTTTCTGACCGTGACCCTAGATTCGCCTCACTTTTGGAAAAGCCTACAAGTATCCATGGGAACGAAATTGAATTTCAGCACCGCTTTTCATCCTCAAATAGACGGACAATCTGAGAGAACCATCCAAACCTTAGAGGATATGCTTAGGGCATGTGTACTTGATTTGAAGGGGAATTGGGATGATCATTTACCGTTAGTGGAATTTGCATATAATAATAGCTATCAAGCAAGTATTCAAATGGCTCTGTATGAGGCACTCTATGGTAGAAGGTGTCGTTCTCCTGCATGTTAGGAAGAAGTTGGAGAAAGAAAATTATTGGGACCAGAATTGATTCAGATCACAACAGAGAAAGTGAAATTGATACAAGACCGACTTCAAATCGCTCAAAGCCGTCAAAAGAGTTATGCTGACAATCGGCACCGACCGTTAGAATTCCAAAGAGGAGACTACGTTTTTTTACGAGTATCACCGAAAAAGGGAGTAATCCAATTTGGGAAGAAAGGAAAGTTGAGTTCAAGATACATAGGACCTTTTGAAATCCTTGAAAGGATAGGTGTCGTTGCGTATCGAATAGCCTTACCCCCTGAACTCTCTAGTGTGCATAATGTGTTTCATGTTTCAATGATGAAGAAATACATCCCTGATACAACACATATCTTAAGTCACGAGCCTCTTCAAGTTAGACAAGATTTGACATACATTGAGCATCCAGTGGAAATCTTGGACCATAAAGATTAAATATTACGAACTAAGGTTATTCCACTAGTCAAAGTATTGTGGTGGAATCATTCTGGTGAAGAAGTAACATGGGAGAGGGAAGATGAAATAAAGGAGCGATATCCATACCTTTTTGGAAATTAATGTAAGTAAAGTTTGGGGACCAAATTTTTTATAAGGAGGGCAGGATGTAACGACCCCATTTTTATATACTCATATATAGTTTGTTTTTGAAATTGGATCTCATTTATTATCTGATAAATGTTGTATTACTACAAATAGGATATTCTGGATTCTTAATTTGACAAAGCCTTTTTATTTTTATTTTTGAAGAATCAACTGTAAAATGGGTCAAATTGAAGTGTTATGGCACATCCTAAGCTAAGTGATAAGTTTTAGGGTAGAAAATGTAATTTTATGAAACTTTAGGGACTTGGTTTTAATAAAGAAAGTTTCAGGGACCAAAATAAAAAGGGCCTTTTCGTAAAATAAAATATTTTCAGGGACCTATAAGAAATATTGAAAATATATGGTATGAAATTACTAAAATGCCCTTAAGGTGCAAAATGACCCTTATACCCTTAATACCTTTCCACCTTGTGCTCGACACCTCGTTCTTGGTTTTGACACCTCCACCGTACACGTGTCATCATTAGAGGAGAAGCCAAAACATGTGTCGTCGTAGAGGAGAAGCTAAAACAAGTGTCGCAGTCCAGTGAAATAAGACTGCAAGACGCCTTTGTTACGCGACACGTCAACGCTGACTCGCCATTGTAAAAGCTTGGTCAGCATGGACACGTGTCAATGCCGTGATATCTTTGGAAAACTATAAATAGGGCCTTTGGGATAATTTGAAACTCACACCAATTTCCTTGAGAATTATAGAGAGAAGTAGTGAGAGAAAGCGTGGAAACGTTTAAGAAGAAGTTCTTAGGGATAATCATCTTAAGGTAATCTTAATGCTATAATGCATCTTTATAATTTTAATTTATTATTTTATAGCTTTACTTAGTAGTTATGCTGGTAAAATACACTAAAGGATTCACTAATAAAAACTTAAAATTTAGAACAAATCTAAGTTAATTTTATAAACTTGTTTGAAATTATACGCTTTTAAAAAAATGATTCTTTTTAAAGAAATTGCTCGTTATTATGGAATCCCATCTAAGTAATTCCAAAGTCAGGCCTGGTGAAGTTCTGTCTAGATGAGATGGTATTTAAGTGGTGCCCCTGTGACCCTCCATCTCTCTGGGAATGAATCCGAAAATGTTTTGTCTAGATGAGATGGTATTTAAGTGGTGCCCCTGTGACCCTCCATCTCTACTGGGAATCGACTGATGAGGAAGGACTATGAATATAATTCTTCAATTACGATTAATGAGTTTTAAAAGTTGACAAATGGGGATTCAGTAATCCTTTAAAAGAAGAAGTTATTATTAAACTATAGTATAAACTGGACCTTACAACGTGTACTTAAATCTTTATCAGATTAACGTGTGATCGAAGACTCAATACCAGTAAGTTTAACCTCCATTTTGGGTGAGTACTCTGACATTCCTTGTGTATTTTGATTATATGATATTATGCAAACTATATATATTTTGTGAGCTGATTTTATTCTCAAAATTCATGTGATACCGATGATTGATTCATTTGTGATATGTTTATATTTGTCCATATAAACATACCGATTAAAATGATTATTGAAAAGGATATTGAATATTGAAAATATGATTCGGCCTGAGGGACCTCTTTACTGACTGACCTTCCCAGCTGGATTATTGCTGGTGTGCCCCAAATAAGGCGTTGTGACAAACTAGTTCGATTGACCCTCAACTACCGGGGAATAATACGGTAGAAGAATACGTTATTAGAGTGTACTTGGCCATCAAAATGATATGATTGAAAGAAAAAGATATCACATTTGATTTGTTGCATTCGTCTTATTCTGAGCTATCCAATTGTGATATATATACTTTCATCTCAAAATATATATCTATTTACTACAAGTTCCTATCCATATATGCATATGCCTTCTCTTTTGACTTGAATAGGTATCTATTTTCTGAAGAACCTGGAATGCCTGGAGATTGAACCTCATTCGGCTTTTAGCTGATGTTGTATAAATAACCATTTTTCAGGAAACGTTTAGGCTTACGGACGGAACGAAAAGGGACTATATTGAAGATTTAGCGTTTAGAGATCTTTTTGTAAAATGTTTATTTAGAGCATGTCTGGCTCTCTTGTAATAAGTTTTAAAATTTCTATTTAGTTGTAACTCGTTGTTACTTTTAATATATACGAAGTTTCCTTTAGAAAGATCTGATGACGTAATTCCTTTACTTTCAGTATTTTACTATTCATAACCATGTGATCATATTTTCGTTGCATTTATTTAAAGAAACAATTAAATAAGAATATTTGTTGCCTTGGTGGCATGTCAAGATTATGGAATTTTATGTTGATGATCTGGTAATAAAGTCCAAGAAGGAGGCTGCTCACTTAAAAGACTTGAGAAAGGTGTTCACGCGGTGTAGAAAGTACAAGTTGAAGAGGAACCCCCTCAAATGTGCCTTTGGGGGTGATAAGTGGGAAGTTCTTAGGCTCCGTAGTGGATCAACAAGGCATTCAGATGGACTTTGACAAGTAAAAGGACATTCTCAACATGACAAGGCCTAAATTTGTAAAGGAGTTAAAGAGGTTCTTGGGGAAAGAGTTCTACCTGAGGAGGTTTGTGCCTAGGCTTATTGAGGTTACACACCCGCTGATGGAGTTACTGTGAAAAGGGACCAAATTTTTATGGGAAAACCACATCTGGAGGCCCTAAACCAGTTGAAAAATCTACTAACATCTTCCCAAATGACGATCCCTTCAAAGGCAGGTATTCCTTTACAAATTTATCTCATATCTACTGAAAGATCAATTGGAGCATTGTTCGCTCAAGCGACAAATGGTTTAGAGAATCCTATTTATTACTTCAGTTGAATCATACATGGGCCTGAGGACCGATATACTAGAATTGAGAGGCACTATTTAGCCTGTACAAAAGCTTAGGATTATATTGTCTTATACAATTAACATTATAGCTATATGTGATCCCATAAAATTTCTACTTGCTAAAACTGTGCTAATAGGCAGGGTCGACAAATGGTTCCTGATAGTTTCAGAGTATGATCTTAAGTGAGTGATCCCTCGAGCTATCAAAATCCACGATTATGCAGATCTGTTGGCCATATTCCCGTCTAGGACCTTCGAGCCACCAATTGAAAAACTTACAGGCGATGATCTTCAAGCCAATTATTTACAAGCCAATTTAGAAGAATGTAGTATTGAGTCTGACTCTTCCTCGGCTACAGGAAAAGGGGCATGAGTGGTCCTGATCAAAGGTGGAGAAGAAGTCCGACTATCCTTCAAGTTGGACTTCAACTTCTCAAATAATGATGCTGAATATGAGGCTCTAGTGGTAGGGCTATTAGAAGCTCTGTGAAGGGGCATCCAGACGCTTACAATAAAGGGAGATTCTAACTTGGTGGTAAATCAGGTGAATGAAGAGTATGCTCTAAAGAACATGAGTTTGGAACGATACTGAATAATTATACAGAGGTTGCTTGGACAGTTTCATGAAGTAAAAATCAAGTGACAACCTTGAACAATGAACATACATGCTGATGCCTACGCTATAATTGCCCAAAAGATTGCCTTCGAAGGAGATTCAACAATGATTCGAATTACTAAGAGGGTAACTCCCTCAACTGTAATCGAAATCCTTCCCACTGATGATAGAAATGATTGGAGAGGCAAGATAAGGAAGCAGTTTAAAACGGGGGAAGGACCACTAAGTTTGGTTGATCATGCACAATACTTTGCCACTGCAAGCAATTTATACTACAAAAATAAAAGGGGTTAGTTATCGAGATGTATAGATCCTGAGGAATCTGAGAGAAGGTTGAAAGAGGTGCATGAAGACAACTATGAGACCACAAAAATTCCTTTGTACCGAGGAATATAAAGAGTAAGCTACCTTTGGCCTACGATGAGGCAGGATGTACGGGAGGTTCCAGTTGTATTACCAAGATGCTGAATGAAATTTTATCAAGCAACCATCTGATTGGAGGCATCCATATGTTGACATGTTAGTAGATGGGGTTATGCCTACAAACAAAAATGATGCTACAAGGCTAAAGCGGAGAATATCCAGATACTATATTCAATAAGGGTAACTCTATCAAAGAGGTTATCATGACAAACCTCTGAGCTACATCAGGTTAGAAGAAGCAGAGGAGAAAAATACTCGATAAGGTTGCTCATAGAAAAATACTTGATTATTCATCATAAATTAACTGTGGCATACCCAAAGTGCAATGGGCAGGTAAAAGCTACCAATAAGACTTTGGTAAATATCCTAAAAAAGATACTGGAGGATTTTTTAGGGACTTGGGATGACAAAATATTGGAGGTTTTATGGGATTATATAATAAATCAGAAGAAACCTACAGGCTACACTTTTTTCTCCTTAGTTTTTAGTGCTGAAGCAGTCCTTCCAATTGAGTTAGAGGTACCTTTTGCTCGGTATAACTTGCGAAGCGCAATGCTTCCCCATTGTAGGCATGTAAAACTTGAAGCACTTGAGGAACACAAAGACAATGCAATGAGGTATTTCGAGATGTATAAAAAACAAACTGTCCAGATTTTATGACCAACTAGTAAAGCTAAGAAAGTTTTAAGAAAGAGACTTAGCTTTGAAGGCTTGCACGAGGCACATTCGAGGCCTCTCACTACCCAAGTTTAAGGAAAATTGGGAAGGACCATACATTGTTCAAAAAGCACACGACTTAGGTTGTTGCGAGATCTCGAAGGTTGAAATAATGTTAATTTCAAGTTGAATGACAAGTGGCTCAAAATTTATCATGTTTAACAACACTTGTTAGTTTACCTTCAATTTAGTTTACTTAATTTTTCGTCATTGTACTTTTTTGGGCATATATTACAAAGTTGTATGAGGGGATGTTTTCACAACTTATAACAGTGATTCAATCATGATATAATACAAATACATTATTGGATGAAATAGCCAAAGTTTTTTTCAATCACAAAGGTGATAACATATATGAAAGTTTGTCAACTATTCCCATTCAATTCAAGAAGGAAAAATGTTGTAATATAGGCCAAGCTGAGTAACGCAAGTTGAATTCTTACATCAGATTAATAAAAAAATGATGACAAGAGTTCAATAATCACTGGGGTCATTAATAATAAACCAAAAATTGAAGGAATCAAGTAGTCGATGGTGATTATGGGGCAGGATGGCTTCCAAATAGTTTTATTCACTAGACAAATCAGCCATATCTTTCTCATGTCGCTCTCTTCTTTATTTAAGACTATCAAGATCTACCTATGCTCTGGCTAAAGCTTCTCAACATGCTTGCACCTGTTCTTCTATCTTGATAATTTTTAGACCTACTTGTGATCTCCTCAATAATATAAGCTTACGAGCGGTTTGAAGTCTGTAAGCATGCATAGAACATGAAAAAATTGACTTTTTGAAAAGCCCTCATAAGTTTAACCAAAAAAGATACAGAGAATTCATCACACATGAGCAGGTTAATTTTACCCATCAGCTCCTTAATATTCAAAACTCTAAGAGATTAAAATAGAATGTTAAGAACCTCGCTCAGAACAGTAGCTAGCCCAAAGAGTCAGCAGATTATCATCACAGGTAGTGGTTGCATGTAGCGAGTAGTAAAGGTCGAGGGGAAACGATCCAAAAACCTTTTGAGAAACTCTCTCTGAAGGGTATTGAGAATATGAGGAAAATCATGGAGTATCTACATTACAAAGACAATAGGACCAACCTTAGGAGGATACACACTAAAGTCTCTATCACTTGCCGATGGGCATCTTGTGTTTGACGCATTGTCACCCTCTTGAAACAGGGGCACAACTGTTCGAGATGGTTCCCCAAATGTTTGTCTTACAACAAGAAAAACACCCAACCCCATCGCGTCCTCAAAGACTGCATATTCGATAACTTTTTCTTCATGAGCAACCTCCTGCTCCACTTACTGATCAGTTTATCGACATGTGCTGGTTTGCTCAATTTCCACCTGAAAAAAATAAGGCATACACATGCCAAAGTTATGGGCTTGATGGTTGGTCAAAATGAACCTTTTTAAGGGAGATTAAAAGTCCTATATTACTAGGCATGACCCTTTCTAAGGGAGATTAAAAGTCCTAAATTACTAGGCATGACCTTTTTTAACAGAGATTAAAAGTCCTATATTACTAGGCATGACCCTTTTTAAGGGAGATTAAATTCCTATATTAATATGCATGACCCTTTTTAAGGGAGATTAAAGCCCTATATTACTAGGCACACTCGACCCTCATTTACGGTAGATTAAAGTCCTATATTACTAGGTATGACCCTTTTAAAGGGAGATTAAAGTCCTATATTACTAGGCATAACCCTATTTTAAGGGAGATTAAAGTCCTAGCTTGCTATGCATGTTTAAAAAAGTTTATTGGACAAATTTATTCCAATATGCTGGAAGTTGCTCGAATTATCTAGAAAAAAAGAGAGGTAACAACAAGGGAAGTTATAGTTGTTCTTCAACAACTGGAAGGGAAGGTACTAGTACAACAACATAAGGAACCACTTCCTATACCAACTCGTTGGGTATCTTTCCACCTTGCTATGGAGCCACTTCCACAAGACATTCCCTCTAAAAAACATCAATAGGATCATTTTATTCCTGAGTCCATTCCAAAGGTACCTCCTTCTCCACGACAACACTCAAAATAGCATGTCCCGAGGCAAGTTCTAAGGGCACTCCACTCCCAATAATAATGTCTTCAACTTCCTATGTTTCAAGGATAGAAGGCCTAAATAAGTGGACCAAGACTAACTTGTTTACTATAGCAGGAGTGGGAACAAGTACAATGGCTCGAAATAAATTCTCAGGACTAGTCTCAGGAGAAAGGGCCTGTAATAACAAAGAAAGTAAGGAGAGAATCAGTTAATAAACTAAATAGACAATCACCGCATGAAATTACAAAATATCTAAAACTAAAAATCTTTACTATTGAAGTCGTCCCATCAGTGGGGGGTTTACCGTCTCTAATCCAATGTTGTCTTCCTGTTCCTCCTCCTGAAGAAGAGCTTGATATCATAAGAAAGAAGAGTTAGGAGAATAACCATTACTTGACCCATTATCATAAATGTCTTCATTTGCCCTTAAGGGGGAGTTTACAATTACCTCGGGTACATTAGGGGCATATCCACCCATTATTGGGATCTCTGGAGTTGAGGAAAGTGCTTCAGTAATTTTTTCCTATAAAATAGGCTTAGTTTCACCAATAGCGGTACCTTTTGGGGATATCATAATAATCATCTATCTGTGGATAGAAAGCGAGGAGTTAGCAAATAAAGTAAGAGAAAATTACATAAGTTACGAGTGGGAAAACATATATATATACCTCCTAATAAGTGGAAATATCCTCCAAAATGGTATAATCCTGAGGAGATGATGAAGGTTTCTCTGAAGAATATAACTTGTGCAATTTGCTCACCCGATGTAGTAAGGAAGAGTGTTCGGGCGTTCCTTCCTCTTTTTATTCTACCTCAGTTGCCACCGCCTCCTCACTTTCCTCATCATCTCCTTCATCTTTTTTCTCATCTTCTGCCTCAACCGATTCTTCCTCGAGCACTACCTCCATATAGCTAGTCGCTCGGTCGACCAACCTGCTATGTTTTTTTGCTACCTTTACCAATAGGAGGAGTAAAAAATATACCCCACGCAGACATAGAGACCGTTATCTCATCTCTATCGATGGCTAAATAGCTGACCCACTAACTGGCTAACTCCGTGTGTTTTTTATCAACTTGTGCAGCTAGTCAGGGGCAATAGACTTGTTAGGTGAAGATTTTACAATAATGGAGGGTATATGAGTCTTCTTGGCTTCCTTTATTTTCTTGGCGGATAACTTCCTTTTGAACCTAACAGCTACCCCATTAGAGGTAACCCAAGGGGTGTCTTCCTCCATAACATCCATCGATGGAGTAAGGGAACCAAAAGTCCCCTCGCCCAATTGCAAAACTTATGCCCGGCCAAAGTTGGTATCTCTTTAGGAACAATATCATTGAGGGTGCTTAAGAGGAATCGATAACTAGCAGTAGAACAAGCCCTCAGACCTAACTCCGTTGGAGGGCTGACAAAGGATGTTCCTTTGACATCTGCCCAGTTGATTGGGACAAAAAATAGAGAGTTAAAGTTAAGACCTACCTCCTCGAAAAGCTTTACTGGTAATTCGCGGGTTACCTGGGTACTTGGAAGAAAGGTCCACAATAATAGAAGTAAGAAAATTCCTACAGGCAAATAAAGAGTTTGACATTTTCTCATGGGTAATGTGGCTGAACATGGGAACACCCTGATCATAGTCGAACTGCATGGCTATTTGGTTGGGTGAGTAAAGGGAATAATATGAGGACCACTCAGTATAAGAGGGCATATATGAGGGTATAAGAACAAGAGTAATTTTACTCTAGGGAAAGTTCCTTGCATAGTCCTCGACATCAGGGGTAGTCGGCCCAACTTTTTCATCGAAAAAAGAGTTTGTAAAATACTGACTAACACCAATATATGGGCGGAACCTGAACTTTTTAACATTATCAATGAAAGTTTGGAATGACTGGGCATAAAGGAAGGCAGTCAGAAGGATATGGTTTACATAATTGGAGACATCAAAACGACTAATATTGCATGTTGAATCGTCCTGCACACGATCGAGCCAGGTGTATAAGGAGCCCAAATTTATGGAAGCTAATGGGATTTTCACTTTAAAGGCCATCTGAATGACCATATTAATCAGATACTTCCCCGGACAGTAATGAGGCTTCCCAAGAATAAAGATCTTAGAAAATATTACCCATATGTAATTTACTAACTCGATGTGTGACCCATAAACACTTCCACTAGGTAGCATCTTAGCCACTTGTTCGCCTTTTGGATCCCTCATCGCAGCCTCTCGAGCCTTCACACTGGGTTTATCCTTATTGTAAAAGAAATAATGAATTACCTTAGAAATGTGCACTTGTTATAAGACACCATGCATTTATTGACCGCCTCTAACTCGGTTCGAGTGGCTGCGTCAGCACTAGATATACCCTCCTCAAAGAATGTCTCAAAACCGATAGCTTCCAAGACATAAAGCTCATAGATATCCTCTAGGGTGATAGTGAATCCCCCTTAGATGGTAATAAAGGTGTGGTTCTAGTGGCTTCATCGATAAATTAAAGTGCAAAGTGTGTCATTATTTTTAGCAAGTGTGAGGTCACCAAACTAGTAGGTGGACGACAGACCTACCACATCCAGTTTGGATTCATACTTGCCATAAATGTATTACATCCAGGTTCCCATCCCCTTTCAAGAACCACAAAATGGATTCAAACTCCACGTTTGAATAGGGGAAATCCTCCTTTTTAATTTTGAAGCGGGTAATGGTGCCAGTTGATATGTAAGAAAAGTCCTAAATCATATCGCTCTCATCCATAAACAGAGTTACCTCCTCCTTAGAAGTAATTGTGCCCGAATATTAATCGGCAATGAACCAGAGTGGCTCGACTCACCAAAATATGGGGCACGATGATAACAGACCCACTGGTTCTGATGGAATTGAGTTCGGGGGGTGACGTTCCTAGCAGAGGGAATTTTCTTAATAATAGGATCCATTGATGAACAAATAAGGTTAGAGAAGAAAAGAAGGGGAAGTTTTTGCAAAAAAGCAGAAGAATAATGATGTCTCATCTTTCTCTCTCTAAAAAAGCAAAATTGCAGAAAACCCTAAGGGTAAAAAAACCTGAGGCTAAATATCTGCCCTTTTATAAAGGACAAAAGGTTATAGATAAGGAGCCATGGTGTCAGTATCCCAGGCACGAGCAACTGTGTGTATCCAAGGAACAATGAATGACATAAATTTATCTTAGGTGGCTACGTATGAAGTCCCTCTCGTGGCTCATACACGTTCGTGGTTGCACATATTCAGATTTGATAATGATTATTGCAAACTAGCAACACATGATGTGCCTTGCGTGAGACACAAGCACAGACCCAATCATGCCACATGTGTGGTGGGGGATGAATGTCAATTGTAATTAATGCAAAGCAACGACAACAATGATAATGTTGGAAATTCAAATGTTGCAATAAAAAATAATCACCTCTCCTTGGGAAATAAGTCGTCTTGGGAGAATTTTGAAAAAACTATTTATTCTTCCCTAATGATTTGAATAATCTCCTCTACACAAAAGTACAATGTGTTGCTCCTAAGATATCCACATCGCTGAGCTCAATGGTTTCTCAAAAATAAGCTAGCTCTAAGATAAAAGTGGTTCAAAGATTTATAATAATATTTCCTATAAATATTTCTTCACCCGATAAACAAATATCTCTACAAAAAGGCAAATGTAGGGGAGGTCCAAGTCAAGATTGATTAGCAAGGATGATCTTTCACTAAATGAAGGATTAATGACAGAGTAAAGACTAAGCATCTCAAAGGACCTTCCACAGAGATCAAGACCATTCGAAGGACAATATATTTATAACAAGAATTATGATGTACTTGGACTTTCCTTGTAATTATCAAATTTACTTCATAAAGTTTATGAGGTTAATCGGTACTCTCGAGGGACCATGTCTGGAAAGGCATGGGAGAGATTACATGCTTTATTGAATAACCTCATTCTAGGAACCTCGCAGGGATTTGGTTGGGAGGATTGGGAGAAAGGAAATGTTGGGAAAGAAATACCCAACCCCCACAGCACACTTTGCCTAAACCTTGGTTTGTACAAAACACAGTTGAATAGATGCTCGAGTTACCATATCTCGTGGAACCTCCTTGAGGGACATCAAACAAAACATTTTTTCAAAGATAGCCTTTGATTCATCACATAAAGTTCATAGGATGCTTGAGCAACCATCAGTCGAGAAAACTTTGTTTGATGAACCACTTTTTTGATTGATGTGACAATACATCCTTTACAGATTGAGGTTTACCAACTTTATGATGTCATGGCATCTGACATTAGAAGCTCTAGGAAATAGCACTCAAGTGAGTTTTATCCTAGGATATAAAGCTTATTTAATGAGCTTGTACCTTCTAGCCATCTTAGGATGGACCTTTGAGCTGCCACATCCCATCCTAATTAATTCCACCATACCTCTGATAGGCTAAACAATTTTCCCGCCAAAATATCATATCATGTGCATTTAATGCACTATCTTCAACATTAATAACACGGTATCTCTGCATTAATTATAGTCAGTCCATTTAATGCCAGTAAGCTCACTTGAGTGACCTGGCTCCTATATAAATACCCCAGCAACATAGTTTACACGGATGATAATCTGAACCAAGAATTTCTATTGAGGTTTCTATAGAAAAAAGTGTTTTCTGTGAAATCATTATTGTGTGATTATTCCCTTTGCCTATATTAATATCATTCTTGAGCATTCATTGTGCCGGGAGGTTACTGCCTTGCCATTATTGTGATAAGGGTGCTTATACTTCTCCCTCTGACCAAGTTACTTACGCGTCTCATCCAGTTATTGCACTTTAAAAGCATTTATGTTGTAAAAGACTTCATTTAATACAAGCTTGAGTACTGAATATTGTTTTGTCTTTGACATACATCTATTGTCATTTCTTATTATTTCTTAGCACTAATCACGATCTCAATAAGGGTTTATACCTCTCTTAATACTAATTTTATTTTTAAGAACCTGCATCGTACAATTATAATATCATAAGGATAAAATAAGAAAATTCAAAGAAAAATAATAATAATAAACTATATTAAAATGAGTTTTTCATAAAAAAATAAGAATGCTCAGAAAATTCTGAATAACCTCTGCACAGATGTAAAACTTAATTCTGAACAATTTTTATGTTTTACATTTTCTAAATAAAACTCATATAATGCTTGTTTTGGGAACTTTTCAATTAAGGCAATATGCCTATTTTTGTCGGCTATCAAGTATGCAACTTTGTAAGGTTATTTTTGGATGGATCCTCTTGAGTTTTAACCACTTTCTTCCACCTTTGGACCCTTTAGGCATTAGTCTAGCAACCCCTAATGAGTAGGGGTCATGGGAGATGGATATGCGGCATATAGGGCGCTGCCTACCCCATTTCCTCTCTTATATGCAGAGTGAAAATATGCATTTAGTCAAATTCGAAAATACACCTTCTTTTCACCATTTTAACTCAGCAAGAGGTTATTTATTCTTTATATAATTCACTCATACTATCCCACACAATTATCCTTCTATAATCAAGGGTTTTTAAGTGTTATAGATGTGTTATTTTGGGTGTAAAAGAGGACTACTAGAAAAATTAAAATTCAAAAAGTTTTGAGCTTATTGGATTTTCTTTTCAAATTCTTCTCCAAAGTTATAATCTTCAAGAGGAAAGGGTTTTACACTATTTCCAAGTTATAAATCAATCAAACTATATATATATATATATATATATGATTTATATGACTATTTATACTTATTAACATATATATGAATATATGTTCATAAATATGTGATAAAAATGGAAAAAGTTGAAGTTTGATTTGAGTTAAAATTTTAGAATGTTTAAAAAAGTTATTCCTCATAAAAATCATGTTTAAACTAGTTATTTCATGTCAAATGATGAGATGGAATTGGTGAAGAAATGTAGGATGTATATATGAGTTTATTTGATATAAATCATTTCATTCATGAAGAAAATCATATGTAGTTATGGAAAATGAGTTTAATATGTTGGGAATAAATTTGAACAAGCCTTGGAATATGAAAAAGTAATTTCGAAAAATATTAGCATATTAGTCACATAAAATGACGCTACTTCATATGAAGAAAGTTTAAGAAGATTAAAGTTGAAAGGACTAAAATTGAAAATAGTAAATTATTGAGGTTAAAAAAGTCAATATAGTAGTATTTAAACATAATATGAAAGGGATACAAAGTCTAAAATGAAATTTTCTCAATTTTTAAGAATAAGTTTTGAAATGTTAAAAGTGTAGTTTTTAGGCGGAAAACATCATTTTATGAAAAGTATGGATTTAATAGTACTCTTTGCAAACATGAATGTTATTTTAGAAAGTTGGTATTAAATGGAATAATACACATAAAATGATAAGAGTTAACAAATTGGACATATAAGGCTGCAAATAATAAAAGTAATGTTTTAGTACAAAAGTGTCGTTTTGTGTCAAATTTGGGCTTATGAGAAAATTTTCCAAACTAAATGACTCTAGTTAAAATAGTTGTAATTTACGTGGTGGAAACTCATATTTTATAAAGAAAAGAGGAAAATGAGCATTTTTTGGCAAAGTGTATACAATGCAAGTTTATAAGTGTGCATGAATAGTGAAAAATGCATTAAAGTATAAAAATGGGTATTTGAATTCAAAGGTTAAGTTTCACAAGAAATGATAAATAAAGTTGTTTTTAAAGATGAAATACCGATTTAAAGGGAAAATAAGAACGGATTTTTGATAAACTGTGAAACTTGAAAATTAAGTCTTGGGACTAGTCTCGTCCTATGTACTTGGCCTCATCGGCAATTAAAAGGCAAATGATGGAAAAAAAAGGCTTAAAATTGGACAAGATGAAAGAAAGGAAAAAGGGTAGCAATGATGTAACAAGTAAAAGACACTAAGAGGTAACTGGAAAATTTAAAGAGGGCTTGGAGCACTAGGGTGCGGCTTAATGCTTAAACCCAAAAGCACTGATTTTAAGACTAATCATTTATAATTGCTCGTAGCTTAGAAATTTTGGCATATCCTGTTACAAACCCTAGCTTCAAATCGAAGACTACATCTGCATTTGCCTCCACGATCTTTTAAGACTTGTTAGTGATCGAGCATCATTTCCGAATTTCTCATTACGAACGTTTGACAGAGTTATAAGAACTAGTGGTTTTTAATTCTTAGTCAAATTATATTTTGGGATGATTGTTGTTTTAAATTCGAGGCATTATTCTAAAATAGATTTTTAAAATATATTTTTTATTATTTTTAATCTCGTTAAAACGAGATCACCTTTTTGTTAGAACATGCTTCAAACGATTTGTATTCTGTTCAACAGAACCAAACTCACTTGAAGTCCATTCAAAGGATGTTAGAATGAGAATGTCTTCTCATTCAAATGAAATGGCACTTGGTTAGAACAAAACCTTGTTTTCATTTGAACGAGGTCTCATTTTCGTTCAAATGAGATCGCCGCCTTGAAATTTAGTTTTTTCTATAAAGGTTTCTTTTAATTTAATTTCCAAGGATTCTTGGCAAAAGGGTATTTCCAATACCTATTCCAAAAGTTTTCCTTTTTGTGTTTTACAAAACAGTTTTCGTTTACAAATCATTCATCCCTCTTTTATGATATGTTGAAATATTTCAAACCATAGTTTCCATAAACATATCAAACCCTTGTAGATATCTGCTCTACTATTGACCTTTATGGAGTTGAGACTCTACGATTGAAGATGAAGGCTAATTGGTGCATACCGAGGGAAGACTACTTCCCGTGAATAGTGATGGACTTTACCGTATTCTCTAAAATATTTGAAGACCCTACGAATTATAATTAGTGGAGTTAAGTAGTCTGTAAGTTGGTCATATTTGTTAAACTCTTTACAATGTTGAATACTAGGTTTTACCCGAAAAGGATTTTTCCTTACTTCTTCTATATCTTTGGTTTGATTGTGTATTTGATCAGTATTTAATTTGGACTTCATCATCGCATGCAAACCTAATTGGTAATCAAGATAAAAATTAGTTAAAATTTGAATTTGTGTGTGCGTAACCTAATATACGAACTATCCATATAAATTGTGCATTTTCAAATTGGTATCAGAGCCAGTTACACTAAGTTTTCATGGGATATTTTAAAATGACTGTATGGATAATTTGTATAATAGGCTACCTGTTTTTGATGGGTTTAATTATGCTTTTTAGAAAGCTTGAATGAGGTCGGCTTTGAAAGTGACTGACGAACGTGCCTAACTTGTTTGTGAAAGAGGGTGAACACCACCCACTTTGACCAATGACGATGTCATACATCCTAAACTAGTCACATTATGGATGGAGATTGAACTAATATGAAATAATTTTAACTCTCGCGACTTAAGTGCCATTTCTGAAGCCTTCACCCCTGACGCGTTTTGCTACATCATGATGTGCACAATGTCTAAGGAAGTATGGGATACCCTCCAGGTCACTCATGAGGGTATCGACGTTGTGAAAGCTTATAAGCTACAAAATCTCACCACACAATTCGAGACCATTACTATGCTAGAGTCTGAGTTATCTGATGAATTTTATGCACGATTATCAGAAATTGTTAACTTTAGTTTTAATTTGGGTGAGAAAATTCCGCATTGTGAAAAAGATTTTGAGATCCTTTTCATCTCGATTTATTCCTAAAGGTACTATTTGTACCTCGTTAGAAATTTTAGATACCCTTAGATTAGAAGAACTTGTAGGAGACCTTTAAACTTATGAAATCGACATGTTTCCCAAAATTGTTAAATCTAAGGAAAAGGGAATTGCTTCAAAAGTTCAATCTAAAAAGAAAGAGGTGGGTTCTTCTGATTTTAAGTATGATTTTGACTTAGACGATCGTGTCCTTTTTGGAAAAAAAAAATTTAGGCCACAAAAAGAAAATACTTCCAAAGAAAACAAAAGTTTTGAGAAAGATAATAAGTATAAATTGGGCAAGAATTTTTTTGAAAAGGCGAGATGAGATTACCCTAAGAAAGATGAGGAGAGATGTTATGAGTGCGAGGGTAAGGTTCACAAATCTCATGAGTGTTCTACAAGGTTAGAGAGATAAGGCAAAGGCAAGATACTTTCAATGCCACACTTAGTGATAGAGATTTCGAGTTGGTGGATTCTGGGAATGGATCATCGCATGGACATAACTTCACCGCGTTTGTGGCTAGTCATATTGGTATTTCGAGTATGTATTATGCTTATGAGTATGGTTCTAAATAAGATGAACTTGATAGTGAGTCTAGTCATTCTAGAGAGAGTGAGTGAGGTAAAGTTTTGAGTGAGGGAGAAAGTGACCTATAACGTGCTTACGCCGAGCTTTACGCTGAGTCTTTTAAAATAAAAAAGCAAAATAAAAGTTGCGCTTAGGGTGTTTGCTTTAAAGAAGGATTTAAGAGAGTCAAGAGAGAGTGAGTAATCGGTTAAAGTGATCTTTGGGGAGAGATTAATTTTGGTGAAAAGGGAAAATGATGACTTGATTAACAAAGTGGCTAGTCTTACGAGAGATCTTCAATCTTCATTGGACACTCGTGAGAAACTTGATGCCCTTGTATCACAACTCGAGAAATATCTCGAACACACCCGAAAAGTCAAGGTCACTATAGAGGATACATCAAAAAGGGTTGGAAAGATGTTCCTCGGTCTTGCTTTAGGCTTTAGGGAGAGGCAAGGAATAGGTTACAATGATGCATCCACTTCCCAAGATGCACTAAAATCGATTCTTAAATTTGTGGTAGATACTTATGGGCCTCGACTTAGACACAAGATAAAGTTCAACTTAAACGAGAAAACCAAGGTAGACCCAAACAAGTCTATGTATTCACCTATTGCGAAAAGAGAGATCACTTTAGGAAATTTTACTTCAAGTTAAGGAGAACTTAATGTACACATACTCTACACATCGCTATAGTGGCTTTTCTAGTTTAGAGAGCAGTTTGAGTTCCTAGTCACGACTTCTCAAAAGTTCAATGGAAGAATTTCAAAGGATGTCTATGCCTTTTGATAAGGCTTCCAATGCTACGACTAGAGACAATAACGATAAGGGCAAACAAAAGGTTAACTCCATTTGGGTACCTAAGAAAGACTATAAGGTCCTTATTATTCACGGTGCTCTTAATGTTAAAAATACTTCCCAATGATATTTTGATAATGGATTCTCTAGGCACATGACTGGTGACAAGTGATATTTTACCAACCTTGTGGATCACAAGAAAGGCAAAGTCACATTTGGATATGGGAGTAGGTCTAGTATTTTAGGACGTGGTTGCGTCAAAATACCCGAATTTCCTAAACTAAATAATGTGTTGTACGTTAAAGAGTTAAAATAAAACTTGATTAAAATAAGCTAACTTTGGAATGCACACTTTACGATAAAGTTGATCGGTCCGAGTGTAACATATATGATCAATCCGGTGAACTATTACTTCAAAGAGTGAGGACTGATGAAAATTTCTATGGTATCATTCCCACATCCTCCTTTATATCCAATAATGCCACGGTCTCCTCTATGGAACTTTGGCATCAATGAACAAGTCATGCAAACTTTAGAGATATTATGAGATTAGTAAATAAGGACCTAGTTCGTGGCTTACCATTTCTTCGGAAACCAACTTCCCCGATTTGTGGTCCTTGCCAATAAGGAAAACAAATACAAAGTCCCCATCAATAATTGAATACCATTACCCCTTATCGTGTGTTGGAGTTGATAATTATGGATCTTATGGGTCCTACTAATACGGAAAGCTTATGTAGTAAGAGATACGTTCTCGTGATGGTCGATGGATTTTTAAGATACTCCCTCATGGGGTTTCTTAGTGTAAGGACATATTTTATATAGTCCATACTTTGTATTGAGTATGTCGTATACTGTTATACCGTCGAAAAAAGTTCAAGATCTCATATGAAACAAGTCTGATCCGAATATCAAGTATTCTTCAACAATAAGCCTCGACAGGATTGACTTTGGTAAGCTTGTGTTTTTAATCCCTTAATGGTTCATTATAAATGATGGGATATTTTTTCTACAAAATTTTCTGAGTGTTAGGGCATTCTTTTTCGTCAAAATATTTTTTCTATGTGTTGTGTCGGACTGCATTTAAATATTATTTTCTCGCTCCAATCGTTCGAGCGAGATATCCACGTCATTCAAACGACAAAGGCATATCGCGCAAATCCGTTCGAGCGACAGCTAGTTCGTTCGAGCGACATGGTGTTTTCGTTTGAGTGACCTACCCACTCAAATTCTCTATAAATAGGATTGTCCAACTCCATTTTTAGCAGAAGACGTGAGAATTTTTTATACACAAAACTGCTTTGGCAAAATACTTTGTCTTATCACTTTTAAGGTTTTAGTCCTTTGGTTTTCAATTCACAACAATCCCAATTACTTTATGTGAATTGTTTTGTAACCCAAGAACACAGCTTTGTGAAGTTTCTCTTGTAGATAAGATCTCTACTATTTATTAAGTGCCACTTAAGGGAGGTACTGGGCTGACTGACTGCTCGTCAATAGGGAGTACTTGTCGGTGTTCCAGGGCCGACTGAAGTGCGATTTGTGTGGAGTTGCTACGGAATTCCATAACCGATTTAGGTTGCGGCCTATGTGGGTTTTCTGAGGTTAATCCATTGTCGATTTCATTTTAACCATTTTAAGTATTATAGTGAAATAAAAGGTTTTACCCGGAAGGTTTTTGTTCTTGAAATCTACGTGTCAGCAATTATTTATATTGGTTTGATTTATCCACACGTAGTTGCATGTTTTAGGGCTGAATAAAATTGGATTGAAAATTGACACCGATTAAATAAGGTTAACTTGAAAATTTGTGAATTCGGTTTAATCGCTATCACACATAGATTTTACACTTAGAGAAAAGTTTGATGCAGTTGATTAACTAACAACCAATATCCTGAAACGGTGTTACTATTATTAGAATGCATAGTGACAACCACACTAAGTTTAAAAAAGATGGAGTGGATAACAATTGTAATGGAATGGGCATTAAACAAGAGTTTTCAGCTATTCGTACTCCTCAACAAAATGTGATACTTGATAGGAGGAACTAGATGAAACGAGAGACAGCTAGATCCATGCTTCTTGGGAGAAACGTGTCTAGACTTTTTGGGCAGAGGTGGTGAGTACCTCATGCCATATGGTAAATAGGGTATATCTTCATCCATATATTTTACACACGCCATACGAGTTTTTGTCATGGAATAAACCTAACCTATCGTATTTTCGTGTCTTTGGGAGCACTTTTTACAATTTGAGAGATAGAGACAACTTAGGAAAGTTCGAATCTCGAAGTGAAGAGAGGATATTTTTAGGTTATTCATCATCGAGTAGGGCTTATATAGTGTTTAACTTTGCAAGATCTAAGGTTATGGAGTCAATAAACGTCACGATTAGAGATAATGAGCCACTGTTATTTATTGACCCTAGCCTCGAGTGTAAGGAAGATGCACCCCTGGTGACAATCATATCGTTCCTAGTACTACCTCGGTGCACCCCACTCTTGATTTAGAGGATCCACCCTCTTGGGTTCGAAAGAGTCATGACTCCTCTACTATACTTCGTGATCCCATATTAAGTGTTAAGACTCGCACTCAACTTGAGAATATGGTTAGCTATTTTTTTCACACTGTAACACCCCGTAATTTTGAGGATTTAACATTTAATTATTTTAGGGAGAAATTAAATTATTTAAATTAGAGAAGCCTAAATTTATGATTTGGAGAATTTATTTGAGTGGAAAGAATTAATTATGATTGGCGACTTTAAGATCAATCGTTCAAATTATTGTGTGTTGCATTTTTGAGGTCGAAATTTGAGAATGTTATAAAGTATTTAGGATGACAATTCAGAGTTCACTGTTGAGTCCAGAGGGGTCGAGATAGTCAGAAAAGAGTACATGGGGGTAGTAATCGGGTCTCGGGGTATTTTTTGGGCATAATCGGGCCCACACGGGAGATTTGGGCCATTTTAATTAGGCCCATATGACTAAAAACGTGATTAGGGGTTTTAAACCTAATTGAGGGAGTGTTGAACGACAGTTAACACAACTCTAAACTTAGGTATTTGATAGAGAAACAGAGGAAGTAAATCAAGAACAAATTGGGGACTTTTTGGAGACATATCGATGGACAAATTGGGTGTTATTCATCAACCCTTTCTCTGCACCAACGGATCAGAATCTACGAACCATTAGAGGCATATGTTTAACTTGCTGTGATGTTTATTTATGATATCCAATTCATATTTTTGTGATGTGTAAATCAAAATTCATTTTGGGTGTAAAAGGATACAAAAAGGGGAGTTTTGTATATTAAACACTTGAATGAAATTAATGGGAAATTAATGTGGGAATTCATTGTGTTACATAGTTCTGAGATAATTTATTCAGATGTGAAAACCCAGTAGAAATTTATGAATGAATTTGGGATAAATAGATGAAATTGGGACTGAACGAGTAAAGACCCGAAAATTCCCCAAATTTGGAAAAGTAGAGATTTGTGAAATTTAATTTGTGTCTAAGGTTCTAGGGGAGGTCCTAGTTAAGTTCCCATATGATTAAAATGTTCTGTATGCTTGAGATGAACCATAGACGAGTTTGTAGATTAGAGGAATTAGTTAATGGCAGAAACAGGAAGTCGGAGAAGATGAAGACCTGTTCGATCGATCTATTGATGGCTGGGAATTTTTGACAGTTCGACCTTGGGAGTTTTACGTGGGATTTTCTTTTAGTTTAATTGCCACCAAGTCTAATTAAGGGAGAAAATTTAATTAGGGAATTTAATATCCTCACAATTATAGGGGCCTATAATTGGTAGTGGTGGGGTAATTAAGTGTAACACTTACGTATGAATTTTGAGAATAAATTCTGAGAAATGAAATAACGAACTGGGTGAATAAGTTCGGGTATAGTAATAGGGCGACACTACTCGCTTAAATTAATTATGGATGAAAACTAATTAATTCGGAGTTGGGGATTAGGCTCGGGTAGTATATTAATATCGGGCCACGAGAGCGAGCCTGAGTATATTGGTTGGGTGACACAAAAAATAATTTAATTAATTAATGTGTAAATTAATTAATAATTAGAGTTGGACCATAAACTCGAGATACTAAGTATAGGCTAGTGTTACGGACTCAGTACAAGGTAATGCCGGGATATTTTATATTTTTATATATACAGTGTGTGGTAGTATATACATGGTGTGTGCTTATAAATATCAGTGATTACATATCATTAAATACACTCTAGTGCTATTAAGGGAGGTTGCGCGAAGTGGGTGAATCCCCTAGCTTGAGGAGTAGGGCGAGTATAACCCCAGGACACAACGTCCGTTATATAGGTGAGGGGTTATCTCACTTTCAGGGAAGGAATATGACCGCCTCCATTATGTTTATATTTTTGGCCAAGTTAGTGAGCGATTCTGACTTGCGGTAACTAGGTTATGCGAGTGCACCTAGTGTGATAGCACTTTAGAGAATACATCGGGGGAGTTATTACTCGGGAGGATGGGTTATATTTATATTCAACATATGTGTGAATGTTGTAATATGGTTCTACGTATATAATGGGATAAATAGTTATATACGGGTCATTAAATACATGAAGTGAATTATAGTATTATATTTGGGTTATATTCACATTCAACATGTGTGATTGTTGTAAGATAACTGTATGTACATATTGGGGTGAATAATTATATACGGGAAATTTAAATACATGGAGAAAAGTGTATTATTTATCTAACAAGTGGATGTTACATGTCTTTCAAGGAAAGATGATTAACTAAGTTAAGGCGATAAATAGCTTAAAAGTCATACATTAAAAGTACTCGGGATTGAGTAGGGTGGTTGACATTAGTTATATCAAGTATCTAGTTTCAAGGTAGAGGACTAGGTGGGATATAAAGAAGGTGTTAGGTGTGAACATTAGTTGAGGGTTGAGTCTGTCCTCAAGGGAGTGAGACACTAACTAAAATATGAAGCGCATTCATGCATATTTTATTACTGCAAGTTAATCATTTTCTAAATGTTTTTAAAATGTTTTGGGTTCCAACCGTTGCTATAAAATTATTTTCAAAACCTTTTAGGTGTCCAGCTACAGGGATGCCAGACTTGATACTCTATTCCAGGGACACGTAGCTGCGGCATATGTGGATGCTAGAAGGAGCTTGGATTAGACACACCGTTCATTCTTTCCTAGAGTAGGAACCATCTATCAGTTTTAGTTTACTTAGGGCTTGTCGCCCAGAATTTTCAGTTGTAGTTTTAAGATTTATTTATTCTGTTGTTGGACGATTGTTATTGGATTTTTTTTTGCCGATGGTTTATTCGGCAAGTAGTTCATTTATTTATTTATTCAGTCGATTTGGATTCAATCATTGTGTGTGTCTCTTATTGTATATTTTTGCATGTTATTACTTGTGTCTAAGTAAAAAGAAAAAATTGGCACCGATTTTTTGGAATACTAGGTGGTTAGAAAATTTTAAAAAGGTTTTTGCTAGTGATGCTAAGAATGATATAGGACTGATCACCGGGTATTTTATTAGGCGGGGTGTCACAGATGGTATCACATCATCAGGTTCTAGTGTCCTTAGGATCTCTGCGGCTTTTCATGTTTCAATTTAGCATCCTTTGATGTAGAGCCTTATGATAGGATTATTGTATTCCTCTACGTATGCGACTTACGTTCTTCTGCTATCAAGTATAGTTGATGTGATTCATATACGAGTTCGATTGGGCATTGTACATCGACCAATTTTGGACGACCATTGAGGGCAGTTAGAAGTATTGCAGGAGGAGAGGGGAGGCAAAAAATATAGAGTATTCATGGAATAGGATAATCACTCGGGGGCAGTAAATTTCCCCAAACACTTTTGTAGAGAACGGTGATACAATTTTGGACTCACTCAGCATTGTTAGCAGAGAGAGAGAGAGAGAGTCGAGGAGGATTATTTTCGAGAGTCACCTAAAGGAGTCCTGGAAAGAAAGGAAGTTTGATGAATCCATTGATGAAGGTAATCCAAGGCAACTGTGTGGGGTAGAGTGCAGCGACACCATAATTCAGTTGGGGACAAATTGTTAGCACATGGGAGCAGCATTGAGGGACGAGAGTCAGTCACCACGTATAAAGGAGAATATATGGAGTCAAACGATAAATTTTGGGTACGCTGTGACCGTAAGGTCATACATCCGCTATTAAGATAGGGATGCGAGTGAAATTTTAGATTTTATGGAGTGGGTAAGATAGTGACTGATCGTGAGAGAGACAATAAATTGTATAAGTGAACTTTGTAACCGACGAAGGAGATACGGAGAAGGATAAAGGAATCCACAAGTGGATAATGAATCGTGTGAGAATACACAAGGATGGATGGTAAATTCGACTAGGATGACTAGTGTTGAGGTCGTCAATATCTTTTATTTGCCAGCTTACATTAACGCTTCTAAGATACAAGAGACAATAAGGTTAAAGAGTTTAACCTAAGAACGAAATGAGATCTAATGGATCTAGTGAAGCACGACGGAAGGGTATACCTAGTAAGGGACCCATCTTGAAATTTTAAATTAAGTAAATTTCTAACTATTGACGGTGAATTTGATCCGGGTCTTCGAGGCCAATAACGAGTCCCATAGGGCTAAGGAAGCCAAAGGGACAACGGGGGTAGCACTTAGGGTCAAGACTACTAAGTACGCGAGAAGAAAAACCCCATCGTGGCCATTTGGGATAGAGGCAGGGGATTGACACAGATAAATGTCTTATGTGTGGAAGTGGAACCACAACAATTGAATATGTCCATGGTGAGTCAGGGGATAGAAGTGGAATGCCCAGTAAGGACAAAAATTGCGAAGTTTTAGTTCGATCGGATGAGAATATTATGTCTAGGAACCATTTGGGTCGCTGGTGGATAGGCAAGTGGAAGTATGAGCTTTATCCTCGGATAGATGGGGTGAATTTTGTGACACGGGTGGTCACAGTATTCTTGTTAACACTATATTCGCGTGGGGGACGAGTTTAGTGGGCGTATAGTAGTGTTACTATTAAGTATATGTTTACCACGGGGTAATATGGCTCTTTTTTGATTTATTTAAAGGGAAGCAGGCGTGAAAACTGATAGGGTATATTTTATGAGATTTACTCATTTTGAGGAGTGTTATGAAAGCATGATTTTTCCTGGGTATGGATGGGTTAGCGATGGGTGTGAACTATTACGAATAGTGATAGTAAGTTTTGGTGTTCGTGACACTTGGTTATAAATGACTCCTGCTAGGTGTCACATAAAAGGGAGCCTAGCCTATATATATGTGTATATAGCTTGTATTGTGAGGTACGATATACATATAAGAATGCCTTGTATTATTATATTTTTTCGAGTAAGAAGGGATGTATACTGAAGCGATTCAGGGAAGTTAGAATTATCTTCGAGCGGGGAGAGATAACTCGGGTTTATTTTGCGTGAGAACTAGTGATTGTAAGGGCGCGGTATTTTATGTTTTCCTTTGTAGCATAAGAGTAGGTGTGAATGCTTTTGTGTTAAAAGACAAGTATTTGGGGGTACGTGCTATGGACTGAGGATATAACAGATCTCAACGACCGACAATGTTAGGTAGTAGTGTATTAGGGGGGTTCCTTGTTTGGATTTCGCTTTGCGAGACGTCCCACGCATGAAATTAACGCAATGTTGGAAGTGGGGAGATGTTTTGTCGTTAGTACATAGGTTGGGTACCCCGATTATTATTTATATATGTGATATGACTATGGGTTGAAAGTTATATTATGTATTATGGGTAACATAGTCGAGTAACTTTCGTGCGGTTAAGCACGAGGACCGGGTGTATGGGCACCCTGGTTAATTAGGGTAACTTTCATGCGGTTAAGCACGAGTACAGGGTGTATGGGCGCCCTGGTTAATTAAAATGCATATTTATGTAACTCTTAGTTAGAAGCGGGAGAAATAGATGTAGCGATCTCAGAGGCACATGACTAGAGAGTGATATTCGAAGCTTGGAGCACTAGGTTTATCTTAATTTCGAGGGCGAAATTCCTTTGTAAGGGGGAGAGTATGTAACACCCCGTAATTTTGAGGATTTAACATTTAATTATTTTAGGGAGAAATTAAATTATTTAAATTATAGAAGCCTAAATTTATGATTTGGAGAATTTATTTGAAGAATTTATTTGAGTGGGAAGAATTAATTATGATTGGCGACTTTAAGATCAATTGTTCAAATTATTGTGTGTCGCATTTTTGAGGTCGAAATTTGAGAATATTATAAAGTATTTTAGATGACAATTCTGAGTGTACGGTTGAGTCCGAAGGGGTCGAGATAGTCAGAAAAGAGTACCCAGGGGTAGTAATCAGGTCTTGGGGTATTTTTGGGCATAGTCGAGCCCACACGGGGGATTTGGGCCATTTTAATTAGACCCATATGACAAAAAACGGGATTAGGGGTTTTAATCCTAATTGAGGGAGTGTTGAACGACAATTATCACAACTCTAAACTTAGGGATTTGAGAGACAAAAAGATGAAGCAAATCAAGAACAAATTGGGGACTTTTTGGAGACATATCGAGGGACAAATTGGGTGTTCTTCATCAAACTTTTCTCCACACCAACGGATCAGACTCTAATAACCATTAGAGGCAAGTGGTTAACTTGCCGTGATGTTTATTTATGATATCCAATTCATATTTTTATGATGTGTAAATCAAAATTCATTTTGGGTGTAAAAGGGTACAAAAGGGGGAGTTTTGTATATAAAACACTTGAATGAAATTAGTGTGGGAATTCATTGAGTAACATAGTTCAGAGATAATTTATTTAGATGTGAAAACCCAGTAGAAATTTATGAATGAATTTGGGAGAAACAAATGAAATTGGTACTGAACGAGTAAGGATCCAGAAATTCCCCAAATTCGGAAAAGTAGAGATTTGTGAAATTTAATTTGTGTTTAAGGTTCTAGGGAAGGTCCTAATTATGTTACGTTATGATTAAAATGTTGTGTATGCTTGAGAGGAACCATAGACGAGTTTGTAGATTAGAGGAATTCATTAATGGCAGAAGCAGGAAGTCGGAGAAGATGAAGACCTGTTTGATTGATCGATCGATGGGTGGGATCGATCGATCGATGGCTGGGAATTTTTGACAGTTCGTCCTTGGGAGTTTTAGGTGGGATTTTGTTTTTGTTTAATTTCCACCAAGTCTAATTAAGGGATACAATTTATTTAGGGAAGTTAATATCCTCACAATTATAGGGGCCTATAATTGGGAGTGGTGGGGTAATTAAGTGTAACACAGACGTACGAATTTCAAGAAAAATTCTGAGAAATAAAATAACGAACTGGGTGAATAAGTTCGGGTATAGTAGTAGGGCGACACTACTCGCTTAAATTGATTATGGATGAAAACTAATTAATTCGGAGTTGGGGATTAGGCTCGGGTAGTATATTAATTTCGGGCCACTAGAGCGAGCCCGAGTATATTGATTGGGTGACACCAAAAATAATTTAATTAATTAATGTGTAAATTAATTAATAATTAGAGTTGTACCATAAACTCGAGATACTAAGTATAGTCTAGTGTTACGGACTCAGTACATGGTAAAGACGGAATATTTGTATTTTATATATATATATATACGGTGTGTGATAGTATATATATGGTGTGTGCTTATAAATATCAGTGATTAGATATTATTAAATATGCTCTAGTGCTATTAAGGGAGGTTGCGCGAAGTGGGTGATTCCCCTAGCTTGAGGAGTAGGGCGAGTATATCCCCAGGTCATAGCGACCGTTATATGGGTGAGAGGTTTATCTCACTTTCAGGGAAGGAATATGACCGCCCCCATTATGTTTATATTTTTGGCCAATTTAGTGAGCGATTCTAACTTGGGGTAACTAGGTTATGCGAGTACAACTAGTGTGATAGCACTTTAGAGAATACATCCGGTGAGTTATTACTCGGGAGGATGGGTTATATTTATATTCAACATATGTGTGAATGTTATAATATGGTTCTACGTATATAATGGGATAAATAGTTATATACAGGTCATTAAATACATGAAGTGAATTGTAATAATTCTATTTGGGTTATATTCACATTCAACATGTGTGATTGTTGTAAGATAACTATACATACATAATGGGGTGAATAATTAGATATGGGAAATTTAAATACATGGAGAAAAGTGTATTATTTATCTAACTAGTGAATGTTATATGGCTTTCTAGAAAAGATGATTAACTAAATTAAGGCGATAAATAACTTATAAGTCATACATTAAAAATACTCGGGATTAAGTAGGGTGGTTGACAAGAGTTATATCAAGTATCAAGTTTCGGGGTAGAGGACTAGGTGGGATATAAATAAGGCATCAGGTGTGCACATTAGTTGAGGGGTAGTCTGTCGTCAAGGGAGTGCGACACTAACTAAAATATGAAGCGCATTCATGCATATTTTATTACTGCAAGTTAATCATTTGCTAAATGTTTTCAAAATGTTTTGGGCTCTAACCATTGCTATAAAACTATTTTCAAAACCTTTTAGGTGTCCAGCCATAGGGACGCCAGACTTGATACTCTATTCCAGGGACACGTAGCTGCGACACATGTGGATGCTAGTAGGAGCTTGGATCAGACACATCGTTAATTCTTTACTAGAGTAGGAATCATCTATCAGTTTACTTAGGGCTTGTCGCCCAGAATTTTCAGTTGTAGTTTTAAGATTTATTTATTCTGTTGTTGGACGATTGTTATTGGATTATTTATTATTTTGGCCGATGGTTTATTCGGTAATTAGTTCATTTATTTATTAATTCAGTCGATTTGGATTCAGTCATTGTGTATGGCTCTTATTGTATATTTCCGCATGTTATTGTTTGTGTCTAAGTAGAAAGATAAAATTGGCACCGAGTTTTTGGAATACTAGGTGGTTAAAAAATTTTAAAATGGTTTTCGACAGTGATGCTAAGAATGAATCAACTGGGATTCCTATTTTAATTTTATATAGGAGTGATCAGTCGGTATTTTATTAGGTGGGGTGTCACACACACCTCCCTAATGGAGCCCAAGAATGTGAAAGAATCACTCAAGGAAGAGCATTGGAGATATCCGCTATGGAAGAAGAGTTTCTTCAGTTTTAAAAGAATGATGTTTGGGAGTTAGTCTCTTGAACTAGTAAGAAAAATTTGATTGGTACCAAGTTGATTTACAAGAATAATACGGATCAGAATGGTACCATAGTACGCAATAAGGTTATGTTGGTTGCTATATAAAGATTGAGGTGTAGACTTTAACAAGACATTCACTCCAGTTACTAGTCTTGAGTCTGTCCGCTTACTACTCGCCATAGAATGTCATCTACGCTTCAAGTTATATCAAATGGATGTCAAGAGTGACTATCTTAATGGCATTCTACAGGAAGAAGTATACGTGAAACAACTAAAGGGGTTCGAAGACCCAAAGCATTCAGGACATATATTTTATCTTAAGAAATCTCTGTATGGTTTGAAGCAAGCATCCCATGCTTAGTAAGAGGCTCACTTATAATCTATTATCTCGTGGCTTCTAGAGAAGGGGTGGATAGGACGTTGTTTGTGAGGAAAGAGATTAGTGCTACATTGGTTGCCCAAGTCTATGTCTACGACATAGTATTTGAATCCATGTGTTCCCAACTTGCTCACACTTTTGAGGAGGAGATGATGAATGAGTTTGAAATGATCATGGTTGGTGAGATTACATTATTCTTAGGTCTCCATATGCATTAATTAGAGGATGTTATATTCAGATCTCAATCCAAATATGCTAGGGACCTAGTGAAGAAGTTGGTTTTAGACTCTGCTAAGCACTCATGCACCCCTATGAGTATATCGACTAAGCTTAACAAAAATGGTTTAGTCAAGGATGTTGAGTAAACCCTTTTATAGGAGCACGATAGGTAGTCTTCTCTACTTAATCGCTAATCGTTCTGATATTGCCTTTAACGTTGGAGTTTGTTCACGATACCAAGTATACCCAAAATAGTCTCATTTTCTCGCACTTAAATGTAACATAAAATAAGTGAGTGACACTCTTTCTTACAATATTTGGTATTCCTTTAATATTGATAATTGTTTGATCGCCTATTTAGATGCCGATTGGGTTGGGGATGTTGATGGTAGCACCTCGGGTGGGTGTTTTTACTTTGGTAGTGCTCATTTCTCTTAGTTGAGCAAGAAGCAAAACTCTATATCTTTGTCCACAACAGAGGCTGAGTATATAGTTGTGGAGTTATTTCACGCAACTCGTATGGATGAAGCAAATGTTGGAAGATTATGGGATTTTCCAAGGCATAATGATTATTTTGTGTGATAATACGAATGCAATTCATATGTATCGTAATCTGGTCCAACGCTCCTGCACAAAGAACATTAGGATATGTGAGATTTTCATTCATGATCTCGTAAAGGAGAAGTTCATGTTCTTGAGCTTTATGAGCACCGAACGCTAATTAACCGATATTTTCATGAAACCTTTAGATGCACTTAGATTCGAGAATCTTAGGAAGTCTTTGGGTATTTTCTTTGTTAATTGTGTCTGGGTACTTTATCTAGTGTAGGGTGATTATCACGTTCATATCAATTATCCTTATTGATAGATTGTATTTCTAGTATATTCTTACGTTTTTACATGCCTTTTCCTTTTGATATATTTTGAAAATTCCAAAAATATTTTCGATTTTTATGAAAAAGTTGAAAAAATCCAAAAAGATTTTTTATTTTTAAGAAAATGTTTGAAAAATAGTTTATTTTTGATAATTTTTTTGAAAAGATAAAAGGATTTTTGTGTTTTCATTTTTCACCATATATGGATTCATATATAAGATATTCGGATTACCCCCACATTCCATTCATTTATGTGAGTTTTTCATGGTATTTTGAGACATGACTTCATTTCTTTAGTGTTCTTAATAAAGTATGGATACATTTTGTTGTTAATTGGTGATTACTTTCTTCATGTTATACTCTTTATCACCCTTTATTGCACACGTTTATGGACATTTTGAACGTTATACTTACTTGTCACATGTCAAATATGGTGTTCCCATCTCAATCGCGCTTCATAACGAGCCAAAGTTAAAAAGACATAAGTTGTTCTTGTAAGAACCATTACCCGAATTTCGTTTTTCGAAAAATATTGTTATATATTAAGCAATGGAAAGGGGATACGAAAGAGCAAAATTCTCTTTTTGTTAAAAGTCACAATTCGCAAAAAGCGCCTAAAAGATTAATGACACACAAAAAAAAACTGTCAAGGATATTTATTTTATATTCATGAATGCTTCTCTACATATGAGTATTATGATATCTTCACAAATATTTAAGAGTGAATTCGTATGTATGAGAGATTTTGAGGTTTTTATACATTAGAAGATCAACGGGATTGCACAATTAACTCTCTTTAAAAGCATTAAATAGTTTGGCATTATTGAATTGAGAAATCATCTAAATTCATGGCATATAGCATAAGTCGAGTCAATTTCATTTGAGTGTAACCTTTTACAACTAAGGTTTAAATTTATTTCTCTTTCTTTAGAAGTATCTCATCACTTCGTTCACCTATGTTATGAATGCTTATGTTGATTTGTCTTGAAAAATATTCACACAATTACTTTCTGTTCTTATGATTCGGTTATTTTAGTGTTACTCCATGGTGAATATATGTTTTTACACCTATGTATATATTTTATACATACACTTGTAATTAAAAAAGTGAAAAATTTAAAAAACAATTGGTATGCCTTTTGAATTATCACAACATGTGCTTTATCGATTATCCTTTTGATGATCTATTTGATTCTTCCTGTGATGCTTTTCATTCATGCTTAGTTTCTTACCCTTTGTCTATTACAGACAAAAAGGGTGAGAACAAATTGAGGGGGAGTTTATTTAGTTTCTAAAACTCATACGCGTCATGGTATTCTTTTATTTCACATATGTAGGTCTCTTCCTCTTTGATGATGATTTCATGGATTACATAAGATGAAGAATTTCAGTTGAAGGCAAAGTCTCCAATATCGTTTCTTTTTTGGGTTTGGTGGGGAATTATAACATTGTATTAAGGGTTTTATTATAATTTGGATTTAGGTTTTTGTTTTTTACCGAAATAGCCAAAGGAGTTTATTTTTAAGGGCAAGATTTTATAATTGCTAATAGCTTAGAAATTTTAGCATACCCTATTACAAACCGTTACTACAAATTGAAGACTACATCTGCATTTGCCTACATGACCTTTGAATACTTGTTAGTGACTGAGAATTATTTCCTAATTTCACGTTATAAACATTTTACGAAGGTATACGGACTAGTGGTTTTTAATTTTAAGTCAAATTATATTTTTGGATGATTGTTGTTTTAAACTCGAGGCATTTTTCTAAATTCAATTTTTAAAATATTTTTTTTTATTTTTAATCCCATTAGAATGAGATTAAGATCTCATTTGAACAAGATCACCTTTTTGTTAGAACATGATTCAAACGAGCATCAAACAATTTGTGTGCTGTTCAACAAAACTAAACTTGTTTGAAGGTCGTTTGAACGAGAATGTCTTCTCGTTCACTCAAAATGGCACTTCGTTTGAACAAAATCATGTTTTCGTTCGAACTTGTTCGAATGAGACCTCTACCTCGAAATTCGTGTTTTTAAAACAAAATAGGTTTATTATGTCCTAATTTTTAAGGAATTTTGGTGGCAATGAATGTTCAATACATGTTCCAAAAGTTTCCCTTTTTGTGTTTAACAAAACAATTTTTCTTTACAAATCATTCGTCCCTGTTTATGATTTGTTAAGATATTTCAAACCCTAGTTTCCATAAAGACATCAAACCTTGTAGAGATTTGTTCTACGACTGACCTTTATGGAGTTGCACCTCTATGACTGACCTTTTGGGACCTAACCAGGAGAACAATTACAACCATGTATGGAGATTTCCAGTATGCTCAAGCAACCTCAGCCCTGCCATGTGTCGATTACATACGACATCTTCAGGCCGAGACCAATTTGACATTTTGAAGAACAAGAGTCGTATTCAAACTCATCTACAAAGAAGGCCCCTTCAATAGTCTTGGCCTAGCCGAAACCTTATATAGCCTACACTAGTCTTTCTCGTGGAACATACGATTCGGGCATCGATGGGACACGTTGAAGAAAACCGTTATAGAAGATCAACCCCCCATGTGGGAGAATATTCTTTCATCATGATGTACATGTGCATAAGACATCAAGCTCTCTCCTATTGGTGCATTGATCTCATGCACACTTGGCTCATGCTTAGGGGTAGCACTGCTCACCCCCAACATTATAAAATCTAAATTCGTCTTATTTACAGGGGCATTAATTTTAATGCTACTGAAACTCTGCTATATTATATTTAAGAGAGAGAAAGCTTAAATGTGTGTTTATGGCTATTAGTGCCTTATTGTAAAAACACCATCACTTTGCACAGTGGAGTAGACCAAGGCCGAACCACCTGTATACTTGTGTCTTCCATCTCTCTCATCCTTCTTTTATATGCATATATTTCTTATACTGTTATTGTGATTCCACCATTATTAATAGAGCTAGATCTTGAACTACATATATCTTTGAGGTGGTGATTCTCAACATCATAATTTTGGAGGCTCTCTCTCTTTGCCTCTGGTGGTGATCCAAATCCACCATTGATGGAGCTAAATCACCATTGAAAGAGCTTGGATTGAGTGTTCTTAAAGCCCCTCTTCGAATCAGCTCGTTTTCTAGATTTCTATCATTTACATCTCCCTCTACTTTTGGAGAAGTTTTATCTAAAAATGGCTTCTGATCCGACTTGCAATGTCGTGGAAGCTCTAGCTAGCCACCTTTTCAGTCAGAAATGGTTGAGGTGGAGGTGACATAGAAGTCCTTGGCGTCTAATCAATAACAAATGAAACAACAATTCATGGCCTTTAGCCAAAGTGTGTTGGGAAGGATTCTTGGCGACCAAATGACGAAAATCATTACTCTAGCGACTAGAGAGGAGACGGATGCGATGTTAGGGGGACCACCTATAGCCCCAGTCAAATAAGCACAACACCACCATAGGTGGAGAGATGTCGCTAATCTGAGGCATCTTTACCTTGAAAAGAAGATCTAGGGTTGCCCCGATGACCAGGACTTTGATGAAGAGGAGTATTAGGAGCCAAATGCGATTTTTGGTGACACCGTCCATCCTAGAGGGACATCAACCCTAACCTACCAGGGTATGAGCATTCAACACACTCTAAGAAGATGCTAAAGAGCTTTGGATTTTGATAGATGGATCCAAGGGTATGATTTTGACCGTCTTAGCCCTAAAAATGAAGTTGGACGAGACAGGCACTCCCACTCTCGAAGTATTGGCACAACTATAGGAAGTGGGAGACGCCGGTATGAAAGGTCGAGACAAGGTAGAGATTAATATGAACAGAGAGAGGTCAATAGTCAATAGAGGACTACTGGCCGAGAGCCATCCCCATTGAGGATAATGTGGTTATAGAGGAGAAGATATGGAATAAATTCATTCAGAAGTTGGAGGATAAGAACAGAAACTTAATCAAAAGCTGAGACCCAAGTCGTCGAGGTTACATGGAAGGGTCTCCCTTTGTGGAGAGGATTGTAAGTTATCCTACTCCATCCAAATTCAAACCACCTAGTGTAACACCCATGTACGACGGGAGAAAAAACCCCGTGCACCATATTGAGATGTATCAGTCAAAAGATGATATTTATTCAACGCATGATGAGATAAGATGCCGAGACTTCTCAAAAACTCTGATAGGCATAACACATATCGAGAAGCGAGTCAGTGGAAACACTTACCTGGGCTAAACGAGCAATGATTATAGCATCATCAGAAATGGGGACTGTCTTGTCTCTAGGGGTTTGGGCAAGTCGCCCTTCTTATTTTTTAGTGCCTAAGAAAATATAACCATAACCCTCAAGCACGTCCTTATATTTCTTAGACTCATCGACATGAGACGGATCCCTGTCGACCATCTTTTTTATGGGAGCTGAGGGAGAAAACTTCCTTCTTGTCATCTTAGATAATAGGTTGTCAGTCATGAGAGCTTGCATTTACCAAATTTGGTCAGAAACCCCCGATGGACGATATGAAGATAGAGAAAATGATCAGTATTGACAAACATATAATTACAAAGATATAGTTAAAAAAATTATCTAACTTACACAACCCAGTAAGGGGTTCAAACCCCAGGTCAATCTTGGCTAAAAGATATGCCTCCATTAGTTTTTCGAATATAACTAGCCCTTTCTTCTTACCACAAGTTTGAAGGTGATTAATTTTATCCAAGCCATCCACGCTGAGACTATGATCAAGTCTCGTTGACATAGATACCTTACCCCATTTTTATGGGACTCTCGACTCATGAGCACCAGAAGGGGTATTGGTATCAAATCCCTAATCGCTCGAGATAAAGAATTACTCTAGACTTCCAGTAGTGATTCGACATTTGGTTGATATGTAACAGCTTCTTATCAGTTCTTCGAGCCATAAAGTAAAAGTAACAAAATTTGAGATTTTATGGTCGAGAATGCATAATAAGCTCTAAAAATGTTAACTGGAAGGTTAAATTTGTAGGCTAGATTCTAAAGTTAAATGGACCCTAGCAATATCCTCCATGCGTTGGGAGACAACCTTATTGGAGAAACCCCAATAGCGGTAAGAATGGCCCTTATATTCAGGTGAATTGGCAAATGAAAGCCAACTTTGAACATTTATTTGTAGATAGAAACATCACCCTCTACCTAGCTGCTGAATGATCTTTCATCCTTACAAGGGACTCTCATTATAATAATAGACTTGATGCCATACAAATGCCTCCATAAAATCAAGTCCGTCTCTCACACATCGCTGGGAATGGTTTATGCATACGAGGTATTAAGATCTTCCTCATCTTCAGAATCATCATCCTCGCCCACTAGATCTTGACCATGGGGGTCTCTGTTGGTGAACTCGGCCTCTATCACGGTCGATATGGGAATATCCATAGGTGGATGTAGAAATTCCACCTCGACTCTCAGCTCGTCGTTGTCCAAGGCTTTTTGAATATCAGATTCGGTGCTCCCCGACTCATTTGTAGGTGTTTAGGGGTTACCCCAATTGCTGGACTCGGTAGCCCCAGTATCGTCCAGACGAGAGTTTAGAACTTTCATTGCTTCCCTGAAGGAGTTGTTTACCTCAGAGTTTGTGGATGAAGACTCTATATGGAAAGGATTATAGCCCTTAGACGAGGTTACAAACCGTGAACCCCTAGAAGAGGTAATTAACATGGTTTCACTACTGATACTTATGATAACCCTACACTCGGTTGGAACAGGGTACGTAATAAGTAGAGGAGGATAAACGATAACTAAAGGGATTGGGTTTACGAGAAGTTTAGACTCGGCCTTGGATTTCCACTTAGCCTCAACCTTGCGTATCTCTCTTAGAATATGTTCTCTAAGATGGGTGTACTACTCTCCTAATTCGTATTATATGCGGTACATTCAAATAGGAATAATATTTAACCAACGTTGATTTAAGGATCTAACAAAGTTAAATGAAACATTTTCACTCTTGAACACTAGTCAAGAACACTTTGAAGATTACCGAAGAAGACAATCGGGGAGTTCGCTAGAAAAATAAACCAACACCTAAAAGGGACTTTACCCCTAAGATGATAACCTAAGCTCCCTTTAAACCTTCACAACACCTCAAGACACCAAACAAGCCTTAGAAACACCAAAAACAGTGGCCAAAAAATTCATTTTTTATCGGAAAAAGCAGAAAACGAAAACATAAACGAGAAATGAAGATAAACAAGAAAGGAATTGAAAGTTACCTGAGAAAGGGACGCTTGGAACGAAGGAAGGGGGATAAAGTATGCCTAGAATAAGGAGAATAGAGAGAGAAGCTCTATTTTTTTGTACGAAGGTTTAAGTGGGAAAGTTTGGAGAAGAAAGAGAAAGTGAAACTATTTTTGGGTTTAAAACCTTTGTAATGATTAAGTGTGATTTCCAATACATACCATTAGGGTGAAACTTCCCACCATACACGTCTACTCCCGCTTCTTAGACCACATGCTATGCCACCTATATGCTGACATGTGTCCACTTAAGGACACCAAGGTATCACTTTTGTCAAGACTCTAAAACGATACCCTTTGACACTGAGCGGACATCTTATCGCAGGGGGTCAGACGACTTCACATCTCAGCCTCCCATATACATTGAATACTAAGGTCTATGGATGATTAAAATACATAATTATGACCTAGTCTAGATGAGACTTAGCCCTACTTCATGACCGTCCTCAGTGAAACTCAAACTTATCCATATATGGGACCACATCTCAGTGGCCCATGCCAAATAGTCTCGACCTCCGAGGACTAAGACTAACCAGGAGAACACTTATAGCCGTGCATCCAGACTGCCACTATGCTCAAGAAGCCTCAGCCCTGCCATGTGTCGGCCACATATGACATCTTCGGACCGAGACCAGTTAAATAATTTGAAGAATAAGAGTCACATTCGATCGCATCTATATAGAAGGCCCCTTCAATAGTCTCAGCCTAGATAAGACCTTATAGAGGTGACATCAGTCTTTCGCGTGGAACATGTAATTTGGGTATCAATGGGACACGTGGAAGAAAATCATTATAGAAGATCAACCCCCTACGTGGGAGAATATTCTTTCATCATGATGTACATGTGCACAAGATAACTGAATCTATCCTTTTGGTGCATTGAGCTCATGCACGCTTGGTGCATGCTTGGGGGTGACACTACGCACCCCAACACTATAAAAGATAACTTGATCTACTTTACAAAAGGGGATAAATTGTAACCCTACTAAAATTTTGCCATTTTATATTTAAGAGAGAGAAAGCTTGAGTGTGTATCTATGGCCATTAGTGCCTTGTTATATTAAAAACACCACCATTTTGCACAGTGGAGTAGGCCAAAGTCGAACCACTTATTTTCTTGTGTCTTTTATCTTTCTCATCCCTTATTTCTTATACTGTCATTGTGATTCCACCATTGTCAACAGATCTAGAGCTTGAGCTGCCTACATCTTTGAGGTGGTGATTCTCAACATCATCAAACAACATATTCCGTCCGACATGGTGGGAATCGGTGAAAGGCCATATAACACTCATGGATTGGTACCTCTATTAATAAAGTGAAAGTAGAATTTTGAGCAGTTTCACGAAACAACTTGAAAGATATGAAAATACATTAATAGGATACGGGTGTTATTAAAATAAAGATTAAGGATTAGTGGGCTCATCACCCGATTACATGGTCAAAACGTCAATTGCATAACACGTTGCATTTTGCATGAGAACACTAAATAAAATGAATGGTGATTTCATAATTTCTAAGATATACTTATATGTATAGATATTCTTTGTAAGTATTACTTTTCTAGTATTTATCATAATTGGCACACGCTCATACCCCACCATTTGGCAACCCCTAGGCATTTTAAGGAAAGACAAAGGCAACAAAATTACAAGAGGCAACAAAGGATTTACGCACTAATATATCTCTGTTTACTGTTTTCTATAAATGTGTAACATGATGGAACTTTTATTTGGTTGGATATATTTAAAAGTGTTTTAAATTTGGTTTGTAATAAGATAAGATGACGTGGATTTTCTTAAATTGTTATTTACTCTATGGAATTTGCAAAACTCTTTTATTTTAAGTGTTCTTACAAATTTTATAATCTCGTCATCATTTCATTAATTAAATCAAATGAATTTTACGACAAAAATGTAGAAGTAAGATTTTACTTTAAAAGGCAGATTTTCTTAAATAAAACCAAAGTATAAAAAGGTCTTTCTCATTGACATTTGGAATGTTGGTTCACACGAGCTGCAAGTCAGTGATCTCATTCCCACATCACCGCTTTGTGTACCTATGATAATACTCACCGAGAGGTTATGGGATAAATTTTCTTACACTTGGGGTTGTTCCAATTTTCCCTCATGTTGGCATTCAATGTAATAACCTTAATTTTTATTTTAATAAAAATGTAAGTTAAAATGGCAACTTTGTTTTATTAAAACAAGTGAAAAAATAATAAATAAGTTACCGAGTATTCATTTTTTATATATACATATGAGATATCGTGTATATTTAAATAATTTTCTATATACCAATTTACTTAAAAGAAAATATTAAAACATAAGTTTAACTTTAAACTAAAATAAAAGGTTTCAAAACTAAAATGGTGAAAAGTTTAAGTCTTAAAACTTTAAACTTAGAGGTATAAATTGGTAATTTTTAAATTTGAATATTTAAGAGTTAGAATAGACAAAAGGAAAAAATAAAACAACCGCCCTTATATATATTTTATACCTGTTATGACTGGAAAAAATAGAAAATAAAAACCTTTAGCTGCCATGTCTAAAAAGGAAAAAAAAGTATAACTTAAATCGACTTTCCTTCTTTATATTCCTATTACTAACTTCATCCCTTTCAACACAACCAAAACCCAATAAAAACAAAATGGAATGAACCTCCTCATTTTTAACACTTATGTTACTTTTTTTTGTTCTTCTTCTTACCTTTTCTTCTTCCTTCTCGATCGTATATATATACATATTTATGGGTGTGGGTGTGGTTAATTTTCAAAATAGGTGTTTGTAACACCCCGTGTTTTTATTAATTAATTAATTGGAATATTCAAGAAAAATAAAATTTTGAATCTAATGATTTTTATTAAATAAATATGTTGGTTATGATTTTAGAAGAATAAAACTTCAAGCGGAAATGAAATCGGATTTAAAATGAAGTTTTTATGAGAGTTTTAAGTTTAGCCTTTTAAAAAAAAAAGGAAAAAACATTGTCACGGATTGAGTCCGTGACTAAAAAAAATTGATTTTTAGTTAAATGGTAATAAACGAAGGGGAATGACACTGGTCGCGTACCTGTTCGATCGATCGATCGACTCTACCCAGATTTGAGGCAGTGGGTCGATTTCTTTGTACACTTGGAATGGGATTAGGACTCCTAATTAGTATATAAGCTTAATTAATCTTGGGGGGACTTCTTATAATCATTTTTTCTCAAGTTTTTCTCCAGAGAACACTTCCAAATAATTTTTCACCTAACCATAATCATCAACCTTCAACACAATAAAGTTTTTGTCACAAGTTTTGGGAGGCTTAATTGGGGCTTAATCAAGATTGATTCAACAACACTTCTTTGCTAATTTTTCGAGAGGAATCCCGATTTATAATAAGATTTTCAACACGATCTTCATAGGCATGAATACTCTATTCTTTTTCTTTAGTATTATGCGTTTTAAGTGTCGCCTAAACATTTAATTACACGTTTTCTTAAAAATAATTAGTAACTAAATTAGAAAAAGTGGACACTAACTATGGGGCTGTTTTTATAAAATATTTTAATTTGAATAATATTCATAACCTTTTGGGTACGTAGGATTCATGAGTGATTTTGGGTTTTATTGGTGTAGGGTACATGTAGAAAAATCCTAGTTTTGAAATAAATAAAGTTGGGGGCGTTTAACTCATGTAATACATGTAGAGATAATGAAATTTAGTTTTTGATGTATATATGATGAAAACTTGGTATATTTAATTTAAAATAATAAAATGAGATTATTTGGATATTTTTGACGTTGTGATAATTAAATTAAATATTTAATTGAATTGGACTATCATGAGTAGTTTTATACGTTGATGAATTATTCTTGCTGGTGTGACTAGTTTATATTATTATATTGCCTTTGTGATGACGGGTTGTTGGGTGATTTTGATCTCCCTACATTTTAGTATGCCTTCTAGGTATGGGACTAGTGGGTAGGCCTCTTGATGATTCACGCCTTCTAGGTATGGGACTAGTGATGGTAGATTATCGCGTTTTTATCAACTTGGGGGTGGGCTGATTTTTGGTACTTTTTCGTCGTTACGCTAGCCTAGGCGTGAGACTAGGTCGGAGTTTAGGTTAGAAATTCTTCCTATACATAGGTTAGGATGGATTAATAACTTGGGGACCTTTAGTTATGGGACTAAGGGGTAATTTGAGGATCTCACATCGATTAAAAGGGTGGGATAATTTATAAATTGAGAAATTGAGAATTAATACCTAAGATAAAAACTGGTATTAAAATTTATGGCGACATAATATGTCGGGGCCGAGAGTGTAAACGGGTCAGAGGGCGATTGACAAGGGGAAGTGTGACACTTTAATAAAAAGTGAGAACTATAATAAAATTGGGTTAATTAAATAAAATTAACTTCGTGGGGCTTAGGAATTTAAAATCATATTGGTGTGTTATTCTAAAATGGGGATCTCTCGGGTAGTTAGTGATTTATAATTATCGTGTTCAATTATCTCGTTGAATTAAAATATTCTATTGTGATATTTATTGCGTATAATGCTACTGTCTGGATTCAAGGATCCTATTTGAGGGGAGTAGCATGTATTCTTGCTTGGGGCTTTGGCTCTGACCCATGCGTTGACTAATATTTTTCAAGATTCGAATTTTAGAAGCTGCATAAGTTTATCGGAGTTATCGTTTGCAGGTGCAGCAGGAGCTGATTACTTTATTGCTTTGTTTTAGTTTAGATTTTTCTTTCAGTCGTATTTCATTTTGAGACTTAGTTAAGAGAGTAAATGGGTCATTCGGTTCCAAAGTTGTTTTTGGGTTTTATTTCAGTTATTCAGAGTTGGATATTTATTCAGTTTTATAATTATTGGAAATTGAATTTATTTGGAGTTTTAGCATGTGATGGATCTTTTATCGCGCAATTGGTTGTTATCATTTGAGATTGATTCAATTATTTATCTTATGGACTGATTTATTAATGTATCATATTTGTCTCGTGCTAAGAATGGTATTTATTTACATCACGCCTAGCATAGTTCGGCGGCGGTGGCTGACCACCCCGTCTGTCGGATTGCGCGGGGTTTGATAGATGGTATCACACCCCATAAGAGGCACTAAAACCTCGCACGGGGCCAGTGTAACTCGTAGGAACTGACCGCATAGTCATGGGACATATGGTTTGAGAATACGATGATAATTTGAAAATATCTAGACTTTAGCTTAAAAACATGTTGTTAGTGGATGAAAACTCAAACCAGTCCCCAAACGGCCCCGTAAGAGGCACGAACACCTCGCACGGGGCCAATGTGACTTGTAGGAACTGAACGCGTAGTCACGAGACATATGGTTTGAGAATACGATGATAATTTGATAATATCTAGACTTTGGCTTAAAAACATATTGTTAGTGGGTGAAAACCCAAACTAGTCCCCAAACGGCCTTGTAAGAGGCACGAACACCTCGCACGGGGCCAATGTGACTTGTAGGAACTGACCGCGTAGTCGCAGGTTTCTCGGTTTGAGAATATGACGATAATTTGAAAATATCTAGATTATGCTTAAAAACAAGCTGTTTGATGGTGAAAACCCAAACCAGACCCCAAACGGCCCGTAAGAGGCACAAACACCTCGCATGGGACCAATGTAACTTGTAGGAACTAATCGCGTAGTCACGGGCCTCTCGATTTGAGCTTACTAGTCACGACCGAATATGGGAATCAGCATGCCCTATAAAACCGTCCTAGCTACATTATGGTCTTACACTCTTATTCAATGAAGTGACTGTTATGATTATTGGATTACTTAATCTATTTAAGTTTAGTTTGTGCAAAAAAAAGGTAAGAAACTCTATGAACTAATTTTTTGGAAGAGGGAAACCATTTTAAGGTTGGTCGGGTGTCCAACAAGCATATGGCATTGCGCACCTCATGGCATGCATCCAACATTACTATGAGGGGAAATAAATCCTCCAATGTCAGATCAACCTCTTCAATAATAGGATCATGATGTTTCCCTCTAAATTGAAGTGCAAGCCTCGCAGAAGGAAGTGCTGCAGTTGGTGTGAATTCCATTTGGATCATGGTTTCATACTCCTTTTCATCCGCTTCAGCGTGGCTACAGGATAGAGAAGAAATTTGGACTTGGAGATCTAAAAACTTATGGGCCTCATTCATAGCCTTTTTTCAGCATTAGAGCATTTCTCCTAATAAATTTTTAAGGTTTCTGTCGTCTTTTCAGTTTTTGCTCAGCCAAAGACATGGCATTTTTTGTATCATCCACTTTTTCCCCTCCCTTTTTTTTTAGCCGGACAGGACTGCTGACCTTTTGTCAATCTCAAAGTATGTCCTCGAGCTTCATCGACCTCATCCTTAGTTGTCAACTTAAAGTATGGCCTTTTCTCAAAGTATGACCTTTTCTCAGCCTTAAATACTTTTTCATATACTTGTTCCCCTATCTAATAGAGGCCTCAATAACCTATAAATAAGAAACATGAGTACAAGTGGAAAGGAAGTTTAAATACAAATGGTCGAGGATAAAGAAATTTACCATGATCAAGAAGTGGAGTTGGTAATTTTCCAAATCCTCATCATTGAAATCCTCCAGGTGATTAACATCTGGAGTAAGATTGATGTTTTCATTTTGGAGACCACGATGCATTCCAAATTCTAATGAGAGTTTGTGTTCAGAGGTCTCAAATGTGGTCGATGCCTTGTGAATAACCAAGATGTACAGAGCTTCCTAATTATGAGGAAAATCAAGAATTTTAGATGAAATATCAATCAGACACTGAAAAAGACAAGCAACAAGTCGCCATAATAGAAGAATTGAAATTTTTTCAGCTAGTTTTGATGAGAAATGGAAGAATTATTAGAAGAATAAGTCCATCAAGAACAAGAAAGACAACTTGGCTCATAGTGAAATCCCCATATCTGGCATGCCCAAGAAATTATTCAACCCCAAGAAGTCCTCTCATTTTCACTTTGATCCTTTATTAGAAAGAATGACCAGGTCAAGTGGTAAGGTAAAATAATAATGCAGAAATTGTGAATCTAAATGAAGAAATTATGAATCAGATATTGAATGCACTGATATTGATCAAGAAGTTTGACATTTATTTGGCAACTTCCTTATAATCATTCCTCGCCCCTTACATTACGCACATCTTTTAGGATATAGTTCCCTTATTTAATCATGATGATGTTTTTTCCTTTCACTTTTTACTTTCTTCTTGGAATTGATGTTATGCACATCAATTGAGTTCCCTTATGTAAACTGTGTAATAATTAATGTGATGCGCATCAATTAAGTTCAACTTTAGATCTCTTACGCTCACATATGTCTATCTGAAGGATGTATTATCCATGGCTATATACACGTATTTGGCATCCAATGTCGTCCATAAATTATGGCAGCCAACCAGGGGCGGACAACCCTGTTGCGGCTGTTGCTGTTGCTGCCTCCCCTCCTCTCCTCTCCCTCCCTTGCCCCAGCTGCTGCTGTTGATGCCTCCCCTGCCCCCGGATAGCCCTGCTACGGCTTCCTCCCAGTGCACTTCCCCTGGACATCTGGGATTATTCTACCAATACCTACAATGCCAATCTTCTCTATGTTTATTCTTTAACCAGAAACCTCCTCAAAGATTCACGATAATACTGTACATTCTATCAAAACGTTAAGATTACTGTTTTTTAATAAAATTTTCGTCGGACTTGTAAATGTGTAGTGACATTCATGGATTGAAGGGGGGAAGTTGCACTTACTTTTTTCCCATAGAGAGTCAATATGTAGCATCATAGGGTCTTTTTTCATAGAAGTGGTTCAACTGCTCAGCTAGTTCAACTTGAACTTGTGGATGAGACTTTCTTGAATGAAAAAGGGTGCTGACGAAAAATATTTGGCCAATATCAAAAAGGAAGGAACACTGTAGTTAGGCAGCCTTTTGGTGAACCAGTGACTAGTGATACTTGAAAACAGAACATTTATTGTCGTTTGTTTGTACTCAGGTACGGGAGAATATACTTACCGAGTCCAATAAGTTGATAAAATCAATTCAAGTTATTTTGGAGGCGCTTAATGAACTTCGACTATGCTATGTCATGGAAATAAATGCATCATCTTCAATGCCATCTAAGCCAGAAAGTTCAAAGGTTAGTATGGTGCACAACCTTAATGTTATTGTAGATATAGCTTTGCAAGTTTTATTGTCATAATTCACAAGTTCCTTGAAATATGTTTCTTCCTTTTGTGTGTGGCCCCACGTTTGCGGGTGGGGTACTTTCTCACCTGTTCATAAATGAGATGATAACTGTTTTTCCTATTTGTAGCAAATTTCTGAGGATCATTATTCATTCTCAGAATAGATATGCTTTTGAAAAGACATGAAAAGACTAGAGTTTTTATTAGCCGGTGAAAAATTGGAGGAAGATTACTATGCTAAAACAAAAATTTAATACATAGCCAAACCAATTCTTTCGTTTTGAATTGATGAGGGAAATAAATGTTCGTACTCTATGAATCTATCTTTACTCTACAATTATCTAATATTATTTTACCGTCTTGTTATTACAATCATTCCCACTTCCGTAATACTACACCATCACAGTATATTACTATACTACTATTATTGCCTAAGGAAGTAATGCCTACCAGCAACATCTGTGAGAGACGTTCTTACATGTGATGCCTCCTCCATAACGTCAGTGTTATTATTGTATACTAGATCATGTGTTGCCTTTAAAATCCCCATATCTTTGTAATATCTTGTGCAAATGAACTTCTTATTAACTAAAAGAAAATTAGATGGTGCTTACTTTTAAATCTGCATAGCCTTCCATTCAACAATAGATTAAGTTTCTGTAATACCCCTTATATATACCTTGAAAATGATTGATGTTTATTGAAAATTATTGATGATTTATATATCAAATTTCTAGTATCGCTATGTGATATGCTCTATAACAGTTATATAACTGTTTATATAACTGTTTATATAACAGTTATGTAACTGTTATATAACACTTATATAAACAGTTATATAACTGTCATATAAACATTTATATAATTGTTTATATAACAGTTTGGTTTCATTTATGATCTAGAGGCATAGGTGGACATGTAGATATGAAGCTCCTCTATGGGACAACAGTTGCAAGAAAGAAGGGCAGACTAGAAAAGGAAGACAAAGTTAGACAGGAAATAAAAAAATAGAACCGAAAATGTATTTTAGTTGTTTAAACTGTTTGTTTGGAAGTGTTGCTTTACAGTTCCATATATGGTCCCTTTTTTGGTTCATGATCTGACGACTTAATGTTTTATTAATTCCTTGTAATGGTCATGCTTATTGGGGATATGCTATTCAAATCCCATGGTGCCTATATTTCAGGTTATTGAAATGTAAATACAAATTTCGGTGATATTTTGGCAGTTGGAAAACTATCAACAAGACCTGGAGTATGCGAAGAACGTGAGCAGCCAGGAATATGCTGCTCACTTGAGAAGGTAAAAAACATTTGAAATTAATTATTGGTTTTTGAGTTTGTTCTCACAACCTCCTTTGCTTTTATTTATTATAACCCATTTTGTAAGTTTGAGATATATTCCCCAAAGTATTGGTAAATCTAACCAAGTGTCATTTTGAGGGCATTGTATTACATTATGTGAGCTTTAGCGACGCTTTTGTGAGTGTATTCCAAATTATTATATAAGTGGGGGTGTAGATTGTATCGGAGATACTCAAGACATTTTAGAATATGATAATAATTTCAAAATACGTTAATTAGGCTTGAAAACAAGCCATTTGAGGGTGAAAATTCAAACCAGACCCCAAACGGCCTGGTAAGAGGCACGAACACCTCGCACGGGACCAATATAACTTGTACGAACTGACCGCGTAGTTCCGGGTCTCCCAGTTTGAGAATATGACGATAATTTTAAAATACGTAGATTAGGTTTGAAAATAAGCCGTTTACGGGTGAAAATCCAAACCAGCCCCCAAACGGCCTCGTAAGAGGCACGGACACCTCGCACGGAACCAATGTAACTCGTACGAACTGACAGCGTAGTCCCGGGTCTCTCGATTAGAGAATATGGAAATAATTTCAAAATATGTAGATTAGGCTTGAAAACAAGTCGTTTGAGAGTGAAAATCCAAACCAGCCCCCAAACGGCCCCGTAAGAAGCACGAACACCTTTGCACGAAACCAATGTAACTCGTACGAACTGACCGCGTAGTTCCGGGTCTCCCGATTTGAGAATATGATGATAATTTCAAAATACGTAGATTAGGCTTGAAAACAAGCCGTTTGAGGGTGAAAATCCAAACCAGCCCTCAAACGGCCCCGTAAGAGGCATGAACGCCTCGTACGGGACCAATGTAACTTCTACGAACTGACCGTATAGTCCCTGGTCTCCTGATTTGAAAATATGACGATAATTTCAAAATACGTTAATTAGGCTTGAAAGTAAGTCGTTTGAGGGTGAAAACCCAAACCAACCCCCAAACGGCCCCGTAAGAGGCACGAACACCTTGCACGTGACCAATGTAATTCGTACGAACTGACCTCGTAGTCCTGGGTCTCCCGGTTTGAGAGCATGAAGATAATTTGTAAAAATCATACTTAGAGTTAAAAACATGCCGTTAAAGGGTGAAAACCCAAACCAGCCCCCAAACGACCCCGTAGGAGGCACGAACACCTCACAGGGGACCAATGTAACTTGTAGGAACTGACCGCGTAGTCCCGGGTCTCCCGGTTTGAGAGTATGACGATAATTTGCACAAATCATACTTAGAGTTAAAAACATGCCGTTAAAGGGTGAAAACCCAAACCAACCCCCAAACGACCCCGTAGGAGGCACGGACACCTCGCACGAGACCAATGTAACTTATAGGAACTGACCGCGTAGTCTCGGGTCTCCCGGTTTGAGAGTATGGCGATAATTTGCAAAAAGCAACACTTAAAACTTAAAAAAAAGCCGTTAAAGGGTGAAAATCCAAACCATCCCCCAAACGACCTCGTAGGAGGCGCGAACACCTCGCACAGGACCAATGTAACTTGTAGGAACTGATCGTGTAGTCCCGGGGCTCCCGGTTTGAGAGTATGACGATAATTTGCAAAATTCACACTTAGAGTTGAAAATAAGCCGTTGAAGGGTGAAAACCCAAATCAGCCTCCAAATGACCCCGTAGGATGCACGAACACCTCGTACGGGACCAATGTAACTTGTAGTAACTGACCGCATAGTCCCGGGTCTCCCGGTTTGTGAATATGATGATAATTTGCAAAAATCAACACTTAAGACTTAAAAACAAGCCGTTAAAGGGTGAAAACCCAAACCAACCCCCAAACGACCCCGTAAGAGGCACGAACACCTCGCACGGGACCAATGTAACTTGTAGGAACTGACCGCGTAGTCTCGGGTCTCCCATTTTGAGAGTATGATGATAATTTGCAAAAATCAATACTTAAACTTAAAAACAAGCCGTTAAAGGGTGAAAATCCAAACCATCCCCCAAACGACCACGTAGGAGGCACGAACACCTCGCACGGGACCAATGTAGCTTGTAGGAACTGACCGCGTAGTCTCGGGTCTCCCGATTTGTGAATATGATGATAATTTGCAAAAGTCACACTTAGACTTAAAAATAAGCCGTTAAAGGGTGAAAACCCAAACCGGTCCCCAAACGACCCCGTAGGAGGCACGAACACCTAGGAACTGACCGCGTAATCCCGGGTCTCCCGATTTGAGAGTAAGATGATAATTTGTAAAAATCAACACTTAGAAATAAAAACATGCCGTTAAAGGGTGAAAATCCAAACCGACCCCCAAACGACCCCGTAGGAGGCACGAACACCTCGCACGGGATCAATGTAACTTGTAGGAACTGATCGCGTAGTACCGCTGGGTCTCCCGATTTGAGAGTATGACGTTAATTTGCAAAAATCAACACTTAAACTTAAAAACATGCCGTTAAAGGGTGAAAACCCAAACTAACCCCCAAACGAACCTGTAGGAGGCACGAACACCTCGCACGGGACCAATGTAACTTGTAGGAACTGACCACGTAGTCCCGGGTCTCCCGATTTGAGAGTATGATGATAATTTGCACAAATCACACTTAGAGTTAAAAACATGTCGTTAAAGGGTGAAAACCCAAACTAGCCCCCAAACGACCCCGTAGGAGGCATGAACACTTCGCACGGGACCAATGTAACTTGTAGGAACTGACCGCATAGTCCCGGGTCTCCCCATTTGAGAGTATGACGATAATTTGCAAAAATATTCCACTCATATATGTAATTTTTTTGTTTGAGTTTTTTTTTTGTAAATTTTTGGGTTACTAATATCGTATCTTTTTTGTATCCTTTTTTTTTGCAGGATAATAGTTTATCGTTGGCTTTTATTCACGTTGAACAAACAAAGAACTCAATGGTTTACAACAAGGGGTTTATTAATGATTCCATTTTTTTGTGTCATGGCCGTACGGTCTTTTGTTGTTTTATTGTTGACTTTTATGGCCGTGCTGGCTTTTGTAAGTTAATTGTTATATTTTGTGGCCGTGCGGGTTTTGTATTAACAGGTTTTGGAATGTTCAGAAAATAGAGAAAACTCTGTCCAATTTTTTTTGGGCCTATGAGCTGTTAAAGACTTGTAATATTTTGAAGTTTGTATGTACATTAGTTTATTAACAATGCGCAATATTATTAATTTATGAATTTTATGCTTTCAAATAATTAATTTTTTTTTAATAAAAAATTTGGCACAGTTCAAAACTGTGGCAAAAGTGTATCATATTTTGGCACGATTTTGAACTGTGTCAAATTTTTTTAAACTGTGCTGAATCTGGCACAGTTAAAAACTGTTCCAAAAGTGTGCCGAAAATATCAAATTCTGGCACGGTTTAAAAGTGTTCCAGAAGTGTTCCTATTTTGCTGAATCTGGCACAGTTATAAACTATGCCAAAAGTGTGTCAGAAATATCAAATTCTGGCACGGTTTAAAAGTGTGCCAGAAGTGTTCCTGTTTGGCTGAATCTGGCACAGTTTTGAGCCGTGCCAGAAAAAAATTACCATTTTGGAACACCTGATTCTGGCACAGTTCAAAACCGTGCCAGCTTTGATCTGGCACAGTTTTAAACCGTGCCAGAATCCTGTTTTTGGTGTAGTGTTAGTTCATGTCTGGCATTGTTCGGTGGCGGTGGCTGGCCACCCCGTCTGTCGGATTGCGCGGGGTGTGATAGATGGTATCAGATCATGGTCTTAGGTCTCGTAGGTTATGAGTCCGTTTAGCTTTCGCTTTGTCGATCTTTGATTCCCTTTGTTGATTCGTACTCCTTAAGGTAGAGGGTCTATCATACTTGTTAGATGTGATTCTTGGAGATGTTAAGTTTTGAGTTAAGGACGTTGTAAGCATTGAGTTTAGAATTAGTAAGCTTGATGTGAGGATCCTTAAAATGGATTTTGGAGACGATAATTATTTTAAAGATTTTAGTGCAGATGTTAGGTATCGTATGTATCGATTTTTGTTGTTGAGATTTAATTTGAGGACGTTAGCATTTTGATGACTTTCGGATATAGGTTCGAGTGGAGATTTTTTGGAGCATGTGGTACGCCGTTATATTCATAATTATGCGTATTTATATAAGTAATATATATTATTTTGTTGCTCGTGGGGTTGGTGCAGGTATAATTAGGTCTATGGGCGCCTAATTGTGTTATTTTACGGGGTAGGCATATGTGAGCCTTATTTTCTTTTGCGAGATTTATGCGTTGATGTGTATACTTCGTCTAATTTCGAGGACGAAATTCTTTGCTAGTGGGAAAGTATGTAACACCCCGTGTTTTTATTAATTAATTTAATTAATTACTTGGAATATTCAAGAAAAATAAAATTTTGAATTTAATGATTTTTATTAAATAAATATGTTGGTTATGATTTTAGAAGAATAAAACTTCATGCGGAATCGAAATCGGATTTAAAATGAAGTTTTTATGAGAGTTTTAAGTTTAACCTTTTAAAAAAAAAAGGAAAAACATTTGTCACGGATTTAGGCCGTGACTAATAAAAAGTTGATTTTTAGTTAAATGGTAATAAACGGAGGGGAATGGCACTGGTCGCGTACCTGTTCGATCGATCGATCGATCGACCTAGGGAGTCGATCGATCAACTCTGCCCAAATTTGAGGCAGTGGGTCGATTTCTTTGTACACTTTGAATGGGATTAGGACTCCTAATTAGTATAAAAGAGCCATTAATCTTGGGGGGACTTCTTAAAAAAAAAATTTCTCAAGTTTTTCTCTAGAGAACACTTTCAAATAATTTTTCTCTCAACCATAATCATCAACCTCCAACACAATCAAGTTTTTTGTCACAAGTTTTGGGTGGCTTAATTGGGGCTTAATCAAGATTGATTCAAGAACACTTCCTTGCTAATTTTTCGAGAGGAATCTCGATTTATAATAAGATTTTCAACACGATCCTCACAGGCATGAATACTCTATTCTTTTTCTTTAGTATTATGCGTTTTAAGTGTCGCCTAAACATTTAATTACACGTTTTCTTAAAAACAATTAGTAACTTAATTAGAAAAAGTGGATACTAACTATGAGGCTGTTTTTATAAAATCTTTTAATCTGAATAATATTTATAACCCTTTGGGTACGTAGGATTCATTAGTGACTTTGGGTTTTATTGGTGTAGGGTACATGTAGAAAAACCCTAGTTTTGAAATAAATAAAGTTGGGGGCGTTTAACTCATGTAATACATGTAGAGATAATGAAATTTGGTTTTTGAAGTATATATGACGAAAACTTGGTATATTTAATTTAAAATAATTAAATGAGATTATTTGGGTATTTTTGATGTTGTGATAATTAAATTAAAGATTTAGTTGAATTGGACTATCATGCGTAGTTTTATACGTTGATTAATTATTCTTGTTGGTGTGACTTGTTGGTATTATTATATTGCCTTTGTGACGACGGGTTGTTGGGTGATTTTTCTCTCCCTATATTTTAGGATGCCTTCTAGGTATGGGACTAGTGGGTGGGCCTCTTGATGATTTACGCCTTCTAGGTATGGTACTAGTGAGGGTAGATTATCGCGTTTTATCATCTTGGGGGTAGGCTGATTTTTGGTACTTTTTCGTCGTTATGATAGCCTAGGCATGAGACTACGTCGAAGTTTAGGTTAGAAATTATTCTTATACATAGGGTAGGACAGATTAATAACTTGGGGACCCTTAGTTATGGGACTAAGGGATATTTTGAGGATCTCACATCGATTAAAAGGGTGGGGTAATTTATAAATTGAGAAATTGAGAATTAATACCTAAGATAAAAACTGTTATTAAAATTTGTGGCGATATAATGTGTCGGGGCCGACAGTTTAAACGGGTCAGAGGGCGATTGACAAGGAAAAGTGTTACACTTTAATAAAAAGTGAGAACTATAATAAAATTGGGTTAATTAAATAAAATTAATTCCGAGGGGCTTGGGATTTTAAAATCATATTGGTGTTTTATTCTAAAATGGGGATCTCTCGGGTAGTTAGTGATTCATATTTATCGCGTTTAATTATCTCGTTGAATTAAAATATTCTATTGTGATATTTATTGCGTATAATGCTACTGTTTGGATTCAAGGATCCTAATTGAGGGGAGTAGTGTGTATTCTTGCTCGGGGCTTTGGTTCTGACCCATGCGCTGACTAATATTTTTTAGGATTCGAATTTGAGAAGCTGCATAAGTTTATCGGAGTTATCGTTTGGAGGTGCAGCAAGAGCTGATTACTTTATTGCTTTGTTTTAGTTTAGACTTTCTTTAAGTCATATTTCATTTTGAGACTGAGTTAAGAGAGTTATTGGGCCATTCGGTTCCAAAGTTGTTTATGGGTTTTATTTCAGTTATTCAGAGTTTGATATTTATTCAGTTTTATAATTATTGGAAATTCGATTTATTTGGAGTTCTAGCATGTGATGGATCTTTTATCACGCAGTTGGTTGTTATCATTTGAGATTGATTCAATTATTTATCTTATGGACTGATTTATTTATGTCTCATATTGGTCTCATGCTAAGAATGGTATTTATTTAGATCACGCCTGGCATAGTTCGGCGGCGGTGGCTGACCACCCCGTCTGTCGGATTACGCGGGGTGTGACAGATGGTATCAGAGCATGGTCTTAGGTCTCGTAGGTTATGAGTCCGTTTAGCTTTCGCTTTCTCGATCTTTGATTCCCTTTGTTGATTCGTATTCCTTAAGGTAGAGGGTCTATCATACTTGTTAGATGTGATTCTCGGAGATGTTTAGTTTTGTGTTAAGGATGTTGTAAGCATTGAGTTTAGAATTAATAAGCTTGATGTGAGGATGTTTAAAATGGATTTTGGAGACGATAATTATTTTAGAGATTTTAGTGCAGATTTTAGGTATCGTATGTATCGATTTTTGATGTTGAGATTTAATTTGAGGACGTTAGCATTTTGATGACATTCAGATATAGGATCGAGTGGAGATTTTTTGGAGCATGTGGTATGCCGTTATTTTCATAGTTATGCGTATGTATATAGGCAATATATATTATTTTGTTACTCGTGGGGTTGGTTCGTTTAGAATTAGGTGTATGGGTGCCTAATTATGTTATTTTACGGGGTAGGTATATGTGAGCCTTATTTCTTTTTGCGAGATTTACGCGTTGATGTGTATACTTCGTTTAATTTCGAGGACGAAATTCTTTGCTAGTGGGGAAGTATGTAAGACCCCGTGTTTTTATTAATTAATTGGAATATTTAAGAAAAATAAAATTTTGAATTTATTGATTTTTATTAAATAAATATGTTGGTTATGGTTTTAGAAGAATAAAACTTCAAGCGGAATCGAAATCGGATTTAAAATGATGTTTTATGAGAGTTTTAAGTTTAGCCTTTTTAAAAAAAAAAGGAAAAAAATTCGTCACGGATTTAGGCCGTGACTAATAAATTTGATTTTTAGTTAAATGGTAATAAACGAAGGGGAATAGAACTGGTCGTGTACAGGCCTGTCAATCGGGCTCTATGAGCTGAGCTTCTGGTTGATCAACCTCGGCCCGATTTTGATTTACTTGGCTCAAGCTCAAGCTCGGCCCGAACGAGCTTGAGAGTGCTTGGCTCAAGCTCGGCTCACAAAGTAAATTGCGCTTCGGGCCCAATTTGAGCCCCCCGAATTAAATATTTCAATATATATTTATTTATTTTAATAATAAATATTCATATTTCAGCAATAAAAAAAATATATTTTAGCAATAAAAAACAGATTTCATCACTAAAAAAATAGAATTCAACACTATTATATTGACATTTCAGCATTAGTAAAAAACATTTCAACACTAAAAAAACAATTTCAACACTATAAAAACACATTTCAGCATTAATATTGACATTTTAGCATTAAAAAACCACATTTCAACACTAAAATAACGGATTTCAGCACTAATTTTTTTTAGCACTAATATTGACAAGTCCCATAAAATTAAGTAAAGTAAATTAATAAACGACCGACCTTATTTTTGTTTCTTTAATATTATGTCCAATAGTTTATTTGCTTGAGGATAAAATTATAAAAATTATTTTGTTTTAAAATATTTTTTACATATCATAGAAAATAAAATAATTTTGTATATATATATATATATATTATTTTGGGCCGAGCCTAGTTCGGGCTTGAAAGTGCTACGCTCGCGCTCGGCTCAAATTGAATTCAGGCTTAATATCTCGGCTCAAACTCGGCTCGGCTCAAACTCAATAAAAGCTCGGCCCAAATTTATCGGGCCGAGCAACCGGACTTCGGGCTTGCTCGTCTCAATTGATAGGCCTAGACTCGCGTACTTGTTCGATCGATCGATCGACTCTGCCCAGATTTGAGGCGGTGGGTCGATTTCTTTGTACACTTTGAATAGGATTAGGACTCCTAATTAGTATATAAGCTTTTTTAATCTTGGGGGGCTTCTTATAATAACTTTTTCTCAAGTTTTTCTCCAGAGAACACTTCCAAATAATTTTTCTCTCAACCATAATCATCAACCTCCAACACAATCAAGTTTTTGTCTCAAGTTTTGGGAGGCTTAATTGGGGCTTAATCAAGATTGATTCAAGAACACTTCTTTGCTAATTTTTTGAAAGGAATCCCGATTTCTAATCAGATTTTCAACACGATCTTCACAAGCATGAATACTCTATTCATTTCCTTTAGTATTATGCGTTTTAAGTGTCGCCTAAACATTTAATTATACGTTTTCTTAAAAATAATTAGTAACTTAATTAGAAAAAGTGGACACTAACTATGGCGCTGTTTTTATAAAATCTTTTAATCTGAATAATATTCATAACCCTTTGGGTATGTAGGATTCATTAGTGACTTTGGGTTTTATTGGTGTAGGGTACATGTAGAAAAACCCTAGTTTTGAAATAAAAAAAGCTGGGGGCGTTTAACTCATGTAATACATGTAGAGATAATGAAATTTGGTTTTTGATGTATATATGATGAAAACTTGGTATATATAATTTAAAGTAATTAAATGAGATTATTTGGGAATTTTTGACGTTGTGATAATTAAATTAAAGATTTAATTGAATTGGACTATCATGCGTAGTTTTATACGTTGATTAATTATTCTTGTTGGTGTGACTTGTTGGTATTATTATATTGCCTTTGTGACGAAGGGTTGTTGGGTGATTTTTCTCTCCCTATATTTTAGGATGCCTTCTAGGTATGGGACTAGTGGGTGGGCCTCTTGATGATTTACGCCTTCTAGGTATGGGACTAGTGAGGGTAGATTATCGCATTTTTATCATATTGGGGGTGGGCTGATTTTTGGTACTTTTTCGTCGTTACGCTAGCCTAAGCATGAGACTAGGTCGAAGTTTAGGTTAGAAATTCTTCTTATACATAGGTTAGGACAAATTAATAACTTGGGGACCCTTAGTTATGGGACTAAGGGGTATTTTGAGGATCTCACATCGATTAAAAGGACGGGGTAATTTATAAATTTATAAATTGAGAAATTGAGAATTAATACCTAAAATAAAAACTGGTATTAAAATTTATGGCGACATAATGTATCGGGGCTGACAGTTTAAACGGGTCAGAGGGCGATTGACAAGGGAAAGTGTGACACTTTAATAAAAAGTGAGAACTATAATAAAATTGGGTTAATTAAATAAAATTAACTCCGTGGGGCTTGGGAATTTAAAATCATATTGGTGTGTTATTCTAAAATGGGGATCTCTCGAGTAGTTAGTGATTTATATTTATTGCGTTTCATTATCTCATTGAATTGAAATATTCTATTGTGATATTTATTGCGTATAATGCTACTATCTGGATTCAAGGATTCTATTTGAGGGGAGTAATGTGTATTCTTGCTCGGAGCTTTGGCTTTGACCCATGCGTTGACTAATATTTTTCAGGATTCGAATTTGAGAAGCTGCATAAGTTTATCAGAGTTATCGTTTGGAGGTGCAGCAGGAGCTGATTACTTTATTGCTTTGTTTTAGTTTAGACTTTCCTTTTAGTCGTATTTCATTTTGAGACTGAGTTAAGAGAGTTATTGGGCCATTCGGTTCCAAATTTGTTTATGGGTTTTATTTCAATTATTCAGAGTTGGATATTTATTTAGTTTTATAATTATTGGAAATTGGATTTATTTGGAGTTCTAGCATATGATTGATCTTTTATCGTGCAATTGGTTGTTATCATTTGAGATTGATTCAATTATTTATCTTATGGACTGATTTATCTATGTCTCATATCTTTCTCATGCTAAGAATGATATTTATTTAATTCACTTCCAGTTCAGCGGCGGTGGCTGGCCACCCTGTCTGTCAAATTGCGCGGGGTGTGACAGTGTTTTATATATGTGTGTGTATAAGTAGGTGTATATTTTTATGAGTTTTACAGCTCCTAGTACATTGCTATGGAGTTTGAAAACACTATGAGCATATATGTTAATATATACCGTGTGTGTATAGATATATATATACACAAATGGCTGTTTTATATATATATATATATATATATATATATATATATATATATATATATATATATATATATATATATATATATATATATATGTGTGTGTGTGTGTGTGTGTGTGTGTGTGTGTATTTATACACATCTGCATGTATTTATTTATATATATATATATATACAAGTGTGTGTTTATGTACAGTGTACAGTGTATTGTGTGCGTGTGTTTGTGTAGGAGGCTGTATGTGTGTGTGTGAAGAGAGTGTGCGTGTGTGCTATTAAGGGTGTGTGTGTGTTTTATATACGTGTCGGTGTATATATACACATATGTGTGTGTTAATATATATATATATACACACACATATGTTTATAAGCTTAAAGAAAATGAGTGTGTGTGTATGCTTTGTTTTCAAAACAGTTTGATATGTGTGCATGTGTAATACACAGTGTGTGTTGTATTGTGTGTGTGTATGCTTTATTTTCAAAACAGTGTGATGTGTGCATGTGTAATACACTGTGTGTGTTGTTTATATATATATATATATATATATATATATATATATATATATATATATATATATATATATATATATGGTTATGTATATAATTATGGGTATACATGCATTTATTAGGACAAAAAAATAAATCGAGATGAAAATAACGTATTATTATCTGAAATAACGTTAGTTACGTATGTATTTTATCAAAACAGAAAGATAGTTTTCTTTTAAAACCAAACGGCGATGGTAAGTCGACAGGTTGGGATGCCACTTTTTTAAACATTGAAAAATCATATCGTTTAAACCGTGATTCAGAAAAATACATAGAAAAAATCGTTAGAATCGCAGTGTCGAATAAAACATTTGGTATAAAAATATTTTTAATTCAATACAATTTTTTATAACGTTAAATTTGGGCCTCTATGTCAACTAAGGTTCCCAAATCATCGTTAAAATATTATTTTATGATATTTTTCCTAATAATTTTTTTTGATATGTTATAATAATTACCCAAAGATTTTTACCCGAATCGTATTTGAGTTATATATAATTACGAGTCCGTTAACTACGATAGTGTAATTACAAACGAAATTACATGTAGAGTGAAATCAATATTTAGATTATTCGTAGTATTGCATTAAAAATTACAGTTGAATATTACAAAGCGAAAAAAACCAGACAAGATAAGCTCCCTCTACTCAACACACAAATAGGTATTTTTACCTTTTCACTATTACATTTAGCGTATTTGACATACTGCTACCGATATCATCATATGATAGCTCCTATTTACTCTTAGTATGTGCATGTTATAATACTTCCACACTACATATTTTATTGAATATCATTGATATTTGAATTTGAATATGGATAAATTTAACCCATCTCACCTAATAGTTGATATCATGTTCCTATTGAATTAGTTCACCCCTGCAACTCTATGCAAATGTTTATATTATAAGCATCAGTATTAAGTAGGGAGTTAACTGTCGTGTAATCCACATAATTTTTTGCTTGGCTTATGGTCTCAGATGTTTGAGAGCCAACATTATTACTATATATGTATGAGTGCCATTTTTGTGTGCCTAGCTAGTTACTTTTCTCGAAAGGATTTGGGTTGATTATTATTTTGTTATGCTGATGGCTTAACTATTTCTATGCCCCTTAGTGAGCTCGTAAGTATGGGATTATCAGTTCAAAACTCCTTGACTTTCTTTATGTGATCCTTAATGTTTTTATAGGAAACCTTTGGTTACATTTCAATTAATAAACACTGAGTTCTATACACACTCCCCCTATTTATAAATATACTTGTTATAGAACTGGTCAAACCCTATTCAACAACTTTGCTGATTCGTTTCTTTCAAGTTATTTTGAAACGATACTTATAGGATATGATGAACACTATAATAATTATAATGCAACAGTAAGAAATAGATAGAGAAACTGATATAAGAATAAGACTTTTGAACTATAGAGTAAGATAATTTAGATTTTATAAACTCTTAGTGAGCTTAGTATACATGGATCATTTTTGATTTAGCATTATTGTTAGATAAACCTCACACTAAAAAAATCAGGATGTGAATTCAAGCAATTGATATTCGTGCTTATTTTAAACTCAAATTTGGGCTTGGCTCGACAGTTTCGAAGGCATTACTTCCTCTTTCCATTAAAATATTAAGTTATTTTCATCCAACCAAATCATCATGATCATTAGGGATTACAAAAATTTAGATTGTATCGGCACCAACAAACCAATATTAAAAATCCAGCAGAATACTAACGACATGTAGCTCTTAGGTTTCAAGGTTGACCCGCTCCCTCTCCCAGCAGAAGACCAAAGATTATGCCCCAAGCATAAACCACATATAAATGTTAATGTGATCTCGATTTTCAAGAATATGCACTTCACATCTGAAATGGGGCTCGGTCACAGACTATATGGGATCATTGAGTCAATCTTACTGAAAACTGCTTATCCACTGCATGTCCTGGGGTACCAACCTACTCTATTAAAACTCATGGATCTCCATCAACTGTAAAATATGAGGACACTAAATAAAAAGGTTATCATCTCTGAAGACTCCCTAAATGGTCACTTCATCAAGGCATAGGAAGATTTTCCCCATTATAGTTTGCCTGAGTCATGGTATAGTAGAACGAAGAAGACGATGAACCCAAAATTTGAAATATTCTTTGAAAATAAGATAATTTGAAGTAAAGGATTCAAACAAGAAGTGAATCTATTGGCCATCAAATCTTCTAACTCGATCTCTTTTGACAGTGAAATCACCGAGAGCACCGACAATTGTGAATCCTTCAACCTCGCTGAATTGGGGATGAATGTTTGCACGATCCACACTAAATCAAAGTGATCTGACCCTACTGATAAGACCTTTCCTGTTAATAGGCCTCTACTCAACTGGTGGAGCATCTCTGCCAGTTCGACCCTACCAACTAAGAATCCTGCCATTTACCAACTTGAGACCGAACTTATTACTACTTTTTTTTTTATTTCCAATGTTGATGTAACAAAGCCTCCTTTGAGTAGGTCCTCACTGTTATTTTCCAATATATAATATCTATTAAATAAACCTGGATTTTCAGTATATAATACTTCCGTACTAGATATTTTTATTTAATATCAATGTTATTTGAATATGAATCCTATGGATCAATTTAACCCCTCCCACCTAATAGCCGATGTCATGTTCCTATTGAATTAGTTTACACATGCACCTCTATGCAAATGTTTATATTATAAACATCAATATTAACTAGGGAGTAGACTGCCGTGTTATCCCACATAATTTTCTGCTTGGTCTATTGTTTCAGATGTTTAAGAGTATGGATTATCGCTACATACGTATGAGTGCCACTTTTGTGTGCCTGTCCGGTCACTTTTTCCCAAAGGTTTTGGGTTGATTATTATTTGGTTATAGTGATGGCTAACCTATTTCTACGCCCTTTAGTGAGCTGGTAAGTATGGGAATATCAGTTCAAAACTCCTTGACTTTCTTTATATGATCCTTAATGTTGTTACATGAATCCTTTTTTTAGGTTTCAATAAATAAAGAATGAATTCCATACACACTCCCCCTCTTTATATATATACTTGTTATAGAACTGGTAAGACCCTATTCCACAACTTTGCTGATTTATTTCTTTCTAGTTATTTTGTGCAGGTACCTATAGGAAATGATGAACACTACAAGAATCATAGTGCAACAATAAGAAATAGACAGAGAAACTGATAGAAGAATAAACCTTTTGAACTACAGACTAAGACAATTTAGCTTTTATAAATTCTTAGTTGGCTTAGCATACATGGCTCATTTATGGTTTAGAGTTTAGCCTGGTTAAGTTGCCTATGCGAGACATAAGTTGAGAATTATATTAAGTGAGTGGTTTATATTATAAGGATCGTGAGAATAAGGTGTTTATATTTGAGTAATGAAATTGGTCTCGAAATTACATGTGAGATACCAGGATTTTATTTAGGAAAGGGTATAAATGATAATTAGTAAGTTGAATATATTTATATAGATGGATTATGTGAATAATTCCCGAAAATATAATTTGGAGATATGTGATTGATTTCGATATTCAGATGTTATGTGTCCGAAAGAATCATTAAGAAATTTGGGTTATCAAGATATGAGTAAGGATTTAGAGGTATATTAAGTAACTTATCTTAAAAGGAGATTGTATACAATATACTCAACAAGTTTGTTAACAACACAATTCGTTTGTCCAAACTATTCAATTGAGACTCCCATTAAGAATGAATTACTTAATTTGAAACTCCATTTTCATATTTAAGAGTTGTCTCATACTTCTATTGAACTTTGTTTTCGTCTTTTGCATTGCACTCATGTTGTATTGTATACTATTCTCACTAGATTACAAAACTAGATTTCTTATGTTAGAGTGGTACCTGAATAGATTAGTTAGGAAAATATAAATGAAGTCCTTGATGAGAAAATGTCTTCAGGAACAGGTAGAAGTATAAAAAATGTTAACATTGAATCGTTATACTCTTTAGAACGTAACAACATCACTTACTAAACCCTGTTCCAAAAACAAAAATTTTCCCAAGTTTTACACAACCATGACATTAAACTAGGATTAATAAACCACTACCATATACCTAATAACAAATTTTAGTTATTCTACAAAGTTATCGTGACTCAGGATATCCTTAAAAAATGAATATTCCCATAAACATTATGGAGTCCGTAGTGAACCATTATTTTTTACTCAACAAATAACTATAATAGTTGTGATCGAATGAAACCCTACTTAAACCCCTTCATTAAATTGATACTATTAAGATGTTCCCTTATAAACTATTTTCCCAGATAAACCTCAATTTGAAACCCAAATAATTTTGTAATGAGAAGCATAATTTTCACCCTTGGTAGGTGATTATGATTCAATATTATTTTAGGAAATGCTCATATCATTATATGATAACCCTAGATACCTCATGAAACCCTTTGTGTAGTTAAGAATATGTTACTCTTGATTCAATTGTACAACCCCTATATTGATCTTGAAATAATAAATTCAACTTAACTTGATTCAATTAACCTTGTTCTACATAACATACAGTATGATAAGGGAATAAACTACCGTGACACCCACGATAGTATTATTTGCCTATAGGACTCATTATCTTGAGTGACTTGTTTTATGTATCATATGAATGCATCTCTTCAGATTTTTGGCTTGACCATACATTATCTCTAAAGTTTTTGATTGATTGGTTATTTGCGTTATTATTAACCCTAAGCCTCTAGAATAGATAATTGTTGGTTATTTATTTAAGAACCGCCAACAACCTTAATCTTGTAAAGTTGATATTTCTAATTCGATTAACATCATCATACTGATTATTGAATACTGTTTCAAATAGATTATTGTTATTTTAATTCATAACTTCCTATATTTACCTGATTTTGGTGATATTCTTATCCTAAATAAATTAGTAGGCTTTAATCAATGAGACATCTATACCGTCCCATGATTTATTTGAAACCTTTAGCCTCAGAGTACTCGTTCTTTTCCTATTTATTAAACCCAACCGACTACCTAGAAGAAGCATTAGATTATGGAAAGACTCAAGATAGCCCAAGATACATTGGACCCTTTAGTATTATCAAATGTATTGATTTTGTGTCCTATTAGTTAGAATTACCCATTGAATTGTCTAGATCTATTACGTGTTCCATCTGTCCCAATTGCGTTGATATATTCCAAACCCCAACACATGTCATTACCTGACATGAATTTCTTGTTCAACCTAACCTTGAATTTGAGGAATGTCCTATTCAAATTTTAGACTGCCAGATGAAGGTCATAAGAAATAATGGATTACGAGTCATCAGAATATTACTAGTTAAAAGAAAACCGAATTATAACTATTTACCCAAAAACTTAGATTTATGTTACTTCATAACCTTAGCCTATTCCCAATTCTACGCAGTTCAGTTGTTTTTAAATTACGTAAGATTACTCGATAAATATTCTTAGAATTAATAAGGAATGTTTTGTCTAGATAGTTATTCAAAATTCCATATTAAGTATGGGTACATTACCCCCCGTAAAGTTCTTTAACATATAGTTCCCCAATGACCCTCTATAGTACTAAGAAGTGTATTAAAACCATTTAAGAAATTGAACAAAGCAACCGGTAGTTCAAACCTCATCCAAATTATTTGCCTCAATCCTATTACAAGTACTTAGATAACCAGTTAGTACTTATTCAAGTGGAATTCTTATTTACTCTTTATCCTATCTCCCGCATAAAATTAAGAGGATATTTTAACTTGGATCGTATAAACTATGTAAAAATATGCCCAAGACAATTTAATTGCGAATCAAGCTACATGTAAAGTGAAACATATAGAGTATGCGTGGGTATAAAACAAAATCAGAATGAATTAGATTTTTCCTTCTATGATCGATCGAATTAAACATCAATAACTCCGGATTGGATCAGTTTGTCCTCAATAAATAAGTACTTGGGCCAATAAAATCCGACCTAAGGGAGAGATAGTTGGAGAGGTGACAAAACCCTATAATTTTCATTACAAAATAAATAAATAAGAAAAAGATGGATTTCGTGATCCGCTATCGAACTTATTCCAATTTCAAGAGCTCGGATCGAATCAGTATTGATATATCGATTCTATCCGAGCTTGCTTATGTAATACCCCGTATTTTTAATGGTTTTAATTATGGGATTAATTGACTTAAAAATGGGAAATTTACTTATAATTAATCATAATTTAATTAAATAATTACTAGCGCGACAAGAGTTAGTATTTATTGATATGAATTATGTTGAATATTACTTAGTGAGTAAAGTAATATGTAATTATGAATAAATTGTCGCGAGCGAATAATACGATATTTATGGTAATTAAGTCGGGATGGTCGTGTCAGCCGTGTCGTGACTAAATTTAATGGAAGTATTTTATTAATAAGTCACTCATATGATTATTTCGAGTGTGCCAAAGTGTCAGTAAGGGTCGAGATAGGTAGAAAAGTCTACCTGGGGGTTTAATTTGGGTCCGAGGATATTTTTAAGCCAAACCGACACCTCAGGAGGTTAGTTTAGACATTTTTATTTTTAGGGTAAATAAACCAACGAAATTCCTAAGTCTATATCAGCTGCTAGGGTTAGGCTTCATAGATATATCAAACACAAAATCTTGTGAGGCCATTGGAGGAGAAGAGTGAAGAGTTTTTTAAGGCTTGAACCACTATTAGAACACCGTTTGCACCACCATAGCCGCCAACGTATATATTGGAGAGAGAGAATCAACCTTATACCTTTCATCACCAACGGACCAGACCTGCTACATAAGGCAAGTAATTATCTTGGGTAAATTTATGATAGATATATGATCCATGTTAAAATAGGGTAACATCTATATGAAAATCCCATGTTTTGGAAGTTTTTAGATAGTGTAAATCATGATTCTTGGGTTAAAATTGAAATGGAATAGGTTCGTTTATGCATGTAGAATCAAACCCACGCTATTATAATCAAATTGGTTGAAGAAATTTGGTATTACAGATTTAATTGACGATAAATTCAAAACTAGGGTTCTTGAGACTAGATATGAAAATTGGGTGAATTTATGAATGTTGATGATGTTTAAATGATTTGGATACGTTAGGATTTGCCCATATATGTTAGTATATGATCCGGGTTACATGAATATAAATTTGGAGATGTTTAAATACGATTTTGGTGGTTCAAAATTAAGAAACCCGTAACTGTTAAGAAAAATCTGGGTAAATAACTAATCGATCGATCGACTCAAACGATCGACCCATTTCTTCGATCAATCGATTTCCCTGGAAAATGTGATTTGTTTCCTTTTTAATATTTGATTAAATCCCAACTTTTAGAAATCTGTGGTGTTGATTAATTGAATATAATGAAACTTAGGGAAGGGCAGTAGGATATACTTAAGACCCCAAAAATGTCATTTTGTATGGAATTTAATAGGGAAATTACGAGTGTTAATTAAATGAGTTACGATTGGAAATTAAATAAATTGAGATTTAAATAGGATAAATGAATATTCAAAGTTAGTACCAGTAGTTGGGGTATATTTTAGATACTTAAATAACCCAAGGAATGAATGGAAACTTAGTAACCTTTTTGGGATAGGGAAAGGTACTTGAAATTATGTGACGAGAGTTGCCATGTTAAATAAAATAATACGTAGGATATTCGAGATATAAATATACTACGTAGGAGACTCGAATATTGGGACGTGCGTATACATATACATAATTTATATATACCAAGGTTATGTGATAACCTATCGTTTGGGTTATTATGTGTAATGCATCATACCACGCTACTTGCTATCATGGAGGTTTTCGCGCTAGGACAGTCTTATTTTGATGAGCCCATCGGGGGAATATGGACTTGTACCTCAGAACCATAGTGATATGCCCTAAATGTACCCCCTTGGCTCAGAGACATCAACCTCGTCCATGGAGATGGTCGATGTTGGAAGGGCCTTAGATCAACAACCAACGGTCTCGTCCAAAGCAAGGTAGGCCATGGACGACGTTACTAGCTACCTCTACAATTGAGGTCTCCGTAATCCACAGGGGCGGTTATTCATCAGGTCATCCAATTCTTGCAACCTCGGCTGGATGCAGGCCGAGGTTATCACATCATCATAAGAAATCTCGACTGGGGATTAGCCGACGTTCCTACTACGCCATCATTACCTCGGCTCAGGCCGACGTCGCAGCTCAACATGCCTTACCTCAGCTCTCCCACTGAGCCAAGGTCACCACCTCGTCCTCTTTCAGACCGAGGTTGGGACCATTCACAGATGGCCGAGCCCTTATCAGCATATGTATTATTAGGAACACGTGTAAACAATCAGTTATAACTGAATCATTCCCCCCACGTGGGGGAATATTGAGGTCATCATTATCTACATGAGATCAGCCAGGTGTCATTCTCATACTGGTTCGATCCTTATGCACATGTTCATTGCATGCTTGGGGGGTAAATTACACCCCCCAGACACTATATATAGAGGTCATCCTCTACCTTGTAAGGGATCCGAAATTAGCAACCCTAGATGAAACTTTGTCCAAATATACAGTAAAAAGAGAAAGCTTAAGAGATTGTATCCATGGCCATTAGTGCCCCCATACAGTGATATTAATCACACACTTGCACAGTGGATGTAGGCCTGATTGGCTGAATCACTTATATTCCGGTGTTAATCCTCTTCTCCTCACCACAATCTCTTATATATATATAGTATACCGATATGCTGCCATTGTTATCACTAGCTTGAGCATACAAACACCTTGACTGGTGGTGCTATTTCCAGCATCATCATTTTGGCACCGTCTGTGGGAACAAGAAGCTGTCTCATCCTCATTATTCGCTTAACCTCATCGGAGACTCTAGTGGTGAACCATGCCTCACCCCTTGCGTGGAGCTGTTTCACCATTGAAAGAGGTCTTGTAAGGTATTAAGCTCATTTACTACACCAACTCGTTTGTGCTTACACATGGCACCGAATTTACCACCACCTCTTCCGCCACCTGGTGTGGGATGACTTGGCTCTAGCCAGGCACCGCCCCAATCCAAAATGGTGGAGGTGGCTGCAGCCTTGAGGTCTTTGGCTGCAACACAACAAGAAATACAGGAGCAATTTGCACAGCTTAGCCAAAATATGATGAGATCACTTGGAGTCTCACCAAAAATGATTACTCCGGCGGCTGTCGAGGCGCACCCAGAAGCCAAGGGACCACCCCAAGCACCCATGAAAGGATCACCTTACGCCCTAGCGGAGGAGGGACGTTGCTGACCCTAGGCACTTGCGCCTAGGGAGGAAGGGAAACACTTACCCTGAGGACAGTTATGATGATCTAGAGGCGAAAGATGTCCCGAAAGATTATTGGGAGCTGTATGAGGTTTCTAACAACACAGTTCGTCCTATCCAACGGAGCCAGGGTTGTGAAAGTAGAAGAGGTGGAGAAGCCCAACAACGAGGATCAACTTTTGATCGACTGAGCAGAGGGTCAGCCTTACAAAGGCTCGGCCTCGTAAACGACCTAAGACAAAGGTTGTCAAGGTCGAGAAGTGCAGTCGGCTCACAAAGGTAAGAGAGATAACGTCGGCCTCAACTGGGATGAGGAAGAGATGAAGAAGAGGTCAACAACAGACGTTGTGCTACGGTTGAGGAACCTTTAGTCAATCACTTGAAGGTGGCTGGGGACAACCTCGGCCTAGCCGACATTACAAAACCATGGAATGACTCCATCCAACGTCTTTAGGATAAGATAGGAGACCTCATCAAAAGTCTGGATCCACTGCAAATAGGTTTCTCAAAAGGCTCTCCGTTCGTGGCTAAGATAGTGAGCTTCCTTATCCCAGCCAAGTTCAAACCACCTACAGTGACTCCCAAGTATGACGGTAGTACCAATCCTCTACATCATATTGAGATGTACCAGTCAACAACGGATATTTACTCCATACGAGATGAGATGAAATGCCAGGACTTCTCTGGGACTTTAACGGGAGCTGCGCACATATGGTTTACTTCTCTTCCGAATAATTCAATTAAGAACTTTAAGGGCTTGGCTGGACGTTTCATTCACAATTTTTGCTTTGGGGTAAGATCTCAAAAGAAGACCACCCATCTGTTGTATGTCAAGCAAGGCAAGCAAGAGAGCCTAAGAGACTACATCGCCAGGTTCAACAAAGAAAAACTTGAGGTTGAAGATTACGAAGAGAATATTTCCATGATTGCCCTCATAGGAGGTCTTCAGAAAGGGAAGTTGTTGTGGAAACTCGTGGAAGATCCTCCAAAGTCTATGATGGAACTATTGGCAACTACGGGGAGGGTCATGAACACTGAAGAGGCCATGGCCGCTAAGTATGAAGACGAGAACGACAATAGCAGCGAAAAGTTCCAAAGAAAGAAAGATGGAAAGAAGAGGTCAGTTGATGATAAGTTTGCAAGTTATACCCCTCTTACTGTAAGCTGCGAACGCATCCTCAATGAGATCAAGAATGATTGGTCCCTAAGATGGCCAGAGAAGCTGAAGGCTCCTCCATATAAGAGGAACTAAAACTTATGGTGTGAATTCCACCAAGACCATGGCTATGTAACAGATAAGTTCTTCGCCTTAAAGGATGAGATCGAGAAGATGTTGAAGTCAGGAAAGTTGAGGAAGTATGTTGATGGTAAAGCTCCCAAAAGGGGAAAAGATGACCCTAAAAAGAAGAGACACGACAGGTGTCGTGATGATACCACACTAAGAAGAGATGGTGACTTAGATGGTGATGACGAAGACGATCCTGACCTCCCACCAAAGGATGACAACACCCCCGTAAAGAGGGTCGGTAAGATCTCCTTTGGTGTTAACACCATATGCGGAGGACTTGCAGGGGGTGGTTCTGAGTTAGCTGACCGAAAAGCTCATGTGGCAGAGGCCAAGTCAGTGACCAAACTTGAAATAGTAAATCTGGCGTCTCCCGAGACAACATAGAAGAGAAAGAAGGTGGACATGGACACTCTCATAGTCAGGTTCTCCCGACTCGATTTCAAAGGCATCTTACCTCCGCATGATGAACCTTTGGTAATCACAACAAGAGTTATTGGATGTGAGGTATAAAGAATTCTTGTAGACGGAGGAAGTTTAACATATGTGATGTTCTGGCCCTGCTTCAAAAGATTAGGCCTTAGCAAAGCTAGACTGGTATCCTATCATCACCCGTTAGTGGGGTTCAGCGGTTAAAAGGTCCATCTGCTGGGCATGTATGAGATGGACGTATGAATGGGCGATGAGTGGCCTAAGAGATTAGCCCAGAAGATCAATTTTTTCGTTATGGATGAAAACGTCTTCTTGGCCTATAACCTCATCATAGGAAGAGTATCCCTTAAGGAGTTTGAGGCGATACCGTCGACGGTCCACCAGATGCTAAAATTTCTGACCCCCTATGGGGTAGGGGAAGTGCAGGGTGACCAGACCACATCACGAGAATGCTACTTCAACTCGGCTGAAGAGAGAGAGAGGCACATAAGAGAGCTACTACCACTTATAACATCGATACACTTGGCCCTAGAGATGAAACAAAGTTGAAGAAAGGAGAGGCCACGAAAGAGGTAGAATCCATCGTCCTCAATGAGGACGAATCGGAAAAAATTGTCCAGGTCGGCAAAGCCATAAAAGCGGAGATTAAGGAAGAGCTGATAAACTTCCTGAGGAAGAGTCAGAGTGTCTTCGCTTGGACTCACGCAGATATGCCTGGCATCAACCCCGAGGTCATGTGCCATAAACTCAACGTATCTAAGGATGAAAAACCAATCAAGAAAAGATGAAGAGTCTACTCTAGGGAGAAGTACGACGTCATCCGGGAAGAAGTCAGAAAGTTCGAAGAGGCTGAATTTATCAGGGAAGTGATATATCCGGAGTGGCTATCAAATGCAGTCATTGTGCCCAAAGCTAACGGAAAGTGGAGATTGTGCGTAGATTTTACTGACCTGAACAAGTCTTGCCTAAAAGACAGTTATCCCCTACCTCAGATCGATCATACGGTAGATGCAACTGCAGGACATGATCTTATGAGCTTCATGAACGCGTATTCATGCTATAACCAGATCTTCATGGATGCCGAAGACTCGGAGAAGACAACCTTCGTCACTGATAAAGGGATGTATTGCTACAAGGTTATGCCCTTTGGATTGAAAAATACGGGGGCAACATACCAACGTATTATGAATAAGATGTTTGAGGCCCAAATAGGCAAGACTATGGAGGTATACGTAGATGATATGTTAACAAAGAGCTTAAAGGCCTGCACCCACGTGACAGACCTGAAAAAGACATTCGACACTATAGACTTATACAGAATGAAACTCAACCCTGCGAAGTGTGTCTTCGGGGTAGGAGCTAGGAAATTTCTCTGGTTCATTGTCAATCAGAGGGTAATAGAGGTGAACCCTGAGAAAATCAAGGCTTTACTCGACATGAAGACACCAAGGAGTATCATGAACGCTCAGAGGCTCACTGGAGCGCTCAACAGATTTGTTTCTAGGGCGACCGACATGTGTCTTCCGTTCTTCAAGGTGATTAGAAAGGCCTTCAAATGGGACAAAGAGTGTGATGAGGCTTTTGATCAACTCAAGTCCTACCTTGGATCTACCTTGATCCTATCTCGGCCAATAGCGGGAGAGAGGCTATTTGTTTATCTAGCAGTCTCTGAATCGTCTATAAGTGCGACCATTATACGAGAGGACGTTGGGGTTCAATGGCCTGTATACTTCAACAGTAAGGCCCTTCAGGGATCTGAACAGAATTACCCTCGGATGGAAAAGTTAGCCTACGCCTTGATACATGCTTCTAGGAAGATGAAGCCCTACTTTCAAGACCATTTTATGGTCGTCCTCATTGACTCCCTATTAAGTCAGGTCCTCCATAAACCTGAGAAGTCGGGCAGATTGATGGCGTGGGCCATTGAACTGGGGGAGTATGACCTTACTTATCAGCCCAGGGTGGCTATCAAAGAGCAGACACTGACAAATTTTATCGTAGAGTTCACATGGGAAGGGGCCAAGGTTGAGAATAACCTAGAAACTGCGAAAAGGTCAAACAGGAACGTCTTCTGAGACCCGAAAGAGGTTATATCCAAGGGATCCAGAGATGGAATAGACGAGAATGAGGAAGACCGGTACCTCTTCAGGTAGGGAGTCATGATAGAATAGGGTTTCTCATCAGATAAAGACATCTGGAACCTCTTCGTCGATGGGTCTTTTTACGAAAGTGGAAGCGGTGAAGGACTGATACTCTCATACCCGGATGGTACCAACATCGAATATTCCCTAAGGTTTAACTTCAAGGCGTCAAACAACGAGTCAGAATATGAGGCCATAGTAGCAGGACTCTCCTTGGTAAGGACCCTTGGGATAAGACGACTCCTCCTTCACAGTGACTCAAGGTTGGTTGTTAATTAAGTATTGGGGGTTTATGAGGCCAAGGATGAAAGGATGGCCAAATACCTGAAGAGGGTGAGAATGATACTCAAATGCTTAGAAGAGGTAAAGATCAAGAGAATACCTCGGCAAAACAACAGTCATGCAGATGCATTAGCAAGGCTAGCTTTGACAACGAGGACAGATATCAGAAGGACAGTCCCTGTTGAGATCTTGCCCAGAGCGACCATTAAAGAAGAAGAGGTCAGTAACCCTTACCACAATTTGAACCTAGGGGACTTATGGATGGATCCCCTTATCAGATATATCAGAGAGGGGGTGCTACCAGAGTCAAAGTTAGAGAGGAGGAAATTGAGGTACAAAGCTGCAAAGTTCTTAATAGTAGGAGATATCCTGTATAGGAAGGGATTCCTATTACCTCTTCTCAGATGTGTTCATCCCACAGAAGTTACCCACGTCTTACAGGAGATACACGAGGGATCTTGCTCCAGTTACATAGGAGGGAGACCTTTGGTGAAGAGGATTATCACGTAAGGGTATTAGTGGCCGACCTTGGCCAAAGATGCTGCAGCCTACGTAAAGAGGTGCGACAAATGTCAGAGATTCTCCACTATCCCCCATCAACCTCATCAGCCTATGATGTCTATTAGTTCCCCTTGGCCATTCGCAGTATGGGGAATTGATTTAGTGGGTCCCCTGCCAAGGGCTGTAAATAATTACTGATTTATGATAGTTACCATTGATTACTTCTCCAAATGGGTAGAGGCAAAGACGATGATCACGATTACAGAGCAGAAGACCTTCCAATTTATTTGGAAAAACATCATATGCATACATGGCCTCCCAAACACCCTCATCTCGGACAACGAAACCCAGTTCAAGAATTCTTCCTTGGAAAAATACTGCGAAAGAGTTGGGATAAAGCAATTTTTCTCTTCTCCTGGCCAACCTCAAGCAAACGGTCAAATCGAAGTCACAAACAGAACGATCCTTGACGGGATCAAGAAGAGGTTAGAAGAAGCTAAAGGTAGATGGACTGAGAGGTTTATGCTGTGCTATGGGCCTATAGAACGACGGCTAGGACACCAACGGGGGAGACCCCATTTATGTTGTCACATGGCTTAGAGGCCGTCATACCAACAGAGGTAGGACTCCCTACTCATAAGGTTCAGAACTAAGACCCTGAGAAGAATGAGAAGGATAGAAGACTCGACCTAGACTTGATTGAAGAGAGAAGGGAAGACGCATAAGTTAGGCAAACAGCTTACCAGCAAAGAACAGAAAAATTTTATAATTAAAGGGTAAAATCAAGACCCATAGCTGTAGGAGACCTGGTATTGAAAAAGACGTTGCAAAAGGCAAACAAGCTTCACCCAAATTGGCATGGTCCTTACAAAGTGATTGAGGAGGTTGTACCCGGGACCTACAGGCTAGAAAACCTCGAAGGGGAACATTTCTCCAACCCTTGGAATGCTGATCATTTAAAAAAGTATTACATATGATGTTACCAGGGCTTTGATGTAAATGTATCATCCTACGAAGAGATTATTAATGAGAAGATCTATTTCCATGTCAATTCTTGGTTCATTGTACTAGAATGAAATTTTTTTATGGGGATAACATCGTAGGTGATGACCTCAGACCTTATAACATCATAATTTGGTGACAAGATCTGAGGTAAGACATCATACTTGGATGACCTTAGACCCTAGACATCATTAATTTGGTGAAATTTTTTATACGGATAACATCGTAGGTGATGACCTCAGACCTTATAACATTATATTTTGGTGACAAGGTCTGAGGTAAGACATTATACTTGGATGACCTCAGACCCTAGACATCATTAATTTGGTGAAAATGTTTATGGGGATAACATCATAATTTGGTGACAAGGTCTGAGGTAAGACATCATACTTGGATGACCTCAGACCCTAAACATCATTAATTTGGTGAAAATTTTTATGGGGATAACATCTTAGGTGATGACCTCATACCTTATAACATCATAATTTGGTGACAAGGTCTGAGGTAAGACATCATACTTGGATGATCTCAGACCTTAAACATCATTATTTTGGTGAAAATTTTTATGGGGATAACATCGTAGGTGATGACCTCAGACCACATCATAATTTGGTGACAAGGTCTGAGGTAAGACATCATACTTGGATGACCTCAGACCCTAGACATCATTAATTTGGTGAAAATTAATATGGGCATAACATCTTAGGTGATGACCTTAGACCTTAAACATCATAATTTGGTGACAAGGTCTGAGGTAAGACACCATACTTGGATGACCTCAGACCCTAGAAATCATTAATTTGGTGAAAATTAATATGGGGATAACATCTTAGGTGATGACCTCAGACCTTATAACATCATAATTTAGTGACAAGGTCTGAGGTAAGACATCATACTTGGATGACCTCAGACCCTGGACATCATTAATTTGGTGAATATTTTATGGGGATAACATCTTAGTGACAACCTCACACCTTAAACATCATAATTTGGTTACAAGGTCTGAGGTAAGACATCATACTTGGATGACCTCAGACCCTAGACATCATTAATTTGGTGAAAATTAATATGGGGATAATATATTTGGTGATGACCTCAAACCTTAAACATCATAATTTGGTGACAAGGTCTGAGGTAAGACACCATACTTGGATGACCTCAGAACCTAAACATAATTAATTTGGTGAATATTTTATGGGGATAACATCTTAGTGATAACCTCAGACCTTAAACATCATAATCTGGTGACAAGGTTTGAGGTAAGACACCATACTTGGATGACCTCAGACCCTAGACATCATTAGTTTGGTGAATATTTGATGAGGATAACATCTTAGGTGATGACCTCATACCTAAATACATATTGCATGACAGAAAATCATTTAAAGAACACTTAGCAAATAAGGAAGTGAAGCATGTATCAGAAGTTAATATAGACTAAGAGTTATAAGATGCAAGGTAACGGAGTTTACGATCAGAAGTTACATCTTGGAATCAAAATTAAAGAATTACATAAAGCTTCACAAAAAAAAGCCTAAGGGTTTGCAGCTACAGTGTTGGCATCCTCGGCCTCATTCCCCTGACCGATGTTGGTCACCTCGGCCCCATCATCTTAGAGGTTGGCACCTTCAGTCTCAGTAACATCCAAAGGCGCAGTCTCTGCAGGAGTAACATCTTCCTCTTCAACCTCCTGAAGGGCCTGGGCAAACTGAGGATTGGCAGAACCTAGACCAATGAAGTCAGAGGATTTTAAGCTCCCTGACTCATTCTCCTTAGCGGCCGCCCATTTGCCAGTTTCCTTAATACCTCTTTCTAGGTATTCAAAGCCAAAGCTGATGAATTTATCAGATACTTTGTAATCAGCTAGGATCCCCTCAGAAGTATCCTCAAGGGCTGCCTTCACTGCAGCATCAACCTTCTTCTAGAGAGCGTCGTTCTTGGCCTTCAGAGCAGAGGTGTGTTCATTTTTAATCTTGGAGATCTCTTTCTCCAACTTCTTAACCTTCTTGTCAGACCCCTTAAAGGAAGACTTCAGACGATCTACCTCGGCATTCAGAGTATGCTACACCTTCTCGGCCTCTTGGCCTTTCTCGATGAGGGGAAACTGTTTCAGAGTCCAGTTGGCAAGATGGTACATAACAACGATGCCCTGCAAATCAAGAAATCAAATGTATAAGTCCAAATTCAAAACAAAGGTTACACTTTGGAATTAAACTAAAATCTAAAATTTTACCTGAATGGACCTGTGAAGGCCAAACTCAACCAGCAGAGGAGTATCCATGGAGCGACAAAAGCGTTTGTCGGCATCGGTCATAGTAGAGCCGATGGCATCCAACGCCTACACACGGTGGCCTATTATACTGTCATTAATTTTCATCTGCTCCCGACGAGAAGCCAATGCATCTTCAGAGGATATGGGGATGGCCTTTTGGGCCTTACTTTTCCTCTGATCCTCAGGGGAAGTGGTTGCAGTTTTCCTCTTTCTTGTGGCGTCAGCCTTAGATGTGCCGACACTCTTCTTCGATGGGGGAGGAGGGGGTGCACTCAATCCCGCCTTCTTCACCAACTTTATGAGACTTGGGGCAGACATCTCCCAGATATCGTCTGAGATGCCTTCAGGACGTTCTGCAAATGGAAAGGTCTGAGTTAGAAGATCAGAGACATAAAAAGTCAGAGGTTTAACTTGCTGAAATAATAAGATAAGCACTTACGAAGCTCGGTCAGAGGACTCCCCCCAAGGCCAGTCTCAGAGAGATAGTAGGGGGTCATCAGATGTTCGAACTTGAGAAACAGACCATGATCCCCCTGATCTTGAAGGTCTTTTACTCTTTAAAGATTATTTTAGCTTAGCCTAGGGTCGTCCCTGGAAACCATTGACACCTTGCCCCATCTCAGGGATATCCTCGGCTCTAAGTTTGAGGAGGGGACACAAGGGCCAAATTCCCATGACCCTGAGGCAAAGAAATACCGTGGCTTCCAATTATGATTACTAGTTTCGGTGACCTGCAACATCTTCTTAGTTGACTTCCGAGCTAAGAAATGGTAATAGCTCGAATGATTCCTGGCAGAGGAAGGTATGTAGCATTCGGTGAAGACCTGAACAGGAAGGTCTGAATGATGGACTGCCCTCCATAAGACAATAACTCTTATTATCACCCTCCAGGCATTGGGTGACAACTGAGAAGGAGCTAAGTTGATGTAGGAAAGTATGGCCCTAATGGTGGGATGAATGGGTAAATGAAACCGTAACTTGAACATCTGCTCGTACAAGAAGATCTCACCATCTTGGCTGCCAAAAGCCCTCTCTTCCCTCAAAGGTCTCTTGAGTTTTATGGAGGGGATAATGGAATATAGATGCCTGAAGGCAAAAAGGTCAACCTCAGTGAAAATTCTTTCTATCTTGGCTGCCTATGAGGTGTTAACATCGCTCTTATCCCCATCATCATCATCTGGTTCAACGTCAGCCTGAACAGACGATGGGGAACCACCTGAGAACCTCTGAGCGAACTCAACTTCTGTGATGGATGACAGGTTAATGGCTTCAAGGATTGGAGGAACAACCACACTTAGTCCTACAACTTCAACGTCGGAGGAGGAGTGCGATGTGCTTGAACTCATATCAGACGAGACGCGACTCGAAACCTCGGCTTGATTAGGGACCTGATCCTGCCGAATGGAAAAGTCCATGGCCTCTTGAAAAGAATCCATAGACATAGGGCCTGAGGTAGACAACTTAGACTCAGACATAGGAGTAGGTTCAACTGGGATCTCTACTTTAGTTACTGGTTCGACTGGCTCAGGGTATATGACCTTAAGAGGGGGTGGAAAGATAGGTCTGAGGGGGAGCGCCTCTGCCCTACGAGCTTCCTCTTGGGCTCTTTTTATTTGTCTAAATTTATCTAAGGTCTTCTCCCTAAGAGAGGAGAATTCCTCAAAGAGTTGGTAAAGGGGTCTGAGCATATGAGTCATACCCTACACTTGTGACTCTCCTAAATAAACAGGATTGGCAAAGTGACTAAGGATCAAACTAAGCTTTTAAACAAGAACAATTAAAGCACAGTTTGCCAAAAAATGCACAAACTTGCCGAAAATTTCAACAAAAGGAAGAACAAGGCAGAAAAGTGCAACAAATGGAGAAAGAGGGATGATAGACGATACCTGAAGAGGATGTGTGAAGTAAAAAGAGAGAAGTTGTCAAGGAAAAGCCACCAAAAGCACTGCTAACCAAACTCTGGTAGAGAGAGAGAAGCAGAAAATTTCAGTCAAGAAAATGAAAGAGTGGGGAAGAAAGAGAAAGGAAATGAAGGTTAAACCCCCAAACAACCCCACACGCATCCTAAGGCCCATCATTTCCTTGGGAGCCCAAAAGACTTCAATCATTACACTTGTCAGGCACGCTAGCCACTTCAGTAACTGACACTTGTAAAAAAAGGTATTAACACCTAAGGAAGTTCAAACTCGGGCAAATATACCCCTTAGGCACCTGATCACATAGGTAACTAAGGTCTAGGGGGTGATTGATATGCCCTAATTGTACCCCCTCGGCTCAGAGACATCAACCTCGGCCATGGAGATGGCCGATGTTGGAAGGGCCTTAGATTAACAACCAACGGTCTCGTCCTAAGTAAGGTCGGCCATGGCCGACGTTACTAGCTACCTTGGCAACTGAGGTCTCCGTAATCCACAGGGGCGGTTATTCATCAGGTCATCCAATTCTTGCAACCTCGGCTGGATACAGGCCGAGGTTGTCACATCATCATAACCAATCTCGGTTGGGGATTAGCCGACGTTCCTACTACGCCATCATTTCCTCAGCTCAGGCCGACGTCGCAGCTCAACATGCCTTAACTCAGCTCTCCCACTGAGCCAAGGTCACCACCTCATCCTCTTCCAGGTCGAGGTTGGGACTATTCACAGATGGCTGAGCCCTTATCAGCATATGTATTGTTGGGAACACGTGTACACAATCAGTTATAACCGAATCATTCCCCTCACGTGGGGGAATATTGAGGTCATTATTATCTACATGAGATCAGTCAGGTGTCATTCTCATGCTGGTTCGATCCTTATGCACATGTTCATTGCATGCTTGGGGGGTACATTACACCCCCCAGGCACTATATATAGAGGTCATCCTCTACCTTGTAAAGGATTCGAAATTAGCAACCCTAGCTGAAACTCTGTCCAAATATACAGTAGAGAGAGAAAGCTTGAGAGATTATATCCATGGCCATTAGTGCCCCCATACAGTGATATTAATCACACACTTGCACAGTGGATGTAGGCCTGATTGGCTGAATCACTTATATTCCGGTGTTAATCCTCTTCTCCTCACCACAATCTCTTATATATATATATATATTATACCAATATGCTGCCATTGTTATCACTAGCTTGAGCATACAAACACCTTGACTGGTGGTGCTATTTCCAGCATCATCACATAGTACCTTGGTACAGCCTATCTATGAATGATAGTGCAGACGGTCGTAGGGGTGAGTGGGTATGTGCATCTCCCTTGTGACTTGGAGCTATGATTCTCCTCCATTATGTGTGACTTGTGTTTTAAAATGGTGCTAAAGTGACTATAATCCTATAGTCCTTCATGTATTATGTGATATACTGGGACTTGATAGCAGAGTATGCATGCACCATTGCTTAGTCTCGGGGTGCCTTATGAGAATATATATATTATGATAGTGATGTATATATATACACTGGTGATTATTCTATTGTGTTGCTTAGTAGATAAGAAAGAGTACGTCATATAAAATGTGTTCTAATTGTGGAAACTTATATGAGTAAAGAAATACTTGAATTGATTAATAAATATTAAAAATGCAAGAATGTATTATTCGGGCAAGACGTGTGGGCACAATGACTTAGACATCATAGTGAGAGACTTGATTCAAAGTATTTAAGTGAGATTGTATTAATAGTATGGGTTAGGAGTATACGTTAGGAGTGCACACTAGTCGAGAGGTGAGAATTTCAAGTGAGAGCACGTAACTAATATGTATACAATATCTGGTACTTATGCAATTTAAAAACTTGTTGTTTTAAAAATATTTTCAACTCCGGCTCTAACCCGTTTGCTTCCAAATCTATTTTTTTGTCAAACAATTTTTAGGTTCCTAGCCACAAGGATGCCAAGCATAGGAGCTCCATTCAGTTGACGTGCTGTAGTTGATGTGGAAGTTATAGGACCTCGATATTAGACGCCTATAAATTTATCCTTGATTCATTCAGAGTTATTTCTTTCAGTCAGGGCATGTTGCCCATTCTTATTTAGAGATAGTGGTTTCAGACATTCATTTATATTTCAGTTGATTGGGTTTTATGTCATTTCATATTATTGTATTTGGGATTTATACGAAAAGTGTTTACTCCAGACTCAATTTATTTCATTATGACGTTTTAATTCCTATAATATTGTTATTGGATGGTGAATGTTTGGTTAATTATTTATATTGCTTGCATGTTATATTAAAAGATAAAATTTGACATCTGACTTTTAAATAATAGGTGGTTAGTAATTAATAAAAGGTTTTCGATAGTGATGCTAAGATTGATCCAGCTGAATATTCTGTTTTAAATTTAATAAAGGACTGATTATCCAATATTTAATTACACGGGTTGTCACGGCTTATTGAATTGCTCATTCCATGAGCATTCTAAATATTATTCCTTGAAGAGGACTTGAACCTCCACACTCTTTAGCATGATATTTTGAGTCTTCTCGTGTCTCTATTTCAGCACCAAGGGAACTTGAAAGTAAATCGTATTCCAAGTGTGTGTATTTATACATATAGGTATATATGCATGTGTATCCATGTGTATACACGTGTGTTATGATGAAATAAATGATATTAAGACTAAAATAACGAGATTATTCAAAATAAAATTAGTTATACATATATATTTTTTGAGAAAGAAAAATAGTGTTATTTTAGAACTAAACGGTGACTATAAGTATACACGTTAAATGCCATCTTTTTAAACTTTAAAAATTCATATATTTTAAATTGTGATTCAGAAAATATGCAGGGCGTACCGTTGGAATCGCAGTGTTGAACAGAATATTTTGGTATATAAACATTTTTAATCTGACACTATTTTTTACAACGTCAAATATGGGCCACTATGTCAATTAAGGGTGCCAAATAACTGTTAAAATTATTTTAGTATATTTTTCCTAAAGAAATTGGCTGATAAGTTATAGGAATTAAGAGGCTATTTTAACTTGGATCATATAAATTGTGTATAAATACGAGTCTGCTTCCCGAATACCTACGACAGTTTAATTACTAATGAAGCTACATGTAGAGCGAAACCTTTATTTTAGATTATTCTTATTAATAGTTGTATTAATATTCACACCTGAATGGGACAAAGGAACAAAGGAACAAAGAATCAATCAAGAAAAGCCCGTTGTACTCAATGCATAGGTAGGTTTTTCCTTTTCAATATTACATTCAGTGCGTTTGATATACTACAATCGATATCACAATGTGATAGCTCCAATTTACTCTTAGTATGTGCATGCTATAATACTTCCATACTACACATTTTGTTGAATATCAATGTTTTTTGAATATGAATCCTATGGATCAATTTAACCCCTCTTACCTAATAACTGATGTCATGTCCCTATTGAATCAATTCACCCCTTCATCTCTGGGAAACTTATTATATTACAAGCATCAGTATTAACTAAGGAGTAGACTACCGTGTTATCCCACAAAAAATTTCTACTTGGCCTATGGTTTGAGATGTTTGAGAGCCTCGATTATTGTTACATACATATGAGTGCCACTTTAATTGTGAGCCTAGCCGGTTACTTTTTTCCAAAGGTTTTGGGTTGATATTATATGGTTATACTGACGGCTTACTTATTTCTATGGCCCTTAGTGAGCTAGTAAGTATGAGATTATTAGTTCAAAAATCCCTGGCTTTCTTTATAAGATCCTTAATATCCTTTATGGGAAACATTTGATTATGCTTCCTTTGACAAACATTAAATCCATATACGCTCTAACCTCTCTCTCTCTCTCTCTCTCTCTATATATATATATATATATATATATATATATATATATATATATATATATATAAGGACTCCTTATGGTGCAGACCTCGATACATACCATTTTTTTAAAATAGTTAAAAATTGAATTTTTTGATGAAACTTCATGGATATGATCTTCGTGATGAGAAGATCATCTCCAATTTTTTTCATCAAAACATTCAATAAAAAAATCGTTGAGATGAGGTGATATGTAAAAAAATGGTATAAATATGCATTTTCAACCATTGAAATTTTGGGTCGGCGCCAGCCACTTGATTGATTGAATTTTGTGATGAAACTTCATGGATATGATCTTCTCACTGTGGAGATCATATCCATGAAGTTTCATACAAAAATTCAATCAAAAAGTGGGTGAGATGATCGCCAAAAAATCAACGGTAAAAAATGCATATTTATACCTTTTTTTTCATATCACCTCATCTCAACGTTTTTTTTTCATATCCATGAAGTTTCATTAAAAAATTTATTTTTTTACTATTTAAAAAAAATGGTATGTACCGGGGTCTGTAACATAAGGAGTCCTTACAGGAGAGTGCCTCCCTCTCTCTCTCTGGAGAGAGATTGTTGTAGAACTGGTTAAAACCTACTTAGCAACTTTGTTGATTCGTTTCTTTCTAGTTATTTTGCACATGTACCTATAGGACATGATCAATTGTTCAGGAATCATTGGAAACATAGAAGGAAATAGAGATATTATTATAATAAAGGAAACATATAACAATAGTAGAAATATGTGTAAAATCTTTATAAAAGGATACACGTTTAAACTACAGTTGTAAGACATTTTTAAAATTCAATAAATTTCCCAGTTAGTTCAGTATGCATGGCTCATTTATGGTTTAGCATTATTTTAAGATAAAATTCATCCTCGAGAAATTTGGGTGTGACAAGCCTCCGGAGAAATATCCCATTGATGGTATCATGTAGTGCTCCAAAGGCTGAACCATTCACCGATTAGCCCTTAACCTGCTATCTCTCAACTGAATCCTCTTGTGACGGTTGTGAATTCCCTAGTCCAACAATATGGGGTTGTTTAAATCAACCGTCCCCTTTTGTGATTGGTAAAATGTCCTTCATTTAGGTAGTTGATAAAGAGAACCTTTAGAGAAGTCGGTGAAAAAGGATCCTGGAGAGTGACACCACTCCTACTTCTTCCCGATGAAGGGTGGATATTAATGAAGAGGAAGAAAATCTAGAAGGTGAATGGGTTCCCGTGGTCGGGAAAAGGTATAGAGTCCCCCATATCTGATATGATATTACAAATGAGAACTACCTGTCTTTCCAAGATTCCCATCTTCCTAAAGACATCGATTGAGCAAGGTCCAACTTAATAGTATTAAGGATATGATCCAACTCAAATCCTGAGTAATTTCATGCTTTTCTTCCCGAACTTCCAGTATTTATATTATCTTTTCCTTATTTTAATTGTATCATTTTGTTGTAGGTGAGCTTCATGGGAACTTACAAGACACAGAAGTGGATACAAAGGAAAGATGAGGCGAGGAAAATTCTAAGGCTGATGGTAGAGTTAGAGACTTTTTAGAAGGATATGTCTGATGTCGATCAAGCCTCCATGACAGCTTAGAGGGATAGGGATGTTGAGAAGATGAAAAAAAACCTAGGCCATAACGGAGAATAACACATTGCTTAGTACAGAGATCGAATTTAGGGCGAAGTCATAAAGTGATAATTCAATGAAAAATAAAAGGAGAAGGGTAAAGAAATAAAGGCCAAAAGGGCCCTGGCCTGGCCCCTTCGATCAGGTTTTGGTACCTAAAGTCATTTAAGAATTCCGAGTACTACAAAGTAATAAAGTATAAATCTTTCATTAATGGCTACTGTGAATTGGTTAATCTGGTCAAAGAGTCTCATCATGATTAGGACCTTTTTTTAATCCTAATTATTGTGATGCAGCCAAAGAAGATTCAATGCCTTCACCGTCATACTTGGATTAATAGGGATATTCCCAACATCGATGGATAATGGTGGAGCCCTGGCTAGTTGATTCTAAAGGATATGATCTTCATATATCCATGTGTGATGAGATGGGTTAAATTCTGTCTTCTGCTCCATAGTTTTCTATTTACTTGATAAACATTTCAATTTTAATGATCTATAATGTTGTCTTCGGCCTTAACTATATGGTCGAGTTATTTTAGCTTCGACTTGTGATATTTTTGTTGAATATTTATTTTTCCTGCAATCTGAACAACATGGTCGTGGTGACCTTTTTGAATTCATATTTTAATTGCTTCTATGTATGATGTGTTTTTGGCATGTAAGCTATTTCCATCCAGTTTAAAAACCATGTTAACATTATATACTTGTGCTTTGATCATTGTGTGATTGCTTGAATTATGAACTTTGATCATAATATGATAACTTTATCAGTGAAATCGAACGCTATCATCATCTCTATTTGATGTGATTTTGAATGCGGTTAAACAAGTGGTTTATCCTCAGTTGATGAATCGAATTGGGTCGAACATGTTATTTTTACTCTATTAATGAACCTAGTTATTTATACTTTGAAGTTAAATTAGCAAAGGGTGATTTGAACAATTATTTATGTTCTGATCACTAATTTTTATATTATTCGTGTTATGGCATCCGTTTGCATCACCATTTTCCATAAGTTTGCAAATGGTGATGCGAATGATGATGTATGAAATAATTTCTCAGACGATAAGTTCATCTGATATGATTCGTGTTATGACATATGGTCCTACCCAATTATTGACAATCATACTATGACATGGGTTCTTTGTGGATGGAATTATTTTCCTAAGGACCAAAAAACCAACCTGGAATGTTTAGTTCTTCACCGTCCTGTTCTAATACCGAGTAAACTTTCACTGGGTTGCGTCCATCTTCAGTTCTGCCCTTTCCCTTCACTCTTCTAGGAGATCCATGCCGGCTCTTGGTCATCCATAACTTTCCACTATTTTAAAATAGTAAACCTTCAGACTGGGTATCTCCAACTCAATTGGGACCAGGACTTTTTTTTGTAGGTTATATAAATTGATGTTGACCTTATTGGACCCCTTATCGTTTTTCAATATTCCCATAGGGCTGAGACCAATATCTTAACCCATAACCCTTTGGAGTTATCCAACTATGTCTTTATTCGATATAGGAGTGTCCAGTTCATCACCTCCTCCTGACTGTTGCATCTAGGGTGTCTCGGGGCTGAGAAATAATACTTAATCCTGAACTATTTGTACAACTTATCGATATTCACACTATCAAATTATCTTTCATTGTCTAAAATGATGGCATGCAGGATACCAAATAATTTGATTATTAACTTCCAAATAAATGAGTATAACTTTTGATCGGTGATCCTGGTCAGCAGTTCAACTTCCACCCATTTTGTAAAGTAATCGATTACTATTAACAAAAAATTGCATTGACCTTTCCTATTTGTAACAGAAACAATGATTCCCATCCCCCACAAGGCAAATGGCCACGTTGATATGATTACTAATAACTCTAATACTGTATGGACAATATCGTTTACGTTCGGTTAACATCGGTCTCATTTTCTAAGATAGGTTCTAGCATCCTTACTCATAGTCGAACAATAATTACCCTGAATTAATGCCCTCTATGACGGGCTTCTCTTCCCTGGATGTCCTCCACAAGCACCTTCATGGAGTTTTCCAAGGAATGTATTTACTTCAGTGGGATAAACACATCGAAATATCGGTTGGGCATAACCCCATCGGTAAAGAACCCTTTCGTAAAGTAGATACTACATCTATATCACTCATACATTTTTTTGCCTCTAATCAATCCTCTAGAAGGACTCAATCTCTTATATACTAGACGTATTTATCCATCCAGCTGGGCCCTTATTCTGTAGTGATAATCGTCTTACCTTCCTCTGTCTAAATGTCGGGTCGATCTAAGATCTCTACGAGGGTATTTTTATAATTCGTGGATGGAAGTCTGGCCAAGCGATCAACCTTTACATTGTCCTCCCACGGGATATGTTTGATATTAGATGATTGAAATTGTCTTGACACTTCTTAAAATCATTTCAGATATTCCATTATATTATTTCCTTTGGCTTCATACTCTCCCATTACTTATTGGATGACTACATTCAAATTACTAAAGAACCCTACTCGATATATTTTGAGGTATAGGGAAAGTCATGCTCCAATGATTAAGGCATCATACTCGACCTCATTACTGGATGCTTTAAAGTTGGATCAGAATGCATATTCCACATTTGATCCATCAGGTGTTTCCACGATTAGTTCAGTCCCATAATCTTTATTGTTAGAAGATCTGTCAACATAAACCACCTATACCTTCATACCTTTGACAGTTCTATGAGTAGTGTTATCCCCCCCCACGCTTGTGAATTCAGCTATAAAGTCAGCGAATGCCTTCCCCTTGACTACCACTCTTAGTTTATAGTGTAGGTCGAACTACCCAAACTCAACCGACCACTTCATTATCCATCCAAAAACCTTCGGCTTATGGAGGACTTGTCCGAGTAGTTAGTCAGTTAGGAGGACTATGGTATGGTCTTGAAAGTAGGGTCTTATTTTTTTTAACGATATAACCAATGAAAAGGACAATTTTTCCAGCATAGGGTACCTGGATTTCCCCCTGAACACTCTACTGACCTAATATACTGGATGCTGAACTCCTGTGTCGTCTCTCTTTAGAATTGAATTTATCATTGTGGAAGATACATAAGGGTAGAGATACAACTCTTATCCCGATACTAGTTTTGAGAGTAGCAAGAATTTTTCCAGATAAGTCTTCAAGTCTTGAAATTCCTGCCCATATCTGTCCATCAAGATGAACACCTTCCTTAAGGTTCGAAAGAATGGGATACATCTGTCAGTCGGCTTGCTTAAAAAATGATTCAGGGTTATGACTCTCCCTATTAGTGACTACACTACTTTCATTATTTTTGGACTTCGCATGTTCAGTATTGCATAGATCTTTTTGGGGATAACCTATATTCTCCTCCGTATCACCATAAAACCTAAAATTTTTCCTAACGCCACTTTAAAGGCATAATCTTCTAGGTTTAGCTTCAGTCGGTACAAATTGAGGATATTGAATGTATCCTCTGAATTGTTTACATGATTATCCCCTTTTAGACTTGTTATTAACATATCGTTGACATATACCTCCATCGTCTTTCCAATCCGATCTCTGGACATTCAGTTGAAGATCCTCTATTAAGCATACCCTTCACTCTTCAAACCAAAAAACATTACCCGATAGATGTATGTTCCCCTATTTATCATGAATGATCTCTTCTCTTCATCCTCCGGGTGTATTAAGATCTGGTTATACCCAGAGTTAGCGTCCATGAACGATAGGATTTCATATCCTACAATGGCATGCACCAGCGCGTCGATCCTTGGTAGTGAGTAGGAATCCTTTGAACATGCCTCGTTTGGATATGAAAAATTAAATAATTAACATATAGTCACCATTTCTCGTTGTGCTTTGATACCATGATGACATTTGATAACAAATCGGGATACATGGCATCCCGAATAAAGATTGCATCCAGTAAATTTCCTACTTCAATGTGGGAATCTTGGTTCTTCTTAGGGGATAAATCCGTCTTCTTCTATCTTACAGGTTTGGAAGGTGGATCAACCTTTAGTTGATGAATTATCACTGAGGCATCAATTCCTGGAATATCTGCTTGGATCCAAGAGAATATCTTGTGATGTATCTTGAGGAACGTTATCAATTCTTCTCTCTTTAATGTAGTTAATAATGACCGGATATACATTACTTTATCTGATCAGTAATTGTATATTAGAATTAGAGTCAAATCCTTAACAAAAGATCCCATGGTTGGCTCATCCCTTGTATCTAACCCGTCAATGTTGAAATTCTCCTTTTTCTTCTTCTTTAAAGATTTGAAATAAAAACTCCTGGCACATGAATGACTCCCTCACACCATCCCCATTTCATTCGGTGTAGGGAATCAGAGGGTAAGGGATTTGATTGATAAGACCACATTGATTCATCTTAGCATTGTCCATCCAATAAACATTATAAGCCGATGGGGATATCACCATCAAAAACTCGAGGGCTCAATTGATCCCTCTAGATATACTTGTTCTCCGAAAAAGTCTATGAGTGTTCCCTTCATGGTCTTTAAGAGTGCTCCAATGAACTCCATTTACTGAAAACATTCATGGTAGATAATGTATGCCAAGATCCACATATTGATCATAATTCTTTCCAAAATCCAGTTCGATTTTAAATATTTAATCAGTAGGGGATCATCGTGGGGAGTGATCAGGTTGTTGGAGTCTTTGGGTGTGAAGGTGATGTTGTCGCATTTTTCGATGGATTTCTTCATTAAAACCTCCACCAGTTCCCTATTTTGATCCAGATAATCTTTACGGGTCGATGTTGTCTCATCACTAACTTCAAATCCACTAGAGATCATATTTATCCTTCTCTATTTCTCAGCAACAGCAACTCCCCTTATTTCTTCTCACTTTTGGTCCTTTTTTTGATCGACTTTTACACCGATCATCCCTTCTTCTATTGTCTCACTCATCCAGTCTTCTATCATTCTTTTATAAAAATTCACTCAAGTGGCCCCTCTATACCAAAGTTTTAATTCCACTTTTCAGGTGGGTGAAATCATTGGTGTCATGGATGTAATTTCGGTGGAATTGATAATAGAGGTTGGACTTTAAACTGAGTAGCATGTTCTTTAACTTAATTGGCCATCTCAACATCTTTGGGTTGACATTATGTTCAACACCCGTCCTACATTCATGTTCAGTGACACAAACTACATGGTTTGGATTTTATTCACCCTTGGATTCTCCTTTGGATAAAATATCCTCCTATTTTGGTCGTCCTCCATTATTCTTTCCCCAGGATCACTCAATCGATGAGTGGATTGTCGAAAGTTGATGGTGTCCTCCACGTGGATATGCTTATCCACTTTTTTTATTAACTCGATCATGTTGGTGGGCATTTTTTTGTAATGAATAGACGGTGGCACTATTGTATAACCCACATAAGAAGGTCGAGATGACTACCATCTCGCCCGGTCAGTCGATGCGGAGGAGATCATCGTTAAACCTCTTTATAAACTTCTCGAGGTTCTCATCTTTGGTCTAGACGATGATGAACAAGTGGTTGGTACTATTCTTATGGACTCTACTCCCTATGAAGTGCCTGATAAACATTCCGAGGGCTCTCTGAAATGTGTGATGGATTTGGGTGAAAGGCGATTGAACCAAGTCTTTTTCGAAACCTTCAACATTATAACTAATGCTCAATACCCGATCTGGTCTGAAATGACAAGGAAGTTCATGTGAGATTCATCGATGTGGCCACTCGGGTCTACTATTCTATCAAATGAGTCCATCATTGGGAGTTTAAAATTGGATAGCACGGGGCAATCCATAACTTCTCTGCATAATATAGATGCTCGCTTTGAGTCTGTAGCTTTAGAAAAAATAGCGAAGCATCCCCCTACATGACCACCAATACCCAATGAACGATGGATAAAAGAGTTGGAGGATGCAGAGGTGGTATGGGGAGCTTATTTTTCAGATTATGCTTTGTGTGAGGATCCTGATCCACTTGCTGTTTCGACACCTGAGGTGGGTTCAGATGCATAAGGCTCAAGATTTCAGTGAGTTGTGTTTACAGGGCTTGTTACTGTTCTTTGAGGCTATTGATGGCCTAGGTACCCAATTATTGATCATGAATTTGGAAATCGTCATACCCACGGATGACACCAATTCTGTTAATGTATAAAAATGGGTTTCATACACCAACACAATAATAATAAAGTTCCAAAATAATTGACAAAGAAAAATGCAATAAAAGGATTGACGTGAGATATATGTGGTTCAATCAAGACTGACCTATGTCTACGTGGTGAAAGGGCGGGGGAGTTATTTTATTTCCTTCAAGACTATTAAAAATTGCTATGAGTATAAGAACTCGTTAATGTCGTCTCTTACCTCTTATGTTTTATATGAGGATTTATATAACCATCTTTTATAACGTTACTCCTAAATCATAACATGCACATTGGAATAGTTTGAATTTGAAGAATACATGTGTTTGTCTCTAATGGCTTCACATGTTCCCATGTTTCCCATCTATCGATATTCTCGACCATATTAATAGGGAACATTTTAGTCATTTGAACAAATGTTATTATTATTGTCTAAAAATGGTACAGGGATTTTACGAGTCTTAGTTGATTGATATCAATAATAAACTATAACAAATTAAGATATTAACATCTAAGATTTGAGAGAGATGGGAGAAAAAGAAGGAAACTCGAGATTGATGTGGATAATCCCAATGAGTTGCCTACACCCACAGGTGCAATGCTGTCTGTATTGATCATGAAAGCATGAATATGTTCTCTTAAGAACCTCTCTAGGGTTTTGTGTATATACAGTAGGTTGTATCTTTTTAGATGCCTTTGTAGTGTGTCATTGTTCTATTTATAGGTTGATATAAGTGAGAGAGAGAGAGAAGTGGAAATGATGGAATACCTCTAGAAATTAGGTAGTTACACCTTTCTGCATTCCAAGAGACAACTAATGATGAGCTAACCTTGATTAACTAAAAGTACTAACCCACGTGTGGGTAATAGGAGCTGTACGTATTCCCACATGTGGCCCATATGTGTGTTGGGTCAATAATAACCTTACTTCATCTTAGTCAACCACTCAACTATCCAAAAATAATATTGATATGACCAATGAGATATCGATGAGAGGTGATACAATACCATTGGTCCATGTCATATTCCATATTTATGATATAACAAAAGCCCCGAAGACTTCATTCATGACTGGAACGGATAATAACTTGTCTGAGGCATACCATCTTCAGAGTGGATGGACACATGGAATGAATGGATGGAGTATTAAGTGGTAAGAGTTCATTGGCTTTGTAGAAACCTAGTAACAAGTCTTTGTGGTTTGGTCGGTATAGACATATAGCTGGAAGGCGATCGTTGAGGGCATTTTTTGGGAAATTTTATCCTCCTAGTGCAGTAGTAATTTTGTAAATACATTAAACTTTTAGGAAGCAAAGCGCTTGAGGGATACGCTGTAATAAAATGCATTAGGCGGTGAACCGCTATCGAAAAGAAACGACATATACTTTTAATCACGTTATTTTTGGGAAATCATATAGACATGATGTAGGCTTATAAAGTGTCATGCCCCTCCTTTATTTTACTCTTCATTCAAAAATCTCTTTCTTCATCCCAAGTTATTCAAGTATTTATGAGAGCTTGTCGTGTTCTTCGTTTTCTCTATGAGGATTCCTTCTTTCTTTTTCTTATTCCTTTGTAATTCTTTCCTATTTTTACTGAAAATGGTTTATGCTATTAATGAGAGTTCGATAGAAGCTTTTAGGGTTACACACAGAATCCCTCCATGGGTAAAAACTAAATTGTTGAATGGAACCTGTGACTTTATGCTTTAGCTGAGGGTCACGGGTTACCCTTCATATTTATTGCTGAGTGTGGGTCATTTTTACCCCCAGTTATTTATTTTTGGAATTTTGCGAATACTTTGATATGGTCCCTGCCAAAGTTGCCCCAAATACTTAGAGAATCGTTAATGGGGTTCGCCGCATTAATGAGCAGTATGGGAATTATATTAGGATTATAGAGTTAATGTATTGTTACCACTGGGTACCACTAATGAGAACATTTATTATATAAAGACAAGGAAATTAAACAGGGCTTTGGTCGTGAATTTACCTAACTCCAATAAGGATTATTGGGATGATGGCTTAATTTTGAAGAATTAGAAGTTTGCCTTTATTCCTCAGGGTGCTGTGTATAGTGGTCTGAGATGTCCTCAGGGAGGTCGACCAATAAGTTAGGACACACACACTTAAGATATTTCTATCTGACATGCACTTTCTTATCCCTTAATAATTTTGTATTTTTGCTTTCTATTTTGTAGAGAAGAGTAAGAAAAAGCTTCATCGTACTACTAAGATCAATTTTATTGACATGGAAATTGCGTGGTCCATCCAACAAAGGCTTAGCACTGAGTACAATCCAAGGCCGACCTCATTTATGCTTGGATATAAGTGCATCACTTCTTCTTTTTACGGTTAGACCAATATAGGAGATACCACTTTCTCCCGTCCCTTTAGACAACGCAAAAGTCTTTACCTCTGAATCCTCAAACTATGATTGTGAATCCTCTCATAGTGTTGGGGATAAATTTTTAGAAGAAAACACTTCTTCCTCCTTTGAAACTCTCGACGTGGTTCTATTACCATCCAACATCCCTTTGAACGTGATGGTGAAATGAAAGATTTCCAACCTCCTTGATAGGTCTAGGTCACATTCTCCCACAAGAAAGAAAGATAAAGTTTGAGGTTCTAGAAACCCCCTCCTTATGGATATATCTCATGCTAAAAGGAACATGAACCTCTATCTAAGAGGATGAGAAAATATCCACCTCATCATGCGGAGATTATTGGAAAGAAACCTGACAATAAGGGAAAGGGTATTGCTCAATCTGTTGCAGTTCGACCTGAGCTTGTTAGTGATTTAATTAGTGCTGGAGTCCTCCCTACCGATGAAGAGGTTGTGTCTTCTCTTCCTCATTCGAGATTACTTGATCGGGAAATCATAATTTGACCCTTTTAAGTTAGTAAATTATTATATAATTGTTATTCACACTTCTTTAGTTCTCTCTTCTAACATCCTCTTATGAACATTTATCTTGCAGTTTTTGATTGACTATGACTAGCTTCTAAGGAGGAATAACAAGATGAAGGAGTCATATTTTGATGTTGAGGTTTCTTGTAATGGGATACACAAGTCTTTGGAGGCTTCTTGTTGTGATAATGAAAATAAATTAAATGAGAAGAGGAAATTATACGAGAGGTTAAGACATTAGAGAAGGAGAAACTTGTGGCTAATAATGTTGTCACTGATGCCAAAAAGGAGTCTAAGGATGCCAAGATAGCTGCTGACCAGGCCAAAACTTAGGTGATAGAAGTGAAGGCTAAGGCTTATAAGGATAAAAAGTATGCCTTCACAAGGGGTTAGGAGAAGGCATTCTCCAATGCTTCCATACAGGTTGATGTTTTAAAGAAGGCTGTTTATAAAAGCGGTTGGGATAATGCCCTGGGCAAAGTTAGCACTACTAGAGAGTCCGACCTCTTCCAATTGCACCACCCTTGCACTACCCATCATATTAATAAAGATATGGATGATGAGGAAGAGATTAGGGAGCCTGCTGATAATGAGAAACCAGTGGTCATTAAGAAGGATGATGGTCATGCTGCCATCGACAAAGAGAAGTTGGGGAAATAAACCCCTTTAGTCATTATAGGAGTTTTATTTATGCTTTACTTTGTTCGATATATGAGACTTGCCTTGATGTAACCCCTCCTTTTATAATGAAATAAATTTATATTCCATGCATTGTTGACTCGGTTAAATTCTTGGAAGTCAAATACTCACATCCGACCACCTTCTTTATAGTTTAATGTAAGACTAACATATATTTTTGCTGCCCAGGATGACTTCCAAGAAAGATGTAATTAGTTGTTTGGCGATGGTCATAGCGATATTGATGAAGATGAGCTTGAGTACCTCGATTTGTCACCACGGGCCCAAACGAGTAGCCAGTAAAGGCCTAAAGTCTGGGAGCCTCGTATCCCTACCAATTCGATCACGACTCAGTCAAGTCCCTAAAATCTCGCATGCAGATATTCAAGGGGTTATTGACTGACGTGGGGGAGTCTAACACCCCCACTCCCCGAGAACAAACATTTATATAACAAACCCTAAGCCTGGGGCAAAAGGCACGTATGATTTTTCCTGTAAAACACTCCCCGGAGTGTAGAGAAATAATACTGAGAGCACCACCGTGGACGTAGGCATTCTTGCTGAATAACATAAATACTGGGTCGTGTGATTGGCATTCTTTATATTCTCTATTTGCTTTGGTGATTGTCTTTTCTTGTTAATTTGTGTTGAACATTATTGTCACCATAATTGGCACCGTCTGTGGGAAAGATCGTCTTCCTTTAAGAAAGCCCTCACCAACAAAGAATCTAAAATGTGTGGTCACAGCAGTAATGCCCCTCAAGCAGGGGATATCCAAGAATAGCCTGCCCCTACCAGGATCATATTTGAAGTTCGACGTTCAGATCAACGGGCTCACCCATAACGGTAAGCCTCCGAAGAAAGTTAGGGACCAGCGAGGTCCACACGAATCTCCAAGTTGATCGATGCCTTTGAGGCAAGGCTCTAAGAGTAAGGGGAGGCCGCTCGCAAGCAAGAGATTGAGAATGCTCGCCTAAAAAGGAGATTGGAAAGGATGGAGAAAGAACTCCATCGCAGCACTAGGCGACATCCATACCGCACTCCTAGCCCTTAGGCAAGCAAGTCTCGCAGTCGAGGAAGGATCCCAAGACGCGGATCCCAAAGGATCAAGGAACACTTGTCAGATGATGACTTGCTCTAGAAACAGCGACCAACTCACCACCGCAGGAGCCCACCTCGAGGAAATGATGACATAAGAAATTTGATCCAAAAAGAAATGGACCAACACCCAACACATCGGGGTGCCAGATCGACGAGAGAGCTATCCCGACGAGCTCTCAAGACCCAGATGAAATCCCCTTTCTCAAGGGAAATAGAAGAAGAATAAGCCCCCAAGAAGTTCGTAATTCTGAGATTCAAGATCTATGATGGAAAGCTTGACCCTATCGATCATGTTAGAAAGTACAGATAGGCCATGACTCTCTGGAATGACAGGGATGCACTAATGTGTCAGATTTTTCCCCCGAGTCTGTATGATGTGGCCCAAAAATGGTTTAAGAGGCTCCCTCACAGGTCCATCAGGGGCTTTGAGTCCCTGGCTGAGCTCTTCACGACTCGCTTCATTACCAGCAGCTCCCATCCCAAGAGGATGGATGCTTTGCTAATAATGAAGAAGACACCCTAGGAGAGCCTCTGAGACTACACAAAGAGGTACTGGGAGTTGTTCAATGAGGTCAAGGACTGCTCGGAACAGGTAGCAGTGGCCTCTTTTAAGATTGGCCTACCCAGCTCTTTCCTTCTGTAGCAATTCCTGATGCAGAAGGAGGCCACAACCATCGATGACCTGATGGCTCACATCAAGAAGTACGCTAAAGTTGAGGATGTGACCCGCCTTAGTGCAGGGGAGAATAGTCGAGCTAAGGTCATTGCCAAGGGCAACGACAAATCCAAAAATAAGAAAAAAGGACGTAAGAATGGGGGCAAGGGTGGCTCCAAGAATGGAGGCAAGAATGATGCTTCGAAAGCATTTCAGGCAGTAAACACTATCTTTAAAGAACCAATATACAAGATCTTAGAGAAAATCAAAGATGATCCATTTGTTAAGTGGCCCAGAAAGATGGGAGGAGATCCCTCAAAGAGAAACAACGCACTGAGGTGCGCTTTTCACAAAGAGGGAGGACATAAGACTGAGCACTGCAAGGCTCTTAAGTCTCACCTTGAAGAGTTGGCCCAGACCGGGTACCTGAACGAGTTTGTGGAGAAGAAGGCAGAGAAGGTCGCTGCCAATGGGGACAAAAGGCCCGACAACGTACTCGAGGATGATGCTGGCCATGAATTTGTAGTGATTTATAGAGCATCTGATCTAAAGCAGATTCAAGTGAATTTAGCCCGAATGAAAGTAAAAAATCTTACAGCAGTAATGAAAGCTTTTCAGATCGGTACGGCGAAGACACAGTCAGGAAAGCGTCGGTGAGCAGATAACGTCGACTACAGCAAAGACATCATGTTCACGGATGAAGATCTAGTGGGAATAAGAACCCCACACCATGACGTCTTGATCATTACCCTCAAGATAGACAACTATGATGTCGACAAGTTGCTCGTCGACCAGGGAAGCTCGTCCGAGGTAATGTATCTCGACCTGTTCAGGAAATTTAAGTTGAGCATTGCCGACTTGAAGGAATCCACTGTCCTTCTAGTTGGCTTCACTGGAAAAGTAACTATCCCATTGGGAAAGATCATGCTGCCAGTGAGGGCAGGAAGTGTCTCCAAGATGATCGAGTTTCTAGTAGTTGATATAAACTCACCATACCAAGCTATCCTCGACAAAGGATGGTTACATGCAATGAAGGAAGTCCCCTCGACCTACCATTAGAAACTCAAGTACGTGACTGAGCGAGGAGTAATGGAGATCCATGGGGATCAAGCGATGGCAAGAAGGTGCTTCATAACAACCATCCGCCTACAACTAGAGAAGAAGGTCAAGAAAGCTAAAGAGAAGATTTAAGAACATGAAGGTTTGATACCTTCAAAATAGCAGCTAAATTATGGAAGACCCGTAGTGGAGGAGACTAGGCTCCTCCCCTCCGAGAGGGTCATCGAGAACCTGGAAGAGATCGCAACCGATGGTAGCAAAAAAGACAGGATGTTCTTGATCAGAGATTTTCTCACGGATCGAGAGAAAAAGGAATTAACTGTACTATTGAGGAGAAATCTAGATGTTTTCGCATGGGAACCATACGAGCTGCCTGGGATTAAACCCAGTGTGGTTTGTCATCAGTTGCACATCGACCCCACTTTCAGGCCTATCACACAGAAGGCACGGCGAACTGCGCTCAAGAAAGACAAGGCTGTAGAGAAAGAAGTAGAGATGATACTGGATGCATGATCCATACGGGAAGTTCAGTTCCCTAAATGGCTATCCAACCCAGTAGTGGTTTTGAAGAACAATGAAAAATAGAGAGTTTGTATCGACTTCACTGACCTTAACAAGGCATACCCTAAGGACAGTTTCCCCCTCCCAAAGATCGACCAGTTGGTGGACGCCATAACAACTCATGAAAGAATGAGTTTCCTAGACGCATACTCGTGGTATCACCAGATTCCCCTATATGCATCAGACCAAGACAAGACATCGTTCATCACCACCGTCGGGCTGTGCTGTTATAAAGTTATGCCCTTTGGGCTAAAAAATACAGAAGCAACCTACCAGCGGCTGGTCACCAAGATGTTTAAAGACCAAATGGGAGATACCATGGAAGTCTACATCGACGATATGCTCGTCAAAAGTAGGCACAAATAAGACCAGGTCTCAGACCTATCAAGGACCTTCGATATCCTCAGGAAATACCGAATGAAACTCAACGCAAGCAATGTTCCTTCGGTGTCTAGTCGAGAAAATTTCTCGGGTACTTGGTTAGCGAGAGAGGCATTGAAGCGAACTCGAACCAAATTAATGCAATCAACAAGGTACAGCCTCCCCGTACAATAAGAGATGTACAGAAGCTCACGGGCATGCTCGCTGTCTTGAATCGATTCATCTCGAAGTCATCCAAAAAGTTGCAGCCATTCTTCCAGATATTGAAGAAGAGAAAAATAGTGAAGTGGAATCAAGATTGCTTGAAAGCATTAGAAGAGATCAAAGCCTATCTCAGCACACCACCCTTGGTCGTGATACCTCAAGAGAATGATTCCCTAATCCTATACCATGCTGTTTCCAGTCACGCTATTAGTTCTGTACTGGTACGCGAAAAAATAGGAATCCAGCACCCAGTCTACTACGAGAGCAAGACACTATTGGACGCTGAGCAGCAATACCCACCACTGGAGAAGCTTGCCTTTGCACTAGTGGTAGACTCGAGGAAATTGAAGCACTACTTCGAAGCTCACACTATCACCGTCCTTACGTCACACCACCTTAAAACAGTCCTACGGAAAGAGGATCTGTTTGGTAGACTATCCAAGTGGTAAGTCAAGCTCGAACGATTTGACATCCAATTTCAACCAAGGAATGCAATTAAGGGGCAGGTCCTCGCCGACTTCATCGCGGAGTTCACAGGCTGTAAGGACACAAATTTCAAATTGAGTCCTTTGTAGTTTTGGCTCAATTTCGGACAAAAATGTTTGAGTCATAGGATAGAGTAAATTGATCATCCTCCAAGCCTATGACGTGATTATTTGAAGATGTAGCGTTCAAGTGTATAAAGCTTCATCAAAATACCGAGTTTAAGTGCCTCGTTTCTACGTCATGAACAGTGTTTCCATGCTTCCAAGGTATGAATGCATTTTATATATTTATAGGAGTTTGGAACAAGTTTATTGGGTGTTAAGTTTTAAAACTGTGTTTTGTTTTTAGAAAGATGTCTATTAAAAACTTTTATATAAAGTATATAAAGTTTTTAGGCTAAAAATTTAATTTTTGGAACTTTCTGTAAGTTCGTTCGAAGTGTCGTTCGAACGAGATTGTCGTTCGAACCACAAGTCGTTCGAACGAGTTTGCCAACGAGTTCCCATATTGGCCACTGGAACTTCGTTTGGAATGTCGTTCGAACGAGATTTCCAACGAGATTTCTAACGATTTCACACTGGAACTTCGTTAGAAGCCTTATTCGAACGAGATGTCGTTCGAATGAAAATGTCATTTGAACGAGATTCCAAGCGGGAAAATTTTATGGCAGTTTTTACCCATGTTTCCCACTTCCTTACCCCACTAACTTTTGACAGATTATTATAGTGCCGGAACCAAAGTTTGTAACTTAACTTTTTCATACCCATCTATCTCAAAGAGATAATTTGAGAGAAAAGTTCATTAAGGAAAAAGTTCATGTTTTAAAGTGTCTAAGTTTTCAAGAAAAATTGATTATACACTTTAGGTTTACACCCATATCGTTTATCCAAGCTTCCATAGATATATTTGTACTTGCTTGAAGTTTTGGAAACGGTTCTTCATCTCTATCGTTTGAAGAGACATTTTGGGTTTGCTTCTAAATCCCACAAAGAAGAAGATGTTTTCGTTGATTTATCCACTTGGAGAAAAGCTCCTAGTTCGGGTGACGGTGACCATATAAAGTCCGATCGGTGGATTCCGATACCGCTGTGGAGCTCCATGATTATTCGCTAAGTTGAGGTGTTAACAAGAAGGAGCGTCGGGGCTTGAGAGGGATCGAGTCGTGTGTTTTAAGTCTACTGCCTTGTATTTTTAAATTCCGTACTTAGTGGATTTGAGGCTAGGGACGTCCGAGGATTTTTTCCATTGTGGGTTTTTCCACGTACATCGCGGCGTAGTGGATTAATTGTTTATTTTATCTTTTGTAAAGTCACCTAGAACGCATGCTTAGGTAAAAAAATAAAATTGGTTTAATTTAATCACTACTTGTTTAATTTGTTGCAAATTAAAATTGGGTAATGTTTAGTTAATTTAATTCAAGTCATTTAATTTAATTTGTTAAAATTTGGTTTGGCCTAATTTAATTAAATGAAAAATATGACTTAGGCTATTTTTAAGGAGTTGGGTTAATTAACTTGGTTTAAGGTGTTTTTAATCATATTTCCCTTTGTTTAATTTTAATTTTAATTTTGAGAAGAAATTAAAATTTGTTTATTGTAATTTTTTTTATTGAACCATCACCTAACGCTTCCGCATATATTTAACAAAGGAAATTACTTGTGAATTTTAAAATTTGGGGCTTCCACATTTTCAAATTGGTATCAGATCCAAAGCGATAAATTATTTAGTTAAGATCCTTTAAATAATTTTTTGGCCAAAATGGAATTTTCCCCATTTTCAAAATTTCCTATTTTCGATGGTTCTAATTACGTGTACTGGAAAGCGCAAATAAAATCGGCACTTCAATCTATCGACGAGAGGGTTTGGTTATCGGTAGTTAACGGGTGGTCTCCACCAACTCAAAATGAACGTGTTCCCAAACCGGACGATAGATGGACTGAGAATGAGTTTAAACTTTCAAATTTTAATTCCCGTGGTTTAAATGCCTTGTTTAGCTCTGTCACACCGGATGAATTCTGACGTATTATGATGTGTGTGACCGCTAAAGAAGCGTGGGATACTTTGTAACTCACTCATGAGGATACAAGTGTCGTTAAAGCTTCGAAACTCCAAAACCTCACCACTCAATTTGAAACTATCAAAATGAACGAAAAAGAGACTTTTGATGAATTTTATGCTAGACTTTCAGATATTGTTAATTCATCTTTTAACTTGGGAGAGAAAATACCCGACAACCGAGTAGTAAAGAAAATTTTAAGGTCCCTTCCCAATAGATTTATTCCAAAAGTGACCGTGTTAAATTCTTTACCAACTTTAGCCTCTACGAAATTAGAAGAGCTTGTAGGTGATTTACAAACCTATGAACTGGACATGTTTCCCTCTAAAACTGAAAAGAAAATAGAAAAGGGCATTGCTTTAAAAGCCCGAAAAGAGGATAAACAAGTAGTAGAGAGCGAGAGTGAGAGTGACTCGGAAGATATGACCTTGTTTGCTAGGAAGTTTAGAAAGTTTCTTAAAATTAACAAAGATAAATTTAAAAATGACTTTAAGAAATTTGAAACTTCTAAGCATAACAAAGCCGAGAGAATCCCTAAAACTATTAATGAAAATTTAAATAGGAACGAGTCAAATAGGTGTTTTGGTTGTGAGGGTTATGTCCATAGGGCTTCCGAGTGCCCCACTAAACTAAGAAGAGAGGGTAAACGACCCATTTCATATAATGCGACCCTTAGTGATAGTGATAAGAAAGAGGGACCCGATTCTCCTACTAAGCCCAACTTTGTGGCTTTTATGGCTAGTCATGTGAGTGATAGTGAGAACTCATCTATAGATGAAAATTTATCACATGACACTTCCAAGGTCGTTGTTTATGATTCCCTTATTTTTGATGATAGTGAGAGTGGAGAAGAAAGAGAGAGTGAAAATGAAGAAGAGGTTAATGTGAGTGAAATTCAAAATGCTTTTCAAGAATTATATGAAGAATCAATTAAATTAAAAAAGGTAATTTGAAGTTAGAAGCTAGTTTGAAAGAGCGTGTCAAGGTCATTGATAATAGTGTGTTGGTTGAAGACCTTAGGACACGAGAGAGATCTCTTCGAGAGAAGCTAGAATATATAGAAGGTGAGAGAGATAGCCTTAGAGGTTTAATGGAATCCTTGAAAAAGGAGCTTCTCGAGTTCGAAGAGAGAAGTGTTTTATTAGAGTCTGACATCCTATAATTAGAAAATAAATTAAAAGACTCTAGTAATGTCAAATTTGATTTGGAGTGTCGTTCGGAAAAATTAGATAAAATATTAGGAACGGTCCAAATTAAAAATGGCACTTGTGGTTTAGGCTTCGATACTTGTAATGAATCAACTCACAAAGACAAAACCAACTTTTTAGGAGAATCGCCTAGGAAAGCGTTTAGAGATCACTCCTTAGGTAAATATTTTCGACATGTTTTTACTTGTGCACATTGTGGTCGAAAAGGTCATCTTAAGAAATATTGTTTTGATCTTAAAAGATTTTCTAGAAAATCCCAATGTGAGGCAACCAAGGTAGCCAAGATTCCTACACCCCGAGATAGTCACTCTTCATTAGTTTGGATTAGGAGATCCGACTTGGTAGCTTTACAAGATAGGGTATTTGATTCTCATTTACTTTCACATGCTTCCCCCCTTGCAAAATCTAAAGGATGAATGTGTTAGTTTTATTTGCATACTTTAACTTTTGTACTTCATGCTAAATGTATGCTTGTTTAGTCATTTTCTAGTCTATGCTCCATGCTATATCACATGCTAGATAATGATTCTTGTTTATCTTTTGTATTATATTTCCTCAATTCTGTTTGCATTAAATGAAAAATACAAAAAGATTTTTAGTTTATCATTTGTGTTTTATTTGTTTACTAAATTTAGGCTTAATGAAAAATACAAATGATTTTTGTGTCTTTTGAGTATATATTTTTATTTTTGTTAAAAAATTTCAAAAACTCAAAAAGATTTTTATTTTGTGTGTATTTTAGTTTGACACACTTTATGTGGCATATACTTATGCTAGAATCCCATCTTTTACGCTCTCATGTGGCTAGAACTTTTAGTGTAGATTGTCAATCCTTATTATGTTCTTTACCATGCTTACATGGAGTAGTTGGATTTTGTGTTGATATAATGTATTCTATTTTTATATGCCTCTATTCACACATGCACGAGCTCTTTTGAAATTTAACTTCATATGTATATTTTGAGCTTTTTGTGATGTTCTCCTACCAATCTTGTCATCTACATACTTGTGACCTAGGAGGACTAGTGCATGTTAAAATCCGTTGCACGTGAGATTTGTGTGAAAATAAAACATGATAAATATAAATGTGCACGGGGAAGGGCTCCGAAAGGATTTTTATCCTTTGTGAATAGTAAACCACCGTTTGTTTGGACCTAAAAGAAATACGTGGTCCAAGGCCTAAAAGAAAATATGGCATTAAAAAGAAAAACTATTGCCAAGACCTATGTTTAATTGATATATTCATTGAAAAACATATATGCTTATTGAGGGAGATTGGATGGTATATCAATGGTTTGCACAATGTCCGTTTATCCTAGTTGAAATTTCAATGTCACGACTCTATTGGTTTATAGAATCACCAATATGCTAGGCTAGTATGCATTGTGTATGTTTGTTCATTGAGTTCAATATATATTGTCACATGAGGTTATATTCAAATGTGATGAAGTTTGCAATCAATTGAGAACTCCGTGGACATGTTTTAAGTGATTGGGTCTAAATTTAATTATTACTAGTTCACACCCCAACACTTCCATTTCCATATGACACATTTTTGCCATACGAGTGTGAAAAGATTATCTTATTTTGTGTCATTTGTGTGTTTATATCTATATATGTGTACTTGAGTCTATTTGGTATATATTATCTATACATATATATGATATGTTTGTTTAGTCTTTGCTTTGCTTTCTAGTCCATCTATGCGTTAATTCATATTTGGTATTCATCTTGTTGCATTCGTTGTTGATATCACATGCTTAATACTTATGTATCATATTGGTATCTGTTTCTTGCATCTTAGTTGATATCCATTATTATTTGTTGGATTAGTTATGATTTTGTTGCCCATTTGCTTTAATGTTCTCATCACTTTTGCGCATTTGCATGTTTAGCTTGTTATCCCATTTTATTTATCCTTTGTTCAGTTTAAGGGTAATATGATTTAATTGGGGAAGATAAGTTAATGTTTTTAGCTCTTTAGCCTTTGTCTATTCCTGAACAAAAAGGGGGAGAATGATGGGGGAGAGACTTAACTTAGGGGAGTCACTATCTTCTTAGGTTGATCATAGTTCATAAAGGGGAGAATTAATTAAGGGGGAGTATTTATTTATTTTATTTAATATTTTGATATTCCCTATGCGTTTAATGTGTGTGCTCAAGTGTGCAGGAATTATATTCTAAGCGGTATCATTCACCGACAAAGATTTTGATCCTCTCGGTTATTTGAGTTAAGCATTGTATTTTTATTTTGGATGGGACTTTTTATTAGTCTAGTAGAGCTTGATGGGCCTTTAGGATTTTTGTTTTGTTTTTGTCCCGGAATAGCTGAAGGGGGAGATTTCTAAGGACACAAATTTCAAATTGAGTCCTTTGTAGTTTTGGCACAATTCCGGGAAAAAACGTTTGAGTCATAGGATAGAGTAAATTGATCATCCTCCAAGCCTATGACGTGTTTGTTTGAAGACGTAGAGGCCAAGTGTATAAAGATTCATCAACATGCCGAGTTTAAGTGCCTCGTTTCTACGTCATCAACAGTGTTTCCATGCTCCCAAGGTATGAATGCATTTTATATATTTATAGGAGCTTGGAACAAGTTTATTGGGTGTTAGGTTTTAAAACTGCATTTTATTTTTAGAAAGATGTCTATTAAAAACTTTTATATAAAGTATATAAAGTTTCTGGGCTAAAAACGTAATTTTTGGAACTTTTTGTAAGTTCGTTTGAAGTGTCGTTCGAACGAGATTGTCGTTCGAACCACAAGTCGTTCGAACGAGTTTGCCAACGAGTTTCCATATTGGCCACTGGAACTTCATTCGAACTGCCGTTCGAATGAGATTGCTGTTCGAACGATATTTCTAACGAGTTCACACTGGAACCTCGTTAGAAGCCTCGTTCGAACGAGATGTCGTTTGAATGAAACTGTCATTCGAACGAGATTTCAGGTGGAAAAATTTTATGGCAGTTTTTACCCATGTTTCCCACTTCCTTACCCCACTAACTTTTGACAGATTATTATAGTGCGGGAACCAAAGTTTTTAACTTAACTTTTTCATACCCATCTATCCCCAAGAGAGAATTTGAGAGAAAAATTCATTAAGGAAAAAGTTCATGTTTTAAAGTGTCTAAGTTTTCAGGAAAAATTGATTATACACTTTAGGTTTACACCCATATCGTTTATCCAAGATTCCATAGATATATTTGTACTTTCTTGGAGTTTTGGCACCGGTTCTTCATCTCTACCATTTGAAGAGACATTTTGGGTTTGCTTCTAAATCCCACAAAGAAGAAGAGGTTTTCATTGATTTACCCACTTGGAGAAAAGCTCCTAGTTCGGGTGACGGTGACCATATAAAGTCCGATCGGTGGATTCCGATACCAAGGTGGAGCTTCGTGGTTATTCTCTAAGTGGATGTGTTTACAAGAAGGAGTGTCAGGGCTTGAGAGGGATCGAGTCGTGTGTTGTAAGTCTACTGTCTTGTATTTGTAAATTCCGTACTTAGTGGATTTAAGGCTAGGGCCGTCTGAGGTTTTTTTCCGTTGTGGGTTTTTTCTCGTACATCGCGGCGTAGTGGATTAATTGTTTATTTTATCTTTTGCAAAGTCACCTAGAATGCATGCTTAGGTAAAAAGATAAAATTGGTTTAATTTAATCACTACTTGTTTAATTTGGTGCAAATTAATATTGGGTGATGTTTAGTTAATTTAATTCAAGTCATTTAATTTAATTTGTTAAAATTTGGGTTGCACTAATTTAATTAAAGGAAAAATATGACTTAGGCTATTTTTAAGGAGTTGGGTTAATTAACTTGGTTTAAGGTGTTTTTAATCATATTTCCCTTTGTTTAATTTTAATTTTAATTTTGAGAAGAAATTAAAATTTGTTTATTGTAATTTGTTTTTATTGAACCATCACCTAACGCTTCCGCATATATTTAACAAAGGAAATTACTTGTGAATTTTAAAATTGGAGGCTTCCACATTTTCACAGGCGAGCAGCCTTGTGACCAACTTCAACCCATGAATCAGAGGGAAGATCACTCAACAGGAGTTTGGCGACTGTTCGTTGATGGAGCCTCCAACTCAAAGGGGGCAGGAGTAGGAATTGTGCTCGTTACCCCAGAAGATACAATCCTCGAGCAGGGAATCAGGCTTGGATTTGAAGCCTCCAAAAATGAGGTCGAATGTGAGTCTTTGATAGCAGACCTACAGAAGGCGCAGGCATTGGGAGCAAAGCAGATACAGGTGTTCGGCGACTCACAATTGGTCTCCAATCAGATGAGTGGTGACTTCAATGCGAGGGATGAAAGAATGGCAGCCTACCTCGCCCTAGAAAAAAAGTTAATGTCCAAATTTGAGGAAGTAAGTGTACAATAGTTTCCCAGAGGACAAAATAGCCATGCTGACACCCTAATAGCCCTAAGCTCAGCAATCGACTACGATTTAAAGAGAACAATCCATATAGACTTCCTCACCCAGACGAGCATCATCCAGAGCGAAGAACTGCCAGATATGGGTCGTATCCTTCAGATTGAATCAGCACCCAGATGGATAGACCCCTCGAGGGCCTATTTGAAGGATGGTGCCCTACCAGATGATAAGAAGGACGCTCATCAGATAAGAGTCAAAGCTACCCGCTTTCACTTATCTCCCAAGGGAAAGCTGTATAAGAGATCATTCACCGGCCCTTACCTCCAATGTGTTCACCCAAAGGACGTCGAGAAAGTGTTGTGCGAGCTCCATGAAGGAACTTGCGGGAGCCATATTGGAGGAAGATCGCTAGCTTTTCGAGAAATGAAGGAAGGCTACTGGTGGCCATAAATGTAGAGAGATTATGGAGTATATGCTCGCAAGTGCGAAAAATATCAGCTACATTCTCCTATGGTCCACCAACCTACCAGTGACCTAAGATCACTTACCAACCCTTGGCCTTTTGCCCAATGGGGAATGGGCATCATGGGCCCTCTCCCTACCGCTGTCGGTAATTTCAAGTATCTGTTGGTCGCCATAAACTACTTCACCAAATGGATTGAGGCAGAGCCGCTGGCAAACATCAGGGACGCATATATGATGAGATTTATATGGAAAAACATAATTACCCGCTTTGGGATCCCCAGAACCTTCATCACTGACAACGGAATGCAGTTCAAAAGCGTCCCCTTCCAGAGTTTTTGCAACGACCACGAGATCAGGAACCATTTTAGCTCGGTTGCCTACCCCCAGAGAAACAGCCAAGCTAAAGCTTCCAACAAAATAGTGATCGATGGATTGAAGAAATGACTTGAGCGAGCCAAAGGGGCATGGGTGAGAGAGCTTCCACACATTCTATGGGATTATCGCACTACCCCACGACGAGCAACTGGGGAAACCCCATTCGCACTAACATATGTAATGGAAGCAATCATCCCTCTAGAAGCTGGCCTCCTAACCATGAGATCCACCTTGGTCGACCAGGGCCACAATGATGTAGCATTACTCGCTGAACTTGACCTAGCTGACAAACGCAGAGAACTAGCCCTAGTAAGACTAGTGAGCTATCAGCAGCAACTCGCAAAACACTATAACAAAAAGGTTAATCTAAGGACGTTCTAAATTGGGGACTACGTCCTAAGGAAAGTTCTTGGCAGTGCAGTAAAATAATCTGATGGCAAGCTGGGTCCAAACTGGGGGGGGGGGGACTATTCAAGGTGACAAGGGATGACCTACAAAGAGCCTATCAGTTAGAAACGCTGGAGGGCAGAGAGATATCCCGAGCATGGAATGCAGCCAACCTGAAAAAATTCTAGTTCTAGTTTTTTCATTCATCTTTTATCGCATTTTTGGAATTGGCAACTCATTTTTTATTGCTTGTGATTAATAAAAGATTGGTTGGTAGTGACATTCTATGAAGTGTTAATTTTATATTATGAACTTTATAACTTGCACACCTTTTCCAAGCGACATGCATATTACTCAGTATGCAAAAGCAGGGAATCACCCTCCTCAGGTTTTCGTTATGAAACACGAACAACCTCTTAACATTGTCCCTGGCAATATATGAAGCCCTATAGGGGACCCTTAGGCATCTCGGCCAAATCGAATTGGTCTCCAAATAATGTTTGGCTCAAAAAACTGATCGGATAGAACATCCAACACTAGGTGTGTCCTCGCCATTGCTATACTTAAGCCTAAGGGAGTGTGACGACACGACCTAAAAGGTAAAGTGGGGCAGAATGGTATCTCATAAGCATACTGGACTAGGAGGATACTCACACAAAAAAACAACTCTACCCACATCAAATCTAGTCGGCTACGAAGAGCCCAAGATAATCAAATGAAAGATTAATTAAGTGAAAATACACAACACATGTTTAGTCGGTAAAATGCCCAAAACATAAATATTTTATTACTGCGTTACATTTACAAAAAATCACATTGAAGTAAGAAAATCTGAATGAGGATTAGACCTCTGAGTAAGATAATCATCCACTTGTGATCTTTGATCGTTGTCCGGATAAGGGGCTAATTCTTCCTCAACTTCATTCGCATCTGGATCTAATAGCTGCCTGGGGATATCATCTATAGGGACCCACTGGTCGTCCTTCATGAAAGGATTAAGCCTCAGAATTGAAGGAGAGATCTTGTGATGATACCAGATTACTGAGTTCCTGGGGACCTGCAGCTCCCTGAGGGCGCTCAAACATCCCCTAATAAAGGATAGCTCTTCAAACTATGTCAACCTCATTGTAGCATCTGTCCAACCTTGGTCATAACCATCATCCCACACTCGTCGAGGTCCTTTATTGAACAGATGCCTCAGCCGTGTGACATATCTTTGAAGCCCAACATCAATCACGTATGCTCGACGGACATCTTCTCGAAGCTCATCCATCTCCCTAGCTGGACCCCCTGCATCCGAACTAGCTCGCGGACCAGCCGATGAGGTAGAACCTCGTAAAACTTGAGGGGCGGCGCTCGACCCTGTGCCAGCTTGCGAAACAGCCGATGAAGAGGAGCCTTGTAAAAGTTGAGGTGCGACGCTCAGCGCATGCTCCCTGAGTCGAGACACCTCCCTCCTCAGAGTCTCGTTCTCCTGTTGAAGAACTTCTCCGACTTGATTGATTTCGGAGGCATCTAGAATCTTATCTCTCAAAATGTTCACTTCTTCTTGGACAGAGGCACCAACTTCTTCCATCTCCTGAGGTCTATCTTTCAGTTTGGCGAAGAGCTCAGACTGGTATTTAAAGATCTTATTCCTCGACCTGAGAGACTTATAAATCCTAACGAAGGCTTGGCGAACCTGATTGCTCGCATTAGGACCAAGGATCCTTCCCATTTGAGAGGTGGCAGGTATATACTCATCTACATCAATCAACTATAGGCCATACAAGCATTTAAGGGCAAAAGAATCAGTACACAGAAGGTAAAGTATTTTCATTTCATTTAAATAAAGAGGTCCAAGTACATCAGTAATTAAAAAGAGCAGTACAAACGAAGCAATAAACACAAAAGAAGTCCTAAGAATAGGCTAGCTAGAAACCTCAGTTTGTTCAGAGGTTGCTGGTTACTTTCCCTTATCAACAGCAGCAGGAGCACCTCCCTTAGATGGAGAAACTACTGTTCCCTGAACGGTGGGAGTATCAGCAGGAACAGTAAGAGACGCAGGAACACCATTGTCAATGGTCGGGGCAGGTGCATTGTCTATAATGGGCTTCGGGACTGGATCATGCTCATCAAATAAAGGGCGAATCGATGTCCACTCCAGCATCCAGAAGAGCCTTATTCCATCCCTTTTTAAAGTTTAACCGACTGATATAGCCAATCTGAACATTGGTATCTTCATACGTAGTGACCCAACCAGCGTTATAAGAACTCTCCTTGAGGGTGGCAGCCTCAGACTCCACCTTCTCCACCTTCACTGATAGCACCTTATTTTCCTCCACCGCAAAAAGCTTGCTCATGCAGACTAGGTCATAGGACTGCCTTAACTCATTGAGCTCTTTGGTCACCGCCTCCTTCACTTTATTGGCTTCAGCGAGGGCGAGATCGAAGGACTTCTGGGCCTCATTGGAAGCCTTCAAGTTGGCCTCCAGCTCAACATTCTTCCCCTTTATCTCAGTATTCTTCTTTTCCAGATCAGCCTTCCCCCTTACCAGCTTTTTGCGAGTACGATAGAGGACGGTAAAATCAGTCACAAACTGTAAAGAAGAGAAGCATTAAATAGAATGTTACAAGCATGGAGAAGCACTAAACATAATATTGTAAACACAAAGGAGAAAAATTATACTTACCAAGACTAGCCTCTGACTCGCCTCCAGAGCTAACTGGTTAGTCCCCATCGCCTTCTGAAGATCAGTAGGAAAAATTGCTCTTTCGAGCAATTCAGGGGCTAACTGAGGAGAAAGGGAAACAGATTCCACCTCAGGCAAAGCAAATATGGGCACCAGAGCATGCCCTTCTTTCATCCTCATATCCTCTTTCCTTCTCTCCTTCTTCTCCCCCTCGGCTCTCTTCCTATCCTCAGCCTTCTTCCTCTCTTCCACCTTCTTCTTCTTCGCTTCCTTCTTTCTCTCTCTCCCTCTCTCTCTCAACTGCTCTTCCTCCCTCCTTTTATTTTCCCGCTCGTGGTAAGCAAGCTGAAAACCAGTGGAAACTTCCCCACTGCTAGACTTTTACTTCTTCAACCTCCCAGAAAGAAGAACATCATCATCATCATCTTCCCGAATCATATTCTTCCTGGAAGGAACCATATCTTCCTCGCTAGAACTGCTCAACTCGCTGGAAGACTCTCGAGCTTCTGAAACTTATTTCGAGCTGGAAGAACCTTCACCACTAGTGTTGTCTTCACTGGAACCACCTTCAGAACCGCCTCCATTATCATCTTCGCTACCCTCACCAGAGCTGGTTTCTTCCTCGTCCAATTGGATGGGATGTGCAATAACTTTTTCAGTGATGTCTAGCTCGGGAATGTTATCTATAGGTCGCATAATAAAACTAGACCTAACGTTCTTGTACTTTAAGAGGAAAGCAACTGATTGAGGATGTTCACCGTCAGCCAAGAGATACTTGATATTCTAGGCCTTGACCAACTCAGTAGCTCGAACCTCGTTGATAGCAGGTTCCAAGTTCTTTATCCTCGCTGAAAAGAAAGAGAGAAGAATATCAGATAAATCATACATTAACAAGAAGATCGAAGAGCGGAGCAAAAATTAAGCCTACCTATGAACTCCTCCCTATAAAAGGAGACCATGAACCTGTCAGGCCTCGACCCCTCAGTATGGGGAGGAAATTGCCATTTTATAACAAGAAAAACCTCTTGCTAGTAATCCTTGTGGGAGTTAGCAAGATTCACTACCAATACCCTATCAGGACTCCTGACCTTGAGGTAAAGAAGACCAGAACTTGTCCACGAGAAAGAATAACACAAGAAAATCTCAACAAGCCCTAAATTGGTGCCATAGAGCTAATTTATTCTATGGGCACCATTAACAATCTTCCAGACGTTTGGTGAACACTGTGCAGGGGTAATATTGAAATAACCAAAGAAGTGCAAAAATAAATTTTTATGAGGGAACGTAAAACCCCCTTGGGACAGTAAGAGAACGTGAATCCAGTGAGTGTCCTCTATTTCTCTAACATTTTTAGGGACAGGGGCACACTTAATGTCTACCCAATCTGGGATGTTATAATACTTCCTAAATTCAGTTACCAATATATTGCCTATTTTTTCCATTTACAAACCCTAACTACAAATGCAAAGAAATGTCAATAGAAAAAGCAAAGAGAAGAGCAAGAGGGACTTACGAAGTAAAAACTTAGCTTAGGACGATGCAAAGTCACAAGAAAAGATGATGAAGAACAGTGAAGTAGAAAGACGAAGACTTGAGAATGAGAAGCGCAACATCGGGAGCTTGAAGAAGGTTAGAAAGTATGAAGAGACTTGAAACGAAAATAATGAAACACTGCTCCAAAGGACTTTTAAACGTTTCCAATTATAGCGCCTGAAGCACGAAGCGGGCTGCTGCCTAAATCAATTTAGAAGAAGCGCTTCAATCTTGAGAAGAGTTGCATAATTTACAAGATAGCCATTATGACAAATCATTTAAAATTATTGAGACCAAATTGTGGCCCAATAACTTTAAGGGCAATTGTGGGTACCTTAATTTGTCACCACGGGCCCAGACGAGTAGCCTAGTAAAGGCCCAAAGTCTGGGAGGCTCGCATCCCTACCAATTCGATCACGACTCAGTCAAGTCCTTAAAATCTTGCATGAAGATATTCTAGGGGTTATGGACTGACGTGGGGGAGTCCAACACCCCCACTCCCCGAGAACAAACATGTATATAACAAACCCTAAGCCTGGGGCAAAAGGAACGTATGATTTTTCCTGTAAAACACTCCCCGGAGTATAAATAAATAATACTGAGATCACCACCGTGGACGTAGGCATTCTTGTTGAACCACGTAAATACTATGTCGTGTGATTGGCATTCTTTATATTCTTTATTTGCTATGGTGATTATCTTTTCTTGTTAATTTGTGTTGAAAATAATTGTCACCATAGTTGGCTAATGCTTTAGTAGTATTGAAGCTTCCAAAAGAAAATAAACTATGGTAGTAGCATAACCCAGGTTGTTTGGATTTGCCTGAACATCCTCTTAAGATTAATGCCTTATGAATTCCTCCAGATGCCATTCCTGTGGGTTTAATCAACAAATATCTTGGGGATTATGATATTGTTGGGGATGAAAATATAAACCGACCTCTTCATTTGGTAGATAGGGTAGTTTTATGAGTCATCCTTAGACCGGAGACCTACGGACGACCATTACCCCTTTGCTTTAGACGTTCCCCTATTAGTTTTGAAAGTTCATCAAGCAAGTTAACCTCTTTTTATGACTAAATATTCTATTGAAGTCTGTCTTTGTAATGTCTTGTAATAACCTTCAAGTTATAATTAATGTCATGTTCGTGCTTCTTTGATTGTTTATATTTTTGCACACGTAGATGTAATAAAATCGTCGTAACTTTAAGTCAAGTCATCTTTATGAGTTAAAATGGTTCTAGTAGTAGTTTAGTCTTATGATCACATGGTTGGCTATTAGCTGACTGATCTGCCTTACTAGTTACCATGGTCGAACGAACCTGGGTTGTCTAATCTTAAGCTTTACTAACCAAATATTGGTGTTGGTTGCCCGAGATGACCAAATGTGTTAAGAATTATCCTTGTATTTAGTAAGTTATGGTTATATTTTATCATTCCTATGACTGTAATGGATTTCCTAAATTTGGTGAACTTCTTATTCTTGGTCTCCCCTAATGGCAAGGTCATACGTAAAGTAATTTAGTATAATTAACTTCTTGTTCTTATTCTTCCCTAAACGTGAGATCATACATGAAGTGATTTGGTGGAATTAACTACTTGTTCTTAGTTTGCACTAAAGGCAAGATCATACATGAAATGGAATTAACTTCTTATACTTGGTTTGACCTAAAGGTGAAATTATATACGAAGTAAAACTAACTTCTTTATATGTCTAATACTGGCCATTACTAGGGAACATATAGGTCACTGCCCTATCCCTCCAACCTTAAATAGCTTCCACCAAGATCAAACAAGCTATGGTCAACACCAGCCGCAGCCTGGGAAAATAGACCGCGGAATTCATATAAGCATTATCCATTTCTTGGGCTCAAACAGGCCACAACACATACTCTCACATTAGGTGACTTGACAGTTGTCGATATTATAGAAGGACTCCTTACTCATCCAATTTATCCATATATCATGTGCTCTATGCACGCGACACCACCATTATAACTTCTATTAATAGAAGTGCTCACCTCACTATTAGGGGGACGAAACCTTTGGCAAAGCCCTGCCAAACTCTCAACTCTCTCTCACTATAAATACCACCACACCTGGGGGCTCACCCTCTACCGCAGTCGCATCGAATCAACCTTTACAGGCCACATCCCTAGCTGCCCAACTTAGCTAAATTCATGTATTATCGTCTCTTCTCTTTCTTATATGCCCATAATGGCATCACAATATTCTACTATACCATGCATATAATGAGAGTAGTGCACCAAAGTGGAGGTAGGCTCATTTTTATTGCTGAATCACTCTATATTTTGTGCCTTTTTCCTTCCTGATGTATTTATTTTCTACATTGCACTTGAGATGATGGTTGAGAAGGATGTATGTCCAATTTCTCATACCATCATTTTGGTGCCGTTTGTCGAAAATGAGGTATTAAATCTAGTTTCCTTTATATATTTTAGGGTTCCCTACACCTTATTTCATCCACGAGGGCCCCCGGGCCACTATCTTATGAGTGAGACATGGGTTGTGGGACTCATACTTTTGCACATAGTGCCCCGTGAGGGGATTATTTATTTCCAAATCTTTTCATTGGTCCTCTTTTCTGTGACCCTAGATCCGTTTTCCATACCCCTATGACATTACCTTACCTAGATAGTGTTGAAAATCACAAAAGTCTATATCCTCATAAGGTAAGTAACTAAGGAAGAGTTCTATTTACTCATTTATGCTCTTTTCACCCATTATCTAGGGTTTGTTACCAGGTTTGTGCTATTTTTTGCACCAAAGGACTGTTTTGTCCTTGGTAGACCCCTAGTAGGCCTACTGCCTCAGGTTCTGTACATCCTCTATGAGCTAAACTCAGGTTCTGGGTCAAATTTTTGGGACCACACCCTCCACTGCCTCAAGTAGGATATAGCCTTGCAGTTTTATTGTCTGTATGTCTCATCCCTTGTATTGCAGTTTGTGAATAGTTTCACTCCTCCAGTTCACTACCTAGGGGAAAAAAGGGCTTATGATAAATTGTCCTCAGACCCAATTATGGTGAATTTCCCCTTTGGTGATGCCACGCTAGTAACTTTATATATGCAACGAGCCGCGGCCACAACAATGTAATTTTGGAGATTATTAAAGACTGCATCCCAATTACTATATTTGTTTTTTCTCTACACTCTTAATTTTCTCACCACTGTTTAATTCATCCCAGAGTATATATTTCTAAAGATTGACATATCAGAAGTCATGGAAAGAAGATCTGGGTCAGGTTCACAACATAATGGAGAGATAGCCCAACTGCTAAGCTACATCAACCACCTCTATGATAGTCAGGCCTCTCTCTAAGGCTAAGTCAACTTCCTGGCGCAAAGGGTTCTGATGCCGGAGTCTGCAACCTTCACCTCTATGCAGAAGGCTGCAACACCAAATATCGCAGGGGATAAGGTTGCAGCCAAAGCCCCCAAGAAGAGGAAGCAGGAAGAGCCTAAGCTAGAGAAGGCATATGAAAACTACACCCCATTAAATGCAGGTGTTGAGGACATCCTTGAAATAATCAAGGGAGAAAATTGATGAAATGGATAGAGAAGATGAGATCCCCTCTCCACAAGGGAGATCGGTCGAAGTGGTGTAAATTTCATCAAGACCATGGCCACATCACCAATAGTTGATTCACCTTGAAAGATGAAATTGAGAGGCTTGTAAGGCAGGGGATGCTCTAGCGATTCACATAGGGAGCAACCTACAACTAAAAGCGCATGCTTAGTTTTTAAGTTAAAAGAATTTTTATTTATGCTTTTATGAAGATGTTTGTATATCTTGCCTATATACTTTGTATTTTTCTAACAAAGTCAAAAATACAAATATAAATACATGAATGGAAGATTTAGTGATATTTTATTTCTTAATTCTCCGCATCTCTAATCTCATGAAAGACCTTCGTCTTCAACAAATTTCAAGGTAAAAATGACAAATGATCTCGAAAGATCATTTATTTCCGATGGACCTATGGAGGAAAAGGGGTGACCAACTTAATTTGCTCATAATGCCCCTCACGATGCATGAACATATGGAAGTCTATGATGCTTATGTTCGCAAAGCTGTCTTTCAGGGTGCTTCTATAAACCTTTGGGGATCAGGATGCCCCCATTCATCTTTCGTGATGCGTCAATCAGCATTGACGACTGTAATACCCCACCTTAGAAATTAGGTATTTAACGTTATTTGAGGTGTTTTGTCCAAAGGAAAATTCGAGGAATAAATAATTCAAATGCAATACGTAATGTAATACGTGAGGTGGCGTATTAAGTAAATGGTTTAAATGGGAAAAATCCGACGACGAAGGTGTTGCATTAATTCCTATTTAATCTCTAATATTATTATCTAGATGCACGTTACGTTTGAGGAAGAAATGCTAAAGAACAAATGTTACACGGCCCGAAATTTAAATGGTACGAAAAGTAAAGTATCATAATATAGATTAATGAGAAAGTTTTACGTTGCATGGTTCACATGAGTTTCATTTTGAGTTTATATAATTACTTTAAGTACTCCGGTTAAGTTTCATGCGATTCGGACAAGCAACGAGTGCTACACGAGCCTGAGTACAAATTGTCTGACGGTGCGCGACGCTGCAAAAGTCCAGTTTTGAGTGCATTTTTTAAAGACAATTGGAATATTCCGACCATATATTTAGACTCATAAAAATATAAGGAATATACCATGCGAAGAAAAAAAATAGGTTTTGCGCAGAGGTCCCGATTCTAGCGTGCCTTGTATACGACAATCCGGGAAACTAAATGACTATTTTATATATGATTTTTTATCTTAAATAAATGCAAGGAATATATTATTAAATTAATTTTTTTTTGTGTGGGGGGTTGGGGGTGATTGGTACCAAAAGTGACGCAAATTAGCATTTGTGGGTGTTTTTGGGCATTTTTCAAATGGATTTTTAGGGTCACATGTTTGGTGTTTGTGTAGTCTCTTTCAAGACTTACTATGCAGACCTTGGAGAACCAAATTACACCCATTAGGGAATTCAAAACCTTGGGTTTTTTGGTCAATGGTGGAAAGCTTCCACAATTTCATTATAAGAGAAATGGGAGGGACATACTTGGAGCGAAACTCTAAAATATTTTCAGATTATATCTCAATCTTCTAGCTCTTGCAAGAGTTATTTTTCCTTCCAAATTCATGGTCCTTATTTTTCACCCCTTTTCCACCATTAAAACGCCTCCTTGGAGTTCCCAAACTCCATTAAAGAACCTTTCAAAGTTGGGAGAGATCATAAGAGGTTTCGGAGGTCAAATAAAGCCTTGTTTGGAGTTTTTGAAAGGAGTTTCTCATGGAAGAAGAAAGAAGTAGTTCATGGAGACTGAAGGTTCATTTGGGAGCTTGAAAAGTGGGCTATTGTGACTCCCTTTAGGGATACCTTTGGAGTTAGGGGATTCATCCACCTTCTCTACCATTATTTGAGGACATTTTGAGGTGGGAAATACTTATCTCTTACTAAGTTAAGTTAATGATGATATTGATATGAGTATTTTTCATCTTGTTGATCTTAGGTGTGTAGGAATAATCATCCAGGATTAAATATTGAAAGCTACATGATTTTAAGATATAGTTTAAAAGAAAATGGGATTTTTCTATTTTTGAAATGGATCTTATAGTAAACCAATGTTTAACTTGATTTTTCTACATATTTAGACCTTAAAATATATTGATTAAGGTTTTAAATGTACTAATAGACTTATTAGTATCATTCTTACTATTTTCTATGAAAATGGGCACTTAAAATGAAGGATTGAATGGGTTTTAAAAATGGATAATTTTCAGCCCACTATTCACAAACATTTTATGAAATAACATGTTTTAGACTCATGTTTTAAGGTGAATAAATGATTTCTTTGATGTGAAGAAAACTTGGTATGTATATTCCTTTTACGAAATTAATATAGTGATTTTAATATTGATGAATCATTATTAAATGAGAAAATGGAATTTCATTTACAAAGTGTACTATTTAGTTTGTTAAACTAAGTTTTGGGGTTAAAAGTGTAAATATGTGAAAGAGTATTCTTCTTGCAAACTTTGGGTGGAAATATAAATCATGAAAGTGTAGAAGACTAAGTGTGAATAAAATGACTAAGTACGGGTCTTTATGAAAAAAGTCATAATTAAAGTGTGTAACACTAAATTTGAAATGCAAAGTGTCACATGTGTAAATGTTGACTGAAATGGGGTTGTAGTGTTAAAACTCATAAATAAAGTGTGTAGAATTTAATATGTGAAAAATATGATTTTATAAATTAAAGGTAGTAATGTGCAATAATGTGATTTTTGATAAAGTTAGAAGTTAAAAATGTGTCATAGTGACTAAAATGCCTACGTGTTAAGTTTGAAGCTTAAAAAGGGGTTTTTTGTTATGTATTTTGATGTAAATTGGGTAAATTGGCAATTTACTCAAAGTGTAACTGTCGCGTCCCGACTTAATTAAGTTAAACTCATCCTTTTTAATTAGATATAAATTGCCTTAAACAGTAAACAATGCTTTAATTTAAATCTCTAAGGGAAAATAGCATAAGATTTTTTTTTGGCAAGTGTAGATGAAAACATAACTACCTTTACATGTAACTTATAAGTACTACGCAACTTTACATAACTAAGATCATTAGTTTAATATTTACACATAAATATTCTTGCTATTCAAACCATACTATATATCTGTCACTCCCCCGGTATAAGGTCCTAACTTGGCAGTGAACTCCAAATGATAAACATACCTGAAACAAAACAATATAGGAGTGTAAGCTATAAAGGCTTAGTGAATGACCATATACCACACATATAACCAATTTGAATAACCAATTTTATTTTGTTCTAATGCTATAACCCAACAATAATTGTGAAACTCTCGCAAGCCTGGACCCACCACAGTCCAATTAACCCACCACAGTTATTATGGACCACCACATCCCTTTATTAGGCCCGAGTACACAACCTTTAAGTTGGATTAACAGGACCGCCACATCCCGTAGGACCCATCAGTCCTTAACATTAGATAAATGAATCACCAGTCCATATCATTATATAACATCACTTAACATATTTAATCATATGCATATGTTTCCTAAATACACATCACTCCCATAAACATTTTAACACACGTGTTTAACTACACATTTCCATATGAACATATAAGCATCTATATTTCATAGGACAGGTTACTTACCTTGTATTGGGTGCTAAGATTAATACCAAACTACTTACTCAGTATGGTAGTATTAGCTGCTTCCCAACCCAACAAGTCAATGTCATTAGTATTTGAATACACCGATTAACATCAAACCCAGTAACACATCACATCATTTGGTCAATCAGAAATAACTAAGGAGGAATTAAATATGACACTTCACATTTCTATAACACCCAATTAATTAGGGTTCTAACACAATTTACGGAATTAAATTACGAATTCGCTCGACAAAGTTATGCCCATTTTATTACAACCTTTTCCAAATCGTTTCTCAAGAAAAACAACAACATAACTTCAACTTGCTGGAATTCTCATAATTTTTATACAATATAACTTTCCATGATATTCCACCCAATATCAATAAACACATTGAATAATATAAAATTAATGTTTCATAATTTTTAGGGCTCATTTTCTATGTCGAACAAAACGTCACACACCTGGTATGCATTCTTGCTCCTTTAGGGAAGATTTTAAACCAAAACTTCAAACTATCACCAAAGGTTCATTCCTTGGTATTTTTAAACAATTTTTGGATATTTTATACTCATATATATATTTTCTAACATATCCGACTAGATATACTTTATTTCAATAAGTATTCCATGATTTATGACATTTTTAGCATAACTAGGTCAAAATAGAACACTAAGGCATAACTTAACATTTTTAAGCATACATAACCTCCACCTTGGGTATAATTCATGGAAACATATAATAAACATGTTTTTATCAGATATATACATCATAATCATGAATTTTCCAAATCAAAATGCTTTACGAAAAAAATGATATAAATCTTGGACTTTAAAGTTTGCATTTACGGTCCTAGCTCCAGTTCTAACTTATGTTCTTAACCCATCCTTGTTCCAACACAATTCAGCAATATGGGTACCATTAAAATATATATCCAAATCAAAAATAAAAACATGCCAAGTATATAACTCATCCATGTGACCAACTTTAATAAAGAAGTAATTACCTTACTAGGATTCCTTGATTTATAGAAATTTTCCAAAGATTTCTTCCTTAACTTTCTTCTCTTTCTCTCTCTTTAGGCAAAACTTGTTATTTCTTATGATGAAGAATACATACCTCTCATTTATAATCAGAAATATTTTGTATAGTGGTCCAATAGCAATAGGGGTAGTGGTAACACGTGATTGGTTGGATGAAAGGTCGAATTAGACCATTCCATTAATGACACATTTGTCCCACCTTGGTAAAATCATCATTACTCACTATAACAAGCCCAAATTTACTCCCTCCTTTTGTCTATGAGTAGATAACTTAAACATCTACAACTTTCATATTTTGTGTTTTCCCAAAGCCATAAAACTAGTACACCTAATTTGGGCTCGAACAAGAAAGTAGCAATTTACCGAAAATCTCAAAACTTTCACATTTGGCGACCAAACACTGCCAATTTTGCACCAACACCCTAGCTTAATTTTATAAACATAAGCATGCATTAAAAACATATTTTATGATGCATTTAACCACATAACTAATCATATGCTCTAAACATGTTATCCCTGACATTAAGCTCAATTAGCACCTAATGTAAACAACACATATATCACATGAGCATGCATCCCATAAACATGATAATCAACATGTTTAACACACATAACCAATTTATTACTTATAACTCATAACTTATAATTAATCATGTAATTAACATTCCTAATCATGTTTTAGGGCCTTTTAATTCTACCCCTCTTATAAAAATTTCGTCCTCGAAATTTATGCATAAGAAACTTACCAAACAGATGAGGATGTAGCTTTTTCATGTTATTCTCCCCTTACCAGGTGGCATACTCCACATTCTAACTTCTCCACATTACCTTAACTAGTGAAATAGTTTTATTACGTAAAACTTGCTCCTTTCGATGTACAATAGCAATGGGTTCCTCCACGTAGGTCAAGTCATCTTGAAGCTCTATCGGTTGTGAAATAAACACATGTGAATGATCGTCCATATACTTCTGTAACATGGATATATGGAAAACATCGTGTATCCGAGACAATTCTGGTGGTAATGCTAACTTAAAAGCTATAACTCCAACCTGCTTCACTATCTCGTAAGGGCCAATGTATTTGTGACTTGACTTTCCCTTCTTCCCAAATTTCATAACCCCTTTCCAAGGAGAAACACGCAAGAATACTCTATCACATTCCTCAAATTTCAATTCTTACCTTCGGTTATCTGCATAACTTTTTTGTCTACTTTGTGCCACTTTCAAGTTATTATGAATAAGATTTATCTTTTTCGTAGTTTGCTGCACAATTTCTGCCCAAGTAGTTTTCGTTTTCCTACTTCAGTCCAACACACTGGAGTTCTGCATTTTCTCCCATACAAAGCTTCATAAGGATCCACCTCAACACTCGAATGACAGTTATTATTATAAGAAAACTCTATTAGTGGCAAGTGTTCATCCCAACTGCCCTTGAACTCCAATACACAAATTTGTAACATGTCTTCAAGTGTTTGGATCGTTCTTTCTGACTGCCCATCAGTCTGAGGATGAAAAGCTATACTAAATTCAATTTAGTCCCCAAAGCTTGTTGTAAACTAGGCCAAAAGTGAGAAGTAAACTTAGGATCTCGATCAGAAATAATAGAAACAGGTGCACCATGCAATCTGATAATCTCATCCATATATATTTTTACATATCTGTCCATGGTGTAAGTAGCTTTAACAGGAAGAAAAGGTGCAGACTTAGTCAACCTATCAACGACAACCCAAATAGAATCAAACCCTCAGGATGATTTTGGTAAACCTACAACAAAATCTGTAGTAACATGTTCCCATTTCCACTCAGGATTAGGTAATGGCTGTAGTAAAACACTTGGATTCTGATGCTCTGCCTTCACCTGTTGGCAAACTAGACATCTAGCAACAAAATCTGCAATGTCTAGTTTCATTCCCGGCCACTAATAACATTGTTTCAAATCTTTATACAGTTTCGTGCTCCCTGGATGCATAGCATATAAAGAACAATGCGCTTCCTCTAAAATTGTTCTTCTTCAATCAGGCACATTAGGAACACATAAACGGTTACCGTACATAACAATGTCATAATCCCGAGTAGAAAAGTCATTTACTTTACCCTTTTTCATATTATCTCTAACTTTCTCTAATTCTGTATCTCCTGCCTGTGATTGTTTTATCCCGTCTATCAACATGGGTTTAACATTTAAATATGCTACTATTCCATAAGACTCATTCAAAGTTAATTCCACCCCCATTAAATCTAACTCTCTCAGCAGGTCAACTCGAATACAATAAATACAAGATACTATGCCTCGAGATTTTCTACTCAAAGCATCAGCAACAACATTAGCTTTACTCGGATGCTGATGTATCGTGCAATCATAATCTTTTTATAAGTTCCATCCACCTTCTTTGCCTCAAGTTCAAGTCTTTTTGAGTAAACAAGCATTTTAAGCTTTGACGGTCAGTAAAAATTTCACAACTAACACCATATAAGTAATGTCTCCAGATCTTTAATGCAAAAACTATTGCAGCTAACTCAAGATCATGAGTAGGGTAGTTGCGTTCATGTATCTTTAACTGTAGAGAAACAAACGCAATTACCTTTCCATGTTGCATTAAAGATCTGGAGACATTACTTATATGGTGTTAGTTGTGGCTAACTCAAGATCATGAGTAGGGTAGTTGCGTTCATGTATCTTTAACTGTCGAGAAACAAAAACAATTACATTTCCATGTTGCATTAACACACAACCGAGTCCTTGATACGAGGCATCATTATAAATAACTAAACCTTCTGTACTTATTGGGATAGTCAATATTGGAGCTGATGTCAACTTACCCTTTAAATTTTCAAAGATTTTATCACAATCACCACTCCACACAAACTTGTTCTCCTTTCTGGTAAGCTTAGTCAATGGCAATGCAATAGAAGAAAACCCCGGTATAAACCTCCTGTAATACCCCGCCAATCCTAAAAAGCTACGTACCTCAGTCACACTAGTTGGTCTTTCCCAATTCATTACTGCTTCTACCTTCTTGGGATCAACACAAATACCATCAGCCGAAATAACATTCCCCCAAAATACTACCCCATCTAGCCAAAATTCACATTTAGAAAACTTAGCATACAACTGCTTCTCGCATAAGGTCTGTAAAATAATACGGAGGTGGTGTTCATGCTCATCCCTACTACGAGAATATATCAAAATATCATCAATGAAGACAATAACAAAAGAATCCACGTATGGGTGAAATATACGGTTTATCAAATCCATGAATACGGCCGCTGCATTGGTTAACCCAAATGGCATGACAAGAAATTCATAATGTCCATACCTGGAACGAAAAGCAATTTTAGAAATGTCACAATCTCTTACTTTCAACTGATGATACCCAAATCTGAGATCAATTTTGGAAAATACTCTGGCTCCTTGCAACTGATCAAACAAGTCATCAATGCGAGGTAGTGGGTATTTGTTACGGATAGTCACCTTATTCAATTGACGATAATCAATGCACAGTCTCATGGTGCCATATTTCTTTTTCACAAATAATACTGGGGCTCACAATGGTGATACACTAGGCTTTATAAAACCACGATCTAACTAATCTTTCAACTGTATCTTTATCTCTTTTAATTCTACAGGTGCCATACGATATGGTGCAATAGATATTGGTGTAGTGTCTGGTACCAGCTCAATCGCAAATTCTACCTCACGATCTGGTGCTAACCATGGGAGTTCTTCTGGGAATACATTTGTAAACTCATTAACTACTAGTATATCTGATAGTTTTCCAGCCTCTTGTCGTATGTCCACCACATGAGTAAGATAACCCTCACATCCTTTCCTTAGCAGTTCATAACATTTTGTAGCAGAAATAAAAAATGTTGGAGTGACATTTCGTTCCCTAGTAAATTTAAATTCAGGTTCACCCGGTAACCGAAACACTACCTCCTTTTTAAAGCAATCTAAACATACATGATATGAGGCTAACCAATCCATACCCAGTATCACATCAAAATCACGCATATCGAGAGGTAATAAGTTAACTAGTAATTATTTTTCACCCACTCGCACCACACACTCCCTATATACCCTCTCAATAAAAACCAGCCCCCACTGGAGTAACAATAGCTAAACCAGAATCTAATGATGATAATGGTTTATTAAGATGCAACAGATAAAGCAAAGACACAAAAGAATGTGTATAACCAGGATCTATTAACACATAAGCATCTTTATCACCAATAGGAAGTGTATCTGTCACTACGTTAGGCATAACTTGTGCATCTTGTTGCGTCAGTGCAAAGACTCTGCCTTGAACTTGACTTTGGGATATACCTCCTCTACCTCCCCTGGGTACATTCTGTGTAGAACTCCTACCTCCTACTGCCACACTTCTAACTGATGTTGTATCTTCGATCATTGGACAATTCTTTGGTAAGTTCCCTGGTTGATGACAATGGAAACATAATGGTGTCATCTCAGCTATTGTACACTCCCGAGACATGTTCCCTTGACCACCACATCTATAACAAAATATGGCCCTCGGTACCAGCATAAATGCATTTTCTAACCGATTTATCCCAGTTTTTCCACCTCGAGCTTGAAATCTTCCATGTGCACTTCTATTATTTTTAAATTCTTGGCCCTTAGGTACTCCTCGTGCTACACTCTGAGTTGAGGTTCCCGTCTCCCATCCACATGATTATATACCATCGTGTCTAACTTTCTTCAAATGTTCAACTTGCATTTCTTTCATTGATTTTTCTGACACCATGGCCCTATCCACCAAGTCCACATAATCCGTGATCTTCATATTAGCAACCATGCTTTTTATATCTACACTCAACCCAGTTTGAAACTGATCACATTTACTTTCTTCCGTCCTCACTAAGTCAGGTGCAAATTTAGATAAGGATATAAATAAAGCTTCATACTCTGCCACTGTTCGGTTCCCCTGTTTCAATGTGATAAATTCTTCCTCTTTCTCTTTCCTATAAATCCTTGGAAAATATTTTTCAAAGACCACCTTCACAAACCTATCCCATGTAATTTGTGGAGGATTTATTGTCACCACTCCCCCCATTGTATTAAGTAACCTTTCTGTTGAATCCCACCATAACTTTGCATCATCCTCTAACCTAAAGGTTGCTCACAAAATATTTTGTTCATCTCGCACTTCCATCACCTTGAATATTGTTTCCATCTTTCTAATCCACCCCTCTGCCACTAACGGATCAGTAGTCCCAATAAATGCTGGTGGATTTAACTTCATTAACCTCTCATGCAATTTATCGCTATCTCCACCATATGCTCCACCTCTTGCTTGTTCCACTAATTGTGCCACAACACGTAATATTCTTCCCACATCATCAATGGGTTATTGTTGCACCTCAGGTTCATCCACTTCAATATATCTATGTCCTTGATGACTATTAGGAACATAAGATGCCTCACCCTATGCTCTATCATGCGGTTCGTGTGGATCCATCACTCACTGCAATATAATTAACTTAAACAAAATATAATAACAGCAGTTTAATATTAACATTGTTAGTCAAAATCTAGACGCATAGGAAACTCACTTTCTAGTGTCCACTGCCAATCTATACCCTCACACCCTTTCCAGAACCTAATAACCACGCTCTGATATCAAGTTGTCACGTCTCGACTTAATTAAGTTAAACTCGTCCTTTTTAATTAGAGATAAATTGCCTTAAACAGTAAACAGTGCTTTAATTTAAATCTCTAAGGGAAAATAACATAAGATTTTTTTTGGCATGTGTAGATGAAAACATAACAACCTTTACATGTAACTTATAAGTACTACACAACTTTACATAACCAAGATCCTTAGTTTAATAGTTACACAAAAAGATTCTTGATAATCAAACCATACTATATATCGTCACTCCCCCGGTATAAGGTCCTAATTTGGCAGTGAACTCCAAATGATAACATACCTGAAACAAAACATTATAGGAGTGTAAGCTATAAAGGCTTAGTGAATGAACATATACCACACATATAACCAATTTGAATAACCATTTTTATTTTTTTCTAATGCTATAACCCAACAAGAATTGTGAAACTTTCGCAAGCCTGGACCCGCTACAGTCCAATTAACCCACCACAGTTATTAGGGACCACCACATCCCTTTATTAGGCCCGAGTACACAACCTTTAAGTTGGATTAACAGGACCGCCACATCCCGTTGGACCCACCAGTCCTTAATATTAGATAAAGGACTCACCAGTCCATATCATTATATAACATCTCTTAACATTTTTAATCATATGCATATGTTTTCTAAATACAACATCACTCCCATAAGCATTTTAACACATGTGTTTAACTACACATTTCCATATGAACATATAATCATCTATATTTCATAAGACATGTTACTCACCTTGGATTTGGTTCTAATATTAATACCAAACTACTTCCTTGGTATGGTAGTATTAGCTTCTTCCCCACCTAACAAGTCAATGTCATTAGTATTTGAATACACCGATTAACATCAAACCCAATAACACATCACATCATTTTCCAATCAGAAATAACTAAGAAGGTATTAAATATGAAACTTCACATTTCTATAACATCCAATTAATTAGGGTTATAACTCAATTTACAGAATTAAATTACGATTCGCTAGATAAAGTTATGCCCATTTTATTACAACTTTTTTCAAATCATTTCTCAAGAAAAACAACAACACAACTTCAACTTACTAGAATTCTCATAATTTTTATACAACATAACTTTCCATGATATTCCACCAAATATCAGTAAACACATTTAATAATACAAAATTAATGTTTCATAATTTTTAGGGCTCATTTTCTATGTTGAGCAAAACGTCAAACACCTGGTATGCATTCTTGCCCCTTTAGGGGGGATTTTAAACCAAAACTTCAAACTATGACCAAAGGTTCATTCCTTGGTATTTTTAAACAATTTTTGGATATGTTTTACTCATATATGTTTTCTAACATATCCCACTAGAATTACTTTATTGCAATAAGTATTCCATGATTTATGACATTTTTAGCATAACTAGGTCAAAATAGAACATTAAGGCATAACTTAACATTTTTAAGCATACATAACCTCCACCTTGGGTATAATTCATGGAAACATATAATAAACATGTTTTAGCAGATATATACAACATAAGCATGAATTTTTCAAATCAAAATGCTTTACGAAAAAAAATGATGTAAATCTAGGACTTTAAAGTATGCATTTACGATCCTAGCTCCAGTTCTAACTTATGTTCTTAACCCATCCTTGTTTCAACTCAATTAAGCAATATGGATATCATTAAAATATATATCCAAATCAAAAATAAAAACATGCCAAGTATAGAAATCATCCATGTGACCAACTTTAATAAAGAAGTAATTACCTTACGAGGATTCCTCGATTTATAGAAATTTTCCAAAGATTTCTTCCTTAACTTTCTTCTCTTTATCTCTCTTTAGGAAAAACTTGCTATTTCTTATGAGGAAGAAGACATACCTCTCATTTATAATCATAAATGCATTGTATAGTGGTCCAATAGCAATAGGGGTAGTGGTAAGACGTGATTGGTTGGATGAAAGGTCGAATTAGACAATTCCATTAATGACACATTTGTCCCAACTTGGTAAAATCACCATTACTCACTATCACGGGCCCCAATTTACTCCCTCTTTGTGTATATGATTAGATAACTTAAACATCTACAACTTTCATATTTTTTGTTTTCCCAAAATCATAAAACTAGTACACCTAATTTGGGCTCGAACAGGAAAGTAGCAATTTACCGGAAATCTCAAAACTTTCACATTTGGCCTCCAAAACATTGCTAATTTCGCACCAACAGCCTAGCTTAATTTTATAAACATAACCATGCATTAAAAACATATTTTATGATGGATTTAACCACATAACTAATTTATGATTATGGTACCATTTTCATCCATTTTGTTCTTGAAAATCTACCGGGTACCTATCACATTAGTCTCACTAGGCCGGGGGACAAGTTCCCATACATTATTCTTTTTAAACTGAAGCAACTCATCCTGCATAGCAGATATCCATTGTTCATACTTGAGTGCTTCTTTATGATTCTTGGGCTCGACTTTGGACGTGTAGCAAAGATGGCTAACAATATTCTCTAGCTGAGCACGAGTCTTGACCCCTAAAGTGGGATCACCAACAATGGCAGAAGGGTCATGACTCTTGCGAACCCAAGCAGGTGTGTCCCCTAGCGCAGGAGTAGGGTCCACAGAGTGTGAGAGAGGAACAGGTAAATCACTGTCAGAACAATTCTCATCCTCACACTGAAGGTTAGGATCAATAAGCGTCGGAGGTTCGTCATCTTGCACGGTGACGTTTATTGATTCCATAACCTTAGAGCTCTTCAGGTTAAACACCTGGTACGCTCTACTATTTTATAAATATCCTAGAAATATTCCCTCGTCGCTCCGGGAGTCGAACTTTCCTAATTGCTCTCTATCCCGTAGGATGTAGCATTTACTCCCAAAAACATGAAAATATGCCAGGTTGGGCTTCTTGCCAATCCGCAACTCATAAGGAGTCTGAAGTGTGTGTGGACGCAAATAAACCCTATTCACCGTGTGGCATGTAGTAGACACTTCCTCTGCCCAAAATCTCCTAGAAACTTTATGACCTAGAAGCATAGATCTAGCCATCTCTTGGATCGTTCTATTCTTTCTCTCAACAATCCCATTTTGCTGAGGAGTCCTCACAGCAGAAAACTCATGTTTGATCCCGAGGCTATCACAGTAAAGGTCTACCTTTGCTTCTGTGAATTCAGTGCCATTGTCACTACGCATCTTATTAATAGTGACACCGTGTTGATTTTGCAGGACACGACACTTGGTCGTTAAAAATTCTACAGCATCGGATTTCTCTCTTAGAAAACCTACAATGGAGTACCTGGAGAAACCATCTACCATCACGAGGATGTACCTCTTACCACCTAGACTCTCAGTACGAGTGGGACCCATAAGATCCATGTGAATCAACTCAAGAACACGAGAAGTGGTAATGGAATGCAACTTCCTATGAGGATTATGAATTTGTTTTCCCAACTGACAGGGTCCACAAATGGTTGAAGTTGACTTTCCAAGAGATGGTAAGCCACGTACTAGGTCCTTTTTAGCTAAGCGATTTAGATCTCTAACGTTCACGTGACCTAGACGTTGATGCCAATGATCCATAGGGGTGATCGTGGCGCTGTTGCATATAAGTGAGGACGTGGGCTCAGTCCCATAGCAATTATACTCGGTCCTCAACCCTTGCATAAAAAGTTTACCGTCTTGGTTGTAGACTTTACATGTGTCCCGGTAAAACTTTACTGCAAAGTCAGTGTCGCACAGCTGGCTAATGTTGAGAAGGTTTGCTTTCAAACCTTTGACGTACAAAACATTTTCTAGCTTAGGAAATCCAGGTAACTCGATAGTACCACGTCCTATAATGCTAGACTTTCTCCCATCTCCAAAGGTGACTCTGCCATCCTGATAATCCTCAAGAGTCGTAAAAAATGAGGCATTACCTGTCATATGTCTGGAGCATCCACTATCAAAATACCACTGTGAGGTATTGTGTGCTTTGAGAGCAACATGAACAACGAAGGTCTTTTTATCTTTCTTAGGTACCCAAGCAGAGATGACCTTTTGTTTGCCTTTGTTGTTATTGGTTTTAGCTGGAATGTGAGAAGCATTCACTAACGGCAAAGACAGCCGTCGGAATTCTTCCATTAAACTCTGGGTCGTGGAAGCTAAGAACTCAACTTTCTCTCTCAGACTAGAAAACTCATCAGTATGACGTGGTGGAGCAATAGTACGTCGTGTCCGACCCATGCTATAGCAAGACTCCCTAAGGTGGCCTTTTCTTTTGCAATAAGTACAAAAGAGCACAGTCAAAGGCAGACCTTGGTTTGATTTTCTTGGTCGAACTTTCCTTCGAGGTTTTTGACGGTGACCATAAGGAGTTGTAGTCAACTCAGGAACTGGTCCAGGTGCAATTTGGTACGTGGAGGCACCATCATATCCAATTCCTTGCCGATCACCAAAACCTAAAGCGGGGCCGAGGAGCATCTTTCCCATCTTCCCAGATCTGTCCTCGATTTGTACCTTGACTTCCCGTGCTGTCTCAAGATCATGAGTCAGCTGGGCAACAAGGGCTTCAAGTTTCTTCCGAGTCTCCAAGGATGAATGGAGCTGACTCGTAAGACTATCCACTTATTTAGTCAAGTCCCCTCTCTCTTTCTCTAAACCACTCTTTCTCTCTCTAAACAGAATCTCTTTCTCGACACAGGTAGATTCTCTCTCTCTCAGGGAGGTGACGGTGGAGGACTCTCTTTCTCTCGCCTTTCTTAAATCTTCCTCTAAGCCGGTGATCTTAAGAACTAGCGCTTTGTTACGTTTTTTAGTTTTAAATAACTCAGAATATAACTCAGCGTAGGCGCGTTGAATATCACTCTCGCTCTCACTTGAGTCATCCTCCCCCTCACTCACATCGATCTCACTGTCGAGGTGTCCCTGTGAAGCATCATCTTCATCATCGTGAAGAGAACTAGGAGTGCTCACTTGACTGGCCATGAATGCGGTGAAGTTACACTCATGCGGTGACTCATCTCCTGAATCCACCGTCTCGACCTCACTGTCGTCACTAAGGGTAGCATTAAGGACAACTTTCCCTTTCTCTCTATTCAGACGATTGGCACACTCAAATGCTCTATGACCCCTACCATCGCACTCAAAACATCTCTCACTTTCTTTCTTAGGAGGATTTTTGGAGTCTTTTTCATTTTTCTTTTCAAACTTATTTTTCTCAAATTTCTTTTTATCTTTAAAATTGCCGTTTTTCTTAAATTTGAGAATCCTCTTGAAATTTTTTGCAAAAAGAGCCAAATCATCTAGGTAAAAATCACACTCAGAATCTGACGTGTCAGTCTCTCTCTTTCTAGACGACTCTACCCTTTTTCTAGCCGACCCCTCACTCCTTCTCTCTTGGGCTTTAAGTGCAATTCCCTTATCTTTAGATTTAGCAGTTTTAGGGAACATATCAATTTCATAAGTTTGCAAATCTCCTACAAGTTCTTCCAATTTTAGCGTGTTTAAATTACCCATAGAATTTAGCACAGTGACTTTAGGGATAAAACGCTTAGGTAAAGAACGAAGAATCTTTTTAACAACTCTAGCATTAGGAATATGTTCACCAAGATTAAAGCTAGTATTCACAATGTCAGAAAGTCTAGCATAAAATTCATCAAAGCATTCAGATTCATGCATGGTGATGGTTTCAAATTGAGTTGTCAAATTTTGCAACTTAGATTCTTTCACAGCATTAGTTCCTTCATGGGTGAGTTGTAAAACATCCCATGCCTCTTTTGACGTGGTGCACGTCATTATGCGTTTGAACTCATTAGGTGTGACAGACCCAGAAATAGCACTTAGACCCTTAGAATTAAAAGATGACCATTTAAATTCTTCATCAGTCCAAGAAGTGTCAGGTTTCAAGTTGATCACATTATCAACAGTCACGGAAGGAGGAGTCCACCCTCTTTCAACTAAGATCCAGACACGTTCATCAATGGCTTTTAAAGCCGACCTCATTCGGGCTTTCCAATAAGCATAATTTGTCCCGTCAAAAATAGGCATTTTATTATATAACTTCTCCATTTGAACACGCACTTTTTTCAAAAATCAATTTTTTCAGAAAATTGATATCTTAGAAATTTTTTTGCGAAAAATAGGAATACGCGATAGATTAGCGTAACCTGCTCTGATACCAATTTGAGAACGTATGTGCTCGCGTTCAACTGAGCAAATTATATATTAAACACCTTTTAACCCAAACAAACCCTAAACATGCAACAATATGTGATTGACTAAGATGATAATCTAAGCAAGAACATTCAAACACATGCTTATAAAGAAAAAATCCCCCAAAGGGGCAAAACCATTTATTTTCATTATAATATTGTAGGCTGTACAATTTCGGATTACAATGAAAATACAAGTGACTAAGAATTACCCTCAGGTGTCGGATTCTGTAGTCTGCGGCTGGAACTGTCCCTTTCCAGTAGGGCTACAATGGAGAAGAAGAACAGTCTTCTCCACAAGGGTGTGAACTGCAACAATGCGTTCCTGGGTTGCAAAGTGATTCACAAAGGATTGGCAATTTGTGTGAATCAAATACCTAGAGTCTAGATGCGCAATAGGTGAAGACTTAGGGCTTTCTGTACTCTGAAAATCGTGTGTATAAGTCTTAGAAAACCACTTCCCGTAGTGGGATTAAATAAGAAGTCTCAGGCCTTAAAAATCTGAACACGATCTGTTTAAGTTTACCCCCGGCGGACCGGTCCGGGTCTGAGGCGGATCGATCCGATTGACTGGATCGGTTCTTTTATTCTGAGGAGGATCGGTCCGTTGATGATCGGATCGATTCTTTTCCAGGCTTCATCGGTTCGCTTGCGGTCCGGGGTATACTGGCCTTCAGCAGTCGGATCGGTCCGGGTCTTAGGCGGACCGGTCCGGTTGACCGGATCGGTTCTTTTATTCCAGGCGGACCGGTCCGGTTCTGTCAGACTTTGATTCCTCTTCTTCTTTTGATATTCGGATCCATTGATGAATGTATGAATCTTGAATTTCTTCAACGGTGTAACATCGTGCGACATAATAAATTGCTAATGGACAAAAATGTCCTTACAATATGAGTTTTTCAAAGGAAAATGAGTATTTTTCTAAACACGGTGTGTGCGTGCGTTGAATGGAAGTCCTACAATATGGTTAATTAACTCTGATGTGACTTAATAAAAGTTGATTTATAAACGTTTGAAAGTAAATAAAATCATTTTCCCAATAATTGATAATTGTTTAACCGTGTGTGTTAATGGGAAGGATTGTTAGTTTTTGAGCAAAATGATACAAAATGATTTTTTTACAAAGATAAGGAGAATAAACGGGTAAAATGACATTTTTGTAATAAAGAGGTTTAATACATTGGAATATGTATTTTCAAAGGTATATATGTAGATACATACGTACTTTCACATGCATGTAGTGTAGCGTGTGAGTATTCTTTTCTATCGTTTCTTCCTATACTACATTTGTATAGTTCCCACTGAGCATTCAGCTCAATCCCTCCTTTTGTTATGGCAAGTTGCATGCAATTTCGTATTTTGAGCGCGTTATACAGGTAAGTATTTACTTTCATTTAAGTTAGTATCTCTGTTTAATTGGCCTTAGAGCAGTTCCCTTTGGTTCATATCACGTAGTGATTGTAAATTGAACTCGCATGCTAATAAGTGTAACATTAAATAATAATAAAAATTGGATCAAAAAATTTAATTAGGGTGTTTTATTGCACTTTACAATTAACGAGCGAACCAGATCGGGTTAGTCCTTTAATAACCTTTAAACCCGATCGGGGCGTTACAATTTGGTATCAGAGCTTTAGGTTCAATGTTCCTTTTAGGTGTAAGGCGGTGAGGTCGGTAGTGGGTCTTTCTACGGCGATGATGGTTTGGGTCAATCCCGCTGGGTTAGTGACGGTTTTGGTTCGTATCATGACGGTAATGTTAAGGATGATAACACAATGTGCAACTCTTTATGAGGTGGTATAAGGACTAGGTCAGTAGCCATTCATGTTTCGCTGCATTTTGATGTTGATATGTTAGTAAGTCACGAGTGTTAGTGTAAGCCATTGAGTGGTGACACTGTAGTCTTGTGTGAGGTACATCATCTGGAAGTTTGATGATTAGAAAATCTTAATGATTTCGATTGCATTTTAGCTGGTATGCTTGTGGTTTCATCTATGGGATTAGGTGACTAAGTAACGTGACTTGTGAATGAATAATTCAATGGAAATTAAAATGCCAGAGTGACTTAATTATGATGTGGGTTTAGATGATAATATTGATTTGGGTAATTTAAGAATGAATCTATATAGTCCTTAGGACTTAGTGTTAGAAATGATGCTATTGAATTATGGTTTTAGAAAAGTGAGGTGGCACTAAGAAATAGGATCACTTGTGTCGTCAAAGGTATTGACCTAAAAGTTTTATAGGTAGTACCCTATGCCCTATATCCTACCAAAAGTTTTATAGTGGTGATAACTTATGATTTAGAAAATAAGTGTGATGGCTATGTAGTGAGACAAGTTAGTTATCATGGCTGAGTGTTCAATAAGGTTAAGTTATACGTCATGATGAGTTTGATCTCGGGTTATAGTTGTGGACATGCATGTGAATCCGTACTAATAATGCTTTGGAGATGTGCGCTAAGGATTAGCTAATGAGTTATTAGTACACGTGATAGACACTCCCTACTAATGGTGAACTTTAGATTGTGCTTTGTGTATTATGATAATAAGAATGTCGCTCTTGGAACTTTGGGGATTTCTTATGATGTCAAGGGCATAGAGTTATAGTTGGTGTAACACGTAGTAATTGGGTTAGTGTTTAGGCCTCGAGAAAAAAATTATCAGCTATGATCGATTGCTATACTTGGTGGGATTTTGTCATGATCACTCCTACCCTAGAATGTTCATGATCGTTGGAGATGATTGAATTGGTGTCCTTTCCATGAAGCGTTGGGAAATTTATTTGTGGATGCATAGGATTTTGAGGTTTGTAGTACGATTTAGTCATGTCGTTTTATGGCAATACTTAGGAGATAGTGACATGGCTTGTTGATAAGCTTGTGTTATGGTATGACCCTTGAGGATAATATCGAAAATAGGTTGATAGATGTTAGGTTTTACACTTGGGAGACTTAGGACACGATGATGTTCATCATAGTTTTAGAGATATCACTCGTAATGGAGTGTTAGGCTTGATTATAACACCTGAGTGTGCACCCGTATGACCTAATATGACTCTAGTGAGGAGAATCATTAGGTATTAGGCATGGATAATGCTTGAAAAAATTTGGGGTGTCATTGTAACTAGTTCGATAGTTATGATTTAGGATCATATATGACGTTGCTAAGGATTGTAGTGATGGTCCATAGGGTAAAATTATGTAAGTGTTGTGTTTCACTAGATGAGAAGGATCTCGAGGTTTGAAAGTTAGCAATCGAATATGGAGATTGTGAAGACTTGAGTATGTAGGTTAGTGATTAACATTAAGAAATGAGAAATGTAGCTTCACTTTGATATGAAGTATAAAAAAAAGTAACCTCAGTCTTAAGGAGGGGTGCCTAGCGTTGGCTGCGGGTGGTGCAATTTCTTGGCCACATCGTATCTGACAGAGGTATTGCAGTGGATCCGAGTAAGGTATCAATGCTGAAGGAGTGTGGACATCGCATTACACCTATAGAGATTTGCACCTTCTTAGGTTTCGCTGGATATTATTGCCTCTTCATTAAGGGATTTTCGAAGATTATGGTTCCATTGACGAACCTGACTTGTAAGGGGGCACCGTTTATGTGGAGTGACCACTGTTAGCTGGCCTTCGATGAGCTAAAGGACAAGTTGATGTCAGCTCCATTACTTTCATTGCCTAGGAGTGGGGTAGAGTATCGGGTCTACATGGATGCATCCCTACAGGGACTTGGGGGTGTATTGCAGCAGGAGGAGAGGGTCATAGTTTATGCCTCTCGAAAGCTTACGTCCTATGAGAAGAATTACCTCACCAATGACCTTGAGTTATCAGAGATGGTATTTTCTCTGAGGATATGGAGGCATTATTTGTTGGGATATCAATTTACATTGTTCACAGATCATAAGTCACTATAACATCTCTTCACACGTAAGGATCTGAACATGAGGTAGAGGCGGTGGCTAGAATTCATGAAGGACTACCAATTTGATATATAGTATCATCCTGGTAAGGCTAACGTGGTAGTAGACGCGTTGAGCCAGAGACCCGTTAAAGAGTTGGCAGAGATCTAGAAGGAAAAGTGGAGCGAGCTTCGACACGATGATGAGGATGCCAGAACGTGCATGTCAATTTTAGCTATCACTCCAGAAATTATTATGAGGGTAGTGAAAGCACATGCAGAGGATCCATACTATCAAGACAAAGTGTAACAGTTATTAGCTGAGGGTGTATAGTCATTCTCGATCATCTAAGAGGAAGGCTTACATTTTAATGGTAGGCTATTGTACCAGAAGATGATGACTTCAGGCATGCGGTGATGACTGAGTTGCACGGATTGAGGTTTGCGGTATATTCTGGTGGGGATAAGATATACCGGGACATGAGGAGACAATATTTGTGATCAGGGATGAAGCGAGACATAACAAAGTTTGTCTCAAAGTGTGTTACTTGACAACTGTTAAAAGTTGACCATCAGAGGATTTTAGGGATGCTATGGCTATAAGAGATTCCCGTGTTGAAATGGGAGAGCATTTCGATGGATTTTATTACAGGTGTCACATCCCGGTTTTGTCGAGGGTGAGGGTTAACCTAATAAATTACTAAATCATAAATAAATATGAATACTGAAATAACTGAGTCATCTATTAATTCACAAATGTGTTACAACTGAAATCTAGAAACAATACAAAAGTATTTATCTTGCTAACTATGCTCCTCTTCTTCTAATATAACCTTTCTTTATCTATATGTATCAACTGATCTCTCAACTATTCATCATGGCCAACTGGTACCTGTGTAAAATAACTGAAAAGAAGGAATAAGAAAAACTTTGTCCAGTAGATAATTCTAGTTCTATAACAATGTAAATATGGGTATCTGTTTAAATAGAATAACTAGATTTGAAATGCTCGAAATCTAAAACAGTGTATGGCAATTTGGAGCAAAATGAAATATCAATAGAACTAAACAGGGGTATACTGAAGTCTGCGATATATGTGAAAGAACTATATGGTGATTATAACCGGATATGGTATTTATCGAGTTATAAATAAGGTTCATACTATAACACTATAACCCATAAATTATCGTTCATAGGGGCTACAAATGCGTAGACATACTATTATAATATCACTCAAGGCATGAAATGCACTTGAACAGGTAATCCCAAATAAGTGGGGAATAACCAACTAACTTGGCACACTTAGCTAGAGTGACACTCATACATAGAGAAAATATAACAACAAGGCACTCAACATCTGAGTCCTTCAGGCATATTAGATTTACTGGGGGTTTACCGAGTCTAATCCCTGGATCATAAGGTATGCTACTATAAAATGGAAAACTATGATGCAAATCAGATAATTGAAACCAAAGTTTAATAACATGCAGGGTATACTGCAATATGGTAAAACCGTTTAAATCATTGTTCAATAGGATACAGTGGTGTACTAAAATCCGTATAATTTACTAAAATCAAATAGGTTGTCAGGATTGCGCTGACTTGAGTTTAATCAGATAAAAAATTGAATCAATATTCACGGTACAGTTGAAATATCAAAAGAATTTATAAATGAGAATATGATTTTAAGGTTATCACGTAGTTATATAACAACTATCAATGTCAAAGACATAAGTTCAAGGTATAATAGTGAAATAGAACCACCTACCGGTGTTTACGAGCTTTTCGTTGTTATTCACGGATCTTTCATTGTTGCATTCCAGTTCTCGTAGTTATTTGGTTCGAGTGGGTATATTGGTGTTTGGGTGAAATGGTTCGGGTTTATGATGTCTTACATCATTTGGTAAATATGAATAAAGCTTAGTTTTTTTAAATGAAATCAAGGGATTGAATTTGTAAATAAATTGGATAAACAACAATTTAATATTTTATTAAAATATTCATCTGGTCAAATATTCAGTTTAACTATTTTAACAAAATCTCCAATTTATATGAATGTAAAGATCTTTTTTTGGCATTGTTCTGATATATGACATTCCAAAAATGCTATTTTCCAAAGTTGGTTCGAGATTATTTTATTAGCCGAATCAATTAAAATATTAATTTTAATCCGACACCGTGTTGACGTTTACTATTCTCTGTCTGCCATATTTTATATTAGTTGAGTGTCAACATTCGGTTCGGGTAGTATCAAATTAATGTTTATGTCACAAATAAAATAAAAATAAAATCGAAAACTCCCATCCTTATTTGAGCAATAAACCAGTGGTCATGCCACTTCCAATATTAGTCAACACAACGCAACAATTTATCCAACACCAGCATAATCATATTTTTAATAAAAATGACTCATAATAACATCTCATATTATAATGACAAAATTTTAAGTCGTTTGGTATCATAACTCGTTTTAAACACATTCTAAAGAATAAGCGACAATATTATTAGAAAAATGACGATAAGTCCAAAGTTATTCAGAAAATGTACGATTACTCATACGTGTCGGGGTTTCATTTTTATGATCATTTGTATACATAAATGAGTATAAATAATAAATAGGTATTTTTTGGATAAAAAATTACACTTAGACAATACCCAAATTGAGATTACACTACCTGAACATCCAAACCAAAACGGGATGGAATTTGAACAAAGAAAACAACAATACTAAATAATCTCGGATCGAGAATCCATAAATGTCTATATATGTGTATATATATATGCGTTTATATGTATATAAAAAAAGAAAAAATGAAATAGTGGAAACCCCCCCTGTTTGGGGTTGTTTGACAGTCGTCGGACATCGCCATGGAAATCGGTGGTGGTCAGAGCTTCAAATCACACACATACACGTGCACAAACATCCATCCACTCATCTATATAATCTACAGAAGCTCCGAGTTTCGTTGATGGCAGCAAACGAAATAAAAAATTAAAAAAATGAAATTAGATGAAGAAGAGGAGAAGTCGCTGGTGGATAGGGGGGAAATGGAGGCAGGTCCGACGGTCGAGAGAAGAGGGAAAGATAAGTCGACAATGATGGGTAAAGGGAAAAGGCAACGGGGGTGAGTTTTTATCTGAGAGAGAAATGGATTCATGGTTTTTGAAAACAAAGGGTGGGTTCCTATTTATAGTATTTAAAGTAGGTACAATCAACTTTGGATAATTATGCAATTGGGTGTATTTGGTACATGTGTATAATTTTTAGCGAGTATAAATTGTTATAATTTTAAAAATTTCATCCAACTATAAATTAGTAGTGGAGTGCGTAGGATACATTTCTGTATTTTTTTGCATTGAATTACTTTTGAATTACGCTAACTTATACACGATTTACTTTGAATAATAATTAAAAATAATATGTTTTAAACTTGTTCTACTATCTATTTTATTTGAAAATATTCTATTTCGAGTAAGAAAATAAATGGGTCGACCCTATTTTCATGTTACAGACAATACGTACAAGTCACAAGCATCGCAAAAATAATTAATGATTTGTAAAAGGTCATTTTGATACATAAATAATTCAATTTAATTTAAAAAAAATCAGGATGTTACATTCTACCCACCTTAAAAAATTTCGTCCTCGAAATTCTGATATCCTTAAGTTTCAAAATCTCTTAGTGCGTAGATTGTCTAAGGTATGTAGCATATGCGGAAGAATACCAAGGTCGGTCTTTTGGGGACTACTGAGATATTATAACCATATAAGAAATAACGACATAATCAGGAATATAATAAGAAATTTGATTTAACATTTGAGGTGAAATAAGCATAATAATATATGACGATACTGCTAAATAAGTAGAAATATCATGGACTAGATCAGGTTAAAGGCTGTGACTAGTTTCTAAATAAATATCCCATACTATCTGTTTTTAGGCTTTAGGGTAATAATAATTATATACAATAACTTCAATACAATAAAATTGGATACACTCAATCCAGATAACTGGAGATAACTGTAACCGAAAAGGGTTTTCAGATAATTAATATGCATTTTTACAAGATTTTGCAGGTATCGTGTATCGAAACAGGGGGTTTGGTAACATGGTTCGTATATGGTCTCGTGGTTTGAGGTTCGTTTCAGACAATGCATTTCGTCATGCTATAACAATAGTTACGGGTAAGAGAATATGATAAGTTGAATCATGGGTTTTATAATAACAATATTGTATAGTTGTTTTCAAAATAGGTAGTTGGAAGTAAAGATTGAGGTTCAATTGTTTATACTTGAAGGTTTAAAGGTTGGATTTCCAAAGTGAATCAACACGAAGTTGATGTTAACTAAATCGTAAATTATGTGTTTCGGGATTCTCATAATTAATTGAAAGAAATTTTGCATTCTAGGCTAAGAGTATATATTCTAAATAGTCACTTGATCAACCTTTCGATAGTTGATATATAATAAATGTTCTCGTCATTGTTTTCATAATCAAAACTGGTGATCTTTAAAGTTAAATAAAGACTTTCTCGACTAATTCGTCATGTTTGGTTCAAGGTTCACTAATTAATGTAAAGGTGAGAAAAGTTCGATGATATAATGTTGATCATGATCAGTCGATCGAATATCTTGTTCCGTCTAAATACCAAGGCTATTATAAGAATTTTAATCCATATTCTACTGATGTAGTACCTTACGTTTATTTCTTCTGCTAGCATTTCTATTGATAGAGAACGTGTTAAAGTCGTACTAAATTATTTTACTATGTTTATGAAATCACTTGTCGGCTCATTGTACATCGTTTACTCATTGTGTGTTATAATTTCGTGAGCGGTTAATTTAAAATTTCTTATACTATGGAAGAACGTATCTGAAATCTTGACGTAATATGCGCTTAATTTTCTGAACATCAAATTGACATATCTGTAGAGTTTTGATTCCTATAAAATAACATTTTGATATATAAGACAACGCTGACTAAGGGTTGGGTATCGTAAGTAGGTCCATTGATTTGACTGGTTCTAGGGTTTACATAAATTTACTAAAAGTTACTACAGGTATGATGTCTAATATTGTAGAATTATTTACAATAGGTATGATGTCTAATAATGTAGAATTATTCTTTGGAGATTTTTCGTACTCATACTAGACAAAAGGATTCTTTTAAGGTCCATAGGGGATATGCTGGATATATCCTGTAATTTTGGAAAATTCAAATTTCTTGGATGGATAAGGTTTACGTTATATAAGGTGTATTACTGATAATGAAAAGGGTTTCCTTAAAGATAGTTCATAAAACAATGGAGAGGAATTTACTAACATTTATATCATTAGTATAAAGATACTATTGTTAGGAATATGTTTATAAGGGTGCAGTGCTCTTAATATATATACTGATGTATTAGAAGTCGTAATCTCTATTACTTGTTCTTACTAGTATTGAGTTGTATAGTCAAGGTAAAATACTATTAAATCATGACGGGGTTTCTTCTAATGGTATAATCTAAAAGAGAATATTCGTATTCCAACATTCAGGGTTATCTAGTATTCTAGGTACGTTTTTTTACGCAATGACTATAGGCTTATTCACATTAATCATATTACTATAAATTCCTCTATTAGGAATTAAAAATAATCAATAGCTCGTATAGGGATAACAGGGCAATTTTGGTGAGTCGGTATACTATCATTCATACTGAATTGTATCTTTGAGCCATATGAAACATTCAAATAATAAAATTCCTTGTGATGCGATCCATTCTTGTTCTTAGATTGGAAGAAGTTAAAAGAATTCACTGAAATATTTGTGTCTTATTTGGACTTTGTAACAAGTATGATAATTCCTCAAAAAGTTCTTAACATCATTATTATATTGGATACTACGGATATTCCTTCTCTGCATGATATGTTCTTGAGTTTCTGGGGTGTATCTTGAATCTAGAGCGATGAGATGTTGGGTATATCTCTCAATGTAGAGGGGCATGTAATCTATTTTTAATTATAGGTTCGTTTTTTCATCGTAAGATAACTCTTGGATCTTATTATGGTTTGTGTTTCATCATAGAGGGATATTAGAGACTGTCATTCTAAGGTTTTCTTTCCTAGGTTCGGATAGGCAACTATATTGGTGAAATTTGGAAAAGTGCGGCTTTTGCTAAAGTTCACATGATTCTTTGGTATCAACAACATTCTATAAGGTCATATGGTTAAGTTTTATAGTAAGATCATAATACTAAATGTTGGCTACAATGTTTATCTTTCTGGATGATAGTCTAACTTGGATTATATCCTTTCTAAAGTCCGTTCGGCATTTATGCTTCCAACTCACGTCCTATCGGGTGAAGACATATTTCAAACTTGGGTATCCTGAAGTTATTTGGAATTTCTAACCCTCCATTAGAAGATTACAATCTTTTATATCTATCCAAAAGGTAGCATAATTATTGAATTTAGAAAATACTCTTCGACGAGTCTAACTAAATATCTGAGGCAACGGTAATAGGGTGATCATAAGTAAATGTAATGGGGTATAAATTGATGATTCTTTCAATTTACGTAGGTTACGGTACATCAATGATAACAAAACGTGTAACAATTTTAGATGTTAAAGGGTTCCATTGATATTCCTAATCCGTCAGTGCTTTCGAATTCTAAAAGTTCATAAGGGTACTATATTGAGTAATCATTCTGGGATACCTGGTATATATTCGTAGGAAAGAGTTCTAAAATTTAATGGGTCACTAATTGTACTATATATTTAGTGATCTTCCATACGTTGCAAGTAATTGAAACCAAATAATGGAGTCGTCTAATCTAACATAACAGGAATACATGTCGTCAAATATAACTTGTCAGATGTGGTCATGGGATCTATATGATTAAAGCACAAGGTTCCAGTAATGTCTATAGATTTGTTTTTTGTATAAACGGATCATTATTTTTGATAATTCACAGTAACATAATAAGAAACAAACAAGTAATCTGATACTAAAGATTTCCGGATATTGCAAAACTCTAGTTGATTAAAGTAAACAATTACTATTTCATGTGGAGCTTAAGTCATATTGATAATTCATGCCAAAGTCATTAACACGGGTTAATTATGTTCACATGGTTTATTCATATTTCTTCCCACATAAGAGGATGAGGGAAGCTATTTGTTTTATCATTTACGTGTCGGGATAAAAAAAACCATATTGTCTAATAATAAGATTACATGGTTCCCAGGTTGAGGTTTGTTTGTAAAACATGGTTTATAAGGGAAATACATCTGGAGCATCCAGGTCACGTAGAGGTACAAGGTAAGCATTCATGTAATTATAACTAAGCTCCTCATTTAGGATAAGAATTATATATGTCAACGGAGCCCATAATATTCTTGGTGATAAGATTTTCAATAACATTCTAAGTCACGGTAATCTGGGGAAATAATTTAACGTTGCTTACAAGACATATGGTATTGATTAATAATCGAAATTCGTAACCAAGTTCGTGTAAAATACGAGAAAATCATAATCATGGGATAAGATCTAGTAAGTAATACCGTTACATTCTAAAGAGTAGAACGATCAATCATAATATTTCTAATACCTTCAAAGATTCTTCTAAAGAACTCCCAATATACATTAATAATCTCATTGACTAGTTGCTTATCTACTCCTGAACAGGTATCATTCTAACATAAATAATTTTTCTCGTAATCTAATGGGAATATTATGCAGTATGACAAGAGTACAATGTGGAAGCTGATAATAAAAGTTCAACAGAGAAGTGAAATAACTTCCAAAAATGAAAGTTTTCGAGAATTACAAATGATGTAAATCATTTTCAAGGGGATAATCAATTGAATAATGTAGACAAAATAATAGTGTTGTACGTACAAACTTATGGAGTATAGTGTATACATTCCTATCCTAAGATAATTTTCTTAGTATGTCTTTAAATCCTTAATCACATCGTTAACAATCACAAAATTTAAATGATTCGTTCGATCATGTACCATCTAATATCGAAACAAAACATATCTCCAGATCTTAGTTCAAGAACTTATTCTCCCAATCCCTAAATACATAGCGTAGGAATATCCATTATTCTTTATATCCTCCAAAACCTTTTCCTAACTAAGATCCTGGTATTTCACATATAATATCGAGATCGATTTCCTTACTCAAGTGTAAATAACTTATTGTCACTATCCATATGGTCTAAATCACTCACATGATACTAATGCTCAACTTACATCCCGTATAGGTTACTTAACCTGGTTGAGATCTGATACCAACAGTCACATCCCAGTTTTACCGACGGTGAGGGTTAACCTGATAAATTACTAAATCATAAATAAATCTGAATACTGAAATAACTAAGTCATTTATTGATTCTTAAATGTGTTACAACTGAAATCTAGAAACAATACAAAAGTATTTCTCTTGCTAACTATGATCGTTTTCTTCTAATATGACCTTCCTTTGTCTCTATGTATCAACTTATCTTTGAACTATTCATCATGGCCTATTAGTACCTGTGTAAGATAACTGAAAAAGAAGGAATAAGCAAAACTTTGCCCAATATTTAATTCTAGTTCTCTAACAATGTAAATATGGGAATCTGTTTAAATAGCATAACCGGGTTTGAAATGCTCGAAATATAAAATAGTATATGGTAATCTGGAGAAAAATGAAAAATCAATATAACTAAACAGGGGTATACTCAAGTCTACGATATATGTGAAAGAACTGTATGGTGATTATAACCGAATATGGTGTTTATCGAGTTATAAATAAGGTTCAAACTATAATACGATAACCCATAAATTATCATTCAAAGGGGCTGCAAATGCTTAGACATACCATTATAATATTGATCAAGGCATCAAATGCACTAGAACATGTAATCCTAAATAATTGGGGAATAAACAAATAACCTGGCACAATTAGCTAGAGTGGCACTCATACGCAAAGAAAATATAATAAAAAGGCACTCAACATCTGAGTCCTTCAGGCCAATTAGATTTATCGGGGGTTTACCGGGTCTAATCCCTGGATCATAAGGTATGCTACTAAAGGTTTCACTAATAATAGTTATAAAATGGAAGGATATGCTGCAAATCAGATAATTGAAACCAAAGTTTAATAACATCCGGGGTATACTGCAATACGGTAAAAACGTTTAAATCATTGTTCAATAGGATACAATGGTGTACTTATATCCGAATAATTTACTGAAATCAAATAGGTTGTCAAGATTGGGCTGGCTTGAGTTTAATCAGATAACAGATTGAATTAATATTCACGGTACAATTGAACTATCAAAAGAGTTCATAAATGAGAATACGAGTTCTAGGTTATCACATAGTGATATTACAAGAAGTAATGTCAAAGAAATAAGTTCAAGGTATAATAGTGAAATAGAACCACCTACTGGTGTTCACGAGCTTTTCGTTATTATTCACGAATCTTTCATTGTTGCATTCCAGTTCTCGTAGTTATTTGGCTCGAGTGGATATATCAATGTTTGGGGGAAATGGTTTGGGTTTATGCTGTCATACATTGTTCGGTAAATACGAATAAAACTTAGTTTTTTTAAATGAAATCAAAGGATTCAATTTGTCTAAATAAATTGAATAAACAATAATTTAATATTTTATTAAAATATTAATCTGGTCAAATATATAGTTTAACCATTTTAACAAAATATCCAATTTATATGAACGTAAAAATCTTTTTCTGGCATTGTTCCGATATATAATATTTCAAAAATGTTTGTATCATAAATAAAATTAAAATATCTCCTTTGAGTCTAACGGTTTGATATACAATATCATCCTGACTTGTGAATGAATAATGCTTTTCTGCCGTTTCTTTCTATACTACATTTTTATAGTTCCCACTGAGCATTCAGCTCACTCACTCCTTTTGTTACAGCAAGTTGCATGCAATTTCATATTTTGAGCGTGTTATACATGTAAATATTTACTTTCATTTAAGTTAGTAGCTCTGTTTAATAGGCCTTAAAGCACTTCCCTTTGGTTCATATCACGTAGTGATTGTAAATTGAACTCGCATGCTAATAAGTTTAACGTTAAATAATAATAAAAATTGGATTAAACACATTAATTAGGGTGTTTTATTTCACTTTATAATTAACGCGCGAACCAGATCGGGTTATTCCTTTAATAATGTTTAAACTCGGGTCGAGACGTTACAACTTGGTATCAGAGCTTTAGGTTTAATGTTCCTTTTGGGTGTGACATGGTGAGGTCGGTAGTGGGTTTTTCAAAATCGATGATTCGTATCATGACGGTAATGTCAAGGATGATAACACAATGTGTAAATCTTTATGAGGTGGTATAAGGACTAGGTCAGTAGCCATTCTTGTTCCGCTGCATTTTGATGTTGATATGTTAGAAAGTCACGAGTGTTAGTGTAAGCCATTGAGTGGTGACACAATAGTCTTGTGTGAGCTACATCATCTGGAAGTTTGATGATTAGAAAATCTTAATGATTTCGATTGCATCTTAGCTGGTATGCTTGTGGTTTCATCTATGGGATTAGGTGAATAAGTAACATGACTTGTGAATGAATAATTCTATGGAAATTATAATGCCAAAGTGAATTAATTATGATGTGGGTTTAGATGATCATTTTGATTCAAGGTAATTTAAGAATGAATCGATATAGTCCTTGGGACTTAGTGTTAGAATTGATGCTATTGAATTATGGTTTTAGTAAAATGAGGTGGTACTAAGGAATAGGATCACTTGTGTTGTCAAAGGTATGGACCAAAAAGTTTTATAGGTAGTACCTTATGCCCCATATCCTACCAAAACTTTTATAGTGGTGATATCTCATGATCTTGCAAATGAGTGTGATGGCTCTGTAGTGAGACAAGTTAGTTGTCATGGATGAGTGTTCAATAAGGATAAGTCATACGCCATGATGATTTTGATCTTGGGTTATAGTTGTGGACATGCATGTGAATCCGTACTAATAATGGTTTGGAGATATGTGCTAAGGATTAACTAATGAGTTATTAGGACAAGTGATAGACACTCCCTAGTAATGGTGAACTTTAGATTGTGCTTCGTGTATTAGGATAACAAGGATGTCGCTCTTGAAACTTTGGGGATTTCTTATGATGTCAAGGACATCGAGTTAGAGTTGGTGTAACACGTAGTAATTGGGTTAGTGTTGAGGCCTCGAGAAAAAAATATTAACAGCTATGATCGGTTGTTATACTTGGTGGGACGTTGTCATGATCACTCCTTCCTTAGAATGTTCATGATCATTGGAGATGATTGAATTGGTGTCCTTTCGATGAAGCATTGAGAAATTTATTGTGTGGATGCATAGGCTGTTGATGTTTTTAGTACAATTTAGTCGTGTCGTTTTGTGGCAATACTTAGGAGTTAGTGACAAGGCTTGTTGATGGGCTTGTGTTAAGGTATGAACTTTGTGGATAATATCGAAAATAGGTTGATAGATGTTAGGTTTTACACTTGGGAGACTTAGGACACGATGATGTTCATCATAGTTGTAGAGATAGCACTCGTAATGGAGGGTTAGGCTTGATTATAGCCCCTGCATGAGCAACCCGTATGGCCTAATATGACTCTAGTGAGGAGAATCATCAGGTATTAGGCATGGATAATGCTTATAAAAAAATTGGGGTGTCATTGTAACTAGTTCGATAGTTATGATTTGGGATCATATAGGACGTTGCTAAGGATTGTAGCGATGGTCCATAGGGTAAAATTATGTAAGTGTTGTGTTTCACTAGATGAGAAGGATCTCGAGGTTTGAAAGTTAGCAATCACATATGGATATTGTTGAGACTTGAGTATATAGGTTAGTGATTAGCATTAAGTAATGAGAAATGTAGCTTCACTTTGATATGAAATATAAAAAAAGTAACCTCAGTTTTAAGGAGGTTAGCCTAGCGTTGGTTGCGGGAGGTAACAGCGGTATTGTAGTGGATCCGAGTAAGGTATCAGCGATGAGGGAGTGGGTACAATCTACAACACAGATAAAGATTCGTAACTTCTTTATTTGGGCCGAGGAACATCGCCGCTTCATTAAGGAATTTTTGAAGATTACGAGTCCATTGACGAACTTGACTCGTAAGGGGGTGCCATTTGTGTGGAACGACCACTGCCAACTGGCCTTCAATGAGATGAAGGACAAGTTGATGTCAGCGCCCATACTTACATTGCTTAGGAGTGGGGTGGAGTATCAAGTCTACACGGATGCATCCCTATAAGTACTTTGGGGTGTATTGCAGTAGGAAAAGAGGGCCATAGCTTATGCGTCTCGAAAGCTTAATCCCCATGAGAAGAATTACCCCACCCACGAGCTTGAGTTAGGAGCGGTGTTATTTTCTATGAGGATATAGGGGAAATATCTCTTAGGAGAGCAGTTTAAATTATTCACGGATCATAAGCCACTTCAGTATCTCTTCACACAGAAGGATCTGAACATGAGGTAGAGGTGGTGGCTGGAATTCGTGAAGGAATACCATTTTAATATACAGTGTCATCCTGGTAAGGCTAACATTTTAGTGGATGTGTTGAGCCGGAGACCCACTGGGGAGTTAACGAAGATCTGGAAGGCGAAGTGGAGTGAGCTTCGACACGATGATGAGGTTGCCAGAGCATGCATGTCAGTTTTAGCTATCACTCTCGAGATTATTATGTGGGTAGTGAAAACACACGCAGAGGATCCGTACTGTCAGGATAGAGTGAGACAGTTAATATCTGAGGGTGTAGAGTCTTACTCGATCATCTCAAAGGGAGTCTTATATTTTAATAGGAGGCTAGTTGTACCAGTGGATGATGACTTGAGGCATAAGATAATGACTGAGTCGTATGGATCGAGCTTTACGGTACATCCTGGTGGGGATAAGATGTACCAGGATATGAGGAGACAATATTGGTGGTCATGGATGAAGCGAGACATAACAAAGTTTATCTCAAAGTGTGTTACGTGTCAGATGGTGAAAGTTGACCATCAGAGATGCTACAGCCATTGGAGATTCCCGTGTGGAAATGAGAGAGCATTTTGATGGATTTTATTACGGGACTGTCAACATCGCAGAGGTATCACGATTCCATTTGAGTGATAGTGGATCGGCTGACCAAGGTATCCCATTTCTTCCGAGTTCGCATCGATTTTGAGATGATGTAGTATGCGTAACTATTCATTTCGAAGATAGTTAACTTACACGGGGGGCCATTTAACATTATGTATGATAGAGACAAGATCTTTGTGTCTCACTTCTGGCAGAGCTTCCAGGATGCCATGGGTACAAACTTGAAGTTGAGTACCTCTTATTATCCACAAACGTATGGGCAGACTGAGCGGGTTAATCCTATGCTAGAGGACATGTTGAGGATGTGCATTCTAGATTTCAGGTGAGGATGGGAGTGATACTTTCCAATAGTAGAGTTTGCTTATAACAACTCTTACCAGTTTACCATCGGTATATCACTATTTGAGGTGATGTATGGGAGACCTTGTCATTCGTCTGCTTACTGGTTAGAGGTGGGGGGCAATAAGTTATTGGCGCTAGAGATAATACAAGAGACGATTTCCAAAATTTAGCTGATTTGGTGCTGTATTCGAATAGCTCAGAACCGAAAGAAGAGTTATGCCGATATAGACCAAAGGCACATGGAGTTAGAGGCTGGGGACCATGTGTTGGTTCGTGTGTCTCCCATGAAGGGGGTCATGAGATTCAACAAGAAAGGGAAGCTAACGCCGAGATATATGGAACCTTTCCCTGTTATTGAGAGAGTGGGACAAGTATTTTACATGCGGGGTTTACCAGAGCACCTTCAGTGGATACACGATGTGTTCCATGTATCGTCGCTGAAGAAGTATAGGAGGAATGAGAGCGAATTCTGGCAAATTCCACTCGAGGAGATTGATTTTCAGCCAGCCGTATCTTATGAGGAGAGCCCCGTGGCTATTCTGGATCGTAGTGAGCGTAAGTTGTGGTCTAAGGTGGTGCCACTAGTCAGAGTTCAGTGGGAACACCACAGTGTTGATGAGTCTACTTGGGTGAGGGAGGATGACATGCGAGAACAGTATCCAGAGTTATTTACCGCAGGTATGACTTAATTTCGAGGACGAAATTAGCTATAGGGGGAAGTATGTAGTACCTCGTAATTCTGCGTATTTGACTTTAATTAATTCGATAATTAATTAGCTTTATACTAAATTACACGAGAGAAGTAATTTAATTGAATTGAGTAAAAATGTTCTTATTAAATAGTATTCAAGAGTGATATAAGGTTAATATTATGAATTTAATTTATTAAGTGAATAGTAAATAACGTATGGAAATGTTTTCTCATAATAGAGAGTGATATTGGCGTAATTAGATTTATCTCCACCGGGAGTCGCGTGTTGACTAATTTGAGGTAGAGATGGCAAGATTATGTAGAGTGACTCGAATGAGGATTTCAAGGATACAAAAGATTCTGAAAGGTTCGAAACAGTCGAAATAGTATACCTGGGGGTGTTATTTTGATTTTGCGGAATTTTTGGACTAAATCATCACCCTATGGGGGCATTTTGGTCATTTTGTAAAATAGGGTAAAGAGACCTACGAATGTTGTATCCTTATATCAGATATTAGATAGAAGGGGCTAGGGTTAGAAACACCAAGAACAAAAAGAGTCCATTAGAGAGGGAAGAGAGACCATTCTTAGAGCTTTTGGGAGAGTTCTTGAAGAATCAAAGTGTGTTCTTGCACCACAACCAAGTTTGGAGTGAGAATTGGAAGAGAAGATCATCAATCCATCATCCTAACCACCTATTGATCAAAGGCAAGTGTTTATTTGCAATCCTTTTGAGGTTATAATACCCATGTTGTCAGGGTTTCATTATATTTTGATTAAATTAAGATTCTTGGAAGAAAAGAATAATTTAAATGCATGTTTGGGTAGGAATTGCATGTATAAGGATTGGATATTTGTAGAGGATAATAAATTAGAGATTATGTGTTATTATCCACGAATTAAATATGGGTTCATGTTGAATATTAATGGAGAATATGGAAACCTAAGGTTTTTGAGGTTTAGATGATTTGATCCATTCTTGAATGAAAATTATAAGGTTTTGAAGTTGTGTTTATGTTAGAAATCATCCTAATGCATGTAGAAAAGGTTAGGGACAATTGGTTTCAAGTTTGGTGACGAAACAAGTAATTTATGGGAGTAAAAATGGTGAAAAATGCACTCGCGTAAGGAAAAAGATGACACAACATGTTTTCGAATCGATTCGGCCTTGTGGAGAATCGATTCGATTTCCTAGAAAATATGAAAAATTCCCTTTTAGCCTAAAACTCCCAAATTGTTTTTGGGCAAACTTTTGGGACATTGCTAGAATATAATAAGGGATTTATTATATTTCAGTAGGCCATGATAGGGTTAAGGGATCAAGTCTTATCGAAAGAATTAAGACGATGATTAAACGATAATGTACTTAACTCGAGAGAATGAGAATGTAATTACAGGAAAGCGTGGGTGAGCTTATGATATGGACCAATAGGGTAAGGAAGACTTAGCTACTGAAACAAAACAAGGGGTAACTAAAACCCTTAGAGTAGAGAATAATACCCCATTAAATGAAATAGTGAAAATAATCGTAAATTGAATGTACGATGAGTATTAGAGTGATATATACTACGTATTAATGATGATAATTAGGTCGTGTGATATATATAAAGGTTATGTGTGCACCTATTATATGATTAATTATATGTTAGCATACCTACGCTACCTGCTATCACAGAGGTTCTCGTGCAGTGGGCGATCCCACCTTGCCGATTCTAGGGAGGTTTGGATTTGTGCCCCAGAACATAGAACTTAGGGCGACTCACTATGTGTCGTGTATTAGTGTATCCGGCATGTCGTTTGGGTACGTTAGGTATGTGCATAGACCAAAGTCTTAGAACTATGTTCGCCTCCACTGCTTGTTATTTGATTTTGGGTTCGAGGAGATGTACCGAACCATTTGTCCCTATTTAGTACGAGAGGTACTTGGACTGATAGCAGAGTATGGCCACGTTTCTTGGTGTTCCTTTTGAGAGGCGTCGTAATGATATATATTAGCGAGATAAATATATATGTACCAATGTGAATATTCTACTTACGTGTGACAGTATACCGTTAGATAGTATATATCTAAAGATTGAATTAAGTAGTAAAACTTAATTAACTGAATAATAAGAATATAAGTGAAATGGTAACTTTAACTCTTATAACGTATGAGAAATGTTAACAAACGGGTGAAGTACTGTATGGGCGGTACGAGAACATAGACGTGTTCATGTTCAGAAATACTTAAGTCTAGTTAGTTTGGGTAGAATAGTTAGGTGGGTTGAGTAGAAACATTAGGCGTGCACAATAGTTGAGTGGTGAGGAAACTCAAGAGAGTGTACGTGAACCTAATATGTGTAATCGATAAATGATTTTAAATTGTGATATATATTAGCTAAATATTTTCAAAATATTTTCGGTTCTGACCCTTGCTATAAAATCTTTTAAAACCCTTTTAAGTGTGCAGCCACAGGGTCGCTAGACTTGACGATTCCTTACAAGGATGTATAACTGCAGTGCTGTGGAGGCTTGTAGAGTTTTGATTAGAAGCATCTATCATTTCATTGCTAGCGTAGGAGTTTATTCTAGTATTTTAGTTTGCGCATGTTGGCCCCATTTGAGTATTTATTCATTCAGAATTTCGGTTCAGACTTGTATAAAAATCTTCTTATTAGTTGGATTCATTATTTGGTTCGGGATTTTTTAGGCCGATGGTTTATTCGGTACGACTTCATTTATTTATTTACTTGAGATTTTTTGGACTCTAGTATTGTGTGAATGTTGTAATTCAGTTTTTTCGCATATTATTAATTATCTCTTTAATGCAAGATAAAATTTGGCACCAACTTAATTAACTAATAGGTGATTAGTAATTAATTTGATTTTCAACAGTGATACTGTGTATGAACCAATTTGTAAATACTTTTTTAATTTAATAAAGGCCTGATCACTCGGTATTTAATTCGGTGGGGTGTCATAGGCTGTTGATGTTTGTAGTATGATTTAATCGTGTCGTTTTGTGGCAATACTTAGGCATTGACGACATGGTTTGTTGATAAGCTTATTTTAAGGTATGACCCTTGTGGATAATATCGAAAATAGGTTGATACATGTTAGGTTTTACACTTGGGAAACTTAGGACATGATGATGTTCATCATGGTTTTAGAGATAACACTCAAGATGGAGTGTTAGGCTTTATTACAACACCTACGTGTGCAACTCGTATGGACTAATATGACTCTAGTGAGGAAAATCATTAGGTATTTGGTAGGATAATAAATGAAAGAAATTGAGGTGCCATTGTAACTAGTCCGACAGTTATGATTTGGGATCACATAGGACGTTGCTAAGGATTGTAGCGATGGTCCATAGGGTAAAATTATATGAGTGTTGTGTTTCACTAGATGAGAAAGATCTCGAGGTTGAAAAGTTAGCAATCGCATATGGAGATTGTGGAGACTTGAGTATGTAGGTCAGTGACTAACATTAAGAAATGAGAAATGTAACTTCTCATTGATATAAAGGATAAAAAATAAGTAACCTCAGTCTTAAGGAGGGGATCCTAGCATTCTCGTTTCCCAATGTATTACCTCGTAAGTTTTATGATATTAAAATGAGATTAATTAGGATTAATTGTGAGATATTTAAAATTAATCCGGATTCAAATATTACTCGAGAGTAAAGTAATATGTGATATCATTTGAATATTATATAGTGATTAAAAGTAATATATGAATATGACGTTACACCATTTAATAAAAATTATCGCGAGTGATGAATCCGACTATTTCGGGAATTAAGTCGGGATGCGCGTGTGAGACGTGTTGGGTCTAAAATTAAATGAATTTGAATCAAAATATTTATAAATCATCCAAATGATCATTTTTAATGCGCCAAAGTGTCTGTAAGGGTTTAAATAGTCGAAAAAGTCTACTTGGGTGTTTGATTTGGGTCTCGGGGTACTTTAGAACCGAATAGACACCCTAGAAGGGTATTTGAGTCATTTTCAAAATGGGGTGAATAGTACCACGAATCTTAGAGATTTTATATAAATTGGAGAGTTGGTAACAATGAGGTTCATTCCCCAAAATTAGAGTAAGAGACTTAGGTAGAGTGATAAACTTCTTTTGAGATAGGAAAAGACACCTCTAGGAAGCCAAGAGGCCAAAGGTCACCCTACATCATCACCGCCACTGGAAGTTGGCCGAAAAATCGAGAGGACCACCAGTAGATAAACATACCCAAAGGTTTAGACCTTCAATTTAAAGTAAAGTGACTTAATATGTACAAATTAGAATGTATAATGGCCATGTTAGGATAGTTATATAATTTTGAGAAAATTGCATGATTTATGAGTAAACCATGATGATGTTAAAGGAATCATTGATTTGCGAGTTATGTAGAATAAACCTTCTTATGATTATATATGTTAAACCAATAGTTTGGGATCAATTGATGTTTTAGGATTGGTTAATGATTGGAAATCATTTATATGTAATGTTATATCATGTGGTGTGAATTATAACAACTTTGAGATTTTAATATAGAGGATTTGAGGATAAAAATTGGCTAAACCCGTAGGCCAGGCAGAAACAGTAGGCTTATAACTGATTGATTGATCAACATCGACTAGATCGATCGATCGATCCAAGACAGTCGATCGATCGACTTCCCTCGAATTCACATGTTGATTTTGTTTAAGGCATGATTAAATTCCCCATTTCCAAGAATGCTTAGTGTAAATTAATTATAGCATAATGGAATTTAGGAAAAGCCAATAGGGTGGTAATTGAAAACCGAAAATTATTATGTGTGAATTAATCATTAAGAATAGAATAACGGATTAAAAGTAATTAGTGTTTATCAAAGAATAACTCTATTTGAGAATGTAATGAAAACTCGGGATTTGGGCTGACATGGACCAGTAGGGTGTTGGATAATTACCTAATAATATTTATTTGAGAAATAATGGTTAACTTTCGAGGGATGAGAAATCTCGACAAACATATGCTAATAAGTAAAGTTATAATATATAAATACTTAGGATATTCGAGATATAAATTAACTAAGTAAGGGAATTGTTATGGGTTGTGCGTATGCCCTATATATATATATATATATATATATATATATATATAGGTGGGATAAATACCTATATTATGATTTATTTTGTGTATGACATACCCACGCTACTTGCTATCGGGGTGAAGGTTTCGCTTTGTGCACGGTCTTATCTCAATTAAACCCATTTGGGGGGATTTAGATTCGTACACTGAGTATAGGACCTTGGACACGTGCTATCGGTATGAATGATAGTTTCATCGATTGAATGGGAGCGTAAGTATGTGCGTAACCCATTTGGCTGGGGAGTATGCTCGCCTCTAATATTTGTGTTATGAGATTTATGGTTCGTGAGAGACGCCGAACCAATTATCCGTTATGAAGTGAGTGATGCACCAGGACATGATAGCAGAGTATGCATATACCACAGCTGTGTCTGGGGGGCATATATATATATATATATATATATATATATATATATATATATATATATATATATATATATATATATATATATATATATATATATATATATATATATATATATATATATTCTATGATGTGATCTACTGTGTGATTTAGTAGATAAAAAAGTGAATAATACAATCTTATTTGAATTAAGTAAGTGAATACTTAATATTTAAAGGCCTAGTTCATCTTAAAGAAAAATGAACATGTTTAATTAAATAAAGTCCTGCGTGGGAAATACGGGATAACGAGAAGTGATAGGAAGATAACTGAGAACCTTGTTTAGGGGAATAATAAGGTACATTAGGCATGCACAATAGATGAGAGGTGAGAATCTCAAGTGAGAGCCGAGAACTAACATGTACATAATACCTGCTTAATTGAACTTGTTAAGAACTTGCTATTTCTAAAATCTTTTACAATCGGGCTCTGACCCTTTTTCTTACATATTATCTTCTCTACTATATCTATATTACTAGGTGCCTAGCCTCTGGGATGGCCGACTTAGAGGATGAATATTTTGACGAGTTTTTGGGGATACAGCTTTGGATTATACACATTCTTTTTCTTGATTCCTATCTTTATAGTATTTGGCTCATGTAGGGCATGTTGCCCAAGATTCTAGTAGTTTCATTTCCATTTCGGATATTGTACCGGTTTTATATTGATACTATTATCATTTTGTTTTTAATGGTGATATTGAGATATTCCAACTAGAGAGTTTATTCCAGTTACATTTAAATTTGTTTAGTTTTAATTCAGTTGCGTTTTAATGTCACTTATTTATCTCTGTATGGTGGTATGGATTTAATTAAATTAAAATTGGAAAAGTTTTGACACTTAGCATAATTAATTATTAGGTGAGTAATAAGGAAAATTATTTTTCGATAGTGATGATAAGAATGAACTAACTAAATATTCTAATTTAATTTAATAAAGGAATGATCATCCGGTATTTAATTAGGCGGGGTTTCACATGTAGTATCAGAGCATTAGGTTCTAGTGTCCTTAGAATCTGTACGGGTTACTATGATTTCTTCTTAGAGTCCTTTGATATAGAGCCCTATTATTAGGATTGTTGTATTAATAATTTATGCATTTACGACTTCAACTATTTTTGCGATATTTTAGATATTAATAAAATATCTCTCCCTCGTTTCAGATGCCTCCTCGATGTGTACTATGAGCCCCCAGAGGGGCACAACCATCCCCACAACCAGCTCCAGCCTAGGGTACTATGAACGCAGCAGAGGTTGCTGCCATTGTTGCTTAAGCCATTAAGGTTGCCTTAGCGGTTGTCCAGCAAGCACTGTCACCGGCACAGGCAGTGCCACCAATACCAGCGCCAGAATTTCCCACTGGTTGGGAGCTAGTCCGGGATGCCTTCCAAAAGGTACACCCACCAAAATTTCAAGGGGGTTCTGATGTTGTGATTTTTAGCCAATGGAAGAAAGGCATCCAGCGACATCTGCATATGTATGAGTGTACAGAGGTTCAGAAGTAGATATTGGCGACCTTTAAGATGGTTGGAGCAACTCTATAGTGGTGGGAGTCCACTACCACAATAGATGAGAGGGATACGATGACTATTTAGGACTTCTAGGTGTGATTTGAATGTAAATTATTTACTTCAGTTGTTCAGACTGAAATGAGGAGGAAACCTTTAAACCTCACCCAGGAGGGGAAATTAGTTTTCGAGTATGAAGAAGAATTCACCAGGCTGACCAATCTGGTACCAAGATAAGTGTCCATCGAAGAGAAGAGAATTAAGATGTTCATGGATGGTCTTAATTGGAGGATTCACCAACATTTTTTGGGCAATCGTTCATTACATACCTACGAAAATGTATTGAATGCAGTGTTTCTTTACTGCCATGACCACAGCCTTCATGCTAAGGGAAGCAAGATGGGGATTGAGTCCAGTCAGCAAGGTAAGAATGAGGGAGGTAGTGGTAGTGGAACATCATCAGTCTAGGGTCAGCAAAGGTAAGGATAGCAGAATTTCCAACCGGGGGATTATGCTAAGCGATATAGATCGGGAGGCTTTCGATTTGGGCAGGGAGGTAATGGTCATGGACACCAGGGCAATCCGGGAAAGCATGGCCACCAGGGTAATCAAAACATTCACCAGGGCCAGTAGGGACAAGGGAGAGGTGGAAATGGTCAACAGGGCCGAGGTCAACAAGGTCTTAATGGGGGGTAGTTTTTCGGTAGATGATTCACATGTAGCAAGACTGGACACATGAAGCAGGATTGCCCAGATAAGGGTAAGATACCCCATCAGTAGGGTGCTCATTAGGATCCGTAGAGGCCTATGTTTTCATCTTCCCTTCCTGCACCGACACATGTACTAGTCTTACCTGCCATTGCTCCTGCCTCCCCACCATAATAAGGGCAGTTACAGTATGGGCGTATGTACAACGTCCAACTGGCAATAGTTCAGCAGCCACCTCCCAACAGTTGAGGGTATATTTTCCATCCCTGGTGATATGGGACTTATTTTGTTTGATACAGGAACTTCACATCCTTAATAGCCACTAAATTTTCACAGGCTACGGGGTTATTAGACACGACCAATAATACTATTACTTATGTAGACTCATCGATGGGTAGTGGGATGCCTATTTTCTTTATATGCCAGGGTGTGAGTATAGAGATCGAGAGTCTGATTTTACCAGCTAATACGCTTGTGTTAGACATGTCCGTATATGATGATATTATTCGGATGGATTGGTTTGTTTCTTAAAGAGCCACGATTGATTGCTTTGGTAGGAGCATTATATTTGCTATCCCAGGTCAGGATATGTTTTTAGTGGCGATGCCTCGCCCCGAGGGAGGATCGTCCACTCATTTGTATTGCATAGAGGAGGATACCTCTACGAGAGTTGTGATCCCCCTTGATTCGATTCCTGTTGTCAGGGAATTTACAAATGCGTTTCAAGACATACCACAATTATCATCGAGTATGGAGATTAGTTTGTGATTGACTTAGCACCGGGAACTATACCGATAGCCCGTGCCCCCTATCGTATGGCTCCTGCAGAGATGAGGGAGTTGAGGGATCAGATTGAGCAGTTATTGGGACAGGGTTTCATTCCTAGGAGTACCTCACCTTGGGGGCCCCAGTCCTATTTGTGAATAAGAAGGATGGATCCCTACGTTTGTGCGTGGATTATCGAGAACTTAATAAAGTCACCACCCATAATAAGTATCCATTACCCCACATCGATGATTTATTTGATCAGTTGAGAGGAGCAATATACTTCTCAAAGATAGACATAAGGTTCGAATATCACCAGTTACGAATCAGGGAGAAAGATGTATCAAAGATTACTTTTCTGACAAGATATGGATCTTATGAGTTCCTGCTTATGCCATTCGAGTTAACTAATGCGCCGACTATAATTATGGACTTAATGAATAGGGTGTTCAAAGAGTTCCTAGATCAGTTTTTCATTATTTTTGTAGATGACATCCTGGTTTATTCTCGTACCAAAGAGGAACATGCAGAGCATTTATGAAGGGTCCTACAGACACTACGGGAGCATCAGTTGTATGCCAAGTATAAAAAGTGTGGATTTTGGCTATGGGAGGTGCATTTCATGGTCATATAGTGTCAGAAAGGGGTTTAGTAGTGTATCCTAGAAAAGTATCAGTGGTGAGGAAGTGGGGACAACCCATGACACAGATCGAAGTCCGTAGTTTCTTGGGATTACCTAGTTACTACATACGGTTTATCATGGGATTTTTGAAGATTGCGGGTCCAATGATAAATCTAACCCATAAGGGCATAAAGTTTATTTGGTATGATGCGTGTCAGTTGGCATTTGATGAATTGAAGGATAAGTTAACTTTAGCACCCGTACTAGCACTACCCAGGCCACAAGTGGAGTACTTAGTATACACTGACGCATCGCTACAGGGACTTGCTGGGGTGCTACTACAAGAATAGTAGGCTATAGCTTATGCCTCTAGGAAACTTAAGCCTCATGAGAAGAATTACCCTACCCACGACTTGGAGCTAGCAACAAACGTATTTGACCCTTTGAATAGGGAGACATTATTTGTTGGGTGAAATTTTTTGCCTATTCACGGATCACAAGTCATTATAGTATTTATTCACTCAGAGAGAGATGAATATGTGACAATGTAGGTGGCTTGAATTCATGAAAGATTATCATTTTGAGATACACTATCACCTAGGGAAGGCTAACGTGGTAGCAGACATGTTGAGTCATAGGCCCGAGGGTGAACTAGCCACGACGTGGAAGGCTAAATGGAAGGAACTGGGACATCAGGATGTCGTTGCTAGGTCATTTATGTCAGTTATGATCGTTACTCCTTAGATCATGATGCGGTAGTACAGGCTCAGGCAGTGGATCCATTTTATCAATATAAAATTCGATAACTTTTGGCCGAGGGATCAGAGTCTTACTCAGTGAGTTCAGAGGGCGACTTGCGCTTTAACGGTAGCCTGATTATTCCATAAGGGTAAGAGTTGTGTCACGCAGTGATGTTAGAGTCACATGGATCTCGATTTGCGGTGCATCCCGGTGGGGATAAGATGTACCAAGATATGCAGAGACAGTATTGGTGGAGTGAAATGAAGAGAGACATTACTGAGTTCGTCTCTAAGTGTGCTACCTGTCAGTTAGTGAAGGTGGACCATCAGAAGCCAGTCGGGTTACTTCAGCCACTAGAGATTCCAATGTGGAAATGGGAGAGAATTTATATGGACTTTATCACTGGGTTGCCTACTACTCAAAGGGGTCATGATTCCATATGGTTGAATGTGGATCGTTTGACTAAGTCATTTCTTATTGGTTCAGACTGATTTTTTGAGAGGGCGGTATGCACAGCTCTTTATAGCCGAGATAGTGAGGTTACACGGGGTACCCCTAGATATTATTTACGATTGGGACAAGATCTTTATCTCTAGATTTTGGGAAATTTTTCACGAGGCCATGGGTACTGAGGTGCGATTGATTACGACCTATCACCCACAGATGGATGGGCAGACCGAGCATACTAAACAAATGCTAGAGGATATTTTACGCATGTGTATTCTGGATTTTGGAGGGAGTTGGGAGCAGTACCTTCCACTGGTAGAATTTGCATATAATAATTCCCACTAGTTCAATATTGGTATGACCCCATTTGAGGCGTTATATGGAAGACCTTGTCTCTTTCTTGCGTGTTGGTTGGAGGTGGGGGACAATAAGTTACTTGGGCCGGATGTGATTCAGGACACGTCTGCCAGGATTGAAATGATGAAGAGTCGCATTCGGGTAGCCTAGGATAGACAGAAGAGCTATGCCGATGCCAAGCGGTTCTTCAGGGAGTTTAATTTGGGGGACCAGGTGTTATTGCGCATGTCTCCTATAAAAAGAATCATGGGATTCGGGAAGAAAGGGTAATTGGCTCTGAGATATGAAGGACCATTTCCTATTATTGAGAGGGTCAGACCTGTCGATTACCGACTTGGACTGTCGGAACACTTGCATCGTATATATGATGTGTTTCATATTTCTTCACTGAGGCAGTATCTCTAAGATGAGTTGGCTCACACTTATATTGCGTTGGAGGAAGTTGATTTTCATCCAGATAGTTCTTACGAGGAGAGCCTAATGGCGATTTTAGATTGCAGTGAGAAACGTTTACGATCGAAAGTAGTTTCGCTTCTGTGTATTCAATAGGCACACCATAATGTGCAGGAGTTTACTCGGGAGCGCGAGGATGATATGCGCGATAGATACCCGGAGTTATTTCGTTATTAGGGGGGAAGTATATAATACCCTGTAATTTTTTTGATTTTAAAATGGGATTAATTGTGAGATATTTAAAATTAATCCGGATTTAAATATTACTCGAGAGTAAAGTAATATGTAATATCAGTTGAATATTACTTAGTGATTAAAAGTAATATATGATTATGACTTTACATGATTTAATAAAAAATTGGGGGGAGGGGGGAGGGGGCTGAATTTACATAACTTTACATGATTGAATGATTATGACTTTACATGATATCAGTTGGGTGTTTGATTTGGGCCTCAGGGCACTTTAGAACCGAATAGACACCCCAGACGGGTATTTTGGTCATTTTCCAAATGGGGTGAATAGTACCCATAAATTTTAGAGATTTTTTTATAAATTGTAGAGTTAGTAACAATGAGTTTCATTCACCAAAATTAGAGGAAGAGACTTAGGGAGAGTGAGAGGCTTCTCTGGAGATAGGAAAAGACACCTTCAGGAAGCCAAGAGGCCAAAGGTCACCCTATACCATCATCGCCAATGGAAGTTGGTCGGAAAAGCGAGAGGACCACCAGTAGACAAACATCCCCAAAGGTTCAGACCTTCAATTTAAAGGCAAGTGACTTAATATGTACAAATTAGCATGTATAATGCCCATGTTAGGATAGTTATATAATTTTGAGAAAATTGCATGATTTATAGGTAAACCATGATGGTATTAAAGGAATCATTGATTTGCGAATTATGTAGAATAAACCTTGTTATGATTATATATGTTAATCCACGAATTTGGAATCAATTGATAAAGAAAATTTGGGTTTAAAATGATGTTCTTGGAGAAATGATAAAAGATGGATTTTCTGGAAATTAGGAGAAATAACTTGTTTAATCCAAACCTATTTATGTTTTAGGATTGGTTAATGATTGGAAATCATTTATATGTAATGTTATATCATGTGGAATGAATTATAACAAGTTTGGAATTTTAATATAGAGGATTTGAGGATAAAAATTGGCTAAACCCGTAGGCCATATGCAGAAATAGTAGGCTTATACCTGATTGATCGATCCAAGACAGTCGACCGATCGACTGCCCTAGAATTCACATGTTGATTTTGTTTAAGTCTTGATTAAATTACCCACTTGCCAGAATGCTTAGTGTAAATTAATTATAGCATAATGGGATTTAGGGAAAGTCAGTAGGGTGGTAAATGAGACCCGAAAATTATTATGTGTGAATTAATCATTGAGAGTAGAATAATGGATTAAAAGTAATTAGAGTTTGTCGAAGAATAACTCTATTTGAGGATATTATGAAAATTCGGGATTTGGGATGACATGGACTAGTAGCGTGTTGGATAATTACCTAGTAATATTTATTTGAGAAATAATCGTTAACTTTCGAGTGATGAGAAATCTCGAGAAATATATGTTAATAAGTAAAGTTATAATCTATAAATACGTAGGATATTCATGATATAAATATACTATGTAAGGGAATTGTTATGGGTTGTGCGTATGCCCTATATATATATATATGTGTGTGTGTGTGTGTGTGTGTGTGGGATAAATACCTATATTATGATTTATTTTGTGTACGACATACCTACTCTACTTGCTATCGGGGTGGAGGTTTCACTTTGTGCACGGTCTTATCTCAATTGGACCCATCTGGGGCGATTTAGATTCGAGTGTAGGACCTTGGACATGTGCTATCGATATGAATGATAATTTCGACGGTTGAAATGGAGCATAAGTATGTGCTTAACCCATTTGGCTAGGGAGTATACTCGCCTCCAGTATTTGTGTTATAAGATATATGGTTCATGAGAGATGCCGAACCAATTGTCCGTTATGCAGTGAATGATTCACCAGGACATGATAGAAGAATATGCATATACCGCAGTTGGGCGGTATATATATATATATATACACACACACACACACACACACACACACACTATGTTGTGATGTACTGTGTGATTTAGTAGATAAAATAATGAATAATTAAATCTTAATTGAATTGAGGAAGTGAATACTTAATATTTAAAGTCCTAGTTCATCTTAAAGAGAAATGAACATGTTTAATTAAATAAAGTACTACGTGGGAAATACGGGATAATGAGAAGTGATAGGAGGATAACCGAGAACCTTGTTTAGGGGAATAATAAGGTACATTGGGCGTGTACACTAGATGAGAGGTGAGAATCTCAAGTGAGAGCCGAGAACTAACATGTACATAATACCTGCTTAATTTCACTTGTTAAGCACTTGCTATTTTAAAAATCTTTTACAATCAGGCTCTGACCCATTTACTTGCATATTCTCTTCTCTACTATAGTTATATTACCAGGTGCCCAGCCTCAGGTATGCCCTGCTTAGAGGATGAATATTTTGACGAGTTTCTGGGGATGCAACTTTGGATTAGACGCATTCCTTTTCTTGATTCCTATCTTTATTGTATTTGTCTCATGTAGGCCCTGTTGCCCAAGATTCTAGTAGTTTCATTTCCATTTCGTATATTGTACCGGTTTTATATTGATACTATTATTATTTTATTTTGAATGGTGATATTGAGATATTCCAACTGGAGAGTTTATTCCAGTTACATTTAAATTTGTTTAATTTTAATTCAATTGTGTTGGAATGTCACTTATTTATCTCTGTATGGTGGTATGGATTTAATTAAATTAAAATTGGAAAAGTTTTGACACTTAGCATAATTAATTATTAGGTGAGTAATAAGGAAAATTATTTTTCGACAGTGATGATAAGAATGAATTAACTGGATGTTTCGATTTAATTTAATAAATGACTGATCACCCGGTATTTAATTAGGTGCAGTGTCACACCCAAATTAATCGTTTCCCAAGTCGTTGCCTTTGAAAATGGGTCGTCATGATTAGTGATTCAATCCAGGGTGCGTGCCATGGCTAAGAATTTAGTGCACGTGTAGGTCGATGAAATTTTTAACTTCAAGGTACGTTGTGGTTCTCACTTCGCATGGCATGATTCTTTGCCCAAATTCAATTATTTTATTCTGGCATGGCAGTCGTCTAATCCATTGCATCTTATTATGACTTCTTTGATCCAGGTGATGTGATATTGTTATGTCAGGTATGGGTTTGTATTTAGGTGTAGCATTGTATAATGTCAATAGTGGTGCGGGATAGGTCGGGTTAAGGGTGATGCATCACAATACATGAGTACGCTCTTCTTTGAAAGAAGATTTGTTTTACGCTGGTTAGTGTGTACGCATGGTCTCGAGGTTTGTTGCATGTAGTTTGCATGCATACTTTACATCTTTAGATTAACACACTCACTAGTTAACTGGTACAATTGGTTACAATGTATATCATGGATTTGAGATCACGACTCTGAGATATGAATATTAGAACTTGATGGAATATGAAATGCCAGTGTTGTAATCCATATGGAATTTTCAAGTTGATAATGTAGCCTCTCATGTGTATTTGGGTTGTCATACCTCGGATGACTCTAGCTTAATGCGTAGTTTCGTAGGAGGTATCGGTCGGATGGACCATTGGGATTAAAATTTTTGTCTCAAAATCATTGATGTGAATGGTTATTGATGTTGAGGAAATATCTTCCTATGCTAGGCAATATCCAAATTGTTTGAAGAAACGTAGGCTTGTAAATCCCGATGTTCAGAGTAATTCATGATAAAGAGTTCTTTGGGGTGTTAGCATGGTATTTGCTCACTATTAGTTACTCTGAGATATTTTTTAGATGGACATGTTAGTCTTCCTTGGAAGTTAGCAATAATACCTTAGGATACACCGTGGTTGTATCAAATTAATGGTATGAAATCTTTGGGTTAGACTATATTGTTAAAGATATCTAGGTTTGTAATTAAATTGTTGGATGAAAGATTTGTGAGATTGATGATCTTAATTTCGAGGAAGAAATTTTCTAAGGAGGGAAGAATGTAATACCCACCCTAGAAATTAGGCATTTTACGTTATTTGAGGTGTTTTGTCCAAAGGAAAATTCGAGGAATAAATAATTCAAGTGTAACATGTAAGTTGGCGTATTACGTAAATGGTTTAAACGAGAAAAATCCAATGATGCAGGTGCTGCATGAATACATATTTAAGCTCTAATATTATTAGCTAGGATGTCTGTTAAGTTTGAGGAAGGAAAAGCAACGGATGTGACACGACAAGGTTAATACGATGCGAAATTTAAATGGTACGAAAAATAAAGTATCGCACTATGGATTAAACGAGAAAGATTTTCATTGCATGGTTCACATGAGTTTTATTTTGAGTTTATATAGCTACTTTAAATACTTCGGTTAAGTTTCACGCGATTTGGACAAGCAACGATCGCTACGCGAGCCTGAGTACAAATTGTCTGACGATGCACGAGACTGCAAAAGTCCAGTTTTGTGCAAATTTTTTAAGACAATTGGTAAGTCAAAAAAATATTTTGACCATATATTTAGACTCATAAAAATATAAGGAATGTTACCATCCGAAGAAAAATTGACAAAAAATATATTGTGCAGAGGTCCTGATTCTTGCGTGCCTTGTATTGAACAATTCAGAAGGCCAAATGACTATTGCAAATATGCAAGGAATATGATTCTTAAGTTAATATATATTTTTTTTTTGTGTGTGTGTGTGGGGGGGGGGGGGGGGGGGGGGTTGGTACCAAAAGTGAAGCAAATTAGCACTTATGGGTGTTTTGGGGCATTTTTCAAATGGGTTTTTGGGGTCACATGTTTGGTGTATGTGTAGTCTCTTTCAAGACTTACTATGCAAACCTTGGAGAATAAAATTACATTAATTTGGGCATTTAAAACCTTGGGCTTGTTGGTCAATGGTGGAAAGCTTCCATAATTGCATTATAAGAGAAATGGGAGGGACATACTTGGAGCCAAAACTCTCAAATATTTTTAGATCATAACTCTGTCTTCTAGCTCTTGCAAGAGTTGTTCTACCTTCCAACTTCATGGTCCTTCTCTTCCACCTCTTTTCCACCATGAAAAAAAACCCTTAGAGGTCCCCAAACTCCATTAAAACACCTCTCAAAGTTGGGATAACTCATAGGAGGTTTTGGGAGGAGTTCTTGGAGCTCAAAGGAATCCTTGTTGGGAGTTTTTGAAAGGGGTTTCTCATGTAAAAAGAAAGAAGTAGTTCATGGAGCTTGAAGATTCATTTAGGATCTTGAAAAGTGGGATATTGTGACTCGCTTAAGGGTGGGGGAGTCACCCACCTTCTCTACCATTATTTGAGGTGGGAAATACTTATCTCTTACTAAGTTAAGTTAATGATGATATTGGTATGAGTATTTTGCATCTTGTTGATCTTAGGTGTGCAGAAATGACCATCCATGATTAAAGATTGAATACTACATGATTTCAAGATATAGTTTAGAAGAAAATGGGATTTTCTATTTTTGAAATGGGTCTTGTAGTAAACCTATGTTTAGCTTGATTTTTCTACATATTTAGAGATTAAAATATGTTGATTAAGGTTTTAAATGTACTAATAGACTTATTAGTATCATTATTACTATTTTCTATGAAAATGGGCACTTAAAATGTAGGATTGAATGGGTTTTAAAAATGGATAATTTTCAGCCCACTATTCACAAACATTTTATGAAATAACATGTTTTAAACTCATTTTTAAGGTGAATAAATAATTTATTTGATGTGAAGAAGACTTGGTATGTATATGCCTTTTTATGAGATGAATATAGTGATTTTAATGTTGATGAATCATTATGAAATGAGCAAATGGAGTTTAATTTACAAAGTGTACTATTTAGTTTGTTAAACTATGTTTTGGGATTAAAAGTGTAAATATGTGAAGGTGTAGTCTTCTTGCAAACTTTGGGTGAAAATCTAAATAATGAAAGTGTAGAAGACAATGTGTGAATAAATTGACTAAGTATGGGTCTTTATACAAAACGTCTTGATTAAAGTGTGTAACACTAAGTTTGAAATGCAAAGTGTCAAATGTGTAAATATTGACTAAAATGGATTTTTAGTGTTAAAACTCATAAAAAAAGTGTGTAGACTTTAATATGTGAAAAAGTATGATTTTATATATTTAAGGGAGAAATGTGAAAAAATATGATTTTCGATAAAGTTATAAGTTGAAAAAGTGTTATAGTGACTAAAATGCCTACGTGTTAAGTTTAAAGCTTAAAAGGGTGCTTTTTTGTTACGTATTTTGATGTAAATTGGGTAAATTGACAATTTACTTAAAGTGAAACATTTTTAGGAAACAAAAATGTTAAAGACTGTTTTGACACGTATGTAGAAAGAATAAAGTGAGTTCTTAAATGGAAATGATTTTCAGTGTAAAATCAACATGTGTGAAAAAATGGACTTTAATGGAATATAGTGGTTTTTCCTAAATGAATAAAAAAATGGACGGTTAAGTCCAAGGATTTGGCTTTGGTCCAAAAAAGGCAAATCAACTTGGAGAATATGAAAATGTTGAACACATTGGCAATATAATGATATTGGATGATGCCGGGTTAAATAATTAAGCAGGGGTATGCTGTCCCTAGTGGTGAAAGACCCCAAACCAACTGCATTTTACTTGGCGCTCGGTGTCGGGAGGTGAAATTCCATGAAACCGTGGGTGTGCATGTGTTGTGACGTGTGTGTGTTGGCAGAATCCCTAAAGAAAATGCTAAGTGATGAATTGGATATTCATGAAAGAGGCATAAATGAATGGTATTGATTCATTGATTTATTAATGCAAGAATAACGCATTAAAAGTTTAATGTTCATGTGGTAACATGGGATGGTTAAATAAGATGAATTAATGATGTTTAATCTATCTAATGGGGTTTGGATGATAATAAACACGAGCGTGTGTTATATGAGGCTTTCAAGGGAAAATGAGAATTTTTCTAAACACGGTGTGTGCAAGCGTTGAATTGAAGTTCTATAATATGGTTAACTAATTATGGTGTGAGTTAATAAAAGTTTGAAAGTAAGTAAAATATTTTTCCCAACAATTGTTAATTATTTAACCGTGTGTGTTAATGGAAAGGAATGCTAGTTATTGAGCATAATGATACAAAATGATTTTTTGTAAAGATAAGGAGAATAAATGGGTTAAATGATTTTTTTATAATAAAACGGTTTAATACATTGGGATATGTATTTTCAAAGGTATATATGTAGATACATACGTACTTTCACATGCATGTAGTGTACCGTGTGAGTATTCTTTTCAGTCGTTCGTTTCTATACTAAATTTGTATATTTCCCACTAAGCATTCAACTCACTCCTTCATTTTACTTGCATTTACATTAGTAGCTCTGTTTACTTGGCCTTGGGGGCACTTACCTTGGTTCATATCATGTAGTGATTGTAAATTGAAATCGCATGCTAATAAGTGTAACGTTAAATAATAATAAAAACTAGATTAGAAACATTAATTAGAGTGTTTCATTGCACTTCACAATTAACGCATGAATCGGATCGGGTTAGTCCTTTAATAGCCTTTAAAGCTGGGTCGGGGCGTTACAGCGGCTCATAATACTCATTTTTACCCATGGGTGGCTTTATTGACAACTGAGTCTAAGTAGGCTTGAAAATACCTAGCTTAAGGAGGCTTACAAATACCCATCTAGCCATGGGTGGCTTATTGACAATCTGACATGAGGAGGATTGACAATGCCCCAAAACAAAGGTAGAAAGGAAGTTGTAGTAAAATGAAGAAGTGGGCCAAGGACATTATTGTCAGCGACAAGGGAAATTGTTCCCTGCAGTCCACCATTGCAGCATTTTTGCGTCAAAATTTCTCATCTCAGTCTAAAGCGGACCAAGGATATTATTGTCCATGACACCAGTTCAACATTTCTACAACAACATTTCCAATCCTGGTTTAGACCGATTGGACAATAATTTGATGCTTCGGGCCGCAGCCTCTTGGGCCATAACCAATTTTTAACAAAGATCCACGTAGCTGCAGCCTATCATTAAGCCAATGTTTCGGTCTAGAAGAAGTGATAGTACCCAAGCATTCAAAACACAATACAAAAAGAAGTATGCAAACAAAGGTGTCTGCAACCCTGTATAATTAGTTCAATGTTCTATATTACGTGATCAATATGGCCGCAACCTTATAAAATATGGCCACAAACTTGTGTAATTAGTTAAATACTGTGAATTAAAAAATCATTAATTGTGGCAGGAGCCTTACAAAAATATGGCCGCAGACCAAAAAAGATTGCAATTAGCAAAATTAAAATGAACTGTGAGGCTGCGTCCTTCTCTCCATCTTCCCCGTCATAGGTCGCAGTCTCACTCTCATTATCATTGGACACATCCTCCATTTTTTTCCTATCTCTCTCCTTTGCTGCAGCTCCTAAACCAGCCACACACTCCAAATGCTCAACATCACTGAGCTTCTACACATATACTTTGTCCCTTGATTTAGGGAAATTTTTAATCACCCTTTTCCTAATCTCGTGGAAGTCGTCGAGGTAGGCCTGGTTATTAGTAAAAAAATTCCTTGAAATTTTATAAGCAGCCACAACATAATCAGTCGCCTTTTTCAAGTCTGCAGTATAATATTCATCCTTTTATTTGAGGACTGTGATGCGCTCATCAATAAGCTTCTGGAGTGTTGCATAATGGCTTTGAACTAATTCATCGTTCTTTTTCTGCACTAAGTTGAGCTTTTCTTTAGCTGATAGGGCTTACTTGGAATCCTCCACAACCTTGGCCTCAGTAACTACAATAGATTCTGTTGCCTTTACAAATTTTTTCTCGGCTTCCTCTTTTGCCTTGGTGGCATCTTCAAGATTCATTTTTTCTGCTTCAAGGGCTACGGTGGATAAGCTCTTTCTAGCCTCAAAGGCCGCAACCCAAGTGCTTTCCAGACCAGCCTTGTGGCTGGTCTCAACTTTTTGGTATTGGCTGTACAGTTTCTCATATCTAGCTCTTAAGGCCAAAGTAAACTCTGCAACCTAAAAAACAAAGTATAAAAGTCAAATATATGCAAATATAGTCCACAAAAGGTAAAAAGTGGATTAATTACCCTTAGTAAACTGTGGAGAATGAAATCATCTAGATCCTTCGCGTATTCCTCAATAAGATGGGTAACATCAAAACCCTCTGCGACACCCTTCATCCTTGGGACAACGGTGGAAGTTGTGTCCCAAGGTGATTTAGGGTCAGGCTACCTCAGTTAGGGTCATGGACAACCCCGCAACCCTGCTCCGTGGAGTTAGAAAATTTGCATTGACGACACCCACCCTCCGTGGTGAGTTTGTAGTGGTGGAAACATAAATAGGGTTATCCCCAAGAAAATATGTGCCAATGACCATTAGACCGTCCGTGGAAAGTTGCTCCCTAATGTCATTATCAATAAGGGGCTCATTTTGTTTATCCACTACTATGGCACCTTCAACAGTGGCATCTATTTCAACAACTCAATTGGCCTTATTTTCAACGATCGCAGACCCGCTGGCAACAGTGGATCCGTCATTGGGCGCTCTCTTTATCTTCTTTCCCTTATTCTTGGGAGCCTAGTTGAGGCCAAGGGTGGCCTCATCCATTTTATTTAGTTGAATTTCAAGGAGTTTGCGGTCAATTTCCTCTATTGAAGTAGAAAAAGTTAGTTAAAACAAGATCAGTTAAAACAAGTATCAGACAGAAGTCGCAGCAAAATATATCATATGAGCAATGTATTAAAAGTTACCTTCCACAGTCATTTTCTTTGGTTAGTGCTTGGACACAAAATAACCCTATTTAATAATTGATGTGGAGTTAACAAAGTCAGATAATTTCTTCTCCTGATCAGTCAAGTTGGCCATTTCATCAACTCTCTATTTGTGCCTATTGTTGAGCTTCACGCTGTCAAGAGATGCACCAGTCAAGTGTTAGTATGTTCCGCATAAAGGTATTATCATGAAAGTCCCGCAGAAAAATAAATAAAGGTAAAAATAAAATTATAAGGGTAAAAGGACGTGGCAAGTGAATACCTGCTTTGTAAGGATGTCCCCAAGTCTGCGAAATCCTAAAGGCTTTTTCCTTTTCAGTTTCCTCTCGGAAGATTTCCCAATTGTCCCAGGACACAAATAAGAACTTGACTTTCCAATTTTTAACACCAGTAAGCCTGCTGGTATACAAGTATTTATCTCCACTCTGCAGCATGAAGTACTAATACCAAGAAAAATCTTTTGAGTTCTCCTTTGGTCTGTAGAAATAGAAGAACTCCGCAAGAGTAATGCTTATGTTAAAATGCTTTTACCAAAGCACTAGACCAACAAGGATGGCCCTCCATCCATTGGGGTCTAATTGGGTCGGGTCCAAGTTCATAGCATTCAAAATTCTTCTCATAGGAACGGGGATTGGTAGTCGCAGCCCCAAAAGAAAAGCATGCAAAGGAAAATAAACCCCCTCATTGGGGACTGAGGAGCACGATCTTTATTCCGCGGTAGGAAGTGAGAAGACGGTGCCTTCTGAAAGCTCGAAGTCCGCAGCGACCTTAGCAATCCAGTCCTCATCCATGATGCCCTTACCTAGTGCCGCGGGATCTTTCCTAGAGTATTGGCAAGAGGGATCAACTGGAGTGTTCCTAATTTCTGATGGTACAACTGAACTCTCAATAGCTACCGCATCAGTTGTTTCAGCAGGAGGATTATTACTAAAATGTGTATCTTCCTCCATTGCATTTGTAGCCTCCCTAGGATTCCTACAACTGGGAGATTCCGTAGAGACATAATCTATAGTAACACAGTTAGGGCATTCCTTAAGTTGGCAAGGCTCACTATCCTTCGAAAGCTTTATAAAAGGTACTTCGGGAGGTGGTATGACAATTTTTTTCCCAGAAGCCCTCCATATGCTCTGAAAGGTTCCAATTCATAGAGCCGTGGAAATACCTAAAAATCGAAAGGGCTCCATCGTTAGGTGCCACAACCAATATGATTAGAAAATTCATCTAGAGACCACGACAGATACAAGCAATAATTAAAAGATACAAAATTCAAGAGTCAATATTGCAGCCATCTAACCCAATAGCTAGTGTATTCTAATGGCTTCAGCCAATTAATCCCAGAGTTAAGGCCATAGCCAATCCGTTTAGGAACTAAATACTACAGGTAGGTTGTCCTAATTTTACAAAGATTGAGTTAAGGACACAATAAAATAGCAGTTATACCACCGAGCCACGACCAAGTGCACAAACAATAAAATGGCTGGATTACCAGACTTCAAAGATCAAAAACCAAAACCCTAGGGTTTTGGTCAAGAACACCACGAACACATTCTTGGCGTTCTTAGCCAAAAATAAAATCCAAAATGGGGTCTAGGTGCGGGTTTAGCCCAGAAAACATAAAATTCTAACCCAAATCTAGTCCAAACACCTAAACCTACTAACATCAATACCAAACCCCATCAAATCCTACTTCATCTACCCATAAATCAAAACCCAATGCCTACTATTTTATTACCCTAAGCCCAACCTATTGGCCCATGTTCAATAAATAAAAACCCTAATTTCTACAATTGATCGAGAATCAAAAGAAAGTGAAATGGATTCTCAAAATTCATCTAACATATTCAAGCATGGGTTTACATACAATAATCTTATAAAAAATGGATTTGAAAGATTCATTGACCAAGAAAACGAAAGTTTGGAAAAGGGTTACCTGGAAATCAGTGAAAATAAGAGAAACACAGGTTGCTCAGCCTCAAACCACCACTTGAACCACCTTGAAAGTCGCTAAAAAAATGCAAAGAGGGAGGGAAAAAAGTTATTCATTTAATTTTCTCTCAAAGTTTTGGCTAAGGTAATGAAGTCCACGGCCATTTACAATTAATATAAGAGGGTGATGGAAAATAAAGCGTCGCCTTGCATCGGCTGTGACACTCTTTCAAGACTTGCAAGATAAACAATGACACCGCATCAAGGGCATAAAACTCAGCCACAACACCAACTCGCCACTTCTTGGCACTACGACTTGGGGGATTATTGATATGCCTAATACTAGCCTCTACCCGGGAACAGATATGCTACGACCCTATCCCCTCGAACCTCAAAATCTTCCTCTAGGATCAAACAAGATATGATCAACACTAGTTTCAACCTTGGAATATAGGCCGCGATAATTATATAAGCATTGGCAACCGCCTAGGATCAAACAGGCCTTGACCCCTACTCTCACACTAAGTCACTTGACAGTTGTGCAGCTTCTAGAAGGATCCTTACTCATCCAATTTATCCATATATCACATGCTACATGCACGTGACACCACCTCACTATTAGGGGGGATGATACCTTTGGCAAAGCCTTGCCAAACTCTCAGCTCCTTCTTTATCTAGAGACCACAACACCTGAGGGCTCACTCCCTTCCGTAGCCGCATCGGATCAATCTTTGCAAGCCACATCCCCGGCTGCCTAGCTTAGCTAAATTCATATATTCTCCTCTCTTCTCTTTCTTATATGCGTCTAATGGCATCACAATCTTATATTGTACCATGTATATAATAAGAGCATGCACTAAAGTGGAGGTAGGATCATTTTTATAGCCGAACCACTCTATATTTTCTTTTTTTTCTTTTTGCTTGCTTTATTTTCTACTTTACACTTGATATGATGGTTGATAAGGGTGTATGTCCAATTTCTTGTATCATTACTTCTTGTTCTTGGTCTTCCCTAAAGGAGACATCATACATGAAGTGAAATTAAGTTCTTGTTCTTGGCCGCCCTAAAGGTAAGGTCATACATCAAGTGAAACTAACTTCTTGTTCTTGGTATACCATAAGGGCGGGATTATACATGAAATTTTGTGGTTGTGGTATGTTATGTTTTTCGATTATTGAATTATTATTTGATGTTGAGATGTCTTTTACAAGGCTCACGTCTCACCCACACCGACAAAAAACATAAATAGAAGCACAACATTCATTAATAGAATATATTTTATTTATCACTAAGATATATTTACAAGAAATGAAAGTGATTGAAATGAAAAGACATTACATGTTTATTGATAATATTTTTCGGGGTTTTCAGCATTTTAAGGGTTCTTGAATTGCTCTCTTCCAAGGTTTCAAATTTATAAGTCACTCGTCGGACAACATCATAAATTTTGCACGGACCATGCCAGTTAGTCTCCAACTTATTCCCTTTCTAAATGACTTTCTTTAGCACATAATATCCCTTATTCAGAGCGCTCAATTTTACTCTTTTATTATAAAACCAAGTGGTAAGTTATTGGTATGCTGCGACTCGAAGTGCTTTATGTGCTCCGACTTCCTCTTCTAGGTTTAGATCTAGCCTTCTCATTAGTTCTCCCTTTGATGAGTCAAAATTAAGAATGTGATGAGTCGGCATACCAATTTATGTTGGGACTATTACTTGTAGTCTGAAAACCAGCATATAAGGGGTCTCTCCTATTGTTGTCCTCGACATTCTCCTATAAGGACATAGAACACTGTAGACATCAAGATATAATTTCCCTTGGCATCATCTAGACTTTTCTTTATTTCATCCAGAAGAGTTTTTTTTGTTACCTTTGTCCTCCCATTGAACTGTGAGTGGCCAGGTGTTGCATGTAGTTTCTGGATCATCAAATGTATATAGTAATCTTTAAACTCTTTGTTGTCAAGATCAGTTCCCTGAACCATGATGAAGGCATACGATATTTTGAACCGAAAAGTGATGTTCTTTTAGATGAAGTAGAATACCTTTTCATATGGAATTTCCACCAAGGGCTTAGTTTTTACCCACTTGGTGAAGTAGTATACAATGACGAGCAAGTATTTGAACTTGCCTCTAGTATTAGGTAAAGGTCAGACCAAATATATTTCCCACATTGTGAATGAACAGGGAGATTCTATCGACATAAGATAAGCCCTCAGACTTTTGATAATGTTGGATTACTTTTGACTTTTTACACAATTCTTCGTGCAATTTATATGATCAACCTTTATTATGGGTCACTAGTAACCCTGAGTTGCTAATCGCTTTACAAATGATCATACAGTTGAATGTTCTCCACAAGAGCCTTCATTTACTTCTTTAATTAAGTTATGGACCTCGACTGGATGGACACATCAGAGTAATCTTTTGAATAGGATTCCCCCTATCAAGAACATATCTCGCTACTTTCTATATGAGCATCCTGGCTTCTTTAGGGTCTGTCGAGAGAATGTCAATATCTAGGTATGCTCGTATTGGATCCATCTATGATGGCCCCAATTCTATCTCAATTATATTGACAATCCCATCGTTTATACTCCAATATGTGAGTATTTACACTGGAACTATTCTTCCCAACCCTATCTTTATAACGAATGTCAATCGAATAAGTGTGTCTGCTCAGGCATTTTCTAACCAAGGAATTCTGACCATCTTGACCGCTGGGAATTTTTCTAACCTCTCCTTGGTTTTAGCCAATTATTTTTCCATAGACTCCTCTCTCCCCTCATAGATTCTCAAAACTTGTTTTATTATGAGTTGAGAGTCACTTTGTACTAATATATGATTAGTTCTAAGAAATGATGCCAATCCAAATCCTATTATAAGCACTTCATATTCTGCCTCATTGCTGGAGGCCTCAAATTAGAATCTAAGGGTATATTCCACATCAATGACATCTGGCATTATAATTATTAAACTTGATCCACTATTAGTGGCACAAGATAAAACATCTACGGTCATTTTCCAGACAAAAGGGTTTTATTTGAAATATCCTTCGATTAAGTTCCCATAGTTAAATAATATTTTCATTTTCTCCATCTCGCGAGAAATTAATTCCTAGTTGACCGATGGATCAGGAACATCTATACTTTGGTCAGTCGGATTAATGGATGCGCTATCACCCATAAGAGTCTACTCATATGATTGAATTGGTGAGGTCTCTTTTGAAGGAGTTTGCTCAGTTTACCTTAGTCCTAAACTTTCTTCCATGAAAGTCTATTTTGTCAATTTTTTTGCTGAACTCTCTACTGTAGAAGTTTTCTCGGCGAGCTTCTTTTCGTATGTGAACTAAGTGATAAAATCTTCTATGGATTGGCCCTTGATGACCATTCTAGATTCATGGATTTCATACTCTCCTAATTATATAACCCAAGCAATTAGTCTTCCTGATTTCTCAAGTTTATGAACATATTGGCATAAAGGGAGGACTATATAGAGAACAACAGTATGGGCCTGAATGTACGAATTCATCCTCCATGAAGCCTCAATGAGGACCAATGCTAAATTTTCCAATCTTAGATATCGAATCTCCATTCCTCGATATGCTTTTCTGGTATAGTAAATTGGTTTTTGTACCCTGTTTTCTTATTAAACCAATACCGAGCTGACTATTGATTCGAATACGATCAAGTACAAGTAAAGATTTTCTCCCATGATCGGTCTTTAAAGCACGGGTGGAGATTCTGGATACGTTAACTCTATGAACACTATCTCACATTTGTCATTCCATTCAAATGACTTTTGTGATGATACACAAATATTACGTATTTCATCTGTCGAACCTACGCATTTTATCTTCCTCAGGTGCCTTAATCTCTATATTTAATCCCGTTAACCAAACAACATTGATTTATATTGTTAACATGCTATATGAGGTATAATTGGGCTTTTGTAGGTATTTAGGTACTAAGTATGGAGTTCAGACGTATTTCGCTCAAGTTCCGTATGCAACCTCACGTTCAAGGGCAATTCGGTTAATTCACAGTTTGGGCACCTGGACCAACATCTATATGGAATTTGTATCCCTCCTCACAAGCTTCGCGTGGCTATGAACGGTGCGCGATTCGGATCCCTAACGAAGAAGTTACAGCACTTTTGGCGGAAGATAAAAGCATTGAAACCAAAAGAGGGGAGAAGGGAAGAAAAGGGAATGCAGTAGGCTGCTTGGCTATGACCTGCTTGATCAATCGATCGATCGATCCTTCTCGACAGTGGATATTTTGTTCATGATCGATCGATCGACCAAAGGGGTCGATCGATCGATCCCCTATTTTCAGGAGATATTTTGTCCTTTATTTTCTTTTCTCTTTTCTTTTCTATACTTATTCCAACTTACTATAAATACCAATTTTGATGTAATAAACAGAGATAATTCATTTTAGGGTAGAATAGCTTAGGGTTTGAGGGTTTTGGAGAGTTCTTCTTCAATTGTTCTTGGATTGACACCCCATTTGGGTTGAATGTTGTACTATTCATCATCCTCACCATTAATATAGTTTGTATTTCATTCTTTCTTGCTTTCTAATTAGATTTACATGCTTTGATTTACTTGCTTTCTAGGTAGCTTTATTGCGTTTATTTATCGCGTTTCATTTATCGCATTTTTAACATGCTTTCTAGGTAATTTAAATTAGGTTATGTTTGAATGGAACTCACTCGGGTTAAAGAGTTGCTTTGCTTTGGTGATAGTGTTTATGGGTCTATTTCGGGTGCGTTGTCCTAGTTATTATGCCTAGGAGATTTGACGGGGCATATCATGTATGTCCCGTTCTTACGACCTTTCGGGTGTAATTTTCGGGATATTTGTTGACGCCAAAATCTTATTAAGCTTTTATGAGAATTTAGGGGTGTGACAACCCTAAATTTAATTAACTGTCCAAACGAGACACATTCGTAATAACTCGTTGACCCATGTAACCATTTTATACAAATTAATCCCGGTGAGGGATATTCGACGCAACCTATAATTTTACTAGCTTTGTTAGTCTAGTTTCAATACCCTCACCTAGATTAATATTTCCCTTTCATGCATCTTTTCCGTTTTAGTTTGTAATCACCTTTTACACTTTTATTTCGAAATATTAAATCTTATAAATTCTAGCATCTCGTCCCAGTGGATCTTTCGATACCCGACTTACCTCTAGACTTACCCTGCACGTGTAATAATAATTTAGGTTTTTGTATTATCGCGGTGAAACAAAAACAATAACTGCGCACCTTTCACGCGCGCGCTTTTCATGCGTCGATCAAAATGGCACCGTTGCCGGGGATGATTTGCTTTGAATCTTAATTGGTTCAGTGCTTTGATCCCGACAACTTGCTTAATCAAAAAGGCGCCGTTGTCGGGGATGTGTTTGTTTTAGACTTTATTTTATTTAGTATTTCATAGTATTTTTTTTCTATTTGTATTATTTGCTAACCTTCTTGCAGTACTTCCACATTTGAGCACTTAGAAAGTCTTGAATATTTCCCGCCCGCACTTACTTTGTGGAATTCACCACTTGAGCCATTTTTGGGGTAATCTTGTCTTATTCCAATTCTTTCGGTAATCATTGTTATAATTCTCAAAATTCTCGCAAACCTATGAATTTCGGTGAATACTTAGAATCCCAAAGCATAACAAATTCAAATATGAATTTGGGCGAGTATAACGAAAGTCAAAATTTAGGTTATTGGAATTTTGATGATGATGACAATGATTTTGGGCCTTTACGTCCTTATAATAGGAATTTTGAAACGAATTGCAATAGTTTTCAAAATTCTTATCATAATAAGGTTTCATTTAAGTCCGATGTTAATTTTTAAAGTTTCCATTTCCATGCATCCGCACCTCAACCTATGACATTCGATGAGGGCTTGCGTATGTATGAAAATGAGAAAATTAAAAATCGTTATCGGTAAGAAAATTATTCGTGGGAACATGACTTGGATTTACTTTTTGAGTCCGACGATGATTTCGCTTCCGATACTTTTGAGGTCGAAGAATGTTTTGAACCAAATGAGGTACTTGTGCCTACTTTGGAACAAACCATTCTAGACTTTGCCCATTGCATAATAGATATTGAAAGTGATGATGAAAATGACGTAATATCTATTTGCAATGAAATGACTTCTTCTTTGGCCCCCAAAGAAGAACATTTCATTGAAAATGATATTATTTCCTTCGAAACTCAAACTCCATGCGATGATGATTCATCTCATGAGTTTGAATTTCTTTCATCCCCATTTTCATTCTCTATTATCACACCGTCTCAAGTACCCGATGATTCGGTTTCAAACTTTAATGTTTTAAACCTTTTCGCCGATGATGAGTACTTGCTCAAGTCGCCTTCCATGATCTCATCCGTGCCTTCGTGTGCGCCGCCTCCCATTCCAATTTCAAAATGATTGGGAGGATATTCGGCCTTTCTCAGTCCCCACATATTTTTGTCACCCGTTCAATCCAAACCCCCCATCGTCCCTCCAAAAATTTTAATTGGCGATGGTTCCTTTCTTCCTCCTTACACAAGCCTTCCGTTGTTCAAACGGAATTCATATTTTTCAGAAGGCATGCTTGTATGTGAGGGTACACTGGTTATCCTCCAAAGTCGAATTGTTTTCACGGTGGACCCTCAGCTATTTAGACTTCTAGTGTATAGTTAGTGTGAGGCCTAAATAGTAGGTTGTATATAGTTAGATTTTATTTCTTTCTTTCTTTTTATTTTTTTTCTTTCCTTTTTAATTTAGTCTAATGTAATTAGTTAACTCTTTGTTATTTGTTTTTGCTATGCTCGGTACTAACTTCTTTTTGTAGATTCTTTGGACTTATTCTTATGGGGATCGCTCCACTTTTGGGTAATATCTCTCTTTTTCTCTCTTTAACTTGGTTCTTAATTCACATTGAGGACAATGTCAAGTTTTACGTTAGGGGGTGTGGGATATTCTATCCATTTCTTTATTTAGTCCATGTTTCTGCTCACATGTTAGTTCCTTAGTATGCTTTTCTTAAAAAAATTAGAAAATTTCAAAAAGATTTTCTTTTTTTTTCCTTTTTTAGGTATTTTGCCTTTGTTTTCGATGATAAATTTCAATAATTGTCCGATCCAATAGACAACTCAATGATGCATGTTCTCAATTTTAGAATTTATTAGACTTTAGTCCTCGATTATTGATATTATGAATAACTTCACGAATTAAACTTTAATCCCATGAGCATATGCACTTTTATTGTTATATTGATTTGGTTTAAGATTTTTATAACTCTGTAATCTTTTGTTGCATTGTATATACTTACACCGAGTAAAATTTGTACCTTTCGTCGTTTGTGAGTATATACATTATTCTTTTCTCATTGAAAACATTGAATTCGTTGGTAATCTCACTATTCTTTCATTTAATCGTTCATTAATTGAGTTCATACTTGAAATGTGTTACTTGATCATGACTTTCATATATTGTTTTGATTCGAGAATTGCGAAATTTTTTGGAAATGATCATAGGCACTCTTTGTTATATCACCCATATTAGCCTTGACCTCACCCTAATATGTTTACCCTCGTTAACCCCTTTGAGCCTAAATATAGCCTTTCGTTTCATAACCCAAATTCCAAACCAACTATAAATTGGAGTTTTAGCCCATATATACACTTTCCATACCTTTGTTTGGAATGTTACTTGGTATTGAATGATGATGTTATGATGTCGGTTGCAATTTAGGCACATGAGAGTTTGAAAAGTAACGAAAAGAGATGTGAAAAAAGTGATGAAAAAGAGAAAGCAAAAGGCAAAAGAAAACATGAGAAAAAGAAGAAAAGAAAAGAAAGAGAAAGTTATAATGTTGTATATAGTTCAATAAGCTTTGATTACTCTCCCCGATGATATATCTAATGTCGTTTTGGAACTTGCTTTCCAATTTTGATATTGCTCTCATTTTCCCATTATTTTGAGTTTTCGTTCCGAACATTTTGAATCCGTACATACATTCCTTCATTTCATACCCTAGCCTAGCCTACATTACAACCCTATTAAAGTCCTATGTGATCTTAGGGTGATGTAATTTAAAAGTCATAATAGTTTTGATAATCTATGAAAATACATTTTGCCTCTTTTATTGCGTGGTATCCTTTCATTCAGATTATGGTTTTCAGTTTTTATATAGCATTCTTCATTTGTGACATATGTGCGGCCTAGTTTCCATTTACATTTACTCTTTAGCCACATGTTCCGTGTGTTACCTCCCTGTTTCGAGTGAATTCGCTTGATGAGTGTAATGCCCATGAGAATTGAATGTATGCTTGTGTTAATTTAGTATCTGATTTATATAAGTTTTTTGCCAAATCACACTTCGCATGTGCTCCCTACCCCTCCCATATTTTAAGGTTTCAACTCTATGAGGTGCATTCTATAATGTTAATGATTTGGACTTTTGTTTGAATTCATTCACTTTGCTAATAATGCGTCTGAAATCTTTTTCACTATTGTTGGGCTTGTCGCATGTTGGTTTGGGCATATTTTGAGGAAACGATGTGATGCTGATGGGTACCATCCCTGAAAATGCTCATGAGACGATACTCGTCCACTAGGGTGACCTAGGGGTTTAACGACTTATTGCATACGCTAAATGCAATTAAATCTCCCGCGAAAGTGGACTTTTGCTTTTATATCATACTTTTGTACCTATCATGCTTTTGGTTTGCTTGTAGTTCTTGTTGCATCCTATTTCATTGCTAAGGACTAGCAATGTGTAAGTTAGGGGGTGTGATGATCGCAAATATTGCATATTTCATCCATCGAACCTACGCATTTTATCCCCCTCGTGTGCCTTAATCTCTATATTTAACCCCGTTAACCAGACAACCTCTATTTATATTGTTAACATGCTATATGAGGTATAATTGGGCTTTTGTAGGTATTTAGGTACTAAGTATCGAGTTCGGACGCATTCTGCTCAAGTTCTGCACACAATCGCACGTTCAAGGGCAATTCGGTCAATTCACAATTTGGGCACTGGCCCAACATCTACACGGAAGTTGTAGTTATCCTCGTAAGCTTTGCGTGGCCACAAATGGTGCGCGATTCGAATACCTAACGAAGAAGTTATGGCTCTTTTGGCGGAAGAGAAAAACATTGAAACCAAAAGAGGGGAGAAGGGAAGAAAATGGAATGCAGTAGGCTACTTGGTTGTGACCTATGTGATCGATCGATCGATCAAAAGGATCGATCGATCGATCGACCAAAGGGGTCGATCGATCGATCCCCTGTTTTCAGGAGATATTTTGGCCTTTATTTTCTTTTCTTTACTTATTTCAACTTACTATAAATACCAATTTTGATGTAATAAATAGAGATAATTCGTTTTAGGGTAGAATAACTTAGGTTTTGAGGGTTTTGGAGAGTTATTCTTCAATTGTTCTTGGATTGACACCACATTTAGGTTGAATGTTGCACTATTCATCATCCTCTCCATTAATATAGTTTGTATTTCATTCTTTCTTGCTTTCTAATTATATTTACATGCTTTGTTAATTAGTTTGCATGCTTTGATTTACTTGCTTTCTAGGTAGTTTTATTGCATTTATTTACCGCATTTCATTTATCGCATTTTTAACATGCTTTTTAGGTAATTTAAATTAGGTTGTGTTTGAATGGAACTCACTCGGGTTAATGCGTTGCTTTGCTTTGGTGATAGTGTTTATGGGCCTATTTCGGGTGCGTTGTCCTAGTTATTATGCCTAGGAGATTTGACGGGGCATATCATGTATGTTTCGTTCTTACGACCTTTTGCGCATAATTTTTGGGATATTTGTTGACGCCAAAATCTTATTATGCTTTTATGAGGATTTAGGGGCGTGACAACCCTTGATTTAATTAACTGTCGAAACGAGACGCATTCATAATAACTCGTCGACCCATGTAACCATTTTATACAAATTAACTCGGGTGAGGGATATTCGACGCAACCTATTGTTTTACTCGCTTTGTTAGTCTAGTTTCAATACCCTCGCCTACATTAATATTTCCATTTCATGCATCTTTTCCGTTTTAGTTTGTAATCACCTTTTACACTTTTATTTCGGAATATTAAATCTTATAAATTCTAGCATCTCCTCCTACTGGATCTTTCGATACCCGACTTACCGCTAGACTTGCCCTGTAAGTGTAGTCATAATTTAGATTTTTGTATTGTCGCGGTGAAATGAAAACAACGACTGCGCACCTTACCTGCGCGCACTTTTCACGCGCTGATACAATACTTTGAAGAAGTGTAGGCACTTATCGGTAGCTCACAAAATAAATTGGTTTAATACAACCATGCATCCTATTAATCTTTGCACTTCCTTTTTGTTTGTCGGAGACTTGATGTTGATAAATGCCTGAATTTTATTTGGATTGGACTCAATACCCTTCTGATTTACTATAAAGCCTAGGAACATTCATTCTCGTACTATAAAGACACATATTATTGGGTTGAGTTTCATTTTATGTTTTTCTAGTTGGTCAAATGTCTTCCCCATATCTATTATATGGTCGGTGGCAGGTTTGCTCTTAGAAAACATGTCATCAATGAATACTTCCATGTTTCTGCTGATATGCTCTTCCAAAAATTAATCAACAAGCCTTTGGTATTTCTCTCCAGCATTTTTGAGCCCAAAGGGCATTGCACTATACCAATAGGTATATTGTCTTGTGATGAACAGAGTCTTTTCCTGATTTATGATTTCATCTTAATCTAGTTGTATCCTGAATAAGAGTCCATCAAGCTGAGAAGATCGTGTGGCGTAGTAGCATCGACCAACTAGTTAATCCTAGGCAAGGGATAATGGTCTTTTGAGCATCCTTTATTTAGGTCGGTAAATTAGACACACATTCGCCACTTATTATTTTTTTCCTGACTAACACCATGTTGAAGATCCATTCCGGGAATTTGACGTCCTTTATGAAAATTTCTCCGTTTATTCCCTTAGCTATAGACATGTAGTTTATGTTTGACTGTCTTAGAATCTTTGGCTATGTTTAACTCTTGATAAATAAAATTCAGATAAATTCTGGGCATGTCTTGATGATTCCAATAGAACAAACGTTTTTTCTACCTTAAAAGTCAGTCAGATCTATTTTGAGGTTGGAATCAAGCGATGATACAATTTAAGATGTTCTCTTTGGGTGCTTGTCATCCAAGAAAATTTACTCAATTTTTTTAACATCCTTCCATTTGTCCAGTTTCTCGTCATCTCACTCATCTATCATTTTGATCTGGTAGGTCATCATCAGTTTCATCTAATCCTCCTACTCGGATGAGGTATAATAACACTCCTTAGCTTCTGCTTGATTTCTTTCACTACACCGATCCCATAATGAGTGGGGAACTTCATGTATTGGTGTACGGGGGAGGGAACCGCTTCAAATTTCTTCAGCCTTACCATGTCGAAGATAAGGTTGTATACTGAGTGGACATTCTTATCTAGGATGAAAGAACATATCTTATTTATTCTAAAAGTAGGCAATGTGTCGATCAAAACTTCAAACTTAATTGTGCCCAAAGTATATACCTTTTCTCTTGAGAATCCAATAAGTGGTCAGTGATAGGCTTCAAGCTTTATGTCCCTCAATCTCAGACTTTTAAAGGAGTTATAAAACATAACAAGAGTGAAACTACCATTATCGACCAAAATTATTGAAACCTTTCTTTCATGTACCGTCATAAAGATGACGAATGGAACTTCATATATATATAACATGCCGAACAAGTCATCTTTGGATAAACCGACCACAAGGTGATCTTTATTTAACTTACTAGGTAGGTGTACACCTTATCAGTCAGGTTGATCTATTTGATTTGAGCCCAGTATTTTGCCTTATTGAGATAGGCTTTCCTCTCCGTAGGCTCGTTGCCTCCTCCGAAATCTCCTCTTGTAATAGAGTTCACTACACCAAAATTTCCAACTTGTTAAGGTCCAAAATCATGACAAGTAAAGCTTGTCAATGTCCAAGACTATGACAGGTTTAGGGGTGACAAAGGCCTTTGTCATGGACTTGTCGTGGTCAAAGTCCGTGATAAGTTTGTTAGATTTGTCACGGACTTTGACCGTGACATGTCCATGACAAAGGAAAACTTGTCACGGCCAAAGTCCCTGGAAATAAAAATTTGTCATGGTCTTTGACGTGATAAATTCATGATAAGTTTCCTTTTTTCAGACTTGTCATGGTCAAATAACGTGACAAATTTGGGAAGATTTAAAAAAACCTACTAGGTAGTATGGCCACTGCCACTGCCCATCAGTATATTTGTATCTCTTATAGCAAATTTTAACCTGTCCGAACAATATATAGATCACACAACATTCAATATTCAATAACTAATACAAATAAATACAAATATCCATAACCAAAACCGAACCAACATGTAAATATCCATAACCAAATAAAATAAATACAAATAATGTCAATGAGTAGGGTCTACAGTAGGTCGGAGGAGGAAGAAAGTCCACATAACATATGAATTGAGACACCCATCAATTCTCCGAATGCTGCATTGTTCTTCCAATCACAAGGGTTCATTCTCCCTTTCGATCATAATATGCGGGACGCGAACCTTAGCCTCAAAGTCTTGCATGGAACGTTCATGAACCAACATACTCGGGTGGGTGTCCATGTCCCTCAACCCCCTCACTATCGTCATGCCACGAAATATGTCTATTAAAAATACACTCGGCCAATCGATTGTTAACATAGGTCATTCGACGGGGGTCAAGATAGGAAATGGATCATATAAGGGTGATGAGTCCGTGCGTATCGATGATGGAGTAGTGGCGTCCTCGTCTGTCTCCTTCTCCTTCCTTTTTACCTTTCCCTTGCCCTTATTGGAGGTGGACCCCCACTGACATTTCATGAAGGCGTACATATCTAGGACTGTCTCCTCCAACCTTTCAAGCTTATTGAAAAATTACCACTTAAGTCGTTTAATTCAAGATTAAACTATCTAAACGGGTCCGAGAAGTTTGTTCAAGAAACTCTTTAGTCAAAACAAATTTCTTAACACAAGATGTGTTAAAAACAGTTTGAACGAGTTATTTAAGGTATAGGTTTACCAGTTTTGAAAACCAAAACTTATAAAGAAATTAAATCAACACAGCCTCAAGAAAGGGATGTGAGGAAGATTAAGTACTCAAGTGCACAAAGATTTTTAACGTGGTAAAACCCCACCCAATTGGGGAAACATCCACGGAGGTCTCTACACCTCAAAAGTAAAAATCCACTAAAATAGAGTAACATGTTACAAACTATTTAACAATCAAGACACACAATCAAGCCTAATCTAAGTTCAGAAATTATACCAACTCCTCTGGCATTTTCTGACTTCTCCCACGGCTCTGATGTTGTTGATGTTCTCACACCTCTGTAACTCCACTCCTTTTAGCTTTACGTTGACTCAAATGTTTAGAATCTCTCTGCCAACACCTTTTAGTGTTATAGTGTGAAAGTGTAAGTAGTGATGTGTTCTAAATCACATGCATACAACCCACACACACTTATTACATACCAAATGATTATCAAATTACAAACAAATTCTAAAATGCAAAGAATATTTCTAATATCAGTTTGATTGAAGCTCACACTTTGGACCTTTCAATTTATCCATAGATCAAGAGGGAATCTTGCTATATAAAGGGCCAAGATCCTAAACACTTTCCTTATTCGAAAATATTTACAAATATTTCACAAAATGTGAAATAATTAAAAGTGTCCCAATCAAGATCTTAACTAGATCTAAGTCCAAGTACTTTTAAAAACTGAAATCAGACATGATTTTGTTGGTTTAGGGTTTGAAAGAAACATAACAGTTTAAAACAACCAACATAATTGAGATTTCTCGAAAGAAGAAATCAAAACTAGTGAGATAAAATGTGAAGTGTATCACAAACTCACAAATCTCAGATTTCTATGAAAGAAGATGAGATTTGGAAAACGTGACTTGGTTGGACAAGAGATTAAGAACAAGAGAGGATGGATCTTCTTAAATCTAGAACTAACTCAACTCTTAGAGCTATTTTCAGGTGAAATTTGGCTGGATTTAGGTTAGAGTTTTTATTTTCTCTCTCTTTTTGTTCTCTCTCTCTCTCTCTCTCTCTCTCTCTCTCTCTCTCTCTCTCTCTCTCTCTCTATCTATCTATCTATCTATCTATCTATCTATCTATCTATCTCTCTCTCTCCACTCTTTTTCTCCTCTCAAAATTGAGGTGAACAAAATTTGGAAATGAAAGGACGAAGTCTCCTTTTATAAAAGGAAGAGAAGGATCCGAAAAGTCTCAGGAAAATGAACGATCAAGATTTAATCGAAGGAAATCTAATGGCTACTAAAGCACCGCATTTATAAAAGCTCTGATTGGTTTAAAATGTTAACACATGGATCAAGTAAGAGCACATGTAGGCCGTAGATTAAAATGATCCAAGGGTTCTCAATCATTCTCAGGTATGTGAGTGTAGAGAAATAAAAATCCAACCGTTATAAGTCCAACACGTGTAAGGTGAAGATGACTTAAAAAACGCTTATTTTTGGTCTTTTTGAAATACAAATTTTACCCACAATATTATCTAGCGCTTTCGGTTTTTACCCAAGCTAAATTTTAACATCTTTTACTAATTACAAAATAGCCCACAACATTTATAAAAACCAATTTTAAATTTGTTAATATTGTTTAAAAAATCCTAGAGATTATTTAAAGTTTCCCAAAAATTATGGAAAAAATATTTTAATGGGATTTAACTTACACACACCCATATTATGAAGAATGCAACACATGGATGCAATCCTAGGTGAGGTGTTGGTGCTCTACCTTTAGAAACAATTTGAGGAATTCAAATGAAGAGTCTGAATGATTTTTGGAAGACTAGGTTACGACTCAATTTTGTCACTATTTCCAAACTAGATGAACACCTATATAATATTGACTCAAGTGAGTAAAATATATAGGATGCTTCATTTATTGTCATGGGTGTCCACATTATGAGCCAACCCGGTGTTGCTCGCCTCTGTCCCGACAATCCTCGACGTCCCCACCAGAGAGCTCACCCCTTAGTCCCCCCTTGTGATCCGCCCCAAGTACTTTGTTGAGTGAGGTCATACCCAAAGATGCTTTGTCGGCATTAGACTGCTTTTCATGCACTTCCTTATTCTTTGCCTAGAATGACAAAAAGTACACGATTAGTTAATTAAGTTAATAAAAAATTATAATGCAATGAAAAAAATTAAAAAAATTATAACTTACAATCATGACTGCCACACTTGGGGACAGCTCCTTATCATTGCCCTTTTTCCTTCGGATTGCCACATAGGCATTGAGTCTATGTGGCCTACCCCTAGGGCCACTCCCCCTCTCCTGAAATAAAATAATGCAGAATTAGTAAGTAATGCAAAGTAATGCTAAATGAGAATATCATAAAACTAAAATTAAAGAAAAATAAAAACTTACCATCCTGTGCTACACCTTTTTTGCCCGGTTTGCCCTCTCCGATTGATAAGATGTCAATTGCCTCCCCTCGATCTCATTGTCGACAAATCGCTGCCACTGTGCCAATGATATCGGCTCCTTCGATGGGACAACATCACACACTCTCATAATGGACTCCCGAGTCTTCCCAAAGTACCGTGCCCACATGTTTTTCTTCTACGTCTTATATTGATCTCTCAACTGTTCCAACATGGAGTCGCGGACATGTGGGAGCAAGCCGAATTGATCCTATCAAACAAATACAAACCAAAAAGAAAGTAGGTGTTAGTTGTATTGAAATTATAAAATATAAATATAAATACACTACCTGTAGTGCCCCCCATATGGCCATCTTGAGATCATTTAGCACTTTCCTCCAATCAATATACCCCAGGTTGATGATCGCCTTCAACAACTCCACGTATCTAGACAGTAATGTCGTCTTGCTCTCGAGGGCGAACCCAAATTTTCCCCATTTTGGGGGCCTAGTGGTAGAGGAGCCTTCGCCGCCTCTGCTACCTCGAGGTCTTGATGAAGACATTTTTTTGCAAAAACTATGGACACAAACTCTATGCTATTGAGAGAAAAAAGTTCAAAGAGCGTACTTAGTTAAAGGACTTTTTCATTCATAGAAGTTTTTTTCTCAGATATATATTCCTTAATTAGTCCAAAGAACAAGAGAGTTGATTAGAATACATAATAACATGAGACCTACATTTTGTTTTTGCTTTGTAAGTTTTAAACCTAAGCGTTATGATGAAGGGATGCTATTTTTATTAATCTATATTAATCGACATGTTTTAGCATAATTTGTTTCCTACCATTATATGAGAGGTTATCTTAATATGGACATAGTATAACGGGTAATCAACAAATTAAACCCAAAAATTTGGGATCATTTTCATATAGGACCCTGATGTTTGAAATGTTACCATTCAAACCCTGAAATATTTTAAATGTTACAATTTGAACCCTAAAGTATTTAACAAATGCCTATAGTAATGCAATTGAAACCCTTAATTTCATCACTTAAATACTTCAGGGTTTGAATTATAACATTTGAACATCAAGGTCTCATATGAAAATGACCCTAAACTTCAGGGTTTGATATACAGTTTACCCTAATATAAAATATAGTTAAATATTTTTTTCTATCAGTAATATTTATTAAAAGTTTAATAATAATACTAATATAAATTTCTTTAGTAATAGTTTATGTGGAATAATCACGTTGGTCTATAACATTAGTTAAATGTAATGCGATGGATTCAAAATTTCCCACCATATGTTTGAATCTCAAATGACTACCTCACTATTTGCCTCTTCATCATGTGAGTTACACTATATTCGGGAGTAATAGTCTATTTTGATGTGTCGATTAAATATAATAAATAATTTCTTGCATCTGTTTGGTAAGGGTGATTAGTGGTTTAGAACATCATCCCCTAAGATAGCATATCGGTCAAACACCTTACCAGGGTAAACCTTTTCTGCACTTTAATGTAAAACACCACAAGATGGTGTGTTGGAGTGCAGAGAGGCCAAGAAGACAGAAAGCCAAGAGGCTGACCTTCCGGCACTGGGTAGGCGTCAGCCCCCATACATGGTCTAATGACTTTGCGGAGACCTGTGTTTTTGGTAAACAATCACCCGGGCTTGGTCACTGCGACCCCCTTTATGAGGAGGCACCCCTTCTTCCTTTAAGGGCATGAGATGCATCCAGTTAGGTCCCTCTTGTCTTCTGCACCGGTTCCTGATTCAATTGCCCAATAAAGAAAGGGCTATGCGCAATGGCTCACAAGACATTCAGAATCAGAAAGAGAGGTATGTCTTATTTTAAAAGAAATGTTATCCCAAAGGGTTTCCTATTTGAGTAAGGCTGACCTCTATGGTCGGATGTTACAGTCGAATCTACTTCTTAGTCAACTAGTAGTCTTTCAGTCGAAAATCGCTTTCACATCTCATATGACATCTGTACCAACAGACTTCTTCGGACACCAGTAAGGTAAGTAGCTACTCCAGCTGATCTAACTCCAGATGATCCAGCTTCTTTTAAGGATAGGTTATCCTCTTCTCCTTTAGGGGATGCAACAAGACTACGTTCTCATCAGAGTTCCACTTCTTCCTCAATCCACTCTAAGAAAAAGGCGAGTACAACTACTCTACTTTAGAGTCGATCCAGCTTTCGCTTCTCCCTCGATCGGTCCAACCTTCTCTATCAGCTTGGTCCGATAAAGGATCATGCTAGGGTCAGACGATCCTCCCACCCCTGCTTCCGGATCCGCTACTCCATCCTCATTTCACAAGAAATTGATGAGTGGTTTTTTACCTTTCCCTTGCAACCTTTTAGGAATCATAGATCACATGAAGAAAGAGTTCCTAGAGTCTGAGGGGATTAGGAGAGAGTTTGTGTCCAGAGTTTTTATTTTTTATTTTTTCCACACGCATCATATTTTCTGCATTGATTATGACGAACGTATTACAAAATTGATCATGTATAAAAATTAAAATCATGTAAAAGTTAAAATAATATAAACTTACTTTTTCCATTCTTCGACATCTTTATGTGTGTCAAATAAATAACAAACTACTTGTTCATGTTGTAAACTCGTTAATTCACATGACCACCCTCATCGACAAACTCATCACTATCATCCATGCTGTTTGGGTCAGTCATATATTCCCGAGTGTAGATTGATGAATCCACGGTGATGTATTCCTCTGCAATTGATCTTTAATGTATCGTGTATTCTTAACATAATCTTTGAAAACTTTGATCAATCTTTCAAATGAATACATTCACCGATATCTAACTGGATCACAAAGAAGTGCCTCATCACATAGGTCTACCAATAAATGAACACTTATGTCAAAGAATTATGGGGGGAAGTACTTCTCCAACACATAACTCACTTCTGTTACTGCTAATTTTGCGGCCACTATGTGATCTTGATTGACTACCTTCTCACATAAAAGTGAGAAGCAAATACTAATTTGCATAATAGCCATCCACAAATCCTTGTGCTTGGAGAAACAATGCTTAAACAATAGATGAACCAATTGGATGATCACATGCCAATAATGGGAATTAAACTTATGTAAATCATGGGTTGCATAATTCACAATCCTTTGCAAGTTGGAAATGGTATAAACTTATGTAAACTATGAGCGTATGGAAATGGTATAAACTTATGTAAACTATGAGCGTATGGAAATGGTATAAATTTTTTGAGATAGTGGTGAGACGTAGAGATTTAGTCTCCTCTCCTCAAATAGAACACCCAAAATAATCATGTACTATACAACCGGAGAATGTCCCATAAGCTGAAAAATTAAGAATTGTCTCCATTAATATTGCTTTCAGTGTAAACTCTTCTTGTTTTAAAAGAGTCAAATTCTTGCACACTTCTTATCACAACTCATTTAATTCTTCTACCAAAGGAGCCGGTCGATATCGATGTCATCACTTGGTTCCTTCGGCCCATGTATCAACAAAGACAACATCAAAAATTCATGTCTCATACACTATGAAGGAAGGAGGTTAAGTGGGGCTAGGATAACTGTCCATACGCTCTGATTGGCGCTTAGATTTCCGAATGGATTGTAACCATCTGTTGATATTGCCAAATGAATGTTACGATGTTCTAGAGAGCAAAATCGGGATACTCAAAACTCATCCTCTTTCAAGTTGTAGAATTAATAGGATGACGCATGAGATTATCCCCTACTTCTGCCCTAGCATGCCAAGTCATTACTTCCGCTATCCATGGTAGTGTGAAAAATCACTTTAATCTAGGCCCAACGGGAAACTATTTCAACACTTTTTGAGGAAATTTTGAGCACATGCCTTCTTGCTTCTAGATTGGACATATCTAGGTTCATCGCATATCGGACACTGATCTAGATTTTCATACTCCTTTCGGTATAGTGTGAAGTCATACACACAAGCATGAATTAATTTTTACTTCATTCCCTAACCTTTCAAACGGTTCTTTATAGTAGGATAGCTACATGGAAGCGTATTTTGCTGGGTAGCAAGCCCTTCACCCAATTTGAAATTACTGTCACGCTATTACCAGACAAACCATATTGGGTCTTAAAACTATAGAAACCAACGATGGCATGTAAAGTTTTTTCTATCTTTCTCATAGCCAGAGTACAAATATTGGTTCGTTTTAAATTTTAAACTTTAGCCATCGTCAACATTTATCCCGATATCTTAATGATCACCTAAACCTTGTACATCATCAGTGACCTCATTTTCTTCCACTTCACGAACTTTATACGCGTCATCAATTAAATCCTATAGCATATTATGATCTACAATGTCTCCTTCCCTTGTACATCTATCCTACTTGATGAAGGTTATTGTGAAGGTTGCTCGGGGACAAAAGGAACTTACGATTCCCACTGAAAAATCCAAAATTGATAACTCTCTTTCATACCCCATCATAACAAATGTAGTTCAATTGTTTTCCACTCAAATACCTTACCATTCTTACACTTAGCACATGGACACGCGAACTCTTCATCATTATGACATCTCTTTGCGTATTTCATAAATTCATTAGTACCTTTGCGAAACACATCCCCTAATCTATTTGTCTCACCCATACACTCTTTATATTTAGGATATCCCATCACACCTACTACAAATAGTCACCTATTATGGTTAAGAAACGTATATTCATGGATTAGTATAAACAAAAGTGTGAACATTTAGTTCCCATTAAATAATTTACTACAAGATTGACATTTCGTCTTTCCATGTTATATTATAAGAACCATATAATTCCTATTTCCTCCATCTCCTCTAAAGGGTGAGTGGTCCTATCCCATCCAATACATCATATTTCTATAATATACTTAACAACTCATGCACATTATTCCAATTTGAGGAAAATTCAGTAACATATCCCCATAGTTATCCAACTACATGACATAGATTCGCAAGTATAAGTGTTATTTCAAGTTATCAATTGAAATAACACTTAACATTGCATCATCTAGTATGTACCCTATTAACATTAAGATATGACAACCGAACTTCCCCCCAAATTAACAAGTATAAGCCACTAAGAATATTATTATATAGAAACTATGCAGTCCCAAACTGTGATAATTCAAGAGATCTTATTACAGGGGTAGTGACTCTCGAATGGGTCTATGGGATATTGATGCATATGCATAAGAACTAGAAGGCCAGTATCTATACTCACTATATGTAATTTAAAGTAGTTATAAATATTATAGAACCGTTATGTCATGCATTCACATGAGAATACATGTATGCATTCACCCCCTAAAGAATGTGTTATATAACAAGTTGCTATAGGCATGCATTCTCATGTGAATGCATGAGTACTTATTTATATTCAGTTTAATCACAAACCTAAATGTTAGAAATTCCTAGGGCCAACCAACTCAATGGCCATCTAAGTGTTCCAATCCACCAACCAACAACAATTCAAGAATCCTAAACAACAATACAAATAATAATGCAATATATTAGAAATTCCTAGGGCCAACCAACTCAATGGCCATCTAAATGTTCAAATCCATCAGTCAACAACAATTCAAGAATCCCAAAACAAGTCAACAATCTCTCTCTCTCTCTCTCTCTCTCTCTCTCTCTATCTATCTATCTATCTATCTATCTATCTATATATATATATATATATATATATATATATATATATATATATATATATATATATAGAGAGAGAGAGAGATCATCCACGCTGCTGCAATTAGAGAGAGAAACCAAATTTCAATTACATTAGTGACCCCAAAACACACACAAAATTTCAATTTCATAAAAAAAATTCAATACCCCCCCCCACACACACACAGTGACCCCAAAACACACACATAATTACATCACCAATTTCAATACCAATTTCAATTTTATAAAAGCAAAATTAAATACCTTACACACACAGAGTGACCCCAAAATACACATATAATTATATTACCAATTTAAATTTTATAAAAAATGAAATCAATACCCCCTCCACATAGTGACCCACACATGCAGACTGACACACACACACTGACCCACACACATACACACAAACACTGACCCACAAACGCGTGCTCGCGCACGTGCGTGCACACACACACACACACACAAACTGACCCACATGCACACGCACACACACATACACATAAAGTAAATAAAGAGAGAGAGAGAGAGAGAGAGAGAGAGAGAGAGAGAAATAAAAGAGGGAAACCAAATGAGGAAAAAAATTAAAGTGGCTAGGTCTTTTTCTTTTTAATGTTGTCACAGACGTGTCACGATCTTTGACCGTGACAACTTTACGATCAAAGACCGTGACACGCCTGTGATAACCATCTTGTCATGGTCTTTGATCGTGACTAGTTTGTGATAATTATTTATCACAAACTTGTCACAATTAAAGATCGTGATAAAAAATGCATATTTTTCTATCACGATCAAAGACCGTGACAAGGGTGGCATTTTTGCCTTTTGGGTGTAGTGGTTACATCCAAAATTGATAATTTTTGCCTTATGTACAGGGTCCTTAGCCCTTTTAGGAATATTGGGGTTATCCCCAGAGTCTTCGTCTTTGCCTTTTCTATTCTCGTTAGGTCTTCAACATGGAGACTCCGACCGACCATCTCCTTATCTTTTTCTCATCCCTTTGATCTGTTCGGTCACCTTTTTCTATAAACTTCGATAATTTTCCACTCCTAATTAGATTTTCTATATCGTTCTTCAGGGTTATACAATTATCACTATTATGGCCATTATCATTGTAGTACTCACAGTATTTGCCCCTGTCCAATCTATTGGATGGGGACTTCAATTTATCGGGCCACTTTAGTTTTTTACTTCCACGAATTTATTCAAGGATATAGTGGATGCCGATAGTCAAAGGAGTATATTCGTCATATCTCTTTGGTTTGTCAGCCTTTTTGTCTTTCGGCTCTTTCTTCTTCGATCTTTTGCTGGTTTTGGCTTTGGAGCTATTAACATCTTAGCATCCATATCTTTTTTGGCATTCACTATCTTCTCGACTTTGGTTAAAAACTAAATCATCATCTTGGGTTGTTCTTTATCTAAGGCCCAATACAACTTTCCTGATAGAAGATAACTCATTAAGTCCGTGATGGCTATTTTATCATCTAATCAATCACATATAGTTTCTCACTATTGAAATGGGCAATAAAATTTCAAGTCATCTCATCGTCCTTCTTCCTATCATTTAATAGATGAATTACCCTCTTGTTGGGTCTGGTTCTAAAGCAAAATTTGTTGCTGAAGAGAATGACCAGCTTTTGGAAACTCAAAATTTTTCCTCGCGGTAAGCCATTGTACCAATTTTTTTTTGTTTCAGTGATTGTACTTGAGAATTCTCGGCAACGCATATCATCTGGGATAGAATAAATATCACTGACTACTTGGTATTTCTTTATGTGCAACACCGAATTGGTTGCCATCGTACTTTGGGGTTACCACCAGCGGTTTGAACTTTGTGGGTGTAGGATAAATCATAATTTGACGGAGTGAGCGAAGAACGTTTCATAAATAATTTATTCAAAGGATCCTTAGATTTGGTGATCTATCCCAAGAGATCTTTTAGATGTTGAATTGTTCCTTTCCAAGGCTAGCTATCCTATTCGACTACGGCTACGACGGTACCTAGTTGGTCGCAACTTTATGCCGAACTCTCTTTTTGATAAGTCTATTCGGTGTGCATCGACTTATGTGTTGTAGCCCTAGGTCTAGTTGAACATTCTTTCCTCATGGCAGTGTACCTTGAGTTCTTCCCATGTTGTCTAGATCTACCGAGATCTCTAAAATATTGCGTCCTCGCTACTTGTGGACCTAGGCAATCAAATGCAAAACCTCTGCTAAACCTTTCTAATACACTAAGAATTTCTTAGGAGAAGGTTTATTCATTCTCAAAACAAGTTGTTCTGAGAGACAAGGTATCTCTGGGGCGGTATGACCTATCTCTTAGAGCTCCATAATATCTTGGCCTGCTTTCTACTTCCCGTGATTCCCTACTTATCCTTCTTGGGTTCTCTAATGCCCAAGTGTGATATGTATATTGTCCTCCCTAACTAGGAGATGGAGGTGGCATTTCCACCCTCTTAACTGGACTCCATCTCCTACCAGAGTGGTAGATTCCATAATAGGTCTGCCTTATCTAGCTTTGAGTGTCTGTATTAGCTGCTTCATACTTTCTTACATTGCCTCTTGACCTCTAGCCAAGCTCATCAGAATCCCTTATATGTCCCCCATTCCCACAGGGGTTGAGGGTGGTTTCGTTTACATGACTACCCTCTAGATCTTCTCCCATTTCCAAAGAATAAAAATGGTATGTGGAAAACCACAGTTCAAGGGTTTATGAATAGAAGGTGGTAGGAAAAAACAAGTAGCTTATCCTTCCCATAGATGGCGCCAATCTGTTATTGTCTAAAAATAAATAGGTATTTTATGGATTTTAGTTGATTAATATCAATAATAAACTATAACAAATAAATATATTAACGACTTAGAATTGAGAAAGATGAGATATAGAGAAGGAAACACGAGATTAATGTGGTTCAGCCTAATGAGGTGCCTATATCCACTGGTGCAATCTTATTTGTATTGAGCACGAAAGATTGAATATGTTCTCTCATTAACCTCTCTAGGATATTGTGTATGGACATTAGGTTGAATATATTTAAATACCTTTTTTATGTGTAATTGAGTGCCATTTATAGGTTGATTTAAGAGATATAGTAATAAAGAGAGAAGTGGAAAGGGTGGAATAGCATTATAAATCAGGCATTTACACCTTTCTACATTCCAGGATATAACTAATGATGTGATAACCACAATTAGTTGAAAGGACTAATCCACGCATGGGTAATGGGTGTTGCACGTATTTCCACATGTGGCCTACATGTGAGTTGGTAAATAATAACCTTACTTCAAACTAGTCAGCCACTCAACCGGCAAAGAATAATAGTGAGCTGACCAAGGAGATGATGTGACGACTACATTTAGTGAATAAGATGAGAATTTTCTAACAATAAGTGTCATAATACCATTGGTTCATGTCATATTCCATATTTATGATATACCAGTTCTATTGATAAGGTCTCATAAGTTCAATTTACCCAATGATCAATTATCTGACAATTCAACTAACCAAGGCTTGTTGTTCAGTCTAATGAAACTAAGTGTTCGACTTGATGAAAGCATGAAGTTCGATTGATATACCCAAGTATGATCCCGTTCAAAGATGGGATCAACTCGTCCAAGGATGATCTTGGCAAACCATCAAGTTGAACAACATATGATGACTCGACTTAGGTCCTACCAGAAGGGCCTCATCCTCGGACATTGTTCATACACATAATAGCATCAATAATCTCAGTTCCCTTTCACACCGACATGGGGGCGAGGACTATATACAAACTCAATTCAGCACACCGATGGTCATTTCATTAGAAGACTGGCCTAGAGACTCATCTCAGCCTAAACCAAGATGGCAAACACTTAATACCTGACAGGATACACGTGGGCTCGATGAGTCACCATCCACATGGGTAGGCAATTATAACAAGATCTCAAGAGCACGTGAGTGAATATTCTACCATCATTATATACTTGTGTGAGGGACAAGTGTCTATATCCTATTGGAAGCTTCATTATGCACATGCTTCTTACATGTTTGGGGGTAAAATGCACACCCCGAGCACTATATATATCCATCTTCTTTCCCAGTGGAAGGTATCCGAAAGAGAAAGATAGAGAGAGATTGAGTGTTATACAACTAAGACCATTAAAGCCTTATTTCTATCGTGAAAACCTCACATCCTTGCACAGTGGAATAGGCTGAAAAGCTAAACCACTTACATACTTATTTTCTTCCTCTTCTCCTCATTTCCTTCCCTGATGTTAATAGTTTTTCCTTTACATATCTCTATTACTATGCTGTGTTTGAGCTTGAGCTACATATACAAATTTAGATGGTTATTTCTTAGCTTCATGATTTTGGCGTCATCTATGGGAACGAAGGTTCATCTTCTTCCTCTCCTTTTTTATCTTATTTCTCACTTGATTCTCTGGTGGTGATCCAGTTCCACCATTAGTAGGATCTGTATCACCATTAAAAGATATATTATTAGGTTATATAATCTTTTTTCTAGCTTATTCATCTCACCCAGTTGTTATGTTCATTTGCTGTAGAGATTGGCCTCCGATTTGCCTTAGGGTCTTGGCCCCAGCCCATATAGGCGCCTCCTTAGTAAAAAATAGTTGACGTGGTGAAAGCGTTGCACTTGCTAATGGCCAACCAATAGAAAATGCAAGAAAAACTTACTGCCTTTAGCTAGATTATGATGGCTAGACCTTCTAGCGCTGCAGTGGTGATGATAACTCCAGCCTCTAGAGATGGTGTGGATCGGGCGATAGGGGGACCCCCCACTAGGAGGCACATTATCATTAGAGTCATAAACATGTGGCAGATCCCATGAGACTCAACCTGGGAAATTAAGTCCATGAAGGTCCAAACGACCTTAATTATGATGAGGATGACTTTTGGGAATCGTATGAAATCTCAGACAATACGGTTCGCCCAACACCAACTTATAAGGGAAAATGTAATAGGTTGACCCTAGAAGGCAGATCCAGGGCTTTGGTATTTGATAGATTAAGTAGAGGATCATGTTTTGACCATTTTGGCTTCGTAGGAGACCTACGAGGCTGTCTCTCTCAATCTCGCAGCATTCTGACCACCAAAGGGAATAGAGGATGTGCCGATCATCTGTCCCAACAAGGCCGAGAGGGGGAGCAGAGGGAAGTAAACAGTCGATGGAGGATGATTGGATGGGAGCCTGTTCATAATCCAACCGACAGAAAAGGAGGAGGGGATATTACTCTGGCAGTAGAGAAACCATGGACATTTCAATCCAAAGGCTGGAAAACAAAATTAGCGATCTTTTGAAAAGTTGAGACTCCATCCAAAGTGGGTATATGGAAGGGTCTATCTCTGAAACAAGGAATATGAACTACCCAACTCAAACCAAGTTCAAACCTCCAACTATCATGCCCAAGTACGATGGGAGTACAAATCTAATACATTACATAGAGATATATCGATCTACGACCGATATTTACTTTGTTTCAGATTAGATGAGGTTTCGGGCATTCTCTAGTACTCTTAATGGCGCAACATATATATGATACACTTATCTTCCTAATAACTCCGTAGAGAACTTTGAATCACTGGACGGGAAGTTCATTCACAACTTTAGCTTTGACATGAAGCCCCAAAATAAGGTTACCCATAACATGTATGTAAAATAAGGGAAGAATGAGTCTCTGAGAGATTATATCACACGGTTCATTAAGGAGAAGCTTGAGGTGTAAGATTACGAAGATAATATTACCAAGACCTCCATCATGGGTAGATTACAGACAGGCAAACTACTTTGGAAGCTAGCCGAGGATCCTACAAAGTCTATAAAAGAACTTTTAGCTACGGTCGAGAGAGTTATGAATGCGGAGGAGGCTATGGAATCCAAAAAAGAGTATAAAATGGAAGACACTAGGAGTAAATATCAAAAAGCAAAGGGAAAAAATGGGAAAAAGAGGTCGACTAACGATAAGTTTGCTAACTACACTCTATTAACAGTAAGTCTTGACTTGATTTTGAATGAGATTAAAGATGATAGAGTTTCGAGATGGCCTGAAAAGCTTAAGTCTCCCCCCCATAAGAGGGACAAGAGCAAGTTGTGTGATTTCCACCAAGACCATGACCACACCACTGACCAATGTTTTGCTTTAAAAGATGAGATTAAGAAGGTGTTGAAAAAAGGAAGCTTCACAAGTATATTGACCGGAGTGGTTCTAAGGATGATGCCCAAAATAATTATGGAGGGTCTAGAGATGAGAGGCCGAGATGACAACCTTAGGCCGAAAATAAGGATTATTAGTCTGATAGCGATGAGGACAACCTAGACCTCTCAACAAAGATCCCTGAACCTAAGGGACGTATGTGCTTGATCTTGTTCGATGTGAAAATGATTAGTGGGGGAATGGATGATAGTGGGATAGAGCCATCCAACTACAAGGCTCATATCGCAGAGGCCAAGTCAATGCCCAAATAGACGAAAGTAAACTTGGCTGCTTCAGAGCCTAAGTCGGGGAAGATAAAGAAGGTATATATGGACTCTTTAATTGTGATATTCTCACGGCTAAATTTCAAGGTCATTTTAGCCTCCCATAACGACCCTTTGGTCATTAGTACTAGGGTTCATGGGTATGATGTGTCTAGAATTTTAGTGGACGACGACAGCTCAACCGATGTCATGTTCTGGAAATTTTTTAAAGAGTTGAAAGTAAGTAAGAAGAGGCTGATTCCTTATCATCAACCCTTGATAGGGTTCAGTGGAGAAAAAGTTCACCCACTTAGGGTGTTATTGATATTTTAAAGTTTAGATGGTAATATAAAGAATATAAGTAATCACACAAAAATAAGTAGTATATGTAGTTACTTTCTTCAATCTTAAACTTCATCTTGAGATTCGAAGACATAATGAGCTGCTTTCTCATATTGTAGATTGGTGAGTCTCACCTATTTAGGCTTCTCAAAAGGCAATTTATCCTGAAACTCATCAGGTTACTCAATCACTCATTCTCCATAAGGATTGAACCATTAAATCCCTTATTTTGACATATGTTCTCGGGCATATAACAATGATTATGTTGTTATGTATTCTTCTATAATTTGCCTCCAATATACTGTGTACTTTTAACATAGTCTTTGAATATATTCATTAATCTTTCAAAAGTATGCATCCAATGATACCTGACGGGCCCGCAAAATAAATCATCATCGCATAAATGCATAAGCTAATGGACGCTGATGTCAAAGAACAACGAAGGAAAAACTTCTCCATGACACAAATCACCTCGGTTAAAGTGGCTTTCATATCCTTATTGTGCTCCTTGTTTACAACTTTTTCTCACATTAAGGTGAAGCATAAAGTAATGAATATAATTGCTCTACGAAGACATTTATGCTCAGAAAAAGAAATGCCTAAACAACAGAGGGAATAATGGGATGATGATGTGCCAGTCATGAGACTTGAACTGTTTGAGGTCATTTATTTGGTAACTTACAACCCTATGAAAATTACCGGAATAGTAATTTGAAGTCTTCAAATTGAACAACGTGATTACGAGTAACTTTTTTCACTAGTAGTCAAAGTGATAAAACTGTGATAATTGAATTTCTTCTGGTTGTAGGATCAGTTTTTAACCAATTTTTTTTTAAAATTTTCAGCTCCTTTAGATCGCAGTGTGCCCTCTCTCCATTTTTCGAATAAGGTCCACCCAGACATATTCCTACCAGATGTTTTGCAAAATTCTTCTCCTAGTACATCACATCAATTACATGTCTTACACGGTGCTCTTTCCAATATGGCAAGTCAAATAAGATTAATCGTCTGGACTATGCCTTCACTTTGCTAGGATCTTCCAGATCTTCCCTAGTTTTAGACTTCTGTCCTACAAACTAAGGATGTTTTCCTGCAAACTTATTCCCCAAAGTCGCAGGCTTTACCATCTCCTCAATTTGATAACTAGAAAGCCGAGTTGGTTTTATTCTACACTTTTCACCGCCAAGTAAAAAGTTAGAGTTGTCATTCCTAAAAGGGTGAGTTCTCGGCAGAAATCAATGATGACTAGTATAACTTATCTTTCTACTATGATTTATCCAATTGGATTCAATTTCTTCCCACATATGGTACATCCATAATAAAAATGAACATTGTAATCGAATATTGTCTTATACGCAGGAAAGCCATGGATCGCCTAAATAATTATTGCTTTAAGTGTGAAATCTTCACCTCCGTGAGCATCAAACACCCTCACGCCTGTATCCCATACATATTTAAGTTCTTCGATTAACGAGGCTAAGAAAATATTAATATCATCACCAGGAGACTTTGGTTCGGGTCTTGACAACGTCAATAATGTGAACTCTTTTGTTATGAATAATTTTGGAGGGAGACTTAAAGGCTCCATGAATACTGGCCAATAACTCTGATTAGTACTTAAATTATTGAAAAGGTTAAACCCATCAGTTAATAGTGAAAGTTTTTTTGTAAATTTAGGGTGTCGTACGTTTAAAAGTTGCTAGATGAGTGAATGAACCGAATGACACATGAGATTCCTACCCACCTTGGCTCGAGCGTGCCATGTAATGGCCTCTCATATCCATGGTATAGAGAAAAATATTTTTAATAGGGTCCTGAGGGGAAAATACTTTAATACCTTCGGTGGAACTTTCGAGCGCATAAAAAACTTTAATGTGCCATCTTTTTTACTCTCACAACCCATATATCTTGGCTCCTTTCAAACATGACATTCATTCTTCAGTTCATTTTCATTACGGTACATTGTGAAATTATACTTTCATGCATGAATATATTTTTACTTCAAACCCAAGCCCTTCAAGAACTTTTTCATGATCGAATAACTATCTAGTAATGTGTTCGCCTTTGGGAGAATATCTTTAACCCACTTAAGAATTGAAGTTACGTTATTTCCCGACAATCGAAATTGAATATGTAAATTATGAAAATCGATCAATGCGTACAATACCAAGTAATCTTGTTTATAATTAGTATATAAAGATATAACTGCATCGACTTTCAACATATGTATTCCTATTCTTCGAGTAATTTAAAATCAACTTGTTCATTGACTTTGTCATAATGCATATTAACCGTACCCATAGGCTCGTGGTCTAGATGGTGGTGGACTCTGAAACAATCATCAATTAGGTCAGTCAAAGGACGACATGCTGACGAATCATTTACCACTTCCACCCGGTGGGGTTTGGTCACACGACCATATACCTGTAATTCTTCCGAAACATACGGTACATTTTTCTCCATGGAATGTCCATATCTTATGTTCTTGAATCATATCCCACATTAGTAAATGAAATTCAACGTATTCCAAAGAGTAATTTTCGTTTACATAATGATTGCATGAATACATAATTTTGTCACTATTAAGATTTCTATTTGCATATTTAATAAATTCTCAAATGCCCTTTGCATGATTATCAGATACTTTATGACTCTCTCCCATCCACTTTTTGTATTGTGGGGAAACCTTTAAATTGTCTTCAAAGTTCAAGTCACTTAAATAAATATGTTTAAATGAAGGTAATGTTGGATAAAAAAACATTTCAGTTTATAATTCAAGCAACTTCATTCAACTATTATGCAGGACCTTCCACTAATTTTTGTTCACCCAAACAACAATCATTTAAGAAAGGGGTGAAGACAACCATAATAAGTTAACAAATGAATCTATTCTAAACATTCAATGTATATATGTGTGCATGTGAGTCTGCACAGGTGTCTGTGTGTGTAGTTCAGATAAATAATCGGCTAAGTGTTTATTCTGAAGAATTAATATAGTGAGCATTTTAAGTCACCATCATTTGTATTCAACCATGATCATTCAATACAAGACACAATAACCATCAACCTAACAATCCAACACAAGTTTATCATGTGCTCCTTATAAATCGTTGATTTCGAATAACATAATTACAAGAACATAATATCTCGGGGTATTCAAACATAAAATCTTCTCCTAGCAATAATTCCACATTTTCATACTCATAATTTCATCAATTAAGTGTTTGGTATCAAAGGTATTACTCAATAAATATTTCAATAATCATAAATCCGAGAACAAGTATAAAACCTTAATAATGCAATTCTACATCAAGGGTTTCATATACAATATCCAACAAAAAGGGGCCATATTTCAATATATTACATGTGAGCATAATCAAACACACACAGAAACATACATACACATTTGTTATGTACATTGATAAGGATTTTTATATTTAACAATTTGACGTTTAACCATATATATATATATATATAATATTTTTAACAAACTTGAGGGATTTTTAAAAATTATTTTTCGTGCATTTTTAAAGTTCGATTGAATTCGTGCATTTCAAACATTTTAAAAAGGTTTATTTTGTGTGAGGATATATTCTAGGATATAATGGATATTATTTTGTGTGTATAAAAAAACTAAAAGTTTTTAATTTGTAATCTTCTTTTTTAATTAGGTTTTTGTATGGAATTTAAAAGGTATCTTCAATTTGTAATCCCTCAAAAAGGTTATCATGAATTTAAAAGAAAGTATAAGTAAATAGTTGAAAAGAGAATTTAAATAAAAATCGATATAATGATAGGTTTCTGTACTGAATTGAGAAGACCCCTAAGAAGTTGTCTCTAAGAAAATGCGATATTTAAAAATTTTGAAATTATCTTTAACACCCACAAAAAAAAACTTCATTTACCAATTTCATCTTATTAACACTATGTCATGCCTCTAAGTGATTGAGGAGATAAAGTAAATAAATCAAACACAAGACACTCCTATGTACGAGGAAATCACTAAGGGAAAAACCCCCGGATGTCCAGGATAGACAATCACTATGATATAAAAAATTACAAAGAGAGAATTTAGTCTTACTCAATGACTCAATCACCCAGAATCCTTAACACCTCTTCTTATCTTCAACCTCTCCTCCATAGTGCCAAGTAGGAGTCCACACACATAAGTGTCAACAGTACACGAGTCCAAGTTCACCTCGGTATCCACAGATGTATCCTCAGCAAAGTCTATAAATTCGAACATGAAATCCACCTTTTTCTTCTTCATAATCACACTACACCCACCAAAACACAAAATCCACCACTTCTTCATAATCACACTACACCAAAACTTCCAGGTTGTCACAGTCATTGACAGTGACAAGTCCAACTTGTCAAGATCAATAACCGTGACAAGTCTGGGATGATAACTTTTATTATCATGGACTTGTCACAGTCCTATCATGATCTTTGACCTTGAAAAGCTTTGTCACGGTCAAAGATAATGACAAACCCGTGACAAATTATCACGGTCAATGATCGTGGTAAATCTGGGCAGAATTAAAAAAATTATGCTGGGCAGTTTGGCCACTACCACTGCCCAACAGTATATTTGTACCTGTTTTAGCAAAATTGTACCCGTTCAAACAACATATATCCAAATAAAATAGAAATAATGCACCAATTCATTGCATATATATATTTCCATATCCAAATAAAATAAAAATAAAATCCATATCGAAACCAAAATGTAACAAATTATAACAATTCAAATATAATCTGTAACACCCCGTATTTTGAGGAAAAATAATTTATTTAATTTGGAGAATTAGAATTTAAACTAAATTGATGATTTGGAGAAACTATTTAATTTCAAGAATTTATTTAAATTGGAAGATTCAATTTATTTATAGAATTGAGATTTAAATTAATTCAGGTTATTTCTTTTAAGAATACATGTGTGACAACCTGAGGTTGAAACTTGTGATTTTAGTTAAGTAACTCGAATGATGATTCTAGGTGTACGGTTGAGTCCATAAGGGTCGAGATAGTTAAAATAGTACCCGGGGGTAGTAATTGGGTCTCGGGGCATTTTTAGGCATAACCGAGCCCACACGGGAGTATTTGGACCATTTTAATTAAGCCCATTTGTCTAAAAATGGGATTGGCATAACAAAACCAAAATGTGAGAGGGTATGGCAGCCATAATTCAATTTAAAAAAACTCTAGTTGCATAGGAGAAAAGAGGGATCAAGTGGGAGAGCTTTTAGGAGTCAAGCTAAGATGAGATTAATGTGTTCTTCGTCAAAATCTCCATCTACATCAAAGGATCAGACTCTACGAAATTTCCAGGCAAGTAGTTAAACTTGATTTCATTTAAATTGTGGTATTGTGGTTCATATCATGGTGGGTGTAAACCATATTCATTTTGGGATGAGTTATTATAGCAAAATTCATTTTTGGAGGGTATCACATGTTAAATTCGGGTTTTGGGGATTTAAGCATTAAGGGTGAAACTGATGTTTAATTGATGTGAGAATAATATCATATGAGTCTATAATAAGATTTAGAATCGAAACCTGTAAAAATTATTGTTGAATTCGGATTATTGAATCGAATTGAGAATTGTGATTTAAGGGATATTGAGAAAAATCCCAATTTATGAACCCTAGAATTTTAATGAAAATAACTGAGGATTAATGTCATATATTAGTATTTGAATATGTTTATAGATGAAATAAATATGGGAGATAAAGTAATCGAGGTCCGGATTGATGTTGGAAAGCTTCGGAGTTTAAAAATGGTGGAAAAAGCACTCGGGGAAGATGACTAATATATGGTTGATAGATCGATTGAATCAATTAGTCGATCGATTGATCCCATCAGTTATTCAAAAACATGAGATTATAGATCTTTTCGTCACCGTCGCATGGGCGCCGATCTCGTATTTTTCTATTTTTTTATTTTATATGATTTTCTTACAACAGGGTGCGCGAGACCGACATCTTTAAGAAAAAATAAATTCGGGTTACTTGTAGATGTTCGTAGATTAGTGAAGGATTTGGAAAAATATAAAGGAACATTATTTTATCCTTGGATTAGATAGGAATGAATCCGGGGTATGGATTTAGGAGTATTTATAATGAACGACACTTGGTAATATATGTTAAAAATAGACAAATGTATTTGAATGAGAATTTTAGATGAATTTAGCATACGGGTTGATATCTTAAGGTGAAATTTAATTGATAGAAATTAAATAGAACCTAATACTTAGAGTCTTATGGGATTAGTATTACGGACTATTAAATTTAATAAGGGTGTTAAACTTATTAACCAAATTTGGTGACATGAATTCTAAAAGGTTAAAACACGGACAAATAAAGGGAGTCCGGGCATTTTGGTTGAGTGATACCACTTGGATAAAAAAATTAATTGAGGTGATAGTAATTAAATTAAGGGTCGGGGTTTTTACTCTGATAGTTCTCAGGCTAGTGCTACGGGAGTTAGGCATATATTAGCCGGTTTAATTTATTATAGAGATACATAATGTATTATCGAATAGTGGATTTAACGACATGTGTTAACCTTAATAGTGGATTTTTGTGTAAAAAATTCTAGAGGGTCAAGATACGGACCATATGAGTTATTCGGAGTATTGTAGTTGGGTGACACTAGTTTAATAAATTAATTAATGTGAAATTGATTAGATTAATTGGTGTAATTTGAAATGTAACGAATTCAGGGAATGAGCAAACCTATTACTTAGATAAATAGGATATGAGTGAATTACCTACTGCAATATTTTAAAGAATAATTGGACCACTTCGAGTAGTGAGGGATACTCCGGAATATACGATAAGAAGTGTAAATTAGAATTTAATACTACTTAGAATATTCTGGAGATATATATTCTACGTATGGGATATATGATATAGGTTGTGTGTATGCCTATACTAATTTGTATGATTTATTATGTTTATGACATACCTACGCTACTTGATATCACGAAAGGTTTCCGCGTCGGGAGAGGTACCTTTACACTTGTCTGGGGTACGCTACATAATGTCACGCTTATTAACGAAAGGTTTCCGAGTATGCATGCACCGAAGGTCTCAGCCTAGGGGTGATGTATTGTGTATATATATATATATATATATATATATATATATATATATATATATATATATATATATATATATATATATATATATACTTGTGATTTATTCAACTACATGTGTTTGATAGATGATGTACAAGGACATTATAGCATAGTATACTCGCACTGCAACTCAGCTTAGGGGTGCAGTGTTAGTATATATATAACAAAATGATATATGTATACGTGTGATTTTATTCTACTGTGTGGGTTTAGTAGAAGAGAAAGATAGTGAGATTAAAAATAACTATATTATGGGGAGAAATAAACATATACTGGGAAATTTATAATGGGATAAAAGACATGGAAATTCGATAACATATTGTATGGGTAATGCGGGTGGGTACAATGAGTTAGTATGTATAAGGAGACTTGTTATGGCTAGTTAGGTGGGTTAGCTTAACCAGGAAAGGTAAAAGGCAAGTGTTAAGTGTGCCTTATACCTTTCGTGATATACGCTACATAATGTCACGCCATAGTGTCTGGGGTAGGTTTGAGGAGGAAGGAGACCACACGATATACGTATTGAGACATCCCTCAATATACGTCATGCCGCATTGTTAGCGCAACCACAATGCGGAGTTCTCATTTTTGGGTATCACATGCATGACGAGCACCTTGGCCTCGATGTTTTGAAGGGTACATCAATGAATCGGCAGACTCGTGACGGTATTCGGGTCCCTCAACCCCCTCGCTATCCGCTGGCCATCATATATGTCACGTAAAAACACGCTCGGCGAACCGATTGTTGACATAGCCGTTGGACGGGAGCTAAGTAGGGTACTGGATCATCAAGCGGTGAGTTCGCGCGTATTGGCGATGAAGAAGCGATGTCCACATCCTCATCCTCGTATTGCTCCCCCTCCCCTCCACCACCTTCTCCTTCCCCTTCCCCTTCCCCTTGCCCTTGCCCTTGCCCTTTTCGCCCAACTGATGCTTCATGAATGCATACATATCTAGGACTGTCGCCTCTAACCGTGATAGCTTTACGTCATGCGTGTCCACCTGATGAGCCAACCCGGCATTTCTTGTCTCCATTCCGATGATCCTAGATTTTCCCACTCACGAGTTCACCCCTAGTCATCTCCTTGTGATCAGTGCCAAGCACTTGGCTGAGTGCGTCCGTGGACAAATATGCCTTGTCGGCATCAAACTACGACTCATGCACTTCTTTAAGCTTTGCTTGAAATGACAAAAAGCACATGATTAGTTAAATAAGTAAATAAAAAAATTATAACGTAATTCACAATAATTAAACTGTCGGATTACTTAAAATCGTGGCTACGATGCTTGGGGGAACCTCTTTATCTTTGCCCTTCTTCTTTCGAATTTCCACATAGGCATCGAGCCTATGTGTCCTACCTCCAGGGCCACTCCCCGCCCCCTAAAATAAAATAATGAAAAATTAGTAAGTAACGCAAAGTAAAATAATGAAGAATAACATATTTCTCTAATTATAGAAAAATAAAAACTTACCATCCTGTGCTTCACCTCGGCGTAAGACGTCCGATCGGAGTAGTGCGCGTCCGTCTTTTTCACCCGATTTTCCATCCCAGATTGGCGAGATGCCAATTTTCGATCCTCGATCTAATTGTCAATGAACTTTTGCCAATGTGCCAATGCGATCGGTTCCTTCGGTGGGACGGACTCACACATTCTGATAATGGAGTCTCGGGTCTTCCCAAAGTACCGGGCTCGTAAATTCTTCTTCCATATCTTGTGTTGCTCCCTCAATTGCTCCAACATAGAATCGCGGAGTTCTGGGGGCAGGCTGAATTGTTCCTGTCAAATAAATAAAAAACAAAAACAATCTAAGTGTTAGTTGCGAATAAATATGAATATGAATATAAATATAAATATAAATATAAATATAAATATAAATTGAATTTGAATTTGAAATTGAAATTGACATTGAAATTGAAATGTAAATACATTCTCTGTAGTGCCACCGAAATAGATAACTTGAGCTCATTTGATACCTCCCTCCAATTGGTGTACCCCGGGTTGATATTTGTATTCAGCAGATCGATGGATCTAGTCAATAAGCTTGTCTTGTTCTCAATGACCATTCCAAATTTCACCCATTTAGGGAGCCTACGGGCCGAGGAGCCCACGTCACCTCCTCTCCCGCCGAGCCCTGAAGAAGACATCATCATTATCATCATCATCATCCTTGCGTTAATCCCTAAAGGAGATATTTTTTGTAAAAATTATTGTCATTAGTACAAATCCAAATGAATTAAAAGAATACAAACACACCTACACACACACTTGAAGAAGACATACAAACATTTTATGTGGTCGTGCCACTCTCGAATGGGTCGTGACACGAAGTAACTTTGGAAAATAGTTGAAAACTCCTCCCCCCCCCCCCCCCCCACACCTGTACACACACACACACATATACAAAGGAAAGAGAGAAAGAGAGAAAATAATCAAGTACAAATGAATTAAAATAAGTAAACCGATGTTCGGTAAAAGCATTAAACTATTGTCCGATAATTGGAATACTTATTACAAATCTAAAAATTGTTTCAAATTCGGGTTATCATAAAAAATGGATTGATATTTGGTAGGAGCAGCCAAGTCATCCACACTACTGTTTAGACACTTTGGTGCATGTAGGACGATTGATCACGACTCGTTGTTGATATGCTCTGAGTAAAACACTTACCCGACCTTTTGAAATGCACAAATAAATGACCCATCTCTCACGTGTTCGTTGCTCTTCAACTTGGACAAGTCAATCATGATAAAATTGGTGCCAGGATCAACTTTACAAGAGTTTTTATCCTCAAATCTTACACAATCACAGTAAAATACAATCTATTTGAAGCTTACATAGTCCAATTCAAATATATTTTGAATTACACCACAATAAGTCATTTAAGCTTCAACGAGGTTTTTATCTTTTACGCTCGCTTGAAAGAAAGTAAGAGCCTTGTATGATATGCCCGAGTTATGTACATTTGTACTTTCCTCGTACACCCTTACACCGAATACGTAACCGTTTAATCGATACTTTTTGTACTGTTGTGCCATGAATAAGGATCCATTGGCTAGACGAGCAAGCCTTGATGTTGCATCACCCGTCTTTAAGAGCTGAGAATATAGATAAATTAATTAGATTAGTCATAAAGTTTTATTGTAATGTAACGTTATAAAACAACCATTTTCATTATAATTACCTCATGTGACAACCACAACCTAAATTCATTGTCTGATTGTGCCATTATTTTTCGTCTTTTATTAATCTCACAGGCTTCATATTTTCTGCATAAAATTAATGTGACGAACGTATTAAAAAATTAATCATGTATAAAATAATCTAAAATAATGTAAAAATTAAAATAATTTAAACTTACTTTTTTGAGCTAGCGGGGAGATGAAGAGATTTAGTCTCTTCTCCAAAAATAGGACACCCCAAATCACCATATACTACACAACCGGATAATGTCCCTTAAGCTGGAAAATCATGAATTTTCCACATCAACATAGCTTTCAGCGTAAGCTCTTCTTTTCTAAAAGAGTCAAATTCTTGCACACCCTCTTCCCACAACTCATTTAATTCTTCTACAAAAGGAACGGGGTAGATATCGATGTCATCACTTGGTGCCTTTGGCCCGGGTATCAATAAAGACAACATCAAAAATTTAGGTCTCATACACTACGAAGGAGGGAGGTAGAGTGGGGCTAGGATCACTATCCATACACTCTGATTGGTGCTTAGATTTCCAAATGGATTGAAACCATCTGTTGATATAGCCAAACGAATATTACGCTATCCTCGAGCAAAATCATGATACTCATAACTCATCCTTCTCCAAGATGTAGATCAATAGGATGATGCATGAGATTATCCCCTACTTCTGCCCTAGCATGCTAAGTTATTGCCTTCGCTATCCATGGTACTGTGAAAAACCTCTTTAATCTAGGCCCAACGTGAAATTATTTAAACACTTTTTGAGGCACTTTTGAGCTTATGCCTTCCTTGCCAATAGATTAGACATATCTAGGTTCATCACATACTGGACATCAATCGAGATTTTCATACTCCTTTCGATATAGTATGCAGTCTACACACAAGTATGACTCGAATTATACTTCATTCCCAAACCTTTTAACTTATCCTTCATAACAAGATAACTATTTGGAAGCGTATTCTCCTTGGGTAGCAAGACTTATACCCAATTCAGAATTCCTGTCACGCTATTGTCAGAAAAACTATAATGGGTCTTCAACCCATGCAAACCAACCATGTCATGTAAAGTTGTTTGATCTATCTCACAACCAGAGTATAACAGTTGGTTCGCCTTCAATTTTAAACTTTAGTAGTCATTGTCAAGGTTTATACTTTTATCTTTATGAGCACTTGAACCTTGTACATCGTTAATGAGCTCATTCCCTTCCACTTTATGAACACCGTAGGAGTCATCAACTAAATCCTCTAACATATTATGATCTATGTCATCTCCTTCTACATCTATCCTACTTGTTGAAGGTTGTAGTGAAGGTTGCTCAGGGACAAACGGAATTTTCAATTCCCCGTGAAAACTCCAAAATCAATAATTATCTTCCATACCCCATCTTAACAATTGTTGTTCAATTGTTTTCCACTCAAACACCTTACTATTCTCACACCTGTCACACGAACACAAAAACTCTTCATCATTATGACATTTATTTGTATATTTCACAAATTCATTAGCACCTATGCAAAACACTTTCCCCATTTTATTTGTCTCACCCACCTACTATTTGTATTTAGGATATCCCATCACATCTACTACAGACAATCACCTATTAAGGGTAAGAAGCATATATTCATGGATTAGTATAAACAAAACATAGATTTATAGTATGTTTCATTTAATTATGTCTTATTTATATTCGATTTTTAAATTTCAAATTCAAATTCAATTTATAATATTAGTTCCAATTTCCTCCATATCCTCTAAAGGGTGAGTGGTCCTACCTATTCAAGACCGCATATTTCTATAATATACTTAACAGCTCATGCACATTATTACAATTTGAGAAAAAATCGGTAGCATATCCCCATAGTTCTCCAAGTACACGACGTAGATTCGCAAGTGTGAGTGTTATTTCAATTTATCAATTGAAATAACACTCACACTTGCTAATATAGTATGTACCCAAAGAACATTAGGATACGACTGCAGAACTTCCTCCAAAAGTAACAGGTTTAAGCCACTAAGAATATTATTATACAGATTTTATGCAGTCCCAAACTGTCCAAATGAAACAATTCGAGGGATCTCATTATAGGGGTAATGACTCTCGAATGGGTCTAAGGGCTATTGAATGCGTACGCATAAGAACTAGAAGGCTAGTATCTATGCGCACTATATGTAATTTCAAGTATGTTTCATTTAATTATCATAAATGAAACATACTATATATATGAATTAATAATATATTGTTCGTGACACAAATTAATTTTAGAAAAAAGTTGAAAAATACCCCCCTCTCCCAATTTGGACAATAATCTAGTGGTCATGCCACTTCCAAAATTAATCAACCCAACATTGGTCCACTATAATCCAACAGCAACAACAAACCAACAAATGCGTATCCCGTACTCCTTATAATTCATCTACTCAATTAATTCATTTCATCATGTCTTATAAACATATCATCGTTAAAGTTATACAATTAAATCTATATTTTATCATTCAATTTGTCCGTTTCAACTGTCACAGCGTAATATTAATGTTTAATAACTTAATTCTGAATAGCAAAACAACAACATGTAACCCATAATATGTACAATTACTAAAAATCCTAAACATCAATTCAAACTAACTACTTACTAATTTAAAACCAACAATTAATAAGGGGGATCTAAAGGCTCCTAACTCATTTATTTCAAATTAAAGTCATAATTAAATTAACAACACAAATTATAAGTCCCAATTCCAATTCCTATTATGACTATTCCGTGAGAAAAAACTCAAATTGAATTTTAAGCCTCTTAAACATGGGGAGAATCATCATTTACACATTTACGTATGAAACCATCAAAGTGGAGAATCTAAAGGGTTAATTACTTATCATTATGTATTAGTCAATAATATTTGGGTATTTATACTTAAGGGTACAATATATATTTGGGTATTTACACATTTACGTATGAAACCCTAATTGTTTCATTACCCACACAAACGCACAAATACACACACACACACATGCGCACACACACGCACACTACACATACACCCCCTGCCCCCCCCCCCCCCCCCCCACACAATGCACACACACTTCCCCCACCCCCTCCATCCCCCCACCCCCACCCACACACGTACACACATCTGCACACACCCACACACACTGCCCCCTCCACCCCCCACACTCACGCACCCACACACGCACACTCAACACCCACACCCACACCCACACGCAACACACATACCCTCCCCCCCCATGAACCTATCACCACACACGCACGCACACATATTCACACATACACAAAAGAGAGGGAGAGAGAGAGAGAGAGAGAGAGAGAGAGAGAGAGAGAGAGACGAAACTGAGTGTAGAGAGAGCAGTGCCGTAAAGAGAGAGAGAAAATGTGGGAAAACAAAACGGTGGGAAAAAAAGAGGGAAGGGGTTATTTTTGTTGTAAAAGCTGTCATGGACTTGTCACGGTCATTGACCGTGACAAGCCAAAAAACGAGTGTTTTTTTGTCACGGTTATTGACGGTGACACGGGTGTCCGACTAAAGGGTGCCAATTTGGCCTTTGTAGTGTCAGCACGTACGGAATTCACCACACGAAAATAATTTTCCAAAGTGATGGAACAATTTTTGGTGCCAAGCTCAAGATCACAGTAACTATGGAATTATCAGATTTTATCTTGAAAACTAAGGATGATTGGAAACTTTTGGGAACTTTCATAAACCGGATGCAGAGACTTTTTTTCAACAAAAGTTCTTATGTTTTCTAAGTGAAAGAAGTCCTTACATATGAAAACACAATTTTTGAGGCGACAGGTCATTTGAATGATAATCTAGGCTCTTTCAAATGAGAAACAAATCTCGTTTGAATGAATCTCAGAATCGTTTGAACGATAAAAACATAAATTTTATTTTAAATTCATCCTTGAATTTTCCAAACAAAATCAACTAAGAAAATATTTTAAGAAATTCCCAACATAATTTAACTTTGAAACGCATCCTTACTTAAGATCGTAAATACCAAAATTCATTAAGCATTCATACTTGTGTAATCTAAGCTATACCAAGTCTGAAGAAATATGAAGGCACTAAACACGACATGGATATTATCTTCAAAGCTTTGCTATAAATTCTTTAACGTTAACTATCATAGGTTTTGTGGGATCACAACTCGAAGACTAACCTATGACTCAAACAGTTTTGTCTGAATTAAGATAATTACAAACAAATTGACTCGATTAGAAATTTGACCTTACAAGTCTCCCTCTTTGGCTATTCCAAGACAAAACCAAAAATAGTGAAATGCTAAGACGGGTTGTCAAGTCGAAAACCTATGCCCATCCCATAAACCCAAAAATGAAAAAATAGGACACGAACAAATATCGATAAAGCATACGGCGAAGCAAACATGTTTGAATATGATGTAGCCAATACGTATGAATGTCTGAAAATCACTACACACACAAAATAAACAAACACACCACAAGTGAAGTATGGAGGTGAATAATAATATATAAATGAATATGAGGAATACTCCCCCTACATCACATATCTCTCCCCCTTTTTGCCTGGAATATACAACTAGTGGGATAGATAAACCATAAACATCATATCTAGAAAGAGAATAATTAAACAATAAAATCATTACTAAATAAACATAATCCCAATATCAACAAACCGTATAGACATATGCCAATCGAATAAAATCTAGCAGTGAACAAATATATAAAACATATAATGAATAAAGATGTTAAACATGGTACATCAACAGAAATACTATGCCTCAACAGAATAATATAACTGCATAATGTGAATATCCATACATCTCCACGTCAAATAATGAAATAAGATAATATAGATCCAAAAAGTGGTAAATTCAGTATAGGCCTTGAATAGTTTAGGCTAGTTTAGCGTATCCCATTACAAATTTCCACGCACTATCACAAAGAATCGAACTCAAGTATATCCAAGTTTGAAGACTTCTCGACATCTCATAAAGGTATAAAGCAATTTAGAATTTAAATGAATTCAGAAAAATTATTTTTGGGATATTTTATTTTGATAAAAAAATAAACAGGGATTTTTATTTTTGAAAGAAAAATATGTTAATTTAAATGTCGTTAAAATAAGATGGACAAATCGTTCAAAAGAGATTGTGATTTCATTACAAGGGTCGTTCATAATTTTATCTAACGTGCATCGATCGACGGTGCATTGTTTTGACTCGTCCGAAGTTTGTTTGAAGATTTTTCAAACGATATTTGTGTGTCATTCAAATTAGATTTTATTTCATTTAAACGAGATGCATTTGTCATTCGAATGAGCCTTCAATTTTGTTCAAACGAGTCTGCCACCTTGAAATTTATGAAATTCCTATAAATACCTATTTTGAGTTCAGTTTTATTAAGACTTTTTCCATATTCGTATATGCATATATTTTGAGAAAGTTCTTCATTGTTTTGTGTTCTAAAACACTTTTTAATTCACAACTACATTCTGAAAATCGTTCTTATAAATTTAATTAAACCTTGTAAAGTTTTGTATCCTTGTATACACCTTTATGGAGAAGGCATCTCCATGGATGACTTATGATACCCGAGGCAACTCACTACTGAAAACAAAGGCTAAGGCTGAAGAGGGAGGACTGCGATCTTGTGATTATTCCAAGGATTATAGTTGTTCTTAAGATATTTATGAAGATTAGTGGATTATACTTGTAGCGTTAGGTTGACTGTCTTGTAACATTTTTAAAATGCGGAATAAAAGTTTTACCCGAAAGGGTTCTTTTTCCGTTTGTTTTATCACATAGATGTATGTTTAGGATAAAAAAATTATATTGATTAAATTAAAAATTAGAATTTTTGTTTGCGACCATCTTTATTGTGCGCATTTATTTCCGTATCTCATAGTAGTATCAGTGCCTTCCATCCTCTCTCTAAATGGTTTCATAGAATTCTTAGTGCACTCTCAATTTGGTGTCAGAGCTTGAACACTAATTTACTGTGTCGGTGATCCCCAATCTTTAGGCATGAATCTAGGAGTTTTTGAGGTTATTAGAACACCTACGTTTTATGGGACTAATTACACTTACAAAAAATGCGTATGAAATCAGCTCTAAAGACTATAGATGAGCGAGTGTGGTTAGCCGTAGTTAAGAGGTGGACACCACCAGCCAGTTACGAGAAAAAGAGAGGTTATACATTTAAAATGTGTTGAGTCGTGGACTGATGCCAAGCATAACCTAACACAATATAATTCTAAGGGTTTTAATGCACTTTATGTTCTGTGTCCCTAGAGTAATTCCACCATATTATGACACGTGAGATGTCTAACGAGGCTTGGGATATACTCCAATGTACCTATAAAGGAACCAATGCTGTTACAGCTTCCCAACTCCAAAACCTCACCACCCAGTTTGAGACGATTAAGATGTTAGAGAGTGAGACCTTTGATGAGTTCTGCGCTAGATTGTTCGATATAGTTAACTCATTATTTTACTTGGGAGAGAAGATAACCAATAACCGAATCATAAAGAAAATTTTAAGGTCGTTCCCTAATAGATTTAATCCGTAGGTGACTGTGTTAAACTCTCTGGGTATTCTTTACTCGATAAAACTTGAAGAGCTTGTAAGCGACCTACAAACTTATAAGCTTGACATGTTTACCTCTAAGAAAGTGCTAATGAAAGAAAATGGCATAACTTTGAAAGCTCTTAAGGAGGAAACTAGAGTTTTGGATGATGAATTTGACATCGAGTCCGAAAATGTGGCTATGTTGGAAAATAAGTTCAAGAAGTTTCTTAAGTCTCGAAAGCAATTGAAAGAAGTAAAAAGACTTGAGAAAAATAAGAACAATAAGACCGATCACTTCCCTCATAATGGGAGTAATAATATTAAGAGTAATGAGTAGAATATGTGTTATGGTTGTGAGGGTTATGACCATAGGATAGTGGAGTGCCCCACTAGACTTAAGAAGGAAGGAAAGAAACTGATACAATTTAGTGCCACCCTTAGTGATAGTGATCTGAAAGATGGATAAGATTCCCACGATGAGCACAACTATATCACGTTCATGGCTAGTCATGTGAGCAATGACAAGAAATCTTCCCATGAAGATATTCCTTTACATGACACTTTCAAGGCCATAGTGAGTGAACCCCAAGTGAGTGAATGTGATGTGAGTGAGGATAGGGAAATAGAGGAGAGTGAGTTATAAGTTTCTTCCATGAATTATATGTGGAAACATTGAAGGTTAAGAAGGAAAACTTGAAGTTAGAAGCTAAGTTGAAAAAACGTGCCATAAAAAAAATGATGTATTGATTGAGGATCTTAGGTCATGTGAGAAGACTCTTTAGGAGAAACTGGAATATATTGAAGGTGAGAGAGATAGTCTTCGTGGTTTGATGGTGGCTATGAAGAAGGATATTATAGAGTTTGAGAAGTCTAGGCATTTACTTGAGTCTAGGATATGTGATCTTGAGGAGAAGTTGAGAGATTCTAGTAGAGTTAAGTTTGATTTGGAGGCTGGGTGGGAAAGTTAGATAGGATGTTAGGCACCCTCCAAATCAAAGATGATAGGTTTGGAATTGGCTTCGATGATCATGTTGCTCCCATTACCAAAGCCAGGACCGGACATTTGAAAGAGCCAATTAGGAACATTAGGGAAGGTCAACCTTTAGTTAACACTCCTCATCGTATTTACAATTGCTCTCATTGCGGTAGGAAGGGTCACCATAGACGTTATTTCTATAATCTTGAGAACGCTCCTAGAAAGTCTAAGAATAGAGTCATTTCGATTCCCCAAACCCTTATTCGTCGTTACACACCTACTTGGGTTAGGAAGTTGGATATAGAGGCATTAGGTATTAGACTTGGTGGTTCTTATTTGATTGCATGCGATTCTATCCATGTTAGATCTTATGGTTGAGTGTGTTCACCGATTTATTATACTCTGTATTTTCTTTTAGATATACCTTTTCTAGTGTTATGATGTGTGTATTTTGTATTTTTATATTTTTCTTTCCTTGAGTCGTTTTGAAAAAAATATACAATGATTTTGGTTTAATAATATTTTTTGAAAATACAAAAAGATTTTTCTTTCGGGTCAAAACTCTTTTGAAAAATTAAAAAATATTTTCAATTTTTGTGTCTTGAGTATAAACTTATGGTATGGCTTATTGGTGTGCTTGAATCCCCTTCACTTCGTAATTTCCACGTGGCTAGAACATTTGGTCATGACTTTATATACTTAGGTTGATATTAACCATGAGTTTCATGGAGATATTTTGAGCTTGACTTACATTTGGATTTAACTATGCATATGCCATAGCACACACATGCACGAGCTATTTTGAACGTTCAACTTCTCATGTACATTTGAGTTTGGTGAGACATTTTCCTCTCAATCTCATCATCAATGCGTATATATGACTTAACGGGAGTTGTGCATGTAAGAATCATTTTCCCATGATGATATTTATTTATTATTACAAAAATATGAGTGTACACAGGAAAGGGAAGCAAATGATAGGTTGACTTTGATAGAAAGCCACCGTTTAAAAGAATCGAAGAAAAATTTGAGGCATTAAGAAGAGAAAAAATTTCCAACAAGGGCCAATAGGATATCTTCAAAGAAAAGATATCACTTCAAAAGAATCTTGCATTAGAAAATAATAGATATATATGTTTGTATTTTGAGGGAGTTTAGTTGAACAATAACGAGTTTGCACAATGAGTCCTAGGTTGAACAGTCGTGTCATGGCACTATTGTTTGGTAGAATCATCAAAATTCTAGACTTATGTGCATGATGTATGTTTTATTCATTAAGTTCAAGTTATATTGTCACATGTGGATAAACCGTAGTTTGATAATATATTTCAGTCAATTAAGGCTTCTTAAACGTATCTAGGTGTTTGGCTTATGATTCATTTGTATTAATTCACACCCATTCATTATATTCCATGCGTAGGCACATCGATACTGTATTAAAGTGTAACTATTTTGTTTTTGAGTTGGTCTTTTACATATTTTTTAGTGTGTTTAGTGGATGTCTCTGTGATTCTACTGTCTTAAACTAAGTTTATATGTTTTGAGGAGAGGAGTCAAAGTTTTAAGGTCTCTTTTGGATGAGATCACAACCTTATTCGAACGATTACTGGATGTCTTTTGATATTTGGGTTTCTAACGAGATTATTTTGAGTGATTATGTTTAAACAGTGTGGGGTCATTAGTAGGTCATTAAAAGGTGTCTTCCGATGATCTTCGAACGAGGCTCTACTGTTTGGTGACATTTCAAATGAGAGTTATTTACTTCAAACGATAGGTAGTTGTTGTTAGAACGACCCTTGGCTTGGTTCTAACAATAGAGGTTTGTCATTCGAATGATCCCTAGGTTCCATTCGAACGACGTGTAAAATCACGATTAGGTTATTTACCCTCCCTTTCAGCCATTTTTACCCCCTTTTCATTTTCTTACCTCTTCCTCACACCATCTTTCACCCAAAAGCCATTATTGCATTTTCAAGCTTGAAAAAGCTTCGTTCAGTTGGATTTTTCGAGTTCGATTCATGATTCATTCATCCATATTCTAGTTTCATATTTTAGTTTATATAGAGCTTTTATCAGGGTTTGATGTCTTTTGTTTTTAAAATCAAATGACCTATTTCTATACGTTACTTCTATCCTTACATAATTATTTGTCACATGAGTATGAACGAAAGATGGTTCATTCGATTTTAGGATCAAAATTCATTTTTTGGGGGCTGTCTTTGCTAATTTCTTCATGTATTTTGATTTCTTTTGTCAAGTGATTTTCCCCCTAGTTTGGTTGTATGTGAGTCCCAATATATCCGGAAAAATTGAATTTCATTTGTTTTTTTTGGATATTTCAGATGCATACACCTAGTTTTGTTGCGAATTTGTTTTACGCATGTCTGGTTTATACCTATTACTCATCATATCCAATCTTATCATGCTGTTATAGTTGTTGTTATAGGTTTACATTGGTGGTTCGGTTGGATTTTGTACAAAGATAGGGTATTAAAGCATTTGTATTTGTTGGGTTAGACCTTAGTATTTCCTTATACACTTCCCTATTCCTACCTCTTTCTGTTTTTTGATGGCACGCAGTTAGCGCAGACATTCAGTTCATGCTGGACACCTTGATGAGCAATCAACCTCAGAGCTCAAATCTTTAAAGTCAATCCCTCGTGTTACTCTACTGATGATTGGGCTAGTAGAGTAGAGTATGAGCAGTACTGCATACTCGGTCTGGACATTCGCATGGTAGTTAGAGAGACAGTCTTTTGGATAGCTCACTTTGGACAGTATTGTGTCCCTGAATTGTTGAGAGGGAGAGGATGGGAGCCTATGTTCGAAATGTATGACGCCGTTCATCCTGATATCGTCCGAGAGTTCTATTTTAGATCCATTAGTATTGTCACCGTCCTTAAGACCTTTATACGTGATGTTATGTTTGTCATCACCTCCGATCTCATATCCCAGATCCTATAAATCGCCCGTGTCCCAGATGCCATTTCCCCAGGTTATGTCCCTGGTAGTCCTGATTCTAACCTCATCATCCATTATTATTTTCGAGAGATTTTGCATCGTTCTGCTATCATATACCACCACTATCTCCATCTTGATTACCGTATACAAAATTTGTTTATTTCCTCAACGGTTAATCCTCGGACCAACCTTACATAATTTTTTTATATATAATATACTTTATGTATACTATCAATTAGGGTTGGCCGATCAAACTTCGTGCCATCCTTCCTCATGTGATGTCCTTTATTCAGCTGGTCGGACCCACTCCTATTCATACTGCTCTTCCATATGGTGTTTTAGTCTCTCGCATATGTGAGGTTGCTTAGGAACCTCTACTCCAGGATGAGGTTGAGAAGTTTGGGATTTCGTCGATCGAGGCAAACACCGTTCGTAGATCAGAGAGTCACCTCAGTGAGGTATCTTTTCATGTCGTATCATCTTTTGGAGGTGGTTTCACATCACATCCATCTGGTCTCGCTCACTCTAAGCATCCTTCTACTGAGTCTAAAGATAATAAAGACTCCGCGGAGCGTAGGTTTGAGCATGAGAAGATTCTTTTGCAGGCACAGCTAGCTGAGAATTGTCGAATGACTGAGACTATGATGGCTAGATTTGAGGTAGAGGAGTAGTAGAGATCCATCCAACAGTCCCATCTTTCCTCATCTATTGATGAGATGCGATGCAGAGAGCAGAGCCGCGGAGCAGGGACATTTAGGCGATGGAGAGATGATGGCACTACTCTTGATGATGAGGAGGATTCAGGCTGAGACAGTTGACTCTCATTATGTTTATATTGTATTTTAAGACATATTACTCTTCAACATTTATTTATTTATTGTGTATTCAGATATGATGTGCTTGATGATACATTATCGGTTTACCACTTTTGTATCTATATCAGTTGCTTTTATATATTATACATGGATGTTTCTACATTATCATTTTATGCAGTTATACAATTCTGAAGAAATGTATGATATATATTGGTGTATCTTTTTTCCATGCATTATTATTTATATGCTCCATATAACTATTCACTACATGTTTATTATCCATTGTCGTTTGATTCCACTGTTAGGTGATATTGGGATTATGTTTATCTAGCCATGATTATATTGGTTCAATATTCTCTTGCTAGATAGGATGTTTATGGGTTATCTATCTCATGATTCTTCTGTTCCAGGTAAAAATGGGGAGAGATATGTGATATAGGGGGGAGTTTTGACATTCATTTAAAAATTCATTTATATATATATATATATATATATATATTTTTATATACCTCCATACTTCACTTGTGGTATATGTGTTTGTTTCGTGTGCGCGGTGATTTTCAGTGATTCAGACATATTGGCTACATCCCATTATTTAGACATGTTTACTTCTTCGGATGTTATTGATATTTGTTCGTGTCCTATATTTTTCATTTTGGGGATTATGGGATGGGCATAGGTTTTCAGCTTGATAGCCCGACTTAGCATTTCACTATTATTTTGGTTTTGCCCCAGAATAGCCAAATGGGGATATTTGTAAGGGAAAATTTCCAATCGACTCAATTTGTTTGTAATTGGCTTAATTCGAAAAAAAACTGTTTGAGTCACAGGCTAGTCTTTGAGTTATGATCCCATAAAGCCTATGCCATTTAGTGTTGAAGATTTTGCAGCAAATCTTTAAAGATGAGATTTGTGTTGTGTTTAATGTCTTTGTATTTGTTCACACGTGGTATATCTTAGATCACACAGCTATGAGCGCTTAATGAATTGTGAGATATAGGATCTTAAGTAAAGATGCATTTTAAAATTAAATTATGTTGGGAATTTTGAAAAATATTTTCCGAGTTGATTTTATTTAAAAAATTTCGAGGATGATTTTAAAATTAAAATTATTTTTCTATCGTTCAAACGAATTTGAAATTTGTTCAAACATGATTTATTTCTCACTTGAACGAGCTTGGTTTATCGTTCGAACGATCTGCCACCTCGAAAATTATGTTTTCATATTTAAGGACTTTTTTCACTCACAAAACACAAGAACTTTTATTGAAAAACATTTATGCATTCGGTTTACAAAAGTTAGCAATAGTTTCCCATCGTCCTTAGTTTTCAAGATCAAATCTGATAATTTCATAGTTACCACGATCTTGAGTTTGGAACCAGCGATTATTACATTACTTTGAACAATTGGTTTCGTATAGTGGATTCCATATGTGTTTATTATGAATAAGAAGCGGTGGACTCTATGTTCGGATTCGTAGATGGTTGCTGAGGTTGTATCAGTGGATACTGAGATGCATATGGACTCGTGTACTGTGGAAACTTGCGCGGGTAGACTCCTACGTGGAACTGTGGAGGAGCGGTAGAAGAGGAGAAGAGGCGTCTGTGACACCCCGCCTAATTAAATAACGTGTGATCAGTTCTTTATAAAATTAAATTAGAATATTCGATTGGTTCAGATTATGCATCACTGTCGAAAACTTTATTATTAAATACTAACCAACTAATATTTAAAAAGGTTGATGTCAAAATTTTATCTTTTAATTAATATAAAACTAGGTTAACGAAATAATTAAACATTCACCATTCACATCAATATCATATAATAAGAAATAACTGCAATAATAAATGAAGTTAGAGAAAACAATTCCAGTCTAAGTCCCAAATACAACAATCCACTAGAAATAATTTCAACAACTGAATAAAGTAAATAAATAAATCCAAAAATCTCCGAACATCTGAAAAAGAAAAAGGCAACAACCCAAACTGATGAAATAACTAATAAGAAAGAAATGATAAACAAAGAAGTGTCTACTACCAAGGTGCGGTAACTTCCACGGCAGCTACAGCTCGTCGAGTGAATGGATCTCCCATGCTTGGTGTCCCTGTGACTGGGAACCTAAAAATAATTTGGCAAGGAAAGAGATTTGCAGAGGATGGGTCAGAGTCCGAGTTAAAAACAACTTAAAAATTAGCAATTGCTTAAAATAAGTTTATAGCACATATATTAATCATGTTAGGTTATCGTACTCACTTGAGATGCTCACCATCTAATGTGCACGCCTAGCGTTCCATCAAACTCCACTACTGTATATTCCCATGCTAACTAGGTCCTTCCCGTCTAATAACTAATCATAGTCCAATATCGTTCCCATGTATTTCCCTTGCAGTATACATAATACCTATAATCAATTTCTCTTTAATATACATAAGCGCCCTTTCAATTTAATATATGTAAAGTGTTCACTAACTTAGTTCGTTTCATATTCCATTATTATACATGACTACTTAATTCACAAGGTAGATAGTATCACAAGTATATATATATATATATACATACGCTCTATTATATATATACAATAATGCACCTCGAGACACAGCTGTGGTGCATGCATACTCTGCTATCATGTCCTGGTGCATTGCTCACTGCATAAGGACTATAAGTTCAATCTCTTGTGAACCATCAAAACAAACACACGTATTGGAGGCGAACATAGTTCCATGCCGATGGGCTACGCACATACCTACGCACCCATACGACCATAATCACTATCATTCTCATAGATATCCCATACCTAGGTTCTATGCTCTAGTGGTACAAATCAAAATCCCACCCGAAGGTTCCTCAAGGCATGATAGTCCACAACGCGTAACCTCCGCTCGATAGCAAGTAACGTAGGTACGTCTTACACATAATATTTCTGTCAATAACTATACACACAACTTATTATATTCATTAGGTATTCACGCAACCTAAGTTCCCGAATTTATATGTAGTTTATTGGTCCCTATTACCCACAATACTTTAACTATACGATTTACCTCTCTATCGTATATACACTCTTTAAGGTTCTCTCATTCCAACCCGTTCCCTTAGTAGTTACACAATTCTTTTCACTACTAATTTATGAAAAGAAGCTACTCTATAATAGCGTAGGTCCTATTCCCTCACTTAAGGGAACCTAGAAGGGAGTTATAACTCATTTTTGCAAAAATTTGAGTTTTGAAATCCTGTTAAAACCTAGGGATTCTCGTTCGAACGAGATCATTCAAACGAGTTTCTTACTTCAAACGAATTCTAAAATCTCATCAGTAATATCGTTGGAATTCTCATTGGAAGTCTCATTCGAACTAGGTCATTCGAACGACATGAGTAGGTCTTCGAACAAGAATTTCGAGAGCGTACTGTCCTCCAAAAATTTCATTTTTCCCAAATCATTCAACAACCAATTCACTTCAAACTCATTCTAATCCAAATTTAACAACTCTAAACCACACCCTCTAGTATTAGAACACTTTCCCCTCCATTTTTAACATCAAATCCCTAAAATTATAGTATGCATTTTGGTTAATTTTCTCAAATCATCAACAAGCCATAGTTTCACATAACCTCCATTAATAACCATTTAATCCCAAGTTTAATTTCGTGAAATCAACCTATAAAACCCAGAATTATCATACCCAGAATATGGATATTCAACTACATGCAAACCTATACTTCAAATTCAAAATTTAATCCAATTTCAGTCTCCAATTGATAGCATCATGGTTAATTCATCAAATGCTAGTAACATGAATAACATATGCTCTAAAATTCAGCACGATAAACACTTGCCATTTTGCAAACTTCTGAATCGCTGAATGAATTTGGTATGGGGATGATCCTGTCTTCGCGATCTACGCGTTGGTGTGGTTTCTGGTGGAAGAACTTGAATCCTTAGCCCAAGGCACCTATGAAGTTCTTCTTCTCCCTCTTTGGTTCTCTCTCTCTCTCTCTCTCTCTCTCTCTCTCTCTCTCTCTCTCTCTCTCACTTAGGTTTGGAAAACTATCAGATAACCTATTGCCCACATTCTTTCTCATTTTAATTTCCTATTTTTGTCCATTTTAATTCCTAAAATATTAAAAGACCAAAATATCCCTCCGGGGTGTCGGCTTGGCCTAACTTGCCCCGAAATCCAAATAAAACACACGAGTAGTGTTTTCTGACTATCTCGATCCTTCCAGACACACTGACGTACTCAAAATGGACATTTGAGTTAATTAAAAATAAATTATCCTTTTTAACCCAATAAAGTAGTACTAACATGACTCACACGTGCATCCCAACTAAGTGTATTGCAACTGCCGTATATTTCTCTCCCGGCTATAATATTATTTTCTTAATCATATATTACTTTACTCTCTAAATAATATTCAACATAATTATCATTAATAAATACTAACTCTCGTCACGCTAGTAATTATTTCATTTAAATCTAGATTAATTATAAATAAATTTTCTCCATTTAATTTAATTAGTCCTAATTCCATAATTAAAATAAAATTCCCTAAAAATACGGGGTATTACATACTTCGCCCCTAATAACGGAATTTCGTCCCGAAATTTGGAAAAGAACAGAATAAAGGTATACCTAGTAGGAACAACTCTGGATATTTATCCCGCATGTCATCCTCACACACCCAGGTAGACTCCTCTGCATCATGATGCTGCCACTTCATTCGTACTAACGGAACTATCTTTTACCTTAGTTTCCTCTCACTGCGATCTAGAATTGCAACTGGTCCTTCCTCTAGGAACTATCGGGCTATAGATCAATCTCCTCTAAGGAAATATAGGTGTGTGCCAAGTCATCCCAAAGATATCTCCTCAGCGAGGAAATATGGAACACATCATGAATCCTATGCAGGTGCTCTAGTAACCCAAGTCTGTAAGATACTGGTCTAATCCGCATAATAATAGGGAATGACTCGACATATCTTGGCATTAATTTCCCTTTCTTACCAAAACTCATTACCCCCTTCATATGAGACACTCTCAACAACACCTGATCCTCCATACTAAACTCGCTGAAGAACCTATTGGCATTGGTGTAACTCTTTTGCCTATCTTGAGAAACCCGAATGTGACTCCGTATCAACTCAATCTTAGTCGAGGTCTCCTGAATTACCTCTGGCCCAGGCATATTTTTGTCCCCCACCTCAAGCCAATATGCTGGGGAACGATAAGGTCAACCATACAAGGCCTCTAATGGATCCATGCCAATGGTAAACTGGTAGGAGTTATTATAAGCAAACTCCACTAGTGGAAGGTACTGCTCCCATCCCCCTCTAAAATTAAGGATACATATCCTCTAACATGGGATTAGTCCGCTCTGTCTTCTCGTCCATCTGCGGGTGATAGGCTGAACTGAATTGTAACTCCGTACCCATGGCTTGCTAGAAACTCTCCCAAAATCTGGACGTAAAAATCTTGTCCCGATCGGACACAATATTAAGGGGCACCCCGTGGAGTCTCATAATCTCGACAATGAAGATCTGAACATACTGCCTCATAGTATAATCGGTCCGGACTAGAAGAAAATGAGCTACCTTGGTCAGCCAATCCACAATAACCCATATGGAATCGTGACTCCTATGTGATATAGGCAGCCCTGTGATGAAATCCATGGCAATGCTCTCACATTTCCACATAGGGACTTATAATGGCTGTAGTAATCCTCCTAGTATCTTATGGTCTGTCTTCACCAGCTGACAAGTGTTACACTTCGACATAAACTCGACGATGTCCTTGTTCATGCCACTCCCCCAATATTGTCACCTTATATCCTGGTACATCTTATCCCCTTCGGGATGTACCACAAACTGTGAAACATGTGACTCAGCCATCACTGCATGTCGTAGTTCCTCCCCCTCTAGAACTACTAGCCTTCCATTAAAGCATAAACCCCCATCTGAGCTCACGGAGAAGGACTCTACTCCCTCGGCTAGAAAATGGATAATCCGATCCGGACAGAAGGAATCCGCTGCCTGAGCCTGTATTACCCTGGTAACTATCTTTGGTGTAGTCATCATCACTGACATGAATGAGAGGGCAATTACATCCTGATGCCTGAGTTCTTTCCATTTTTCTTTCCACACCTCGGCCACCCCACCTGCTGTCCTACGGCTCAATGCTTCTGCTACCACATTATCCTTCCCCGGGTGGTAATGGATGTCAAACTGGTAGTCCTTCAAAAATTTAAGCCACCTCCACTAGCGCATATTAGCTCACGCTGCGTGAACAGATACTGTAGTGACATGTGATCCGTGAACATGCAAAACTTTTCCCCCAAGAGATCGTGTCTCCATATTCGCAATGCAAAAATGACTATCGCTAACTCCAAGTCGTGGGTGGGGTAACTCCTCTCGTGAGGCTTAAGATTACGAGAAGCATAAGCAATCGCATTTTCCTTCTGCTGAAGCACACCCCCAAGTCCTAGTAAGGACGCATCAGTGTAAACCAAGTATTCAATCCATGGTCTGGGTAGGGCTAAAACTGGTGGTAAAGTCAGCTTGTCATTCAGATCGTCAAAAGCCAACTGTCAAGCATCATCCCATATAAATGGCACCCCCTTGCGAGTCAAGTTTGTCAACGGACCCACTATCTTTGAGAATATCCTAATAAACTGCATGTAGTATCCTGCCAGCCCCAGGAAACTATATTTCTCAGTTGGCATCATGGGTTGTCCCCACTCCTTCATCGCTGACACCTTCCATGGATCTACCGATATCCCTTCTACAAAAATGATGCGCCCCAAGAACTGAACCTCTCATATCCAGAACCCACTTTTCTCATATTTTATATATAGATCGTGTTCACGTAGAGTCTATAAAACCATCCTCAGATGATCGACATGCTCCTCTTTAGTCTGGGAATAAATCAGAAGGTCATCAATGAAGAAAATGACAAACTAATCTAAGAACTCTCAGAATACCCTATTCATCAAGTCCATGAAGACTATTGGTGCGTTGGTTAGCCCAAATGGCATAACCCTGAACTCGTAAGATCCATACCTCGTTAGAAAAGCAGTCTTAGAGACATCGTGCTCCCTAATACGTAACTGATGGTACCCCGACCTCAAGTCTATCTTCAAAAAATAATAAGCTCCCCTCAACTGGTCGAATAGGCCATTGATTCGGGGTAACAGATATTTATTCCGTATTATGACCTTATTCAAATGTCGGTAATTAACACATAACCATAACGACGTATCTCTCTTCTTCACGAATAACACGGGAGAACCCTAAGGAGAGGTACTCCTACGGATAAAATCCTGACCCAATAACTGCTCGATTTGATCTCGTAGCTCCCTCATCTCTGTCGGAGCCATACGGTAAGGTGCACAGTCTATCGGACGAGTTCCTGGCATTAAGTCTATCACAAACTCTATCTCCCTGCTAGGCGATAATCCCGATATGTCCTAAAATACATTAGTGAACTCACGAACAACCGAAATCGAATCAAGCGGTATCACCACTCCCCTAGAGGTCTCATCTTCTATATAATGTAAGTGGGACGACGAACCTCCCTCAGGACGAGGCATCTCCACCAAAAACATCTCATGACCCGTTATGGCAAACACTATACTACGGCTATAACAATCAATCATATCCCTATACGTAACTAGCCAATCCATCCCAATAATAGCGTCATACTCGTGCATATCTAAGACAAGCATATCGGCCACTAAAAGAAATCTCCCAATCTCTATGCTTACTCCCCGACATATAAAGAATATCAAAGACCCATAGCCATCGGTGAGTTTACACTAGTAACTGTGCTATCTGTCGTGTCTAATAACCCCGTGGCGCATGCAAAATTGGTGGCAATGAAACTATGGGAAGCCCCCGTGTCAAATAATATCCACCCCATAGTCCCCTGAATAGAAAACATACCCTCGACTATGGGCGGGGCCTGATGTACTGCGGCCTGATGGACGTTGTAGACAAGCCCATATTGCAACTATCCCTGTTGCACCGGGGCTACTAGAATGGCTAGAAAAGATGGTACTCGGGGTGGTGTTGGGAGGGCGACTGGAAATAGTGGTCTCTAGGTCTCCTGACGAGTGCCCAGCTGCTGCTGTGGGGCTTTACCTCTCTGAGGACAATCCTAGAAATTGTGGTAAGTGTTGCCACAAGTAAAACACCTCCCTGGGAAGTGTCCTCCCATCTTCCCCTGTTGTCCTCGGTCGTGATGATCGTTTCCACCCCTCCCCTGGACCTGCTAGCCTTGATGAAATCGTTGTTGGCCCTGCTGACCAGGATGGACTTGATGGACTTATCTAAAGCCTCCCTGCCCCTGTCTGAAATCTCCAGAATGGAATCGCTTAGCAGGGTCCCCCTAATGGAAACTCTGTTCACCCTAACAGACCTATCCCTGAGCTGTGGGTGCCCCATTAGTACTGCGACCCTACTGGATGGACTCCCCGACCCTGACAATGTAGTAGGGAAACATTAACCACATCAGAATAAGTGACCAATGAAAGATTCCCTAATAGAAACTTGCGAATCGTCCAAGTCAATCCACCCATAAACCTCTGGATTTTCTTCTCCTCCGTCGATATCTCATCTGGCACTAGATTCAGGAGGTTAGTAAACTTTGCCTCATACTTATCAACTGTCCTCCTTTTCTGTTTGAGGTTCAATAGCTTCCGCCTCATCTCGGTCTGCACGGCAAAAGGGAAGTACTTGAGATCAAACCGCACCTAAAACTCTCGAATAGTCAAGTTGTCTCTCTCCTCCACAGTGGTAGTGGACTCCCACCACTGTAACGCTGCCCCCACCAACTTAAAGGTGGCTAAAATCTTCTTCTGTACCTCCATGCACTCATACATCCTCAGGTGTCTTTGTATATCCTTCCTCTATTAGCTCCCCTTCACCACATCTTAACTTCCCGTGAAGTCTAGAGGATGGGCCTTCTTAAAGGCATCTCTGTCGCACTCCCAAGCAAAAGGGAAAGCATGAACTGGTGCTGTAGCCACTTCTGGTGCCTGTGGAGGGGCCTTCTGTACCACGTCTAATGCTGCATTCAGTGCCTGAGCTATAATAATGGTAATTTCTGAAGCATTCATCGTACCCTGGGTCGGAGCTGGCTGAGGCTTGGGCTGGGCATCCCTATTGGCTCGTTGTGCACGTCCGTGAGGCATCTAAAATAAGAGATAAGCTTTATAAGTCCATATTAATTATCTCAAATATCTGAAGGCGTAGAATGCACAATTAATGAATACAATAGTCCTAAATATAGGGCACTGTATCAAAGAAAGCTATGTGGAAAGCATAATAAGACGCACAGATCCTAAGGACTCTAGAGCCTGATGCTTTGATACCACCTCTGACACCCTGCCTAATTAAATACCGGGTGATCAGTCCTTTATAAAATTAAATCAGAATATCCGGTTGGTTCAGATTATGCATCACTGTCGAAAACTTTATTATCAAATACTAACCACCTAATATTTAAAAAGGTTGATGTCAAAATTTTATCTTTTAATTAATATAAAAATAGATTAATGAAATAATTAAACATTCACCATTCACACCAATCTCATATGATAAGAAATAACTGCAATAATAAATAAAGCTGGAGAAAACACTTCCACTGTAAGTTCCAAATACAATGATCCATTATAAATAATCTCAACAACTGAATAAAGTAAATAACTAAATCCAAAAATCTCTAAACATCTTAATAGGAAAGAGGCAACATGCCCAAACTGATGAAATAACTCAGAAGTAAGGAATGATAGACATAGAGGTGTCTACTACCAAGGTCTTGTAACTTCTACAGTAGCTACAACTCATCGAGTGAATGGATCTCCTATCCTTGGTGTCCCTGTGACTGGGCACCTAAAAATAATTTGGCAAGAAAATAGATTTGCAGAAGACGAGTTAGAGGCCGAGTTAAAAACAATTTAAAAAACATCAAGTGATTAAAATGAGTTTATAACACATATATTAATCATGTTAGGTTATCATACTCACTTGAGATGCTCACCTCTCGTCTAATGTGCACGCCTAACATTCCATCAAACCCTGCTAGTTTCTATTCCCATGCTAACTAGGTCCTTCCTGTCTAATATATAATCATAGTCCAATATTTATCCCATGTATTTCCCTTGCAGTATACATAATACCTATAATTAATTTCTCTTTAATATGGATAAGCACCCTTTCAATTTAATATATGTAAAGTGCTCATTAACTTAGTTCGTTTCATATTCCATTATTATATATGTTGTAAGGACATTTTTGTCCATCATCAATTTGTATGTCATACGCCGTTACACCGTTGAAGAAATTTCAAGCAAAATGAGGGTTTTAAAAGTTTTTTAATTTTTCTGGGAAGCCGGACCGGTCCGCCTCTATACCGGACCGATCCGCCACCGGACTAGTTCGCCCCTCAACCGGATCGGTCCGCCCCTCAACCGGACCGGTCCGCCTGCTGAAAGCCAGTATACCCCGGACCGATTGCGAACCGAAGATGCCAAATATAAAAGAACCGGTCCGCCTCAGACCCGGACCGGTCCGCTTGGGATAAATTCGGCCAGATTTGTTCGAGATTTTTTAGGCTCAAAGTTTTCTTATTTAAGCCAACTTCGGGGAGTTGTTTTCTAAGTCTTTTCAAGACGATTTTCAGAATCCTAAATACTCTAAGTCTTCACCTTTTTTGAGTCCCAAGACTCTTTTTGATTCACACACAAAAATTCCAATTACTTTTGTGAATTTTTTGGAACCCTAGAACATAAGTTTTGCTATTGTTCAACCTTTGTGGGGAGATATTTGCAACCGAGGGCTGCGTGTCATTGCTAAGGGAGTCTCTACAAAGTGTTATGGCTGCGTGTCATTGAGGAGAGCTGCGGTTCTTCCTTCATTGTTTGGGCTGTGAGTCCTTGGGGGGTGCTGCGTGTATTCTCTTGCTGAGTTCAAGACTGCGTGTCTTTGTGGGTTGGCTGCGCATTGCTCCATTGCAGATTTCTCTATGTAATTGTAAGTTGCGACTTGTATATTCATAGGGAAATAAAGGTTTTACCCGAAAGGGTTTTTTTTTCTGAAATCTGTGTCTCAGCATATTTTTGTGTCACATGCTTTATTTATTTATGGGTTGATACACGCACTTTAGATGCATGATTAGGGGCTGAAATTAAATAAGTGTGCTATATTAGAAAGTTGGGAAGTTAATCAATTATCACACAGTCATACGACTTCTCAAATTGGTATTAGAGCGGGTTACGCTAATTTATTGCGTGATCCTGATTTTTCGAGGATTTACTTTCTGATACAATTTTTCTACTCACGTTTTCAAATTGGTATCAGAGCAGGTTACGCTAATTTATCGCGTATTCCTATTTTCCGCAAAATTGTGTGATATTAATTTTTTTTAAATCAGTTTTGTGAAAAATCGCAATTTTTCCAATGGAATGCCCATTTAATGAGGGGCATATTTTTGAAAAAGTTCATGACCATGCTGAAAATTTAAAAAGTTTGAATTTGAAACTTTGCAAAAGAATTAAAGTTTTGGAAAAAGAAAATTCTCTCTTTAAAAGTAAGATTGAATATTTGCAAGCGTTTCAAACTCAAAGTGATATTTGTCGTGAGCACTTTGGTAATTTGTGTACTAATTTTGATTCTTTAAAAATTGCCAAAAAGAAGAGTGATGAGAGAGTCCTAGTTTTAGAGAAGGAATTAGAGGACTTAAAAAATTCTAGGGTTCCCGTTTGTGCCGTCGAGGATAAAAAATTAATCGATGATTTTGCGGCACGTGAAAAGACTCTTAGGGATAAGTTTGTTTTAATTGAGGGTAAGCGCAATAAACTGCTAAGTTTAATTAATAATTTGAAAAAGAAATCCCTTAATTTGTAAGAGTCTAATTCTTTGCTTGAGTCAAAAATTTTGAAGTTAAAAAATGATTTGACAGACTCAAGTAGGTTTGATAGTGATGGTAATGGCTCATCTTGTTCTCATGCTTCTAGTGCTAAAGCCAAAACCATTATTTGTTTTAGAGGGTCAACTAATTCCAAGGACGTTAGAAAAGATCACACTTTAGGTGTCATCCCACACGTTTACACATGTTCATATTGTGGTAGGAATGGCCACCTTAGGCGTTTTTGTTTTGATCTCAGAAAAAGTCCTAAAAAGTTTATGTCTAGTGTTCCCGTGGTTCTTGAAGCCCCCACATGACGTTTCACATCTATTTGGGTTAGGAAATCACTTTTAGAGGCACTAGATTTTAGACAAGTTAATTCCTGTTTGCTTGCACATGATTCTTCTCTTGCCATATCATATAGATGATTGTGTTTGCATGTTTGTCATACGCTAGTTATGCTTTTTGATATATTTTTGCTAGCGTTGTGACATGTACTTTTTGTAAATATTTTTTTTGAAATTTTTTGAAAAATACAAAAAGATTTTTTTTGTTGCACCGTTTATGGATGGACACTTAGGATGACCGAGTCACAACATTATTCCATTATTTTCATGTGACTATTTGATAGTGTTTTGAGATAATAGGTCAATTCATCCATGTGCTTTATAATGTTTGGAGTCATTAAGATGTAATTAAGTGTTACTTCCTACATTTTTGACTCATGTTTCCTTTATTGCACATATGCACAAATTTGTTTGATTATTGTGCTTGTCTTATCACATGTTGGTTGGGTGTTTTCACTTCATACCTGTCTTTAAAACGAACCAAGCGCGATAATTTTTATAAGGAAATTGTGCATATAAGAACCGTTTTGTGAGTTTGTGTGATTTGTTTGAAAACGGGGAAGGGATGCGAAAGGTTCATTTTGCCTTTGCGAATACTAAGCCACCGTTAAATTGGACCTAAAAAATGGAGAAATTTTATTATCCGAGGTCCAAAGAGGTTAAAAGAGCCCGAAAAAATTGAAAGGCAATAAAAAGATATTCATGGCAAAAAGGGGCCATTTAGGTTTTTTGCACCAATTCTCCAAAGTTTGAGAATTCAGATTACCTCTAAAAGAAAATATATATGAGGGAGTTTGGTTGGAGAATTTAAAACGGGTTTGCACGTCCTTGAAATGCTTGAAAATGAGCTACATAGTTTTGGACGTTATTGGTATGGAAATCATTTTGACTTTGATTTGTTGATTTGCATAAGACGATGTCATTTAAATTCAACAAATTTTTTTTTCACCTAAGGATACTTTTGATGTTCATTCGTTAGGATTACACATATGCATCGTGCACATATGATTGATTGAGTTGATTTACCTATCGAATGTGTTCACACCCATTCATTCCATTTCCATGACTTGGTTATTTGAGTCTAAATCCATGGTGTGATTTTTGTATCATATTTGTTCAAATTGGTATCTTATTTTTTTTATACGAAGAATTTGAAAAAAAAAATTCAAAAATTGTTTGTGAAGATTTGTTTGAGCATATCCTTGCAAGAGCACGTTTACCATATTATTTGATGCCCTGTTTTGTATACTGTGACACCCCGATTTTGCTTATTTGATTCATTCTTCTCATTTGTCTATTTGGGGACATCATAAAAAGGGGGAGAAAGAATTATCATATTATGGGGGAGAGTTTGAATTTTGGGGGAGTTTTTGGAGATATAGCTTATGTTTTTATCATATATTGGTATCCATATTTATCTCATTTTTTTCAAACTCGATATGTCACGTGGTATTTGCTTTGTCTCATGTGTGTAGGTATGAAGATCAATATGTTTCACACCCTGATGAGAAAAGCTTTGAGATTTGATGATTGTTGAAGATTGAAGAACAAACGATGAAGATTTAAACATTTGTATCTTTCCATCTTTAGGGTTCATGGGAGGGTAGATTTGTATAGGTCATAAGTTGATAATTCAAATTTTTTATGTATGTACCGGCATAGACATAGGGGGAGATTTGTAAGGACATTTTTGTCCATCATCAATTTGTATGTCATACGCCGTTACACCGTTGAAGAAATTCAAGATCGCATCTACATCAACGGATCCGAATATCAAAGCATCTTCAACATCATAGCCTCTACGAGAATGAACTTGGTAAAATTTTGTTTTTACGTTCCTTAAAGTTCATATTTAGTATTGGGAAATTTTTATAAAATGTTTTTTATAAAAATAAGAAGTATACCCCGGACCGGTCCGCCTCTATACCGGACCGATCCGCCACCGGACCGGTCCGCCCCTCAACCGAACCGGTCCGCCTGCTGAAAGCCAGTATACCCCGGACAGATTGCGAACCGAAGATGCCAAATATAAAAAGAACCGGTCCGCCTCAGACCCGGACCGGTCCGCGTGGGATAAATTCGGCCAGATCTGTTCGAGATTTTTTAGGCTCAAAGTTTTCTTATTTAAGCCAACTTCGGGGAGTTTTTTTCTAAGACTTTTCAAGACGATTTTCAGAGTCCTAAATACTCTAAGTCTTCACCTTTTTTGAGTCCCAAGACTCTTTTTGATTCACACACAAAAATCCCAATTACTTTTGTGAATATTTTGGAACCCTTGAACACAAGTTTTGCTATTGTTCAACCTTTGTGGGGAGATCTTTGCAACCAAGGGCTGCGTGTCATTGCTAAGGGAGTCTTTACAAAGTGTTATGGCTGCGTGTCATTGAGGAGAGCTGCGGTTCTTCCTTCGTTGTTTGGGCTGCGAATCCTTGGAGGGTGTTGCGTGTATTCTCTTGCTGAGTTCAAGACTGTGTGTCTTTGTGGGTTGGCTGCGCGTTGATCCATTGCAGATTTCTCTATGTAATTGCAAGTTGCAACTTGTATATTCATAGTGAAATAAAGGTTTTACCCGAAAGGGGTTTTTCCCTGAAATCTGTGTCTCAGCATATTTTTGTGTCACATGCTTTATTTATTTATGGGTTGATACACGCACTTTAGATGCATGATTAGGGGCTGAAATTAAATAAGTGTGCTATATTAGAAAGTTGCGAAGTTAATCAATTATCACACAGTCATACGACTTCTCATATGCCTACTTAGTTCAGAAGGTAGATAGTATCATAAGTATATATATATACATACGATCTATTATATGTCTATAATACTGCACCCCGAGACACAACTGCGGTGCATGCATACTCTGCTACCATGTCCTAGTGCATCGCTCATTGCATAAGGACTATAGGTTCAATATCTCGCGAAACATCAAAACAAACACACGTATCGGAGGCGAACATAGTTCCAAGCCGATGGTCTACGTACATACCTATGCACCCATACGACCATCATCACTATCAATCTCACCGATAGCCCGTAACTAGGTTCTATGCTCTAGTGGTACAAATCAAAATCCCACCCGAAAGCTCCTCAAGGCATGATAGTCCGCAACACGTAACCTCCGCTTGATAGCAATCAACGTAGGTATGTCGTACACATAATATTTCAATCAATAAGTATACGCACAACTTATTATATTCATTAAATATTCACTCAATCTAAGTTCTCGAATTTATATGTAGTTTATTCGTCCCTACTACCCATAATACTTTAACTAAACGATTTACCTCTCTATCGTATATACTCTTTAAGTTTCTCTCATTCCAACCCGTTCCCTTCGTAGTTACACAATTCCTTTCACTACTAATTTATGAAAAGAGGCTACTCTATAATAGCGAAGGTCTTATTTTCTTTCTTAAGGGAACCTGGAAGGGTGTTATAACTCATTTGGGCAAAAAATTGAGTTCTGAAATCTCATTAGAATGTGGGGATTCTCGTTTGAACGAGTTTCTCAATTCAAATGAACTATAACATCTCGTTAGTATTCTCATTGGAAATTCTCGTTAGAAGTCTTGTTCGAACGAGGTCGTTCGAACGACCTGGGCAGGTCTTCGAACGAGAATTCCGAGAGCTTCATGTTCTCGAAAAAAATAATTTTTCCCAAATCATTCGACAACCAATTCAATTCAAACTCGTCCTAATCCAAATTTAACAACTCTAAACCATATCCCCTAGTATTAGAACACTTTACCATCCATTTTTAACATCAAATTCCAAAAATTATAGCATGCATTTTGGTTAATTTTCTCAAATCATCAACAAGCCCTAGTTTCATGTAAACTCCATTAATAACCATTTAATCCCAGATTTAATTTTGTGAAATCAACCTATAAAACCCAGAGTTATCATACCCAGAACATGGATATTCAACTACATGCAAACCTATGCTCCCAATTCAAAATGAAATCCAATTTCAGTCTTAAATTCATAACATCATGATTAATTCATCAATTGCTAGTAACATGAATCACTTATGCTCTAAAGTTCAGCAAGATATACACTTGCCTTTTTTCTAACTTCTGAATCACTGAATGAATTTGGTATGGGGATGATCCTCTCTTCACGATCTACACGTTGGTGTGGTTTCCGGTAGAAGAACTTGAATCCTTAGCCCAAAGCACCTATGGAGTTCTTCTTCTCCCTCTTTGGTTCTCTCTCTCTCTCTCTCTCTCTCTCTCTCACGTAGGTTTGGAAAACTATTATAAAACCTAATGCCGACGTTCTTTCTCTTTTTAATTTCCTATTTTCGTACATTTTAATTCTCAAAAATATTAAAAGACCAAATACCCCTCATTGGTATTGGTTTGGCCTAACTTGCCCCGGAATCCAAATAAAATACCTGAGTAGTGTTTTCTGACTATCTCGAGCCTTCTGGACACACTGGTGCACTCAAAATGGCCATTCGAGTTACTTACAAAATAAATTATCCTTTTTAACCTAATAAAGTAATACTGACACGACTCACACGCGCGTCCAAACTAAGTGTATTGCAACTGTTGTATATTTCCCTCCCAGCTGTAATATTATTTTCTTAATCATATATTACTTTACTCGCTAAGTAATATTCAACATAATTATCAACAATAAACACTAACTCTCGTCACGCTAGTAATTATTTTATTTAAATCCGGATTAATTATAAATAAATTTTCTCTATTTAATTTAATTTAATTAATCCTAATTCCATAATTAAAATAAAAATCCCTAAAAAATATGGGGTATTACAGCGTCAAGCCTTGTGGGTGATCAAGTCATTGAGAAAAACTAAATTCTCTCTTTGTAATTTTCTGTGTCGTAGTGATTGTTTGGCCTGGCCGTCCGCGGTTTTTTCCCTTAGTGATTTCCTCCTACATCGGCATGTCTTGTGTTTGATTTATTTACTTTGTTTGCTTAATCACATAGATGAATGTTATAAGGTTAATAAGATAAAACTGGTAAATCAAATTATTTTCACAAGATAAGTTTATGGGTGCTAAAGATAAAATTTTAATAAATTTAAAAATATTTCATTTGCCTAAAGATAACTGCTTAGGGGCCTTCTCAAATTTATTTCACAGTTTATCCAAAAATTAGTATAGCCAATACATTATTATGTATTACATTGTTAAGTCCTTCATAGATAAGAACCCTATGTTCATATTCTAACAATTTCCAACTCAGATGTAGTTCAATTCTCGAACAAAATGGAGGGATTTTGTTAAATTTATTAACATAAATATCACACACACACACACACACACACACACACACTTAAACACACACACACACACACACACACACACACACATACACACACACACACACACACACACATGCAATGAAACCCACATACATAAACAAATGGAGAGGGAGATGTACATGTGTTGAGAGAGATAGAGATGGACGAAAATGGAGTGGTTTCACCAGAAATGGAGAGGGAGAGACTAGTTTCACAAAAAATGGGGAGAGAGAGACAGTAAGGGTTTCATAGTGAAATGGAGTAAGGACAATCTGGTTTAATTTATACCCAAAAAGTGATCACGATTCATAACCGTGACCCCCTCGATGAACAATTTATGACTTGAACTTGGTCATGAATTGAAGCTCGATAAATGGTCACGATTTTGGACCACGACCAAGTTAATGTGACCATTTTAAATAAGTATTGGTGGTCACGGTTCTGAACTGTGACCATGGTTCACTGATATTAATCAAGGGTGGGTCACAGTTTTGGACCGTGACTACCACTATGACCCTAATGGAAGAAAGTTTGGTGCTAAAAGGGGTTATGGTTGTATTAGAGTTTTGGATCGTGGCCCATGTGGTCACGGCTCTTGATCGTGACCATCACTTGGTTGTGGACACCCTAAACCCTGATCATGCCATTGGTCATGGTCATGACCACCTGGTGATCGCTCTGGATCGTGACCAGTTTACTATGACCATTTGTCAGTTTTAGTGTAGTGTAAGATGGATTTTTTGCACACATGTGACCAATCACTATTGTGCAATTATCTCTAGTTTCATCTTAGTTAGGCCTTATTCATTCATAATAGGAATTTCATTGAGTAACGGATTCAAGGGAAACACTCCACTTATTGTGACACCATATAAGGGCTTTTACTTTCTTATAGTTTTACATCAAATCATAATCATGCATTCTATGACAATAATGTTTGATACGTAAAAAAATGCACAACTTGATGTTCCGAAAGTAAATAATTTTGAACATGATTTTATTTCCTCAAATTTAATTGATTATATAATTATATTATTTTTAATGAACTTTGATGTAGTCCATACATACACCGAGTTTACTAGATGCATTGAATTTTGTGTATTCACATGGTGTTTCACACATGTGTATGCAATGTCGCGTAAAATTGTTTACATTTGACGATGAATTTTGGTTACACTTGGCAATGAATTCTATTGTGCCGAGATTTTTTCTACCATATACCCGTCCACTTTTAGTAGCGTATAATAGGTTTTAATATATATTAGTGTTGACACATATTCCTCATGTATTCATTTAGATTTTGTGTTGCTCAGCCTAACGAGTCAACTCAAAACCCCCCTAAGGACTTTGGATTTTGTTTTGTAGTCAACTTTGAGCGAAAAAGATGCGAACCATATGTTTTTTAAGGTAGCTTAATTTCTAAATGTGTTCTCTTTTATGGCCAGTCAACATTCTATACTTACTTGCTTGATCTCGCGGTGATACATAAATTGGACTAAAAGTGGCCCACTTGAACTAATGTAACTCGGTATAAGTTTGGTAAAATGATATAAGGTCGAGCCTAGGTATGATGAGTTCCAAATTATCTCTTGAATCATTTTCAAATAATGTGGTTTAGGAATAAGTGTTGTACATTCTAGGGCAAGTACTTAATATATGTTAGATTAATTATTGAATGAATTGGGGATATGTATGGTATTCATAATAATACTCGTGTATAAATGGAAGAAATTGCCTTAAATGTTGGCATCCTTGTAGTTACAAAAGCCCAAAATACCCACTCTAAGGCGATGTTTATTTTTACCTCTTAGCCATTCATACTTAACATGTACTAAATAATGTTTGTTTAAAAAAAAAGAGGCTAATGATTATAATTGACACGAAAGGATGAAGAGGTAAAATTAAATCTGAATCTGAATACTATATCTGAATCTCATTAAATACATCTATTCAGAGGTATATTCAGATATAAAAATAAATTTACTTTTCAGATTTAAATTTCAGATTGAGACTTGAGACAAAAAAAAAAAACACCACTTAAGTTTGTATTGGGCTAGCCATAGGGGTGGACATGGGTAAGTTTGGTTCAATTCCATACCAAAACCTAAACCATAATCTATGTACTTTGGTTTCATATTATTGGAACCATACCCAAACCAATTATGTTATAGAACCACATCAAATCAAACCAACCGTAGTTCTGTTCGATTTTCGATTTGATTTTTATTTAGGTTGTTTCGGATTTATTTACGGTTCTATTTATTTAAAAAAACTAAAATTGCAAAATATTAAGCCAACATATCACAAAATTTTAAGACTTGTATATCTAAGTTAACTCCAAAAATAGTATGTGTTTACTAATGATTAAATGTCACTACTTCCAAGTTTAAAGTTAACACATAATTATTCCCAATAAATTTAAACACATAATCTCAGATTTAAACACACAAATCACAAATACATTAAAATCGACACAAAATTTTAAATTTAAACACATAAATCTTAGATTTAAACACATAAAGTACTCTAAAATCAATGGATAGTTTCGGATTTATGTACAATAATCTGAGGTTTAAACGTCGACTTATATAGTGTAGGTTTAGGTTCAGTTGGTTCCACATCGATTTGGTTCTTGATTTAGGTCGGTTTGGATTCGGAAACCAACTCAACACGATTGATTTTTTAAGTTTAAAAATCAAAACTTATCCAATGCTATCAAAAAACCAAATCAAAAAGTTCAATTCGATTATTCGGATTGACAAGTTCCATTATCATGACTAACCCGAATTGTCACCCGTATTATCCACCCCTAATTAGCAAGATAAAAACGGGCACCTCTGCACTACTCCTTCATGTCCTTTACTAACGAACAAAGCTCACATGTTCTGAAGCATGAATCCCAGCTGTACCCAATGTATGCAAAGTACCGAATGAAAGGTAAATAAAATATAATTAAAAGAAATAATACGTTAAGAGATTCATTTCCATGAGGGAGAGACCCTCCATCCAGTGAACACTGAAAAACCATAACCCGAAAAGCAGAAAGAAGTAAGAATATGAATAAATATATTAAAACAGATACATAAATGTACATTAAATGTCTTTCAATTCATTAACACAATCAAAAGCCCCAAACTATGTATCCACACACTGCCACAATTGAACACAACGGCTTCTAAAGTAATATGCTGCATGCAATGGATTCTTGAAACCAGTCTCCCAAAGTGTTAAAGATGAAAAAGAAAAAGCAACACAAGATATATGCTCGTCTTACTTTTGGTGTTGGACTGTACAATAAAATTTTAGGCATATTCCATAGCAATGTACACACAAGGAAAAAAAATATGTATACTCCTAGGGTCGTGACGAGGTTAGCTAGCATCTGTCCACTTTAGTGATCTTTAATCTCTTCACATTACTCAAGAACATCCTGCATATATAGAAAAAGAAAAATATAGTGAGATAAGAATTGAATGAGTAAACAATGGAAGCTTATTATGGGCGTTAGTGTTAAGCTTACTCCCAAGGAACATCTCCAACCATCATCCAGTCCCCTTCTTTGTCCTCATAAGTTAAGACATAATAGCTGTGAGAATGAACTGGATCCACATCTGGCCCTGCTTTCAGAAAATAAAGAAAAAGAAAAAAGTAATATGTAAGTGATGATCATTATATAAAACTAGAAAGTTAAGGAATAAATGAATTGAACAACCCTTTTGTTTTAAATTTTCATGATCGGTCTCTATCTGTTTGGTTGGTAATTTGGAGACTTACATAGAATGGTTGTCCTGAACATATGGCTAAGGGTTTTGATCAAGCCATCGTAATCTTTGTGGGTGAGAAGATCCAATTTTCTACCAATGGGTACCCCTTCTAAGTACACCTTGACAAACAAGGCAGCACCATGACGGCGGTTACCTCCATTCCCAGCTGCTAGTCTGCTCCTGCAGATTGGTGGCCAATCGCACCTTCTGTGTGTGTGAGAGAGGGGAATTTAGTTGATAAAACTGTGATGTTATAGACACACACACACACATATATATATATAAGTTGATTGGCGTACGTACCTTGGGGCAGAAGTTGAAGAGGAAGAGAAGTGAGTTTGGGAGAGAGAGGGTGGACTGATGCTGAGACTAAGGCTGAGATCGGTGCTTAAATCCTTTGCTTTATTTAAAAGATGTAGAGAAGAAGAGGCAGCAGCAGAAGAGAAAGAGGATTGATCAGTGTTGTTGCTGTGTATTGATGAACCTCCGCCACCATCACCTCCATCGTATGAGGCGGCTGATTCGCTTGCTCTACCCATGATCAGATGCTTCTATTTTTTTGGGCTTTGATATTTTGTTACCTTGTTCTACAATAGACACGAGAATGATGGAACAAGAGTGAAAAAGCCGCCACCTTAAAGCCTTCCAAGACACACATTATATACCCATCCTTATATAATATGAGAGCGAAGTCCGATCTGCAAGCGACTCGTCGGTTTGGTTGGTCGTCAAAGTGCCCGACATGTACACGTGGCATTGCCACGGGACTTGCCATTTTCTTTTCCCTTTTCCTTTTTCTTTCACGTGACTTATGGTTACATTAATTTACATGACACAACTATTAACTCGCCCTTTAACACTTTTGGGATGAATTAAATTTGGTTCACAGTTTTATTTTAAGCACTATTAAAATAATTCTTGTCCAATAAAAATTACAAATCGTGAATATAAATTAGTTAAAGTATGTTTAAAGCTGACACAAATACCAAGTTGTATGATATCAAAAATTAACTTGGGCCTATTTTTGCTAATTTTATTTTAAAAACTAAAATCATGTAATTTTTAATTTGAAAGAATGAGTTGCAGAATAGCACTTACTCCATCTCCAAAGATTTTTTCTAGTTTTCATTTTTTATTCCCATTTTGAGAAATCTTCTCGCTTCCAATCCTACGATATTTCTTGTTTTGTTACTAGTATTCGCTCCCTCAAACTTTCAATCAACACTTGTAATTTATAAGATCAAAATATCCTAAATTAAACCTCACTTAAAAATAAAAATAAAAATAAAAAATGCCTCTTTTTTTAAATATATATTGTCAATTTACACTAAATACGTCTTTTTATACAAGATATATTAACTTTTTAAAAATACAACGTATATTATGAAAAAATTAATAAACCCTCACTCCTCACACATAAAAAATAATAGGTTATATTGACAAAATCCAAATTTAATAATACGCTAGTTGACTAAATCACAATTTTTATAAATAGTTAGACATCGCATCAAATTCATGTAAATCAACACATATTTCATGCAAATAGACACTTATTTAATGCAAATCAACTACTATAGAAGCACATTTCATGGAAAACTACATATAGTAAATGCATATCAACCATTTTTCTCACGCAAATCATCAGATTTTTTCATGAAATTAGTGTAATGTTTAAATATTTCCAAAATTAGGTGTTTTGTGGTGGTTGTTTACATTTTAATAATAAGTGTAAACTTATTAACATTAATAATTGCTATTAAATCAACCTAATAAATTCTTTTCTCAACTATTTACGATTGGTTATATTACTTATATTTTTTTCATTCCTTTTTACGAAGTAACAAGTATCTAGCGTAGCGAGACGCGCGGGCGGTTTAAATAAAGGAAACAAAAAAAAACATGAATAAAAAATTCAACATAAATAAAAAGCAATGGAGGAAAAATAATTGTTTGATATAAAAAGACAGATGAATACAAAAGGTAGAGAAAAAAAGATGAATGAAGAGAGATATAAATGAGAATAATAATATTGGAGAGAGATAATTGGAGGGGGAGAAAAAGATATATGTAAATGAACGGAGATGGATTAATGATAATAATACAAAAGGAGGTTTCAAATGTTGATACGTGACACAATGAGAGATTCAAAAAGTACTCGATTTTACTATAGTGTATATATATAGATTTAATCTTATTTACTACAATATCATCATTCAAAGCATGACCTATGATGTTTTCCCTAACATTAACTCCCAAATAATTATCAGCGCAAACAAAATTCCTTTCCCTAATAAGGACACTTGCTAGCCTGTGTTTGATGGATTCATAATATCTAAGGAGACCATTTATTGAATATTTTCACTTATAATTTTATCTATTCTAGATTGCTATACATCCATCTTAACATATATATCACCACTATGATTATATTTGTTGACATATTATTCATGTTTCCCTAACTCTCTGCTTCATATAACATGACTGGTTAAATAATAGTCCTATAAAACTTTCCTTTCAAGTTCGGATGTATACATTTATCACATAATATGTTAATAGTACCTTCCCCACTTGACCTAACCTACTTTAGTTTAATGGATAACATCACCACTAGTATCATATTCTCTATGCATAATCAAGTCTAAATAATGAAAATGATCACTTCACAAATCTCTTTACCCTCAAGTTTAATGCAAGATTCACAACATTTGGATTTATGCTCCTGCTATTACTAAAACTACGCAACCTATACTCCGATTAAATATACTCATTCTAAACCCTCTGTAAAATATAAATAAAACTATGTGTGATAAAGATTCTAATAAATTCGCAAATTTCAATTACACACTTATTTAATTAGAGTCAATTTTTTAATCAAATTAATTTAGCCCTTAAATAAACATCTATGTGTGTGCGAGTGTCAAACCAACATAAACACAAATATGTTAGCTCACAGATTTCAGGAAAAAATTCCCTCAGGGCAAAACCTTTTATTTCGCTATAATTCACTACACCAAATCTGCCGAATTGTCATGGTCATTGACCTTCAACATAAACAAGTTGAAATTGTCAAGGTCAATGACCGTGACAATTTTGAGCGAGACAACTTTTTTTGTCATGGTCATTGATCGTGACAAGATCGTTATAATTGTCACGGTCATTGACGGTGACAGTTTATCACGATTATAAACCGTGACAAGCCCGTGACCTTCTTTAAAAAATTATCACGGTCATTGACCGTGATAATTCTGGGCAGAATTAAAAAAAAATCTGCTGGGCAGTATGGCCACTATCACTGCCCAGCAGTATATTTGTACTTGTTATAGCAATGTTGTATCTTTTCAAACATAATATATCCAAATAAATTAGAGATAATGCAAATATACATTCAAAATAAAAATAATATGCATCACGATATAATCCAAATATAATTCAAATGTATCAACTAAAAAACAATTCAAATGTACCAACTAAAAAATAATACAATTCAATTCAAATAATGTCACTACATGTCTTGGGTAAGGTTAAATCCGAGGAGGTGAGTAGGCCACACGATATAGGAATTGACACACCCACTGATATACATCGTGCCGCATTGTTCGCGCAACCACAACGGGAAGTTCTCCTTCCCGAGTATCACATGCGTGACGAGCACCCTGGACTCGATGTCTTGAAGCTCACGTCCATGAACTAGTCCACCCTGGACGATATTCGGGTCCCCCAACCCCCGCTATATCCGTTGGCCATCAAATATTTCCAGTATAAACACGCTCGACCAACCAAGCGTCGACATCGGTTGGTCGAAGGGAGCCAAATAGGGAAGTGGATCATCAAAGTTCGCACGTGTCGGCGATGAAGCAGCGAGGTCCACATCCTCTTCATCCCGCACCTCGTCCTCCCGCACCCCTCCCCCACCTTCTCCTTCCCTTTCCCCTTGCGTTTTTCGCCGCCCAACGAACTCTTTATGAATGAGAACATATTTTTGGACCATCGCCTCCAAACGGGAAAGCTTCGCGTCATGCGAGTCCACCGTTCGAGCCAACCCGGTGTCGCTCGTCTCCAATCCAATGATCCTAGATTTGGACACCTGCGAGCTCACCCCCTTGTCCTCCTCTTGCGATCAGAGCCAAGCACTTGACTGAGTGCGTCTTTGGACAAAGATGTCTTGTCGGCATTAACCTGCTACTCATGCACTTCTTTAAGTAAACGTCGGATTACTTACAATCGTGGCCACGACGCTCAGGGACACCTCTTTGTCCTTCCTCTTCTTCGTTCGAATACCCACATAAGTATCGAGCCTATGTGGCCTACCCTCAGGGCCACTCCATGTCCCCTGAAATAAAATAAAGTAAAATTAGTATCGGCCCCCAAAGTAAAATAATGCAGAATAATATATTTCTATAGTTATAGAAAAATTAAATCTTACCATCATCACATACTCCACCTCGGCGTAAGACGTCCGGACGGAGTAGTGCACGTCTGTCTTTTTTGCCCGGTTTTCCCTCCCTGATTGGCGAGATGTTAATTGTCGCTCCCCGATTTCATTGTCAACGAACTTTTGCCATTGTGCCAATGAGATCGGATCCTTCGACGGGATGGATTCACGCCTTTGGATAATGGACTCTCGTGTCTTCCTAAAGTACCGGGTCAGCATATTTTTCTTCCACGTCTTGTGTTGCTCCCTCAACTGCTCCAAGACGGAATCGCGTAGCTTTGGATCCAGGCTGAATTGTTCCTGTCCAACAAATAAAATGTTAGTTGCAAATAAATATAAATATAAATATAAAATGAAATCGAAATTGAAATATTAATATTCATATAAATATAAATATAAATATAAATATAAATACATTACCTGTAGTGCCACCCAAACAGCTAACTTGAGATCATATGGCACCTCCTTCCAACTAATGTACCACGGGCCGATGATCTTCTTTACCATCTCGAGGGATCTCGCTAATAGCCCCGACTTGTTCTCAATGGCCATCCCCAATTTTCCATATTTGGGGGGCTTAGGGGTCGAGGATCCCTCCTCACCTTCGCTACCACCGAGCTCAGACGACATCATCATAACAAGCATCATCATCCTCGCCTTAATACCTGAAGGAGACATTTGCTGTAAAAAAATGTTATTAGTACATATAAAAATCAATTAAAAGAAGACATGCAAATAAACTAACAATTAAAGTATACAATTATTAATTTATTAATTTATAATGAGGGGCAATCATATATTAATTTACTAAAAAATCAATAACCAATCAATTCGTTTACAAGGGACATTACGCACAAACATGCACACTACACACACATATACATACACACACACCTGCGCACATTCACACACACATACACACGCAACCCCCCACCCCTACCCTACCTCCCCCCACCTCCCCCCCCCCCCCCCCATCTCCTCCTGAGGGTGAGTTCAAGTATGTTTCATTTAATTTCAAGTAATTTTCAAAAAAAAATTGAAAAATCCCACCCCCATATTGACAATAATCCAGCGGTCATGCCACTTTTAAAACTAACCAACCCAACATCGATCCATTATAATCTCGTACTCCTTCTAATTCATCTACTCAATTAATTCATTTCATCAATTAAACTAACAATTAAAGTATAACAATTATTAATTTACTAATTTACAATGAGGGGAAATCCTACTTTCATATGAAATTGGCAGTCATTATTAATTTACTTTCATATAAAACTATACAATTAAAGTTACAATTAAAGCTATACAATTTATTAATTAAAGCTATACAATTGTTGAGATTGCCCCACCACACAACACCACACCACACCCCTACCCCCACCCCCACCACACACATCTCAATTCTGAATTACAAAACAACAGTATCTAGATCATAATATGTATAAGAGTAAAACATCCCCACCCCCACCCCCACCCGTACTGCCCACACACACGCACACTACACAAGAGTGATACAAAGTAATTTAAAAAAAAAAGTTAAAAAATCCCACCCCCATATGGACATTAATCCAGTGGTCATACCACTTCTAAAATTAACCAACCCAACATCGATCCACTATAATCCAACCTCAACAATAAATGTGTATCCCGTACTCCTTCTAATTCATCTACTCAATTAAATCATTTCATCAATTAAACTAACAATTAAAGTATACAATTATTAATTTACTAATTTACAATGAGGGGCAATCCTACGTTCATATGAAATGGGCACTAATTACTAATTTAGTTTCATATAAAACTATACAATTAAAGTTACAATTAAAGTTATATAATTTATTTTATTAAAGCTATACAATTAAAGTTATTTCAAATCTCAATAATTATATGTTAATGAGAGGCAATCCTACTTACATATGAAAAGGACAATACATATTTTATTAATCAATTTGTCCGTCTTAATTGTTGAGATTGCCCCACCACACACACACCACCCCCTCCCCCACCATACACACGCACACGTACACGCACACACACCACCCCATCCCCTGCCCCCCACCACACATGCACGCACACACACACACACACACACACACACCCCACCCCACCCCCACCACCCCCTGCCCCCACCACACACCCCCACCACCCCACACCACCACACACATATATACACACACATATAGAAATGAAAGCAAAAGAGAGGAAAAAAAATACCTTAGAGAGAGAGAGAGAGAGGGAGCTCGAAATCGCTTAGAGAGAGAAAGAGAGGGAAACCAAAAACGGTGGAAAAAAAAAGAAAGTGTAGGGTTTTTTTTTACCGAACAAATTATCACGGACGTGTCACGGTCATTGACCGTGACAATATTATAAGGTTTGTTACGATCATTGACCGTGAGAAGTCCGTGACAAGTGTAGTTATCACAGACTTGTCACGATCAATGACCGTGATAATACGTTGTCACGGTCAATGACCGTGATAATACGTTATCACGGTCAATGACCGTGACAAGGCTAGCCGTTCGAAGGGTGCCAATTTACTTATTTGTTGTAGTGATTTATAAATCACAATTTACATGGATTATAATAAAATCTGCAACAAGTTTACCTCAGCAAACCTACATAGAAGTGCATTCTAGAGTTAGCAATGGATTTCACGCGCAAAGATCCACACCTAGTGAACCTTAATGACCTCAGTCTTCAGGTGTAGAGACGCACTCCGCAAAGGTTGAACAATATCAAAGTATGTTCTTGGGTTCCAAAACAATTCACCTAACATTGTGTAATACCCCATATTTTTACTGATGTTAATTATAGGATTAATTGAATTAAAAATGGGAAATTATTTGATAATTAATTCGGATTTAAATACTAGCGAGACGAGAGTTAGTATTTGATTAAAATATTTATGTTGAATATTACTGAGCGAGTATAGTAATATATGATTATGAACTTATTAAAATTGTCATAAGTAGAAAATGCGACACTTTTGGAAATTAAGTTGGGATGCGCGTGTCAGTCGTGTCGGGACCAATTTAATGGATTATAAAGTAGTTTATTTTTATGTCATACTTATGGTCATTTTTAGTGTGCCAATGTGTTCGAAAGTATCGAGATAGTCAGAAAAGTCTATCCGGGGATTTAGTTTGGGTTCCGGAGCAGTTTTAGGCCAAACCGACAACTCGGGAGGGTATTTTAATCATTTTAATATTTGATGAATAGTGACCTACAAAATTTCGATTAAATATATTAGTCAACACTTAGGATCATTAGGGTTATTGGCTGCTACAAACTTGAGAGAGAAGTAGAGAGAAATGAAGGGTTTGCAAGGGTTGTTAGGGCCAAACAACCACCTTGCACCCCCACCACTGCCGGATTTGTGATCGAAAAGAGAACATCACCACCATATCACCTTATTTAAAGAATCCAAACTTCCAATTCCAGGAAAGTGATTTAACTTGTTATGATTCATCAAATATATTATCCATGGCAGTTTAGAATTGGAGACTAAACTTGAAATATTGATAATTTCATGAATTGGGAAAATTTGATCTTGAATATGGGTAGGTTTTGCATGTAGTTGAACTTATGATATGTAGATACAAAGAAAACATGATTCATGTATAGAAATTCATGAATTAATGTTGATATATTTGATGTTCTTGAAGAAAAATTGATGAACAAGGGTTTTTATGAAAAATACATGATTTGATTTAAGATAATTTTGTCCCATGCTGATTTGATGATTTTGAGATGTTAGAAATTATGTAATTACGTTGGTGTAACCTTTAATATAAATATTTGGGAGTTTGGGATATTATAATAGAGGATTTGAGGGTTATAATTTATGAAACCCGTAGGCTAAAATATGCAGAAATCGTAGGCCAATATCTGATGGATGGATCGATCAACTCAAGAATGTCGATCGATCGATCGACCCTTTCCTTCGATCGATCGACTTCCCCCGTATTTGTGATAAAATTTCCTTTTAAGGACTAACCTAACCCCTACTTTTAAGAATTATTGGTGTGGACTATTTGAATATATTGGAACTTAGAGAAGGTCAGAGGGGTGTATTTGAGGCCCGAAAAATATTAGTTTGGTTTGGGATTAAATGATAAACTTACTAGTGTCTGACGAGAGTGTTACGGTTGGAAATTATGGAAACTTGAATTTAATTTGGATATACAATAACGTAAGGTTATTGACAGTAGTAGGGGGACTTTAATTTACTGAAATAACCTTAAAGACAAGTCGAAGATTTAGTAACCTTTTGGGATAGGTTTAAGTGATCAGATTTATACGACAAAAGTTATCGCGCTAAACATTATTACGTAAAATAATCGAGATGAAACTATAATATGTATGAGACTTGTAATATAAGATAGGAGTATGCCTATGTTGATATGATGATTACTTAGGTTGTGTGATTACCTAGTATATGAATTATTATGTGTATGATATACCTATCATACTTGCTATCATGGGAGGTTGTAGGAAGAGGACAATCTTGTCTTGTGTGACTTCGGGGGGATTTAGATTTGGTACCTCAAGAACATATGACTGTGAAGACTTATTTGTGAGTTGATAAGTCAACTGACCATGAGAGCGTAGGTATGTGCGTGCCCCATGGGTATGTGAACTATGTTCGCCACTAATATGTGTGATTTTTATTGATATGGTTCCTGAGTGATTCGAAACTCGTGATCCTTATGTACGTGATGTATCGGGATTCGATAACAGATTATTCGTGCACTGCAACTTATCCTAGGGGTGACGTATGTGTATATATGTACTGAAAATGATATAAATATATACTTGTGATTATTCATTATTGCTTAATACATGAGAACGGATAAGATATTTAAATGACTTAAAGATGTGGGAACTTATATAATACATGAGATAATTGATTCAATTAAAGAGTATTTAGAATATAATTATGTCTTAATTGGGTAATACGGGTAAGCATCATAAAGAAGTTCTGTATAGACAGATTTGGTAGAGACTGATTAGGTAGTGGTATAATTAAAATTGGTTAAAAGAATGCTTTAGGCGTGCACAATAGTTGAGGGGTGAGAATCTTAAATAAGAGCACGTGACTAACATGTATATAATATTTACTGTTTAATGCAATTAAACACTTGCTGTTTTTAAAATATTTTCACCTTGGGCTTTGACCCGTTTTCTTCCAAATCTATTTTGTTTTGTAAAAATATTTTAGGTGCCCAGCCACAGGGATGCCAAGCATAGGAGTTCCATTCTCTTGACGTGTTTTAGCTGCTGTGAAAGTTACAGGATCTTGGTATTAGACGCCTTTGCATATATCTTTGCTTCCTTCGGAGTCATTCATATCTGCCAGGGCATGTTGCCCATTCTTATTCAGAGATAGCAGTTTCAGACTTTCATTTATTTCAGATGTTGGATTTATTTATTCAGACTTTTGTATTAGGATTATTTTGCATTGAGACTATATTTGGAGTGTTACTCCAGACTCTGTTATTTCTTTATATTAATTATTCCTATGAGATTGTTTATGTGAATGTTAAATGGTTGGTTATTCATTACTTAGTTGTAAGTTAATTTAATTAATAAAATTTGGCATCTCACTTTTTATATATTAGGTGGCTAGTAACTAATTAAATGTTTTCGACAGTGATGCTAAGACCGAACGAACTTGATATTATGTATTAATTTAATAAAGGAATAGCTACCCGGTATTTAATTAGGCGAGGTGTCACACATTGGGATTTTTGTGAATTGAAAAACAAGGGTTTGAAGCCCTAAATGAAGAAGCCAAAAGTGTTATGCCGATATGCAGTATTTGCATAATGAAAAACGAAAAGCCTTCTTAACGAAATACACCTCGTTTAACGTGTATTTATAAAAAACTTTAAGGCGACTGATCGATCGAACGAGATCACATATCATTTGAACGAAGACATGCGTCACTCAAACGAGCTTCGCGCAAGATGGCATGTCGTTTGAACGACATGGGCTGTCGCTCGAACGAGCCTTTCAATAAATATTTTTTTCTTTTTCTTTCCCCAGAAAATGCAGCGCCTTAAAACTTTGAAAAATAATTTTGACGAAAACTTAATAACTCCGCTCCAATGCTTAGAAATTTTTTGATGAAAAATATCCCAATATTCTAACTGACATGCTAAGGAATCAAAACAAAACCTTTAACAAATTCATCTCGCATAGGCTTAATTGTTGAAGAAACTGGATATTCGAATCTGTCTTATTGCATATGTGATCTTGAACATTCTTCGATGGTCGTAGCGGTATACCACATACTAATTGATAACAAAAATTTATCAACTTATGTCCTTATAAATCTCCCCCTATGTCTATGCCAGTACAAAATGAAAACATATGAATTATCAAAACATAAAATGCCTATACAAATCTAATACCCTCATGAACCCAAAAGTGAAAAGGTACTAAACATGTAGGTCTCAAAAACTTTTCTTCAAACTCTTCAACATCAAATCTTCAAGCTTTTCTCATCAGGGTGTGTAACATATGATCTTCCATTGTTGTACCTACACGCATGAGACAAAGCAAATACCTCATGACGCATCGAGTTTGAAATGATATAAAAATACATCAATCATCATAATCAAATCTCCCCCATAATGCAAAAACTCTCATAATTCGTTCTCCCCCTTTTTATTTAACCAAAATATACATGGAAACGAATAAAGAAATGAAGCATGGAGTTATTATGATAAATGATAATCAAACATATTTCACAAACCATTTTTTATTTTTCAATTTTTCATACAAAAATAAAAATCACACCATGAATTTACATTAAGATAACCAAATCATGAAAACGGAATGAATGGGTGTGAACATATTCAATAGGCAAATCAACGTAATCAAACATAACATATATGCACGATGTATACGTGTACTCCTATCGAATGAATCTCAAAATCATCCTTAGGTGTTCAAAAGTTTTTGAATTTAAATAACATCGACTCAATCTATCAACACATCAAAGTCAATAGTTATTCCCACACCAATAACGTCTAAAACTATGAATGCTTTTTCATGACGCTGTCACATCATGAAAACCCATATTTATTTCTTTCCATCCAAACTCCCTCATAAATAATAATCATTTATATTTTTCTTTTGAGGTGGCCCCTTTTTGGCATGTGTTTTTTTATTTTCTTTAAATTTTTTCGGGCTCTTTTAAACGGTGGCTTTCACGACGAGTTAAATTTGAACACTCGCAGCCCTTTCCCATGATTCACTTATCATATTTTATTGCAATTACATTCCTCACGGTAAACGATTTTTACATGCATTACTTCCATTGTCAAGTTTTATCGCATATGATTCGTTTTTACGACAAAATTGAGATGACAACACTCTGACCAATATGTGATAAACAAGTACAATAATCAAACAAATCCATGCAAGTGTGCATTAAAGGAACTTGTGAGTCAAACATGTAGGTAGTAACAACAAATTACATCGCAATGACTCCAAACATTATAAAGCACAAAAATAAAATGATGACGCATATCGATACAATGTCAAATCGTCACATGGATATGGAATGAAATTGTGACTCGGCCATCCTAAATATCCATTCATATACGGTGCAAAACAAAATACAAAACTCTTTTTGTCTTTTTCCAAAATTTTATCAAAATAATTTTTTTTTGATTTTTTTAAATTTATCAAAAGAAAAAAAGAAAATAACATACAAAAATACACATACTAAAAATAGGCAAAATATATCAACATGAAAATCAACCCATGCTAGCAAACAAGTCTAAACCTCAACCGTTAGGTGCGGTGAAGTTTTCCAAAGGCGATGACATCCTATGAAAAACCTCGACTAAAAACTTTACCTATTCCCTAATATGTGCAAACTCTCTCGTGTAGTCATCCGGAGAATCAAGTGTGGGTGCGTGTGGGTGAACATGCTGTGACACCCCGCCTAATTAAACACCGGGTGATCAGTCCTTTATTAAATTATAATCAAGGTGAACGGTTGGTTCATTATTAGCATCAGTGTCGTAAAACTAACTTTTTCAATTAAACACCCTAAATAATTAAGCTAAGTGTCAAAACCATTTTAGACATTACTTTCCAAATTTTATTTTAAAAACCAACATTTAAAACTTTACATAATTCATAGTTAAAGAATCACACACAACTATTCTGGAACATATAATCCAAACAATTAAACATCCAACTGATTGATTCCAACATTTAAAACTTAAAGGAAAAACATCCTCACAATAATAAATCCCAAAGTAAAACTACTGAAAGTAAATGAAATACAATCCATCACAAAACCAACTGAATAATGAAAAGGGCGACACATGCCCAACTAGATAAAGTAGAACTAGAAGTGGAATCAATAAATGAGGTCGTCTAAGCAAGAGGCCTGCAACTCCCACCTAAGCTGCAGCGCGTTCCTTCCAAAGGATCCTATGCAAGACGCCCCTGTGGCTGGGTGCCTGTAATATATACATATATATACAAGAGAGGAGAGATAACAGTAAACGGGTCAGAGCTCGATGGTAAAACAGTTTAAAAATTTAGTTTAGCAAGTATTTAAAATGTTTACTGGATAATGCAACAACATATTAGTAACGACTCTCTCTTGAGAACGTCTCACCTCTCTTCTAGTGTGCACAACTATCGCACTAATCTCCCCAACAGTTTAGCTTCTTTATTCTTAAGTTACGCGTGAGATTTCAAGATGACGATTTCCAATGTTAAGGAGTTTATTCTTATTTAACAGTACAATTATTACTTAAGCCTTATATGATAATAAAGTTCCTTAGAAATATAACATACTTTTCAAATACTTATTTCCAAATTGAAATAATTAATCTTTTCTTACAAACCATAATCACAGCAGGTAGTCCCCAAATTCCATATATATATATATATATATATATATATATATATATATATATATATAATACTCATATAATATATATATTCTAACAGCACCCCACATAAATCTATAGTGCGGGCATACTCTGCTATCCAGTTCCCGTATCACTCGTACTAAGGGAAATACTAGTTCGGAATCACTCTCGAACTGTATTAACACAAAACACATATAAAATGAGGCGAAGCATAGTTTTCATGTCCTAAGAGGATTGCACATACCCTCACGTCTCCCAGGACCGTCTGACTATCGATCCGATAGCCTGTACCTAGGAATCCTATCTTCTAGGGTACGAGTCAATATCCCCCATAAAGGTCCATTCGAGATAAGACTGTCCCAGCGCGGTAACCTCAAGGATAGCAAGTAGCGTGGGCATGATTTTTACACACAAATAACATATATGATCAATCATAGAGTCATATAGATATATAACTATTCACATTCATAAGTTAGGTACGCCCACGGCCCAACATTTTATTATTCCATTCTTAGTACATTTTTATTCGATTATTTCTTATACTGAACTTATTCATTTTTATTTTCGATATTTAAGTTATTCCAACTCACTTCTCATCTCTCGAAGTATTCTCTTTACCTAAGTACAATTTCAGTAGGCCCTCTCTTAACATCTAATCTAACTCCTAGACATTTGGATTATTAGGTCTATACACATTAAATTTCATAGGTATGAATCTTTTCCGTTTACCCTTCATTTTCCCATTTCATTAAAGTTCCACTAAACGGGGTTTACCTTGACCCTAATGGTCCTTTTTAGGTTTCATTATGTCCTAATAACATTAGTCAAGATTTAATACGCATTTAATCGGACTAAGCCAACGAAAGGAAAAATTTAATTTTTCCCAGGAGGGGTCGATCGATCGATAGAAAGGGGTCGATCGATCAAACCTTTGATTGATCGAAGCTCTTGGCTCGATCGATCGATTAAGAAGGTATGGCAAAATCTGCAGAATACCAGCTACGGGTTCTATCATCCAACATCATCTAAATCCAAATTTTTAACTCCCAAACTCCCAGAAATTTATACCACAAACATTATAAACCCAAATGAGCAATATTCTACGTAAGGCATGCGAGTTTTCATCAAGATTCATGGATTAAAAGGGGCAAAACTTATATAATTCTCATGAACCCTAGAAATTTCTTTAACTTAGTTCTTCTTATTCTTTTCCCAAAATTTCTATTTCTAAACCAATATAAATTCGTGGTTTAACCTCCACACGTGAAAGGGATTTCCAGATTATTGTTTATATCACTACAACATGCGATTTCTAATCACCAACATGGGTTTTCTTTCATAAAAACTCATCCTAATCAACCATAAACTAATATGAATGAAGCATTAATGAAATTAAGCAAGATAAATACTTGCCTAGGAATTTTCGGTTCAGAATTATGGCTGAAATCAGTGTGGTTGTGATCCTTGTGGCGTGATCTAGCGTTTGGCGGTGACGGCGATGCAAACGGAGGAGTTCTTGGCCTAGAACTCTTTGTCAAGCTCTCTCTTTCCTTCTCTAATGGCCGTCTCTTATTTTTGGTTGAGTTAACCCTAGAAGGCAACCCTAAGCATCTGATATAACCTTAAAAATATAAAATGTCCAAAACGTCCTCCTGGGGTGTTAATTAGGCCTAAAAATGCCCTGAGACCCAAACTAAACCCCCGGGTATATTATTTTGACTATGTTGACCCTTCCGGACACTTTGGCGCACTCGAAATGACCATATGGGTGACTTATAATTTATTCACTTTTATTAATCAACATTTAGTCCCGACACGACACGAGCGCGTCCCGACTTTAATTTCCAAAATTGACATTTTATTCACTCGTGACATTTAATAGAACCAATATTATATATTACTTTGTTCATTAGTAATATTCAACAAGTTTCCAATGATTACTAACTCTCGTTACGTTTGTAATTATAAAAAAAATAATTAATTTCCGAATTTATATTAAATTAATAACACATTAAAATTAATAAATCCCCAAAATTTAGAAAGCATAAAAATACGGGGTATTACATACTTCCCCCTGTAATACCCCATAATTTTAAATGACTTTTAAAATGGGTTATATTTTAAATTAATGGATTAATTAGATTTTATTATTAATTAATTCATTCGGGTTTTATCCGGACGGTGGATATTAAAATGGATGATTCTGAATATTACTTAAAGATATTTAGGTAATATATGAATGTAATGTCATTGAGATGACCGTATGATATAAATTCGGTAATTTATATTTTTAGTCAGACACGGTATGGGACGTGTCGGGACTAGTTTATTAAATTAAAAAGGGAAATTTATTTTCTATCGATCTAATAGTCATTTCGACTGCGTCGTTGCGTTCGGAAGGTTCGAAATAGTCTGAAAAGTCTATTTGGATGTTAATTTAGAGTCTCGGGTCATTTGGGAATGACTAGACAACCCGAAAGGGCATTTTTGTCATTTTTCTAGGGGGGATGAATAGTGATTTCGAATTTGGAACTATTATAAGTATTGGTAGATTAAGTAAATGGGAGTTATTCATCTCCTCTTCACAAATAAGAGCAGCCATCTTCTTAGAGTGAGATTAAGAGTGTTTGGGAAGGGAAAAGTCACTTGGGAAGGTGAAGAACAAGAACCAAGGTTCACCACCACCAACCACCACCGGAGTTTGACCGGAGAAGGGACAACCAACTGAGATAAACTACACCAAAGGATCAGACCTACACTAAAGGCAAGTGTTTGATAATGGCAATTTAAGTTTGTATATTGTCCATGTTAGAATAGTATGAAAAGAGAAGATTATTCATGTTTGGAAGAAATAATGGAGTGATTAAATGGATTTCTGGAAACTGAAATGATATAGGAATTGAACTTATGTTTTAGGTTGATATAAATCCACGAAATAGCCATGAATCTGTTGAAGAAAGTATGGAAACCATTGATGTGTTCTTGAAGATGTTATGATAATAATTTTCTGGAAATAAGGAGATAAACATGCTTTTTAATCCAATCCCTTGATAATTCTAGGATGTTTAGAGTATTGGAAATCGTTCATATATGTTGGGATATCATGTAGAAATAATCATAACTCATTTTAGAGGTTAATATGAAGGTTTGAATGTGTAAAAATGGTGAAATCCATAGTTGCAGAAAATGCAAGAAATCAGGCCTGGACCTGAGGGATCGATCGATCGACCCCTACCTTCGATCGATCGACCTCCCCAGTTTAGGTAAAGTTGTTTCTTTTTAAATGTTGATTCTTATCCCAAACCTTTTGTGGATCTTTGGTGATTATTATTTGGAGATTATGGGACCTATAAAATATCAGTAAACCCTTGATGAGATTAGAATTAACTTGATTTGGATTCAAGTGATTAAAATGAAGAAAATTATATCGAACGGAATTTCGGTTGCTAGATTCATTTGTTATATTCTAAATGGAGATGTATAAGGATTAAAGTTAGGACCAGTAGGGGTGATTGAATATAACACCTGGGTATCCTTAAGTTTATAAGAGGGTTAATCCTAAGTGAAAGAATATGTGTTTATAGGAGATTTGAAACTATCGATTTTAACCTTAATAAGACGGAGAACTAAACTCATAGTAGTTCGGGAGAAATAATGTTATGGACCAGTAGGATATTAGTGATTTCTTACTGAATATAAGATGAGGAAAATCCTATTTGAATCTTGTGAGATGGGAGTTTAGAAACAGGTTATGAGGTTATCCCGATTGCATAGTTAAAGTTTTCGGACCTCCTCGATCGACAAAGTTAAGTATTAGTGTATTAGAGGGGTTCCTTGTTTGGATTTCTCTTTGCGAGACGCTCCGCGCATGAACCTTAACGACGTCGGTAGTGGAGAGATGTTATAGGATGCGAGGATAATTAAATTACGAAGCAAAGATATAATATGTTAATACGTGGGTTTTAAAAGGGATATAATGCTACGTATGGGAAATATCTTAGGGTAGTGATAATTACCTTATTGATATTATACTATAGGTATGATAATACCTATTTGATTGAGGGATGATTTATGTGTATGACATACCTAGCTTACTTGCTATCGGTGGGAGGTTTGCACGTGAGGGCAGTCATATCCTGATGAATCCATGGGATCTTTGATTTGTCCCTCGAGAACATAGGTCTATGAGAGACTTATCGGGGAGTTGATAAGTCCGCTGACTGTGGGTACGTAGGTATGTGCGTCACCCATGGATACGATAACTATGTTCGCCTCCAATTTGTTTGTTGTTGATTATGGTTCGTGGAATCTTACCGAACCTGTAGTCCCCTATTCAGCGACATGCGATGATGGGACATGATAGCAGAGTAATGCATTGCACCACAGCTGTGACTCGGGGTGCTGTATTATATATGAATATATATAATGGATTAAATGGTTACATAATTATATATTGTGTTTAAATCTATCTACGGTGATAATTGTAGATAACGGTGAATAGAGAAAGATAATGGAACTAAGTGAATGAATGTTTATGCTTATAGAATTAAAAATCTTGACTCATGTCAATGAGAAACGATTCATATTAATGAGTAATGATTCATGTTAATGAGAAACTAATCATAAAGTAGAAATGTATAACAATGTGACGTATGGTATGGGACATACGGGGATTATGGTATGGTAATGGAACTTTAATATGGAGATTAGAAAAGAGGAACCATTAACTAGGAGGTTAATAGGAAACGTTAGGTGTGCACTCTAGTTGAGAGGTGAGAATAGCAAGTGAGAGTTGGATCTAACATGTACATAATAAATGCTTTATTGCACTTGTTAAATACTTGATGTATTAAAAATAATCTACACATTCGGGCTCTGACCCGTTTCCTTGCATATTTTCTTTTCTATTGTATCTCTATATCAGGTGTCCAGCAACAGGGATGCCAACCATAGTTGATTGTGATGAGCTATGGAGCTATGGAAGTTTTACTTAGACGCTTATCATCTTTTGATTCACAGTATTCTTAGTTAGGGCATGTCGCCCAAATGATTCAGTTATCTTTTCTATCGAGGTCAAATTCTATTGTATTCGGGACTTTTTATACATTTAACATTGTTGGGATTATTGTAAAGGTTTTATATTATTTGGGAATGTTTATTCCAATTGCATTTAAATTCTTTTGAGATATTTATTGTGTTATCAGTTTGGTAGAATAAAATGTGTAGTGTTATTCTTAAACTAAAAATGGTTTTGTTGAAATTTAAATTTGGAAAGTTTTTAACACCAGCTTAATTGGGTATTGGGTGAGTTGTAAATGTTTTCGACAGTGATGCTAAGAATGAGCCAACTGTATATTTGGTTTTAATTTGGTATGGGACTGGCCACCCGGTATTTAATTAGGCGGGGTGTTACACCCCCTAATAACGGAATTTCGTCCCGAAATTTAAAAAATAAGGCATACATGGTGACAATAAATCTGGGTATTTCTCGCGCATATCTTCCTCGCGCTCCCAGGTGGATTCCTCCACATTATTATGCTCCCACTGGACCCGTACAAGTGGAACTACCTTCGACCTCAACCTCCTTTCGCTATGGTCTAGGATATCCATCGGTCTTTCCTCGTAAGAGCTGTCGGGCTGTAAGTCAATCTCCTCAATCACGATATGGGTATGGGCCATGTCATCCCGAAGGTATCATATCAACGACAAGACGTGGAATACATCGTGAATGCGATGTAAATGCTCTGGCAGCCCCAATCTGTATGCTACCGGCCCAATCCTCTCTATGATGGGAAATGGTCCTACGTACCTCGGGGCCAAATGCCCTTTCTTCCCGAACCTCATCACTCCTTTCATAGGAGATACACGTAGTAATACTTGGTCCCCCACATTAAACTCTCGAAAGAACCATTTTGCATTGGCGTAGCTTTTCTGCCTGTACTGGGCTACCCGAATGCGACTCCTGATAATCTCAATTCTAGTGGAGGTTTCCTGAATCACCTCTGGTCCGAGCAACTTGTTATCCCCCACCTCTAGCCAACATGTTGGGGAACGACAAGGCCTACCATACAAAACCTCAAATGGAGCCATGCCAATCGTGAACTGATAAGAGTTATTATAAGCAAACTCTACCAGTGGAAGGTGCGGCTCCCAACCTCCTCCAAAATTAAGGACACACATACATAGCATATCCTCTAACATCTGATTAGTACGCTCTATTTGTCCATCTGTCTGTGGGTGATAAATTGAACTCAACCTCAACTCTATACCCATAGCCTCCTGAAAGCTCTCCCAGAAACGCGACATGAAAATCTTGTCTCTATCTGACATAATATTCAGGGGCACCCTATGTAATCTGATAATCTCAGCAATGAACAACTGAGCATATTGACCCGTGGTATAGTCTGTCAGCACCGGTAGAAAATAATCCTCCTTGGTCAAACGATCCATAATCACCCAGATGGAGTCGTGGCCCCATTGTGATGTAGGCAACCCAGTAATAAAATCCATAGAAATACTCTCCCACTTCCTCACGGGTAGTTCCAATGGCTGAAGTAACCCTGACGATTTCTAGTGGTCTACCTTTACCAGCTGGCAAGTAGAACACTTGGGCACGAACTCAGTAGTGTCCTTTTTCATCCCGCTCCACTAGTTTGTCGCCTCATTTCCTGGTACATCTTATCTCCCCCAGGATGTACAGCAAATCGGGACCCGTGATACTGGGTCATCACTGCATCGCATAAGTCTGCTCCTTTTGGGACCACCAATCTCCCATTAAACCTCAAACCTCCATCAGAACTAACAGAATAGGGCTCAGCCCCCTCAGCTAAAAGTCGTACAATATGCTCCTGGCAAAACGGGTCTGTTGTCTGTGCCTGTATTACCCTAGTAATAATCTCGGGTGTCACTATCATGACAGATATGAAGGAACGGGCTACTGCTTCCTGGTGACCCAAATCTTTCCACTTTGCTTTCCAGATGTCCGCTACATTGTCTACCGGTCTACGACTCAACGCATCAGAAACTACGTTGGCCTTTCCCGGATGGTACTGTATGTCGAACTGATAATCCTTCACAAACTCTAACCACTCGCGCTGACGCATATTCAGCTCTCGCTGAGTGAACAGGTACTACAGTGATTTGTGGTTTGTGAACAAGCGGAATTTGTCCCCCAGTAAGTAGTGTCTCCATATCCTCAATGCAAATATGACCACTGCTAACTCTAGGTCGTGTGTGGGGTAATTCTTCTCGCGCGGCTTAAAATTGCGGGAGGCAAAAGCTATAGCCTTCTCCTCCTGCTGAAGTACTCCCCTAAGTCCCCGTAAAGAGGCGTCGGTGTAAACCAGATACTCCACGCCCGGCTTGGGTAAAGCAAGGATAGGTTCTGAAGTAAGCTTGTCTTTCAGCTCGTCAAAAGCCAATTGACAAGCATCATCCCAAACATATGGTACCCCCTTACGAGTCAAGTTCGTCAATGGACCCGCTATTTTGGAGAACCCCCGAATGAATCTCCTGTAGTATCCGGCTAGTCCCAAGAAACTACGTACTTCCGTCGGTGTTGTGGGCTGTCCCCACTCCCTCACCGCTGACACTTTACTCGGGTTAACTACTATTCCCTATTCAGAAACAACATTCCCCAAGAACTGCACTTCTCGTAACCAGAACCTGCACTTCTCATACTTGGCATACAACTGATGCTCTCGTAGAGTCTGAAGAACCTGTCTCAAGTGCTCGACATGCTCTTCCTTGGTGTGTGAATATATCAAGATGTCATCTATGAAGACGATGACAAACTGATCCAAGAAATCTCTGAACACTCGGTTCATCAAGTCCATGAATACGGCTTGAGCATTTGTGAGTCCAAATGGAATCACTCTGAACTCATAGGACCCATATCTCGTCAAGTAAGCAGTCTTTGAAACATCCTGCTCCCTAATACATAGCTGATGGTATCCTGACCTCAGATCTATCTTCAAAAAGAAAGTTTCTCCCCTCAACTGGTCGAACAGGTCATCGATTCGAGGTAACAGATACTTGTTCCGTATCGTGACCTTGTTTAGTTCCCGGTAGTCCACACGTAGCCTCAGTGAACCATCTCTCTTTTTTACAAATAACACTGGAGCGCCCCAAGGTGAGGTACTCCTACGAATGAAACCCTGGCCTAACAGCTGCTCTATCTGATCTCGTAACTGTAGCATCTCCGTCGGAGCCATACGGTATGGATCACGTGCTATCGATCGAGTATCCGATAATAAATCTATGACAAAATCTATCTCTCGACTGGGGGGTAGGCCTGGTATCTCCTGAAATATATCAGAAAACTCACGAACAACTGGGATCGATTCTAAGGGAATCACGACCTCCTTAGAGGCATCCTCCTCTATGTAATATAATTGAGCGGTCGAACCTCCCTCTGGGCGAGACATAGCCACTACAAACATCTCTTGCCCCGAGATGGCAAAGATAATACTGCCACCGAAACAATCTATCATGGCTCTACAATCCGCGAGCCAATCCATACCAATAATAACGTCGTGCTCATGCATATCTAAGACTAACATGTCTGCTGGTAATACCAAGATACCAATCTCTACTCCCACACCCCGGTATATAAAGAAAATTAACGACCCATTTCCCAGTGGTGAGTTTACACACGTTACAGTGCTCTCTGCTGTGGCTAATAACCCTAAGTTCTTCGTAAAATGGGTAGCTATAAAACAGTGTCACTACACCAAATCTGCCCATTTGTCAAGGTCATTGACCTTGACAAATCCACCTTGTCAAGGTCAATGACCGTGACATTTCGAGGCGAGACAACTTTTTTTGTCACGGTCGTGTCACGGTCATTGACCTTGACAAAAAATTCGCGTTTTGTGTCACGGCCGTGTCAAGGTCAATGACCGTGACACGTTCATAACCGTGACCCCTCTTGCCCAGAATTATCACGGTCAATGACCGTGACAATTCTGGGCAGAATTTAAAAAAAAATCTGCTGGGCAGTATGGCCACCGCCACTGCCCAGCAGTATATTTGTACCTGTTATAGCAACGTTGTACCTGTTCCAAACATCATATATCCAACACAAACTAAAGATAATGCAAATATATATTCATGACGATATAATCCAAATATTCAAAGTAAAAACAATATACATGACGATATAATCCAAATATAATTAAAATGGACAAACTTAAAAATAATGTTACTACATGTCTTGGATAAAACTGAGGAGGTGAGTAGGCCACACGACATACGAATTGACGCACCCACTAATATACGTCGTGCTGCATTATTCGCGCAACCACAATAGGGAGTTATCCTTCTCGGGTATGACATGCATGACGAGCACCCTGGACTCCATCTCTTGAAGCACACGTCCATGGACTATTCCACCCTCGACGATATTCGGGTCCCTTAACCCCCGCCCTATCCGCTGGCCATCAAATACGTCCAATATGAACACGCTCGGCCAACCAATTGTCGACAATGGTTTGTTGGAGGGCGTCAAATAGGGAAGTGGATCGTCGAAGTACGAACGTGTCGGTGATGAAGCAGCGAGGTCCACATCCTCTTCATCCTGCGCCTCGTCCTCTCGCACCTCCTCCTCCACCGCCTTCTCCTTCCCTTTCCCTTTCCCTTTACGGTCTCCACCCAACGTACGCTTCATAAATGCGTACATATCTTGGACCGTCGCCTCCAAACGGGACAGCTTTGCGTTGTGTGAATCCACCGTTCGAGACAACCCGGTGTCGCTCGTCTCCAATTTGATGATCCTAGATTTGGCCACCCGCGAGCTCACTCCCCTTGTCCTCCCTTTGCGATCAGAGCCAATCACTTGGCTGAGTGCGTCTGTGGACAAAGATGCCTTGTCGGCATCAGACTGCGACTCATGCACTTCCTTAAGCTTTGTCTGAAACGACAAAAAGCACATGATTAGTAAAATAAGTAAACTAAAAAATTATAACTTAATTAACAATAATTAAACTGTCGGATTACTTACAATCGTGGCCGCGACGCTCGGGGAAACCTCCTTGTCCTTCCCCTTCTTCGTCCGAAGAGCCAGATAAGTATCGATCCTATGTGGCTTACCCCCTGGCCCACTCCCTACCCCCTGAAATAAAATAAAGTAAAGTAAAATTAGTATCGGCCCCGCAAAGTAAAATAATATCCAATAATATATTTCTGTAGTTATAGATAAATTAAATCTTACCTGCATCCTATGCTCCACCTCAGCGTAAGAGGTCCGACCGGAGTAGTGCACGCCCGTCTTTTTAGCCCGATTTTCCCTCCCCGATTGGCGAGATGCCAATTGTCGATCCTCGATCTCATTGTCAGTGAACTTTTGCCATTGTGCCAATGAGATCGGCTCCTTGGGCGGGATGGATCCGCGCCATTGTAAAATGGACTCTCGTGTTTTTCCAAAGTACCGTGTCCGCATATTTTTCTTCCACGTCTTGTGTTGCTCCCTCAACTGCTCCAAGACGGAATCACGTAGCTTTGGATCCAAGTTGAATTGTTCCTGTCCAACAAATACAATGTTAGTTGCGAATAAATATAAATATAAATTGAAATATTCATATAAATATTACCTGTAGTGCCGCCCAAACAGCTAACTTGAGCTCATACGGCACCTCCTTCCAACTCATAAACCCCGGGCCGATGATCGTCTTTAGCAGCTCGAGGGATCTCGCTAAAAGCTCCGACTTGTTTTCGACGGTAATCCCAAATTTTCCATAGTTGGGGAGCCTAGCGGCGGAGGAGCCCTCGTCGCCTCCGCTACCACCGAACCCAGACGACATCATCATAAACAACATCATCATCTTCGCCTTAAGATCTGAAGGAGACATTTTTGCTGTAAAAAAATGTTATTAGTACAGATAAAAAAAATGTTAATAGTACACATTTCGTTTTACCTAATTGAATTAATTGAATTAATAGTACAGATAAAAAAATGTTCCGTCTATATTATAACGTATGTGTAAGTTCCGTCAATACCATTTCGTTTCAATTTTGTAATATTATGTTTTTTCCAAATATTTAAAGAGTTATTAAATGGGTGCCCCACCCCCACCGCCACACACACGCACACACACACACACACACACACACACACACACACACACCACCCCTACCCACCCCACCCCCTCCCCCACCACGACCGTGATAACTACATATATTGTTTATCAATAAAATTATGACATGAGATAATTATAATTGTAGCATAAATTTCATTATCATGGGTTTTACCTAATTGAATTAATTTCATGAATAAAATTATTATCAATTTAAATGAAAATATCAATTATTATCCAATATTTTTGAATGAAATATTTATTTTGAATGAAAATATCAATTATTATCTAATTATTATCCAACTATTATCAATTATTTATTTTGAATGTAAATAATATTCAAAACCCCACCCACCCCCACCCCCACCCGATGTTTATTATCCAATTATTATCCAACTATTATCAATTATTTAAATTGAACATCACACACACACACACCCCACCCCCTGCCCCCCTCCACCACCCCCTCCCCTCCCCCACCCCACACCACCACACACACACACACACCCCACCCCACCCCACCCCCTACAAGTCTAAGGATGTTCTTGATTAAACATGGGAAATCTCATATCGTTTGCAAAAAGTTCATAGATTCTTAATCCCTAGGGTTATGGATATTAAATTTCTTTCACAATTATTTCTTCGATTGCGATGGGTGGAGTTCAATTATATGTTAGAACAATAGATCCTCGCAAGTTGGTCAATCATTGTGATACCACTTGATAGACTTATATGTTTTGTTTACCCGACCGATGAACTATTTTATAATCCTATAGAATTAAGTTTTAGAATCAAGGAATTGATCAGATATTCATTAAAATCGGTTAGTAGAAAATTTATTTAACCAAGAGGGTATCGAAAACATAACGTGGGGAATCATAATATACCGTAATCAACTTTAATAATAAGAACACATTCTTTCGAGTGATTTATAAATAATTAAATTTGAGTGCAATCATGATTATTTAGTGGAATGAATCGTGATTAAATAAATAAAGGATATAAATTAGACGGTTATAAATTGGGATTTCCTAGTATTTACTTTGAATCCAGTTTATTTATTTATCTTTGGTCCCTAGTATAGTCATTGCCCAAGTAGTAGGAGCGAAACTCTATAAAACCCTAGTTTAGATAAAGCCCGTGAATTATCCCTCCCCCACCACACACCACCACACACACACACACACACACCCCACCCCACCCCCTCCCCCACCACACACACACACACCCCCACCCCACCCCACCCCACCCCCTGCCCCCTCCACCCCACCACACACCACCACACACACACCCACCCCACCCCACCCCCTGCCACCCTCCACCACCCCCTCCACCACCCCCTCCACCAAAACACACCACCACACACACACACACACACACCGCACCCCACCCCACCCCCTGCCCCTCCACCACCCCCTCCCCCTCCCCCACCCTGCCCCACCCCGCCCCGCCCCCCACACACGCACACACATACACACATATATATATACACATACACACATAAATATACACACAAATATATATATAAATGGAAGAGAGAGAGAGAGAGAGAGAGAGAGAGAGAGAGAGAGAGAGAGAGATAGGGAGGGAGGGAACGGTGGGAGGGAAAAAAGAAGGGGGAAAGGGTTTTTGCTGGAAAAGTTGTCACGGTCGTGTCAAGGTCATTGACCGTGACAAGACCGTGATAATTAAATTTGTCACGGACTTGTCACGGTCAATGACCGTGACAATTAGTTGTCACGGTCGTGTCAAGGTCAATGACCGTGACATAAAACGCGTGTTTTTTTTTATCACGGTCAATGACCTTGACAAGGCTGGCCGGCTGAAAGGTGACAATTTGCCCATTTTGGTGTAGTGTGTGTCGCTCCAGTATCAAATAAAACCCGACCCATAGTACCATGGATAGGAAACATACCCTCAATCGTGGGCAATGCCTGTGGAGCCGCTGCCTGGTGGACGTTATAGACACGTCCGTACTGTAACTGCCCCTGCTGCACCAGAGCGACTGGAATGGCTGGTAGGGCTGGTACATGAGCTGGTGCTGGGAGGGCGGCTGGAAAAAGTGGCCTCTCTGGTTCATTACGGGCACCCTGCTGCTGTGGGACCCTATCACTCTCTGGACAATCCTAGCGCTTGTGGCCATTTTTACCACACCCGAAGCATCGGCCCTTGAAATTTCCTCCCCTCTGTCCCTACTGATTACAGCCCTGCTGGCCATTTCCACCCCGCCATTGGCCCTGCTGAAATCGCTGTTGGCCCTGATGGCCCTGCTGCTGACGATGTTGGCCCTGATGATTAGGCTGGCCTTGCTGACCCTGCCTAAATCCCCCAAATCCCTGCTTGGAATCACCTGATCGGAACCGCTTAGCAGGGTCCTCCTGATGGGAACTCTGCTCATACTGGCGAGTCTGCCCTTGAGATGTCGGTGCTCCACTAGCACCACTACCCCATGTCCTTCCCTGCTGGCTGGAATCTCTTGCTCGCTTGATTCCCTGTAGATAGAAGCGGTGATCCTGACAGTGTAGTAAGGCAGCATTGGGTACGTCCGTGTAGGTAGTCAGAGACATATTTCCTATAAGGTGCTGACGGATCCTCCAAGCTAACCCGTCCATAAACAATAGTATCTTCTTACCCTCTGTGGGTGCCTCATCTGGCACAATAGTGAGAAGTCTTGTGAACTCCTCTTCATACTCAGCAACAGTAGAATTTTCCTTCTTTAAGTTCAGTAACTTCCGCCTCATCTCAGTTTGCACGGTGAATGGAAAATATTTGCGGTCAAACCGCTCCCAGAATGACTGAATCGGGATAATATTCCTCTCCTCCAAGGTGGTGGTGGATTCCCACCACTGCAAAGCGGCCCCCACTAGCTTAAAGGAAGCCAACAACTGTTCCTGCACGTCTGTGCACTCATACATATGCAGATGCCTCTGTATATCTTTCTTTCATTGGCTGACAAAGACGATATCTGAGCTACCCGAGAACTCAGGGGGATGCGCCTTCTGATAGTTATCCCTAACTCGCTCCCATGCATATGGAAGCTGTGCCAGTACTGGAGACACTGCCTGAACATGGGGTGGAGCTTGCTGTACTACCGCTAGCGCGGCATTCACCGCCTGAGCAACGATGGCGGTTACCTCATTTGCTTTCATCATTCCTTGAGCCAGAGCTATTGGCTACTCGGCTTGGGCAGGCCTATCCTTTGGTGCACATCTCGGAGGCATCTGAAATGTGAAGAGATTTATTAGTCTAAAGTTATTATCAAATCTTTAATAGCTGCAGACGTAAGCGTAAATATAAGAATACAACAGTCCTAAAAATAGGGCTCTATAACAAGAACGCTAAGCTGAAAGCGAAATAAGCCGTACAGATCCGAAGGACACTAGAACCTGATGCTCTGATACCACCTGTGACACCCCGCCTAATTAATCACCGGGTGATCAGTCCTTTATTAAATTATAATCAAGGTGAACGGTTGGTTCATTCTTAGCATCACTGTCGTAAAAATAACTTTTCCAATTAAACACCCTAAATAATTAAGCTAAGTGTCAAAACCATTTTAGACATTACTTTCCAAATTTTATTTTAAAAACAAACATTTAAAACTTTACATAATTCATAGTTAAAGAATCACACACAACTATTTTGGAACATGTAATCCAAACAATTAAACATCCAACTCATTGATTCCAACATTTAAAACTTAAAGGAAAGACATCCTGACAATAACAAATCCCAAAGTAAAACTATTGAAATTAAATGAAATACAATCCATCACAAAGCCAACTGAATAATGAAAAGGACGACACATGCCCAACTAGATAAAGTAGAACTAGAAGTGGAATCAACAAATGAGGTCGTTTTAGCAAGAGGCCTGCAACTCCCACCTAAGCTGTAGCGTTCCTTCCAAAGGATCCTATGCAAGACGCCTCTGTGGCTGGGCACCTGTAATATATACATATATATACAAGAGAGGAGAGATAACAATAAACGGGTCAGAGCTCGATGGTAAAACATTTTAAAAATTTAGTTTAGCAAGTATTTAAAATGTTTACTGGCTAATGCAACAACATATTAGTAATGACTCTCTCTTGAGAACGTCTCACCTCTGTTCTAGTGTGCACAACTATCGCACCAATCTCCCCAACAGTTTAGCTTCTTTAATCTTAAGTTACGCGTGAGATTTCAAGATGACTATTTCCAATGTTAAGGAGGTTATTCTTATTTAACATTACAATTCTTACGTAAGCCTTATATGATAATAAAGTTCCTCAAAAATATAACATACTTTTCAAATACTTATTTCCAAGTTGAAATAATTAATCTTTTCTTACATACCATAATCACAGCACGTAGTCCCCAAATTCCATATTTAAATATATATATATATATATATAATACTCATATAATATATATATTCTAACAGCACCCCACATAAATCTATGGTGCGGGCATACTCTGCTATCCAGTCCCCGTATCACTCGTACTAAGGGAAATACTAGTTCGGAATCACTCTCGAACTGTATTAACACAAAACACATATAAAATGAGGCGAAGCATAGTTTCCAAGTCCTAAGAGGATAGCACATACCCTCACGTCTCTTAGGACCGTCTGACTATCGATCCGATAGCCTGTACCTAAGAATCCTATCTTCTAGGGTACGAGTCAATATCCCCCATAAAGGTCCATTCGAGATAAGACTGTCCCAGCGCAGTAACCTCAGGGATAACAAGTAGTGTGGGCATGATTTTTACACACAAATAAAATATATGATCAATCATAGAGTCATATAGATATATAACTATTCACATTCATAAGTTAGGTACGCCCACGGCCCAACATTTTATTATTCCATTCTTAGTAAATTTTTATTCGATTATTTCTTATACTGAACTTATTCATTTTTATTTTCGATATTTAAGTTATTCCAACTCACTTCTCATATCTCGAAGTATTCTCTTTACCTAAGTACAATTTTAGTAAGCCCTCTCTTAACATCTAATCTAACTCCTAGACATTTCGATTATTAGGTCTTCCCACATTAAATTTCATAGGTATGAATCTTTCCCGTTTTCCCTTCATTTTCCCATTTCATTAAAGTTCCACTAAACGGGGTTTACCTTGACCCTACTGGTCCTTTTTAGGTTTCATTATGTCCTAATAACATTAGTCAAAATTTAATACGCATTTGATCGGACTATGCCAACGAAAGGAAAATTTAGTTTTTCCCAGGAGGGGTCGATCGATCGATAGAAAGGGGTCGATCGATCGAACCTTCGATCGATCAAAGCTCTTGGCTCGATCGATCGATTAAGCAGGTATGACGAAATCTGCAGAATACGAGTTACGGGTTCTATCATCCAACATCATCCAAATCCAAATTTTTAACTCCCAAACTCCCAGAAATTTATACCACAAACATTATAAACCCAAATCAGCAATATTGTACGTAAGTCATGCGAGTTTTCATCAAGATTCATGGATTAAAAGGGGCAAAACTTATATAATTCTCATGAACCCTAGAAATTTCTTTAACTTAGTTCTTGTTATTATTTTCCTAGAATTTCTACTTCTAAACCAATATAAATTCGTGGTTCAACCTCTACATGTGAAAGGGATTTCCAGATTATTGTTTATATCACTACAACATGCGATTTCTAATCACCAACATGGGTTTTCTTTCATAAAAACTCATCCTAATCAACCCTAAACTAATATGAATGAAGCATTAACGAAATTAAGTAAGATAAATACTTGCCTGGGAATTTTCGGTTCAGAATTGTGGTTGAAATCAGTGTGGCTCTGATCCTTGTGGCGTGATCTAGCATTTGGCGGTGACGGCGGTGGAAACGGAGGAGTTGTTGGCCTAGAACTCTTTGTCAAGCTCTCTCTTTCCTTCTCCAATGGCCATCTCTTGTTTTTGGTTGAGTTAACCCTAGAAGGAAACCCTAAGCATCTGATATAACCTTAAAATTTTTGTGGGTTTTCAGGCCTAAAAATGTAAAATGTCCAAAACGCCCTCTCGGGTGTTAATTAGGCCTAAAAATGCCCCGAGATCCAAACTAAACCCCCGGGTACATTATTTTGACTATGTCGACCCTCCGGACACTTTGGCGCACTCAAAATGACCATACAATTGACTTATAATTTATTCACTTTTATTAATCAACATTTAGTCCCGACACGACACGAGCGTCCCGGCTTAAATTTCCAAATTTGACATTTTATTCACTCGTGACATTTAATAGAACCAATATTATATATTACTTTGCTCATTAGTAATATTCAACAAGTTTCCAATGATTACTAACTCTCGTCACGTTAGTAATTATAAAAAAAATTAATTAATTTTTGAATTTATATTAAATTAATAACACATTAAATTTAATAAATCCCCAAAATTTAGAAAGGATAAAAATACGGGGTATTACACATGCGTAATAGCAAAACGTGACACATGACCCCACTTAAAACAAAATTCCCTAAGGTGTCCTCTTTTCTTGCAATGCATGCAAACATAAACAGGCCTAGGTACACCTCTCACAAAATGTCTCCTACGCTCTCTCCTAACAGGTACGGGATGCCTAGGTGGGTTGGGTTGAGAGCAATGTGAATCAAACACTAAAGCGGGAATCGACTCTGGTGCAACATGTGAAGTGGGTAAATTGTCTTGACTTATTACTAAACTCTCACCTTTACCCAAAATGGGATTGAGAACTTTCTTTTCAACCTTCTTAGATGCGTTCTCTGAAGGGACTTTGACCTCCCCGGCACGTTCGAGATCACTCTCGAGTTGGGATACATGTGTCGTCAGACTAGACACCATGTTGGTCAAATCACTCTTTTCCCGGCCTAAAGCTATCAACTGTTCACTCAAGGAAACCTTCACCTTCTCGAGTTGACTCGCTTTTTCCTCAAACATCCTCAAAACGTCTAACTCTCTCAACCTAAGACTTAACTCCTTATTCAATTTTTTATACTTTAAAGTCTCCACATATAAATCTTTAAAAGCAATCTGGAGCTCACTCTCACCCTCACTAGCACATTCACTCTCAGACTCGCAAACACTCAAATCATCATCGGGGGTCTCACATGCACAAGTATCCTTATCGTCGTAAAACAAACTGGGTGTGTTCACATGACTATCTAAAAAGGCAACAAACCTTTCTTATGAAGACTCATCCCCGAAATTTTCACATCATCCTCATGATCACTAAGGGTGACTGGCATAGAAAATTTCTTGCCCACTCTCCTAAGTCTAGTGGAACACTCAAACGAATTATTCCCTTTGCCCTCACACTCAAAACAAGTTACTTTCTCTAAATATCCCTCACCCTCTTTCTCTTTCTCACCTCTTTCTTTGGCCCTGTTTTTCTTTTCCTTAAATAACTTTTTATTAGAAGAATTTGTTTTGAAAACTTGAGAAACTTTTTAAAATTCTTTGCAAGTATGGTCATATCAAAATCAGACTCGTCCACAGACTTGGACTCGTGATTGTTTCAAATTGAGTAGTTAAATTTTAAATTTTAGATTTGTGGGTGAGTTATAAAACATCACACGCTTCTTTAGATGTGGTGCACATCATAATACGTCAGAACTCGTCGGGGGTGAAGTTTCAATAAATTTCACTAAACCCACGTGAATTAAAAGTGCTCCACCTAAATTCATCCTCAGTCCATTCTGACACAGGTTTTAAATTCGTGATATTATTTGCGGTGACAGTGGGAGGAGTCCAACCTCTTTTAAAAATTGTCCAAACTCTCTCATCGATTGCTTTTAAATGTGATCTCATGTGGGCTTTCCAGTAAGCATAATTAGACCCGTAAAAAATTGGCAACCGATTATATAAGCTTTCACTTGGAAACATTGCGATAATTTTTAAAAATATCATTTTAAAAAAATCAATATCAGACAATTTTGCGAAAAATAGTAATACACAATAAATTAGTGTAACCAAGTCTGATACCAATTTGTAAAATATAAATAAAACTATGTGTGATAAAGATTTTAATAAATTCGCAAATTTCAATTACACGCTTATTTAATTAGAGTCAATTTTTGAATCAAATTAATTCCGCCCTTAAATAAACATCTACGTGAGTGCGAGTGTTAAACCAACATAAACACAAATATGCTAACTCACAGATTTCAGGAAAAAAATCCCCTCAGGGAAAGCCTTTTATTTCACTATAATTTGTAAATCACAATTTACACGGATTACAATAAAATCTGCAATAAGTTTACCTCATAAAACCTACATAGACGCACAGCCTAGAGTCAGCAATGGATTCCACGCATCGAACCCACATGAACCGCATTCCAATCTTCAGCAAAGATCCACACGCAACGAACCTCAATGACCTCAGTTTTCAGGTGTAGAGACACACTCCACAAAGTTTGAACAACAGCAAAGTATTTTTTTGGGTTCCAAAACAATTCACCTAATCATTGGGATTTTTGTGAATTAAAAAATAAGGGTTTAAATCCCTAAATGAAGAAGCCAAAAGTGTTCTGCCGATTTTCACTGTTTGCAGAATGAAAGACAAAAATACTTTTTAATGAAATATGTCTCGTTTAACGTGTATTTATACAAAACCTTAAGGCGACAGATCGCTCGAACGAGATCACATCTCGTTTGAACGAAGATACACGTCGCTTGAACGAGCTTCGCGAGAGATGGAATGTCGTTTGAATGACAAGGGTTATCGCTCGAATGAGCCTTTACATAAATATTTTTTTTCTTTTCCCATAAAATGCAGTGCCTTAAAACTTCGAAAAATAATTTTGACAAAAAACTTAAAAACTCCGCTCCAACACTTAGATAATTTTTTATGAAAAATATCCCAATACTCTAAGTGACATTCTAAGGAATAAAAACACAACCTTTACCAAATTCATCTCTCGGAGGCTTGATTGTTGAAGAAACTTGACATTAGGATCCGTCTTGTTGAATATGTGATCTTGAACATTCCTCTATGGTTGTAGCGGTATACGACATACTAATTCATAATGAACATTTATAAACTTATGTCCTCACACCCTCCTAGTTATTGTGCTTATCTTGACAATTCTGGCTTAGATAAATCAATGTATTAATGTAATCCATTAGAGGAACAATATCGTTTACAAATAACATACATTACGAAACCTCATTTTATATTGTTTGTGTATATGCATATTTTTTTATAAGTAAATGATTAATAATAATAAACCCTCCTAAGGGGACGAAATCCCGTATACAAGAAATATACATAACAAAAGAAAATTAAAAGTATGTCCATCCCGACAAAAGAAACTAGTCTACCCTCTGCATCTCTTTAATAAAATCATGACCAAATAAAGCTATGGTCTAAGACTGTTATTATGTTTGACAAGGAGCGTACTTAAAAATCTATAACGTAGTCTAGCTGGTGTCAGTTATTCCCCATAGAAACATCTCCGATTCATGTCCTGCCACACCGTCTAGAGAATGAAATGAGGGGCTATACTCCACACCTTTTTCTCTCCCTTCTAACCCTTAGGTCACTGCCATGCTTCCATCACCTCCCTTAACATGTGGGGAATAACCCACTGAATGTGACTTAATTAGATAGAAATCCACTATTCTCTTCTAGTATTGTTGTATTACCCCATCATAAATTTCTTCATCATATAGTTATATCCACTCAGTACTTTGTCACTTTATTTTTCTAACCGCTATATTATATCTTTTGGGATGTTATCATACACCATATTATATGCATCACTTTTATACCATTCCTAAACTCCTATATCCCAAAATCTAGGATATAATGTATTTGTGTCTAATCTCCTTGAGTTCCTTTATAGCTAATATAACATGTGAGTTAAATAATTATCACAATAAACAATATCATAAAGTAAGTATGAAAAGCAAGAAAAAGAATCAACCAAAACACAAAATGTATGTGGTTCGGTAACTTGCCTACATCCATATAGATGTTACTATTTCTTATTAGTGTCTTTCAAATAATACGAGTTACGTCCCCTTTGCCTTGAGTAAGGCTTTATATTTATAGATGTGATTATAAGTGATTGAATTGTACAAGTAACTCAACCAGTTTGTGGATAGCTCGTAGGTGTTCCTGAATATCTCTCGGAGGTTGTTCGTAACTGATTTGAGTCAATCTCCATGCATTTAAGCACATGTTAAATGCACATGTCTATTTTTAATATTTGAGTTGGGGCGGGTAGTCACCTTTGCATACTGGGTTGGTCGGTCGTATTAATGGGTTGAAGAATAAATAAGTCCCCACAATTGCCCCTAAAATCTTTGGGTTGAAAAAATGGGCTAATATATTTTAAGTGAGTTCAAGGTCCAACACCCATAATTATTTTCAAATCGACATGGCACTCTGGTAATACTTCTGAACTTGTTGAGGACACGCTCGTCTGAGTAGATTTTTAACCGCCTGGATCTTCATTGAGAATCACCCTTTCAGCATTAGCGCGAAGTTCAAACTAGGTTCAGCTGTATCAACCATTATTTTTCCATGAATTCTTCTTCTCGAACTTGTTACTGAATCTTCTCTCTTCCCCTTATTTTTGATTTTTTTAAATTATTTTGAGGTTGACCTTGATCAGTGTGCCCCAAACACTTGAAAAATAGTGAATGTGACGCACATAATCAGTGAATTATACGGGACCAAGTTGGAACTTCCAGAAATTTGTTATTGCTATGCTTGGTCGCACACCACTGATGATTTCTGTACCTGAAGGAAATGAAGGATGATAGGGCTTTGGTTATAAATCTGCCTGACTCCTATGAAGGGTATTAGGAGTAGGGTCTTGTCACCAAGAATTGGCAAAATCCTTCCCTAACTGAGGGCGAGAGGTACTGAGGTCCTTTGTGCCCTAATTGGGAAGATGTTCATATAGGTCGCTACCTCTTTCCTTATGTCAACTTGTTGAATTCCTGTATGTTATTTCTTTTTCGGTCTTCTTATCTATATTTCTTCCTCTTTTATGCAGCTCATGCCAAGAACTACGATCCTTCTCTCTAAGAGCCAAAGGTCGCTGATCTTATATAAGCCTAGAAGATAAAAGATAGGTTATCTAATGTAGAGCATCCTCATTCAGTAGATTATCTTCAATAATATGAAAATACCACTTTAAGTTTTATTGCTCAGCCGCTAGATAAGATCCAGGTCTTAGATCTTTTGGAAGAGGAATCCTCTAGTTCATTTAGGCCAGTTGAGATAGAAAGAGAGGAAGAAAAAAAAGAAGAAGAATACATGGCTCCCCTGAAGAGGAGATTGTTGATCTTGAACGATGAAGACTAAGTCTCACTATCTGATAGGGTCAAGTCATTGAAAATTTTTGAATAGGACTCCCCTAAAATCGGTGGTTTCAGCTTGAGAACCAAGGGGAAAGATAAGGATAAGGAGGTGGATAAGAAGATAAGAGAAGAGAGAAATAGAGGAAGAGGGAGGAGGAGATAAAGAGAGAGGAAGATATGAAAAAGAAATAACCCCTCAAGGACCCAACTAAGTCCTACCTTTTTCTTTCTGTTGTTGCCCGGGGGCTAGCTATTTAAAACCCCATCCCTTTCCCTTAGCTTGTTGAAGGGGGTAGTGCTCATGGCTAATCTTGAGAGCTCATCACGATTGTGATTTGACCATCTTGCACTCAAATTAGCACAAGTGTTTGCCTTGGTAAGTACTCTCTCTTTTGCTAGTCGTTTCACTTTGTTCAGCTTTCACACACTAATTCTTCTTTCTCGTTCTTTGCATTTTATGGATGAATTGACCACACTACCGAATGGTCGTGCCGACCAGTCCAAGAAAAACCAGGAGCTGAGTGAAGATCTAAAGAAGTACCAAAAGTAATTAGCTGATGCATGGGCTATCTTCGAGTGTGAGAAGGAGAAGAAGATAAAGGTTTTGGCCGAACCGAGGGAGGCGAACAACCTTGTAATTGCAGAGAAGGAGAAACTAGTAGTGGATAACCTTAATCTAGCTAAGAAAGTCTAAAAGTTAGTGGGGGGGGGGGTCCCAAGCATCAAGGAGAGCAACTACGTGGATAGTTGGAATGCGATCTACGACAATGTTGAGCTCCAGATCGCTTATGCCAAAGAACTCTACTTTAAAAAGAACTGGGATAAAAAATTATGGGAGGAAAGAGTACCACCAGAGTCTGATCTGTACAAGATTGATCTCCTATGTCCTTATCTCATCACTAGATATGAGCTTCCTACTGACGAGCCTTCCAATTAGATTGAAAAAGAGCTAAATGAGGTCGAGACGACTATCGACCAAGCAGAAAAAGCTGATAAGAAGGTGAAAGATCTAGAGAAATCTAAGAAGGTGAAAGAGTGAAGTCTTGTAGTCTTAGGGCCTTTCTTTTATTTTATTTACGTGTTTTAGTTTTTCCCTTGCTCTAGTTGTACTGGTTCTTGCCTCCCTTTTGAATTATTAATGAAAAAGACTTTCCTTTATACTGATGTTATACTTTTATTTTTGCTGATGTTTTCTACATTTATTATTTTCTTTGCTTCTTCTACCTTATCATTGTGGAGGGCTATACATCTCTTTCCTCAAATCTTGGGAAGGTTCTAAGCCTAGGTGTGAGTGGGTAAGCTCATCGAGCCTTTTTGAAGGTCTGCAAACAGCTCAAGGTACGAACGACATGGTACAAGGGCTTTCGTGTTGGTTACCAATTTAAAGGATGACCTCCAAGTCGTGGAAGAAATCGACTCTTCCGTGCAGGAGGAAATAAATGGTCTGAAGGACCATCTTGCGGTGAACAGGGATATGGGCTAGGTCAATGAGTTAATTCAGGTTGAGAATGATTTTTTGAAGAAGGAAGTTTCCGAGATAAAGGAGGATCTTCAGCAAAAAATACACCATTATAGATGGTCATCAGAGAGACATCAAGAGACTTAGATTCCAGTTCAGGATGGGCCTTCGACCTGCATGGTCAGAAGGCTCTAATGACGGTTGGCGGGATGCTCTTATGAGGCTGCAAGAAGCCCAATATGTCACATATAAACATGGTTGGTTTAATTCCCTCAATGTGCTGAAGGAAATGAGAGAGTTCTAATTATGTTACATGTATCAAGTGGACTACCCAGCCTACCGCTGACCTCCCTTGGGGAAGGACGAAAAGTGGGTTCCCTTAAATGATATTCCCTAGTAGCTTCTGAATGACTTTGAGGTGGATATAGGCATTGGGGAAAAATTTGCCCCCAATCCAGATGAAGGTTGGAAAAGGAAAATAGCAGACTTTTTAACTCGCCACCCATGAACAGTTTATGAGTTTTCAACACATTCTCTGTAATCATTGGTATGTTACTAACACCATGGTTTTTTTTATAAATTTTTGGGCTTTTGCCAAGAAATTAAAGTGAGTTATTATCTGTTGTGCATTTTGGGCATTCAGCGACTAAATTAGTTAATAACTAATGTTAATCATTTTGGACTTTTACCGACTAAATGAGTTAATATTGGTTGTATAAACATTCTTCCAGTCCAATATGCCTTAGCAGTATTATTCCACATACCTTACCTTTTAGGTTGTGTCATCACACTCCCTTAGGCCTAAGAGCGATGATGGCAATAATGAATATGATTATCGGGCCATCCACATGATCAGGCTTTAAGCGACCAATATAATTAGAGACCAACTTCAATAGACTTTTTGCCTAAGGATCCTTATAGGGATTTTAATATTATCAGGGAAACTCGTGAGGTCCTTTGTGTTTAATATGACAAAGACCTGAGAATTCCATTAATTGAAAAAAACTTAACAGTTTACTGTAATTAGTATGAACCCTGCTCAGTGCGAAGAGATTCCTTGATTGGAATAAGTTGAATAACCCATTTTAATCTAAAGATTTGTTTTGCACGAGGAAGTTCTTTGGTTGAAGTATATTGATCAGTGTTGATGTAAAAAACTAGATTATCTCTAATTAATCAATCACAGATAAAAAATAAACAAGACAAAGGATTTTTAAAGTGGTTCAGCCTTATGAAAATGGCCTACGTCCACTGATTTGTATTGCTGAGTGTTTGCCTTGAATCTCGATAATAAGTTTACCAAGAAATCCAAAGTCCCTTCTTATGAGGAGGTTACAATGTGTCTATATCCTTGAGGTTGTAAATATGAAAGGATAATGTGTTGTTTTCTAGTAGACATATACATCTGTACGATAATAATGCGCATTTAATGCGTAGTTATCTTTTGACTCTCTTGATTTGGATGCTCTGCACTCCAAGTAGCTCGGACCACTTAAGTTGCTCGGTATGCTTAAGTTGCTCGGAGCGCCTGAGTAGCTCGGTGATAATATGTTATTCGTTGGAAGTATTTGTATTTGCCACGTAGGTTGACACGTGTCTTCAAGTGATTGGTCCACGTCAGTAGACTAAATTTGGTATCAACAGAAGCCCCCAATGTTTCACAGTTGAGGTTGAAGGAGAGTGTGGAATATTTTGCTCGAAAATTGCTTGGATTACCGGTCTTCATGAATTTTAGGAAGGTTTTCCTTGTATATAATTCCTTTTTGAGTGCATAATATCAAGCTTCATAAATATTTTGAATTTTCACGATCACTTTGATACTTGTGCCCTTTTCTTATTTTAGGAGCCGAAAATGCAAACGTCTTCCCTTGTAATCATTGCTTTTCCCTATTCCTGAGGTAAAGTATTTAAGTGCGACAGAAATCCTATCGTCTTTCACTTTTCAAATCTATATCTCTGAACTCTACATTTTCTCTCTATCTTGTGCCTTCGTTCTTTCCATCGTTCATTGTCAACTGATCTTTCTTCTATAAGATTTTCTTCTCTCTTCTTTATTTACTTTATTCGCCATCATTTATCTTGTTGAATCATTGGATAAATTTTGGTCTGAGTTTTCAATCCCTTCTTGGTTCATTTTGGAAGAACTTTCTTGTCCTTATGATTTATTTTCCTTGGCGAAGGGACATTGGTTCCCAAGTCTTTTTGTAGCCGAATGTGGCTTTTCTTTCTCGCCAAATCCCCTGTATTTGGAGTTTTACCAATATTCGATATTGTACCTGGAAGAGTAGCTCCAAACACATGGAAGGTAGTTAATGGCGTACATAGGTTGAACCAACTTCATGGAACTCGTTTGGGGATTCCAGAAATTGTGTATTGCTATATATGGGTTACCAGTGATAATACTTTCTATTTAAAAACTAGGTTTTCAAATAGAGCTTTAGTTGTCAACCTTCCCGATGCCAATAGGGACTATTTTGATCACGAGGTTGTGATGAAAAATTAGCAACACCCTCCATTAAATGTAAATGATGTGTACCAAGGTCCCAGGTGTCCACCTTATGGCGATGGGATAGGTGGTTTTCATTTTTGAAATCTTTTTTTCTTTGTATTCGATGAAATGCATCACTTACATTTGATTTTGTTGTAGTTGACAATAAAAGGAAACCGAGGTTAATATAAAACATTTAAAACTTATCTGGGGCTTGCACCAATCTATTACTGGGGAGCACATTAGATTTGCTTCTTATTTATTGCAATACAGAAGCTACGCTTTATCTTTCATTGCTCATCCTATGGTGGTTGATCTTGATCAGACACCGAGTTCTGAAACCAGTGCGAAAGGATCTTCTTCTGACTTAAGCATTCCTATTACTGATCTGAAGAAGAAGAAGAGAAAAGTTCCTTCCTCTTTTGACAAGTCTGCCTTTACCACTGAGGAGTCAAAGAAGAATAAACAAGATGTCCCAGATGAAGGGATAAAGAATATAGATGTACCCCTTCTATTGCTGCCAAGGAAGCTGGCAAGAAGCCCCCTGTGCCTCCGAGTAAGAATGTTGTCATCTCACCTTCAAGTGAGACTATTGTCATTTCACCAATAGAGATAACACCTTTAATCGAAAATGCTCCTGCTCCTATGAGGAGATTAAAAAGAAGTTCTTCTGAGAGACCTGTTGAACCTATCTCTCAACCTTCAAATGTTGAAGGTAATGTTCCAGCTCTTGTTGCTCCGAGCTCTGCTATGGGCTTCATAAAATCTTAGACTGTTCCAGAATCCCAAGGTGTTGAAGACACCTTTCTCGTGAGAGACTTACTACATTGGATTCTCAACGCATTACTTCAGTAAGTATCATTAGCTTGACTCCTTTATTTTCTAGTACTATATTCATATATTGACTCAAAATTCTTCCTTTTTTCATCTTGTGACTTACTTCAATAGTATTTTTAAGAAGGATGAAGCCATCAGGGCTTCCAGCTCCTTGGGTGGGGTAGAAGAAGCATTTGATGGAATAACCCAATCTTTAAAGGAATCTCGTCAGAAGTACGACGAAGACAAAGATGCTTGGGAGAAGAAATTCAAATTTGTTGAACTAAATAGAGATCAAGCTGTGACTGCCTCCAAAGAGTTGGAGAAGAAATTAAAGGAGTCCGAACAACATAATACTGATCTTGAAGCCAAGCTTAAATCTTCTGAAGAAAATGTTGCCAAGCTTCAAGATGTTGAGCGTCACAAGATAGAGGTAGAAGAAGTGTTGAAGTATGCCGAAGAGCTCCTTAGGGAAAGGACCTCCTCTAAGAGAGCAAAAAGGAAAGATGTAGTTAAAAAATCCTTTAGTGCTGGTTGGGACAAGGGTTGGAACAAGGGCTTGGCTGTTATGTCTTCTCAAATGGAGTATGCCAGTGTTTAATATTTTAGAGATAGATGGGTAGCAGCCTTGAAGAAATTAAAGGTTGCTAAAAATTTTGAGTTGTTCTAGGAGCATACTCATGGCCCTCCTCCCTCTCCTGGAGAAGAAGAAGAAGATGAAGCTGCTTCAGATGAATTTTTTATGATGACAGGAGAGCAGGTCCTTGTTGTTGCTGTTGTTTAACCTTATGAGCAAGTCCAATAAGCCAGCACATCTGTCGAGCAGCTGCCATTGCTCTCCGAGCAACCAACCCCTTCATCCAAACCATCCGAAGAAGTCATAGGAACTAAGGAGAAGGTGTAAAGTTGTTCTGGTCTTTTATTTTGTTGTTTTCTTGAATGTAACCTTGAACTATGTTTTCCTTTATCATGATGAATAAAATTTGAACTTTTGTTATTCGTCTTGAATTTCTCTCTTACTTTCTCTGTTCGCGCCCTTGTTGATTTTGTGTTTCATTTTATCTTTGCTAGTTTGTGGCCAGGATGGAACTTTTATCAGCTCATGATTATGAAGAAATTCAATGACTATTTCAAAGCTGGTCATGCAGATTTTACTGAGGCTCAAATCATTGATATCCTTGGATCAGATACTTTTGAGCGAGCCATTGATGCTTACCAGTATTTGAAGCGCCCACTTGATCGTGTTGTAGCCAACAATGTGGCTTACTATGAAATGATTGAAGATCTTCAAGAAACGATTGAGGAACTTCAACAGCAGTACAAAGAATCTACTATACTTTTGCATCAAGGCTATGAGAAAAAGTACCAATAATTGAGTGCTGACAAGGGATACGACAAGTACATTTCAGCTCATGAGAAAAGGGAGAGTGTGTTAAAGCTTGAAATTAAAGAGCATAGACATATCGCCAAGCTGCTGGAGCAGGAGAACATCACTTTGCAAGAGTAAATAAAACAACTCAAATCTGCTGCTTCTTCTTCTTCGTGAGCCTTGGTCCCCATTAATGATGAAGGTTTTTCCTTTTTGGAAGTAGAAAATGCTAACTTACGGGATGAGTTAGAGACTTTGAAATGTACTAGACCTTCAATAAATGCTCGTGGCAGAGCAAGATCTTCTTCTCGTGAACGAGCAAGGGCTGGTCGGGTTACTATTGATGAAATGAGAACTCAGTTGGCTTTAGAGAATCAGGTCGTTCAGTTGATGGCGAAGAACCAAGCCTTGGCAAAAATGTCTAAGAAGATTCTGAATTTCACTGACCAACTGTCCACCCAGAGTTCTGCTCTAGAAAGGAAAGAAATTCTGGTGAAGAAGCTCCATGAGCAACTTGAAAGATTGACTTATCAATTTCACAAGCATCCCAGAGAATTTTGGATGGCTGGGTATAATGAAGCTCTGTATCACCTTGATGCTCATTTGCAGCAGTCGAACAACGAAGGATATAAGCAGGGGTGGTTGAATGCCTTATATGTCCTGAAGCTGGAGCAAGGTCATTTCTTATGGGATTATTATGAAACTGAAGTTCTTGATTTACATGTGCCTCCCTTCAAAATTGATCTTAATTAGATTCCAGCCCGTGCTATTCCTTGGATTTTGATCTCCAAGTATCTCGATGATTATAGTCTTCATTAAAACTTTGAGATATCTCGTCCAGAGCACTTGCTTGATCGATCATCCATAATAAATGTCAGAATGCTGTGAGATATAAACTTTATAAATTCCCCTTATGCATTAGATGATCCTCCAGCTGGGGTGGAACCTGTTTTAAAGGCAGAGGGAAAGAAACCCATAGAATATGACATTTTTATGTAATGAATCAAACTTCATATCATATGTAATCTCCTTGGTTTTAATGAAGAAATTTTTAGTCTTTTTCCATTCCATTTTCTTCAAAATAATTTGTAGAATGTTCTCATTTATTCATTGGGGTGTTTTGTTTTTAAATAGTGGAACTTGTCCTTTTGTTTTTAAATAGTGGAACTTGTCCCATTTGTTATTTGATTGTAGTGACTTGTCACTCTTTGGGCCTAAGCAATGGAATGATTTTCATCCCATGTTCCTGCTTAGTTGTAGTAATCTCGTCTGGACCTTGTTGCCTAGACAGTGGATGCCCCGGGAGGTCGTCCATCTTCTTTCCTAGGTTGGTTCCAACCAATCGGAGTTTGTGGTTATGAGTTTCCGACCAACCGGAGTTGGTGGTTATATGAGTTACCGACCAACTGGAGTTGGTGGTAATGAGTTACCGACCAACCGGAGTTGGTGGTAATGAATTTCCGACTAACCGGAGTTGGTGGAACTTGTCTTTTATTTGTAAATAGTGGAACTTATCCCATTTATTGTTTGATTGTAGTGACTTATCACTCTTTGGGCCTAAGAAATGGAATGATTTTCATCCCATGTTCCTACTTAGTTGTAGTAATCTCGTCTGGATTAACTTGTTTCCTAGACAGTGGATGCCCCGGGAGGTCGTCTATCTTCTTGCTTAGTTTGGTACCAACCAACCGGAGTTGGTGGTTATCAGTTGCTGACCAATCGGAGTCGGTGGTTATATGAGTTACCGACCAACCGGAGTTGGTGGTAATGAGTTACCGACCAACCGGAGTTGGTGGTAATGAATTTCTAACCAACAGGAGTTGGTGGTAATGAGTTATCGACCAACCGGATTTAGTGGTAATGAATTACCGACCAACCGGAGTTGGTGGTTTGGTGCTCTGGATTTGGGTTTGTGTAGTGTGTAGCACTAATATTCCGAAAAAAATTTAACAAAGGAAGAAATATGGGCGAAACACCACTTTATTCATATTGAAAGAGCTGTGTTACATAGGAATTTTAACTATTGATAGTACTTGTGCAGATGCTCTGCATTCCATGCGTTTTTGAATTCTTATCCCTCCAAAGTTTTAATTATGTATGTCCTCGGACGAACAACTTCAGTTACTTTGTAAGGTCCATGCCAGTTGGCCTCCAATTTGTTGTGCTTTTGGATCACTTTTTTCAACACATAATCCCCTTCTTTCAAATCACACTACTTCACTCTTTTATTGTAGAATAAGGCTGTTCGTTGTTGATATGCAGCATTCCTGATTGCTGCTTCTTCCCAAACTTCTTCGAGCATATCCAGGTCTAATCGTCTCATCAAATCGCTTACATGAGAATTGAAGTTAAGCACCCTATGTGTGGGTAGACCTAATTCATCAGGTATGACAACCTCACTCCCAAATATCAACATGTATGGAGACTCCCCGGTTGCTGTTCGTAGTGTAGTGCGATAGGCCCACAACATAGAGTGTATCTCGTTGATTCGATTTCCCTTTGCATCATCCAGCCATTTTTTCAAACCATTCAATAGGGTTCTGTTCGTCACTTCAGTTTTCCCATTGCTCTGGGGATGACCTGGCGCGGAGTGGATCTTCTGTACATTGGATTGAGGACAATATACAACGAATTCCTCGTTGTCAAACTGGGTTCCATGGTTAGTAATGAATGCGTGTGGGAGACCATATCTGCAAATAATACTCTTCCAAATAAATTGATGGACCTTGTCATATGTTATATCAATGAGAGGTTCAGCTTCCACCCATTTGGTAAAATAATCCACAAAAACCATAAGGTATTTGAATCTTCCTTTGGTCATCGAAAGTGGCCCGACCAAGTCTATCCCCCACATGGCGAATGGCCAAGGGGATGTGATGGGTGTTAACAATGCCTGGGGAGTTCTTCGGATGGAAGAGAAACGTTGGCATTTATCGCACTTCTTAGCATAAGCAGCGCAATCAGCTCTCATCGTTGGCCAACAATACCCCTGTGTCGTTATCCTCCGCAAAAGCGTCTGACCTGCTACATGGGCTCCACAGAACCCTTCGTGAACCTCTTCAATCAAGTCCTTAACTTCATAGGGATGGACACATCTCTGGAGGGCTGTTATAACTCCTCTTCTATACAAAATGCCATTGGTCAATACATAACGAGCATCTTTAAACTTCAGTTTCTTGGCTGCGAGTTTATCAGTTGGCAAAGCCCCCTCTTCAATATAGGCCCTGATGGGGTCCATCCAAGATGGTCCCAAATCGAGGGTTATGAAATTCATCATCAAATCTTTATCTATGCTCCGACCAGTCAGGATTTCTATTGGGATTATTCTTCGTAGCTCGGTGTGTGTTGCTGATGCTAGTCGAGCTAGGGCATCGGCTCTTGCATTCTCTAATCTCAGTATTCAGATTAACTGAACTGCGGTAAAAGTCGAGATAACCTCTATAGCCTTTACATGATACTTGACCATTAGTTCTCCCTTTTCTGCATACAATCCGAGAATTTAATTTACGATTAACTCTGAGTCACTGAACACCAAGACCTTCTCTCACTTCATAGTTTTGGCTAAACTTAGGCCCACGATCATAGCCTCATATTCATCTTCGTTATTGGAGGCTTTAAACTGAAAACGTAGAGCATATTCTATATTAATCTCATCAGGACTGTTTAAAATAATTCCTGCTCCACTACCTGTAGTGCACGAAGAGCCATCCACATACAGATTCCATAGAGGTACTTCATTATCAAACTCTTGATCAGACAGAGTTCCTTGGTGGAATATTTTATGCTTCCTTTTATCCTCCCCTGGAACTTCTCGCTTCTCATCGATTATCTTTTCTTGATCATCCACGGATGGAAGTTAGTCGGGGTTAAATTTGATGATCCCGTAACATCCATGGGTTGGTCTGTATTAAACTCCTGCTCTTTGGAGGTATCAGAGTGAGTAAACTCTGCAATAAAATCCGCTACTTCCTGCCCCTTGAGCGACGATCTAGGCTCATAAACTATGTCATATTGACCAAGTTCTACTGCCCAGTACATCAATCTTCCTGATTTCTCTGGTTTTTGCAGAGCTTGTCTTAATGGCGTATCAGTATACACCACTATAGTATGGGCTTGGAAGTATGGCCTCATCCTTCTACTTGCTGCGATTATTTCCACTGCCAACTTCTCTAACCTTAGATATCTGATCTCTGCTCCTCAGAAAGCCTTGCTGGTGTAATAGACCAGTTTTTGTACTCCGTCCTCCACTATTATCAACACTGAGCTGACTGCATTCTCTAAAACTTCTAGATACAAATATAGTCTTTCTCCCATCACTGGTCTAGATAACAATGGAGGTGTCCCCATATATTTTTTTCAACTCTTGAAAAGCCTTCTCGCATTCATCATTCCACTCAAAAGTTTTTCGGAGTGTTTTGAAGAATGGGAGGAATCTGTCTATTGCTCGTGACACAAACCTGTTAAGTGCTGCAACTCGCCCTGTGAGACTTTGCACTTCCTTCTTCGTAGTTGGATATTTTAGTTCCAATAGGGCCTTGATCTTTTCGGGGTTCGCTTTAATACCTCGTGGGTTAACAATATATCCGAGAAACATACCTTCTCGCACCCCAAATATGCATTTGGTGAGATTCAACTTCATTTGATATTTCTCTAGTTGATCAAAAGTCTGTCTTAGGTCAACTAGATGATCGATAACTTTCTTGCTCTTCGTCAGCATAGCGTCGACATAAACCTCCATGTTATGACTGATTTGCTCTACGAACACCTTAGTCATCAACCGCTGATATGTTGCACTTGAATTTTTAAGTTCGAAAGGCATAACATTATAGCAATAAGTTCCCCTTGGGGTGATAAAAGATTTACTTTCCTTATCCTCAGGTTTCATTTTAATCTTATTGTAACCAGAATAAGCATCCATGAAACTTAACAATTTATGCCCCGAGGTAGCATCCACCAGTTGATCGATTCGAGGTAAAGGAAAATGATCTTTTGGGAAGGCTTTATTAAGATCAGTGAAGTCCACACACATCATCCACTTGTTGTTTTTCTTTTTCACCATCACCACATTTGCTAGCCAATCAGGATATTTCACGTCCTCAATAAAAAAGGATTTTTGTAGTTTCTATACTTCTTCCTGTATAGCTTGGTTCTTTTCAGGGATGAGCACCCTTCTTCGCTGCTTCACTGGCTTGACCTCCTTGTTCACGTTGAGCTCGGGTCACAGGAAACTCGGGTCTATCCCTGGCATGTCTTCATGACTCCATGCGAAAGTCTATTTTCTGCACCTTAGAAATGCTATCAATTCCTTTTTTATCGATTCATCCAATGACGCACCAATTTGGGTTGTTCGTTCTGGGTGTTCATCGTCCAGAATGATATTTTCGGTAGCTTCCATGACCTGGCCCTTCACGAGCTAAGACTTGTCTCTAGGGTCCAATGTTTCAATCTTTGCATCTTCTATTTCATCCACTTGATAAGTAGTAGTCTTCTTCCTGGATTCTTCGCGTTCCTCCTATTCGGCAGATGAATAGTAGCATTCCCGAGCTACTTTCTGGTCGCCTTTCACCACTCGCACTCCAAAATTGGTTAGGAATTTTAAACATTGATGTACAGTAGATGGTACTGCTTCGAACTTCTTCAGACCTACCCTTCCCATGATGATATTGTAAGCTGATTGGACATTTTTATCCATTACAAAAAAGGGTACTCTTTTTGTTCGAAAAGCAGGCCATGTACCGATAATCATATCCAACTTGATCGTCCCAAGTGGAAAAACATTTTCGCCAGTAAAACCGAGGAGGGGCCTATGATAGGGCTCCAACTGGGCTAACTTCAGGTTCAAACTATCAAAGCATGGGTAGAACATGATGTCTGCAGAGCTACCATTTTCCACCAGTACCCGTGAAATCACCACTTCCTTCATTCTCATCTTGATTACCAATGGGTCATTATGAGGATATAGTAAACCTTCCAGGTCGTTCTTAGAGAAACTGATGACCAGTTTGTCCTTATTCACCTTCCTCGGGCGATCATCTTCAACCAAGTTTATTCGTTGTATGTACGAGCAAGCTTGAGCCTCATTAAGGTAAGATTTTCTCTCCGCAGTTAGATCTCCACCTCCTGCATCTCCACCTGTAATGACATTACATTCAAATGAACCAAAATGGATTGAAAATACCTCACGTTCTAACTGTCTTAGTCTTTTGGGGAGATCGGGGTCATCATCTGGATCATCTTCATGATCTCTCTTCTTGTCTTTTTTTACTCTCCGAGGAGATTTAGATCTTTGCCTTCCTCGGTCGCTGGTCTTTCCACAATTTTATCGATCAACATACTTGGACAATTTTCCTCGCTTGATGAGTGCTTCAATTTCATTCTGAAGAGCTATGCAACGTTTGGTCGTGTGACCATGGTCTTTGTGGAATTCGTAATATTTGGACTTGTCCCTTTTGTTAGGATATGCTTTCATTTTTTCTGGCCAGGCTAACTCCTCGTTGTTCTTGATCTCCATAAGAATGTGATTTACATCTACCTTCAAGGGAGTATAATTTCCATATTTCCTCATCTTCTCCAGCACTTGCTTACCTTTCGATTGCTTGTTGCCACCATTGTTCTTCTGATCCTTCTTCTCGGTTTTACAAGCCTCAACCTTGGTCTCCTTAGTGTCTGTATTCTTCTTCGCAGCCATGGCTTCCTCAGTGTTCATGATTTTGGATGCCTTTGCCATTAGTTCTACCATGGTCCTAGGCAGATCTTTGGCCAAAGTATAGTACAACTTATTTGGTAACAGTCCACTCATCAGAGAAGTAATTGCTGTTTTGTCCTCGTAATCAATTACCTCAAGCTTCTCGTTATTAAAATGAGTAATGTAGTCCTTGGTACTTTCTTCGAGATTCTATCTAACACTTAGTAAGTGTGCTACTCGTTTAACTAGTTTCGCTCCAAAACAGAAATTCCCTATAAAAAGCTCTCCCAGTTAAAAGAAAGTCGCGATCTTCCCCCAAGGAAGGTTGTTGTACCATATCTGAGCTGATCCGGTAAGAGTTCCTGAAAACGCTCTACATCTCATCTCGTCTGGAACCACATAGATATCGACAACAACTTGGTATTATTCTATATGGAGGACAAGATCAGTTTTTCCATCATATTTAGGTGTCACCATAGGAGCTTTGAATTTTGATGGTGTTTGAAAATTCATAATTGCCTGTACGAACGGTGTCCCTTGGACAAAAGTTCTTTATAGAGGATTCTTGGCCTTATCCATTTCCCCTAACCTGTCCTCTAGTCTTTAAATAGAGCCTTTCCATGCATCATTTACTACCTCGGGCCTATTTATTCGAGCGACTGACCGCGTTGAATTTTCCTATTAGGACCTTTCATTACGGGCTATTGGGCGTGATTGGGCAGAGCTTTCCCTTAGGTCGGATGGTCATTGAGAGTTCCTTGACACAATCCTAGGAGGACTTCTATTCCTCCTAGGGCCCAATCGATCGAAAAGGGAGACCCTACTCAGCCTTTCTAGAGCGTTAGTCCTTTCTGGCATTAGAGTGATGTTCCGTTGAGAGTCTATAGCTCATACCGATGAGGTTCGACCAGTTTGATACGAAGGATCGCTAGATCTTTCAGTACGATATGAGTCAGTACGTCTAGATGGAGATACCTCCGGTAATAGCATTCTCCTAGTTCTTGAAGATGGCAAATGGGTATTCCTTTGAACACTTCATTGTCCTGATTGGGCAGTCACTCCACCTTGAACAATTTATATAAGTTGACGCGTAATTTCTTGCATGGTCGTTTGGCCTTAGGCTAAATTAGCCATTATGCCATCCAGATCTTGAATATTTGGGGGAGTAGAAAGGTTTGGAGGGATCCCAGTGTTTCGATTACTGGACTCTGGATTCTCAGCCATAGATGATGAATTATTTTGGTGAAAAATGCTAAGTATAGTCGTTTCCCACAGACGGCGCCAATCTGTTGATGTAAAAAACTAGATTATCCCTAATTAATCAATCACAGATAAAAAATAAACAAGACAACGGATTTTTAAAGTGGTTCAGCCTTATGAGAATGGCCTACGTCCACTGTTTTGTATTGCTGAGTGTTTGCCTTGAATCTCGATAATAAGTTTACCAAGAGATCCAAAGTCCCTTCTTATGAGGAGGTTACAATGTATTTATAGCCTTGAGGTTGTAAATATGAAAGGATAATGCGTTGTTATCTAGTAGACATATACATTTGTATGATAATAATGCACATTTAATGCGTAGTTGTCTTTTGACTCTCTTGATTTGGATGCTCCGCACGCTAAGTAGCTCGGACCGCTTAAGATGCTCGGCACATTAAGTTGCTCGATATGCTTAAGTTTCTCGATATATTTGAGTTGCTCGGAGAGCCTGAGCATCTCGGTGACAATATGTTATTCGTTGGAAGTATTTGTATTTGCCACGTAGGTTAACATGTGTCTTCAAGTGATTGGTCCACGTCAGTAGACTAAATTTGGTATCAATAATCAACTTACTATAACCAAGTGTAATTCTGCTTAGTATCTCGATAATGGAGATGTTTCTTGGAAATTATGCATAATATTGAGATACATAATATAAAGTTGAGACAATCAAGATGTGAGATAAAATGGGCCCTTATTAATTAGGTAATAATTTTAAGAGCAACACAAGTCTGAAATGAAAATTTGCGTAAACTAGATGTGTTAAGGAAGGCTAAAAATAGAACTTCTTAAAGTTGGTCACATTCCATGCTTTTGTTATCTCTCTGCTCTTCAGCATTTCCAAGGGATAAGCTCCTCGAAGGTCATCCCTGATTACTTTGAAAAGTCCTTTCTAATTTGGTTCCAATTTTCCATCTGACGGTATTACTGCACTGCTGAGGACTTTCCTTAGGACGTAATCTTCTACCTGGAATTTCCTCAGATGGACTTTCTTATTGTACTACCTTGCCAAGCCAGATTAATCATGTCTTACTCAATTTGTTTATCCGCTAAGTCATGTTCAGTGCATAAGGCATCGTCGTTTATCCCTTGGTTGACTAAGTTTGTTCTCATGATAGGGAGACCTTCTTCAAGTGGGATGAGAACTTCCATTCCGTATGTGAGAGCAAAGGGTATTTTCTCAATAGTTATTTTAGGCACAATATACTAGACCCGGAGGATGTGAGGGAGTTTGTCTACCCAAGCACTATTTTCTCTCTCCAGCCTCTTCCTTAGATTATCGAGCATAGTCTTGTTAGAAGCTTCTGCTTCACCGTTGCTCTGGGGGTATTTACCAAACTAAAGCGGTTCTTAATGTCGTGCTCGTCATAGAAGTTTTAGAAGAACCACTCTCGAATTGTGTTTCGTTGTCGGTGATGATAGATCTTGGTACCCCAAAGCGTGTTAAGACGCTCTTTAAAATGAACCTTTTCATATCGGCGTCTCGAATGTTGGCTATTGGTTTTGTCTCTACCTACTTGGTGAAGTAATTTGTGCCGATTAGAATATACTTTCGATACCCAGGTGTGGTAGGTAGTGGTCCCACAATGTTCAACCCCTATTGTGCAAATAACCGAGGACTGGTCAAGGATTTCAGGTCGCTAGCTAGTTGATGAACCATATGAGAAAACTTTTAGCATTTTTCACATCTCCAAACATATATACTTTCATCTTTTTGCATGTGTCACCATTAATAGCCCTCTGTAAGAATAATTTTTCTAGGATTGTTCATAGCATAATTTTGGGCTAGTTTAGCATATCTAGTTACAAATCGTCATGCACCATCAAGACGAACCTAACTCAAGAATCTCTAAGTTTGAAGATTCCCCAACATCCCAAAAGGTACAAATATTTTTAGAGTTTTGAATTAATTGATGGAATTATATTTAGGATGTTTAATTTTTATAAAAATGAACAAGGCTTTTTATTTTTCAAAAAGATTGAATATCGTTTCTTAGGTCGTTCCTTCCCTGGCTCATTAAACGACATCCATATGTCGTTTCTTCACTACTTCAAATGATATATACTGTTTTATTTTTTTAACGTCGTTTCTTAGGTCATTTCCTAGGCCTTTAAATGCATTGTCAATGTCGTTCAAGCGACATTGAAAGTCGTTCTGATGACATTCCATTGTCATTCAATCGACATCACAAAGCGCTCGAACGTTCCATCGACTTAAAGTTTTTCTAAATACCTGTTTCGTTGACTGAATGTTTAATGATTTTTCCAAGTACATCATTGCATATCTGTTGCAAATTTTCTTCAAGTTTTGTGTTGAAAACCACTATTTTAATTCACAAAAAGCATCCTGCAATATTGTTCTTGTGAATTAGTTTAGAACACTAGAAAATTTTGTATCTTTGCATACTCCTTGGTGGAGAGGCACTCTATTACTGACTGATGATACCTACAGGGATTCATTGCTAAAGACGAAGGTTGAGGCTGATGGAGGGCTACAGTCCATTGTAGTTCTCGAGAGAATCATTGCTAATTTGAAGGTTGTGGTCTTTGTGGGTTTCTGCGAAAATTCATTGTTGTATTTCACTTTTAATTTTGTGATTTCCGATTTGCGATTTGCAAGTTATTAGTGAAATAAAAGGTTTTTGGCCAGCAGGAATTTTTCTTGAAACTTCGCCTTATCGTATTTACTTGGTTTGATTATCTATTCTATTACCATATATGCATGATTAGGATAAAAAAGATAAACTCAATATAAAATTCTCTTTTGCATTCAAAGTTAGTATTGCAATTTTTGTTTAAATTGCCCTTGCGATTATTTTGCGTTTATAAATTGGTAACAGAGCTTTTAGCTCAGGATTTTACCTCTACAAATTGGTATCAGAGCAAATTGCACTAAGTTATTGTGTTTAATCTTGTTTTATTTCTTTTTGGGTGGTTGTTTACTCATCTCTCGTGCGATTTTTTTTTGTCTCTCAAGGGATTCTCATTTCAATCTGAAGTTTACCGAATGAATTGAATTTCTTGAAAATCATTTTAAAAATGTTTTGGAACTTTTGCAAACGGTTCAAAATCAAATGGATATCGTTTGTGAGAAGTTTGGTGCTTTATATGATGACTTTAATTCTTTAAAAGTGGCCAAAAAGGAAAGTGATGATAGATTCCTAATTTTAGAGCAATAATTGGAGGACTTGAAAAATTCTAGGGTTTGTGTTTGTGTCAAAGAGGATAAAAATATTTTTAAGGAATGTGTGAAGACTCTTAGGGAAAATTTTATTTTCATTGAGGGAGAGCGAGATAATCTTCTAAGAATGATTGAAAATATGAAGAAGGAGTCCCTAAAATTGGAAGAGTCTAATTCTTTGTTTGAGTCTAAAATTTTGAAGTTAAAAAATTATTTAAAAGACTCGAGTGGTATTAATAGTGATGCTAATGGCTCATCTTGTTCTAATGGTACGAATGATAAAGACAAAACCATTGTTTATTTTAGAGGGTCAATAAAAACCAAGGACATTAGAAAAGGTCAACCCATAGGTAACATTCATCTCGTTTACATATGTTCATATTACGGTAGGAAAGGTCATCTTAGGCATTTTTATTTTGATCTTAGAAAAGGTCCTTGGAAGTTTAAGAATAGTGTCCCGTTGATTACCATAACCCCTCGAGTTAGGTATACACTGTTTGGGTTAGGAAATCTATTTTGGAGACGCTAAATGATAGATTGGTTGATTCTTAAATGTTTGAACATGATGCGTCACAACTATTTTATATCGTTGATTGCTTGAATTATTTTGTTTGTCATACGCTAGTTGTGCTTCATGATATATTTTTGCTAATGTTATGACATGTGTACTTTTTACATTATATTTTTCTTTGATTGATTTATATTTAAAAATACAAAAAGATTTTTGGTTTTATATATTTTTTAAAAATATAAAAAGATTTTGTTTTAGAAAAATTCAAAAAGATTTTCAGTTCTTTGTGTATTTTAGTTTTACACATTTGGTGTGGCATATTGGTATGTTTGAATTCAATTCACTACGCAATTTCCATGAGTCTAGGACATTTGGTTATGACTTTAGATGCTTAGATTTTTCTTGACCATGTTTATGGAGTTGTTTTGAACTTAACTTGCTGTATGGATTCAACTTTGTTCATGCCTCCACACATACATGCACGAGCTTATTAGATCTTGACTTTATAATGTACATTTGATCTTAATGAGATGGTCTCTTATCAATTTTTTCATCTACATGTTTATTTGACTATGGAAGATTTGCGCATGGAAGAACCGTTGCCCGTGAGGATTTTTTTAGAATTGGAAAAATGATGAATGTACACGGGAAAGGGCTGCGAGAACATGTCGTGAAAACCATCATTTAAAAAGAGCCCAAGAAAAATTAAGGCAATATAAAGAATAATATGCCAAATAGGGCCCAAATTTGTTTAGTTTGATATATTCATTCAAAAGAAAAGAATTATTTTGAGGGAGATTGGATGGAAATATCAACGGGTTTGCATAATGACAATGTATCCTAGTTAAGCTTATTTTGTCATACGCTATTGATTTATAGAATCATTAAAATTCTAGGCTTGTGTGCATTGTATTTGTTTTGTTCATTAAGTTCAAATTTATATGTCTCTTGAGGCTAAAGATTAGTTTGATAAAGTTTTGCAATTAATTAGAACTTCTTGAACATATTTCAGTGTTTAGGTTATAAGTCTTTTGTTGTTAGTTCACACCCATTCATTCCATTCCACATGATTAGTCACATCGATACTATGCTAGTGTGTAAATCTTATGTATTTTGTGGTCGTTTATACTTATATATGTGTGCCAAATTTTCTTTAAAATATTTTTCATATATTATATATGGTATGTTTGTTGTATTTGTGAAACTTACATCTTTTTTGAAAAATTGAAAATTTTCAAAAATAGTTGGTTGTGTTTTGTCTTTAACATGATCATTACACATGCTTGATTTACATCTTTTGTGATGATATCTTTTGTTCATCATGATGCTTTTCACTTATTGTTTATTGTTTCTACTTCTTTGTCTATTTGTCTATTTCAGATAAAAACAAAAGCAGAGAGCAAAATAAAATGGAGTTTTTGATGAGTTTGAATTGTGGGGGAGTATTTATTTATGAATTATATTTTATTCAAAACTCGATGCGTCATGAGGGTATATGTTTGTTGTCTCATGTGTGTAGGTACTTAAAGAGGAATTCAAGAATAGACGAATGAAGACAAAGTTTCATAAAGGGAAGAAGATCAAGTTTCAAGACAAAGAGTCTTATGCCATTCCGTTCTAGGGTTGGAAAGGGTGTTAGTATCTTTGTAATAGGAGATTTTGATTTTAATTTGGTGTTCGGTCTATTTGTTTTTTTTGTACCAGAATAGCCAAATGGGGAGATTTGTAAGAATAATTTTTCTAGGATTATTCATGGTATAACTTTAGGCTAGTTTGTCATATCCCGTTACAAATCGTCATGCACCGTAAAGACGAACTGAACTCAAGCATCTCCAAGTTTGAACACTTCTCGACATGCCAAAAGGTATAAAACGATTTAGAGTTTTGAATTAATTAATGAAATTATATTTGAGATATTTAATTTTTATAAAAAGTGAACAGGGCCTTTTATTTTTCAAAAATAATTTTTTATTTTAAAAACAAGATTTAATGTCGTTCGTTAGGTCATTTCTTCCCTGTCTCATCAAACGACATTTAGATGTCGTTTCTTAGGTTGTTTCTTCACTGCTTCAAATGACATTATACTGTTTTATTTTTTAACATCGTTTCTTGTGTCATTTCTTAGGCCTTCAAGTGACATTGAAAGTCGTTCTAATGACATTCCTTTGTTGTTCAAACGATATCACAAAGTCACTCGAATGACTCGCCAACTTAAAATTTTTATAAATACCTATTTCGTTGACAGAATGTTTAAGAATTTTCCAAGTACGTTTCTGCATATCTGCTGCAAAATTTCTTCAAGTTTTGTGTTGAAAACACTGTTTTAATTCACAAAAAAATCATCCTACAATATTGTTCTGCAATACCCCATATTTTGATAATTTAAATAATTATTGTAATAATTATTATCATGGGATTAATTGAATTAAAATGTGAGAATTTAATTGTTAAATTAATCCAAATTTAAAAATAAATATTAATTAGCGTGCCAAGGGTTCATACTTATTGAGTTAATATTACCGTGTGATATGTAATATGGAACTATATACTTTGATAAATTGTCGAGAGTGAATAATACGACAGTTTGATAATTTAAGTCTGACATGCATGTATTCATGTCGGGACTAATTGAATGAAATATAAAGATAAATTATTTTTATGTAACTTGTATGGTGATTTCTAGTGCGCTATTGAGTCCGGAAGCGTCGAGATAATCAGAAAACTCTACCCGGACATTTTATTTGGACTTCGGGAGGTTTTAGGCCAAACCGACACCCCGTAGGGGTAGTTTTATAATTTGGACTTTTGGAAAGAATTAAATGGACGAAAATTATAGATTAATTATATCATCTATGGGATTTCCATTAGGGTTAAGTTTCACAAAAATCAAGAACGTCCACCGAGGGTGTGAGGGAGAACCAATTTCCAAGAGAGAAGGCTCAATTGGCATCACCTCGCACAACCGTGACTACCAACGCGTAGATCGAGAAGAGATAAATGCGCCTATACCAGCATCACCAAAGAATTCTGACCTTCGATTTAAGGCATGTGTTTATTACTTGGTTTCTTTTAGCAATAATCATACTCATGTTAGAATAGGTGAAATTAACCATGATTTACATGTTAATTGAGTGAAAATTTGAGGTTAAATGATGATCAAAGGTTGGGTTAATTAGTTGTTGATATTCCTTCATGTATATAGAGGATGAACTACGAAATTGAATCATATATTGATGAACGAATCTGGTTTGATTAGGTTCTTTAATTGAAATTTTGGAAAGTAGTGTTCATGTGAATTAATTTCGAAGTTTTATATATTTATGATGATTAATGACGAATTAAGAATCCTAGAATATTAGGAATGACTTATAATCTGTTATGTGTTGATGGGTATTGATGATTAGGTGTTGGGTGATGAATCCTAGAGGTTTTTAGGTCCAAAAATGGTGAAAACATAACTGTTGCAGGCAGGTCTGACGTAACGGATTCGGTTCCATTTATGGGGGGGATTCGGTGCTGTTTGGTGAAAACATAAATGTTGCAGAAGAGATCTGACATGTCGAAATCGGTTCCATTTCTGGGGGATTCGGTTCCATTTGGGAGGATTCGGTTCCATCTCTGCAGATTTCCAGTACTGCTGCAGAACATTGGAGAACCTGGGAATTTTCTTAGAGTCCAGTTTTGGGTTTGCCGAGTTTCTTGGAGTGAGGGAAAATGACCGATAGTAAACTAAAACAAAACAGAATTTCGAAAAAAGTATGTGAAACTTAATACTTTAATTATTTCAGTATAGAGAGAATGTACCTTGGAGATTACGAGAGAGATAGTAATCTAAATATTTATACTATACATAATGTTGAGATTTAATATACGTATGAGAAATATATATGTAGGTCAGAGAAATACCCATAAATTTTAATAGGATATGTGTATGCCTATTATGTGATATAATTATTAAGAGCACTAATGGGTGATAACTTGGGGGTGAAAGAATCTTATTGTTAGGTGCGCTAATGAGTGATAACTCAGGGGTGTAGGGATTCCATTGTTAAGTGTACTAATGGGTGATAACCCGGGGGTACATGAATATTATTATAAGTGTACTAATGGGTGATAACCAGGGGGTACAAGAATATTGCTATAGGTCCACTAATGGATGATAATCCGGGGGTGCAGTATTATTATGGTTAGTTGCGCTAATGGGTCTTAGCCCCGGGGCGTAGTAGTAGAATATATATATATATATATATATATATATATATAGGGAAGATGTGACTATATGTGTATATACGTAAACTTGAGGATCATTCTAATGCGTATAGTTAGTAGAGATGAAAATGTTGATAAACAAAATAAATCCTAAGAGTATAATTGATTTATTACGAAAATGAGAACATGTATTAATTATATGTTTGATGTAGGCTAATTTGAAAGCTTATTGTATGGGCGATACGGGTATACTACTGGGGAGTATAGGTACCATTAGAATGACTTCAGACTAGTTAGACTGGGTGGTATAACTAGGGTAAAAAAATTAGATGTACGTTAGCCGTGAACTATAGATGAGAGGTGATAAGCTCATGTGAGAATTCGATAACTAGCATGCGTATAAGACTTGTTTTAAGAACCAGTTTTAAATACTTGCTAAATCATTTTTAAATCTCGGGCCCTGACCCGTTTATTGCATATTTTCTCTCTTTTTCTATATGTATATATTATTCCAGGTGCTCAGCCGCAGGGGTACCAGAATTAGAGATCGGATGGTTAGACGTGCTGCAACTATTGTGGAAGTTGTAGGTCCTTGCAGTAGACACAATCTATTCTTTTCATTCAGTTTCTCTTAGACTTCCTACTCAGGGCATGTGTCGCCCGCTTCTAGTCTTTTATCAGAGATATTGTATTTAGTTTCTCTTATGGTTTGGAGTTTTGAAGTGGGAGGCTTTACCCAGTCTTATTTAGTTTCAGTATTAAATTGTTCAGTACTTATTATTCCTAGGTACGGTGAATGGTTTATAATTTACTGGTGGAATGTTATGGTTAAATGTTTTTTTTAAAAGGTGAAAATGTTTTGACACTTAGCTTAATTATATTATAGGTGATTAATGTAGATGATATTATTTTCGACAATGATGCTAAGAATGAACCGACCGTATATCCTATTTTAAAATTTGGTAAAGGACTGATCACCCTATATTTAATTGGGCGGGGTGACACATGTTCTTGTGAATTAGTTTAGAAAAAGACATTGAAAGTCGTTCTGTAAGGACATATTTTAATAAGTATGTTATCAATTTGTTATGTCATATACCGCTATACCGTCGAAAAGCATTCAAGAGCCATCTTCATTAAGACGGATTCGAATTAATCAAGTTCTTCATCAAAAAGACCCCGCAAAGTTTACTTTGGTCAGGTTATGTTTTAAATACCTTAACTTTCCACTTAGAGCTTTTGGGATATTTTTGCAAAATATTTTCTAAGTATTGGAGCGGACTTTTTCATTAAAATTTGAGAATGAGTATTTTTTTCTAAGTATTGAAGCGGACATTAAAATATTAATTTTTTGACGCAACTGTCGTTCAAATGATATTTGTACGTCGTTCGAACGATATGGCAATGTCGCGCGATGTCGTTCAAACAACATATGTCCTTCGTTCGCCAAAGATCCTTATCTCGTTCGAACGAGCTCGTTTTTCGAGGCAGCGTGTTTTTCTATAAAAACTCATTCTATGGTTTCGTTTTGTTTAAGAAGTCTCAGTGTTTTACAAAACAGAAAAACTGTGAAAGCAAAATTCTTTTTGCTTCTTCCTTTTAGGGTTTAATCCCCTTTTTGTTTTTCAATTCACGAAACTCCCATATGCTTTAGTGAATTATTTTGGTGTTTGAAAAACACACTTTGCTGTTTTTTACTCTTGTGGGGAGGATAACTTGTACTGAGAAGACTGTGTGTCTAGGATTGCAGTCCTTGTGGTATAGCTGCGTGTGAACCATTGTTGTTTTGTTTCTAGCCGTTGCTTTGGATGTTTTTCGAAGACACCGTGCATTACTCTTGTGGGCGAAAGAAAGATTTTATGTCAGTCAATGGTCTTGTAAACTTGTCAGAGTTCTAGAAATAAAAAAGGTTTTTCCCTTCGGGGATTTTTCCTTAAACTTGTGTCGCATGCTTTATTTATTTATGGATTTACACACGCGCACACGTAGTTGAATGGTTTGGGGCTTATTTAAGTTTGTTTAAAAATAGACTCTAATTAAATAAGGTTTAATTGAAACTTGCGAATTTATTTAATCAATTATCACACACCGAGTTTATTACTTTTTTTCAAATTGGTATCAGAGCGGGTTACGCCAATTTATCACGTGATCCTGATTTTTCAAGGACTTATTTTTTTATACAATTTGACTTCTCACGTTGGCAAATTGGTATCAGAGCGGGTTACGCTACTTTATTGCGTGATCTTTGTTTTCCGCAAGATTTGTGTGATATTGATTTTTTTTGAAAAATCAGTTTTTGAAAAATCGCAATTTTTCAATGGAACGTTCATTTAATAGGGTGCCTATTTTTTATGGGAATAATTATGCCTATTGGAAAGCTCATATGAAATCTAGTTTAAAAGCCATTGACGAGCATGTTTGGTTGCTTTGTGAAAATGAGTGGACTCCTCCCAAAGTCACCATTGATAATATCCCCTTTTTAAAACCCGTGTCAGCCTGGAACTACACCAAAATGACAAAATTGTCACCTTTCAGCTGGCCACCCTTGTCAAGGTCATTGACCGTGACACAAATCTCGTGTATTGTGTCACGGTCATTGACCTTGACACGACCGTGACAAACAATTGTCACGGTCATTGACCGTGACAAGGCCGTGACAAATGTAGTTGTCACGGTCGTGTCACGGTCAATAACCGTGACAATTCTTTAAATAATTGTCACGGTCAATGACATTGACACGACTGTGACAACTTCTGCAGTAAAAAAAGCCCTAGGCTTATTTTTCCCACCCTTTTTTGGTTTTCCCCCTCTCTCTCTCTCTAAGTGATTTCCTGCTCTCTCTCTCTAAGGTATATTTTTTTCCCTCTCTTTCCCTTTCATTTCTATATGTGTGTGTATGTGTATGTGTATATATGTATGTGTGTATCTGTGTATATTTATGTGTGTATGTGTATGTATATATGTGTGTGGTGGTGTGTGGTGGGGGAGGGGGGAAGGGGGTAATGGGGGTGGGGTGGGGGGAGGGGGTGGGGTATGTGTATATGTGTGTGTATATATGTGTGTGGTGGTGTGTGTTGGGGGAGGAGGGAAGGGGGTAGTGGGGCTGGGGGTGGTGGGGGGAGGGGTGAGGGGTGGAATTTTCTAACTAAAAATATGATAATATTTTGTTATAATTTGTTAAAACTATTTAAACCTTAGTATGAATGCAAGGTTAGTGATAGTTAGAATTGTGTAAATGTTAGAAAAGTTCTAGAATTCATATGTTAAATTTTAATTATATAAATATTTAAATTTAATAATAATTTTATTCATGAAATTAATTCAATTAGGTAAAATCCTAGATAATTTTTTAACAGAATTTGATAATATTATATAAAGTTTAGTAAATTCACAAAATGTTGCCAATTGTATGTTTTTATAAATATCATTATTTACTTTCGTGCCCAACAATGTAAAATCCATACACATGCATGTTGTTAGAAAGTCTTAAATTTAATTCTCACTTTAATTTGTAGAATCTCTGTACTTGGTTGGATTTATCCCTTTATGATAATGAAATTTATGCTCCAATTATAATTATCTCATGTCATAATTTTATTGATAAACAATAAATTAATAAATTAATAAAAATATGAAAATACCCCAATTGATTTAGTAAGATTCGTTCTAGACTTCATTACAAATTATTCATACCAAACCCGACTCTCTTATAAGATATGCATATTGTGATAAAATATAATGAGGATAAGAGACTTTTGAGATATAAAAGAATCTCAAAGAATAAATATAAAGATAAAGGATTAAAGAAGTAGATAATTGCAATGAATATACAAATAAGATGATGATAAAAGATCGTGAAATGATTAGCGACATTAGAAGCTAATTAGTTATAGTTTGTCGAGAGTTAATATATGTTATTCATTTGTGCATTAACCTACATGAAGGGAACATGAAGGGACATGGTTTTTTATTTTATATTTGAAGGAGATTTTCCACTACACCAAAATGACAAAATTGTCACCTTTCAGCCGGCCACCCTTGTCAAGGTCATTGACCGTGACAAAAAAAACGCGTTTTGTATCACGGTCATTGACCTTGACACGACCGTGACAAAGAGTTGTCACAGTCATTGACTGTGACAAGGCCGTGACAAATGTAGTTGTCACGGTCGTGGTGGGGGGAAGGAGGGGGGGTGGTGGGGGTGGGGTGGGGTGGGGTGTGTGTGTGTGTGCGTAGGTGTGTGCGTGTGGTGGTGGGGCAATTTTAACAATTGTATAGCTTTAATTAAGAAATTGTATAGTTGTAATTGTAATTTTAATTGTATAGTTTTAGATGAAAGTAAATTAATAATTCGTGCCAATTTCATATGAAAGTAGGATTGCCCCTCATTTTAAATTAGTAAATTAATAATTGTATACTTTAATTGTTAGTTTAATTTATGAAATGAATTAATTGAGTAGATGAATTAGAAGGACTATGGGTTACACATTTGTTGTTGAAATTGCTGTTGGATTATTTTGTTTAGTAAATGTTGGGTTGGTTAGTTTTAAAAGTGGCATGACCACTGGATTATTGTCCATATGGGGGTGGGATTTTTCAACTTTTTTTGAAAATTACTTTGTATATCGAACAATATATACAAAGTATGATAATTAAATGAAACATACATGAAATTAAATATGTGTATATGTGTGTGGTGGGGGAGGTTGGCAGGGGGTGGGGTGGTGGGTGGTTTTTAACAATTGTATAGCTTTAATTAAGAAATTGTATAGCTTTAATTGTAATTTTAATTGTATAGTTTTAGATGAAAGTAAATTAATAATTAGTGTCAATTTCATATGAAAGCAGGATTGCCCCTCATTGTAAATTAGTAAATTAATAATTGTATACTTTAATTGTTAGTTTAATTGATGAAATGTTGGGTTGGTTAGTTTTAAAAGTGGCATGACGTTAGATGTTTTCAACTATTCCATGTTAGATGTTTTCAACTAATTTAGACATATTTATGTACGTGTACGTGTGCATGTGTGTGTGGTGGGGGTAGGGTAGGGGTGTGTGTATGTGTACTATTAACAATTTTTTTATTTGTACTAATAACATTTTTTTACAGCAAATGTCTCATTCAAATATTAAGGCGAAGATGATGATGTTGTTTATGATGATGTCGTCTGGGCTCGGTGGTAGCGGAGGCGACGAGGGCTCCTCCAACCCTAGACTCCCCAAATATGGAAAATTTAGGATTACCGTCGAGAATAAATCGGAGCTATTAGCGAGATGCCTCGAGCTACTAAAGACGGTCATCGGCCCGGGGTTTATGAGTTGGAAGGAGGTGCCATATGAGCTCAAGTTAGCTGTTTGGACGGCACTACAGGTAATATATTTATATTTATATGAATATTTGAATTTGAATTTGAATTTGAATTTGAATTTGAATTTGAATTTGAATTTGAATTTGAATTTGAATTTGAATTTGAATTTGAATTTGAATTTGAATTTGAATTTGAATTTGAATTTGAATTTGAATTTGAATTTGAATTTGAATTTCAATTTCGATTTCAATTTCAATTTCAATTTCAATTTATATTTATATTTATATCTATATTTAAATTTATTTGCAACTAACATTTAATTTGTGGGACATGAACAATTCAACTTGGATCCAAAGCTACGCGATTCCGTCTTGGAGCAGTTGAGGGAGCAACACAAGACGTGGAAGAAAAATATGCGGACACGGTACTTTGGGAAAATACGAGAGTCCATTATACAATGGCGTGGATCCGTCCCGCCCAAGGAGCCGATCTCATTGGCACAATGGCAAAATTTCATTGACAATGAGATCGAGGATCGACAATTGGCATCTCGCCAATCGGGGAGGGAAAACCGGGCAAAAAAGACGGAAGTGCACTACTTCGGTCGGACCTCTTACGCCGAGGTGGAGCATAGGATGAAGGTAAGATTTAATTTTTCTATAACTATAGAAATATATTATCCTTCATTATTTTACTTTGCGGGGCCGATACTAATTTTACTTTATTTTATTTCAGGGGGTAGGGAGTGAGCCAGGGGGTAAGCCACATACGCTCGATACTTATATGGCTCTTCGGACGAAGAAGGGGAAGGACAAGGAGGTGTCCCCGAGCGTCGCGGCGCTGATTGTAAGTAATCCGACAGTTTAATTTTTATTAATTACGTTATAATTTTTTAGTTTACTTAATTTACTAATCATGTGTTTTTTGTCGTTTCAGGAAAAGCTTAAGGAAGTGCATGAGTCGCAGTCTGATGCCGACAAGGCGTCTTTGTCCACAGACACACTCAGCCAAGTGCTTGGCTCTGATCGCAAGGGGAGGACAAGGGGGGTGAGGTCGCGGGTGGCCAAATCTAGGATCATCGGATTGGAGATGAGCGACACCGGATTGGCTCGAACGGTGGATTCACACGACGCAAAGCTGTCCCGTTTGGAGGCGATGGTCAAAGATATGTACGCATTCATGAAGCGTAAGTTGGGCAGAGACCGAAAGGGGAAGGGGAAAGGGAAAGGGAAGGAGAAGGAGGAGGTGCGGGAGAACGAGGCGCATGAGGACGAGGATGTGGACCTCGCTGCTTCTTCACCGTCACGTGCGTATTTCGATGATCCACTTCCTTATTTGGCTCCCTTCCCCAGACCATTGTCGACACTTGGTTGGCCGAGCGTGTTCATATTGGATGTATTTGATGGCCAGCGGATAGGGCGGAGGTTGAGGGACCCGAATATCGTCGAGGGTGGAATAGTTCATGGATGTGTGTTTCAAGGGATCTGTGACACCCCGCCTAATTAAATATCGTGCGATCACTCCTTTATTAAATTAAAATCAAGGTGAACAGTTGGTTCATTCTTAGCATCACTGTCGTAAAAATAACTTTTCCAAATTTAACACCCTATTTAATTAAGCTAAGTGTCAAAACCATTTTTTTAACATTACTTTCCAAATTTTATTTTGAAAATAAAGATTTAATTCTCTACAACAATTCAATACTTAAAAAATCACACCACAATAATCCTGGAACATATAATCCAATTAATTTAAACATTCAACAACTAAACCCCAGCATTTAAAACTTAAAGTAAAACTTACATGCTGAATAAATCCCAAAGTAACAGTACTAGAAATAACTGAAATACAAATGTCCCAATAAAACAGATAAATAGTGGAAAGGGCGACACATGCCCAATAAGGAGAATGATAGAAGTGGAATCAAGTAAATGAAATAATCTAAGCAAGTGGACTACAACTCCCACATAAGCTGCAGCACGTTCCTTCCAAGGGATCCTAAACAAGACGCCCCTGTGGCTGGGCACCTGTAATATATACATATATAAACAAGAGAGAAAGAGGAATAGAAACGGGTTAGAGCCCGATAGTGTATATGATTTAAAAATTCGTTTAACAAGTATTTAAATTGATACAGGCCAATGCAACAACATATTACTGCGACACTCTCTTGAGAAATTCTTGCCTCTCTTCTAATGTGCACTCCTATCGCACTAACCTTCCCAATGGTTTATCTCATCATATATGACACTATCCTTCCCCAAGGATTTAACTTATCTTAGGTGACTTTCAAAATTTAAGATTTAACAACATCATGGTTTAAAAAGGATAATTTCATTTAGCACAAAACGCTCATTTTAACTTTATTGATTCATAAAGTTTTTCAATATCATATTATACTTTTCAAAACAAGTATTTCCAATTTGAGTCATTATACATATCTCACTTACCATAACACAGTAGGCAGTTTCCCATATTTCAGAAGTTCATATATATATTAAATACTCGTATAATATATATATTCTAACAGCACCCCACATAAAATTTTATGGTGCGGGCATACTCTGCTATCCAATCCCCGTATCAATAGTACTAAAGGGAATACAAGTTCGGAATCACTCTCGAACTTTATAAATACATACACAAATAATATTGAGGCGAAGCATAGTTTTCAAGTCCAAGAGGTCAGTACATACCCTCACGTCTCTTAGGACCGTGACTACCGATTCGATAGCCTGTACCTAGGATTTCTATCTTATAGGGTACGAGTCAATATCCCCCATAAGGCACACGAGATAAGATCGTCCCAGCGCAGAAACCTCAGGGATAGCAAGTAGCGCGGGCATGATTTTCACAAGTATATAATATATGCATACACAATCATATAAATATACCACTTTTATTATATCAATTTAGGTTTATCCAATAACCCACATTCACAACATTTATCCTTATTTTTCCATTATTATTTATCAAGTATAATGGTTCGTTTCTAACTTTAATTCGAAGGGTTTTTCCAACTTACTACGTAACCCTCATGGACTCTATTATTCCAAATGTACAATTCAGTAGATATCCATTTATGTTCTAACGTAACTCTCTCTTACGTGTCTCTCCCCTTTAATATATACTTACATTATCCCTTATGCAAAATATCCGAAAAATATAGATTTCGCCTTACATTAAAGGATTTTAAATTTTATTTTCAAAGATGAGAATTTTAAACGATTTCGAAATCGGAATTAAAATGGAGTTTTAATTAAAAAAAAATTTATCTCTAAGAGTCCTCAAAACATAAAACTGTCTTGCAAAAAAATATTAAAAATATTGAACGGTCCGATCGAGCTGAATTTTTTTTCTGTAGCTTCCTCTCGTCTTCAGCTAATTCTTTGTAAAATTTCATCCAATTCCAACGGTCCGATCGTCCGGAATAATTTTTTTTAGTGTTTGTATCTGATTAGAACTCTTTTCTTAATCAAACTCTTAATCCTTTACATGACAAAGGGTTTCCAGAATATCATATAAATCATCACTACATGTAAATTTTCCATCTCAAATTGGGTTTTTCTTCCATAAATCTCATCCTAATAACTCCTAAACTAATATGGATGATGCATCAACGAAATAAGCAAGATAAACACTTGCTTGGGATTTTCAGAAATCTGGTTTGGTGTTGAATTTGGTGTGGTTGCGTTCCCCGTCTCGCGATCTACGCGTTGGCGGTGGCGGCGGTACAAACGGGTGAGTTTTGAGCCTTGGAATGCCTTGAGAGCTCTCTCTTCTCCTCTCCAATGGCCGTTATAGTGTTTTGAGTTATCTAACCCTAGGAGATAACCTAAACATCTGATATAACCCCTTTAATTTTCGTGGGTTTAATTGCCCAAAAATACAAAATGACTAAAATGCCCTCTCGGGGTACTAATTAGGCTTAAAAACGCCCCGAGACCCAAATCAAACTCCCGGGTATACTTTTCTGACTATCTCGACCCTTCCGAACGCGTTGGCGCACTCAAAACGACCATACGCACAAATTATTAAATATTTACGTTTATTTATCAATATTTAGTCCCGACGCGACATGGGCGCGTCCCGACTCAAATTTCTAAAATTGTCATTTTATTCACTCATGACATTTAATATGGCCACTATTATATATTACTTTGCTCATTAGTAATATTCAACAAATTTTCCCATAATTACTAACTCTCATCACGTTAATAATTATAACATAATTAATTTCCGGATTTTTATTAAATAATTAATTCACATTAAATTTAATAAATCCCCAAATTAATATAACATAAAAATATGGGGTATTACATACTTCCCCCTAATAACGGAATTTCGTCCCGAAATTCAGAAAATAAGGCATACCTGGTAAGAACAAATCTGGATATCTCTCGCGCATATCGGCCTTACGCTCCCAAGTGGATTCCTCCACGTTATGATGCTCCCACTGGACCCATACAAGTGGAACTATCTTCGACCTCAATCTCCTCTCACTATAGTTTAGGATAGCCATCGGTATCTCCTCGTAAGAGTTGTCAGGCTGTAAGTCTATCTCATCTATCAAGATGTGAGTATGGGCCATATCATCCCGAAGATACCGTCTCAACGACGAGATGTGGAATACATCATGAATGCGATGTAAATGCCCTGGTAGTCCCAATCTGTATGCTACCGGTCCAATCCTCTCGATAATGGGAAATGGTCCTACGTACCTCGGGGCCAATTTCCCTTTCTTCCCGAACCTCATCACTCTTTTCATAGGAGATACACGCAGTAACACTTGGTCCCCCACATTAAACTCCCGGAAGAGACATTTCGCATCGGCGTAGCTCTTCTGCCCGTCCTGGGCTACTCGAATGTGACTCCTAATCATCTCAATCCTCGCGGAGGTTTCCTGAATTACCTCTGGTCCTAGCAACTTGTTATCCCCCGCCTCGAGCAAATAAGTTGGAGAACGACAAGGCTGGCCATACAAAGTCTCAAATTGATCCATACCAATCGTAAACTGATAGGAGTTATTATAAGCAAACTCTACCAGTGGAAGATGTGGTTCCCAACCTCCTCCAAAATCAAGAACACACATGTGTAGCATATCCTCTAACATCTGATTAGTACGCTCTGTCTGTCCATCTGTCTGTGGGTGATAAGCTGAACTCAGCCTCAACTCAGTACCCATAGCCTCCTGAAAGCTTTCCCAAAAACGTGACAGGAAAATCTTGTCTCTATCTGACACAATATTCAGGGGCACCCGATGTAATCTGACAATCTCAGAAATGAACAACTGAGCATACTGACCCGTGGTATAATCTGTCCGCACCGGCAGAAAATGAGCCACCTTGGTCAAACAGTCTACAATCACCCAGATAGAGTCGTGGACCCGCTGTGATGTAGGCAACCCTGTAATAAAATCCATGGAAATACTCTTCCACTTCCACGCGGGTACTTCCAATGGCTGAAGCAATCCTGACGGTTTCTGATGGTCCACCTTCACCAGCTGGCAGGTAGAACACTTGGACACGAACTCAACAATGTCCTTCTTCATCCCACTCCACCAGTATTGCCTCCTCATATCCTGGTACATCTTATCTCCTCCAGGATGTACCGCAAATCGGGACCCGTGAGATTGGGTCATCACTGCATGACGTAATTTTGCCCCTTCTGGAACCACTAACCTCCCATTAAACCTCAAATCCCCATCAGAACTAACAGAATAGGAATCAGCACCTTCGGCTAAAAGTCGTATAATCTGCTCCTGGAAAAACGGGTCTGTGGTTTGGGACTGTATTACCCTCGTAACAATATCGGGTGTGACTGTCATAACAGATATGAAGGAACGGGCTACTGCGTCCTGGTGACCCAACTCCTTCCACTTCGCTTTCTAGACGTCCGCTACCTCATTTACCGGTCTTCGGCTCAACGCATCAGCAACTACGTTGGCTTTCCCCGGATGATACTGTATGTCGAACTGATAGTCCTTCACAAACTCTAACCATCTGCGCTGATGCATATTCAATTTTCGCTGAGTGAACAAGTACTGCAGTGATTTGTGATCTGTGAACAAACGGAACTTCTCCCCCAATAAATAGTGTCTCCATATCCTCAATGCAAAGACGACCGCTGCTAACTCTAGGTCATGGGTGGGATAATTCTTCTCATGTGACTTAAGCTTGTGGGAGGCAAAAGCTATAGCCTTCTCTTCCTGCTGAAGTACTCCCCCAAGTCCCCGTAAAGAGGCATCGGTGTAAACCAGGTACTCCACACCCGACTTCGGTAAAGTAAGGACTGGTGCTGAAGTAAGCTTGTTTTTCAGTTCGTCGAAAGCCAATTGACAAGCTTCATCCCAAATATATGGTACCCCTTTGCGAGTCAGGTTCGTCAATGGACCCTCTATTTTGGAGAATCCCCGAATGAATCTCATGTAGTATCCGGCTAACCCCAAGAAACTACGCACTTCCGTCGGTGTTGTGGGCTGTCCCCACTCCCTCACTGCTGACACTTTACTCGGGTCAACGGCTATCCCCTGTTCAGAAACAACATGCCCCAAGAACTGTACCTCTTGCAACCAAAATCCACACTTCTCGTACTTAGCATACAAATGATGCTCTCGTAAAGTCTGAAGAACCTGCCTCAAGTGCTCGGCATGCTCCTCCTCGAAGTGTGAATATATCAAAATGTCATCTATGAAGATGATGACAAACTGATCCAAGAACTCTCTGAATACTCGGTCCATTAAGTCCATGAATACGACTGGAGCATTTGTGAGACCAAATGGTATCACTCTGAACTCGTAAGACCCATATCTCGTCAAGAAGTCAGTCTTTGAAATGTCCTACTCTCTAATACGTAGCTGATGGTACCCTGACCTCAGATCTATCTTCGAAAAGAAAGTTGCTCCCCTCAGCTGGTCGAACAGATCATCGATTCAAGGCAACGGATACTTATTCCGTATCGTGACCTTGTTCAACTCCCGGTAGTCCACACATAACCTCAGTGAACCATCTTTCTTCTTCACAAACAAGACTGGAGCGCCCCAAGGTGAGGTACTCCTGCGAATGAAGCCCTGACCTAACAACTGCTCTATCTGATCTCGTAACTCTCGCATATCCGCCGGAGCCATACGGTATGGAGAACATGTTATAGGTCTCGTATCTGGCAATAAATCTATGACAAAGTCTATCTCTCGACTGGGGGTAGGCCTGGTATCTCCTGGAATACATCAAAATACTCACGAACGACTGGGATTGAGTCTAAAGGAATCACAACCTCCTTAGAGGCATCCTGCTCTATATAATACAAATGAGCGGTCGAACCTCCCTCTGGGCGAGGCATCGCCACTACAAACATCTCTTGCCCCGGAATGGAAAAAACAATGCTCCCACCGAAGCAATCAATCATGGATCTATAAGCTGCGAGCCAATCCATACCGATAATAACATCATGCTCATGCTTATCTAAGACTAACATGTCTGCAGGTAATACCAAACTACCAATCTCTACCCCCACTCCCCGGCATATAAAGAAGATAAGCGACCCACTCACCAGTGGTGAGTCTACACACGTCATTGTGCTCTCTGCTATGGCTAACAACCCTAAGGCCTTCGCAAAATGTGTAGCTATAAAATAATGTGTCGCCCCAGTATCAAACAAGACCCGACCCATAGTACCATGGATAAGAAACATACCCTCAATCGCGGGTGGTGCCTGTGGAGCTGCTTCCTAGTGGACGTTATAGACACGTCCGTACTGTAACTGCCCCTGCTGCACTGGAGCTGCTGGAATGGCTGGTAGGGCTGGCACCTGGGCTGGAGCTGGGAGGGCAGCTGGAAAAAGTGGTCTCTGTGGCTCATTACGGGCACCCTGCTGTTGTGGGGCCCTATTACCCTCTGGGCAATCCTGTCGCTTATGACCATGCTTGCCGCATACAAAACATCGGCCTCTGAAGTTACCTCCCCTCTGACCCTGTTGACCACGGCCCTGCTGGCCGTTACCTCCCCACCACTGGCCCTGTTGGCCCTGATTAGCACACTGTTGGTCCTGTTGATTAGGCTGGCCCTGCTGGCCCTGCCTATAACCCCCAAATCCCTGCCTGGAATCACCTGAACGGAATCTCTTAGCAGGTTCCCCCTGATGGGAACTCTTCTCATGTTGACGAGTTTGTCCATGAGATGGTGCCCCACTAGCACTACTACCCCCGGTCCTGCCCTGCTGGCTGGACTCTCCTTCTCTCCAACTTCCCTGCAGATGGAAGCGGTGATCCTGGCAATGTAGTAACGCAGCATTGAGTACATCAGTGAAAGTACTCAGAGATAGATTCCCTATAAGATGCTGACGGATCCTCGAAGCTAACCCGTCCATAAACAACATTATCTTCTTACTATCAGTAGGTGCCTCATCTGGCACTATGGTGAGAAGTCTCGTGAACTCCTCCTCATACTTAGCAACGGTAGAGTTCTCCTGTTTCAAATTCAGTAATTTCTGCCTCATCTCAGTCTGCACGGCGGGTGGAAAGTACTTGCGGTCAAACTGCTCCCAAAACGACTGAATAGGGACCGTATCCCTCTCCTCTAAGGTGGTAGTGGACTCCCACCACTGCAAAGCGGCTCCCACCAGCTTAAAGGAAGTCAAAACTGCCTTTGCACGTCGGTGCACTCATACATACGAAGATGCCACTGGATGTCTTTCTTCCATTGGCTGACTGTGACGATATCTGAGCTACCAGAGAACTCAGGGGGATGTGCCTTCTCAAAAGCATCCATAACCCTCTCCCCTGCAGATGGAAGCTGTGCTGGTACTGGCGCCACTGCCTGAATCTGGGTGGAGCCTGCTGAACCACCGCTAGCGCGGCATTCACCGCCTGAGCAACAATGGCGGCTACTTCATTAGCATTCATAGTGCCTTCTGCCGGAGTTGCTGGATGCTCGGCCTGGGCACGCCTATCCTTCGGTGCACGTCTCGGAGGCATTTGAAACGTGAAGTAGTTTATTAGTCTACAGTCATTATAAAATCTAAAACAGCTGAAGACGTAACGTAAAAGCAGAAATACAACAATCCTAAAAATAGGGCTCTCTAGCAAAAAACGTTAAGCTGAAAGTGAAAATAAGCCGTACAGATCCTATGGACACTAGAACCTGATGCTCTGATACCACCTGTGTCACCCCGCCTAATTAAATACCGGGCGATCAATCATTTATTAAATTAAAATCAAGGTGAACAGTTGGTTCATTCTTAGCATCACTGTCGTAAAAATAACTTTTCCAAATTTAACACCCTATTTAATTAAGCTAAGTGTCAAAACCATTTTTTTAACATTACTTTCCAAATTTTATTTTGAAAATAAATATTTAATTATCTACAACAATTCAATACCTAAAGAATCACACCACAATAATCCTGGAACATATAATCCAATTAATTTAAACATTTAACAACTAAACCCCAGCATTTAAAACTTAAAGTAAAACTTACATGCTGAATAAATCCCAAAGTAACAGTACTAGAAATAACTGAAATACAAATGTCCCAATAAAACAGATAAATAGTGGAAAGGGCGACACATGCCCAATAAGGAGAATGATAGAAGTGGAATCAAGTAAATGAAATCGTCTAAGCAAGTGGCCTGCAACTCCCACTTAAGCTGCAACACGTTCCTTCCAAGGGATCCTAAACAAGACGCCCCTATGGCTGGGCACCTGTAATATATACATATATAAACAAGAGAGAAAGAGGAATAGAAACGGGTCAGAGCCCGATAGTGTATATGATTTAAAAATTCGTTTAGCAAGTATTTAAATTGATATAGGCCAATGCAACAGCATATTAGTGCGACACTCTCTTGAGAAATTCTCGCCTCTCTTCTAATGTGCACTCCTATCGCACTAACCTTCCCAATGGTTTATCTCATCATATATGACACTATCCTTCCCCAAGGATTTAACTTATCTTAGGTGACTTTCAAAATTTAAGATTTAACAACATCATGATTTAAAAAGGATAATTTCATTTAGTACAAAACGCTCATTTTAACTTTATTGATTCATAAAGTTTTTCAATATCATATTATACTTTTCAAAACAAGTATTTCCAATTTGAGTCATTATACATATCTCACTTACCATAACACAGTAGGCAGTTTCCCATATTTCAGAAGTTCATATATATATTAAATACTCGTATAATATATATATTCTAACAGCACCTCACATAAAATTTTATGGTGCGGGCATACTCTGTTATCCAATCCCCGTATCAATCGTACTAAAGGGAATACAAGTTCGGAATCACTCTCGAACTTTATAAATACATACACAAACAATATTGAGGCGAAGCATAGTTTCCAAGTCCAAGAGGTCAGTACATACCCTCACGTCTCTTAGGACCGTGACTACCGATTCGATAGCCTGTACCTAGGATTTCTATCTTCTAGGGTACGAGTCAATATCCCCCATAAGGCACACGAGATAAGATCGTCCCAGCGCAGAAACCTCAGGGATAGCAAGTAGCGCGGGCATGATTTTCACAAGTATATAATATATGCATACACAATCATATAAATATACCACTTTTATTATATCAATTTAGGTTTATCCAATAACCCACATTCACAACATTTATCCTTATTTTTCCATTATTATTTATCAAGTATAATGGTTCGTTTCTAACTTTAATTCGAAGGATTTTTCCAACTTACTACGTAACCCTCATGGACTCTATTATTCCAAATGTACAATTCAGTAGATATCCATTTATGTTCTAACGTAACTCTCTCTTACGTGTCTCTCCCCTTTAATATATACTTACATTATCCCTTATGCAAAATATCCGAAAAATATAGATTTCGCCTTACATTAAAGGATTTTAAATTTTATTTTCAAAGATGAGAATTTCAAACGATTTCGAAATCGGAATTAAAATGGAGTTTTAATTAAAAAAAAATTTATCTCTAAGAGTCCTCAAAACATAAAACTGTCTTGCAAAAAAATATTAAAAATATTGAACGGTCCGATCGAGCTGAATTTTTTTTCTGTAGCTTCCTCTCGTCTTCAGCTAATTCTTTGTAAAATTTCATCCAATTCCAACGGTCCGATCGTCCGGAATAATTTTTTTTAGTGTTTGTATCTGATTAGAACTCTTTTCTTAATCAAACTCTTAATCCTTTACATGACAAAGGGTTTCCAGAATATCATATAAATCATCACTACATGTAAATTTTCCATCTCAAATTGGGTTTTTCTTCCATAAATCTCATCCTAATAACTCCTAAACTAATATGGATGATGCATCAACGAAATAAGCAAGATAAACACTTGCCTGGGATTTTCAGAAATCTGGTTTGGTGTTGAATTTGGTGTGGTTGCGTTCCCCGTCTCGTGATCTACGCGTTGGCGGTGGCGGCGGTGCAAACGGGTGAGTTTTGAGCCTTGGAATGCCTTGAGAGCTCTCTCTTCTCCTCTCCAATGGCCGTTATAGTGTTTTGAGTTATCTAACCCTAGGAGATAACCTAAACATCTGATATAACCCCTTTAATTTTCGTGGGTTTAATTACCCAAAAATACAAAATGACTAAAATGCCCTCCCGGGGTACTAATTAGGCCTAAAAACGCCCCGAGACCCAAATCAAACTCCCGGGTATACTTTTCTGACTATCTCGACCCTTCCGGACGCGTTAGCGCACTCAAAACAACCATACGAATAACTTATAAAATATTTACTTTTATTTATCAATATTTAGTCCCGATGCGACACGGACGCGTCTCGACTCAAATTTTTGAAATTGTCATTTTATTCACTCGTGACATTTAATATGGCCACTATTATATATTACTTTGCTCATTAGTAATATTCAACAATTTTTTCCAGAATTACTAACTCTCATCACGTTAATAATTATAACATAATTAATTTTTGAATTTTTATTAAATAATTAATTCACCTTAAATTTAATAAATCCCCAAATTAATATAGCATAAAAATACGGGGTATTACAGGATCGAGTCCAAAGTGCTCGTCACGCATGTGATACCCGGGAAGGAGAACTCCCTATTGTGGTTGCGCGAACAATGCGGCACGATGTATATTAGTGAGTGTGTCAATTCGTATATCGTGTGGCCAACTCACCTCTTCACATTTACCCAAGACATGTAGTAACATTATTTTTAAGTTTGTTCATTTTAATTATATTTGGATTATATCGTGATGTATATTATTTCTATTTTGAATATTTGGATTATTTCTTCATGAATATATATTTGCACTATCTTTAGTTTATTTGGATATATGATGTTTGAATAGGTACAACCAACATTGTTATAACAGGTACAAATATATTGCTGGGCAGTGGCAGTGGCCATACTGCCAAGCAGAATTTTTTTAAATTCTGCCCAGAATTGTCACGGTCATTGACCGTGACAATTTTTTAAAATATTGTTACGGATTTGTCACGATTATTAGCCGTGACTAAACTTGTCACGGTCCATGACCTTGACATGACCGTGACAATTCTAAGGGACTTGTCAAGGTCAATGACCGTGACACGTCCGTGAAAATTTTTTTTGTCTCGCCCCGAATTGTCACGATCATTGACCTTGACAAGTCCAACTTGTCAAGGTTAATGACCGTGACAATAGTGCAGATTTGGTGTAGTGTGGACTGAAGATGATTATAAAATGTCTAATTTTAATTCCCGTGGTTGAAGTGCTATTTCTATAGCCGTCACTCCCGACGACTTCCATCGAATTATGACGTGCACCACGTCTAAAGAGGCATAGGATGTTTTGAAATTGACCCATGAGGGTACGAACGCGGTTAAAGAATCAAAATTACAAAATTTGGCCACCCAATTTGAGACTATCACCATGTCTGAGTCTGAATGTTTTGATGATTTTTATGCAGGTTTGTCGGACATTGTTAACACATGTTTTAATTTGGGTGAGGTAATTGATAACACGCGTGTCGTTAAAAAGATTTTGAGATCTCTTCCAAAATGCTTTATCCCTAAAGTCACTGTTTTGAACTCTTTGGGAAATTTGAAATCACTTAAGTTGGAAGAACTTATAGAAGATCTTCAAACGTATGAGATTGGCGTGTTTCCCAAAACCATTAAGGCTAAGGATAATGGCGTTGCTTTAAAGACTCATTTTAAGAAAAAGAAAGAAAAAGTTTGTGAGTCCGATTCTAAGGAAGAGTTTGATTTTAAAGACATGGCCTTGTTTGCGAAGAATTTTAAAAAAATTCTCAACATGAACAAAAATAATTCTTCTAATAAGATATTTTTTGAGAAAAATAAAAAGGCCAAAGAAAGCGGCGAAGAAGAGAAGGAGAGTGAAAAAGAAAAGGAGAGTGAGGAAAATTTAGAAATTTTGACGTGTTTTGAGTGTGGGGGTAAAGGGCATAAGGCGTATGAGTGTGCCACTAGACTTAGGAGAGAGGGAAAGAAAGTGGCTATGCCTGCCACACTTAGTGATTGCGACATAGAGGTTTTTAATTCGGGTGATGAAAAAGAGCACGGTATGTGTGTCGGGTTTTTAGCTAGTCGGGTTTGCAGGTGAGGGGACTAGTTATAGTGAGAACCCTGAGGAGGATGATTTGAGTGTCTCTAGTGGGGATGAGAGTGAATTTGAGAGTGGAGATGAAAGTGAGCTCCAAAAAGCCTTTAGAGATTTGTACATCGAGACCTTGAAAACAAAGATGTATAATAGAGATTTAGGTCGTCGGGTTTTAGATTTGGAGAGAGAGAAGGAAGTTTTAAAAAGGAAAAAGTGTGATTTGACCAACACGGTGTCTAGTCTGATGACACGTGTATCCCAACTCAAGAGTGATCTCGAACGTGCCCGGGAGGTCAAAATCCCTTTAGAGAATGCATCTAGGAAGGTTGGAAAGATGGTTCTCAATCCCATTTTGGGTAAAGGTGAGAAGTTAGGAATAAGTCATGACGGTGCTTCCACTTACCAATTAGCACCCGAGCCGGTTCCCACTTTAGTGTTAGATTCACGTGTATCTCACCCTAACCCACCTAGGCGTCCCATTCCTATTAGGAGAGAGTTTTTGAGAGAGGTGTTCCTAGGCCTATTTATGTTTGTTCACATTGCAAGAGGAGAGGTCACCTTAAGGAATTTTGTTTTAAGTTGGGTTATGTGCCACGTTTTGCTTCTACACGTGTTTCTGACACACATGCACCCACACTTGATACTTTACATGCTCCCAGAGACTACATGAGAGATTTTGCACATTTAGGTGAGCAAGTTAAGTTTTTGGTCAAAACTTCACAAGATTTAATGGAGGTTTTTCATAAGCTGGCACCACCCTTGGAAAATCCCTCCGCACCTAACGATTGAGGTTTGACTTATTTAATAGCATAGGATGTTTTTCATGTTGACATTATTTGCCTATTACTAGTATGTATCATTTTGGCATGTTTTTCTTTTTTTTGAAAAATACAAAAAGATTTTTTTTTTGATAAATTTTTTGAAAAAATCCAAAAAAAAATTTGTATTTTGTTTGCACCATATATGGATGGACACTTAGGATGGCCGAGTCACAACATCATTCCATTTTACTATTTTGGAGACAATAGGTCAATTCATCCATGTGCTTTATAATGTTTGGAATCATTGAGATGTAATTAAGTGTTACTTCCTACATCTTTGACTCATGATTTCCTTTATTGCACACATGCACGAATTTGTTTGATTATTGTGTCTGTCTTATCACATGTTGGTTGGGTGTTTTCACTTCAATCCTGTCCTTAAAACGAACCAAGCGCGATAAAACTTTATAAGAAAGTTGTGCATAAGAGCCGTTTGTGAGTTTGTGTGCTTTGTTTGAAAATGGTGAAGGGATATGAAAGATTATTTTTATCCTCTGTGATTAAGCCACCGTTTAAATTGGACCTAAAAAATTGAGGAATTTTATTATTCAGGGTCCAAAGAGGTTTAAAAGAGCCCGAAAAAATTTAAAGGCAATAAAAAGAAATTTATGCCAATTATGGGCCATTTAGGTTTTTTCACCAATTCTCCAAAGTTTGAGAATTTAGTTTATACACCTCTAAAATAAAATATTTATGAGGGAGTTTGGTTGGAGATTTTATAACGGGTTTGCACGTCCTTGAAAATATTGAAAAAGTGTTAAATAGTTTCGGACGTTATTGATGTGAAAATCACTTTGACTTTGATTTGTTGATTTGCTTAAGATGATGTCATCTAAATTCAACAAATTTTTACACCTAAGGATACCTTTGATCTTCATTCGTTAGGAGTACATGTATGCATCGTGCACATATGATTGATTGAGTTTATTTACCTATCGAATGTGTTCACACCCATTCATTCTATTTCCATGACTTGGTTGTTTTAGTTTAAATCCATGGTGTGATTTTTGGTATCTTATTTTTGTAAGAAAAATTTGAAAAGTAAAAAATAGTTTGTGAATGTTTTTGAGACATACCTTTGCATGTGCGCAGTTTGATCCATATTTGCTATGCATTTTATCATGACACTCCATGTTTTGATTTTTTTTCTTCTTATCTATCTATTTGAGGACATCATAAAAAGGGGGAGAAAGAATTATCATGTTATGGGGGAGATTTTGCATTATGGGGGAGATTTGATTTATTAATGATTTATTTTTATATCATTTCAAACTCGATGCTTCACGAAGGTATTTTTATTTTATCTCATGTGTGTAGGTAGAAAGATTAAAGATCATGATATTGCACACCCTGATGAGAAAAGCTTCGAGAAGATTTGACGAAGATCTTTGAAGAACAGTTTGAGAACCTGCAAATTTATTCATGGGAGGGTAGATTTGTATAGGCATTTTGGTTTTTGATAATTCGGATTTTTTATATATGTATAGACATAGACATAGGGGGAGATTTGTAAGGACATATTTTTATAAGTCCATTATCAATTCGTTATGTCATATATCGCTACATCGTTGAAGAGCATTCAAGATCCATCTACATCAAAACGGATCTGAATTAATCAAGTTCTTCATCAAAAAGACTCAGCAAAGTTTACTTTAGTAAGGTTATGTTTTAAATACCTTAACTTTCCACTTAGAGCTTTTGAGATATTTTCACAAAATATTTTCTAAGTGTTGGAGCGGACTTTTTGGTCAAAATTTGAGAATGAGTATTTTTTTCTAAGTATTGAAGCGGACATTAAAATATTAATTTTTTGATGCAACAGTCATTTAAATGACATTTGTACGTCGTTCGAATGATATGACAATGTCGCACGATGTCGTTCAAACGATATATGTCCTTCGTTCACGCGAGATCCTTATCTCGTTCGAACGAGCTCGTTTTTCGAGGCGGCACCTTTTTCTATAAAAACTCATTCTATGGTTTCGTTTTGTTTAAGAAGTCTCAGCGTTTTACAGAATAGAAAAACTGCGAAAGCAGAATTCTTTTGGCTTCTTCCTTTTAGTGTTTAATCCCCTTTTTGGTTTTCAATTCACAAAACTCCCATATGATTTAGTCAATTGTTTTAGTGTTTGAAGAACACACTTTACTGTTGTTTACTCTTGTGGGGAGAATAACTTATACCGAGAAGACTGCATGTCTAGGATTGTGGTCCTTGTGGTATAGTTGCGTGTGAACCATTTTTGTTTTGTTTCTAGACGTTGCTTTGGAGGTTTGTCGAAGACACCGTGCGTTACTCTTGTGGGTCAAAGCAAGATTGTATGTTATTCAATGGTCTTGTAAACTTATCAGAGTTCTAGAAATAAAAATGTTTTTGCCCTTCAGAGATTTTTCCTTAAGTTTGTGTCGCATGCTTTATTTATTTATGGATTGACACATGCACACACCTAGTTGAATGGTTTGGGGATGATTTAAGTTTGTTTAAAAATAGACTCTAATTAAATAAGGTTTAATTGGAAACTTGCGAATTTATTTAATCAATTATCACACACCGCATTTATTCGATTTTTCACGTTTTAATTACATTCCTTTTTCGTTCAAATGAAATCACAAAGTCGCTCGAATGACCCTCCGACTTAAAGTTTTTATAAATACTTGTTTCGTTGACAGGATGTTTAAGAATTTTTCCAAGTACATTTCTGCATATCTGCTGCAAAATTTCTTCAAGTTTTATGTTGAAAAACACTGTTTTAATTCACAAAAAAGTATCCTGCAATATTGTTCTTGCGAATTAGTTTAGAAAATAGAAAGTTTTGTATCTTTGCATATGCCTTGGTGGAGAGGAAATCCATTACCGACTTGTGATACCTGCGGGGATTCACTGCTGAAGACGAAGGTTGCGGCTGATGGAGGGCTGCAGGCCATTGTGGTTCTCGAGGAAATTATTGTTCGTTTGAAGGTTATGGTCTTTGTGGGTTTCTGCGAAAATTCATTGTTGTATTTCCCTTTTAAGTTTGTGAGTTGCGATTTGCAAGTTATTAGTGAAACAAAGGTTTTTGCCTTGCGAGAATTTTTTTCTTGAAACTTGGCCTTGTCGTATTTGTTTAGTTTGATTTATCTATTCTATTACCATAGATGCATGATTAGGATAAAAAGATAAACTCAATTTAAAATTCTCTTTTTCATTCAAAGTTGTTATTGCAATTTTTGTTTGAAATCACCCTTTGCGATTATTTTTCATTTACGAATTGCTATTAGATCTTTTAGCTAGAGATTTTTACCTCTACACCCTTTTCGATTACTCGAAATGCTAATGATCTTCCTCCTGCATAACTCCCACAAATACATCATAAATCTCGTTGGGAACTTACTCAGTGTCTTGTGGGTGGACGCATTGGAGGTAAGGACTTTTAAAGGATCTCTTGTAGAGCTTCCCTCCTAGGTCCAGGCAAAAATGGGTTGATTTCACCCTTATTTGGTGAGCCAACTTCCTCTTGTCTGGCAGTGTCTCATTCTTCAAGTAGGCAATGATTAGATTCATCCATCTAGGAGCTACTTTTACGTAAGGGATCTGCTTGGAGACCACTACCTTGTCAATGCTAGGCTGAGCGAGGAATTCCAATTGGATAGTTCTTTTGATGTCAGAGTCCACTGCTGAGCTTAGGGCTGCTAAGGCATTAACATGACTACTTTGCCCCTGGGGGAACTACTGAATGTGGGCCTACTTAAATTCTTCCATAAGCTCTCACACCATGGCAAGGTAGGCTGCTATTCTATCATATTTTACATTAAAATCTCTGCTCACTTATTTGAAGACCAATTTGGAGTTACTGAACACATTGAGGCACTTTGCCCCCAATAGTTGGGCTTTGCGCATATCAGCTATCAGTGCTTCGTATTCGACTCCGTTGTTAGAGGCTTCAAAGACCAGCCTGATTCCTTGCTCGATAATACTGTCCTATGGCATTACCAGGACAATCCCTACTCCTCTCCCTTGGAATTATAGGCTCCATTAATGTACAGGGTCCACTTCCTAGATTGTGGTTCCTGGTTTTCTCTATAAGTAATTGGCCGGTAAGAACTTCTCCTGTGAATTCAGCGATAAAATCTTCTCAGATTTGCCTGCTGATCATGTCCTTGACTAAACGTGTATATCGAACCTTTCGAGCTTGACTGACCATTTTAAATATAGCCTGGAGGGGTCGGCCTTCCGAAGAACAACCTTAAGGGGGAAATACATGATCACTGTGACCGAATGAACTTCAAAGTAATGTTTGAGATTTTTAGAGGCGAACACCAGAGTGTAGGCTAACTTTTCAATTGGTAAGTAACATTGCTCGACGTCTAAAATCTTCTTATTGGAATAGTAGACTAGATGTTGGTTCCCCTCTTTCTCGCATACCAGAGTCCAGCTAACTGCGTGGCTTAATACTACAAAGTAGAGGTATAGGGGATCTCCTTCGTCAAGGATCGCTAGCAAAGGTGTCTTACTGAGGTAGGACTTGATATACTCTAAGGCTTATGAATAGTAGTTATTCCAGGTGAGGCCCTTATCCTTCTTGAGGAGCTGAAAAAAGAGTCGACAACATTCTAAAGACTTGGAGATAAAGCAGTTGAGTGTTTCGAGCATCCCAGTAAGCTTCTGGATGAATCGCAAAGTCTTAGGCGGTTGGACCCCTTTTATAGCTTTAATTTGGTCTGGATTGGTTTTTATCCATCTCTTGCTGACCAGATAACCTAGGAACTTTCCTTACTGGACTGAAAATGAGCACTTTCTCGCATTGAGCTTCATTCAGAACGTCCTAAAGATCTAGAAGGTATTATCCAGGTCTTTAATGTGGTCTTCCTTGCATTTGCTCTTGACCAGCATATCGATAATGTAGACCTCCATAGTGTTTCCCATATGCTGCCTGAATATCTTGGTGACCAGCCTCTGGTAGGTGGATCTGCATTTTTTAGACCAAATGATATGACTTTGTAATAATATAATACTACTGGGGTGATGAATGAAGTTTTTTCCTAGTTGGAGCCCTACATCGAAATTTGGTGATACACTAATTAAGCATCCAAGAAACTCATGCGCCCATGTGCGACTATGGCCTTGACCAGCTGATCAATTTTTGGTAGAGGGAAAATGTCCTTGGGGAATTCTTTATTGAGATCCGTGAAATTGATGTTGACTTTCCAGATGCTGTTTCTCTTTCGTACTACCACTTGGTTGGGCAACCAATTGGGGAATTAAACTTCCCTAATGGATCCTATATCCAGAAGCTTCCCAACTTCATTTCTACCGTCCTAGCCTTTTATGGGGATATTCGGCATGCCCTTTGAGTGATTGGCTTAAAGGTTGGATCCACGCGAAGATGATGGCAAGCAACTTCAGGATCAATTTCGGGCAGGTCGTAGGGATCCCAGGCGAAAACATTTAAATTGTTCCTTAGAATGGCGATCAAGTCCTCTTTCTCATGATTGGTAAGAGTTGTCCTATCAAGAGCCTTATCTATGGCAGGTTGGCATTAAATGTAACCTCCTTTAGGCTTTCAATAACCCTATCGGATTGGTGGGCTATGGTATCCTCCACCCCTGGTCGACTGTGTCGTCATTTCTATTTAGAGGGTGTAGACCCATCTTAGGCTTCCTTTGGATGGACCTTTAGTTCATTTTTATTATCCTTTCAGGGGGCGAATGGAGGCGATGAAGCATTTCCTTGTAGTGTCCTGGTCGCCATGAATCTCAACCACGCCCTGATCGGTGACACACTTGAGCTTCTGGTGGTATGTAGATAGTACGACTTTCGTGGCGTGCAGCCAGCCTCTTCCCAGAATGGCATGATATGGTGATTCTATATCTACCACTAAGAATTCAATCTGTTTTGAAATATTTCCCACCTTAACCGGCAAGACTATATTTCCCAATGGCATCATGATCTTTCTCGCGAAGCCAACCAAAGGAACAGTGTCCTCCTTGAGACTGGCTAAGGTCAACTTCACTTTGTAGAAGAGCTTTAGGTACATTACCTCAGGTGATCTCCCCTAGTGCACTAGGAGTTTGTCGACGCCCATTTCGTAATCCTATGAGTGATCACGAGTGCATCGTGGTGTGGGGTCCTTACTCTGATTAAATCTTCCTCTGTGAAGATGATGTCTTTGGTATAGTCGACATCCTCTGGTCTCCGATTCTTGCTAGCCTGGCTATTTGCGGGATTAATTTGGAATGCCTCCATGACAGTTGTGACCTTTTCTAGCTCCATTCAAACAGTGTTCCCTTGGATATGTTTCAGGTCAGATGCTCCGTGAATAATTGCGGACTCATATCCTATGTCTTCATCGAGGACATCATCCGGATTTTGGTCGTCATTGGCTGCGACCTTATCACCTTTTTTTTTCTATATATTCATTCAGATGCCCAGTTTGGGACAATTACTCTAAGTACGACTTTCGTTCTTTACAGTTCTTTGTCCTGTGGTCTCCCTCCTTATGGAATGCACATCGTAATGCGTTGTTCCTCTTTGCTGGGTCGCCCCGAATATTTTTGGGCCACTTCACGAACGACTGATCCTTGATCTTGCTCAAGATTTCATAAATTGACTCCTTGAATACTATGTTAACATCCGGGAAAACCTTTGAAGGATCTGCCTTGCTCCAAATCCCGGAGTCGTTCTTGCTTCCGTTCTTGCTCTCTTTGTTCAGAGCGACACTTTTGTCTCCTCCTTTGTTTATTTTTACGTGACCATTATCCCTTGGAGTAAAGTGAACTACGTCCTCAACCTAGACATATTTATTGATATGCGTCATGAGGTCGTCAATGGTGTTTGCCTCTTTTTTCTTAAGGGACAGAGATATGGTCGATAGACCAATCTTGAATGATGCTACAACGAACTCCTTCGAGCAATCCTCCACCTCGTTGAATACCTCTCAGTACCGTTTGGCGTAGTCGTGAATACTCTCGTGTGGTTTTGTCTTCACAGTGAGCAACGAATCTACCCTTTTAGGGTGGGAGCTGCTGGTGATGAAGTGAGCAGTGAAGGCCTCAACGAGGGCCTTGAAGCTCCTGACCAACCTGTGTTGAAGCCTCTCAAACCACTTATGTTCTACGTCATGTATACTAGAAGGGAAGATCCGACACATGAGAGCGTCGTTGTGGCTCCATAGACTCTTGCCTGCCCGTACTGCTGAACATGATCTATGAGGTCAGTCTTACCATCATACATTTTGAATCTGGGAACAATGAATTTCTTCAGGGGCTTCTCTTATTCAATTTCCCTTATAAAAAGAGATTTCATTTGAGTGTTAGGATCTCTTCTGACTAGCTCTTTATTGGACCCAACCCCTCGATGGGCTAGATGCTGGTCCATCTCTCTTCGGACTAAGATACTGATATCTTCGTCCTAGCGATCATTGTGTCCGTGGCGCCTCTCAGAATGACCATGCTCTGATCGGTCCTGGTCGCGTCTAGAGCTTCTCCCTCGGCTGCGAGTCTTGCTCTCTTGAGGACTAGGAGACCGTGTGCGACATTTATTGTTATCTCTATGGAGCTCTCTCTCCATCCTTTTAAGTCGCCTGTATAAGCGAGCATTTTCTTCCATCTAGAGGCGTGTTGCCTCCCCCTACTCTTAAAGTCTGGCTTCGTAAGCGTCAACTAGCTTAGAGATCTGAGTAGACCTAGGTGGTTCATGACTTTCTTCAGAAGTTTGGATCTCTTGGTGGAACCTTGGATTTTGTTGTTGGCGAATCTCAAATTGGATCCTTGGAGGGCTCGGGTTTTCCTGTTATTCGCCAGCTTGCAGTAAATTGTTATTGTGGTGAGGCATCATGTGCTTTTTGATCAATAATCGCTTTCATAGGAAAAATAATCATTTCCTACAAACGACCCTAACTGTGAGTTCAAGAATTATCACAATAAACAATCCCGGAAAGCAAGTATGAAAAACAAGAAATAAAAAATCACGCATAATATCAAATGTACGTGGTTAGACAACTTGCCTACGTCCATGGAGAGGTTAATCATTTCTTATCGGTGTCTCTCAAATAATGAGAGTTACATCCCTTTGCCCCGGGTCAGGGTTTACATTTATAGTTGTGTTCTAAGTGATTGAATTCTACAAGTTACTCAACCATCTTGTGGATAGCTCGTAGGTGTCCTTGAATATCTCCCCGAGATTGTTGGTAACCGATTTGAGTCTATCTCCATACATTTAAGCACATGTTAAATGCACGGGTCTAAATTAAATATCAGAGCAATTTCCTTTGCACGCTAGGCTAGTTAACTGTATCAGTGGGATCGATGAATAAATAAGCCCCCCCACAACCATTATTTATCTATTTTGAGGAAGGGAAGGAGGGAAGGAACCCTCAGCCTCCTACCTGTGAGATCTGAGTAATATGTTAGCCCTAAGTGTTACAACCATGATTTTCTGTAAGGACTCCTAATTTTTTTTTTCATTTTTACTTAATCTCTTAATATTTGACAACTACTACAGGTGTTCTTTCTTATTTCTTAATTTTTAATGAGATCAAAAGTAGGGCTGACAATTTTTGACACAATAACCCGTTTATGGTAATAACCCGAAATGATCCGAAATTGACACGATTAGCTTGTATAGATTTAAGAGTAACCAAAACGTATACTCAAATAAAAATCAACGCGACCCGAAAATGATACGACTAACCCGAATTGCCACTTCAAAAGTGAACCTTCAGAGTTTGGAGGAAAGTTTTTTGGATATTGAATGCTAAATGCTTAACTGAATGAATTTTTATTCCAACTATGTCTTATGTTTTTTATACGGAAGTTACTTAGATATTGAATAGTAAATGCTTAATTGAATGAATTTTTATTCCATGTCTTATGTATTTTATACGAAAATAATATTTAGAAGGCTAAATTGGTCCGTATGACAGGAACTTCTATCCTGATTCAGTCCTGAACCTCAGCGTCAGGGAGGAAGGGACCCGTGTTTGAGCTAATAAGGTTTGTTTCCAATAAAAATATGACATAATAGTTGCAAGATATTATGGTGATTAGCGAAAATGTGTTCATTAGATATCAATCGTTCATAACCACCACGGCCCACGACATGACTAAAGAGCAGTAATTTACCAAGGTCCAAATTAACTCTCCAACCAGCTGGAAAAAAGCTTTTAACTAATTGCAACATTTGACCAACTCCATCATTTAAGACCAGTACTTTAGGCACCACTTTGAATATTTTTGTTTAGCCTTAAATGGCATGAAATAATGCTATTAACATCATTGATGCATACTTGTGATTAGTACTGGCAAAATTATGGGCTGGGCCTAATTTGGGCGGGTCAAATATGGGCTGGGCTAAATGTGGGTTGGGCCAAATGTGGGTTGGGTTAAATGTGGGCCGGGCCAAATATGGGCGGACCAAATATGGGTTGGGTCAACCTATTATTTTTCTACTAAATTAAGTATTACAATTCGAGGTATATATAAAAAAAATTATATTTTACTCATAACTTTTTAAAATGGGTATTATATTTGATTTGTATCTTTTAAAATTGAGCTCCATATTTGATTTTTTGCTTTCAAATATGGGCCCCATATTTAACTCATAGCTTTGAAATATGGGCCCCATATTTAACTCATAGCTTTTAAACATGGGCCCCATATTTAGATGCTTGGGCTAATATGGATTGTTTTATTATTTGGGCCACATTTTGCCACTACTACTTGTGATCAACCACCTTTCAAAACTGTCAATACAAATGCTTGGAACAACTAAGTTTCAGTAGAACCCATTGTGATATTGTGGATTGCGCGCCTTATTTACAGTTGCATCAAGACAATTGGTTGAAAGAAAAAATTTCTGCGACACAAAATTAACCTTGTTAAACATTGGCAAAATAATTGGTTCTACACTCGTTATTTGAAAACACAATTCCGTTCCGTGGAGGCTGTGTAAACAAATTATGGATTTGCGTCATATCAAGCTTTTACTTGAATTGTGTTCGAAAATGTCCCCTGCCATAAGTTAAATATTTACTTGTGTGGGAATCAAGACACTCTTCATTCTTTTTGGTTCGAGTAAATTATACTTTTCCCTTTTAAATTTTGGGGTCATATCATTGGCCCGTACGCTTCTAATTGTATCATTCTCAACCATATAATTTAACATTTTATACCTTATGATTTGATCAATTAACAGATAATTAAATGAGATTTTGTAGAGTGTGAAGGGGCGTTTGTGATGGAGAGAGATTTGGGCTTTGACCCCTCGAATTGTGAGGGTTCTTTAACTTCGCCACTTCATTTGCAAATCAGATGATTTGATTCTATTTGAATTTTGACTCATTAGTTGACTATGCCACGTTGCATCAAATGTCAAAGTCTAGGCTTGAAACGGATCAAATTAAAATTTCATGGGCAGTGTAATATTATGCCTAAAGTTTGAGCCGGTAGAGTGCAAATAGTCGTTTTTAGAAACAATCCCACACTAAATAGGCATCTGTTTGTTAAGTTAGGTAGACCTTTCACTAAAAAATTATGAAGCTTGGAATTGAAGTGATTGAACTACCACTGTTAGCATAGACTAATTTTCAAACTGTGGGCAAATGAAGAACTCAAAAATTGCTATTTGATCAATTTTTTTATTCTATTTATTGACAGTTAAATCCACCCTAAATGTGTTGAATTTTCATTAAAAAGTGTAATAATTAGGAATTTGCTTGATTCATTGCCTAGTGGAACATGAATATTTAGTGGCAAACATTTTTAGTACAGTTCAATTAAAATGTGATTAGTGCTTAAATTTGAAAATAATAAACTTATAATAAAAAGTGGACATTGGTCAATAAAACATATTTCCCAATGTGAGTTATACAAAAAATTTGACTCTTAATTTAGGGTCAAGTCAAAATTACATATTTTATGGTGGGTGGCCACACTAGAAATACCTTCCGCATAGTTTTACCTCTAGTTATATCATTGTATCCCCGATTTCCCCTTCTAATCCTCCGGAAAAAAGGAAAAAAAAAAGGAAAATGAAAAGGACAGAAAAGTAAAGAAGCACAGTTTGTCAGATACTATTATTATAGAAATAAAATTGAAACCGACAGCGAAACAAGATACATGGAATTGATTCATGGTTGGGCCACTGGTCCGTTTCATTTGGATTTATGGATAAAATCCGACAGGGGAAAGAGAGGAACTGTATTTAATAACAATTGAACCGGAGACAAACAAGCAAAACGTTAAAGTTGTAATATCCTCTTTGGAGGTCAAGCCAAAACCGATCTTCTCTCTCCCTTTTGTTCTACACTTTAATTATTAATGCAAACAGCTTGTTCTATTCTTCAACTTTCTTTTCAAAGAATCCCCAATTATTTATTTGTTGAATGGGTGCAACAGATTAACAAATGAGCCGCGAGCAGCTCTTCACTAGTTAAGGAATTGGCGATATGTAACGGAATCCGAAAAATTGATAAATGAAACCGAATCAGGTGACTTTATGAAAAATGTTGCTCTTTTCTGAATTTAAAAGTTTTAAATTAATTTTCACTTTTGAAATTTGGATTAAATCTATAATGTTTACTTAGAGTTTTTTTAATTATATATGAGGAAAATTTATTGTTCTAATTACTTTAATACAATTTGAAATTGAGAACTAATCCGAACCAACGACCAATTCAAGAACTATTCGTTCATATTTATTGGGTTCTAAATATAATCGGTTCGGTTATGGTTTCAAAAATGTGGAACCGATCAATCCCGATTCCGAATTAGTAATAGAATTGAACCAACCTGAATCATGTGTACCCCTATAAGGAATTACGCCTGGCAATGACAGTAATTTAAAAGTTCAAATTTAGAAATCTCATTTCAAAGTATGTCACGATGACTCTTTTCAAGTTGAAATATTAAAAACAGTGGAACTCACTGCAACTAACATTAAACTAGTGTGTCAGTTCCCCTTATAAATAAAGGGTAAACTTTGAAATGTAAATCTCTATTATATTCACTCGTTTAGTTTAACGCCAAACGTCATTTTATAAAAAAAATGTTAAAATTGTTTGAAGCGCTTTAGTGAAGAGATAATTTTAGGCTTAATTGTTCACCCAAATTTAAGAGATAAATTTTTAGACTTATCCTTCCATATTTATCTTGTTCTTTCACCAAATTTTCTCTCTCATCCATCCGCTCTCTATATTGTGACATTGTTTACACACACACACACACACACACATATATATATATATATATATATATATATATATATATATATATATATATGGAGAGGTTCAAAAGGAAATCTAAAAGATGAACATTTTTTAATGAACCTTAACAAAAAATCACCTTAACAACTCATTAATTTTAATTCTTATGTTATAATTGGTCAGCGTCAGCGGTAATGGACACGCGTATGAGACTCGGGTGGGGGGAGGAGGTAAGGTGTGTGTATTAAAAAATACACGTGTCACATGCGTGTCCGTTGACGCTAACGCGGACGAATTATAATATATGAATTAAAATTAATGGATTGTTAAGGTGTTTTCGTTAAGAATTGTTAAAATGTTCATCTTTTAGGTAAACTTTTGAACCTCTCCATATATATATAGTTACGTGCATACACGAGCGTGAGTTCTAGAGCATTACTACATGATCACATTAAAGGGGACATGAGAGAGACACTCTTTTACCATATTAGGTAGTTTTTAAGGGTATCTTTTATTTAGTACCAGTTAACACTCTAATTTGATCATTTAGTATTGTAAAATTAATTTTGTAACACTTTGCATAGGAATTTTATCAAATATGTGATAATATAAAGGAAGTTATCCATTTTAATCATGGTCCAATACTTTTTTTCTATAGTCCACTTATATATTTTTTAGGCACTAAGATCCCTCACTCCTTAATGTATACCTTATAAGTTAGGGCATACATAAACTTAACATGTGTGTATTATAAAAATCCGCGTATCTACATTATATAGTTTCATGTACAATTAAAAAAAATTCCATAACAAAATAAAACATTCATGTATACTTTCCAAATTTAATTTTATACAATACTGGAAATCGAGTGTACATTAAGGGAGAGGGACCTTTATGACCAAATAATATGTTAGTGTACCAGAGCCAAAAAAATTATCGACCATGGAGTTAAGCTAAAGAAAACCATACTTTTATGACTTTTGTGAAGTCTTGCAATACTAAAAGGGTTAATTAAACGCTGACCCCTTCAACTTTACTCCCATTTTAAGTTCGCCACTCGTACTTTCATTTTCTAGACTAAACCCCCTCAACTTATAAATACATGTCATTTTACCCCAAACACTAATGGTGTTACATTTTTGGAAGAAAAATTGATCACGTGTATTGCACATGAATGTATATTTGTCCAATCACTTGTGAAAACGATCGAGCTTTCATCCAAAATCTTAACACTGTTACGGTCAAGAGGTAATATGATGCGTTTTTAAAAGTGAAGAGGGTTAATTCTAAAACATGAAAGTATATGCGGTGAAGTGAAAATGCATTAAAATGTAATTAACCTATAATAAAATGGAGTGCTAGTAACTATATTAAATATAAGCCCCCATTTGAGTTAATTTAAAAAAAATAAAAGCGAATTATCTAATTTTTGTAAAATTAATCCATATGTTAATAATACAATATCACCATCAATATTCATAGATTGCAGTCTACTATGGATTAACGACACTGATAAAATGTTACAAAGTATGTTGCAAATATATTATTATCGACCTTTTATTATAGCTCCACTAAAACATGTCATTGAAAACTAAAGTGTGTTATCTTTTTTAGTTATAGTTTCTTTTAATGTAACCAACACACATTGGCAACTAGTTGTAGTGTTGAATAAAATTTAAAGTGATGCCTTTCCAATGTCAATAAAAAAATCATTTGAGATTGTTGTTTTGCCGTCCTCGGCACGAGTTCACCCCAAAAAGATGTGAAAATCGAGGTTAAGGAAGAAAATCCCCTTTTCGTCACTTACACACGTTCACGGTCTCCCAAGGACATAAAAGTGGTCATCATCAAAGATGTGCTAAAGTGTAAAGATTTGAATCTCCATCCTATTTTACTCAAAACAGGCTAATAATGTACTGTCCCCGAAGAAATAACATAAAAACTACTGATGCATACACAATTAAATAGATCACGGGTTTGAGGAATAATTTAGGGAATGCGATGGTTTTAGGCACCCATTCTACCCTTTCGGTCTCTTATGGACTTAACAATATTCCCCTTCTCCTAAAATGTAGTTCATGTGTATTATGTGTGTGGGTTGAAAAAGGTGTATATGCGTGAAAAGTGCGCGAGGAAGGAAATCTTCTAGTACGCATAATAAAGAAAATGGGAATGAGTCACTCTGAGGACTACAACTTAAAGAAAAGAAAAAACATGAAACTAGTCGAAATATGAGCAGTGCACTGTATCATAATTCACTATGAAATAGTGGATACACGTCTAATAGGCCTGCTTAAAAAAAGGCAAATGAAGTAAGAAGACTACATAATGAGCAATACAACGGATCGTGACTCACTATAAACAAGTGACTACACGTGTTTGACGGGATCACGTAAAAGGTAGATAAATAGATAAAAATAAATTAATAGACTATGAGTGATGCACCGAATCTTAACTCACTATAAGCAAGTGAGTACACATGTCAACATGATCACTAAAGAGTAAAAATAGATTAGAATAATGTAAATGTAAAACACTAGTGAAAATAAAGTGAGAAGAATAAAAAAAATGAGGACTCGATTCCCAATATAACCTCGGGACACCTACGGAGTCGAAGCCGATATAAAGTTCACGTAGTTTAAGGAGAAAATAAAGGCGGGGTCTAATCCATAAATCCAAAACCACACCTTTCTATTTTAGTTTATGAGAAAACGTTCACAAGTGATGAAAATATAGAAAAGTGGAAGAAACTCTAATTTCAAATATATAAGTTAAACCCTCTTTTTTGGTTTCTTTGAGTTTATGACAATAGGTTGGTGAATGTATAAATAATAAAAAGGTAATTAGAAGTAAGAAAAATAATTAGTTATGGAATATTCTAAACGGAAAAAGATGTAAGAAATAACACTAAAACTAATAAAGTTGGATGAATCAGAATTTGACCTTCTAAATAATTTGTATTATGATTTACTAGAGAAGTGTAGGATGATTTTTAGGTGGTGATGTAATGGTGGCAAAATGTGAGGTAAGCGAATGTATAGAGAATGTTTTGAAAGTGATGTAATGGAAATCTACCACACCGATTTCTAGAAAAGATCTTGAACAATGAGGTTAGGGTTTCCTTATATAGAAAAGCCTAAAAAGAGTAAAAGACTAGGCTGCCCATGGGGGGGAGGTGTAGGTCTTCATGGCCTTGCCTATCAACAGGCCTGCCAGACTTGGCGACCAAGTAAAGCATCACATGCCTACAGGCAGGGGGAAGGGGTGCCTCTAGGTAGGATAAAAATGGATCTTCTAAAAAATAGTCATAAAATCTAAATCGTAAGTCAATTTCACGCACATCTAGGACCGTTGGAATGGGGATTCAGAGACCTATGAAGTGCGATGAGATACTCTCACGTTCAAGAGCTAACCAAATTAAAACGGATATCAAAAGCATCTGGTAACCTCTAGTAAAGGTTTTGAAGGAGGACATGGGGTCTGAGGTTTGAAAGGACCTTGTTTCCACCCTCCGGAGGTGTAAGAGGAGTATAAAATAGAGTGCCTATAGAGACCCTTGACAGGCGAGCTTAGGTTAAGCGAAGGTCATCGAAAGATAGACAGCTTGATGGACATTTGTGTGAATTGAGTTTCTGTGTGTTGAAACTATAGTGAATATGATTAGATTTTGGTTATACTAAAGGGATGATTTCTGAGGATTTAAGGAGTGCAAGCGACCTATTTAGGGGGTGGCAAAAATTTTGAGGGTCAAAGTCAATTCCGAGGACCTAAAAAACTGTATGTGATCATATTGGATGATCTTGGCCTATTTCACAGGGCCTAGGTTGATTCTGAAGTCCTAAAGAGTGTATGTGATCGATTCTAGGGATCACGACCTAATTTTGAGGGCCTAGGTTGAATCTGAGGACCAAAAGAGTGTATGCGACCGATTTAGAGGATTGCTACCTGATTATGAGGGGTGGGTCAATTTTGAGGACCTAAAGAGTGTATGCAATCGATTTAGAGGACCGTGACCTAATTTCGAGGGTCTAGATCGATTATGAGGACGTAAAGAATGTATAAGCCCGATTCAAAGAATCACATCCTAATTATGAGGGCCTAGGTTGATTCTGAGGTTCTAAAGAGTTTATACGACCGATTCATAAAATTGTTGCACAATTTTTAAGGCCTAAGTAGATTATCAAGACTTAAAGAGTGGAACGGTCAATTATGAGGATCTAAAGACTGTGTGTGATAGATTTAGAGAATCGCAACCTAATTTTGAGGGCCTAGGTTGATTTTGAGGACTTAAAGCGTGGGAAGTTCAATTCTGAGGACTTGAAGAATTTTTGAAAAGTTTTAGATTCTTCTTAGAGTTATTGTAATTTTTTTATAATTTTTAGATATTAATTAGTTGTTTTCGATTAAACGGATCTTACCTTTTTAAAAATCAAAAGGAGTCAATAAAAAAAATAAAGAGATGCACTAACTTAAATAGTATTTTAAAATTTTCTATCAACTCTTTCACATCCAAATCATGAATGCTTGGAATTGATATTATGCAAGGAGACATTACTTTTGCTGATTTGAATTGAAGGGTGATATAAAATCGATTTATTTTTGGCATCATATCCATAGTTAGTGCATTCATCATAATTTAAGTTGTTTTGACGAACCATATCTATCAAAACTCCTCCAGTAAAAGAAAAGATATAACTTGTTATTTGGTTATTTATTATTTAAATGAGCTCTCAAGCTAGTGTTGAAGATTATAAATTGACTTACTATACTCCTGACTATGAAACCAAAGATACTGATTTCTTGGTAGCATTCCAAGTAACTCCTCAACTTGGAGTTCAACCTAAAGAAGCAGGGGACGCGCCCATACTGCTCCCGAAAGAATACCTATGGTTAAAAAGATAAATTGCAGACTAATCACATGATAACTCCAATAATCCAGTTGTTGAATCAATTGAAACCTATATAACTACTAAAATCATCTAAGTATTAATCCCACCCAAAGATGAGTGCTCCCTATTCCGACTTCCCCAGGGCCTCTGGTATCATAGCCGAGACAATGACGGGTTCTCTGCCCCTACGAGGATGGAGCGACAGAGGTTTTGAGAATTCAAGAGCTTATGTATTTTGTCTTTGAGGATTTTGATTAAAAAATGGGTGATTTTGGAAAATTTTAGTCTTTTTTGACTTTTTAGGAAATTTCAGGAATTTTTTACATTTATTGGAATTTTTGATGAATTTTTAAATGAATGTGGAAATGTTGAAACATGATGGTTTTTCATGGAAAAATGTGATGTTGATGAAATTTGAGATTTTGTGATTTCTTGGATTTTTTTATGAAACTTTTTAATATTTTTGGAGTTCTTGTAACGAAATTTAATGGGACATCGATAAACACTGGTGAAGAATGCCAATCGGTAGGGCACAAAATTTCAGGGTGTTTTGAGGATTCCCGAGGGGCCTTGCCGACAGGCATACTAAGAGGGGTTCTGACCATCATGCCCCCTAGGCTCCTATAAAAAAATATCGAGGTAGCCTTGGTCTTTCACCTCAGACAACTTCTCTCTATCTCTCTCCCCCATCCGAAAACACTATCAAGTAATTTTTTAAAGTTTTTAAAAAATTGGTCGTTAATATTGTGGATGTTAATGTCTGGGCAAACATTGAGTGGCGACATGTTGCGATGGTGCTAGTGAGGAATGAGAATGTATACCGCGAGGCCAAGGTGGTGGAAGACGAGAGGATAACACTATGTGAGCTTGAGCTCCGCCATTTAGCACAGGTGAAAAACCCTAACGACTATGTGCGTGTTTATTTATTTATTTTTTTATGTTTTCATATTTTTTTTAATTTAGTTTGATCTTTCTGCTAGGGATTGATATTTTTTATCTTGAATTTTGTAGACGGACATTTCTTTGTTGATTGTTCTCTCCCGAGGTACGACTGGAGTGAAGGAGGTATGGCATAAGCTCCATGAGGAGGTACCACTCATGGTGGGTGTTACTGAGTTTGGATTATTGGCGATCTCTTTGGATGGTACATCGTAGTCCACTACAGTCTTGTGTAACTTAGACGAGCAATGGTGGGGAACCACTCATACATCCCATGTGGGTGTGGATGAGATAATAATAGACGTGTACCAAATTCTGGGGCTGGATTGCTATGTGGAGAACCTGCTTGAATGCCTATTCGAATTCAGTAGTTTGATTGATACTGGGTTGTGCGAGGAAGTCTATTTGGATTGTTCTCTTCAAATCGGAGTCTATTATAGAACTTAGTGCTGCTTGGGCATCGGCGTGGCTGTTTTGTCCCTTGAGGAACTACTGAACGTCAACTTTGTTGGAGTTGACCAGGAGTCTCTTTATAATGGCAAGGTAAGCATCCATCCTTTCATCCTTTGCGTTGAAATCTCCACTTATCTGATTGGATACCAGTTCTGAATCGCCAAAGACTTAAAGACACTTTGCCCCCAGCACTTGTGCTTTGCGTAGGCCAGCTATCAGCGCCTCATATTCTGCTTCATTTTTGGAGGCTTCAAATCCCAGCCTGATGCCGTGCTCGAGCATTGTGTTCTCGGGGGTTACCAATACGATGCCTACCCCTTCCCCCTGGGAGTTGGAAGCTCCATCAACATATAATGTCCAAATGCTAGGTTCCCGTATGGTCTCCATTGGTCGGTAAGTTTTTGGACGATTGATGGGATGGCCTCCTATGAATTCAGCAATAAAATCAGCTAGGATCTTCCCCTTGATGGTTATTCTTGGTTGAAAGTGAATATCGAACCTTTCGAGATCGATTGACCATTTTGACAGTTGGCCGGAGAGGTCAGCTCTCCTCAGAACAGCCTTGAGGGGATATGAAGTGACCACAAAGATGGAGTGAGCCTCGAAGTAGTGCTTCAGGTTCCTTAAGGCTATCACTAAGGCATATGCGAGCTTCTTTAATGGCAAGTACCGTTGCTCGACATTAAATAATGTCTTGCTTGCATAGTAGACAGGATTCGATACATCAAGATAAAGGTATAGAGGATCGCTTTCTCTAGGAATCGTGAGCAAATGAGGCCTGCTGAGATATGTCTTGAATTCTTCTAAGGATCTTGAGCAGTATTTATTCCACGTTAGGTCCTGATTTCTTTTTAGTAGCTAGAAGAACGGTTGACATCGCTCTAAGGACTTGGAAATGAAGAGATTGAGTGCAACGATCATCCCGATGAGCTCCTAGACATCCCTTATCATTTGAGGGGGTTGTACTTTGTTGATGGCGTCAATCTAGTTGGGGTTCGCCTCGATTTTTCTCTTGATGACCAGGTAGCCAAAGAATTTTCCTGACTGGACTCCGAATGAACACTTACTGGCATTAAGTTTCATTCGATATTTTCTGAGGGTATCAAAAGTCCCTTCCAGGTCGAAGAGGTAATCATCTTTGAGCTTACTCTTTATGAGCACGTCATCGATATAAACCTCCATAGTCTCCCTATTTGATTTTTGAACATTCTAGTGATTTTGCCACTGATAAGACGATCATGCATTCCTAAGAATGAATGGCATAACCTTGTAGCAATATAAAGAAATAGGGGTTATGAAGGAGGCCTTATCTTGGTTTGGCCCATAAAGGGGGATTTTATTGTATCCAGCGTAAGTGTATAAAAATCTCATTCTTTTATGAGTTACTATGGCATCGACCAATTGATCGATCTTTAGGAGAGGGAGGTTATCCTTCGGACTGGCCCTATTAAGGCCAGTGAAGTCAATACAAATTCTCTAGCTTCCATTTCTCTTAGGAACTACCATTGGGTTGGATAACCATTTAGGAAATTGGACTTCTCGTATATAACCTACATTCAGTAAGTTCCCGACCTCTTTCTCTACTGCTTTTGCTTTCTCTGGCACTGTTCGACGAGCCTTTTATGCAATTGGATTAAAGGTTAGGTCAATATGCCACTGATGTCAAGCGATGGAAGGATCTATCCCAGGCATCTCGTAGGGTTCCCACATAAAAACATCCACGTTGATCCGAATGAACATGATTAGCTCTTTCTTCTCACGATCAGTTAATGAGGTGCCAATTAGAGATTTCTTCTCAGTCGAGCTGCTTTCAGCCATAACCTCTTCCAGGTCATCGACGAACCTTTTTAATGGGTCGAGCCTGGTTTCCTCCACCCCTGGTCACCTGTACCTTAGTTTCTATTTGGAGGGTGGCAACCCCTCTTGGGCTCCCTTTGGACTCTTCGATTCACCTGTCTTCCTCTCTTTCTTGGGGCGAATAGTTGTGATAAAGAACTTTATGGCCATAGCTTGGTTATCGTGGATCTCAAACACTCCTCGATCTGTAACACACTTGAGCTTTTGATGGTATGTTGATGGTACGACCTTCATTGTATGGAGCCACCTTCTGCCGAAGATGGCATGGTATGGAAACTTAATGTCAACTATAAGAAATTAAATCATTTTTAAAATGTTTTCCTGCTCTAACTGGAAGGACAATCTTTCCTAAAGGAACTGTGATTTTTCCAGCGAAGTCGACCAATAAAACGATGGCATCCATGAGGTCAGTGACACTCACTTTAACTTTCGAAACAACTCCAGGTACATCACTTCAAACTAGATACCTTGGCCGATGAGCAATTTATTGACATCCTGATTGGCTATCCTAAGTGAGATGACCAGCGCAATAGGATGTAGTATTCTAACCCCAACCAAGTCCTATTTTGTGAATACAATATGCTTTTAATAATCGACGTCCTCCGGTGGTCGACACTTCCTGGCCTGAGTTTTGGCGGGATCAATCTGTAAGGCATGTATGACTGTAGTGAGATTCTTAACTTCCATCTGAGCAGTATTTCTTTGTATTTGCTTGGGTCTGACGACCCGTGGATTTCTGCGAAGTTGTGATCGATATCCTCCTCGAGGATGTTATTGGGGCTTTGCTCTCCGACCAACTGTCAAAATGGTCAGTCGAGCTCGAAAGGTTAGATATTCACTTTCAACCAAGAATAGCCATTAAGTGGAAAATCCTAGATGATTTTATCACTGAATTCATAGGAGGCCAGCCATTCGATTAGCCAAAAACTTACCGATCAATGGAGACCATACAGGAACCTAGCTTTTGGACCTTATATGTTAATGGAGCCTCCAACTCCCTGGGCAGGGGTAGGCATCGTATTGGTAACTATCGAGAACACAGTGCTCGAGCAGGGCATCAAGCTGGGATTTGAAGCCTCAAACAACAAAGCAGAATATGAGGCACTGATAGGTGGCCTGTGCAAAGCACAAGTGCTGGGGGCAAAGTTTCTTCAAGTCTTTGGATATTCACAACTGGTATCCAATCAGATAAGTGGAGATTTCAATGCAAAGGACGGAAGGATGACAACTTACCTCGCCGTTATAAAGAGACTTCTGGCCAACTTCAATAAATTTGACGTTTAGAAGTTCCTTAAGGGATATAATAGCCACGACAATGCCCTAGTAGCACTGAGTTCTGCAATGGACTCCGATTAGAAGAGAATAATCCAAATAGACTTCCTTGCACAGCCTAATATCGATCAACCTGTTAAATTTGAGCTGACATCCAAGTAGGTTCTCCACATCAAAAGATCACCAAGTTGATGAACCCCATCATAGACTATCTATGAAGCGACACACTCCCAGGTGATAAGAGGTCGACGCATCAGATAAGAGTCAAAGATGCTCGCTTTCACTTATCTCCTAGTGAGAAATCGTACAAGAGATCCTTCACTGGACCCTACCTACAGTGCGTTCATCCACAAGATGTTGAGCGGGTTCTGCACGAACTTCATGAAAGCATCCGTGGAAGTCATGTAGGAGGAAGATCATTAGCTCTTAGTACAATGAAGGAAGGGTATCCGTGGCCATATATGCAGAAAGATGCTGGAGTCTATGTTCATAAATGCAAAAAAATGCCCAAAACACTCCTCTATGGTTCACCAGCCCACCAGTGACCTTAAATTTTTGACCAGTCCGTGGACCTTTGCCCAATGGGGTTTGGACATTATAGGACCACCGCCTACTGCATCCGAAAACCGAAAGTATTTTTTGGTCACCATAGACTACTTCACAATGTGGATAGAGGGAGAACCCTTGGAAAATATTCGAGATACAGACATGACAAGATTTATATGGAAAAACATCATCACCCACTTCGGCATACCCATGACGATTATTACTAACAACGTGACCCAATTCAAAAGTGGTCTCTTCCAAATTTTTTACAATGATTACGGGGTTAGGCATTATTTCAGCTTCGTATCATATCCTTGGAGCAATAGGCAAGCTGAAGCTTCTAACATGACAGTGATCGATAGACTGAAAAAATGACTAAAATGGGCCAAAGGTTCTTGGACGAACGAGCTGCCTCACATCCTCTGGGCTTATCTCACGACCCCAAGGCGAGCAACTGGGGAAACTCCCTTTGCTCTCACCTATGGAATGGAAGTAGTTATTCCATTAGAAGTCGGGCTCCCTACCATGATATCCACACAGGTTGACTAAGGCCACAATGATGAAGCATTACTTATTGAACTTGCCTTAGTCGGTGAACATCGAGAATTGTCTCTAGTTAAGTTGGCATCCTACCAAAAACAGCTAGCCAGACAGTACAATTAAAAAGTCAATCCGAGGAAATTCCAAGTCAGGGATTACATCCTATAAAAAGTCCTCGATAGTGCTATAAAACCATTAGACGGTAAACTAGGACCAAACTGGGAAGGACCTTTTAAGATAGTAAGGGCTGACCTGCAAGGAACCTATCATTTGGAAACGCTGGAGGGTAGGGAGATACCAAGGACTTGGAATGCGACCGATCTCAAGAAGTTCTACTTTTAGACTTTCTTTATCTGTGCATCATTAGTTTAGGTAAATTTTCATTTAAAAATTGATGTTGCTCTTTATTTGTAGTTTCGATTATTTGATTGGCCTTGGCATTCTATGTATCTTGGTTGTCTTGATGATATTTCAATATGCACCCTTTTTAAGTAACAGATTTTACCCATTTGTGAATATAAGAGAGTTCCTGAACTACAGTGAGCTGACTAATTTTCTTCAGTCAAGGGCTGTTATAAACCATCCCTCTATGATTACAACACAGTGTTAGGTCTACCCTAATCAAATAAATCCAAAACATAATTAGCAAGGTTAATAAGTAACCTTACTCAAGCCTTTGTCTAAAAATAAAATTGGACTCTCAGGTTGCTCCGACGACAAATAAAGACATATAAGGGATCCTTAGGTAACATGCATAACTCAGGTTGGTCGCCAACACAGTTTGGCTTGAAAATTCTGCTCAGGTGGATTTCCCATTGTCCATGTGCATTCTCACCATCATCCTACTTAGGCCTAAGGTAGTGTGACGACACGACCTAAAAGGTAAAGTGGATGGGATGATATGGCTAAGGCATATTGGATTGGGGAATGCTAAAATAAAAGGTAGATCTAAATTTCATTTAGTCGGTTGAAGTGCCCAAAATGATTTGAGTTTCATACTGATTATTCATAAATGAAAAGCAACCAACACATGTTTAGTCGGCATACACCCAAAACATAAATAGTCAATTATATTTCTGGTTTTGAGTTACATGATTACATTTACAACAATAAGAAATTTGTTAAGGCCTATGAAGATCCTGAGTAACGAGCAAGTTAATCTTCTACTCAAGCTCTTTGACCATTGTCAGGATGAGGAACAAAGCTTTCCATAGCCTCCTCTGAGCACGGCTCTAACAGTTGCACCGGGATAGCATCTATAGGCATCTAACGGTCTTCTCTGAGAAAAGGGATTTGACTCCAAAGATGGATGAGTAATTTTATTTTTATACCACAAAGTAGAATTTTTGGGGACCATCAACTCCCTAAGGTCACTTAGCCACCCTCTAATAAAACCTAACTCCTCGGCCTCCTTCAGCTTTATAGGGGCATCTGCCCAGCCTTGATCATAGCTATCAACCCACACCTGTCGAGGACCCTTTCGAAAAGTGTCGTAATCGCGTGACATCTCTTTGAAGACCGACAATAATTACATATCTCGTCGAACATCCCCCTTTAGCTCGACAATCTCTCTTTAAGAAGCATCATCATTTAATCCAGTTCGACACATGGACAATGAAGAGGACCCTGGTAGGATTTGAGGAGTGTTACTAGGAGCATTTTCCTTGAGGCGTGAAACTTCTCTTCTCAGAGCATCATTTTCCCTCTATAGCAGTTCCCTCACTTGATTAACTTTAGATACATCCAGAAGCTTCGCCTTCAAGGCATCCATCTCCTTCTGAACAAAGGCCCCAATCTTTTCCATTTCCTCAAGTATATCCTTTAGTCTGGAAACCACTTAGGATTGGTCTGTATAGTCCTTATTCCTTGTCCTAAGGGACTTATAAATCTGTGTAAAATCTCGGCGCGCTTGGGCACTTATGTTTGGACTAAGGATTTGACTCAGGTGAGAACTGGCAGGGATATAGTCATCTAAATCAACACGCTATAAATAGAAAAAACAAATGACATGAGCAACATAAATTAGTGGAAATTAAAGTGTGTTCTTTTTCATCCAAAACAAAGTGGCACCAGCCAAGTAGAAATCAAAAGTACATCATACAAGGAACACAAATAAGGAGAAAAGCCTAAAAGTCCAACTGGTAGCTTCAACCTACTTGGAGGGAGAGGTAACGTTTCCCTTACTAGAAGCAAGGTCATTAGCATCCTCGCTCGTGCCAGCACTATGTTCACTAACTTCTGTTGAAGAAAAGATCACTCCCTAATTAGCAGACAAAGCACTTGCATTTGGGATAATAGGCTCCACAATAGCTTGAGCAGCAGGGGCATCCTCGTTCACTATAGGTTTGGGGCCTGGGTGGTGTTGGGAGAATATGGGGAGTCAGCAGCAATGCCAATAGCGATTAAGGCTCGATCCCAACCTTTTTTGAAGCCTTCTCGATCGATGTAGGCAATCTGGCTGTCAGCTTCTTCATATGCTACTTCCCATCCTTTATTATACGTGCTCTCCCAAACAATAGCCGCCTCTACCTCCAGCTTCTCCACCTTGTCATCCAGCACTATGTTTGCCTCTTTCATCACTTTGTTCAGTTCTTCTATGACTAACTTATCAATTATCACCAGATCATAGGCCTTGCGTAGTTTTTTTTTTAACTCATTTGCCGTATAAGCCTTCTCCTAATCAAAAGAAGATTTGGCATCTGTCAAAGCTTTCTAAGAAGACTTCAGGGCTTTTTGGGAGGACCTTAAACTCTCCTTGAGATTGATATTGCTCCTTGACATATCATCTCGATCGTGCAGAAGTACAGTGTAATCAGAGACAAACTGCAAGAGAAGACAGACGTTAATAAACGAAGTATGAATAAATTACAAGACAGAAGAATACATAGAAGAAAAGTGGACTTACCAAAGCAAGCCCTTGAGCCGACTTTAGGGCTAATTGGTCAGGCCCTATGATCGACGAATGCTTATGATCTGTTGCGAGCACCACTTTCTCTAGCAGCGATGGGGAAAGATGAGGGGTTGCAACCACTAAGGCCTCCTCGATAGGAATTACAACAGCAACTATAGAGGCCCTCAAGGCTTGTGCCTTCTTCCTTCATTTTTATTCTCTCTTATTATCTTCCTATATTTTCTCCACTTTTTATTCTCTCTCTCTCTCTCTCTCTCTCTCTCTTCTTTATTCTTCCTCCCCACCTTCTTCTCATGAGCCACTATTTTGGAACCACCAACAGAATCTCCAGACTTCTGTTTTAAAACTTCATCTTATTGGATAACATGTCATCATCATTATCATCATCACTGGGGATTAGGTTTCTCCTTCTTGGAGTAGCCATTTCCACCTCACTGGACTCCTGTCCACTAGATCCTCATTCACTGGACCTCTCCTCACTGGATCCTTCTTCACTAGATCTATCTTCACTGGATCCTACCTCGCTGCTGCCACCTCTACCACCTTTAGCAAAACCAACCTCTGAGCTCCTCTCCTCCTCCTCGTCTAGCTCGACGGGTTCAGAAGCACCAACTCCTTCTTCTGGGATATCAAGGTGAGGTATAGTGTCCACTAGACGAGCAATGAAACCGGTATTAGTATTTTTATACTCCAACATAAATGCAGCAGACCTAGGGTGCTCACCCTCAGCTACGGAGTCCCGTATCTTTCAAGCCTTTATCAGCTCAGCAGCCCGGATCTCTCGAGGAGAAGGTTCTTGATTTTTAGCCTTCGCTAAAAAATAAAAGAGAGGAGAATATTAAAAGAAAAACAAACCAAGATGAGAAATCAAGTAATAAATGAAAAAGGTTTGGCAACAACCTATGTACTCATCCCCATCAGTAGGGATCCGAGGTCCCTTGTACCTTATGCCCTCTACTTTGGGAGAAAATTGCTAGTTTCTAGCAATGAATCCTTCAGACCAGTAGTCTTTATGGGAATCAGGTAAATTCACTACCAATACCAAATCAGGACTCCTGTCTTTCAAATATTAAAGACCCCCGCTTGTACGTGAAAAAGTATAATAATAGAAAATTTTAGCTAACCCTAAATTGGTTCTATAAAGATTATTTATCCTATGGACTCCATTAATAATCTTCTAAACATTTGGAGAGAATTGAGAAGGAATTATATCGATGTATTGAAAACAGTGTAAAAATAGAGGATTTGGGGGAAATGTCAAATCCCTTTGAGATAACAGGAGGACATGTATTAACTATCCATCCTCAATATCATGAACGTTGAGAGGAACTGGGGCACACTCAATATCTACCCAGTCAAGGATATTATAACATCTTCTAAACTCAAGTAAAGATTTGTTGTCTATTGTCGCCATGAGAGAACCCAGGAAACCCTAGTTATAGTAAAGTGAAGAGCTACGACGAAAGGAAATTAGAAAAGAAAAAGAAAGTAACTCAAGACTTACGAAGTAAGAATCAAGTTGGAAATACTAGAATGCCTTGATTTTGGAAGACGAAGAGAAAAGGACAGCTTGGAAAGCACGATACATAAAGAAGGTGAAGTGACGATTGAGTTTCTCCAACACTTGAGTTTAAACGTGCCAATGATAGTTCATATAGTTCGAAAAAGATCTGCCTCTTCAATATCTTATGAAAGAATAAATCACTTCTCTCCTAATCATGTAAATTGCAATTGTAACTTTAGGAGGGAAACATTTTCTTTTAAAATTTATGGGCCACATTCATCACCCCAAAATTTTTAGGGGCAATTGTGGGTACCCATTTCCGATTAGCCCATAAGAGTAGTGGACCATGCCCATAAGGGCTAATTAAGTGCCCGAACCAAATTATGGGCCACGTTTATTAAACTAAATCGAGATAAGACCAAGTATATCCCCAAGAATATCAGAGAGATATTCAAGGGATTCATGACTTATCGTGGAGGTTACAACCGCATTCAATAATCAACACTACAAAAAAAAGTGGATATGGCGACGTTTTTTTTTGCAACGCTTATAAAAATGTCAGGATATAGTGTATATGCCGACGTTTATTTAACATCGTGGGTTATTTATGGACGTTTTATAAAAGTGTCGAAATATTAATGGCATTTTATTAGAAATGTCAAAAAAGAACGACGTGTTTTTATAAAAACGTGGGCTATTTCCCCTCATTTTGGGATAAAAACGTCGGGTCCCTAATTATTTTTTACTGCGCAACCCTTTCAGCTGCTACCTCTAATTTTTCATTTCCCTCCACTAAATCGCTACTTTCCCTCAATTGTATTCGCATACTTCTCTCTGTTTTTCAAAGTTGCCCTAAGCTTGAATCTTCTGAATTCGACCTCTACTTCTTGAATCTTCATTACTGGCATACGACTCTCTAACAAATCGCTGCTTCTTGAATTTCTGAATACGACCGCTGCTTCTTGAATCTTCGTCTAGGACTCAAGGTAAATCTTAAATCTTATGAATCTTCGTCATTTACTCTCTCATTAGAAATTTAATCTTGAATTAAAATCGAGACATACGGCTCTGATGAAATATCTGAATGAAATTTTGAACTGCCCCTGCTTCATTTTAATTAAAAAAATCTCTATAAATCATTGATTACCATAAAAAAGCTCAAATGGTATCAATTTGTGATTCACATGGTATCCTAACATGCGTTTTTAATTTTAATTAATAAAGCTCTGATGGTATCAATTCTAAGAAATCGCTCCTGTTTCATTTTAATCAAATTTCCATGGAAGAAACGTGAGTGATAAAGACAGATACGTGAATTTCATGTGCGTGGGTGTGTGCGCACGCACGTGTAAAAGAAGTGAGTGATAAAGACAGTATATATTATAGTAGCCACAACGAAAAAAAGTAATTTACAAAATATTATGTCTATTTTTATAAATCTTATAATAATGCGTTGACCACAATTTGTCATAAAAAATGTTAAAACTTTAGGGATCCCTTTTGAAAATTCATCTTTTAACTTGACAATAAAAAATATTACCAGACCTAGATTGTGTGTCTTACGATTTTTATTTGGTCCGGGTCGCAAGCTTCATAAGCTATATGGGAATATTATTTGCTAACGTATTACATTATTTTGTTTCTTTTATATTTGAAAATATATATTAAAGTTATATACATCACTATTTTTCAGTTTGATCGTACAAGTTGTTGTAAGTTTTCATTATGACTCCATAAATTGTTGATTTGAAAACATTGAAGATAATTACTATCCCTCTTCCAACTTTTTTTTGTTCAAATTTTAGGAGCGGATGAAGAAGGTAAAAAATACCAACTAATTGAAAAGTTTAAATGGGGAAGTAAGTCCTTCATCACCTTTTAATTTTCTTTTCTGCATCACTTTTACATTTACTTATTTACTTTTTAATGCTTATTTTATTTCTTTTTATAGGTGGTTCTGTCATGCCCATGGTCGCGGAGACATCGTATTGACTGTTTTCAACATTACTCTAGCATTTTTGGATGATAAAATATGTTTCGTATTTTGTTTGGAATATTTGGGTACAAATTTTTGGCTTATTAGTAAACAACTTTGGGATGTTTGAAGATACACTTTCTTTTTTGTTTTAGGATGATTAGATATTATTATATATCGTTTTTCTTTGGTTGATTGAAAATTTCTTTGAGGGATCCATTACAATATTAATGATGTCTACTTGGATATTATGTGACACTTAAAATATTTACGCTTTACAAAAAAATGTTGGAAGATAGTATGGAAAAAGTCAGTTAACATTCCCGATGCTTTTGGGGAAACGTCGAGAAATGTTTACCCGACGTTTTTAACAAATGATGCTTATTTCTCGACTGTAGATACGCCGATGTTTTTCAAAAACATTGACCAAACGTCGGAATTTCTGTTCCCGATGTTTTTAGAGGTTATTCCGACGTTTAAAAAATGTCTCTAAAGCCAAGTTTTCTTGTAGTGCTATAAATTGTAACCCATGTCCCTCTTAAGACATATTTGATAAAAATCAGTTGACATGACTAAGAATTTATCTCAAAAGTGCGTTTTCTATAGGCTCAAGTGCAAGCCTGTCGCGTTAGTAATAATTCGACAAGTCGGGATTGTATCCACAGGGATTAAGAATTGGCACTTTTATAGGAAAAGTTATTAAATCTTGAAATGATTCCTCCAAAGAAATATAAAGATGATTGATGATGAGAAATTGCAATTGGAATAAAATATACTCAAAGAAAGAGAACCCTAAAAAAATTGTGGAGAAATTAGATTGAAAAGTAAGAGAAAATAGGGTGGGGTACAATCCCTCAAACCTTAACGAATTACCGTGTAGAATACTAGAATTGTAAATTAAAATTCTTGACTAAATCCAATCTTTATAAATCCTAAGCATTACATATATGAAGGATCTAGCCCTCACCATATGAAATCAAAGGTAAATATAAAGCGGTGAATGGGCAATTACACTTGCAAAACGTTCTTAAACATCTCAAGTACCTAGGGCAAGAGAGATTAAAAGATTGGCATGTTCATGTAATTTCCTTCCACGATTCGGTTAATATTTAATTTACCCTCTATTTTCTACATCAGTTATTTGCCTCAGAGTGGGTTCATGTACCCCAGCCCCTAAGAATTTAGCTAGACATGATTTGATTAGAAGATAAATTCATACACAGAATTATAGACCTACCAAACATTGGAAATAATTTGCAATACAATTGAGATTTAACTAACATAGATACCAAGTAAGAGAATGGAATTGTTATACTTGTATTCAGCAACAGGAAAAGAATTTGAATCCAGAAATTGTTGTCTCTCTCTCAACCTTACAAACTAGGGTTTATGAAAACTCCTTATCCAAGAAAATGAAAATTTCCTAACTTCTGAATTGCTCTCCCTAAAAAAATCTCCTTTAGAATGAAGTAGGGCATGGGCTTTTATAGCACGAAGTAGGACGAATTTGACAGCCAGAGTCGCTTGTTGCGCAAGATTTCACCAGCTATGTACATCCAAATCTTCATAATAAATGCCAGGATTTCGCATGACCAGACGGGTCCGGATAGCCCTCGGATTGGTCCGGTTCTTCAGCCACCGGATCGGTTCTTTTTTTATTCTAGCGGATCGGTCCGGTCCCCACTGGATCGGTTCGGTTGGCATCGGTTTGTCATCCATCCGGGGTCTACTGGACTTGAGTCATTTCGGATCGGTTCGGATATACACCGGATCGGTCCGATTTCTTCTAGGTTGACTTTTTCCTTTTCTTCTTTGACTGGCCATAATTTTTTTGATCTCGAGCTCCGATTTGAGTGTCGTTTCTTCCGATATTCTTGTGAAATCAAGCACTTCAACTTCCCTTTAGGTGTCGAATTCGAATTCTGGATAGAAATTTACGCTTTTGCCCTTTGACTTTTCTTCCTTTCATTATTTCCTTTCTTCGGGTTTCTTTCTCTCTTTTCTTGCACTAAATTCCTGTAAAATTCATCAGAAATACACGAAACTCGGGGAAGTTGTTAGAAACAATCAATGTCAATGATATGGAATAAAAATGATTCAATTACCTTGTTCGGGATATCAAAATTACTAACTTAAGGGGCTAAATTCAGAAGAATTTTTGCTTGGTCAAATCCCCCTAACTTAGGACTTTGCACGTCCCGGGCAATGTAAAAGAAATTAGTTTAATGCTCAACTCTTGAAAATCATTTTATTGGGATATAATACCTTTTTCACGGGCAAGCGATTGCATTTAGCATATGCAATAAGCCTTTAAACCCCTAGGTTACCCTAGTAGGACGAGTTTTGTCTCGTGAGGGTTTGCAGTGAATATACCCACAAAATTCTTTATTGACTCAAATAAATATCAAAATACTTAAAAATTGTACAATTTAAACTTTTCAAAAATAGTCACCATAACTTCATATTCAAATGTCTCAAACCATAGTGTGTGTGTGCAAAGCCAGAAATCAAACCTCAAATTTCCACCGATTGAGCATTACGTTACTTTCCGAAAATTCGTTTTGATTCAAATTCTTACGGATGCACTCACAAACGAATCAATCGTATTGTGGTTATTTTCTCTCTGTATGCATGATATAAAGAGTAAATATAATGGACACAAATTCACGCATACAAAATTGAAAAGAAGGAAATTTATGGTGAAAAGATCTCATCATCGGAGTACGGTTATTAGGAAATGGGAACATCACCTCTAATTCACACCATTTAATCTCTCATATTATCTTTTCATGTCTTAGCTCTCCACGCAGTAATTAATTTCGCCATTCGAACTCGGTTAGGACTTTTCGGGTTAAAAAGTGTAAAGGGTAAAAATGGGAATGGATGGAATGTTCGGAATTGGAAAATATCCTTATGACGTCCATTAGTGCTTTTTTCGGGCATTTGCTCATTTTTCTCTTTCTCTTTCTTTTTCTATTTTCATTTTTTATTTTCTTTTTTCTTTTCTTGCTATTTTTGTTGAGCATATCTATTTTTTTTTCTTGCCCCTTTTTGTTGCACAATTTGGACTTACTTGATGAATTTTCTCAATTTTCACAATTCCGGACTATTTGGATTTTTCGGGTTATCAAACGAAAGAGAAATATTTTATTAGGCTCAAATTGGGTTGCAAAGGGATAATTTTTTACATCTTTTTATGGCCAATATTTTTGGGTAACAAACGAGGGCCTACTTCATTGTCCAAATTGCTAATCACCTTACCATATGCATCTCGAGATTAATTAAGTTTAGAGATATATTTAGCATGAATTTCGAGATAACATTTCACACATTTCCCATAACCGATCAAAACAAAGGATTGAGATCATCAACGACTTATTAAAATGCTGAAAAGAACTTTGAGTTAATCATAAACTCGGATTGATTTAAAAACTCATAAAAAAATTAAAAGGCTCAAAATCTCACTGGGGTTGATCAATTTCCACACTTATTCGTAAAGTCGTCAATTTTCTTTCAATTTCCATCTTCGGTTAATTTTGGCTTAGTGCATTATGATTTAACAATTTGAGACTTTAAATAGAATAAAGGTCATATTTGTGAAAAATTTAAATTCCAATTTTTATTTATTTTGAAGAAAAATATTTTTTCTTTTTTTTTTGTTTTTTTTTATATATACATATATGCGAAGTTTTATGAATACGCACTTGTCATCCCCCCTAACTTAGTGATTTGCATTGTCCTCAATCAAATGGACGAGATAGATAAATAAGACAACATTAGGAGTGCGATAAATAAAACAAGCAAATATCATATTAAAACTGTATAGTACAACACAACTGTGGAAACAAAGGATGACAAACATAAGTAATATAACATAAAGGGATAGGGGCATCCTAAGGGGCGGGTGGGGGACGGGAAGTTCCGGGAGCAGCCGGATCATAAGGATTGTAATAGTAGGGAGGAAGGGGGGGCCTCAGGACCCAACTGGAGACGGCACAAGTCAGCCTGCATACGCAGTACCAAACTCATGTCCCTCTCGTATGAAGTCAAAAACCCGTCGAAACGCGTTTCAAGAGAAAGAATGCTCTCAGTCAAACCCGAACCAACCAGTACATAATCTGGATCAACTGTTTCATCATTTTCTTGCTCCTCCCCTTCTTCCATCTCAACATCTTCATCAGCAATGTCCTCATCCGCATCAGTCTCGTCATCACTCGAATCGTCGCCGCACCTTGCACGGATTAACTGGATTTTCCTTTCACTTCGAGTGCGGGATTCTTGTCCTAATGGCTTGGGCAAGTTGATAAGATCTTGTGGCGGTTCAATCCCGTCATCCTTGAGCAAGGATTTAATGAGACGGCCATAAGGAAGAGGGGCCCGACCCTTTTTTTCGTATGCCACAAAGAGGATATCATTGTAAAATGTGCCGGCCAAATTGATAACAGTTACATGGTCAAATAAATGATACATCATTGTAGCTTGACGTGGGCGCATTGCCGAATCATTGGAGGTTTGCAAAATGTTGGCACAAATAATGTGAAAAGTGAACCGTGCCTTGTCGGATAACCGACCAACAGGAAAGGTCTCGGTATTCCAAACTGCTCTGGGCTCGATTGTGGAGATGCAAACTGCTTTGGACAGAACGGGATCGGGACTAGGATAAGAAAATTGATCTGGAGTGACCACACCTCTAGACTCGAGTTTCTGGGCCAGAATATCAAGCGAAAATGGTATCGGTGTGGAATCGACAAAAGCTTGAGATTCGAAGTCGTCGGTACGGACGAGCGAACCGTAAAATTGACGAACTTCATTCTCCCATACAGCTTCATATGGCTCATGGAAAAATCTTCACCAGCCTCTTGACATGAACATGGCTGTGACAGAATTGGGCAGCTGATCCCAAAACACTTGATGCTCAATGTGGATTTTTCGGGTTGGATTGAAAAACCGCCGGCACCAATTTGCTTCACGGAGAGAACGGTATTCTCCATTTCCGTCGGGCAGAACCTCGATGGAATTATACTTCTGGGGAGCAGCCATGGGTATGGAAGAATTGGACAGAAAGTGAGAGAGAAGAAAATGGTGATGGAGGGGTGAAGAATTGGGTGAGATTAGGTAGGTATTTATAGGTTGGAGGGGTGGGAAATGATGGAGGGAAAAGGGGGTGTACGAATTTAATTTTTGGAGGAGAAGGGATTGGGGGAATGAATGTGGTGAGGATCGAAGGGTTTTTCACCTTGGGAAATTGTGCTGGCTGCAGAATACCGGACCTATTCGATTTTATATACCGGACCGATCCGGTCAGTCGGATCGGTTCTTTTTATTTTGAGCCGGACCGATCCGATCTGCTGAAATCCGATCTTCTCCTGCTTTACTTCCATGGCCACTTTTACCCTGATTTCTCCACCTCAGTGCTTCCTTAAACTCAATTGGACCTCAAAACCCTCAAAACTTTCATCGACCCCCGAACCACACCCGAGACATGTTGGTGATTCCCACTTCTGTAGTGACACACAACGAGGATTTCCTAACTAGCCTCTCATCCTATGACTACTATATACAACATTCACCCCATACTCGTCGGGGGTGCGATGACCTCACCTTTATTTTTCAATCAATCCCCATAAATGGGGTTCGACAACCAGATTGTGTCGGCTTCCTTGATGATTGCTTCCACATACGGCTTGATATGATGCCCGTTGACCTTAAATGTATTTCCCCCTTTTTCATCTTCGAGTTCAACAGCTTCATGGGGAAATACTTCTTTCACAATGAATGGACCTGACCATCGTGACCGCAATTTTCCGGGAAACAAGTGCAACCTCGAGTTGTAGATAAGGACTTTTTGTCCCGAATGAAACTCTTTCCGTCGAATGATTCTGTCGTGAGCTCGTTTCATTCAATCTTTGGATATTTTAGCACTTTCATATGCATTATTGCGTATTTCTTCCAACTCGTTCAACTGAAGTTTACGTGTTTCACCGGCTTTATCCATATTGAAGTTCACCCTTTTGATAGCCCAATACGCTTTGTGTTCAATTTCAACCGGAAGATGACAAGGCTTGCCATATACAAATCGAAATGGGGACATCCCAAGGGGATTCTTGTAAGCAGTTCTATATGCCCAGAGCGCATCATTCAATCTGAGAGACCAGTCTTTCCTATTAGGTTCGACTGTCTTTTCCAAGATATTTTTGATTTCCCGATTGGCAAGCTCGACTTGGCCATTCGATTGAGGGTGATAAGTTGTTCCAACTTTATGGACAACTCCATACTTTCGCATTAGCTTCTCCATAGGCCTATTGCAAAAATGGGTACCATTATCACTGATTATAGCCTTAGGCATTCCGAAACGAGAAAGTATGTTTTCTTGAATGAATTTTATCACCACCTTATTGTCATTCGTCCTCGTAGCTATGGCCTCTACCCATTTTGAGACGTAGTCTACAGCGACGAGGATGTATAGAAAACCAAAAGAAGGTGGAAAGGGACCCATGAAGTCAATACCCCAACAATCAAATAATTCTAAGACTAGAATTGGGGTCAATGACATCGTGTCACGACGAGTAATAGCTCCTATTCTTTGGCATCTATCGCATGATTTACAAAAAGTATTCACATCCTGGAAGATTGTGGGCCAGTAGAGACCGCTTTGAAGGACTTTCGTAGCAGTTTTATTTTTGGAAAAGTGACCTCCACATGCTTCCGTATGACATAATCGAATTACCCCTTGGATTTCTTCATCAGGTACACATCTTCGGATGATTTGATCAGCACAATACTTAAACAAATATTTATCACCATAAAAGAACATGCGTGACCATGTAATGAACTTCCTTCTCTCTTGCGGAGTCCAATTAGAGGGAACAATTCCAGTGACGAGATAATTGACTATATCCGCAAACTAGGGGAGAGAAGAAATAGCAAATAGATTTTCATCCGGAAAATACTCGTCTATGGGAATGGGATCAATAGGTACGTCGGACGATAGGCGTGACAAATGGTCAGCAACGACGTTTTCTACTCCTTTCTTATCTTGAATCGAGAGATTAAACTCTTGTAAGAGTAGGATCCACCTGATTAGACGAGGGTTGTCTTCTTTCTTGCTCAAGAGATATTTGAGAGCCGAATGATCAATGAAACAAATGATGGGCGACCTAACAATGTAAGAACGAAATTTGTCTAGAGCAAAAATGACTGCTAGTAAATCTTTCTCTGTAGTAGAGTAATTAAGCTGAGGGCCAGATAATGTTCTGCTAGCATAGTAAATAACATGAGCTTTCTTGTCCTTTCTTTGTCCAAGGACAGCCCCAATCGCGTAATCACTTGCATCACACATAAGCTCAAATGGGAGCGACCAGTCAGGAGCTTGCATGATAGGAGCGGAAATTAACATGCTTTTAAGTTTATCAAAAGCTTATTGACATGCTTTATTCCATTCAAATGGAGTGTCCTTCATAAGAAGATTACTCAAGGGTCTAGTGATGGCGCTAAAGTCTTTGATAAATCTTCTATAAAATCTAGCATGGCCTAGAAAGGACCTCACATCTTTAAGCAATTTTGGCGGGGGTAACTCAGCTATTACTTCAATTTTTGCTCGATCAACTTCAATCCCCCTAGATGAGATTATGTGGCCTAAAACTACACCCTCGGTAACCATAAAATGGCATTTTTCCCAATTGAGGACTAAGTCATTTTCCACACACCGGAATAGAACTCTTTCAAGATTAGCTAAACATTGGTCGAAAGATGGACCGAAAATGCTAAAATCGTCCATGAACACCTCAAGACCTTTTTCAATCATGTCGCTAAAGAGACTTAGCATGCACCTTTGAAAATTTGCTGGTGCATTACATAACCCAAATAGCATACGTTTATAGGCAAACGTACCAAACAGACATGTAAAAGTTGTCTTTTCTTGATCAAGTACATCCACTTCAATCTGATTATAGCCAGAATACCCATCTAGCAAACAGTAGTAAGGATGGCCCACCACTCGTTCAATCACTTGATCGATGAACAGTAAGGGAAAATGGTCTTTTCTGGTTCCAGCATTGAGCTTTCGGTAGTCAATGCATACACGCCACCCGGTGGTGGTGCGTTGAGGTATTAGTTCTCCCTTGGCGTTTTCAACCACGGTCATACCTGATTTTTTTGGAACGACCTGAATTGGGCTCACCCATTTACTATCAGAAATGGGGTAGATAATCCCAACATCTAGCAATTTGATGATTTCCGCTCTTGCTACATCTTTCATGGTTGGGTTTAATCGCCTTTGCATCTCTCGCGAGGGCTTCACCTCTTCCTCAAGATGGATTTTATGGGTACAAATCAATGGAATTATACCTTTCAAATCTGCTATAGTCCAACCAAAAGCACTTCTATGCTTCCGTAACACATCCAACAACATGCCCTCTAGTTCTTTTTTTAAACTGGAAGAAACAACAACAGGAAATGTATCATTATCTCCCAGAAAAGCATATTTGACATGCGAGGGTAGTTTCTTCAAATCAAGACTAGGAAATCTATTTTCAGAGGGAATCATGGTTGTCTCCCTCGGAGGTAATTCTTCAAACCTAGAAATCCAGCCAACATCTCTTAATTTCTCAAAACTCACTCTTTCTAGTAACCAAGTTTCCAACTCTTCCACCTCACGCTCAAATTCCGTATAAAGACTCGTTTTCTCACCACTTTGCACTAAACACACTTCCAATGCATCTCCTCCTATGATCTTCTCGATGTGCTCATCTACCACTTCTTCAATAAGATCCACCTCAAGAATTTCATCCTCATCACCCATTTGGTTAGCGACATTGAAAATATTGGTCTCGAGAGTCATGTTTCCAAAAGTGAGTTGCATTTGGCCATTGCGTGTATTGATCAAAGCATTAGCAGTGCCTAAAAATGGACGGCCCAATATTATTGGAACATGATTTCTCGCATGGGGAGCAGGCTCAGTGTCCCAAATGACAAAATCAACAGGGATGTAGAACGTATCCACTTGAACTATCACGTCCTCCACAACCCCACGAGGCACTTTCAATGTTCGATCAGCTAACTGTAGAGTGATTCGAGTAGGTTTTAAATCACATAAATCAAGCTGCTTATAGATGGAGTATGGAAGGATGTTCACACTCGCTCATAAATCAATCAATGCTTTTTCTACCCTTTTTTCTCCTATGACACACAAAATAGTGGGTGCTCCAGGATCCTTGAATTTTGGTGGTAGATCATTGAGAAGGACCGAGCTCACATTTTGTGCCAAGAAAATGTTCTTCTTCACCTTGAGTCGTTGTTTGACAGTCAAAAGATCTTTGATGACCTTGGCATATGCTGGAATTTGTTGAATAGCATCAAGAAACGGCAAGTTCAATTTTACTTGCTTCAAAACATCCAACACTTCTGTACGCGACGCCCCTTTTTTGGGTGGAGCTAAGCGTTAAGGAAATGGAGCAGCAGTTGGTAGTTTGACTTCAATTTCAGGTTCAACTCCCTCATCTTTGTCTTCCGTATCCAATGGAGTCTCAGCAGACTCGAAAGTTTTAGCTTCCTTGGGAATTTTTGGTTCAACTCCCTCATCTTTGTCTTTAGATTCCTTGGGAAGTTTTGGTGCTAGATCAATTACGCGACCACTACGAAGAGTAGTAACAACTTGACATTGTTCTGGAAAATCCGATGATGTGGAGCTAACCGTGGGTTGTCCTTGAAAAGGAGGTCTTTGGCCTTGGGCTGGGAATTTACCCTTCTCCTGAGTATTTACTGCAGATTGCAACCTAAAAATGCTAGTATGAATTTCAGTGAACATTCGATCATATTTATCATTACTCTCTTTTTGAGATTGGATGAATTGATTCAGATTATCTTCAAGAGATCGCCTAGGTGGAGCAACATATGGACCAGGAGGTGGTACTTGCATAGGAGGATGCATCTGAGGAGCCACTTGCTGAAATTGAGGGGGTGGTGGTGTAATATGTGGGTTAGGAGCCATCCCCCCTGTGGTTGTCCATAGTTAAAACTAGGGTGATTCCTCCACGATTAATTATATGCATTCCCTTGCTGTGCATTATAATTTTCGCGAAACCCCCTATTGCCTCAACTTGTTCAGTGTACATTGCCTTGTATGCAGGGATGGTAGGACATCCTTTGGTTGAATGACCAGCAGCACAAATGGCACACACTTTATCCTTCCCGGCTTGCACAGGTCCAGCTACTTCTCTCAATCGCACTTCAAGAATGTCTCTGAAATTCTTTTCCAATTGGTCAAACTTTCGATCTAACAAAGTGTCCTTGTCCAAGTGATAGATAACGGATGCAGAAGGCACATTGGACACTTGTCGATTTCTATTTTGGCTATTTGGATCAGAAATATCCCATGCTTGGGTAGTCTCTGCTACATATTTCAGATGAGCCTCCGCATCGCTTGAGTCTAACTCCCAAAAAGGTCTTTCGCACATGGTTTGAACAAGTTGTTTTGATGCTAAAGTAAGGCCTTGATGAAAAAATGAAATCAAATGATGTTTTTCGAATCCATGGTGTGGGCAAGCACTAACTAACTCCTGAAATCTTTCCCAACACTTGTCGAAGGCCTCATTCTCATTTTGTCGAAAAGCTTGTATTTGTGCCTTGACATAATTGGTTTGGTGTTGAGGAAAAAATTTGGAGAGAAACTTGGTTTGCATATCTCTCCAGGATAATACGGAATTCGGGGGTAGCAACCATAACTAAGTTTTAGCTTTATCCTTTAAGGAAAAAGGGAAAAGCTTTAACCGAATAACATCTTGTGGGCAAGCTTGGTCACCAAACGTCTCACATGCTTCCTCGAACTCTCTAATATGGGGATATGGTTTTTCCGAATCCATCCCCTGAAATGTGGGAAGAATTTGAATCATACCATTTCGAAAGTGGAACTGACTGGCATTATACGGGAGTAAAATGCAACCAGGGGTAACAGTTCTCTCTAGAAATAGAAGATCGTTCATGGGAAGATATGGTATCTCTTCCTCTCCAGCACTAATACCAACACTACCGTGCACCGACATATTGCTACCGAAAGATTCAGAATTCACACTTCGTGTTTGACTAGATGAGCGATTTGTAATTGAATTGTTAGGCGAAGGAGGAGGAACCCAAAAATGAGGAGAGTCTGTGGTATGAGAATTTTCAGAATTTGCTTCGGCAATAGGATTTTCGTGAACTTGGGTAGAAGATGAATTCTGCATATAAGCGCATAAGAGATGAGATGTGAAAAGAATAATTTTTTTATTTTATTTTTTGAAACCACTTGTAGATTAAAATCACTTTCCTAAATTATACCAATTGATGATCCCCGATAACGGCGTCAAAAACTTGACGCGACTAAGAATTTGTCTCAAAAGTGCGTTTTCTATAGGCTCAAGTGCAAGCCTGTCGCGTTAGTAATAATCCGACTAGTCGGGATCGTATCCACAGGGATTAAGAATTGGCACTTTTATAGGAAAAGTTATTAAATCTTGAAATGATTCCTCCAAAGAAATATAAAGATGATTGATGATGAGAAATTGCAATTGGAATAAAATATACTCAAAGAAAGAGAACCCTAAAAAAATTATGGAGAAATTAGATTGAAAAGTAAGAGAAAATAGGGTGGGGTACAATCCCTCAAACCTTAACGAATTACCGTGTAGAATACTAGAATTGTAAATTAAAATTCTTGACTAAATCCAATCTTTATAAATCCTAAGCATTACATATATGAAGGATCGAGCCCTCACCATATGAAATCAAAGGTAAATATAAAGCGATGAATGGACAATTACACTTGCAAAACGTTCTTAAACATCTCAAGTACCTAGGGCAAGAGAGATTAAAAGATTGACATGTTCATGTAATTTCCTTCCACGATTCGGTCAATATTTAATTTACCCTCTATTTTCTACATTAGTAATTTGCCTCAGAGTGGGTTCATGTACCCCAGCCCTTAGGAATTTAGCTAGACATGATTTGATTAGAAGACAAATTCATACACATAATTATAGACCTACCAAACATTGGAAATAATTTTCAATACAATTGAGATTTAACTAACATAGATACCAAGTAAGAGAATGGAATTGTTATACTTGTATTCAGCAACAGGAAAATAATTTGAATCCAGAAATTGTTGTCTCTCTCTCAACCTTACAAACCAGGGTTTATGAAAACTCCTTATCCAAGAAAATGAAAATTTCCTAACTTCTGAATTGCTCTCCCTAAAAAAATCTCCTTTAGAATGAAGTAGGGCATGGGCTTTTATAGCATGAAGTAGTACGAATTTGACAGCCAGAGTCGCTTGTTATGCAAGATTTCACCAGCCATGTACATCAAAATCTTCACAATAAATGCCAGGATTTCGCATGACCGGACCGGTCCGGATAGCCCTCGGATCGGTCCGATTCTTCATCCACCGGATCGGTTCTTTTTTTATTCTACCGGATCGATCCGGTCCCCACCGGATCGGTTCGGTTGGCATCGGTTTGTCATCCATCCGGGGTCTACTGGACTTGAGTCATTTCGGATCGGTCCGGATATACACCGAATCAGTCCGATTTCTTCTAAGTTGACATTTTCCTTTTCTTCTTTGACTGGCCATAATTTTTTTGATCTCGAGCTCCGATTTGAGTGTCATTTCTTCCGATATTCTTGTGAAATCAATCACTTCAACTTCCCTTTAGGTGTCGAATTCGAATTCTGGATAGAAATTTATTCTTTTGCCCTTTGACTTTTCTTCCTTTCATCATTTCCTTTCTTCCGGTTTCTTTCTCTCTTTTCTTGCACTAAATTCCTGTAAAATTCATCATAAATACACGAAACTCGGGGAAATTGTTAGAAACAATCAATGGCAATGATATGGAATAAAAATGATTCAATTACCTTGTTTGGGATATCAAAATTACTAACTTAAGGGGCTAAATTTAGAAGAATTTATGCTTGGTCAGCAGTAGACCTCTCCATGAACTTAGGCAATTTTTCAAACCACGTATGTTGTTGTGTTATGATTATATGATTTTCTTAATCTTCTGGTGATTGCTTTCTTTTATAATTTGTATTGTGTTTTTTGTCACGATAGTAGCAGAAGTGTTATTATGATACTTGCGTGGAATAAATTTCCCAAATGCTTTTTATGATTTATACTCGACTTTCTAATTATTGGCACTTTCTTTGATCTTAATTCTAGCCTCCTAAAGGGCTCAGAAATGGGGGTAACACTGGCTACACATGGAAGTCAGATGTGGGGCAGAAAATTCATCTTTACAATCTAACTTGTTGCTCCACAGACAGGTGGTTGGTAATAGTGACGACCTTATCTCTCCACATACCTATGAAACTATTCACTAATTTCGAAAGGTTCTTTTTAAGCACTTCTAGGTATTGACGGGTCCCCTCTAATTGCTCATTATATTTATATTGGTTCATGAACTCCTTTCCTATGTCTTTCTAGATGCGAATTCGGGACTCTTCCAGTGACATGCACTAGCTAAGGACACTTTCTTTTAGCGTCTGTTGGAACATACAAGTCATTATCTCCTTTATAGCCTCAAGTAAGCTCATTGAAGAGTGGTGATTGAGAAGATGCACAATGGGAGGTCAACTACCAAACTTATCAATATTGTGCCTTTGAATTTCTCTGACAACATGGGTTTTGGGTAAGGGGACATGTGGGTGTAATCCATGTAGTTTCCTGAGATTTTTACCTGGTCAAATTTCTTAGAGAGAAGTTTAAGAACTTTTTTGGCTTGATTTAATTTTTCCTCTTTGGGATTGACATGTAAGATCATTGGAAATGTCAAGTTAGAGCCCCGATGAACAAATTTTGGCATCCGTAGATGTGTGTGAGTTGGTCCATTGATGGGAGAAACACGTAGATGATGCAGATCTTGATGATAATCTTTCAGAGAACATAACGATTGAGGCATTTGTGGTCCCATGACATCAGGAAAAGTAACATTTGGTTCAGGTAGATTTGGGACCTGACCCTTATATCTCTGCATTTTGTGAACATCTGCTTGCAAGCTATCAATTTCGCACTAAGTTGAGCAAGTGCAACCATCAGATCTGGTCGTGCATTAGTGTTCTGATCAGGGTTCTCCATGAGAAATCTTTGGGAGGATCATTTAGTTTATGCTAAATTGTTTAATGAAGGTGTTGAACTCCGAGGTAGTTTGTTAGGGGATTTGAGCCAATACGGAGCCAGGCCAAGGAGTGCGGTTGCACCTTAGAGGGAAATAATTTTTTATTTTTATTAAAAAATAATATTTTTTGTATTTTTGTGGGTTATAATATTCACATAATTATTGATTTCATTGTTAGAGATGAGATTCAATTTATTTGGTGGGAAATCGTTGTGTTGATAAGTTTGAGATCATATACCAGAGGAATCTGCGTCCAAGAGATATCCTCGATTGTAATACCTCCTTAATAAACTTATAACTTTTGATTATACGCATAAAACTAGCCAATGGATTTATATCCGGTAGATTATCAAATAAGTTAAGGCTAAGATAAAGGAATAAATAAGATATTGGTAAAAATTGATTAGTGACGAATTAAATTTCACCAAGTGGGAATTGTATGCTTTACGGGGAGAATCATGTTATGTGGCAACCAACTTTGCAAACAATGACTCACTATTCGAGTAATTATGTGATAACTAAACTAAAGTACAATTTAATGTAATACCCCGTAATTTATTTATTATTAATTGAGAATAAATTATTAAATGTGAATAGCTATTACTTCTTCGTGATTGTAATAATATGTTCATAATTTATGTGAAATTTAGATTTTCATTTTTGTGACATTTAGAGCCCATGTTACAGATTAATTAATCCGTGGAATTAATTATGTGCGATTAACTCATCAAATATGTAAGTCGTGTATTTTATTTTATGGAGAAAGATATTAATGCTTGGACCTGGATCTGAGGTGATATAGAGGACCAAAGAGGTATTTTTAGTGTGTTGGATTGGGTCCCAAGATTAGGAATACCTTTGTGATAAGTTTTGGGTTAGTCTGGGTAGAATTTTAGTCTCATATGGGGTTCCATATTTAGGCCTTTTATGGCCCTGGGGGATTAAAGGTATAAAAATGACATTACTACTCATTAATCAATTATTTTAATCCTAACATACAAACGCTACAAGCAAAGGAGATTTGGGAGAGCTAAGGAAGGCCTTTGGAAAGAACTAGGAGCTCACAAAAGAGAGAATCAAAGAAAATACCTTCGACCTTCATCAACCGACAAGAAATATATTGCTCTAACATAATGTTACTTGTAATTTATTTGTGATCTGATTGTTATTAAGAATCAACTTGGAATTAAACACATGTTAGGAATCTAATATGATATTTAATCATGTTATATCTTAGCTAATGTTGATTAAAGGTTAAGACTCATTAATTATGACATAAATCTTAGATTAATTGGAATTGATGATGAAAAACTCATGTAATATGTCTTGAATTTGATATCAATATGTTAAGAGTTATTTTATGGATATGATTCATGTATTTAGATGGTATTTTGATGATGCGAATACATATTAATGGTGAATCCCGAATCTGTTGATGATACATAAATTACACATGGTAATAGGGTTGATTTAATCCTTATAATTAGGAATCCTTATTAGATTATGATCCTATAATGTTAGGATTTGATTTACGAACATTTAATGATGATCTGGAGTTATTTTTGGCCAGTTATGGAGATTGGTCATCCATTAAAGCTAAATCTAAGACTAAAAAGTTTGAAGAAGAGATTAAAGATGACACATAATCAAAACAACATTATTTGGAGAAACCATGTAGGGTCCACTCCAATGGGTCTTCACCTTTCGCTCACAACTATGAAAATAACACCTGTGGGTCTGAACATGGGGCATGGGTTTTGGGCCTTTGAATGGGTATTTGGTGTGATTTAGTCAATGATTTTAGTTGGGTTTATGGTCATATTATTTCAAATGTCGGGGATTTTATCTAGGAATACCTAGATGGATTTAGGATTGTAAATATACGTATAACTCAAAAAAATTTAATTTTAGGAATTTGAACTATATTTAGGGTACGTGCGTTATAATACGTTGTATATATGTGTGTTGGATACAAACATACCAGATGTATATGATTGGCTCGTGCAGAAATCTATCACTCGGGTATATGGGTTTAAATGGATTTTGAGACCATGTACCGTGTCCTTGGATGATATAGCAGGAGATTTGGTTGTCTATTTTTTAATTCTGCATTCAGTTAGTCATCATTTCGTGACTTGGCGATGTGAATGAATTGATACATCAGGTGGTTTTGTATGTGAATATATGATTGTGTGACTACGTAGTGACGCCCCCATTATTTTGTGTGTGTTTGTTCTAAATTCATTTGGTGGGGGACCTTTACATATTCACTAATAAATGCATGAGAATGTGTGCGAAGGTTAAAGCATTTGCGTGTTTTACGAGAGTAGGGACTCTACTAAGTGGTACTCTTAGACTTATGATACAGACAACATTGTGATGTAGTTTCCAGATAATATGTGGTATCTTATTTTTATTCTTAGATCTGGAACTTATACGTTATAGTTATGGTTTGGTATGGGTAACTTGTAATAGATTATTTCACTTACATTTTGGGGTGAGGTATCTTTTGCATGAGAATTTCGGTGGGTTGGAATGATTATGTAAATAAGTAACATTTACTTCTTTAATAAAGTAAGTTATTTCTGTAAACTTTTGGTCTCTGGATAATTTGTTATTTGAATATATTTTCAGGTATTCCTAAGCAAGAAAAACAAGGCTAAGCAATCGGACTTGCCTTTCTTCAGTTTTCAATATTTTTATTTTTTAGTATAGGATGTTATTTCCTTATAAGTTATTCCATTCAAACTTATGTACTTATTTATTTATAGAACCAAAGGGATTTGAGGATCCCAAATTCCCAACACATGTTTATTAGCCTAAAATGTCTTGTATAGTCTTGGTAAGGGATCAATTTGACCATCTTAGGTCAAATAAGGCCATTACGAGCTTACAGGCTCAGTCAGGGCTAGCCACAATTGTAGTACGGGCACGTGTACCATGTCTCTGTGACATATGCTTAGGTTCCAGTTGAAGCATTAGAAGGTATGTTTCTTATTAATGGACAAATGGGACATGTGTTGTTTGATACGGGTTCATCACATTGTTTTGTTGGTAGAGCCTTCGCTCAATCAACTGAAATGCTAGATTTAGAGACGCGACACTTTGTTTCGTATAGATTAACCATTAGGTCAGGGTAAACCTATTCGTTCAACGTGTCGTGATATAAGTTCGGATATTAGGTGACTACATTTTGGGGCCAATCTGTTTATTTTATTTATGTTTACTTATGATGTCATCCTGGGTATCGATTGGCTATCAATTTATCATGTTAGTGTGGATTGTTTTCGGAAATTGTAAGAGTAAGATTATATAATTTCATATAGTTTTTATACTTTGGTGTATCCTGTTACAACCCGGACAAACTACATTCGCATATACTTCCACATTCACTGAAGACAAGTTAGTTACCGAGCAACATTTCGAAGTTTGAGCTATTAAAATCATCACGACACTATAAGGAGGTATATAGTTTTTAGGTGTTTGATTTAACTTTGTCAAATTTATTCTGGGATGTTTCTTTTAAAAACGAGTCATTTTTCATAAAAGGATTTTCAAGATAAAATATTTTTATTTTTTAGTTCGTACGAACGAAAAGTGCACCTCGTTAAAACGTGTTCACTGTTCTTATTAAAAAGAGAATTATAGTTGTTTTGAATGAAGCCTCAATTTCATTATAACGAATTTCTAAGTTCATTGGAATGAACTTTTAACGAGTTTCAAATGGGGTGTCTCTATTTGACAGAGCTGCACCCGTTTGAAATCCATTGAAATCTCATTAGGATAAGCTAAGCCTTTCGTTCGAATAAGAACGGACCTAGTTAGAACAAAACTATGGTTTTCATTAAAAAAAGTACCATTTTTGTTCGAACAAGCTCTTCCGCCTCGAAAAAACGTGTTTTCCATAAATATGACCCTTTTGAATTGTTTTTCATAAGACTTTTGGCAAAAACAAATTCCCATATCTTCTCTAAAAGTTTTCCATTTTTTATTTCATAGAAATAACTTTTTATTTTTCAAATCATACATCCCTAAAATGATTTTTTGACTTTGTCAAACCCTATTTCCATACACAACATAAAACCCTTGTAGAGTGTTCTTTACAGATGACATTTGTGGAGTTGCGAATCTATTATTGAAGAAGAAAGAATTCTGCATCCTGAGGCTGATTGGTGGATATCGAGGGAATAGTTGCTTCCTGTTGGTGGTGTTAGAATGCATCACTTTTCATTGAAGATTTGAAGACCTACACCGCATTATACTTAGTGGATCTCTAAATAGTCTGTAAGTTGATTCGTGTCAAATTCTTAAACAGTGTTGAATTAAAAGGTTTTGCCCCAAAGGGATTTTCCCTATATCTTTTTCTTATTTGGGTTTGTGTATTTAGCTTTGGACTTTAGCCTGCATGTTCACCTAATTCTAATAAACACAAAACTTGGCTAAAAATTGAAACTTTGTGTGTGTGACTTAAGATACAATTGAATCCGTACAACCCACACGTTCAGATGTCCATAGTTTTTTCTATTCTGGGGTAGGAAATGTATTTAGTTGTGATGTCACATTATAAAGGTGGGTTGAGCATGGATTTGTATTACATGTAGGAGGATACCTAAGAGGGATTAATTCCGTCATTATTGTGACACCCCACCTAATAAAATACTGAGTGATCACTCCTATATCAAATTAAAACAGGAGTCTCATATGGATCATTCTTAGCATCACTGTCGAAAATCCATTTAATTACTAATAACCTATTAGGCCGGTGTCAAAATTTTACTTAGCTACTCTTTTTAACAACTACTAAATTAAAACATCCACATAAATTTTGCAGAAATGAAATAAAATAACCGAACACTCGGTCAAAATATACAACCATATAGAATGTTACTACTAAAAGAATAAATAAATGCAATTAGACCATTGGCCCGAATGTGTATACTGTACCTCCTATCTAGATTTCAAAGATGGAAGCGTCTACTGAGAATCCTGCAACCATCCACAGCTGCTGCAGCTGACATCCAGGCGTCCCTGTGTCTGGACACCTATAATATATATATATATATATATATATATATATATATATATATATATATATATATATATAACAAGAAAGGAAAAGTAGATAAACGGGTAAGAGCCCGAGTTTTGAAAATATTTAGCAAGTGCATAAATGCCTTATTTTTAGAAAAATGTTTTATCTCAAATTTAAGTTTGGTATCGCACTACCATGAGATACCCCTCACCTCTCTACTAACAGTGCACTCCTAGCGCATCCCTCTAAACATCCTAGTCAAGCTACCCTACTAAACTAGTCTATCACCCAACCACTATCAAGCCTAGATAGTCCAAGTAATGTACTAAGAGCTAAACTTCTCCCCAATCTCAACACTAAGCCAAGTTCGTGCGTGGGGTGTCTCGCAAAGAGAAATCCAAAGAAGGAATCCCCCCAATACACTACTACGCGGCAAGGTCGATCGTCGGGATCCATTAGACCCTCGGTACAGAATATATACAAATATACATATATACCATAAGAATTACTAACATGAGAGAACTAAGGATTAAACTTCTCCCCAGTCTCAACACATTGCCATATTCGTGCGTGGGGTGTCTCGCGAAGCGAAATCCAAACAAGGAACCCCCCTGATACACTACTACGTGGCAAGGTCGATCGTCGGGATCCATTAGAACCTCGGTACTCGATTTATCCATATATATACGTATTACCATATACATCCGGAGATATCTCCCGGACTGAGGATTCATATACCAAGTATTTATCAATACTTTTCATTTTTCTCAAAACTTTCCATTTCCTTTCTTATATCCAGGAAATGTATATATAAAAGCCAATTCATTATCATGAATTTCTTTAACAAATCATATACTTTTAAAAGCCAGTTTTATTATTATCAAAATGCTTTTCCATTTTTATAACATCCCATTTCCCTTCTCATATCCATGAAATGTATTCAAAGCCATTTTCATTATCATAAAAATGCTTTGATCATATCATATGCTTCCACTTCCCTTCTTCCATCTGGGAAGTGTTACCGAAGCCCAAACATTTATCCCATTTCGCTTCTTCCATCGAGGAAATGTACATAAATCCAATTTATTATCATAAATTGCTTTAACATATATAACGCGTTCTAGGACCGCCCGTACGGCGCGCCCCTAAATGACCATCATCTTCCAGTGCCTATCAATTACGACACCTGGGCACGTATACGCAACACGTCGGGAAGCAGCCATATGCCTGTGGGCTAGTCATAACCACACCCTAAGTTACCGAAGCATCGCAGAAAATATAACATAAACGCTCATATGGCCTAGGACTATATCCACCCTGCATTCATTAGTCAGGGGGCTTCACCTCACGCGCGAACTTCCCTTATGATGTCATTTAGAGAGGGTGTTGACTATAAATCATTAATTATGAAAATCATTTCTTTTCCATTTTGAAAACATTCATATTTTATTTTCAAAATTATTAACATCATATCATATATATACTTTAATCACATAGTATATATATACCATATATTCCTCCTCGAATATATATAAATGGCCATATTTTCCAAACCATCTAACGATGACCAATAATCCCAAAGATTCTCTCAAAGAATCATAATCATGCATTCATATTCGCATGATACTAAACCCAAAGTATTTCCTCACTTTGATTCTAATAAATACCTTATTCTCATATAAGGACTTATATATAAACCCGAATGTCTCTTATCCCAAAGCATTAATTGACTCCATACCCCGGATCACACTCTAAATTAATCCGAGGTTTTCTTATTGTAAACGACCCAAGGGCCCCCGAATTTAAAATCCTTATACTTTAAAATCAATTTCCTTGTTGAGGTGCAGAAGCGTAAAGAAGTGATGGTTCACAACTTAAAAACACAAAATTTTAATTTACTCCAAAATTAAAATTAAACACAAGTGAAATGAGATGGAATACACACACTTTGAATTTCACTTAAACATAATTAATTCATCCAAGTCCTAGAATTTGCCTAAGTCATATTTAACATTATTCCAAATTAGGCCAAACCAGTTTTAACAATAGACTTGAATTAAATCAATAATTACCCAAATTTAATTAACACCCAATTAAATTAAGTGTGACAATTAAAACCATTTTTATCTTGAATTATCCTAAGCATGAGTTCTAAGTTATTATGCAAGATAAAAATAAATCAATCACACTACGCCGCAATGTACGAGGAAAAACCCACAACGAGAAACAACCGCGGACGACCCTAGCCTCAAATCCACTAAGTATGGAATTTACAATTACAAGACAAAAGACTTACATCACACGACTCGATCCCTCTCAAGCCTCGACTCTCCTTCTTGTAAATACCTCCACTTAGAGAATAACCCCGAAGCTCCACCGCGATCTCGGAATCCACCGATCAGACTTTATGTGGTCACCGTCACCCGAACTAAGAGCCTTTCTCTAAGTGGGTAAATCACGAAAACCTCTTCTTCTTTGTGGGATTTAGAAGCAAACCCAAACTTATCTTCAAACTCATGTAGAGATAAACCCGGTGCCAAACTCCAAGCAAGATGTATATATATGAACTTAGATAAACAAAACTATGGGTGTAAAATTAAAGTGTATCTTGATTTTTCTTTGAAAATTGACACTTTATAACAATGAACTTTTCCCTAAAACAATTTTGCTCTCAAACACTCTCTAGAGGTTGGTAGGATATGAAAAGTTATGTTAGAAAAAGTTATTCCCGCACATAGATATTCAGCAAAAAGGTAGTGGGGTAAAACAAGTGGGAAAGTGGGCAAAACTGCTCAAAACTGCCAAAAAACCTGTTCCCGCCAAATCTCGTTCGAACGACATTCTCATTCGAACGAGTCTTCTAACGAAGTTCCAGTATGAACTCGTTAGAATCTCGTTAGAAATCTCGTTAGAACGACCATCTCGTTCGAACGATATTTCGAACGAAGTTCCAGTATGCCATAATGGGAAGTCGTTGGCAATCTCGTTCGAACGACTTGTGGTTCGAACAACAATCTCGTTCGAACGACACTTCGAACGAACTCACAGAATGTTCAAAAAATTCTTTTTGAGCCCCAGAAACATTATATACTTTATATATAAGTTTTAATAGAAAACATTCTGAAAACAAAACACAGTTTTAAAAACCTAACACCCAATATAAACCGTTCCAAGCTCCTATATATATATGTAATGCATTCATACCTTGGGAGCATGGAACCACTATTGATGACGTAGAAACCAGGCACTTAAACTCGGCATTTTGATGAAGCTTTATGCACTTGGCCTCTACGTCTTCAACAAACACATCATAGGCTTGAAAGATGATCAATATACTCTATCCTACGACTCAAACGTTTTTGTCCGGAATTGAGACAAAACTACAAAGGACTCAATTAGAAATTTGTGTCCTTACAATTCTCCCCCTTTGGCTATTCCGGGACAAAAACCAACAAAAATCCTAAAGGGCCGTCAAGCTCTACTAGACTAATAAAAAGTCCCACCCAAAAATAAAATTACAATGCTTGACTCAAACAACCCAAAGGATCAACAATCTTTGCCGTTGAAAGTTGCCGCTTTATAAAAAATTCCTGCACACTTAAGCAAACACATTACACGCATAGGGAATATCAAAATATTTAATGCAAGTAAAGTAACTACTCCCCCAAAATTAATTCTCTCCCTTTATCAACAGTGATCAACTTAACAAAAACCAACAAAAATCCTAAAGGGCCGTCAAGCTCTACTAGACTAATAAAAAGTCCCACCCAAAAGTAAAATTACAATGCTTGACTCAAACAATCCAAAGGATCAACAATCTTTGTCGTTGAAAGTTGTCGCTTTATAAAAAATTCCTGCACACTTAAGCAAGCACATTACACGCATAGGGAATATCAAAATATTTAATGCAAGTAAAGTAACTACTCCCCCTAAATTAATTCTCTCCCTTTATCAACAGTGATCAACTTAGAAAGACGTCTCCCCTTAATATAAATCTCCCCCAAAATAAGATACGATGATAATAGGTTTAGATATCATTTCTACCATTCTCCCCCTTTTTGTTCAGGAATAGACAAAGGTTAAAGAATAAAACATGTAATTGTGCATAAAGTGATGAGAACATTAAAACATATGGGCAACAAAAGCACAACTAATCCAACAAATAATAACGGACACCAACTAGGATGCAGGAAAATGATACCAATAAGATACATAAAGTATTAAGCATATGATATCAACAAAGAATGCAACAAGATATATACCAATTATGAATTAAAGCATACATGGACTAGAAAGCACGGCAAAGGCTAAACAAAATATCAAATATATGTATACATAAGGTATAACTAATAGACGTAAGTACACATATATAGATATAAACACACAAATGACACACAAAAAATATAATAGGAGTCTTTCACACTCGTATGGCAAAAATGTGTCATATGGAAACGGAAGTGTTGGGGTGTAAACTAGTAACAATTAAATTTAGACCCAATCACTTAAAACATGTTCACGTAGTTATCAATTGATTGCAAACTTCATCACATTTGAATATAACCTCATGTGACAATATAGATTGAACTCAATGAACAAACATACACAATGCATACAAGCCTAGCATGTCGATGATTCTACAAACCAATAAAGTCATGACATTAAAGACAACTAGGATAAACGAACATTGTGCAAACCGTTGATATACCATCCAATCTCCCTCATTAAGCATATATGTTCTTTTTCTTTTGAATGATTATATCAAACAAACATAGGCCTTGGCAATTATTTTTCTTTTAGTGCCATTTTTCTGTTTTTAGGCCTTTGGACCACGTATTTCTTTTAGGTCCATTTCAAACGGTGGCTTACAATCGCAAAGGATAATAAATCCTTTCGGAGCCCTTCCCCGTGTACATTTATATATCATATTTTTTATTACTCACAAATCTCACGTGCAACGGATTTTGACATGCACTAGTCCTCCTAGGTTACAAATATGTAGATGACTAGATTGGTAGGAGAACACCTCACAAAGTTCAAACATAACATGTGACATTAATATTTCAAATGAGCTCGTGCATGTGTGAATAGAGGCATATAAAAATAGAATCCATTTAAGCAACGTAAAAATCCAACTACTTCATATAAGCATGGTAAAGAACATAATAAGGATTGACAATCTAAACCAAAAGTTCTAGCCACATGGGAGCAAAAAAGATGGGATTCAAACACAAGTATATTCCACATAAAGTGTGTCAAACTAAAATACACACAAAATAAAATCTTTTTGAGTTTTTGAATTTTTTAACCAAAAATAAAAATATATAATCAAAAGACAAACAAAATCATTTCGATTTTTCATTAAGCTTAAATTATCAAGAGATAAAATCCAAATGATAAATAAAAATCTTTTTGTATTTTTCATTTAATGCAAATAAAAATGAAAGAAATATAATACAAAAGATAAACAAAAATCATTATTCTAGAATGAGATATGTGATAACGTAATGACTAGAAAATGATTAAATAAGCATACTTTTAGCATGATAATATAGCATGAAGCACAAAAGCTAAAGTATGCAAACACTAACACATTCATCCTTTAGATTTAGCAAGGGAGGAAGCATGTGAAAATAAATGAGAATCAAATACCCTATTTTGCAAGGAAACCAAGTCGGATTTCCTAACCCAAATTAATGAAGAATGACTATCTCGGGGTGTAGGGATTTTAACTGCCTTGGTTGCTTTACGTTGGGATTTTCTAGAAATTCGTTTAAGATCAAAACAAAATTTCCTAAGATGACCTTTTCGACCACAATGTGTACAAGTAAAATTACGTCGAAATTTGGTACCTAAGAAATGATCTCTAAAGACTTTCCTAGTTGATTCTCCTAAAACGTTGGTTTTAGCTTTATGAGTAGATTAATTGCAAGAATTGAAGCCTAAACCACACATGTCATTTTTAATTTGGACCGTTCCTAAGATTTTATCTAATTTTTCCGAACGACACTCCAAATCAAATTTGACATTACTAGAGTCTTTTAATTTATTTTGCAATTCTAAAATGTTAAACTCTAGTAAAACATTTCGCTCTTCAAAAGCAAGAAGTTCCTTTTTAAAGGATTCCATTAAACCCCGAAGGCTATCTCTCTTGCCTTCTACATATTCAAGCTTCTCTCGAAGAGTCCTCTCATATGTCCTAAGGTCTTCTACCAACATACTATTATCTACGACCTTGACACGTTCTTTCAAACTAGCTTCTAACTTCAAATTAGTTCTTTTCAATTTAATTGATTCTTCATATAATTCTTGAAAAGCATTTTGAAGTTCACTCACATTAACATCTTCTTCATTTTCACTCTCTCTTTCTTCTTCACTCTCACTACCATAAAAAACAGGAGATTCATAAACTTTGACCTCATAAGTGTCATGTGTTTGAATATCATTATCGAAGCTCACATGACTAGCCATAAAAGCCACAAAGTTAGGCTTAGTGGGGGAATCGGGTCCCTCTTCCTTATCACTATCACTAAGGGTTGCATTATATAAAATGGGTCGTTTATCCACTTTCCTTAGTTTAGTGGGGCACTCAGAAGCCCTATGGCCATAACCCTCACAACCAAAGCACCTATTAGACTCGTCCCTATTTAAATTTTCATTTATAGTTTTAGGGATCCTCTCGGCTTTGTCATGCTTAGAAGTTTAAAATTTTTTAAAATCATTTTTAAATTTATCTTTGTTAAATTTAAGAAATTTTCTAAATTTACGAGCAAATAAGGCCATGTCTTCCGAGTCACTATCATTCTCGCTCTCTACTACTTGTTTAACCTCTTTTTGGGCTTTTAAAGCAACGCCCTTTTCTATTTTCTTTTCAGTTTTAGAGGGAAATATGTATAGTTCATAGGTTTGTAAATCACCTACAAGCTCTTCTAATTTTATAGAGGCTAAAGTCGGTAAAAAATTTAAAATGGTCACTTTTGAAATAAATCTATCGGGTAGGGACCTTAAAATTTTCTTTACTACTCGGTTGTCGGGTATTTTCTCTCCCAAGTTAAAAGATGAATTAACAATATCGAAAAGTCTAGCATAAAATTCATCGAAAGTTTCTTTATCGTTCATTTTGATGGTTTCAAATTGAGTGGTGAGGTTTTGGAGTTTCGAAGCTTTAATGACACTTGTACCCTCATGAGTGAGTTGCAAAATATCCCACGCTTCTTTAGCGGTCTCACACGTCATAATTCGTCGGAATTTATCCGGTGTGACTGCGCTAAACAAGGCATTTAAACCACGGGAATTAAAATTTGTAAGTTTAAATTCACCCTCACTCCATCTATCGGCCGGTTTGGGAACACGTTCATTTTCTACTAAATGAGTTGGTGGAGACCACCCGTTAACAACAGACATCCAAACCCTCTCATCGATAGATTTTAGTGTCGATTTCATACGTGCTTTCCAATACGCATAGTTAGAACCATCGAAAATAGGGAATTTTGAAAATGGGGAAAATTCCATTTTAGCCAAAAATAGTTAAAAGATCTTTAACGAAGTAAATTATCATTTTTGGCTCTGATACCAATCTGTAAATGACCCAAGGGCCCCCGAATTTAAAATCCTTATACTTTAAAATCAATTTCCTTATTGAGATGCAGAAGCGTAAAGAAGTGATGATTCACAACTTAAAAACACCAAATTTTAATTTACTCCAAAATTAAAATTAAATACAAGTGAAATGAGATGGAATACACACACACTTTGAATTTCACTTAAACATAATTAATTCATCCAAGTCCTAGAATTTGCCTAAGTCATATTTATCATTATTCCAAATTAGGCCAAACCAGTTTTAACAATAGACTTGAATTAAATAAATAATTATCCAAATTTAATTAACACCCAATTAAATTAAGTGTGACAATTAAAACCATTTTTATCTTGAATTATCCTAAGCATGAGTTCTAAGTTATTATGCAAGATAAAAATAAATCAATCACACTACGCCGCGATGTACGAGGAAAAAACCCACAACGGGAAACAACCTCGGACGACCCTAACCTCAAATCCACTAAGTATGGAATTTACAATTACAAGACAAAAGACTTACATCACACGACTCGATCCCTCTCAAGCCTCAACGCTCCTTCTTGTAAACACCTCCACTTAGCGAATAACCCCAGAGCTCCACCGCGGTCTCGGAATCCGCCGATCGGACTTTATGTGGTCACCGTCACCCGAACTAGGAGCCTTTCTCCAAGTGGGTAAATCACGACAACCTCTTCTTCTTTGTGGGATTTAGAAGAAAACCCAAACTTCTCTTCAAACTCATGTAGAGATAAGCCCGGTGCCAAACTCCAAGCAAGATGTATATATATGAACTTGGATAAACAAAACTATGGGTGTAAAATTAAAGTGTATCTTGATTTTTCTTTGAAAATTGACACTTTAAAACAATGAACTTTTTCCTAAAATAGTTTTGCTCTCAAACACTCTCTAGAGGTTAGTAGGATATGAAAAGTTAAGTTAGAAAAAGTTATTCCCGAACATAGATATTCAACAAAAAGGTAGTGGGGTAAAACAAGTGGGAAAGTGGACAAAACTGCTCAAAATTGCCAAAAAACATGTTCCCGCCAAATCTCGTTCGAACGACATTCTCGTTCGAACGAGTCTTCTAACGAAGTTACAGTATGAACTCGTTAGAATCTCGTTAGAACGACCATCTCGTTCGAACGACATTTCGAACGAAGTTCCAGTATGCCATAATAGGAAGTCGTTGGCAATCTCGTTCGAACAACTTGTGGTTCGAACGACAATCTCGTTCGAACGACACTTCGAACGAACTCACAGAATGTTCAAAAAATTCTTTTTGAGCCCAGAAACATTATATACTTTATATATAAGTTTTAATTGAAAAATTCTGAAAACAAAACACAGTTTTAAAAACCTAACACCCAATATAAACCTATATATATATATGTAATGCATTCATACCTTGGGAGCATGGAACCACACGAGGCACTTAAACTCGGTATTTTGATGAAGCTTTATACACTTGGCCGCTACATCTTCAACAAACACATCATAGGCTTGAAAGATGATCAATATACTCTATCCTACGACTCAAACATTTTTGTCCGGAATTGAGACAAAACTACAAAGGGCTCAATTGGAAATTTACGTCCTTACACTTATCCTCCTCAAATCATCATCTAGGAGTCATAATATTCCATTTGAAAACTCCTAGTAATAGTATCCAAAACGATACATTAAGTCTCCCTAAACTTAAAAGGAGAAAACCTGAAAAATCTGCCAGGACCAAATCGATTCGGCCTGTCCGAATCGATGCGAAATGGTTCTACTTTCAAACTGTCTCTTACCGAATCGATTCGGCTGGTCCGAATGGATTCGGCTTGTACGAAAATCCCAAATCTGCCTAGGTTTTATATATATCCCCAAAACTCCAAATTCAATTCAATCTCCATTTAAATTATAACTCGAATTTATTTCAACGAACCCAAAGTTTTCATATCTCCTCAAGTCCTTTAGAGGTCCTAACACTCTTTTTGGGAACCCCTAATATTTATCTCCAAATAATCCCAGCGTTAGTTTAGGATAACTATTTCGATCTCGGACAGCTTTCCGTAGAAAAATCACTATAAATCCAAGAAAATAAAAAAAATACGCGGTCGGCGCCCACGCGACCGCGTCGAAGAGATCTACAAATTTCATTTCTTTGACCAAGAGCCGAATTGATTCGCCCTGGCCGAATCGATTCGGTTAACACGCAGGTCCTACTATTCATCGTCTTCTTCGAGACGGTTTCGGTCATTAAATCTTCTCCCAAGCTTTTGTCGCCTCACCCAACGTCCTACAACCTCAACCAACTACAACTACACATATATTAAGGGTTCTAAACATCCTAGAACCCTAAACCACCAATTTATTTCGATTAATTTCTAAGTTTCTCCAATTAATAGATTTTAGGGGTTTATTCGTTTTAACTCCCGAAAACTCGATTTATTCACGAATACCCAACCCAAAATCTTTAGGGTTTGTTTATACCAAACTACGATATGAAATTTATGCTCGAAAGTAAATAAAGCAAGTAAACACTTACCTCGTGGATATAATCCGACGACCTCGAGCCGAATCCTGCGGAGTTTGGCCAGAACCTCCCCTTTTCTCTCCTCCTCTCTCTCTTCTCTCTCTTTTCTTTCTCCTTTTTTCTCCCACTCTCTCTCTTTATATAGAAAGGAAAAGGGTTTTAACCCTTAAAACCCCAAAACGACTCGTTTACTCAATTATGAGCCCTTTTTAACTCAAAAATTTCCCGAAACTCAATTTCGACAATTGGACACTCTTTTCCGACTATCTCGGACATTTCGAGACTCACGGCGTAGTCAAAATTTCCATCCGAGGTACTTAACCGTAATTCACTATTCTAACCCATAATACTTAATGCGGGCTTTCTAATCAAAATCTGACCTTTTTGTCGCTCTACTCCACGACGACATATAATTAAAATACTTCGACCTATTTAATCCCAAAAATAATTACAACACTCATCGAAAATCATTAAATCCTCAAAAATCCCAAAAATCACTATTTAGAGAAATTCTCCAAATTGTCAATTTATACTTAATTATGGAATTTAATTGTCTCCAAAAAGGACAGGTTGTTACAATTATATTCCATTCTTAATGTCTTTTAGGAGATTTTGGGGTTACCATAAAGTAGATAAATAGGTATTATGATTGACTTGGTTTCGAGAACTAAGTCGATAGCAAGAACACCTTATCGTATGGATCTATTAGAGATGAGAGAACTTAAGGATCTTGTTTAGCAGTATCTTGGGTCTTTAACTCTTTGTCCAAGAGGTCACTGGAAAGCTTCATCAACAAACGAGATTCATTCAATGCCAAGCCTCACATACACTTCTCAAGGAAAGGTATAAGACTTAGAAGACTTAGATTCACATTGGTTAATCAATTTTTATAATCTAAATTTTTTTTTAATTAACTTTGGTTTTGTTATTTTGTCAAATATTCATGAAAATATACTCTTTTTATAGAAAACCCTTTTTTATAATCAATTGCATATTTTGTGTATGTTATGTATGTATGTTCATGCAAGAAATAAACATGCCTGGAGTTTTCCTTAAAACATATTTCTAAAAATCTTCTAAAGAGAATTGGATAAAATTTTCTGGACACATGTGCAACCTGCTTTGCCTCAGCTTCACCACATTGGTGGCTTTCCTTACTCAAATAAAATATTTTCACTGGCATTTTGTTTTCCATGATAAAAAAACATTGGACAAAGGCGTGACTTGCTTTGCTGTATTCCTCTTCACCCATGGGCTTCCTCACTACGGTGAAACTATGTTTCTTGTGTCCCCATGTAAAAAGTATGGAGTTTGGCATGGACTGGATCACTTCAGGTTCCTTGTAGAGACACAATAGCTGGCGGCTGTGGCACGAGACTGACAACGACAAAAGTCATTTTTTCACAAGATTTTTCTTAAAGATATTCTTGTTTAGTGTGTTAACTAGAACCTTTTGAATGACTTAGACCCCGATATAACTATTTGACACCTTAAGAGTATGGCACCTAGCATTTTTTAAATCAAAGAGTTATAAGTTAGTGTGATGTTTACTCTTCCAAACCAAGAGTCAAAGCTTTGAAAAAATATTTTTACTGATCAAAACACTTCACATATTTGAGAGCACAATTTAACTCTCATCTTTTTTGAGCTCTTTCAAGACATTTTTTTTATTAGAGGTATATTTACTTATCCTGTATTCAAAATCCAATCTTCATTGGTGAGTAAATATTTTCTTTTTCTTGGCTTGAAAAAACTCAGTTTGAGATTTAAATCATCACACATTTGCAAACACCCCATCATACATATCTATAGGACTCCCTCAAAGATCCTAGGCATAGTTTTTTGGCTGATTGAAAGTATCGTCCCGAAATAACAAAATTTGATTTCACTTAAAGAAGAATGATTTTGTTAAAGGATTTAAAGGCATTAGTTGCAGACCAAAACCTATCACGGTTGTGTAACATACTCTAGTCGTTGGCAGTCTCCATAGAGAATATGTTGGGAAAGAGTGTCTAATCACTTATAGCATCGTGAGGATTTTAATTATATTTATTTTGATTTTAAAACTTTATCATAATGCATGTGGCATTCTGATCAGGCCGAGGATTTTCCCATTAGTGGGGTTTTCCCTCGTACATCTGATCTTATCCTTATTTTACTCTTTTTTCATATTTTTTTAATCAATCTCTTAAATAATAAGATAAAACTTGAAAGATTCAAAAATTTATTAAAATATTTAGTTGCATAAACTTTTGGACTGTTAAGCCCTTTTATAATGATAAATTAACAAATCTTTTTCTTGAATTAGGAAAATTAATTTTTAATTAGGCAGCTGTCATCGAGAAACACACTCTCGTATTCTATGATTAAATGAATCGGCTACAAATTTAACTATCTTAGTTCCATAATAGGCGTAAGAACTCCCAAATTAATCCAATAAATCTTTTGTTCAAAAATCTACCTGAATTCGTCATTTGTATATTTTAACAGCAATATGAATAATGATCTTTACAACATTATGTCGTTCACCTTTATTTATTTCCATCTTGCTTCCGTAATCTCCCAACATTCTTCACCATGTCGCCATCTAGGTTCTCTCTCTCTCTCTCTCTATGTATATATATATATATATATATATATATATATATATATATATATATATATATATATATATATATATATATATATATATACAGAAAGTCTCATGTAAGGACTCCTTATGATTTCTTAAAATAGTAAAAAAATAATTTTTTTATGAAACTTCATGGATATGATGTCCACGATTAGAAGATCATCTCCATTTTTTTTCATCAAAAAATTCAATAAAAAAACCCGTTGAGATGAGGTGATATGTAATGGTATACATTTTCAATCGTTGAAATGTTGGGTCAGCGCCATCCACTTTATTGATTGAATGTTTTGATGAAACTTCATGGATATGATCCTCTCACCATCGAGATCATATCCATGAATTTTTAAAAAAAACATCAATCAAAAAGTGGGTGAGATGATCACCAACATTTCAAGAGGTCGAAAATGTATATTTATACCATTTTTGTACATATCACCTCATCTCAATGGTTTTTTTTATGGAATTTTTTGATGAAAAAAATGGAAATGATCTGTAATAACTCTTATTTTTTGAGTAATTATTTTTATATAAATTTTCCATATGAGGTAATTATATAAAATAATGGAATATGGAGTAAATATTATTTTAAGTGATTTAAAAGATAATATTTACTAAATTTTGCATATTTACTGTTAAGAGAATGTAAATAGCATCATGTTATGTTTTATTTTGTCGTTGTGCTTTAAGAAACATTTATGGTTTAAAATGATGTTGGATCATGAAATAATTTATGTTATCCCCGATGCCAATTTAGAGGGCTCGGTTAGTCCTGAGTGATTGAGATAGTCAAAATAAGTGCCATGTTGTATTTTTGGGTTCCGGGCACTTTTGACCGGTTATGACTTAATTATGTAGTTACGAGTCATTTTAATGGTATAGTAACATTTAAAGATGGAATTTAGTGTTAAATGAACGTCTAAGTCTTCCAACCCCTTTTATTTATCAAATATACGTTCCTAAACCTAGAGAGAAAGAGAGAGAAAGAGAATTAGGGGATAAAGGAGAGAAAGAAGGAGAAGTGAAGAGATTGACCTCGATCTTAAAACTACCAGAAGAGAATCTGAGATTTTAGTCTTAAGGCAAGTTTCTAACTTGTTAATATATGATTTAATGTGGATAAATTATTGTCATAGTTGTGTATTCGGAGGAATTGAACAAATAGTAGGTTTTGATGAATTTTAGTGTTTAACCATTAGATTTTATTGTTTGTATGATTTAAGTTGGATATATTGGTTTATTGTTGTGTAGAAATGTTGTGGTTATGTCGTTGTTGATGACAATAAAGGAAGTTGAAGAATATGGGGTTAGGGTTTTGGATTTGGTATTTTAGAAGAAGGTATAGCCGTGGGACTGGTGAGCGCGGTCGACCGGGCCTAAAGGGGAAAGCACACTGCTTTTGTCGATAGGCTTATTTTTAAGGCGCGATTGACCGCGGTCCAATGATCGGTCGACCGGGCCTTCAGAATTGGGCTGACTGCATTTCTTAGTAGACAAAACCTTATAGGCGCGGTTGACCGGGGGTCAGGGGCAGGTCGACCGGTCCCCTGTATTTCACCCAAAATCCTTAGTTTTCTCTAGCTCCTTTCTTTTAAAGTAGGGACCTGGGAACTTCTTAAGTGAAGTAAAACTAGAGTATTAGAGTCTATTATTAAGGTATTTAAGAACCTAGGTTAGAAACGAGAGTTGGGTCTTAGACCGGGAACTAATTTAGTTAGTTGTTAGAGGAAAGTAAGGGTTCTTTTTACATAATGACCTACTCTAGGTCTAGGGGGAAATAGAGTGATATAATTTTGGACTTCTAAATTTCGTTTGAAGTAAGATCATACATGATGGGTCTAAGGATTATCGTTAATCCATGGAGACTATTATGGAGATAATTAAACGCTGAGGTTTAGAATTATGACATTAAACGCTTATGGCTCCAGATAAAACTTAATGCATATTTTAAATTGGCATAACTTGTGAATGATGATTTGCATATACATACCTCTGTAAATGATATCATAAGGCAAGTTACGCGCATGAGGTGAAGTCCCTTGGCTAGTGAATGCAGGGTGAATATAGTCCCCGGCCATAGGACCGGTTGTTATATATTGTGTTGTTATTTTTCGAAGTGAAGTAATTCCAGGTATGGTTATGACTCACTGTCGAAGGTATATAGCCGCTTCCCAACGTCACGTGATTTAGGATGCCCAGGTTGTCTTGGTGATAGGCCCTGGAAGATGATAGCTATTTAGGGGCGCATCTAGTGGGGTGACTCCCGGAAGGATGGTCTTAGAATCGTTATATTTTGTGATTATAACAATTCTTATAAAAGTTCTATTTTATAATTGGTGAAATACTTTATAAGATAAACTGTTTCAGGAATAAGTTTTCCTAAGGAGGAATAGATGTAACACCCCGTTAAATTCTGGCATCGGCCGCCACCAAAATTAAGCCGGATGTTAATAAATTAAATATCATCCTTAGTATGTGACAAATGTGAGTCGTATAAATTTAATCCACAAGATAAATATTTTAAATCAATCTCAAATAATAAGGACATCCAACTGATTTATCATCAAAGTACGATATAAAGTCCGTCACATGAAATCTCCGAATATCTTAATTATTACAATAAATCAAGTCCAACTAAAATCTCTTAAGACAACTTTCAGACCGAAAGGCCCAATGAAAACACAAATATAGTCTCACAATAAATACGACTGAATAGGAGAAGAAATAAATGACTAAAACGATAATATAGTTCCAGCTGCACTTTTGAAGGATCTCCAAAAATATCTATGCAGCTACTACAATTTAATTCCTGAAAATATTAGTCAACGCATGTGTGAGAGCTAAAGACATGAGCATAAATACCGACTACTCCTTTCAATTAGGGTTCTTGAACCCAGACAATAGCGCTATACATATCGACCATAACAATAGAATATTTTAATTAAAAGAAAGTCTATAATCCTTAACAATTAAATTTCCTAAATACCCCCAAGTTTTAAATATGCCACACCAATATTATTTTAAATTTAACCCATGCCCCACGATGTTAATGTTTTTGAATTAACCAGGATGAATTGTTCTCACTTTATTATTAGGTATGGCGGTCCTCCCACCGTGGGTGATTTACACCAAAGTAGATTAATATTACCACACATTCCCTTGTGAAGTGCGCCGTCTGACCCGATTTTATTCTGCGGCCCTCGACATATGACAAGGTTCCGCACAAAACACACATCCCCTTGTCATACTCAACGTCTGATCCGTTTTTATCCTGCGATCCTCGACATATGATAAGGTTCCACACACGACACGACATCTACGCCCTCTGACCCGATTAAACTATCGGCCCTGGACATATGATGTCGCCATTCAATTTTAATACCAGTTTTAGTCTTGCGTATTAATTTCTCAAAATTTCTCATACTAGTTATTCACAATAAATTTTTCCACCCTTAATAGCGATGTGAAAATCCTCAAAATAATCCTTCGTCCCAAATTAAAAAATTTCAAAGCACAATTTGATCACATAATAAATAAATGATGATTTTAACAATTTACTTCAACTAGATATCAATTCTAGGCTATCACATCAAAGGTAAAAATAAAGAATTTGCCCCCACCCAAATTTATATAACCTGCATAGTTTATTTTAATTAGTCCCATACCTAATTACCATAAATCGTAACTAAGGCCCACTTTATTAGTCCCATACCTAACAATTGTACTATAGAAAGGGGTGAAAACTAATTATCTGAAATACCAACGTTCCCGAAATATTCAATATTTTAATCTTTCATAATTTACATTATCAGCAATTTATGATAATATTCTCAATAATACTATTTTCCCAATAAATGATTTCTAATCAAAATATGGGGAAATTAAGAACACGTAATTATTATAACTTGCCCTAATTATTATTTATCGTAAGTTTCATAATTATTATTTATTTTCTTAGCACCAATATTTTAGTTGTTTTAGGAATTTACATAAACATCCAATTTAAATTTCTAAGGGGTTCTATACAAGTCCACAATATTTTTAGGGGTCCTCTACAAGTCCAAAATATTATTAAGGGGTCCTTTACTAGTCCAAAATATTTTTAAGGGGTCCTTTATATGTTTGTGACCATAATATCACCAATAATTCAAATTACAACAAAATCATATTTATTTGGTATAATTAATTATTTTTACAAAACAGTCCTATAATTATAATTTTTGATTTATTAAGTTCTTAATTAATTTTAGAACACATGAGTTTTAATGAAGGCTATAATCAAGACATATATCACTGAAGGAAAAGAATAGGGTAAACATGACTTATTTTCAGATGTTGAAATTGACGAGAGATTCGGGTTCTCCTCGGAAAATTGATCGAAAATCTCTCTTGCACCACTTTGAAATAATTCTCTTTTGACCCCGAAAAATAAGCTTGGAAATCTGTTTTAACGGAGGTTTGGGTTTTGGAGGTGGAAGATGAAGAGAAAAGGGGTTACTGGCTGCTAAGGGTTTGTAAGAGGTGTGTGTTAGAAATGAAAACCCGAGCTCCCTTTTTATAGTAAAGTTTGAAGGTTAAAAATATAATTAAAATTCTTTATTTCGTCAAAATGACGAACGGTTGCGCACAGATTCTAGGACCATCGATCGATCGATAGAAATGGTCGATCGATCTATCACCGATCGATCTATGAAAATGGGTCGATCGATCTACCATCGATCTATCTATGAAAAAGGGTCGATCGATCGATCATGCTAAAAATCTGACAATTTCCCCTAAAAAAATACCATAAGGCAAAATATTACAAATTCAATTAAAAATTCGTTTTAAATCCGATTTCAATTACGCTTGAAGTTATATTCTTATAAAATCATAAACAACATATTTAACCAATAAAATTTATAAAATTCAAAATTTTATTTTTCTCGAAAATTCCAATTTTTATTTAAAATATTCCTTTAAAATTCCAGGTTGTTATATACTTCCCCACTAACAAGAAATTTCGTCCTCGAAATTTGACGAAAACCCAAACGCATAAAATAATATAAGGCTCATATATGCCTACCCATAAAGTGCAAAAACCGGGAGCCCATACGCTCAATTCTAGCCGCACAAAATCCCACGGTCGAAAATATAATGAATATCACCTATATATATACATAACTCTGAAAATAATGGCGTACCACGTGCTCTCGCGTATTACCACCCGATCAAATCTCCAAAAGTCATTTAAACACCTAAGGTCCTCAAATTTCTTCACATCATAAAATTCTATTCTTACAATAACCAATATTTGCTCTAGCAATCCCCAAAATAACTCTCATCTTCCAAATCGTCTCTAAAGATATTCGCATAAAGATTATAAATTCTAACATCAATTACCACAATCACCACAAAACTTCAAGTTATCTAAATGCTAACACATCCTTCTCGTCGACATTCCTATTTCCACACTTCGCTAACATGTATGCTAGGATCACTATTTTCAGGAGGTACGAATCAACAAACGGAATCAAAGATCGGTAACGCGGAAGCTAAATAGACTCATAACCTACGAGACATAAGACCATGCTCTGATACCATCTGTAACACCCCGCTAAATTCTGGCGTCGGCCGCCACCAAAATTAAGTCGGATGTTAATAAATTAAATATCATCCTTAGTGTGTGAAAGAAGTGAGACATATAAATTGAATCCACAGGATAAATATTTTAAATCAATCTCAAATATTAAGGACATCCAACTGATTTATCATCAAAGTGCGATATAAAGTCCGTCATATGAAATCTCCGAATATCTTAATTATTACAATAAATCAAGTCCAACTGAAATCTCTGAAGACAACTTTGAAATCAAAAGGCCCAATAAAAACCCAAATATAGTCTCACAATAAATACGACTGAATAAGAGAAGAAATAAATGACTAAAACGATAATATAGTTCCAGCTGCACTTCCTAAGGATTTCCAAAAATATCTATGCAGCTACTACAATTTAATTCCTGAAAATATTAGTCAATGCATGTGTGAGAGCCAAAGGCCTGAGCATAAATATCGGTTACTCCTTTCAATTAGGGTCCTTGAACCCAGACAATAGTGTTATACATATCGACCATAATAATAGAATATTTTAATTAAAAGAAAGTCTATAATCCTTAACAATTAAATTTCCTAAATACCCCCAAGTTTTAAATGTGCCACACCAATATTAATTTAAATTTAACCCAAACCCCACGATGTTAATGTTTTTGAACTAACCAGGATGAATTGTTCTCACTTTATTATTAGGTATGGTGGTCCTCCCGTCGTGGGTGATTTACACCAAAGTAGATTAATATTACCACACATTCCCTTGTCAAGACCGCCGTCTGACCCGATTTTATTCTGCGACCCTCGACATATGACAAGGTTCATCCCTTTGCCAAGACCGCCGTTTGACCCGATTTTATTTCGCGGCCCTCGACATATGGCAAGGTTTCACACACAACACACATCCCCTTGTCATACTCGCCGTCTGATCCGTTTTTATCCTGCGATCCTCGACATATGATAAGGTTCCACACAGGACACGACATCAATGCCCTCTGACCCGGTTAAACTGTCGGCCCTTGACACATGATGTCGCCATTCAATTTTAATACCAGTTTTAGTCTTGCGGTATTAATTTCCCAAAATTTCTCATAGTAATTATTCACAATAAATTTTTCCCACCCTTAATAGCGATGTGAAAATCCTCAAAATAATCCTTCGTCCCAAATTAAAAAATTTCAAAGCACAATTTCATCACATAATAAATAAATGATGATTTAACAATTTACTTCAACTAGATATCAATTCTAGGCTATCGCATCAAAGGTAAAAATAGAGAATTTGCCCCCACCCCAATTTATATAATCCGCATAGTTTATTTTAATTAGTCCCATACCTAATTACCATAAATCGCAACTAAGGCCCGCATTATTAGTCTTATACCTAACAAGTGTACTATAGCAAGGGGTGAAAACTAATTATCTAAAATACCAACATTCCTGAAATATTCAATATTTTAATATTTCACAATTTACATTATCAACAATTTATGATAATATTCTCAACAATACTATTTTCCCAATAAATTATTTTTAATCAAAATATGGGGAAATTAAGAACACGTAATTATTATAACTTTCCCGAATTATTATTTATTGTAAGTTCCATAATTATTATTTATTTTCTTAGCACCAATATTTTAGTTGTTTTAGGAATTTACATAAACATCCAATTTAAATTTCTAAGGGGTCCTCTATAAGTCCACAATATTTTTAAGGGGTCCTCTACATGTCCACAATATTTTTAGGGGTCGTCTACATGTCCAAAATATTATTAAGGGGTCCTTTACAAGTCCAAAATATTTTTAAGGGGTCCTTTATATGTTTGTGACCATAATATCACCAATAATCCAAATAACAACAAAATGATATTTATTTGGTATAATTAAATTATTTTTACAAAACAGTCCCATAATTATAATTTTCAATTTATTAAGTTCTTAATTAATTTTAGAACACATGAGTTTTAATGGAGGCTATAATCAAGACATATATCACTAAAGGAAAAGAATAGGGTAAACATGCCTTATTTTCAAATGTTGAAATTGACGAGAGATTCGATTTCTCCTCAGAAAATTGATCGAAAAGCTCTCTTGCACCATTTTGAAATAATTCTCTTTTGACCCCGAAAAATAAGCTTGGAAATCTGTTATAACGGAGGTTTGGGTTTTGGAGGTGGAAGATGAAGAGAAAATGGGTTAATGGCTGCTAAGGGTTTGTAAGAGGTGTGTTAGAAATGAAAACCCGAGCTCCCTTTTTATAGTAAAGTTTGAAGGTTAAAAATATAATTAAAATTCTTTATTTCGTCAAAATGACGAACTGTTGCGCACAGATTCTGGGACCATCGATCGATCGATAGAAATGGTCGATCGATCTACCGCCGATCGATCTATGAAAATGGGTCGATCGATCTACCATCGATCTATCTATGAAAAAGGGTCGATCGATCGATCATGCTAAAAATCTGACAATTTCCCCTAAAAAAATACCATAAGGCAAAATATTACAAATTCAATTAAAAATTCGTTTTAAATCCGATTTCAATCACGCTTGAAGTTATATTCTTATAAAATCATAACCAACATATTTAACCAATAAAATTTATAAAATTCAAAATTTTATTTTTCTCAAAAATTCCAATTTTTATTTAAAATATTCCTTTAAAATTTCGGGTTGTTATAATAGACTTGTAAAGTAATAATGTGAAAAATTGAAATGGAATCTTTTTAAGTAAAATTGAGTTATATTTTCATGCATAAATGAATATTCATTGTTGTCATTAATATTGTGCTAGGTTGTGCATTTAGATTGAGAGGTGAGGATTATTATTATTATAATTGTGGAGAGCGAAATAAGCTTAGTCGTGATGATTTGATATTCTTAACTACCATGCATTTTATTCACATGGTGATCATATCAAACCGGGCTCTGACCCGTTTATATCTCTTGTTTTGCATGAATTCTCTTCATGTCTAGTTGCTCCATCGTAAGCCCGTAATGACTCTTCCATCCAAGTGTCATGGAGCTATAACATTTTGCGAATGTTGTAGGATATTTGTTATAGATTCTTTTATCTTTTTGTACTCTATCTATGACCAGTTTACACATTCGGGAGTGTTGCCCAAGTTTTGTATTAGTTTAATATATTGTGATATTTATTTAATACTCGGTGCGACCTGCTTGTAATGGTCTGTTAACCGACAACTTATTCGGCTATTATATTGTGTATGAATGTATTTTTTATTTGACTTTATAGCCACCATCTCTTCAAATTGGATTGTCTAAATGATTTTCTTTAGAACTTACAAATGATTTGACATCCGTTTTTTGAAATAATTGGTGGTTATCTCGTATATTTATTTTGACGACAGTGATGCTAAGAATGGACCATCTATGATTCCTGTAATAATTGGAATATCGGGCTGGAAACTTCTTATTTTAATAAGCGGTGTGTCACAGATGGTATCAGAGCATCAGGTTCTAGAGTTCTTAGGATCTATGCGAACTTATCACATTCTACCATAGCATTCTTTGATATAGAGCCCTATTTTTAGGACTATTTTGTTTGTATATGTTTGCGATCTTTGGCAAAGATAAATTATTTTAATTGTATTATGATTTAGTTGTTTCTTCGTCTCAAATGTAGCCCAAAAGAGTTTGCCCAACGAGGATAAATAGAGCAGTAGAAGATAATATAGAACCTCCACTGCCACATCAAGGAACTATTAATGCCGCGGAGGTAACTAATATTGTCGCCCAAGCGATTAATCTTGCGATGACTGCCACGGCTCAACAGTTTCCTCAAGCCCAACAACCGATAATACATGAGGTGCAAGCCCTGCGGGACCTTCCTCATGGTAAAGAGTCGGAGATTCTTTCTTGAAGGGTCATCCCCTATAATTCCAGGGTGGTTCTGATGTAATAGTAGTAAACTAATAGAAGAAGGACATGCAACATCATCTTCGCATGGTAGACTATAGTGACGAATGAAGGAAAATCCTTGCTACTTTTAAACTGGTTGGAGCAACCTTAGACTCGTGGGAGTTGGTGACCATGCCAGAGCAAAGAGATACTATGACTATATCGAATTTTTGGGTTTTGTTCGATCGGAAGTATTTTCCTCCCATAGTCCAAAGGGAGATGAGGAGGAAACTTCAAGATGTAGTTCAAGGTGAACGTTCTATGGCAGAGTATGAGGAGGAATTTACTCATCTGGCTAGTTTTGTGCCGGATGAGGTAGTTCCGGAAGAAAGGAGGATATCAAAGTGTATTGGAGGTTTGCATTGGAGAATATGGAAACACTTACTAGGAAACCCAGCTTTACAAATATTTGGTGATGTGATGAACGCCACATTTCTTCATTGCCAAGATCACCGTTTACATGTGCAAGGAAGTAAGAAGGCTTCAGTGTAGGGGCAACCTAGTAAATAAGGAGGAAATGGTGCTGGAGGAGCACTACCCTCGTCTCAACCGTTAGGAAGCAAGCAAAATGAAAAGGACACCCAGCAAGGGGATTTGTCCAAGAGACAGCATTTTGGGGGCTTTAATTTTAGTGGTAGCGGTTTTAGGCACGGTCAGGGTGCCCAGCAACAGCAGGTGGGCCAGCAAGGCTAAGTAAGCCAGGGTAATAATGGGGATCGAGGCCATCCGAGTCAAGGCATGGGATAATTCTGAAATAATCGGGGCCGTTATCCAGAGAATATGGCGGGCCGTTGTTTTTAGTGTGGGGAAACAGGTCACTTTAGGAGAGATTGTCCCCAGTTAATTAGGGGACAGTTGCCTAGAGTTCCACAGCATCAGCAGGCACATCTACCGCCACCAGTGCCTAATCAAGCCATCCCTCCACAACAGGGATAATTACAGTATGGGTCTGTTTACTATATTCAGGATGCTTTACTTTCTCTAGCCCCGCCCGCGTCGCCAGCTATCGAAGGTAAGTTTCCTGTTCATGGACATATGGGTCGTGTGTTATTTGACACGGGCGCAACACACTCGTTTATTTCTAGAAGTTTTACTCAATTGATGGAGTTAATTAAGTTTGTGGAAAGTACCTTTACTAGTGTTGAATCCTCTATGGTTGATGGTTCGCTCATTTTCTTTGTTTGTAAAAGAGTAGAAATAAACCTAGGTAATTTGTGTTTTGAGGCCGATTTACTTGTCCTGGATATGGTCGGGTATGATGTTATCTTGGGTATGTATTGGCTAGTGAAATATCGTGCAATTGTAAACTGTTATGGGAAGAGTATAGTCTTTGTCATGCCGGGGCAAGAGATGTTTCTAGTGGCTATGCCTCTTTCTAAGGGAGGTTCTAGCGTGTATTTATATTGCATTGCGGAGGAGACTTCTAGTGATATAGTAGTTTCCCTAGATTCGATTCCCGTTGTTAGTTCTAAAGAATATTCCACCACTTGCTTCACCCCTTTGCGAACTACCTCCCATGCCTTTACCATGCTGGAATTTTTGCCCTCTAAGTCTCGAATATTCTGTATCACTACCTTTTTGATAACTTGGATCGAATCTGCTTCTCTTTACACCTCGTTCTTGATTCCCTCTCGCTTCATTCACGTCCTTTTCTACCAGCAGGGCTTTGTTCACCAAGGCTGAATAATTAACAGTCTCTAAATCCGACAACCTTGATTTAGTAACTAATTCTAGTCCATCGAGATATCGTATGCACATATCTTCCTCATTTCGTATAAACCTCGAAGCAAACCGAGATAAGGATGTAAGATTAGCTTTGTATTCTCTAACAGTCATGCTTCCTTGACTCAACATGAAATATTCTTTCTCCTTTTGTTTTCGATACATTGGGGGAGGGGGGGGGGGATACTTGTCATACAAGGCTTTAACAAAAGCATCCCATGAGATCACATTCCCACCTCCTGGAGTAATCAACAAATGTTTTGTGGCATCCCATTAGTACTTAGCTTCTCCTTTTAGCATATATGCTGCCAAGGTCACTTGTTGATTTTCAGGCATCCTCATTACCCCAAAGATAAGTTCAATCTCTTTAACCCATACTTCTGCCTCTTCTGGATTAACTTCTCCTTCAAACGATGGTGGATTCATCTTAATAAATTTCTTGTGTGAAGTACTCCTTTCTTCCCGGTGTATCACCTCCTCAGCCCTAGCCAATGCGTGTGCCTCTAGTTGCCTGACTTGCTATTCTTCCATTTGAGCCATAAACCTAGCTTGTTGCTTAGCCATTAAAGTCATAGCACGTACCATTTTTTGCATGTCTGTCAATTATTTTGGCTCAGGTTCTACATTTCTATAAACAAGTTGCTCAACCTCCGCTTCTGCTGCCATATTTGAAGCCTCATCTTCTATCCTCACATTAATATTCCCTCCTTCCATTCTTTTATATATGAAATAAATCAAAGATATAACAACATACATATATACATATATTTCCTAACATAATCATTAGTATCAAATAAAATATATTTCTAACATTCACTGCCAAATCTAGACTCATCTCACTCCAGAACCTCTAAAACCTAGGCTTTGATACCAAAAGCTGACCGACCCCAACCCAGTTACTTATAATTAAGTTTGAAAGTCAAACTGAGTCAAACCATGATTAATTTAACCAAACCCTAAACACGAGTTTTAATTTCGGAGTCATCATTATAAATCCATTTAACTGAAAACCTTTTTACAAAATCAGAGTAGTCATGCCCATAAAAACTTTCTTGAAGGATAATTTAACTTAATTAGATCATTTACATTTAAACAAATCCGTGTTTATCCCATTCTTGGCTAACCCAACCCGATTTCCTAGATTTGGCAGTGACATCGCATTATCTAAAAAAAATGTGAACATAGAAGCCGTAAGCAAAATAGCCCAGTGAATGCATGACTACTATACTACTTCATGAATTTAAATGCAATAAATCATGTCCATATAATTATGTATTAACTTATCCGGATCATTCATAATGAATGACAAGCTTTTTGTAATCATGATTCACATATCCTGTCTAAATAGACAATTATCCCCCATTCTTGGTCGAGGAGTAACCCCTTGTCATTAATAGACAAATCTCCCCCATTCCGGGTGGAGGAGTAACCTCCCATTTCGATAAATCGAAATGAACAATTTTATATTCATAACATTATGATCATATTCGTAATAGTATACAAATACATCATTCCAGTGAGTACACTCGCCTTTAGTTGTCAACTATGTATTTATGTTTCCTTCGGGTGGAGATGAACTGGGTTGATTAGACCTTACACCTTCGTGACTTTTACGTAATTTCTACGGATTTTTCTACACTTTTTCTCCTCACTTTTTCTTCCTAAACTTATACTTTCTCTTTCCTCAAGCTAACAACACTTGAAACTGAACCTAAGGCTTAATTTGATGAAGAAATATGTTAGAGGGAGAGTTTTAAGTCGGCCAAGGCTTCCTCCCAAGCCAACCAATAAAATTAAACCTTTTGGTTTAATAAAAGACAATTTACCACTTAAAGGGAATTGACATATTTTCCCCTTATTCGTAAATTTGGCCTAACTTATTTTACTCGTACATCCGTTTGATGCACCGTTTATTGTGTTACAACCCTTACTCATACGTCTAAAATTATATAGTTTTCACCTCAACTCAATTGTTATGTTATAAAGGTCAAAACTAGTCTTAAATAGGGACGTTTCTATCGAAAACAACAAAATTTTGTGTTTGTAAATAATTCGACATTTCATGATTTTTGAAAGTAGGATTAGACTAAACATAATCAATTAACATTAGATATAGTAATAACACATTATTAATATCACATAAGGTAATCATGATTTAAATATAATTTATCATAATTATATTCGGGTTGTCACAGTAAGTGTGCGAATACTTATATATTGTTACCAATGGGGGCATTCGGGATTATTGGCTATCGCTATGAGAGTTTGGCAATTATAGACATATATATTAAGAAGTGATATAATATATATGGTGTTGTTATAGTATATATAATATGATACAGAAATACATATATATATCTGTGTGTGATTGGTATATTTGTATCTTAGAGGCTGGTTCCACAGGCTTCCCCGGGCACAGGGTTGGACAGTCAGATTATATATTTTTCTCTAGTGCTATCCAGGGAGGTTGCGCGATGTGTGTGAATCCCCTGGCTTGAGGATTAGGGAGAGTATATCCCCAGGTTATAGCGTCCCGTATACGAGTGCAATTTGTGAATTCCACTTTCAAGAGGGAATATGATCGCCTCCACCGTTGTGTATATTTTTACCATAACCATGAGTGAGTCTCGCTTGGTACCGTGGTTGAGTGAGTAAACCCGGATTCGGATAGGCACTATGAGGTTGTATCCTCGAGTCATAGATAGGTGGGATGGTTATTATACTTATGATTGTGATAGGTATAATTATACTTGTTGCATATAGTATATTGCTTATATATGAAGACAAGACATCATATAGCTTTAACTAGTGTAAAGAGTAAAATAAATAAGGTTTTATTCTCATTCAGGGATATAATATCCGGATTTAAATTGGGATTCATATATTAAAATGAGAATTATATATACGAGGTTTTATATAATAAAGTGAAAAAGGGTATTTTAAACTAGTGAAGGTTTTGGAATATGAACGGAATGCCTATATATATATATGAGAAATACATATAAATCTAATCGAGGATTATATTAATTTTAAGCTCGTGTGATAGCGTACTGTATAGTCGATATTATATCACGCTGGGTAGGTGATAGTTTTGAGGACTTAGAGGAGGGGTCTTATAGATTAGTTAGACAGGGTAGCTTAACTAGATGGTTTAAAAGGTATGCGATAGGTGTGCACTATTAGAAGAGGGTGAGGGGTATCTTATGGGAGTGCGATACCAATTTAAATATGAGAGATTTTGTATTTTAAAATATGGCATTTATGCGCTTGCTAAATAATTTTCAAAACTCAGGCTCTGACCCATTTCTGTATTTTTTTCGATCTTTTGCTATATATGTATATAATTAGGTGTCCAGACACAGGGACGCATAGATGATGATTCTCTCGAGTCAAACGTTCGGTGCAGCAGCTATGGATGCATGCAGGTTTATTTTAGACGCTTATGTTCTTGTGATCTAGATAGGGATCATCGTAGTAACAATCGGGTCGATAACCCAATTATATTCATTTATTCTTTTACGGCCTTTTAGTGCGGCATTCGATTTGGTTGTATTATGTTGTACCGAGTGTTCGATTATTTCATTTAATTTCAGTTGTTGTATATAAACTATGTGATTGTTTTACTTGGTTGGTTTGGATAAAAATATTAGTTAAATAAAATTTTGATGCCAGCCTAATAGGTTATTAGTAATTAAATTGGTTTTCGATAGTGATGCTGGGAATGAACCATATGAAACTCCTATTTTAATTTGGTATATGATTGATCACCCGGTATTTTATTGGGCAGGGTGTCACAGATGGTATCAGAGTATCAAGTTCTTGTGTCCTTAGGAATTTGTACGGACGCACTATGCTTTCAATGTTGCTTTCGACTTGATATAGAGCCTTGTGATTAGGATTGTTGATTCCTCTTGTGAGATTTTATTCTCCTGCCATTATGTAAGATTATAGTAAATATTTTGCGCGTTTGTTCGAGACTCGTATGCTGATCGAGGAAGGGAGACTAAGGAAGGCCATTATGAGGGCAGGATGAGGCGTGGCTTAGTTGGAGCTGTAAGTTAAAGTCAGGGATGAGGACCACAACATAGGTCACTCCCTTTGTGACATTTTTATGGATTGTTACAATGACTACTAAAGTATAGTAGTTATAAGTATTCACATACCGCTATAGTATAGAGAGCGGTGCTAAACTTGACCTACCCAGTGAAGTAAATTGGGAAAAAGTTTGAAAAGGTCTTTGATAAGGACCATACATTGAAGTTAAGTCATGCGAAGGTAGTCTAGCTCTATTCAACGTAAGTATAGGGCTCGGAATCTTTGGTTTAGAGCAGGGTATGGAAATACCCATATGTGAAAATTTGAGGAAAATTTTTCACTCATGGGAGAAATATTGAAATGGTGGGAATGATGGTCACCGTATTTAGGGGAGCAAGATGTTTTTCTCATCTAGGAATCTTACGGATGGTTTTAACCACAAGTTACTTTGGTTTAACAGAAATGGAGAGAACGCAGTTCCTGAATTATTCACATAAGGATCGATTAGAGACCGATTGTGAATAAAGAGTGATATGGAGAAGTGAACTTTGTACCGAATTTAGGTAGGTACAATGAAGAGAGAGTACTTCAGTGGAATGATAGGCTCCCTAGTAAGTGTTGCTAACACTTATCGATATTTTACTCGAATTTCTAGTGAATATAAGGGCCATGTTGTGCCTCTTATATTGGTAATCTTAACGCTTCCATAAGAATGGAGATGGATGAGTTGAAGAATTAAGTCTAAGGGTAAAGACTGGAATTGCTGGCGTTCATGAGACCCCACAGGTGGAAATCCACTTGGGGGTTCATTAAAACAGGGCAGTTGAGGCCGGTACCGTAGTTTCCTTTTGACGAAGGAGCTAAAGGAACTACGAGGGTGATTGTCAGGATTGAGGCTATAGAGTCTAAGATACTTATAACCTTAACATGGTCAGGGTGGCCAGAGATAGGGAATGATTGTAATGTGGAACGTAGAACCACACGCTTTGATCTTGCCCGGTATGAGTTAAAGGATGAGAGTAGGGTGGCTAGATGAGGCATTGATTAAAGTAGTTTTTAGTTTAGTTTGGACAAGTGTACTATATTTGGGAACCATTTGGAGCATCCAGGGTAATTGGCAAGAATGTTGTTATGAGTTTCACCTCGAATGAAGGAGGTATATTCTGTGTGGCGAGATTGAGTCACAGTATTTTATTAGCCCTAGATTCGTGTGTGATTCGAGTTTACTGGCAGTATTGGTAACATTATATAGTGTATGTCTATATGTTTTTCCATGGTAGCGGGGTTCCATTTTTTCATTCGTTATGAAAATGGGTGTTGATATTTTGAATTTATGTCTGGTTTGTGATGCTCATTTTGTGTGTGTTATACGAGTATAGTACTATTGTAAAAGTAATGTTATTATATTATCGGAGTGATTGCAGGCAAATGATTACAAGACTATCGTATTCGTGGTTCCAGGGTGGAACGGGTTATTTTTACGGTATGTCACCTAGATACAGGTTGAGCTCGCCTTTATTACATGTTTAGATGGAACTTCGGTGAGTAGATGTTTCACTAGCATGATTTAAGTGCATGGGGATATTCATGATTTATAATTTTTCATGTTTTATGTTGACATACCTCCACAACCGATAAAGTTAAGTAGTAGTGTATAGGAGGGGTTTCTTTTTTGGATTTCGCTTGCGAGACACTCCACGCATGAATCTTAACGACGTTGGAAGTGCAGAGATGTTATTGTATGTTAGGATGTCAGTTTTGATGATAAATTAGCTAAGGGTCATGTGACTATTAAAGGATAATAAAAGTAGATGTGATGTGGAAAAGCACTGGAAATGTTTCTCTCACCGCAAGTATGAGGGTGAGTCGATCTAAAGGAAATTTATTTGAGACTTATAGCCAGGCCTTGAATAGCAGGCAAATTCAGAGGAAATATGCTTTGGGTATGATGTTCGTAACACTTTTGCAGAGAGTAGGCGCCCCGATTAGTTAGACTTTTCATTTCTCCAAGATGGAAGGACATAGTGGTAGAAGTAAGTAAGTAGGTTAGCGATGGATTTAGAATGTCCCGATGGTCTGCCATAGTCCATTATATCTCGATGACCGATGATGAGAGGGAGTAGTGTAACGAGAGGGTTCCTTATTTGTATTTTGCATTGCAAGACGTCCCACGCATGGAACTGGGCAAATGTCATAATTTGAGAGAGGTCTTGGGCACTAGGGACATGGTTAGGATAGTACTCATTTTACGTGTGTAGGAAACATATTGATCTTAGGACTACCATGAAGTAAGGCCAGTGGGTCATGTGGCGTTGTTTTAGAAAGATTGTAGTGAGTTAACCACGAGAAGATTGGTGGGTTAACTTTAAGAAGGATTGTATTTCCAAGTATAGGAAGAATTAAATTTTGAATTATTCGGGTTAGGAATACCCAGGTGTTGGTATCGGGTCGAGGAAATGAGGCCCATTTTAGTGAGAGTAAGTTAGTTTTAATATGCCACCAGAAATAGAAGTGGAATCGTATATAAAGATGAAGAATATGCTGTGGAGCAGTTATGGGTTGGATTGAACGTCGTAGGAGGCACGCGATAACCCAATGGTGTAGGTGAAATAAGAGTTAGTACACCTAAGTTAAGAGAGAAGACTAACGGGAATAGTCAAGCGTCAGTGTAGTTTCCTTTTAAGAGAAATTCGATGTCCTATTGTAGATGAGTGGAAACTTATAGTTTTGTCTCTCTGGTGGGATCTATACGTTAGAGCGGCGATTAAAGGCTCATTTTATTTATATGCAATTATAGTTAATCTTATGATCGAGGTAGTGTTGTAGCATATAGAGGTTTAGTTCAGCTTGTTGTTAAGCTAGTACATTATAAAATAAGCCTTGCGATAGGTGGTTACCGTGAATGAGTATATGGTAGGGTATCATTTGGGTTAGTGCCTTTTGACTTATGTGTATAGGATGAAATGTGATTAGCGATCCTAGGTTGGTAGTACCATTCGTATCTGGATTTTGAGGATGAAATTTCATTATAGGGGGAGAATCTAATACCCTGTACTTTTATGGATATTTAAAATTACATAAATGGGTGTAATTTGGTAATTTGAGGAATTTCGGTAAATAGTCATTTTGGAATTTATGAGTATAATTTGATGAATTGAGAATTTAAATTGAGTAGTAAATATTATTTTCAAGTGTCGGATTAATATTTACAAGGGTTATATTTTCTTACGAGATTAAGTATACGAGTTGGATTATTTTAATTACGTGTCGTAGTGGGGTAAAGCGACAACGGATAATATTTTAATTAGAAATCGCGTCGTGCGATGTGTTAGGATTAATTAGTGAATTTTAATTAAATGACTCGGATGGAAATTTCGAATGTACGATTGGTTTTCGAAATGGTCAAGATAGTCAGAATAGAGTACCCAGGGGTAGTGTTTGAGTTCTGGGAACTTTTGGACTAGTAGGGACTCGTAATTGAGTAAACGAGTCATTTTTGGGTTTATAAGGGACAAGCCCTTATTTTCTCTTTTATAAGGCAAGAGAGAGGGAGAGAAATAAAGAAAAAAAGAGAAAGAAGAGGAAGGAAAAAGAGGAAGAAAAAGGGGATTTCAGCCCAAACTCTGCGGGATTCGACTCGAGGTCGTCGGATTTTATCCACGAGGCAAGTGTTTACTTTCTTTATTTAATTGAGTGTGTGTATCTCATATTATAATTGATAAACTATATAATTTTGGGTTAGAACCCTTAAAATAAATTTGGGTTTAAGTTTACAAATTGATGTATGGTAAACTCTTAATGATTTCTAGTGTTAAACCCATGTTAATGGTGTATATATGGATTGAAATTAGAGAAATGATAAAACTAGGGCTTTAATGGTTTTAGGGTTTAAATCTAACAGAAATGGTTTAATACCACAAATAAATTGATGTGTTAGTTATAAATCAGTGCTAGGATGATTGTGGTGATGTTGGTTGAGATTAGAAACCATAATAATGGAGGTTGGGTTGATATATGGGATTTTGGAAAAGATGATGAATAGTAATTCAACACCCTTTCTGAATCGATTCGGCTATCAGGGGAATTGATTTGGATTTCGGTCAAAATGAAATTTCTAGATCTTTTTGATACGATCGCGTGGGCCCCAACTGCGTATTTTTCTGATTTTTTTTGGATTTATAATGATTTTTCTATGGAAGGCTGTTCGAGATCAAAATCGTTAGCTAGAAATCAAACCTGATATTGGGAGAATTAAGGCTAAAATTGCTTGGAGATTATTTTAGGGGATTCTAGAAGTGAAATTAGGAATCGTAGATAATGGTATTGAGGGTGAGTAAACCTTGGATCGAAAGAGGGAACCTCGGGTTAATTTGGTGTACAATCCGAGATATGGATTTAATGAATGTATGAATAACATTCACGTGAAGTATTCGGCAAGCATATGTAGATATATTTATGTGGTTAGAATAAATATGGGCCTATTGTAATTGAGTAAATCCTAGGATGCGATTAGGATGGAATTTAGGATACGAGCTCAACAGAATTGGGTAGTTATCCAATACGTCTATTGATGACTATTATTATAGGTGATGCGATACCTATGGACTTAAGATATGTTGATAGTATACTTATTTGATTATTACGAATTGGTATATTCGTGATCATATAGAAATCCCTAAAAGTGATTAAGGTGAGAGTTATATATTAAGTAAGAAAATACTTATAATGTTAGTATTTTAGTGTGCGAATACTTATATATTGTTACGAATGGGGGCATTCGGGGTTATTGGCTATCACTATGAGAGTTTGGCAATTATAGCCATATATATTGAGAAGTGATATAATATATACGACATTTTTATAGTATATATAATATGATATGAAAATACAAATATATCTGTGTGTGATTGGTGTATTTGTATTTTAGAGGTTGGTTCCATAGGCTTCCCTGGGCATAAGGTTGGATAACCAGATTATATATTTTTCTCTAGTGCTATCCATAGAGGTTGCACGATGTGGGTGAATCCCCTGGCTTGAGGAGCAGGGAGAGTATATCCCCAGGTTATAGCATCCCGTATACGAGTACGATTTGTGTATTCCACTTTCAGGGGGGAATATGACCGCATCCACCATTGTGTATATTTTTACCATGACCATGAGTGAGTCTGGCTTGGTACCATGGTTGAGTGAGTAAACCCGAATTTAGATAGGCACTATGAGGTTGCATCGTTGAGTCATAGCTCGGTGGGATTGTTATTATAATTATGATTATGATAGGTATAATTATACTTGTTGCGTATAGTATATTTCTCGTATATAAAGAGGAGATATCATATAGCTTTAACTGGTGTAAAGAGTAAAACGAATAAGCTTTTATTCTCATTTCGAGAGATTATATCCGGATTTAAATTGTAATTCATATATTAAAATGAGAATTATATATACGAGGTTTTATATACTAAAGTGAAAAAGGGTATTTTAAACTAGTAAAATATTTTGAATTTGAATGGTGTGCCTATATATATATGAGAAATACATGTAAATCTAACCGAGGATTATATTAATTTTAAGCTCGTGTGATAGATTACTGTATAGTCGATATTATATCAAGCATGGTAGGTTATATTTATGAGGACTTAGTGGAGGGGTGTTATAGATTAGTTAGGCAGGGTAGCTTAACTAGATGGTTTAAAAGGTATGAGATAGGTGTGCACTATTAGAAGAGGGGTGAGGGGTATCTCATGGAAGTGCGATACTAATTCAAATATAAGAGATTTCATAATTTAAAATATGGCATTTATGCACTTGCTAAATCACTTTCACAACTCGGGCTCTGAATCGTTTCTCTATTTTTTCCCTCTTTTGCTATATGTGTATATATATTAGGTGTCTAGACAGAGAGATGCCTGGATGATGATTCTCTCGAGCCAGACGCTCGCTGCAGCAACTGTGGATGCATGAAAGTTTATTTTAGACGCTTTTATTCTTGTGATATAGATTGGAAGCATTGTAGTAACATTCAGTCCAAAAACCCAACTATATTAATTTATTCTTTTACCGCGTTTTTAGTGCAACATTCGATTTGGTTGTATTATGTTGTACCGAGTGATGATGCTGGAAATAGCACCACCCTTCAAGGTGTTTGTAAGCTCAATTTAATGTCAACAATGGCAGTATAAGGGTATTTAGTAGAAGGAGGCGAGGAGAAGAGGATTCACACCGGAATATATGTGGTTCAGCCAATCAGGCCTACGTCCACTGTGCAAGTGTGTGATTAGTATCACTGTATGAGGGCTCTAATGGCTATAGATACAAACTCTCAACCGTTCTCTCTATACTGTGTATTTAGACAGAGTTTCAGCTAGGGTTAGTGATTTCGGATCCTTTTCAAGGTAGAGGATGACCTCTATATATAGTGCCTGGGGGGTGTAGTGTACCCCCCAAGCATGCAATGAGTATGTGCATGAGGATCGAACCAGTATGATAATGACACCTGGCTGATCTCATGTAGATAATAATGACCTCAATATTCCCTCATGTGAGGGGAATGATTAGGTTATAACTGATTTGTGTACACGTGTTCCTAGCCCCACATATGCGCAAAAGAGCTCGGCCATCTGTGATTGGTCATAACCTCGGCCTGGAAGTGGACGAGGTGGTGACCTTGGTTCAGTGGGAGAGCCAAAGTAAGACATGTTGAGCTATGACGTCGGCCTGGGCCGAGGTAGTGAGGCAAAGCAACAACGTCAATCGATCCCTAGTCGAGATTGATGCTGATGACGGGCAGCCTCTTCATCTTCCGAGCCGAGGTTGCAATCCTTGGAAGACCAGGTGTATAACCTCCCCTGGAACATGGTGACGTCTTGCCGAGGTAGCTAGCAACGTTGGCTGTGGCCGACTTTGCCTAGGACGAGACCACTAGTTGATGATCCTAGGTTCCTCTAGCATCGGCCATCTCTATGGCCGAGGTTGATGTCTCTGAGCCGAGGGGGTACATTCAGGGCATATCAATCACCCCCAGCCCTTAGTTACATGTGAGAGCAGGTGACTATGGGATCTACAACTCCTAGGTCCTTCTGCCTTGTGCCAATGTTCCTTTGACACTTGTCAATTACTGAAGTGTGAGGCGTGTCTGGCAAGCATGTGATGTCAGTCATCCTTTGGTCTCCCAAGGCAATGATGGGCCTTAGGACGCGTGCATGGGTGTTAAGGGTTATACCCCCCATTTCTTCTCTTTCTTCTTCATTTCTACATTACCTCGCCTGAAGCTCTTTCTCTCTCTACAAGGGCTTGCTTAAGGAACTGTTGGTGGCTTTTTCTTGCAGCTCTCTCTCTTTCTTCTTTATAAATTTTCTCAGGTATCTTTTATCTCCCCTTTCTCTCCTTTTGTTACATTTTTCTGCCTTATTCTTCCATTCGTTGTATTTTGCGATGAGCTTAAGCATTTTTCGGTGAACCTATGAGTTTTCTGGCGAACTGTTCATTCATTGTTCTTGCTTAAAAACCCAGTTTTGATCCTTAGTCAAATTACCAACATTGTTTGTTTAGAAGAGTTACAAGTGTAGGGTCTGCCTTATATGCTCAAACCCCTTTACCAACTCTTAGAGGAATTCCCCTCTCTTAGGGAGAATACCTTAGATAAAATTAGACAAATAGAAAGAGCTCAAGAGGAAGCTCGTAGGGCAGAGGCGTTCCCCCTCAGGCCTATTTTTCCACCACCTCTGAAGGTCATTGTTGATGTCAAAAATTAGATCACTCTAATTATTCAATCACAGATAAATAAATGAGACAAAGAATCTTAAAGTGGTTCAGCCTTATAAGAATGGCCTACGTCCACTGTTATGTTATTGCTGAATGTTTTGGGAATTCTCGATTACAAGTTCTATCCAGAAATTCCGGTCCCTTTGAATGAGGGTGATACAAGGTATTTATAGCCCTTAGGCTGTACATGAAAGGGTGATACATTCAATGATATACATATGAAAGGGTAATTCATTTAATGCTCTTCAAGCGTGTGCGTCAAGATGATAAGCATTCAATGAATAGTTGAACTGTTGATTATCTGGCAATCAATGTTGTGGTCGATATGCAGCTCGAACCGCCTTTAGTTGCTCGTCGTTCAAGAGTTCCTCGGAGGGCTGGAGTTCCTCGGAGTGAGTATGACTAGGTCGGGGGAATGAACTTCCTCGTTGCTATTGTGCCACGTAGATTGACACGTGTCTTCTTGTTATTCGTCCATATCAGCATACTAATTTTGGTATCAACAGAAGCCCCCGATGTTTCATATTTTGAACTTTGAGGAGTATGGAACATTCTTTCTCGGTATATGGTGATATTAAATGACCTTCCTGGGTTTTAGGAGCATTTTCTTCGATTTGAATTTTCTTCCAAATTCGCAGAATCCGCCTTTTTGCATTTTTATAAGCGCTTCGATCTTCGTGCACTTTTTGTCCTTTTAGCCGCCGGTAGCGTAATAGTTTCCTTTTTGTAATCATTTCTTTCGCCATTTCCCAAGGCAAAGTATTTAAACTTCATAGACAATATCACCGTCTTCTACCTTTTCCAATTTCTATTTTCGAGTTTTCCATAGTCTTTCTTTCTCTTGTGCGTTCATCCTTGTTTTCGTTCGTTGTCAACAGATCTCCCTTTTTCCTGTAAGATCTTCTTCCTTCTTCTTTATTTCTTTTATTCACCATGGTTTATATTATTGAATCTCTTGAGAAATTCTGTTCTGATTTCTCTATTCCATCTTGGGTAACTGTGGAGGATCTTTCTGAGCCTTCAAATTATTTTCGCTTGGCTGAGGGACATTGGTTCCCCAGCCTCTTTATTGCTGAATGTGGATTTTCTTTTCCACCAAACCCTTTGTGCTTAGAGTTCTGTCAGTATTTCGATGTTGTTCCTGTAAAAATAGCCCCCAACATATGGAGAATAGTTAATGGGGTGCATAGGTTAAATCAAACTCATGGAACTCGTATAGGAATTCCTGAGATTATGTACTGTTATAGATGGGCTGTTCTAGACAATGTTTATTATCTAAAAACTAGATTTTTGAATAGGGCTTTAGTAGTCAATCTCCCTGATGCTAATAGGGATTATTTTGAACATGGGGTAGTTATCAAAAATTGGCAACATGCCCCTTTGGTTGGAGACGAAGTATATGAAGGTCCCAAATGCCCTCCATATGGCAATGGGATAGGTTATTTTCATTTTATTTTATTTCTGAAATTATGATTTCATTATGTTTGAATAAATGCGTGATTGAAATTTCAATATGTATTTGTTTGCAGTTGACAGCAAAAGAAAGACTCCAAAAGAAACAGAGGTTAATATCAAGCATTTGAAACATATCTGGAGTTTGCATCAAAAAGTTGCAGACGAGCATGTCAGGTCTGCTTCATACTTATTGTAGTATAGGAGCTATACATCATCCTCTACTGCTCGTCCTGTGGTCAGCATTAGTGAATCATTGCCAGCTTCTGAGGATTCTTCACCAAACTCTCATATTCCTTTGAGTCAGAAAATGGGCAAAAGAAGAGTTCTTGCTATCTTCGAGGAGACTTCCTCTGCTGGAGATGGAAAAAGAAACAAGAATGACGTCCCAAAGGAGACAAAGAAAGTAGATGCTGCCCCTTCTGTTGCTCCTCAGAAGGCTGCCGAGAAGCCCCCAGTGGCTTCTAACAAGAAGGATGTACCAGCAGGAGTGATCACCATCTCCCCAACCAAAAGTTCCTCTTTGGTTGAAACTGTTGAAGTTCCGCTGAGGAGATTGAAGAAATCCTCCTCGATCAGTTTTTCTGAAACCATTCCCCAGCTTCAAACTAGTGGAGCTGGTGTTCCAACCATTATTCCCTCGAGTTCTGCAATGAGCTCGGTAAAGACTTGGACTATTCCTGAAGTCTAAGGAATTGAGGAGAACATGTCTAGGGATATGCTGACATCCCTAGCTACTCGTCACATTGCTTCAGTAAGTTTCTCTTATCCTGAATTTTTCTTTCTTTCCATCAATACATATATCTCTGTGTTGATTTATCATTATCTTCTTCTTTTTCCAGCTGGTGAGTTGCTTTAACACCATAGTGAAGAAAGATGAAGCACTCAAGGCTTCTAGCTCCTCGTCTGGAGTGGAGGATGCTTTTCTGGGTTTGGCCCAGTCTTTGAAGGATTCCCGTAAAAAATATGACGAGGATAGGGGTGAATGGGAGAAGAAGTTGGCTGCATCTGAGGCAGAGAGGGTGCAGTTGGAAAACAAAGTAAAAGACTTAGAGAGAGAGAATAAGAAATATGCCGAGAAGCTCACAAACTTTAGGGAGCTTGAAAATAAGTTAAAATCGGCTGAGGAAGAGCTAACCCTTCTGCGAGAAGTAAATCGCCAGAAGGAGGAGGTGGAGGCCAAGTTGAAAGCCTCCGAGGATCTTCTATCCGAGAAGCTCTCCTCGGAGAAAATGAAAAGAAAAGTGGCTATGAAAAAATCTTTCCGCATCGGTGGGGATAAAGGATGGGATAGGGGGGTAGCGGCAATGATGACCCAGGTCAAGTATGGGAGTTTGAAATACTTCCGAGATGGTTGGGTTGCTGCCCTGCAAGAATTGAAAGTTAATGAGGACTCAGAACTGTTTCAGCAACATCTCCCTGGTCCTGCCCCAGTTATTGAAGATGAAGAAGAGGACGAAGCTGCCTCCGAAGAATCTTCAATGGTGGTGGGTGATCCCCTCCTTACCCAGCCTGCTGACGAGGAGCTTTCATCTCTGCCTGCTCCTCCTGAACAAATTCCAGCTCCAGCCGATCAATTTATTGTTCCAACCGAGCAACCGAGCTCCTCATCCCAGCCTCCCGAGAAAGTCTTGGGAGACAAGGAAAAGGTGTGAAGTTGTTCGGTATTCTCTTTCTATTTTTCTTCTTTTACAAGTGTAACCCAGATCTTTGTAACTTTGCCTTATGATCTAATAAAATTTGAGTTCTTTTCTTCCATATGATTGTCTCTTTTCTATCTGCACTCTGTCTTGATCTTCTTTTTGATGATTACTTTTTCTTTCTCTGTTAGTTTCTGGCCAGGATGGATCTGCTGTCTGCTAATGACACAAAGCTGATGCAACAATGTCATGAATATTATAAGGCTGGTCACACAAACCTAAGTGCATCAGTAGTTGCCGACATCCTTGGTCATGATGCTTCAGAGCAGGCAGTCGAAGCTTATCAGTACCTGAAGGGCTTACTTGATCGAGCTGTGGCCAATAGCGTGGCTTACTATGAAATGATCGAGGATCTTCAATGTACTTTAGAAGATCTTCAGACTCAGTACAAGGAATCAAATGCCCTTTTGCACGAGGGGTATGAAAGAGGTATCAACAGCTTTCTGCCGAGACAGGCCACAAAAAGATCCTTGCTGGGTACGATGTCAGGGAGAGAACCCTAAGGGGTGAAGTTGAAGCATGTAGACAGATTGCCGAGCTCCTGGAGCAAGAGAATAACAATTTGCAGAAAGAGCTAGCACAGTATAAGTCTGCAGCTTCTTCTTCAACAGCTGTAATCCCAGTGAATGACGAGGGATTTTCATTTTTAGAGGTTGAGAATGCCAAATTAAGGCAAGAGTTGGATGCCTTGAAAAGGTCGGGTATTTCTACTGCTACTCGGGGACGAGGAAGAGGTTCTCGTGGACGAGGAAGAGTTGCTCAGGATGTTGTCGAGGAACAAAGTACTCCACCTACTCGGGGTCAATCAAGAACTCTTCGTCGTACTGTTGAAGAAGCTCGTACTCAGTCAACATTGGAAAACCAAGCATTCCAATTGATGGCAAAAAATGAAGCCTTGTCTGAACTGTCCAAAAAAGTTAGAGAATTGGAACAACAACTCTCTTCTAAGGAATCAGTATTGAAGACTAATGAAATGTTCATCCAGAGTCTTAACGAGAAGATTGCAAGGTTGACCTTTCAATTTCACAAACAGCCCAGGGAGTTTTGGATGGGTGGATACAACGAAGCACTATTCCATTTAGATGATCGTATCCAGAATGCCAATAATGAGGGCTACAAGCAAGGTTGGCTGAATGCCTTGGGCGTGCTGAAGCTCGAACAAGGACATTACCTATGGGACTATTATGATCCTGGGGTACTTGACTTGCCTGTGCCACCGTATAAATTGGACATGGAATGGATCCCAGCTCGTGCCATTCCTCGGAACTTGATTGCAAAATACCTCGGTGACTAAAATCTTCATTCTCAGATCGAGGTATCTCGTCCCGAGCATCTACTAGACACTCCTTCAATAATGAACGTCAGAATGCTCCGAAATATTAACTTCATTAATTCTCCCCTTTGCCTGGAAGATCTTCCTGCTGGCGAGGAGCCTATTTCAAAAGCAAAAGGGAAAAGACCAGTAGAATAGGAAATTCTGATGTAATAATTAGTACACAATTTAATATCAATGTAACAAATTTGTGTAATTCATTTTGAACTTAATGAAAGAGTTTCATTTTTGCAAATTTGTATTGCTATTGTCTTGTATTTTTCAAATACTTTATATTTATGCTTGCATAACAATATTGTGTGGTTCATTGACCAACTTAGTGATAAAAATTACAAGTATTAGTAATGTTGCTCGATCACTTAATAATAAAGTAATGAGTATTAAAATGTTTAAAATCATGTCCAACCAACCAAGGTTGTTAAATTGTGCTCGTCGACCAATTATGGTTAGTGAGAGTTTATTCCCGACTAACCATACTTGGTAAATTTTTATCTTTTTCATAAAATGTGTCCGACCAATCAAGGTCGATAAATTCTCCTCGTCGACCAACTACAGTTAGTGGGTTTTTATCCCCGACCAACCATACTTGGTTCAGTTTGGAATATTTTGTTCTTCGAGGAACTTTTGTAATAATCTTACCTCCCGACCAACATAAGTTGGTATTTGAGAGCATATCTTGCTTCCTAGCCAAACACGTTGGCATTTTTAGGAATGTTGTTCTCGCTCTTTTACCAACCGGAGTTGGTCTGAGTTCGAACTATCATGTCCACTTGACCTTTTACCAAAATTGGTCTGAGCCAGTGTCAGCCTCCTAACCAAAGGAGTATGGTGTGTTCTCGCCCTTTTACCAACTGGAGTTGGTCTGGGTTCGAACTATCGTGTCCACTGACTCTTTTACCAACCGGAGTTGGTCTGAGCTAGTGTACGCCTCCTAACCAAAGGAGTATAGTTTGTTCTCTCCCTTTTACCAACCGGAGTTGATCTGGGTTTGAACTATCATGTCCACTAACTCTTTTACCAACCGGAGTTGGTCTGAGCTAGTGTACGCCTCCTAACCAAAGGAGTATAGTTTGTTCTCGTCCTTTTACCAACCGGAGTTGATCTGGGTTTGAACTATCATGTTGCTTTTATTGCTGAACAGCGTAGTGTTGCACACTAGTATTCCACGAAAAACTTTCAATAGAAGAAAGAAGATCGCGAAACATCATCGTTTTATTCATATTGATGGAACTGCTTTACATTTTACATCACTGATAATACTTGCGTAGGTGTTCAGCATTCCATGCATTCTTAAATTCCTCTCCTTCTAGAGTTGCTATGCGCTAAGTTCCTGGTCGACCAACTTCTGTAACTCGGTAAGGTTCATGCCAGTTTGCTTCCAATTTATTGTGCTTCTGAATGACCTTCTTTAGCACGTAATCTCCTTCTTTTAAGTCGCATTTCTTCACCCTCTTGTTGTAGAACAGAGCTGTTCATTGTTGGTAAGCAGCATTCCTAATGGCTGCCTCTTCTCTAACCTCCTCGAGCATATTCAAATCCAATCTTCTCATTAAGTCGCTGACTGGGGAATTGAAATTAAGCACTCTGTGTGTTGGAAGACCCAACTCTACAGGTATTACAGCCTCACTTCCAAACGCCAGCATATATGGTGATTCTCCAGTTGCTGCTCGGGGAGTTGTTCGGTAAGCCCAGAATACTGACTGTAGCTCATTAATCCAATTAGCCGTAGCCTCACTTAGCCTCTTCTTCAAACCATTTAGTAATATTCTGTTCGTCACTTCAGTCTGTCCATTGCTTTGAGGATGGCCTGGTGTTGAATGAATCTTCAAAATGTTTGACTGATGACAATAGGCGGCAAACTCCTCATTATCGAATTGTGTTCCATGGTTTGTGATGAAAGCATGAGGGAGACCATATCGGCAGATTATGTTCTTCCAAATGAACTGGTATACCTTCTCGTATGTCATATCAATAAGTGGATCAGCTTCTACCCACTTAGTAAAATAATCCACTGCAACGACGAGGTACTTGAATCTTCCTGGGGTTTTTGGCAGTGGTCCAACCAAATCAATTCCCCACATGGAAAATGGCCAAGGGGAAGTTATGGGTGTCAACAATGCTTGTGGAGTACATCGGATGGAAGAAAAACGTTGGCATTTATCACATCTTTTGGCATAGGCTATACAATCAGCCCTCATCGTTGGCCAGTAGTACCCCTGCATCATCACTATTTGTAAAAGTGTCCAACCTACTACATGTGCTCCAAAAGACCCTTCATGGATCTCTTCAATCAATTCCTTCACCTCGGAGGGATGTACACATCTCTGCAAACTTACCATAATTCCTCGTCTATACAAAACACCATTAGTTAGTACATACCGAGCAACTTTAAACTTCAATTTCTTTGTAGAGAGCTTATCCTCCGGCAATTATCCCTCCTCAATATATGCCCTGATGGGATCCATCCAAGATGGTCCTAAATCAAGGGTAATAACATTAATCGTCAAGTCTTCATCTATGCTTCGACTTTCTAATACTTCAATTGGTATCGTTCTTCGTAGCTCGGTACGAGTAGCTGATGCTAGTCGGGCCAGTGCGTCTGCTTGTGCATTTTCCATTCTTGGTATTCTGATCAACTGAATGGCTTCAAATTCTGCCAACAACTCCATCACCTTTGCATGATACTTGACCATTAATTCTCCTTTAACTGCATATGTTCCCATCATCTGATTCACAATTAATTGAGAATCACTGAATACCATCACTTGTTGTGCTTCCATAATCTTTGATAAATTAAGACCTGCTATCATGGCCTCATACTCAGCCTCATTATTGTAGGCTTTGAATTAGAATCGCAGGGCATATTTCATGTCAATCTCGTCTGGGGTTTTCAAAACAATCCCTGCTCCACAACCTGTTGTGCAAGATGACCCATCTACATACAATCTCTATGTAGGTAATTCGTCTTCAAATTTCTTATCTGACAGAGTTCCTCGGTGAAATATCTGCTATTTTCTTTCATCCTCCCCTGGTAATTTTCGCTCCTCGTCGACCATCTATTCTCGCCCTTTTACCAACCGGAGTTGGTCTGGGTTTGAATTTGATGATCTTTTTGCATCCACAAGCCCTTTTACCAACCGGAGTTGGTCTGGACTTATGTCTGTTGATCCTGTAACATCCACAGGTTGGTCAGCGAGCAACTTTTATTCCTCGGGGGTATCAGGATATGTAAACTCTGCTACAGCCTTCCCTTTTAATGATGATCTGGGTTCATATACAATATCATATTCTCAGAGCTCTATTACCCAGTACATCAGTCTCCCTGATTTTTCTGGCTTATGAAGGGCTTGTCTTAATGGCATGTCGGTATACACGACGATGGTATGGGCTTGGAAATATGGCCTCATTCTTCTACTTGCTTCAATTAATGCCAATGCCAATTTTTCCAGCTTTGGGTACCTGACCTCTGCACCTCGGAAAGCCTTACTTGTGTAATAAATTGGTTTCTGGACTCCATTATCCAATCTGATCAATGCCGAGCTGACTGCATTCTCTGATACTGCCAGGAACAAGTACAACTTCTCTCCCATTACTGGCCTGGATAACAGTGGAGGTGCTCCCAAATATTTCTTCAAGTCTTGAAAGGCTTTTTCACATTCATCATTCCATTCGAAAGATTTTCGAAGTGTTTTGAAGAATGGAAGGCATCTATCAGTTGCTCGGGACACAAATTTGTTGAGCGCTGCAACTCGTCCTGTAAGACTCTGCACCTCTTTCTTTGTCGTTGGAGATCGCAACCCTAAAAGAGCTTTGATCTTTTCTAGATTCGCCTCAATGCCTCGCTGGTTGACAATGTACCCGAGGAACATTCCTTCTCGTACTCCAAATGTGCACTTCGTCGGGTTGAGCTTCATCTGGTATTTATCCAGTTGATCAAAGGTTTGACCTAAGTCAACTAGATGATCAGCAGCTTTCTTGCTCTTTGTCATCATATCATCGACATAGACTTCCATATTGCAACTGATTTGTTCGGCAAAAACCTTGTTCATCAGCCGCTGGTATGTCGGTCCTGCATTTTTCAAACCAAAAGGCATAACATTATAACAATAAGTTCCCCTAGGGGTAATAAAAGAAGTGCTTTCCCTGTTTTTTGGTTTCATTTTGATCTGGTTGTAGCCAGAGTAAGCGTCCATGAAGCTGAGCAACTCGTGTCCCGAGGTAGCATCCACTAGTTGATCAATTCTGGGCAATGGAAAGTGATCCTTTGGGCATGTCTTGTTGAGATCGGTGAAATCAACACACATTTTCAATTTATTATTTTTCTTCTTTACCATCACCACATTTGCTAACCAGTCTGGATATTTCACATCTTCAATGAATTGGGCTTTCTGGAGCTTCTCGACTTCCTCTTGTATAGCTTGATTCTTCTCAGGACTAAATACTCTTCTTCTCTGCTTTACAGGTTTGATCTCTTTATTCGCATTGAGCTCATGTCATAAAAAGTTTGGATCTATTCCTGGCATGTCTTCATGACTCCATGCAAAAGTTTTCTTTCTGTTTCTCAAAAAAGTTATCAACTCCTGTTTTATTGAAGCATCCAACGTTGAACTTATCTGGGTTATTCGTTCAGGGTGCTCGTCGTCCAGAATAACATTTTCTGTAGATTCCACCACCTGTCCTTTTACAAGTTGGGATTCATCTCTGGGATCCAGTGTTTCAATTTCTGTACCTTCCTCCACCTGGTAGGTAGTAGTCTTTTTCCTTGACTCTTCAAGCTCCTCTTGCTCGGCAGATGAATAATAGCATTCCCGAGCTACTTTTTGATCACCTTTCACAACTCCTACTCCGAAATTTGTTGGGAATTTTAAACACTGATGTACCGTAGATGGAACTTCTTCGAACTTCTTCAAACCAACCCTTCCCATGATGATGTTGTAAGATGACTGCACATTCTTATCCATCACAAAGAAGCGTATTCTCTCTGTTCGACAAGCAGGCCAAGTTCCAATGAATATATCCAACTTGATCGTCCCAAGTGGAAAAACTTTCTCGCCAGCAAAACCCAGGAGAGGTCTGTGATAAGGTTCCAATTGAGATAATTTCAAATTTAAACTGTCAAAGCATTAGTAGTACATGATGTCCGCCGAACTACCATTATCTACCAAAACCCTTGAAATCACTACCTCTTTCATCCTCATTTTGATCACCAAAGGGTCGTCGTGAGGGTAAAGAACACCTGCCAGGTCGTTTTTTGAAAAGCCAATGACCAGCTTCTCTTTGTTTATCTTCCTCGGGCGATCTTCCTCAGCCAAATTTATTCGCTGAATATATGAACAAGCTTGAGCCTCTCCAAGGTAAGCCTTTCTTTCTGCAGTAAGGTCTCCTCCTCCTGCATCTCCTCCTGTAATGACATTACAATCAAATGACCCACAATGTATGGAAAATACCTCTCGTTCTGGCTGCCTTGGTTTCTTGGGAAGATCGGGGTCATCATCTGGATCATCTTCATGGTCTCTCTTCTTTTTCTCCTCTGCTCGACGAGGAGATCTGGATCTTTCTCTAGTTCGGTTATTATTTCTTCTTTCGCCTCCCCCATCAACATACTTTGCTAGTTTCCCTCTTCGGATGAGTGTTTCAATCTCGTTCTGAAGAGCTATGCAATTTTTGGTCATATGGCTATTATCCTTATGGAACTCGCAATATTTCTCCCTATTCCTCGTGTCAGGGTCTGACCTCAGTTTCTTTGGCCACTTTACTTCCTCGTTATTCTTGATTTCTTCCAAGACATGATTAATACCCATTTTCAAAGGAGTATAATTATCGAATTTCTTTAGGACTTACCATGACGACTTATTATTCTTGGAATGTTTGTCACCGCCATTGCCCTTATGCTCTTTCTTCTTAGATTTGTCGCCTTCCTCCTTGGTCTCTTTATCCATATTCTTCTTCGCAACCATAGCCTCCTCTACATTCATGATTTTTGCCGCTTTTGCCATCAACTCTGACATAGTTGTAGGTGGATCTTTGACCAAGGTGTAATACAACTTGTTAGGCAACAACCCACTCATCAAGGCGGTGATTGCTGTCTTCTCTTCATAATCTATGACTTCCAGCTTCTCGTTATTGAAACGAGTTATGTAATCTCTAGTACTCTCACCAGATTTTTGTCTAACACTTAACAAGTGTGCTACTCGTTTTACTGGCTTTGCTCCAAAACAGAAATTGCCGATGAACAACTCGGATAATTGAAAGAAAGTTGAAATCTTACCCCGAGGAAGATTGTTGTACCATATCTGAGCAGATCCAGTAAGAGTTCCTGAGAATGCTCTGCATCTCATCTCGTCAGGGACGGCATAGATGTCGGCAGCAGCTTGATATTGCTCTATGTGAAGAACACGATCTGTCTTTCCATCATATTTGGGGGTTACTACGGGTTCTTTAAACTTTGACGGTGTAGGAAAATTCACAATAGCCTTGACAAAAGGTGTCCCTTGAACAAAAGTTCGTTGTAGGGGATTCTTAGCCTTAGCCATTTCTCCCAATCTATCCTCCAATCGTTGAATGGAACCTTTCCACGCATCATTTCCTTCCTCGGGTCTATTAGTTCGAGCAATTGATTATTCTGAAGTGTCCTCTTGAGATCTATCTTGACGAGCAACTGGTCGTGATTGCGCTGATCCTTCTCTTAGATCTGATGGTTATCGGAAACTCCTCGACATGGTCTTAGGCGGACTCCTATTCCTCCTAGGACCTAATCGGCTGAAAGGAGATACCCTGCTCAATCTCTCCAAGGCACTGGGTCTCTCGTTGCTCAGTATCTGTAGCCCACATTGACGAAGTTCGCCCAGGTTGATAAGAGAAATCATCAGATTCTTCATTACGATACGCATCTGTACGCCTAGATCGTGAAGAAAGTAAATAGGTTTGCCTCTGACCACTTCGCTGTCCCGAATGTCCAGGTGCACCGCCATGAAGGGTTTGTATGAGTTTCCACATTGTCTCTTGCATGGCGGTTTGTCCTTGAGCCAGATTCGTCATAATTCCAGCTAGATATGGAGGTGAAGAAGGATTTGGAAGATTTCCAGCATTTCCAACATTTCGATTGCTAGATTCTGGATTATCTGCCATTGATGATGAATGATTTTTGGTGAAAAACGATAATAACAATCGATTCCCACAGACGGTGCCAATCTGTTGATGTAAAAAATTAGATCACTTTAATTATTCAATCACAGATAAATAAATGAGACAAAGAATCTTAAAGTGGTTCAGCCTTATAAGAATGGCCTACGTCCACTGTTATGTTATTGCTGAATGTTTTGGGAATTCTCGATAACAAGTTCTATCCAGAAATTCTGGTCCCTTTGAATGAGGGTGATATAAGTTATTTATAGCCCTTAGGCTCTAAATGAAAGGGTGATACATTCAATGATATACATATAAAAGGGTAATTCATTTAATGCTCTTCAAGCGTGTGCGTCAAGATGATAAGCATTCAATAAATAGTTAAACTGTTGATTATCTGGCAATCAATGTTGTGGTCGATATGCAGCTCGAACCGCCTTTAGTTGCTCGTCGTTCAAGAGTTCCTCGGAGAGCTGGAGTTCCTCGGAGGGCTGGAGTTCCTCGGAGTACACCTGTTGCTCGGAGTGAGTATGACTAGGTCGGGGGAATGAACTTCCTCGTTGCTATTGTGCCACGTAGATTGACACGTGTCTTCTTATTATTCGTCCATATCAGCATACTAATTTTGGTATCAACAGTCATGTACCCTGAACCATCTGAACCAGTTATCCGAGTAGAGATCCCAATTGAACCCTCTCCAATATCTGAGTCTGAGTCATCCACCTCAGACCCTATGTTTGTTGACTCTTTTAAAGAGGCCATGGATTTCTCAATTTGTTAAGATTACGTCCCTGATCAAGTAGAGGTTTCTAGTCGCGTCTCGTCCCATGGCGAGTTTGGCACATCCCAGTCCTCCTTAGATGTTGAAGTTGTTAAACCGAGTGTGGATTTTCCATCAATTCTTGAAGCCCTTCCCCTGCCGGCTGTCACGGGTGCCGAGTTTTCTCAGAGGTTCCTAAGTGGTAACCCATCGTCTGCTCAGGCCGACGTTGAGTCGGATGATGATGATGGTAACGAGAGTGATGTTGACACCTCCGAGGCGGCCGAGATAGAGAGTAATGTCAGTGAGGTCGACCTCTTTCCCTTCAGAAACCTATATTCTATAAGCCCCTCTATAAAACTGAGGAGAACTCTGAGGTAAGAGAGAACTTATGACGGTCGTGATGGTGAGATCTTCCTGTATGAGCAGATGTTTAAGTTAGGGTTTTGTCTGCCCATTCATCCCATCATCAGGGCTATACTGGCCTATATCAACTTGTCTCCTTCTGAGTTGTCACCCAATGCCTGGAGGGTGATAATTGGTGCTATTGTCCTATGAAGGGCTATCCATCACACAAACCTTCCAGTCCAAGTCTTCACGGGGTGTTATGTCCCTTCGTCTACCAGGAATCATCCGAGCTATTATCATTTTTTAGCTCGAAAGTCAAATAAAAAGATGTTGCAGATCACCCAAACCTCTAACCATAATTGGAAACCACGTTATTTCTTTGTATCGGGGCCATGGGAATTTGGTCCATGTGCCCCCTCTTCCTCACTAGAGCCGATAATACCCCTAAGATGGGGAAAGGTTACAATGGATGCTAGGGCTGACCCTGGACTAAGACAACAGAATCTTCAGAAGGTCAAAGAACTTCAGGATCAGGGGGAGCATGGTCTGCTTGTCAAATTCGAACACCTGATGACCCCCTACTATCTCTCTGAGACTGGGCTTGGGGGGAGTCCTCTGACAGAACTTCGTAAGTGCTTTTTATTCCAACAAGTTTTACCTATGAATTTGTGTATCTCTAATTTTCTAACTCAGACCTTTATGTTATGCAGAGCGCCCAAAGGGAATATCTGACGAACTCTGGGAGATGGCAGCCCCCAGTCTCACGAAGCTTGTGAAGAAAGATGGTCTGAATGCCCCTCCTCCCCCTCCCTCTACCTCAAGGGCCGAGGCTGCCAAGAAAAGAAAACCTACCGACCCTACCCCTAAAGATCAGAGGATGAAGAAGAGCAAGAAGGGGGATCGTGCCATCCCCATTTCTTCCGAGGATGCGCTGATTACTCATCTTGAGCAATTAAAGATTGGTGACAGTGTCATTGGCCAAAGTCTGAAGGCCCTTGATGCCATCGATGATGTCATGACCGAGTCTGACAAGCGCTTCTATCGCTCACTGGATAAGCCTCTACTTGTTGAATTCTCCCTCCACCATTCTATCCAAGTAAGGCCTTTAACTCTTGCATCTGAATTTCGTTTGCGAAATTCCGTTATAAGGGGGGGTATGTAATACCCCGCACTTTTATGGGAAATTAAATTTAATAAGTTAGTGCAATTTGGGAATTTGAGAAATTATCATGAATATTAATTTTTGGAATTTTCAAGGATTAGATGATTTTTGATGTGTTTTATTTTTTCTTTTGGGATTAAGTAATTGACTTGGAGTATTTTAATTATATGTCGCAGTTGGGTAAAGCGACAAAGGAAATTATTTTAATTGGAAAACCCGCATTGAGATGTATTGGGTTTAATTAGTGGATTGCGGTCAAGTACTTCAGATGGAGATTTCAAGTGTGCGATTGGTTTCAGAATGGCCGAGATAGTTAGAATAGAGTATTCGGGTGTAGTGTTTGGATTCCGAGAATTTTTGGACCCTTAGGGACTCGTAATTGAGTAAACGAGTCATTTTTGGGTTTAATAAGGGATAAACCTTTTTCTCTCCTATAAAAGACACGAGAGAGTGGGAGAAAGGAAAGAAAAATGAGAGAAAGAAATAAGAAAAGAAAGGAAGGGAGAAAGAGGAAGGAAAAGGGAGATTCCGGCCAAACTCCGCGGGATTCGACTCGAGGCCATCGGATTTCATCCTCCGGGTAAGTGTGTACTTGCTTTATTTCATTTTGTACATATCTCATATTATAGTTGGTAAACTATATGATTTTGGGTTAGAACCCTTAAAATAAATTTGTGAAACTTTGAGTATGAGTTTACATATTGATGTAATGTAAACTCTTAATGATTTTAGTGTTAAATCCATATAAATGGAGTGAAGAAATGAATTGAAATGGGGGAAATGAGAAAACTAGGAATCAATGGGTTTTAGGTTCAAAACTAAGAAAATTGGTTTAATGCCCCAAATTTATTGATGTATTAGTTAGAGATCATTGATAAAATGAATATAGTGTTGTTGGTGGAGATTTGAGACCAGAAAAATGGAGTTTGGGATTGTTGGTTGGTATTTTGAAGAACTGATTGTTGAGGGTCTGGTATGACCGATTGACCGCGCCCCTATGTATAGTAGACCGCGTCCATGATGAAGGGCCTACTTATTGGTTTATTAGGCTTAATTTCAAACCCCAGTCGACCCGAGGTCTAGGGCCTGTCGACCGGCACTCTATTTTTAGCCCAAGATTTTGGAGATTTTGTTTCTTCTCCTCTTTGGGTTTAAAGATTAGGGGCCTTCTAAATTAGAGCGTTATAGAGGGTTTGATCTAAAGGACTTGAGGAGTTGTAAATTGACTTCGGGTCATTTAGGAGGTTGATTTGAGGTAAGGACCTATCGAATGTTTAGGATGAGAGGGAGAGACTTTAGGGGAAATTATTCGGATGGAATTTGAGATCTAGGCTCAAGAGGATTGAGTGGCTATCCGGTATGTCTATGGACGACTATTGAAAATGTAATAAGAAACCCATGGGATTAAAATGTGACACCCCGCCTAATTAAATACCGGGTGATCAGTCCTTTATTAAATTATAACCAAGGTTGGTTCATTCTTAGCATCACTATCGCAAAATAACTTTTCAAATTAAACACTCTAAATAATTAAGCTAAGTGATAAAAACCATTTTTTTAAAACATTAATTACATAATTAATTTAAACCCAATGATAAAACCATACATAGTTCAATAGATTAAGAGTCACACAATAATTAGGCTGGGAAAGATAATCCAAGCAATTAAAGCATTCAAATAACTAATTCCAAACTTTAAATCTTCAAAGGGAAAACATCCTGACAGTAACAAATCCCAAAGTAGAAATAGTGAAAGTAAATGAGTCACAATCTCTGATAAAACCAACGAAATAAGGAAAAAGGGCGACACATACCCAACTGGATAAAATAAAACCAGGAGTGGAATCAATAATGAGGTCGTCTAAGCAAAAGGCCTGCAACTCCCACCTAAGCTGCAACACGTTCCTTCTGAAGAATCCTAAGCATGATACCCCTGTGGCTGGGCACCTGTAATATATACATATATACATACAAGAGAGGATAAAATAGGAAACGGGTTAGAACCCGATTGTGAAACAGTTTAAAGTTTAGTTTAGCAAGTATTTAAAATGCTTACCTGCTAATGCAACAATCATATTAGTATGCGATGCTCTCTTGAGAAATTTTCACCCCTCTTCTAATGTGCATACCTACCGCACTATTTATCCCCACATGTTCACTTATCTTAAATTCCTCATAAGGTTTCATGCCGACAATTTCTAGGGCTAAAATAATAAATTTCTGAGAGTAAAGTTTTCATAAGGATTTCATTTCATTAAAAATATTTTACAGTATTGCCTCAAACTTTTCAACCACTTATATCAAAGTTAAAATATTTATTCATTACTTAACTACTTTTAGTCACAGTAGGAAGTTCCAAATTTCAAGTATATATATATATATATATATATATATATATATATATATATATATATATATATATATATATATATATATACATATATACTATCGGCACCCCACATAAAATTTATGGTGCTGGCATACTCTGCTATCAAGTCCCCGTATCACTCATAGTAAGGGAAATACTAGTTCGGAATCACTCTTGAACTGTATTAACACACAACACATACAAATTGAGGCGAATCATAGTTTCAAGTCACTAAGAGGTCAGCACATACCCTCATGTCTCTTAGGACCATCTGACTATCGATCTGATAGCCTGTACCAAGGATTCCTATGTTCTAGGGTACAAGTCAATAACCCCATAAAGGTCCCATCGAGATAAGACTGTCCCAGCGCGGTAACCTTAGTGATAGCAAGTACCGCGGGCATGATTTTTACACGTATATAATATATGCACAAACACAGTCATATATATGTATATTACCATTTCCATTTCTAAATTAGGTACACCCACGACCCATACTTTATGATATTCATTCTTAGTACACATTACTAGATTATCCCGTATAACGGTTCTTCTCTTTTATTCTTATTTATGGGATTATTCCAAGATTACTTCGTATCACTCGTAGTATTCTATCTCCGTAAGTATAATTTCAGTAGGTACTTCCTTATTTTACGAAGTAACTTCCTTACGAGTTTCACTCCTTTAGACACACGTTCCCGTTATTCCTTAAGTGTAATTCACTTCCCGTTAACCCTAATTTAATCTTACATTAAATGTTCCATTTTTATAACGTCCTACTGGTCCTCTTTATGTCCCAATTTTTTTAACAATAATGTCCAAAGATTACTACTCATTTAAATTGAAATAACTATTAAAAGGGAAAATATGAGTTTTCCCGGAGGGGTCGATCGATCGATGGTAGGGGCTCGATCGATTGATCATCGATCGATTGATACTCTTTGGTCGATCGATCGATCAAGCAGTTATGACGAAACTGCAGAATTAACAGTTACGGGAATCCTATTCCAAAATCATCCAAATCATCCTTTTTCACTCCCAAACTCCCAACAATTTATACTACAAGAGTTATATACCCAAATAGATAATATTCTACGTAAAACATGCGAGTTTTCATCAAGTATAACGAATTAAAAGGCCCAAAATCCATATAAATATCAAGAACCCTAATATTATCTTTAACTTAGTTCTTCCCATTCTTTTCCCAGATTTTCTACTCCTAACTCAATGCAAATTCTTGGTTTAACCTCTACATATGAATTTGATTTCCAGAATATGATTATCACCTCTACATCATGTAATTTCTAGTCTCCAATATATGCTTTCTTTCATGAAAACTAGTCCTAATCAACCCTAAACTAATATAATTGAAGCATTAACTAAAATAAAGCAAGATAGATACTTGCCTAGAAATATTTGTCTCAAATTTTTGGGATAAATTGGTGTGGTTGTGATCCTCTTCACGCGATCTACAATCTGGCGGTGACGGCGGTGCAAACGGTGGAGTTCTTGGCCTAGAACTCATTGGAAACCTTCTCCTCTTCCTCTCCAATGGCCGTCTTTGGTTTTTGGTTATTCTAACCCTAGAGGACAACTCCTACCATATGATATAACCTTAGAAAATTCATGGATTTCCATGCCCAAAAATACAAAATGTCTAAAACGCCCTCCCGGGATGTTAATTAGGCCTAAAAATGCCTGGAGACCCAAACTAAACCCCCGGGTACATTATTTTGACTATCTCGACCCTTCCGGACATATTGACGCACTCAAAATGACCATATGGATGACTTATAATTTATTCACTTTTAATAATTCGAATTTAATCCTGACACGACATAGGCGCGTCCCGATAAATTTCTAAAATTATCAAATTAGATTCTCGTGATAATTTTACTAAATTTAATTACACATCTTACTTTACCCATAAAGTGACTTACAACAGAATTCCACTAATTACTAACTCTCATCACGCTAGTAAATATTAAAAGGATTTTTCGGATTAATATTAAATTAATATCTCTAATTAAATTTAATAAATCCCCAAAATTAAAAGTCATAAAAATACGGGGTATTACATAAAATAAGTTGAGGGTCGAATTATTCAAATATTATAAATTGATAAATTCAGTGAGTATATAAATCCTTAAACGTGAATAAGGTACAGGTTTGTTATCAAGTGAGGGAAGACTTTTGGATTTAGTATCGGGAGTGTGCGAATACTTAAATGTTATATTTAGTGAGAATCTTTGGGGTTATTGGCCATCGTCATGGGAGATTGGCAATTATGGCCATATATATATATATATATATATATATATATGTGTGTGTGTGTGTGTGTGTGTGTGTGTGTGTGTGTGTGTGAAGCATACCCCCTCTAATGCTATCATGGGAAGTTGCGCAATGTGGGTGAGGCCCTGGCTTGAGGAGCAGGGAGCGTACAATCCCCAGGTCATAGCGTCCACTGTTATATTGTGTGATTTTTATTAGGGGTGAGACGTGGTGGGTATGTTTCATCTCACTTTTGGGGGAGGAACTATGACCGCTTCCCGTGTGTTGTGATTTATTTTTTACCATGTCGGTGTTATTTAGTCCGACCGTTGGTACCCAGGATGGTATGTGAGTAATTCTCTAGAAGATGATCGCATTGAGAGACCGCATCCTTGAGTTATAGATCGTTGGGATGGTTATTATACTTGTGTGTATAGTATAATACCTGTGTATGAGAGCAAGATATTATATATCTCTAACTGGAGTAAAGAGATAAAATGAATAAAAATTAATTCTCATTCTGGGAGATTCTATCCGGACTTATATTGTGATATGTGTATGAGAGAGAGTATGATAATATATATATACATTGTGCTAAGGGTCTAATGGATCTCGACGATAGACCCAACCAAGTAGTAGTGTATCTGGGGGGGGGGTGGGTTCCTTGTTTGAATTTCCTTGTTTGAAATTCAAACAAGTCCTAAATAAATCGAGTACATGGCACAGTGTTGAGACTGGGGAGAAGTTTAACCCTTAGTACTCGATTTATTTAGGACTTTCAGAGTTTGGGGGTGACTGATTAGTTAGGCAGGGTATTTGGACTAGGTTATTTAATAGGAACGCGATAGCTGTGCACTATTAGAGGAGGGGTGAGGGGTATCTCATGGGAGTACGGTACCAATTTAAATATGTGATAAAATATATTTTTCATAAATAAAGCATTTATGCACTTGCAAAGTATTTTCAGAACTCGGGCTCTGACCCGTTTATCTATTTCTTCTCTTTTGCTCTCTCTCTCTCTCTCTCTCTCTCTCTCTCTCTCTCTCTCTCTCTCTCTCTCTCTTATATATATATATATATATATATATATATATATATATATATATATATATATATATATATATATATATATATATATGTGTGTCCATACACAAGGACGTCTGGATGAAGATTTCTTCGAGTCTCACGTCTACTGCAGAAGCTATGGATGCATGCAGATTTTTTGTAGACGCTTCTATCCTTGTAATCTAGATTGGAGTTACTGTGGAAATACTCGGGCCAAAAGCCCAACTGCATTTATTTATTCTTTTACCGCCTTTTATTGCGGATTTCGATTGGGATGTATTATTGTTAAACCGAGTGTTCGGTTATTTTATTTCATTTTCAGTTTTATATATAAACGGTGTGAATATTTTATTAGAATGGTTTGTTTAAAAAGATTAGTTAAATAAAATTTTGACGCCAGCCTAATAGGTTATTAGTAATTAATTTTGTTTTCGATAGTGATGCTAAGAATGAACCATATGCGACTCCTGTTTTAATTTGGTACAGGAGTGATTGCCCGGTATTTTATTAGACGGGGTGTCACAAATTATTAGGGTCATATCTCATTTTCTTGTAGGAGGAAAATATTTTTCACATTTATATTTATGATTTTAAGGTAGAGGGATTTCTAGTAATTCTTTGTTTAGAGTTAGACAATTTTTTTCAAAATTAATATTCTTTGATAGATATTCCGAAATAAAATTATTTCCTAAAATGAAATCACAGTGCATTTCAAGAAAGCATAAATTTTTAGAATAATAAATTTCTTTTCATTAAACCAAATAGTTATTGTTTTAGCTTTTAGAGTAATATAGTTTTGTGTTCCATTAATGCCTGTTAAAGCAATTGCATTTTTCATTTTTATCCACTTTTTTGGTGGTAATGCATTTGGTCTACAAGAACATATTATTCCTCCTGTATCTATAAGAGTGCATATGCTATATTATTTATAACCAGCAAAATTAAAGTAACCTCATACATAAGTGTATCTTTTCTTTCCATAGCTTGGAGAAAATATGATTCCTTCTCTTCCGACTTAGAAGTGATATATATGGCTAGATTAAATATTTTCATCTTTTTTGTAATTTGTTCGAGGTAATATTGGAACTTGTACATTATTCATAGCAATTGTTTTGTTAGATTCTCCTTTTAAGAATTTTATTAGATTTTTTACTTTGAATTTTTCCCAATCATTTTCAGAAAAATTCTTTTGCCAGTCTGAGTATTTATTTTTAAAATAAACATTATTTCCAAAAACTTGAAGTTCAACATTATTTTGTTGTTTTTCAGGTTCTTCTGTAATTTGTGGTAGTATTCATTATTTTGGTACTTCTAAATCTCTCCAATTCATCCATCTTGGTTCGATTGGTGAATAAAATGGTATGGGTTCAAATATTTCTATTATATTTTTAATCCACAAAATGTGTATTTGTTTGTGGTTGTGTAGTCAATTCATGAATTATTTTTCAATGAATTGACATATTTCTGGAAGTGTCTTTCATTCCTATTCTTTTAGTTTGGATTTTATTTTGTCAGAATCCTCAATATTCGGATCCTCAATTGAAATAAATAAATTCGGTTTTATGTTAAACCAAATAACTCCATTAACTAAATTGGATTGTACTCCTCCTATGATTTCATTAATCGAATTATTGAATCTTTTGTCTAAGACCAAAATTGCTGCAGGTGTATCCACACCTTGTCTAAATAAGGCAGTTATACATATTTAAATTAATCCAATATGAATATATTTTATTTATGGATGTTTTTTCTTCTGGTATTTTCTTTTCTTTTTGTCAAATAGTGTAATTTTTGTTGTTTCTCCATTAGTTGATCCAGTAGTGTTTTTTCCATTAAATTGCTCAAATATTCTTGTTGAGAATATTTTAAACTTTGATAATTTATAGATATCATCTTTTTTAATAAGTTGACTTTGGTTTTCTAATTCTTTTAATTGTTCATTGATAAAAGTTATTTTTTCACCAACAACGTCTTTAAGAGTTAGTGTTTGTAACTCACTTTCATTACTGACTCGTATTTCTTCCATATTATACATAAATATGACTTCATCATTAGATGATTCTTACTCTATTTCTAGTTCATATAATATTTCTTCATTATCAAAAATATCTATAAATTCATCCCCAAAACAAACTTCAAATTCTTGTTCTTCAAGAAATTTTATCATTCCTTTTGCACTTTTCCCTTTCTTTGGGCATTCTGTTGCATAATGTCCTTCTTAATTACATATGTAGCATTTGGATTTATTTTTTGCATTTATTTTTTTATTTTTATTAGAATATTTATTTTTTCTAATGTATTTCTTATTTTTTGAAGAAGAAAATTTCTTTTTCCAAGGTTTCCATTTGAAATTTCTTATTCTAGATGTTTTAAAAGATCTTGGTGGATTACACCCTATTTTCCAGTTTTCTTTTAAAATTTTATCACACCATTAATATCCAACTTTGGAATTTGTGATTTGGGTTTTTACTTGCTTTTTGGCTTTTACATCTACGCATTTCTCGGATATTTGCCTTAATACCCAATTAATGCGGAGTCCAATATTATCTTCCTTGTTGGTTTGTTTTAACCAATCAGGATAAAGTTTTAAAGATATTTCATCCCATGGATTTGGGAGTTTATGAAAAAATTGGTCCAACCCGTATTTATTATATAGTGGATTGATTTTGAAATAATATTTTTTATATAGTTCAACACATTCTTCAAATTGACATATATTACATAATTCTAGTTTAGATAATATGTAACGTGCATCCTCTTGAATTATGGGTTCTCCAGTATAACCTATTATACTTTCTTTTATTAATCTGACTAAATATCTTAATATTTCATCAAATGTTTTGAAAATTTGTAGATTTCCAGCTTTTTGTTGTTTTCTTTCTTCAAATTTTTTCCATTGTTGGAGCCTCTATAACAGATATCCTTGAAGTGTTGCATCTAAGTAATCTTAATTTTGTTCTTTAGACCATGTATTTTTATAGTTTGTGATGAGTATGGACATGGATTGTGCCAATTTATCAATGGGTTGTTCTGGATCCTTAATTAATATATGTCTTAGATCAAGAGAAGTTCCATTTTGTGATATGTTATGTTTATTTAGATCATCTCTTTTTAAGAAAAAAAAGATTTGGTTCCTCTTCTTTAATTCCACTTGTAGAAGTATTATTTCTACTCTTAGAAGTATTGCCGACATTAACAAAATCTTCTTTTTCTGTTGGAGGGTTTTGCACAAATTGTTCAAATTCCTCTATGTTATGGAATTCTCTTAGTGGTTCTTCAGTTTTTCTCTTTTCATCACTTATAGTGTTCACTATATGTGGGGGGACCATTTTCTTCTTCATCAGATGAATATTGATTTATTTCCATTATGAAAATGTTGTAATAATTTTTCATGTTCCAAATACGTTGTTTGTATTTATTCAACTAGTTTATTACATTCAAAGATATTTAAACTAGGGTCTTTAAATGAATATTTCCAATCGTTCAGTGTAATTAAATTCTTCGATTTGAAGAGTTTTAATTTCTTCTATACTATAATATAATCTATGGATTTCATTATCACCTGAATGATTCATTCCATTTTGTCCTGGTTGATTATGATTATCTATTTTTATTCATATATTTTCAACTTTTTGTTTGTTTCTTCTTTTACGTCTAGATTTAAGACTAATCCTAGTTGACTAATTTTTTTATCAACTTTGAATTCAATACAGTCTAGTTTCTTTTATACATAGTTTTGATTTATGATTTGATGTTTTTCATTTCTCTTCACCCATCCAAACATAATATCAGTTAAACTATTTAAAGTATAACTAATTTTACTAATATAATTTCTGAGTTTTTATCAATATGTAAATTATGATTATACATACAGTCGTCCTTATCTAACCATGGTGCTAAGCATTGTAAAGAAACGTCAACATTTTATTCTTCCATTTTAGATTTTATTGGTACCTAAGACATCCTATTATTTTGTTTCAGGTGCCTATAACTAGCTTCCTAAATGCCTATTGTTAACCAAATAGCTTTATCGAGCAAATGGAAATATGGGCTTTGAAACAATAATAGGTATATGGTTTTTATGAAAAGTAAATATAAGCTCAAAATATCAGTGTTTCAATTCGTAGTAGCACACAATAATTATACAAGAACTAATTTAACACACATATAAAAATAAACAACACATACGAAACTTAAATAAACAAAGTAACATACATTTTTTTTTTGCAATAAAGTAACACACATACTAACCTTTTTAACACAAAGCTCTGATAACACTTACACACAAGAAGCTACAAATGAATCTGGATGCAAAAGATTAATAGAGTTAGGTGAGTTAGGTGGAATTGTATTATTAGGTGATATGTGTAAGTGTAATTTAAATATAGTAGGTGGAGAGGAATAAAAGAAAGAGAATTTTTTTATTAAAAAGAGAGAGTAGAGTTACAAGATGAGGAATGAGGAGACGATCTACAAATGAGTTATATTGTCCTTTTTATAAGAGTCGGAAGCCAAATTGCAATACAATATAGAAAGATAAAAGATAAGAAAAATGACAAACACGTTTCTTTTCTTTTGAAGAAACTTTAAGAAAGTAAAGACTTCAATAATGTTGGAAGATTCGTCTGTTTTTAGACGATTCGGTCGCCTTCCTTTTGTTTTTTCTTGGGACACGTGTCATATGCTCGATAATTTGTGCAGTCGTACATCGTGGTCCAAAAAATGTGGGATTATCCTTCCATTGCATTGGCTATGTTATCTTCCCCAAAGGAATCAATGATATGCTATCGATTAGACATTGGTTATAGCGATATAGTGCGATTCTTCATATTCTTATATATCACTTAATAACTCATAAGGGACATCCAATTTATTTTTATTCTTCAGGTTTTCAAGAAATTCATTCACCTCTACTTGAAATAATTAATTAATAGGAAGGTCCGTGACAAACATTCTTCGTCCACTTGAAATATTTTGCTATATTGGAGATGTTAATTAAACTCCTTATCCATTACAGGTTTGTACATATGTAGTCAATGGGGTGATCGTAGTCATTCTCGTCAATATCATCCCATTCATATTCCTCAGTTTCTTTGAGGCGCCAAATCTGATAGGGTTCGTAAAATATTTCTCTAACTCTCTATCCAATGGTGCTGGTAATGTGGAAAGTTAAATATCTGGTATATTTATATTTGCAAACCACATGATTGATCATTGTTTTGATCATGATAGGAAATTTGAAAAATCTTGCGAGTAAAATACTTGGAAATATTAGTTTGTTTACCAATCCCTATTCAATTGGTTCAATATCCCAATTATCTTCACTGAAGAAGTGTAATTTTGGTACATTATCATAAAAATTGATTTCATCGGCATGATTAATTTCATCAGAAAATTGGATTGAAAGATTTTTTATCTTTTCATCTCGTTCTTCAATTTTTGGAAGAATCTCTAATTGAAATACTGGTCGGGAAGAAATTGTTTTGCTTTTTCGAAAAATCAAATCCTTCGAATATTATTAAAAAATTTATCCAAAAAATCATTTTCTAGCAGTTCTGCTACTGCTAAAATGATATTACTTTTTTAAGTCAAAAGTATTCATTCTCATAATTCAATTATTTTAATATCTGAATAGTAAGGGGTTTGAGTTGATAAAAAAACTGTCGTTTGTTCAGCAAGTTTTCAGATAAAATACTAATATTTTTTTTCTAAAATCCCTCTTTTTTTTCTAAAATATGGAACTTTCAGGATTCATTCAAAGGTTCATATATTTCATAAGGAATTCTTAGATTACAAAAATCTTTTACTTCAATTGCAGGAGTTTTTTCCTGTGTTTGAAGTTTAGCAAATTGGTGTATTAAGTTTGGGGGTTCAAGTTGTTGCATCCATTGTTCCCATCCAACTATTGCTTCTTCAATATTAGTATATCTATTATGGCATGCTCCTGGATACTATAACACCTCGTAGTTTTGGGCATTTATTATTTAATTAATTTGGTTAATTTAAAATTACTTGTGTGCCGTAATTTAATTGAATTAATTATTATATATGTTGATTGAATGTTAATCTCGTGAGTAAATGACTAATATTTATGGAATTTAAATTTACTAAGTGAATAGAAATAATTTAATTATGTCATAATGAGTAATAGTGACGTGACATTTATTTATCCCAACCAGGAGTCGGTCATAGACTATATTAGGCCGAGATAAGAACTTTTAGTAAAATAATTCAGATGGCAATTCTGAGTGTACGGTTGAGTCCGGATGGGTCGAAATAGTTGGAAAAGAGTACCTATGGGTAATAAATGGGTCTCAGGGCATTTTTAGCCATAACCAAGCTCGCATAAAAGTGTTTGAGCCCTTTTTATAATGCCCACAAGCCTAAAAACGGGATTGAGTTATTAAACCCTAAAAGTGAGAGGGCCTGGAAGTTATAGCACATTTTAGAAAACTCCAATTGAGAGAGAGAGAAGTGTGTGCAATTGGAGAAACCATGGGAGCTATTCTTCATCAAATAATCATCATCTAAACCAAAGGATTCAGACCCAACGAACCCTAAGGCAAGTGGTTAAACTTTCTTTTAAATTAATTAAAGATTTCTATTCATATTATAGTGGGTGTGATAAGATGATATGGTTTTTGGGTTAGTTGATATCGAAATTGGGTTTTGATGGGTATGATTGAATTACAGAACAACTTCTTGAATTTGAAGAAGTCTATGAAATTGGGTGAATTAAATAGTCATTTTAGAAACAGTTTTTCGACGTTTTGGTTCCGAAAATAGCTATTCTGTCCGCATTGCCTCATAGAAATCTTATTTTCTGCATTTTGTTTTCTGACATGTTTTCTCCAAAAACGATTCCGAAATGCCTCAAAACTGCATTTTGAAAATCTGGACAGATTCGTAGGGAAAATTTTAAGAAATATTTTTTTTAGTTATTATTCTGTTGGAGGTTGCCTAGATTGATTGATTGTGATTGTTATTCTGTAATAATCACATTAGGCCTAAAGTGGAGATTAAGTTTACATAAAGTGAGACAAGTAAGTATTGGAATTATTGAGAAAATAATCCATAAGGGAATTGAGGTTGAAATTGAGTAAATTGAAAACCTTAGATTAGTAAGTGTGCAAAATTTATTAAGGAGAGTTTGAATAATAAATTCTAAAAGTTATTATTTCAGGCCGACTGAGCGAGTTCCGATATATTGGTTGAGTGACTCCAAGGTAATAAATTAATTAATGCGTAGTTAATTAAAGTTTAGAGTCGGGGAAATTAACTCGAATATTTTAGGGCTAGTGCTACGAGTGCTTAGGCACGAATTTGGCTGAATTAATTTATTATAGGGTTATATGATAAATTATGGAATATTCAAGATAAAAAGGGAGTTAACCTTAATAAGTTGAATGTAAGGAATAAGTTCTACAAGATGAAATTTTGAACCGAATGAGCAAGTCTGGGTAATTTAGTTGGGTGACAGAACATAAGTGAACAAAATAAATAAATGTGGGATTTATTTAAATTACAAGTCAGTACATAAACTTGGAAATATAAATGTAGTGTTACGATAATTGTGCATGGAGTAGCCCGAATTAATTTAATATATATATACGATAATTGTGTAGTGTGTATATATATATATATATATATATATATATATATATATATTTGTGTGATTTATAAATATTTATGTGAATAATATTTATAGGAATGCATACCCCTCTTGTGCTATCATGGGCGGCTGCGCGATGTGGGTGAATCCATGGCTTGAGGAAAAGGGTGAGTATAGTTCCTAGGTCATAGCGGTTGTAGTTAGGGATGAGACATCTTGGGTATGATTCGGTCTCATATCTGGGGGGAACTATGACCGCCTCCGCTGCATTTATTTTATTTTACTTATTCGGGGAGCTAACCATGTCACGGGTCTGGATGGATGCTTATACCTGAAAATGATAGCATTTTAGAGAACATCCGGTGAGTCCCTACTCAAGAGGATGGTGTAACACCCCGTATTTTCGAAACAGTTAATATTTAATTAATTCGAATAATTTTAAATTACTCGTACGTCGTAATTTAATTGAATTAATCATGCTAATATTATTTCAATATTAATCCGAGAGAAAATGGTTAATATTTATGGAAACTAGATTACTAACTGAATAGTAACAAATTATTTACATCATAAAGTGTATTAGTGAGGTGGCATGTATTGTCTCAACCGGGAGTCGGGTATAGACTATATTGGGTTGAGATAAGGACTTTTAGTAAATTTATTCGAATGAAAATTCTAAGTACACGGTTGAGTCCGGATAGGTCGAGATAGTCGAAAAAAATTACCCGGGTTGGTAAATGGGTGTCAGGGCATTTTTAGGCATAATCCAGCCCACACATGGGTGTTCGGGTCATTTGGGCTTGACCCATTAGACTAAAAACAGTAGTTGTGTATTAAACCTAAATCTAAGAGTGTTAAAGGGAGGAAAAACAAAAATCATAAACCCAAGTCTTTTAGGGAAGGAAAGAGGAGCAATTGGGGATCTTTTGGAGACAAATCAAGAGAGAGATTTGGGTGTTCTTCATCAAATCATCCTCTAACTCAAAGGATCATACTCTACGAACAATTAGAATAAAGTGGTTAACTTATTGTGATTTTTATATTGTGAAAATTAATTCATATCATAGTGGGTGTATCAAAAATCCATTTTTGGGTATGTGTGTTGACAGTTAAAATGGGTTTTCTGAATTTGGGTAATATGTGTAGATTTATTACTCAATTGATGATAGATCATGATAAGGGACTATTGGAATAAGATTGTAGGGTGAAATTTAGTATGTTTTGATGATTAATTTCGACTAAGAATGATGAATTTCAATCGGTTAAATAAAACTCGGATGAAAACCCAAATCGGGGATACATTGATTGAGATGTAAATTAGTTGATAAATTAAGGTCTCTAGGATGATTAGAACCTATTTTTATAAGGATTAAATGTTGATTGTGATTGGGTAATGGTTTGAGAGTGAATAAAAAGATTACGGGTATAAAATTGGTGGAAACTGGAAATCGAAGAAGACGAACTGCTCCATCAATCGATCGACCGAGGGAGTCGATCGATCGACTCAGCAAGTATTTTGGTAGTAATGCTTATTTTCTTTAATTAGACTTAATTCTTTTGGGGGAACTTTTAAGGTGTATTAATTAGTGAAATTTTAACTACAGCTTAATACCTAGGACTTTGGGAAGATGGTATTAAAGAAATTAAATTTAAATAAGGGTGTGAATCTTATAAAAGGAATTGAGTGGGACAAATTCGTAAGTATTTAATTTCGGGTTGTATGAGTGTGTCTGGGTATAGTAGCTGAGTGACACTGCATTATCAAATTAATTATTGAGAGAAAATAATTAATTTGAATTCGAAATATAAGCTCGGGTAATATTGAAATACGGTCCAAGTGAGCGAGTCTGGGAATATTGGTTGGGTGACACCAAGGTAATAAATTAATTAGTGGGTAAAAATAATTAAATTAGAGTCGGACCATAGACACGAAAATATTTTAGGCTAGTGCTACGGAATTTGTTCACGGTAAAGCCGAGAATTAATTATTATATATATATATATATATATATATATATTGTAAATATCAATGAGTAGATAATTGATTAAATTATATACTCTAGTTCTATCAAGGGAGGTTGCGCGATGTGGGTGAATCCCCGAGTTTGAGGAGTAGGGAGAGTATATTCCAAGGTCATAGCATCCAATTATAGAGGTGGGGCATTGCGATGATGTCCTCATACTCGTGGGAATATGATCGCCCCCTTTACGTTTATTATTTATGTTTCGATTCGGCGGACTAGGACTGAGTAGACCTAGGATGATAGAACTTTAAATAATACATCCGGTGAGGTATTACTCGGGAGGATGGATTTTATATATATTTAAAATATGTGTGATTGTGGTAATATAGTTTTACATATATAATGGGATGAATAATTTTATACGGGTAATTTAATACATGGAGAAAATTGTATTACTAATATAACTAGTGAATGTTATATGGTTTGAAGGAAAGATGATTAATTGAGTTAAGGTGACTATTTAAGTTACAATGATAAATAACTTATAATTCATATTAAACACACAAGAGCTAGAGTAGAGTGTCGGGAAGGAGTTATAACAATCACTAATTACGGGGTGTATGACTCGGTGGGATAAAATTGAAAGCGTTAGGGGTGCACCTTAGTTGAGGGCTGAGTTTATCCTCAAGAGAGTGCGACACTAGCTTAAATATGAAGAGCATTCATGCATTTTAAATTGCTGGAATTAATCACTTGCTAAATATTTTCAAAACATTTTGTGTTATAACCCTTGCTATCAAATATTTTCAAAACCTTTTAGGTGTCCAGCCACAGGGATGCCAGGTGTGACTTCTTTCCAGGGATTCACAGTTGCACCATATGTAGAAGTTGCAGGATTTGGATAGACATTTCTATTATTTCATTCCTAGTTTAGGGATGCTATTTCAATTTACCTCGAGCATGTTGCTCACAGTTTTATTCTGTTATTTCCTTTCAGATTGTGTGGGACTTATTACTCTCTGTTAGATATTTGGATTTAGCCGACGGTTTATTCGGTAAGAGTTTATTTATATGATTTATGGTTTGGACCTTATTGTTATGTGATTGGTTACTAGCATTATTATTTTTTCTTGTTGTTTCACATTTTAATGAAAGATTTAAAAATTTTACATCAGCCTTTTTAATACTAGGTGGGTAGTAAGTTTTAAAATGTTTTTGACAGTGATGATATGAATGGACCAGATGAGATTCCTGTTTTAATTTAATACAAGATTGATCACCAGGTATTTTATTAGGCGAGGTGTCACAGATGGTTATATATATTTACTGCATGTGCATAAATGTTGTAAATCGTTGAGCCGTATATATAGTGCGAATAAATAGATATGGGTAAAATACATGTTGTGAATTGTATTGATATTATTTAACGTGTGTGAATGTTACATGGTTTCAAATGAGAAATGGTTAATTAAGTTAATGTGATAAATAACTTATAAATCATATATTAAATATACTCGAGCTAGAGTAGTGTGACATGAAGGATATTATCGAGAACTAGTTACGAAGTAGGTGACTAGGTGGGTTGTATAGAAAAGCATTAGGTGTGTGCACAATAGTTGAGGGGTGAGCCGGTCCTCAAGGGAGTGCGACACTAGCTTAAATATGAAGAGCATTCATGCATTTTAATTTATTACAATTTAATTCACTTGCTAAATATTTTCAAAATATTTTAGGTTCTTACTCTAGCTATAAAATATTTTCAACACCTTTTAGGTGTCCAGCTACAGGGATGCCAGATTTGTTCTATTCCAGGGTTATACATGTGAGACATATGTGGATGTTGCAGGATTTTGACTTAGCCGCTTCAGTTATTTCATTCCTAGAGTATGATGCAGTCGGTATTTTAATTGGCTAGGTCGCCCTAGTTCTTATATTTATTTCAGTCAGATGATGTACTCGGTTGATTATTTATGGTGTTTTATGTTTTCTAATTTGTATTTTGTAGCTGATTGTTTATTAGGCAAAGATTGTATTTATTCATTTTTATGGTTGACTAAGTGATTGTGTGAATGGTTTAAATTATATTCATCCACATGTTGTTATTGTTGTTTGATAAAAAGGTTAAATTTGTCACCGTTTCTTTTTAAATACTAGGTTGTTAGTAAGTTTGAAAAAAGTTTTGGACAGCGATGCTAAGAATGAACCAAATGAGATTTTTGTTTTATTTGACATAGGACTGATCACCCAGTATTTTATTAGTCCGTGTGTCACAGATGGTATTAGAGCATCAGGTTCTAGTGTCCTTAGGATCTGTGAGGCTTTTCATGTTTCATCTTAGCGTTATTTGATATAGAGACTTATTATAGGAATATTGTCTTCCTTTATGTATGTGACTTACGATATCCTGCTATAACTATAGTTGATGTGATTCATACATGGGTCTTGTTAAGCATGACAGATCAAACATTATAGCACGACAAGCATGGGACATTAGAAGGATTGTAGGAGGGAGGACTCAACAATATCCATGGAGTGTTCTGGGAACAGTGATGCGAGAGAAGTCACCATGATTATTGTTCGAACGATTAAAGTTGGAGTAACCACTGGGGCGCATTAGTTGCCCCAAAAACCGTCGTGAAGGACGATGGTGCAAAGCTAAAACCCCAAGTGTGGACGACAAGGGGCGACGGTTGGAAAAGATTTTTATTTCAAAAGAACAACCCGCTAGAATTCGAGGAAGGTGTGGAAGGGTGATTTACTAATGGATAGAGAACATTCAACTGGAATCACATGTGAGGGACTGTAATGACACTCAAGTGAAATTTTGGGCAAACATGTTTGCTCATAGGAGCATCGTAAGGTGATAGGAGTCAGTCATTATAGCCATGTGAAAATTACTATGAATAATAAGGAATTTGGGGTGCGGATAATTACGAATCCTCTCACCAGAGATTATATAGAGAGGCACGGGAGATTTCAGTAATTTTCCAAAAAATTTCGGACCGTGGCCGGATGTGAAGTAAAGTTGACAAAATTCGTAAACTTCATAACCAAGGAGAGGGATACGAAGAATCAAAAGGGTTTATAAGTTGATGATAGACCTGTGGGTAGAAAATACAGGCACAGATAGGAAATTCGTCTAGGATGACTGGTGTCATTGTCATTAAGGTCAGACATTTATAAAATTATATCAATGCTCTAATGAGAGGGGAGCTAAGAGAGTTAGAGAATATAATCGAAGCACAAGGATGGGTTTTTCGGGGCTAGTGAGGCACCAAGGGATGGGATACCCAGTAGAGGACCCAAATTAATGATCGAGATCAATAGAATTTATACCATGTGATGGGGGGGGGGGTTATGTCAGAGCCATCAAGGCCATTAATAAGTCCCATGGGACCAACGGATCCAACGGGACTATAGGGATAGCAATCAGGGTCAAGACTACCAGATCCGCAAGAAGGACAACCCCTACTTGGCTGGTTTAGCCAGAGAAAAGGGTAAGGGCACAACAAGTTATCTTATAGTTAAAGAGTAGAAACACATATGTGGATCTTGTCCGCAGTGAGTCAAGTGACAAGAGTGGGATGCCTCGCAGGAGAAACAATTATAGAAGTTTTGGTTCAGTTAGGACTGTAGTGTTGTGTCCGAGAACCGTTTGAGCCATCAATGTTATAGGAAACTATAACTACGAGTTTTATTCCGAGATTATTGGGGTCTGTTTTTTGTGACGCGAGAGATTCACAGTAATGTATTAGTACTAGATTTACATGAGAAACGGGTTTAGTAGAGGTATGGTTAATATCACTAGTATGTGTATATATATCATAGACTAGCAGGGCACTATTCATTTCCACCTGTAAGGGATAGGGTGGGTACACTGAGATGATGTATATTTTATGAGGTTAGCTCATTTTGAGTGGTCATATTTGTGGTATGATTTTATCCTAGGTACGGACTGTTAATCGATGGCGGGTAGTCATCGCAAGACTATCGTGTTCATTATTCCAGGGTAGGATGTATATTCTTTTTGTAATGTCTCACCTGAAGGAGGATTGAACTCGCAATGATATTTTGTGAAGTAGACTTCAGAGACTACAGTTGTCTAGTTATATTGGATCCCACTGTGCAAGGACTCTTACTGATTAGATTCAAGGTATGTCAGGTTGCCCTGGAGCGGAGAGATTTAGCTCGTTATTAATATTTAGAGCTAAGGGCATAGTGATGATGCGAGCACAGTAATATATTGTGACACCCCGCCTAATAAAATACCGGGTGATCAATCCTATACCAGATTAAAACAAGAATCTCATATGGTTTATTCTCAGCATCACTATTGAAAACTAGTTTAATTACTAATAACTTATTAGGTGGCCTCAAAATTTTATTTAACTAATCTTTTTAACCAAACCAACTACAATCACAACAGTTTATATACCACAACTGAAATGAAATAAGGTAACCAAACTCTCGGTACAACATAATACAACGAAATCGAATTATCGCAAACTAAAATGAGATAAAAGAATTAATGACTACAGTTGAGCCATAAACCCGAATGTTCCTACAATACCTCCTATCTAGTTCACAAGAACAGAAGCGTCTAAAAATAATCCTGCATGCATCCACTGCTGCTGCAGCAATGTCTGACTCGAAAGAATCATCATCTAGGCATCCCTGTGTCTAGATACCTAAAATATATACATATATAGCAAGAGAGAGAAAAATAGAGAAACAGGTCAGAGCCCGGGTTTTGAAAATATTTAGCAAGTGCATAAATGCCATATTTTTAAAATATGAAATCTCTCATATTTAAACTGGTATCGCACTCTCATGAGATACACCTCACCCCTCCTCTAATAGGGCACACCTATGGCATACATTTTAAACAACCCAGTTAAGCTACCCTTCCAAACTAATCTCTTCCACCCATTCTTTAAGTCCTCGTAACTATCACCTACCCTGCGTGATATAATATATGTTGTACCGTAAGCTATTACATAAGCTTTAGTTGGTATGATCATCCATGTGATATATATATGTACACCGTTCATTTTCCAAAACTTTCACTAGTTTAAAATACCATTTTCACGTGAGTATATAAAGTCCCGTATATATAATTCTTACTTTGATAATACGAATCACATCTTTATAGATCCGGATATAAATCTCCCGGAAGAAGAATAAACTCTTATTCATTTTACACTTACACAAGTCTAAGTTAGATGATTTCACAACTTCGCATACGATAAATATACCATACACAACAAGTATATTTATACCTATATTATAATCATGAGTATAATAACCATCCCACCAAGCTATAATTCGAGGATGCAATCTCAAAGTGCTATCATCATCCGGGTATGCTCAACTTAACCACGGTACCAAGTCAGACTTACTCATGATATGGTAGAAATACTAAACGGTGGAGGCGGTCTTACTCCCTCCTGAAAGTGGAATCATTATCGCGTCCATATGTGGGACGATATGACCTAGGTATATACTCTACCTGCTTCGCAAGCCAGGGGATTCACCCACATCGCGCAACCTCCCTGGATAGCACTAGAGATATATGTATACATAAATGCATCGTTCACATACCAATATATATATAACCAAGTCATACATATATATATATATATATATATATATATATATATATCACTTCTCAATATGCCCTGGCTATAATTTTCGAACTCTTATAGTGATGGCCAAAATATCCTGAATGTTCCCATTCATAATAGTATATAAGTATCTACACACTTAAAATAATAAACCTATAAGCATTGTTTTATTTAAGATTGAACTCACACCTTACTCACTTTTAAGGATTTATATATAAACCCGAATGTACCAATTCATAATAATTAAATAAGTATACTATCAGCTTATTTTAGTTCCATAAGTATCGCATCACCTATCATAATAATCGTAATTAGATGTACCGGATAGCCACTCAATCCTATTTAGCTCATATCCTAAATTCCATCCTACTCGCATCCTAGGATTCACTCAAATGCAATCGGCCCATATATATTATAACCGCATAAATATATCTATACACACTTGCCGAAGACCTCTCTCTAATGTTACGCATCCTAACCATTGATTAGGTCCACCCCCTGGATTGTACCCTTAACTAATCCAAGGTTCCCTATTTCATACCAAGGCTTACTCACCATAAATTCCGTTATCTAGGAGTCCTAATATCACACCTACAATCCCCTACAATAATCTCCAAGTTCTAATTTAAATTTCCCCCTAAACTTAAGGAAGAAAACTTTCAAAAATCTGACAGGGCCGAATCGATTCGGATGGACCGAATCGATTCACCTCTTTTCGAATAGATTCGCCTCTTTCCTTATTATTTTATTTATTTATTTCTCTCTCTCTCTCTCTCTCTCTCTCTCTCTCACACACAAAAACACACACATGCCTTATAAGAGAGGAATAAGGGTTATCCCTTATAAAAACCAAATTTTTACTCGTATACTCAAATGTGAGTCCCTACTAGTCCAAAAGTCTCTGGAACCTAAACACTACCTGTTGATACCAAAATTAATATGCTGATATAAACGAATCATAAGAAGACACGTGTCGATCTACGTGGCACAATAGCAACGAGGAAGTTTATTTCCCCGACTAAGTCATACTCACTCCGAGCAGCAAGTGCACTCCGAGGAACTCCAACACTCCGAGGAACTCCTGAACGACGAGCAACTAAGGCGGTCCGAGCTGCATCTCGGCCACAACATTTATTTCCAGATAATCAACAGTTCAACTATTCATTGAATGCTTATTATACAGACGTATATTCTTAAAGGGCATTAATTGTTTACCCTTTCACATGTACAGCCCAAGGGCTATAAATACATTGTATCACCCTCATTCAAGAGGATCGGAATTTCTTGATAAAATTACATATCGAGAATTCCAAAACACTTGGCAATAACAGAAATAGTGGACGTAGGCCATTCTTATAAGGCTGAACCACTTTAAAATTCTTTGTCTCATTTATATTTATCTGTGATTAAATAATTAGAAGCAATCTAATTTTTTACATCAACAGATTGGCGCCGTCTGTGGGAACGACTGTTGTTATCGTTTTTCACCAAAAATCATTCATCATCAATGGAAGATAATCCGGAGTCCAGCAATCAAAATGCTGGAAACGCTGGAAATCCTCCAAATCCCTCTGCACCTCCAGATCTGGCTGGAATTATGACGAATTTGGCTCAAGGACAAACCGCCATGCAAGAGACAATGCGGCAACTCATACAGACCCTTCATGGCGGTGCACCTGCACATTCGGGACAGCGAAGTGGTCAGAGACAAACCTATTTACTTTCTTCACGATCCAGGCGTACAGATGCGTATCGTAATGAGGAATCGGAAGATTTCCCTTATCAACCTTGGCGAACTTCATCAATACGGGCTACAGATACTGAGCAACGTATCTCTCTCTCTCCAGAGAGACCCAGTGCCTTGGAAAGACTGAGTAGGGTGTCTCCTTTCAGTTGATTAGGCCCTAGGAGGAATAGGAGTCCACCTAAGACCATGTCGAGGAGTTTTCGACAACCATCAGATCTAAGAGAAGGATCAGCACAATCACGACCATTGGCTCGTCAAGATAGATCTCAGGAGGCCACGTCAGAACAATCAATTGCTCGAACAAATAAGGCCGAGGAAGGAAATGATGCGTGGAAAGGTTCCATTCAGCGGTTGGAGGATATATTGGGAGAAATGGTTAAGGCGAAGAATCCCCTACAACGAACTTTTGTTCAAGGGACACCTTTTGTCCAGGTCATTGTGAATTTTCCTACACCATCAAAATTTAAAGCCCCTGTGGTGACCCCCAAATACGATGGAAAGACATATCCTGTTCTTCACATAGAGCAATATCAAGCTGCTGTCGACATCTATGCTGTCCCCGACGAGATGAGATGTAGAGCATTCTCAGGAACTCTTACTGGATCCGCCCAGATATAGTACAACAATATTCCTCGGGGTAAGATCTCAACTTTCTTTCAATTGGCCGAGTTGTTCATCGGCAATTTCTGTTTTGGAGCAAAGCCAGTAAAACGAGTAGCACACTTGTTAAGTGTTAGACAAAAATCTGGTGAGAGTACTAGAGATTACATAACTCGTTTCAATAACGAGAAGCTGGAAGTCATAGATTATGAAGAAAAGACAGCAATCACCACCTTGATGAGTGGGTTGTTGCCTAACAAGTTGTATTACACTTTGGCCAAAGATCCACCAACAACTATGTCAGAGTTGATGGCAAAAGCGTCCAAAATCATGAATGCCGAGGAGGCTATGGCTGCGAAGAAAAATATGGATAAAGAAACCAAGGTGGAAGACAACAAATCTAAGAAGAAAGAGCATAAGGGCAATGGCGGTGACAAGCATTCCAAGAATAATAAGTCGTCATGGGAAGTCTTGAAGAAATTTAATAATTATACTCCTTTGAAAATGGGTATTAATCATGTCTTGGAAGAAATAAAGAATAACGAGGAAGTAAAGTGGCCAAAGAAACTGAGGTCAGACCCTGACACGAGGAATAGGGAGAAATATTACGAGTTCCATAAGGATCACAGCCATATGACCAAAAATTGCATAGCTCTTCAGAACGAGATTGAAACACTCATCCGAAGAGGGAAGCTATCAAAGTATGATGATCGGGGAGGCGAAAGAAGAAATAATGACCGAACTAGAGAAAGGTCTAGATCTCCTAGTCGGGCAGAGGAGAAAAAGAAGAGAAACCATGAAGATGATCCTGATGATGACCCCGATCTTCCCAAGAAACCAAGTCAGCCAGAACGAGAGGTATTTTCAATACGCTTTGGGTCATTTCATTGTAATGTCATTATAGGAGGAGATGCAGGAGGAGGAGACCTTACTGCAGAAAGAAAAGCTTACCTCGGTGAGGCTCAGGCTTGCTCATACATTCAACGGATAAATTTGGCTGAGGAGGATCGCCCGAGGAAGATAAACAAAGAGAAGCTGGTCATTGGTTTTTCAAAAAACGACCTTGCAGGTGTTCTTTACCCTCACGACGACCCTTTGGTGATCAAAATGAGGATGAAAGAAGTAGTGATTTCAAGGGTTCTGGTAGATAATGGTAGTTCGGCAGACATCATGTTCTACTCATGCTTTGACAGTTTAAATTTAAAATTATCTCAATTGGAGCCTTATCATAGACCTCTCTTGGGTTTTGCTGGCGAGAAGGTTTTTCCACTTGGGACGATCAAGTTGGATATATTCATTGGAACTTGGCCTGCTTGTAGAATAGAAAGAATACGTTTCTTTGTGATGGATAAGAATGTGCAATCAACTTACAACATCATCATGGGAAGAGTTGGTTTGAAGAAGTTCGAAGCAGTTCCATCTACAGTACATCAGTGTTTAAAATTCCCAACAAATTTCGGAGTAGGAGTTGTGAAAGGTGATCAAAAAGTAGCTCAGGAATGCTATTACTCATCCGTCGAGCAAGAGGAGATTGAAGAGTCAAGAAAAAAGACTACTACCTACCATGTGGATGAAGGTACAGAAATTGAAACACTGGATCCCAGAGATGAATCCCAACTTGTAAAAGGACAGGTGGTGGAATCTACAGAAAATGTTATCCTGGACGACGAGCACCCTGAACGAATAACCCAGATAGGTTCGACGTTGGATGATTCAATAAAACAGGAGTTGATAACTTTCTTGAGAAATAGAAAAAAAACTTTTGCGTGGAGTCATGAAGACATGTCAGGAATAGATCCAAACTTCTTATGTCATGAGCTCAATGCAAATAAGGAGATCAAACCTGTAAAGCAGAGAAGAAGAGTATTTAGTCCCGAGAAGAATCAAGCTATACAAGAGGAGGTCGAGAAGCTCCAGAAATCCCAATACATTGAAGATGTGAAATATCCGGACTGGTTAGCAAATGTGGTGATGGTAAAGAAGAAAAATAATAAATGGAGAATGTGTGTTTATTTCACCGATCTCAACAAGGCATGCCCAAAGGATCACTTTCCATTGCCTAGAATTGATCAACTAGTGGATGCTACCTCGGGACACGAGCTGCTCAGCTTCATGGATGCTTACTCTGGCTATAACCAGATAAAAATGAAACCTGAGGACAGGGAAAGTACTTCTTTTATTACCCCTAGGGGAACTTATTGTTATAATGTTATGCCTTTTGGATTGAAAAATGCAGGAGCGACATACCAGCGGCTGATGAACAAGGTTTTTGCCGAACAAATCAGTTGTAATATGGAAGTCTATGTCGACGATATGCTGATAAAGAGCAAGAAAGCTGTTGATCATCTAGTTGACTTAGGTCAGACCTTTGATCAATTGGATAAATACCAGATGAAGCTCAACCCGACGAAGTGCACATTTGGAGTACGAGAAGGAATGTTTCTCGGGTACATTATCAACCAGCGAGGCATTGAGGCGAATCCAGCAAAGATCAAAGCTCTTTTAGGGTTGCGATCTCCAATGACGAAGAAAGAGGTGCAGAGTCTTACAGGACGAGTTGCAGCGCTCAACAGATTTGTTTCCCGAGCAACTGATAGATGCCTCCCATTCTTCAAAACGCTTCGAAAAACTTTCGAGTGGAATGATGAATGTGAAAAAGCCTTTCAAGACTTGAAGAAATATTTGGGAGCACCTCCACTGTTGTCCAGGCCAGTAATGGGAGAAAAGTTATACTTATACCTGGCAGTATCAGAGAATGCAGTCAGCTCGGCATTAATCAGAATGGAGTATGGAGTCCAGAAGCCAATTTATTACACAAGTAAGGCTTTCCGAGGTGCAGAGATCAGGTATCCAAAGCTGGAAAAATTGGCATTGGCATTAATTGAGGCAAGTAAAAGAATGAGGCTATATTTCCAGGCCCATACCATCATCGTGTATACCGACATGCCATTGAGACAAGCCCTTCATAAGCCAGAAAAATCAGGGAGACTGATGTACTGGGTAATAGAGCTCGGTGAATATGATATTGTGTATGAACCCAGATCATCATTAAAAGGGCAGGCTGTAGCAGATTTTATCGCAGAGTTTACATATCCTGATACCCCTGAGGAACAAAAGTTGCTCGCTGATCAACCTGTAAATGTTACAGGATCAACAAAAACAAGCTCAGACCAACTCCAGTTGGTAAAAGGACTTGTGGATATTGAAGGATCATCAAATTCAAGCCCAGACCAACTCCGGTTGGTAAAAGGACGAGAAGAGATGATCGACGAGGGGCGAGAAATATCAGGGGAGGATGAAAGGAAACAACAAATATTTCACCGAGGAACTTTGTCAGATAAGAAATTTGAAGACGAGTTACCTATATGGAGGCTATATGTAGATGGCTCATCTTGCACTGCAGGATGTGGCGCGGGAATAGTTCTGAGCACTCCAGACGAGGTCGACGTGGAATACGCCCTGCGATTCCAATTCAAAGCTTCCAATAATGAGGCTGAATATGAGGCGATGATAGCAGGTCTTAATTTAGCAAAGATTACGGAAGCGCAACAAGTGATGGTATTCAGTGATTCTCAATTAATTGTGAATCAAATGATAGGAATATATGCTGTTAAAGGAGAATTAATGGTCAAGTATCATGCAAAGGTGATGGAGTTATTGGTAGAATTTGATGCCATTCAGTTGATCAGAATACCATGACTGGAGAATGCACGAGCAGACGCGCTGGCCCGACTAGCATCAGCTACTCGTACCGAGCTGTGAAGAACGATACCAATTGAAGTATTAGAAAGTCGGAGCATAGATGAAGACCTGATGATGAACATTATTACCCTTGATTTAGGACCATCTTGGATGGATCCCATCAGGGCATATATTGAGGAGGGAGGATTATCGGAAGATAAGCTCGCTGCCAAGAAATTGAAGTTTAAAGCTGCTCGGTATGTACTAATTAATGGTGTTTTGTATAGACGAGGAATTATGGCAGGTTTGCAAAGATGTGTACATCCCTCCGAGGTTAAAGAGTTGATTGAAGAGATCCATGAAGGGTCCTGTGGAGCCCATGTAGCAGGTCAAACTCTTTTGCAAAGGGTGATGACGCAGGGATACTACTGGCCAACGATGAGGGCTGATTGTATAGCCTATGCTAAGAGATGTGATAAATGCCAACATTTTTCCTCCATCCGACGAACTCCACAAGCATTGTTAACACCCATAACTTCCCCATGGCCATTTGCCATATGGGGAATGGATTTGGTGGGACCACTGCCAACGACCCGAGGAAGATTCAAGTACCTCGTTGTCGCAGTGGATTATTTTACTAAGTGGGTAGAAGCTGAGCCACTTATTGATATGACATACGAGAAGATGTACCAGTTCGTTTGGAAGAACATCATCTTCCGATATGGTCTCCCTCATGCCTTCATCACAGACCATGGAACACAATTTGATAACGAGGAGTTTGCCGCCTATTGTCACCAGTCAAACATTTTGAAGGTTCATTCGGCACCAGGCCATCCTCAAAGCAATGGACAGACTGAAGTGATGAACAGAACATTATTAAATGGTTTGAAGAAGAGGCTAAGTGAGGCTAAAGATAATTGGATTAACGAGCTACAGTCAGTATTGTGGGCTTACTGAATAACTCCCCGAGCAGCAACTGGAGAATCACCATATATGCTGGTGTTTGGAAGTGAGGCCGTAATACCTGCCGAGTTGGGTCTCCCAACACACAGAGTGCTGAATTTCAATTCCCCAGTTAGCGACTTAATGAGGAGATTAGATCTGGACATGCTCGAGGAGGTTAGAGAAGAGGTAGCCATTAGGAATGCTGCTTACCAATAACGAACAGCCCTGTTCTACAACAAGAGGGTGAAGAAATGCGACTTAAAAGAAGGAGATTACGTGCTAAAGAAGATCATTCAGAAGCACAATAAGTTGGAGGAAAACTGGCATGGACCTTACCGAGTTACAGAAGTTGTTCGACCAGGAACTTACCGAATAGCAACTCTAGAAGGAGAGGAATTTAAGAATGCATGGAATGCTGAACACCTACGCAAGTATTATCAATGATGTAAAATGTAAAGCAGTTCCATCAATACGAATAAAACGATGATATTTCGCCATCTTCTCTCCTTTTATTGAAAGTTTTTCGGGGAATACTAGTGTGTAACACTACGCTGCTCGGCAGTAAAAAGAACACGATAGTTCAAGCTCAGACTAACTCCGGTTAGTAAAAGGGCGAGAACACGATAGTTCGAACTCAGACCAATTCCGATTGGTAAAAGGGCGAGAACACGATATTCCTAAAAATACCAGCTCCGGTTGGTTAGGAAACCATACTCCTTTGGTTAGGAGGCTAACACTGGCTCAGACCAATTTTGGTAAAAGGGCAAGTGGACATGATAGTTCGAACTCAGACCAACTCCGGTTGGTAAAAGGGCGAGAACAACCTCAATATTCCTAAAAATACCAACGTGTTTGGTTAGGAAACAAGATATGCTCTCAAATGCCAACTTATGTTGGTCGGGAGGTAAGATTCCAGAAAATACAAAATATTCCAAACTGTACCAAGTATGGTTGGCCGGGGATTAAAACCCACTAACTGTAGTTGGTCGACGAGGAAAAAATATTCCAAATTGTACCAAGTATAGCTGGTCGAGGATAAAAACCCACTAACTATAATTGGTCGACAATCACAATTTAACAACCTTGGTTGGTTGGAAAAATTTTAAACATTTTTATACTCATTACTTTATTATTAAGTGATCGAGCAACATTATTAATGCTTGTAATTTTTTACTAAGTTGGTCGATGAACCACTCAATATTGTTATGCAAGCACAAATATAAAGTGTTTGGAAAATACAAGACAATAGCAATACAAATTTGCGAACAAAAATGAAACTCTTTCATTAAATTCAAAATGAATTACAAAAATTTATTACATTGATATTAAATTGTGTACTAATTATTACATCAGAATTTCCTATTCTACTAGTCTTTTCCCTTTTGCTTTTGAAATAGGCTCCTCGCCAGCAAGAGGATCTTCCAGGCAAAGGGGAGAATTAATGAAGTTAATATCTTGAAGCATTCTGATGTTCATTATTGAAGGTGTGTCCAGTAGATGCTCGGGACGAGATACCTCGATCTGAGAATGAAGATTGTAGTCACCGAGGTATTTTGCAATTAAGCTCCGAGGAATGGCACGAGCTGGGATCCATTCCATGTCCAATTTATACGGTGGCACAGGCAAGTCAAGTACCCCAGGATCATAATAGTCCCACAGGTAATGTCCTTGTTCGAGTTTCAGCACGCCCAATGCATTCAGCCAACCTTGCTTGTAGCCCTCATTATTGGCATTCTGGATACGATCATCTAAATGGAATAGTGATTCGTTGTATCCACCCATCCAGAACTCCCTGGGCTGTTTGTGAAATTGAAAGGTCAACCTTTCAATCTTCTCGTTAAGACTCTGGATGAAAAGTTCATTAGTCTTCAATACTGATTCCTTTAAAGAGAGTTGTTGTTCCAATTCTCTAACTTTCTTGGACAACTCAGACAAGGCTTGGTTCTTAGCCATTAATTGGAATGCTTGGTTTTCCAACGCTGATTGAGTACGAGCTTATTCAACAGTACGACGAAGACCTCTGGATCCTCCCCGAGCAGGTCGAGAACTTGGTTCCTCGGTAACATTCTGAGCAACTCTTCCTCATCCACGATAACCTCTTCCTCGTCCTTGAGTAGCAGTAGAAGGCCCAACTCTTCTCAAAGTCTCTAACTCTTCTCGCAACTTGGCATTTTCCACTTCCAAAAATGAGAATCCTTCATCGGTGACCGGTACCAAGGCAGTGGAAGATGAAGCAGCAGACCTCAGCTGAGCTAGTTCTTTTTGCAGATTGTTGTTTTCCTGTTCCAATAGCATAGTGATTTGCATGTGCCCTTCGGCATCTGCTTTCAATGTTCTCTCTCTCACTTCATAGCCAGCAAGCATCTTGTTGTAGCCTGTTTCAACACTAAGTTGTTTAATTTTCTTCTCATATCCTTCGTGCAAAAGAGCTGAAGACTCTTTATACTGATGCTGAAGTTCATCGAGAGTAACTTGCAAGTCTTCAATCATTTCGTAGTAAGCCACATTATTGGCCACAGCTCGATCAAGTAAGCATTTCAGGTACTGATAAACTTCGATTGACTGCTCTGAAGCATCCTGACCAAGGATGTCGGCAACTTCTGATGCACTCAGGTTTGTGTGACCAGCATTATAATATTCATGACATTGCTTCATCAGATTTGTATCATTAGCAGACAGCAGATCCATCCTAGCCAGAAACTAGCAGAGAAAGAAAAAGTAATCATCAACAAGAAGAGAAAAGAGACAATCATATGGAAGAAAACAACTCAAATTTTATTAGATCATAGTGCAGAGTTACAAAGATCTTGGTTACATTTGAAAAAGAAGAAAAATAGAAAGAGAATACCGAACAACTTCACACCTTTTCCTTGTCTCCCAAGACTTTCTCGGGAGGCTGGGATAAGGAGTTCGGTTGCTCGGTGGGAACAATGAGTTGGTCGGCTGGAACTGGAACTTGTTCAGGAGGAGCAGGCAGAGATGAAAGCTCCTCGTCAGCAGGCTAGGTAAGGATGGGATCACCCACTACCATTGAAGATTCTTCGGAGGCAGCTTCGTCCTCTTCTTCATCTTCAATAGCTGGGGGAGGACCAGGGAGATGTTGTTGAAACAGTTCTGAGTCCTCGTTAACCTTCAATTCTTGTAGGGCAGCCACCCAACCATCTCGGAAGTATTTCAAACTCCCATACTTCACCTGAGTCATCATTGCTGCTACCCCCTATCCCATCCTTTATCCCAACCGGTGCGGAAAGATTTTTTCACCACTAGCTTTCTTTTCATTTTCTCCGAGGAGAGCTTCTCGGATAGAAGATCCTCGGTGGCCTTCAACTTAGCTTCCACCTCTTCCTTCTGGCGGTTCACTTCTCGCAGAAGGGACAGTTCTTCTTCTGCCATTTTCATCTTGTCTTCAAGCTCCCCAAAGCTCTTGAGCTTCTCGTCAGACTTCTCTTTCTCTCCCTCCAAATTTTTCACTTTATTTTCCAGCTGCACCTTTTCTGCCTCAACTGCAGCCAACTTCTTCTCCCATTAAGCCTTATCCTCGTCATACTTTTGACGAGAATCCTTCAAAGATTTTGTTAACCCTAAAAAAGCATCCTCTACTCCATACGAGGAGCTAGAAGCCTTGATTGCTTCATCCTTCTTCACAATGGTGTTGAAGCAACTTACCAGCTGAAAAAAGGAGATAATGATAAGTCAGTACAGAGATAAACGTATTGATGGAAGGAAAGAAAATTTAAAATGAGATAAACCTACTGAAGCAATGTGACGAGTTGCCAAAGATGTAAGCACATCCCTAGACATGCTCTCCTCAATTCCTTGAACCTCAGGAATGGTCCAAGTCTTTACCAAGCTCATTGCAGAGCTCGGGGGAATAATAGTTGGAACACCAGCTCCACTAACTTGGAGCTGGGGAATGGTTTCAGTCAAAGTGACCGAGGAAGATTTCTTCAGTCTCCTCAGTGGCAGTTCAACAGTTTCAACCAAAGAAGAGCTTTTGGTTGGGGAGATAGTGACCACTTCCACAGGTGCATTTTTCTTGCTCGGAGCCACTGGGAGCTTCTCGGCAGCCTTCTGAGGAGCAACAGAAGGGGCAGCATCTACTTTCTTTGTCCCCTTTGGGACATCAGTCTTGTTTCTTTTCCCATCTCCAGCCGAGGTAGTCTCCTCAAAGAGAGCAAGAACTCTTCTTTTGCCCATTTTCTGACTTAGAGGAATGTGAGATTCTGGAGAAGAGTTCTGAGGAACTGGCACTGGATCACTAGTGCTGACCACAGGGCGAGCAGTAAAGGATGATGTATAGCTCCTGTACTGCAACAAATATGAAGCATATCTGATGTGCTCGTCTGCAACTTTTTGATGCAAACTCCAGATATGTTTCAAATGCTTAATATTTACTTCTGATTCTTTTGGAGTTTTTCTTTTGCTATCAACTGCAAACAAATACATAGTGAAATATCAGTCACACATTTATTCAAACATAATGAAATCATAATTTCAGAAATAAAATAAGATGAAAATAACCTATCCCATTTCCATATGGGGGGCATCTGGGACCTTGATATACTTCATCTCCAGTCAAAGGGGTATGTTGCCAATTTTTTATGACTACCCCATGTTCAAAATAATCCCTATTAGCATCAGGGAGGTTGACTACTAAAGCCCTATTCAAAAATCTAGTTTTTAAATAAAAAACATTATCTAGAACAGCCCATCTATAACAATACATAATCTCAGGAATTCCTATACGAGTTCCATGAGTTTGATTTAACCTATACACCCCATTAACTATTCTCCATGTGTTGGGGGCTCTTTTTGCAGGGACAACATCGAAATAATGACAGAACTCTAAGCATAAAGGGTTTGGTGGAAAAGAAAACCCACATTCAGCAATAAAGAGGCTGGGGAACCAATGTCCCTCAGCCAAATTAAAATAATTTGAAGGCTCAGAAAGATCCTCCAGAATTACCCAAGATGGAATAGAAAAATCATAGCAGAATTTCTCGAGAGATTCAATAACATAAACCATGGCGAATAAAAGAAATGAAGAAGAAGGAAGAAGATCTTACAGGAAAAAGGGATATCTGTTGACAACGAACGAAGAAAAGGATGAACGCACAAGAGAGAGAAAGACTATTGAAAACTCTAAAGCAAAAATTGGAAAAGGTAGAAGATGATGGGATTGCCTATGAAGCTTAAATACTTTGCCTTGGGAAACGGCGAAAGAAATGATTACAAGAAAGAAACTATTACGCTATCGGCGGCTAAAAGGAAAAAAAGTGCGCGAAGATCGAAGCGCTTATAAAAATTCAAAAAAGCGGATTCTGCAAATTTGGAAGACATACGAACACGGAGAAAATGCTCCTAAAAACCAGGAAGGTCATTTAATATTGCCATATACCGAGAAAGAATGTTCCAGATTCCTCAAAGTTCAAAATATGAAACATTGGGGGCTTCTGTTGATACCAAAATTAATATGCTGATATAAACGAATCATAAGAAGACACGTGTCGATCTACGTGGCACAATAGCAACGAGGAAGTTTATTTCCCCGACTAAGTCATACTCACTCCGAGCAGCAAGTGCACTCCGAGGAACTCCAACACTCCGAGGAACTCCTAAACGACGAGCAACTAAGGCGGTTCGAGCTGCATCTCGGCCACAGCATTGATTGCCAGATAATCAACAATTCAACTATTCATTGAATGCTTATTATACAGACGTATATTCTTAAAGGGAATTAATTGTTTACCCTTTCACATGTACAGCCCAAGGGCTATAAATACATTGTATCACCCTCATTCAAGAGGATTGGAATTTCTTGATAGAATTACATATCGAGAATTCCAAAACACTTGGCAATAACAGAAACAGTGGACGTAGGCCATTCTTATAAGGCTGAACCACTTTAAAATTCTTTGTCTCATTTATATTTATCTGTGATTAAATAATTAGAAGCAATCTAATTTTTTACATCAACACTACCCCCTGGATACTCTATTCTTACTATCTCGGCCATTCCGAAACCAATCATGCCCTCAAAATCTCCATCCGAGTTACTTAACTAAAATTCACTAATTAGACCCGATATTTCTCAACACACATTTTCAACAACGTAAATAATCATCGTCACTTAACCCAACTGCGACATGACATAAAAATATTCTGACTCATTTACTTAGCCGCAAAAGTAAATATAACACACATTGGTAATTCTGTAACACTCATAAATCCCAAATTACTATTCAAAACCATTCCTCTAATTATCAAATTACGCCTATTTATGTAATTTAAATATCTATAAAAGTACGGGGTATTACATATATGTGACTCCTTTAGATATGCGGTAGTCCATGATTAGATGTGTGAGTATAGGGACAGAGGTTGAGGGTCCCGGGTGTATGCTTTGGGTTTTACAAAAATTGAGGACCAACAATGCTGAGGAATAGTACATTGGTAAAAGTTCTTTGGGGCTTTGTTGTGAGATGTTATACGCATAAGCCTTAATAAATGTCGAAAGTGTGAAGACGTTATCGAATGTTAGGTCATCAAATTTAGTGATAATTAGTGATCATGTGGAAAAAGTACGTTGAGCGGAGAGCCACTAAGAAATATGGATGGTGGAGTCGAGAAGTGTTACGAAAGAAACACTGGGAAGATTTGCACCACAAGTGGATAGGTGGGGCAATATCGGGAATAATTGAATAGTAATTGGTTAGGTGATCGAAAATAACAAAAGATTTAGCCACACCAAGAATGTGGGGGCCGAACTTGAGATAAGTATGTGACGATCGGAGGTTTGTGAAAACATGCAAGAGTTATAGGGTGTATGGTACCCTAGGTGGAGCAGAGTCTCACTTAGTCAGATGTAGAAAAGTTTTGGGAGCAAATGCAAGGGCAATGATTTTAAGTATATTCCAGAAAAAATGGAGTGAGATGTCCCTCATAATGTGAAACATTGAGCGTGGAGATCAGTGGTGAGAAATACATAGTGGAGTTGCCTCCAAGTTACATAATTTAGGGATGGAAAAAGGTTGATCAGGGGTTTTTTCAACTAGGATTTTGTAATTTTGATATTCCCGGTGATGGGATTGATGAGCATGAGTGGTGAAATTCATATTTGGGTACATCCAAAATCGAAGAATGCGTTTAGATTTGTGGGTGATTGAGAGTATTAATTACCACTAGTAGAGTTATGTGTGCTACTTCATGGCAGTGTATTATCTAAGTAACACATTCTGAGACATTATCAAGGAAATGTTGCCATCCACCCTTTGGTTGGGAAGGGTGGGTAAATAACAAGCTTCTAGGACCCAAAGTGATTTATGGTCCTTCGTCATGAATGGAACAAACTGAATATTTTTTAGATAGATCATAAACTTAAGGAGAGTTACATCACCGTGAGTTAAGGATTTGAAGTCTGACATGAGTAGTCAGGGATTGTTGCGGATATTTAACCTAAGGGAGTCGTGGGTTAGCAACAAGAAATTGCACCCATATAAGGTGGGGCCTTTTCGTAGAGCCGACGGAGCATAGGCTTGTCTTTTGAGGCACTATATGTTCGGAGACCATTGAGTTAGATGTTGATGACCAGGTGCTTGTTAGAGTGTCTCCAAAGAAATAGGTCATGAGATTCGGCATGACAGGGACGCTCGCGTCAAGATTTATGGGGGCCATCCCTATCATTGAGATAGTGGAACCGGTAGCTTATAGACTATATTTACCATAACATCTACAGCGTATACACGATGTATTTCACGTGGCATCGCTGAAGGATTATCGGAGGTGCGTGAGATCTTGTGGCATGTTCCACTCAATTAGTTTGATTTGCAGTCAGATGTCTCACATGAAGAGTGACCTGTAGCCACTACACCAAATCCTGCGAATGGTCACGCGCGGACTTGGGCCGTGACCCACTCAATATTTGACGTGACCATATTTATTATCATACTAAATTATCGATGCTCTAGAAGTGGTCACGGCCAATTCCGTGACCACGGTGGTCACGGACTTGGGCCGTGACCAGGTCGTGACCATCTTAGCATCAAACTAGTGCCAAAATTCCCTCCAAGATTGGTCATGGATTGGTCACGGCTCAAGTCCGTGACCCATGGCATGAAGAAGAGAGTACACATATTGAGGGTCATGGCTTAGGGCCGTGACCATTTCTGGGTGTGGGTCACGACTTTGGGCCATGACCATCCCTCATTCAAGCACTATAGGTTTGATGAGAAGGGTCGCGCATCACATATTGAGGGTCACGGCTATGGGTCGTGACTATATGTTAGTATGGGTCACAGCTATGGGTCGTGACCATAGCCTAATCAAGCATGGAAAAGGGTCTCGCATGGTGGGTCACGGCTCTAGGCCGTGACCAGGTCTGGAGAACCCAATTAGTTTTGAGGGTCGCGCGTATGGAGTCACGGCTCTTGGCTGTGATCAGTTCCGGGTCTTAAAAAAAAATTCCCGCCGCTGCTTTCATTTATTTCATTTAGAGGTTGAGTTGGCCACTGCTTTCCTTTATTTTATTTGACGATTTTGGCGATTTCATTTGGAGGTTGAGGTATATATTGATTTCATTTGGATTTCGTGGTTTCTATCTAATGTATGTATGTGTAGATTTACGTTTGTATGTGTGTATGTGTGTGTATGTATAAATTTATGTTTATATGTGTGTGTGTGTCTAGATTTATATGTATATGTATGTTTATGTCAATAAACCCTATATTGTATGTGTGTGTATTTATAGATTATATGTGTCTAAACCCTAAATAGTATGTGTGTGTATGTATAGATTGTATGTGTGTAAACCCTAAATAATATTAGGGTTTAGTAAACCCTAAATAGTATGTGTGTGTATGTATATATTATGTCAATGAACCCTAGATTGCATGTGTGTGTTTGTATAGATTATGCTAATAAACCTAGATTGTATATGTGTGTATTTTTTTTGACAAAATATAATTAAATGGATTTTTAATGAGTAAAAAAATTTACATCCACCTTGTCGTGATTTTATTGGGGGTTATATGCATGCCATCATATTATATTAGGGGTTATATGCATGTCGTGATTTTTTGCACTACAATATGTGTGTAAATACTACAATATGTGTGTAAGTACTACAATATGTGTTATAAACAATTAGGGCGGGTTATATGTGTGCCATCCACCTGCTTGTGCATTTATGCGATGAAGCTTTATTATGTGGTCCCGTGAGGTATCGTTGGATGTATCCTTTTGAGCGCTTGATGAAAACCTTCAAAGATTATGTAAAGAATACACGGTATATTGGAGGGTCGATTGCTGAAGAATACGTAATGGTGGAATCATCGCAATATGCTAGGGAACATATGCCAGAATAAGAGGTGAGGAGGTTTAATCCTCCTGGAGAACGAGTGATATAGGAACCTAATGAGTTTGAGGATGAATTATCGTTTGGGAACCCTAAAGAGGTGAAACTCACAAACCTACAATATGAGCAAGCAACTCGTCATGTCTTCGAATCACAATATGAAGTCCAAGACTGGAGAGAGTGAGTATCTACTGAATTCTTCTTCTTTGATTATATGTATTTTTTATTTTATGATCTAAACTCTATAATTTTTCAATAGGAAGTACGGGAATGAAATTGTCAAAAATCAAAGGAGAAATTGGACTACAACTGACTTTAGGGCATAGGTGTCAAAACAGGTACTTTTCACGTCTTATGTGTGCGGTTATTTATTCATGTGTGGTAAAGACATGCCCTAATACAAATTCATTAATAAATGCAGCTTCTAAAAAGAGGCGATGTCTCTTCCAGGCTTGCACACCTAGCAAAAGGTGTTAGTTTTCATGCGAAAGAGTTTAAAAAATTCCGCACCAAAGGTTTTGATTTCATTTCATATCCATATGAGGAAAAGCTTTTGACGCAAAACAATGGAATATCAATTTCTACCTTGACCACCTGTATCGGTAGCAAAAGTGATAAAAATCCAAAGAATACAGTGCTAACCTATTATGGGATAATTCAACAAATCCTAGAACTTGATTACTTTGATTTCATAGAAACCGTATTCTATTGTGATTGGGTAAAGGTGGAGGATACAACGAATGCTTGCAAAGTTGATCCCGACTCCAAACTTATTATGGTAGATTTATAAAAGCTGAAGACTAAAGACCGTATAGTCGACGAGACTTTTATTTGTGCCTTTCAGAACATAAAGAAGGTATTCTACTCGAAGTGCATAAATGATGGCAATTAGTGTATTATTGTGCATGCACCAAAGGGTATGACTACTGAAGTAGACGCATTAAAGGCTCCAAAAGAGTTCCAATCAGCTCTTGATGACAACCCTAATTTGAAGGATCTTTTAGTTGATTTAGAGGAAGATTGAGTATCAAAATATTATTTTATCCTCATCAATCTTATTTGTATCCTATTATGATATTGACATTGTATTAGCACTTTACTTTAATTTATGAATTTCATCTACTTTTAAGTGTAATGTCCTGCTATTTGTGCAAATGATAGGTGATTTATCGGTTCTTTTGTTTAGAATAGATATGTTTCATTTATTTATTTCTATCGTTTGGCTTTAGAGGACGAAAACTCGAAACATCCCCCAAACGGCCCCGTGAGTGGCACCAACACCTCGCACGGGACCAATGTAACTCGTAGGAACTGACCACGCGATCATGGGACCCCCGGTTTGAGAATACGATGATAATTTGCATATTTCTAGACTTACGCTTAAAAACATGGCGTTAGTGGGTGAAAAGCTGAGACAACCCCCGAACGGCCCCGTGAGTGACACCAACACCTCGCATGGGACCAATCTAACTCGTAGGAACTGACCGTGCATCACGGGACCCCTGGTTTGAGAATACGATGATAATTTACATATTTCTAGACTTAGGCTTAAAAACATGGTGTTAGTGGGTGAAAACCCGAAACAGCCCCCGAACGGCCCCATGAGTGGCACCAACAGCTCGCACGGGACCGATGTAACTCGTAAGAACTGATCGCGCGATCACGGGACCCCCGATTTGAGAATACGATGATAATTTGTATATTTCTAGACTTAGGCTTAAAAATATGGCGTTAGTGGGTGAAAACCCAAAATAGCCCCTGAACGGCCCCGTGAGTGGCACCAATAGCTCGCACGGGACCAATGTAACTCGTAGGAACTGACCGCACAATCATGGGACTGCCGGTTTGAGAGTACGATGATAATTTTCTTATTTCTAGACTTGAGCTTAAAAACATGGCATTAGAAGGAAAAACCCCGACACAATGTCCGTTAGGATCGTCTTCATTTACTACACTAGCAATAAGATCGTCTCTTCGAGTATAAAATGAATAGTACCAACCAACGGTGTGAAAGCATCCCTAAAGTAATAGGTATATTTCCAATGTTTTGCACCTATCCGGGAACGATATCTTCTGCCAGCATCCCGGGTCAGACAACTCCTGCTGTAGATATAAATTTGCCTTTTATGTTATTAAATTAGACAACATGGATAGATATTCATTTGTTCACGTTTTATAAAAACACGTTATATGTATGGTTTTAAAAATTCGACAGCATATATGCATATGCATATATGTGGCATATATGCATATATATATATGCAGCATATATGTATATATGTAGGCCGCATATATGCTTGCATATATGCACATATGCATCTGCATATATATCAGCATATATGCATTCTCTATGGGTTGGTTTACATATTGAAAGCAAGCGGATCGAGGTTTACATATTGCCTACATGGATTGGTTTTCATTTTTTTTGCAATTTTACATTTTGTATTCGTGGAATGATGTTATCAAATTGTTGTTGATGACTCATTTCACACTGTTCATGTAATTCCTATTGAGGTAATTCCCATTGAGGTCTTTGTATTCTTTGGTAATGTAGGTATAAAGCTTGGGGTTCTCTTTTAGGATAGCAGTTGGAAGAAAGAGACATTATAGTGGCATGCATTGATTACAGGAGAACGTCATTTCACATTCTAAATATACTTTCTTAGACAAAATAAATACAGTTGCTTTGATACTCATAAAAATTCCTGACCACTAACTTCCTTATTGACCATGGACAGAATTTTAAATGATATATTTTGTTAAATGATATATTTTGGGTACAAGTTAAATAATATATTTTGTTAGATTGAGATTGTACCCTCCTATGATATATTTGATTCAAATAGTGAAATATCCTAATGAGGTAACACTCCTATTATATAGGTGCGATTGATTATACGCTATCATGCCTTTAGTGAAAAAATATAATGTAGAATTAATAATCCACTTAAGATAATCTATTACAAACAAGACCAGTATTTCCAACGAGTTTAGTGGCGTAGCCACGGGACTCCTGGTTTGAAATACGACAGTAATTTGCATATTTCTAGACTAAGGCTTAAAAACATGGTGCTAGAGGGTGAAAACTTGAAACAACCCCCGAACGGCCCCGTGGGTGGCACCAACAGCTCCCACGGGACCAAAGTAACTCGTACGAACTGACCCCACAGCCGCGGGTCTCCCGGTTTGAGAATACAATGGTAATTTGCATATTTCTAGACTTAGGCTTAAAAACATGGCGTTAGAGGGTGAAAACTCGAAACATCCCCCGAACGTCCCCGTGCGTGGGACCAACACCTCCCACGGGACCAATGTAACTCGTAGAAACTAACCACGCAGCTGCAGGACTCTCGGTTTTAGAATACTATGGTAATTTACATATTTCTAGACTTAGGCTTAAAAACATGGTGTTAGAGGGCGAAAACTCGAAACAGTCCCTGAATGTCTCCGTGGGTGGCACTAACACCTCCCACGGGACCAATGTAACTCGTAGGAACTGACCACGCATCCACGGGACTCCAGGTTTGAGAATACGATGATAATTTGCATATTTCTAGACTTAGGCTTAAAAATATGGCGTTAGAGGGTGAAAAGTCAAAACAGCCCCTGAACGTCCCCGTGGGAAGAAACAACACCTCCCACGGGACCAATGTAACTCGAAGGAACTAACCCCGCAGCCGCAGGTCTTTCGATTGGAGAATACGACGGTAATTTACATATTTCTAGACCTAGGCTTAAAAACATGGCGTTAGAGGGTGAAAACTCGAAACAATCCTCGAATGTCCCCGTGGGTAGCACCAAGACCTCCCACGGGACCAATGTCACTCGTAGGAACTGACCAAGCATCCGCGGGACTCCCGGTTTGAGAATACGACGATAATTGGATTATTTTTAGACTTAGGCTTAAAAACATGGCGTTAGAGGGTGAAAACTCAAAACAGCCCCCGAACGTCCCCGTGGGTGGAAACAACACCTCCCATGGGACCAATGTAACTCGAAGGAACTAACCCCACAGCCGCAGGTCTCCCGATTTGAGAATATGATCGTAATTTGCATATTCTAGACTTAGGCTTAAAAACATAGCGTTAGAGGGTGAAAACTCAAAACAGCCCCCCAACGTCCCCATGGGTGGGACCAACACCTCCCACGGGACCAATGTAACTCGTAGGAACTGACCCCATAGCCGCAAAAATCCCGGTTTGAGAATACGACGGTAATTTGCATATTTCTGGACTTAGGCTTAAAAACATGGCGTTAGAGGGTGAAAACTCGAAACAGCTCCCGAACGTCCCCGTGGGTGGCACCAACACCTCCCACGGGACCAATGTAACTCATAGGAACTGACGCCGTAGCCGCGGGACTCTCAATTTGAGAATACGATGGTAATTTGCATATTTCTAGACTTAGGCTTAAAAACATGGCGTTAGAGGGTGAAAACTCGAAATAGCCCCCGAACGTCCCCGTGGGTGGCACCAACACCTCCCACAGGACCAATGTAACTGGTAGGAACTGACCCCGTAGCCGCGGGTCTCCCGGTTTGAGAATACGATGGTTATATGCATATTTCTAGACTTAGGCTTAAAAACATGGCGTTAGAGGGTGAAAACTCGAAACAGCTCCCGAACGTCCCCGTGGGTGGCACCAACACCTCCCACGGGACCAATGTAACTCATAGGAACTGACCCCGAAGCCGCGGGACTCTCGATTTGAGAATACGATGGTAATTTGCATATTTCTAGACTTAAGCTTAAAAACATGGCATTAGAGGGTGAAAACTCGAAACAGCCCCCGGACGTCCCCGTGGGTGGCACCAATACCTCCCACGGGACCAATGTAACTCATAGGAACTGACCACGTAGCCGCTGGATTCCCGGTTTGAGAATACGATGGTAATTTACATATTTCTAGACTTAGGCTTAAGAACATGGTGTTTGAGGGTGAAAACTCGAAATAGCCCCTGAACGGCCCGTGGGTGGCACCAACACCTCCCACGGGACCAATGTAACTCTTAGGAACCGACCGCGCAGCCACGGGACTCCCGGTCTGAGAATACGATGATAATTTGCATATTTCTAGACTTATGCTTAAAAACATGGTGTTAGAGGGTGAAAACCCAAAACAGCCTCCGAACGGCCCAGTAGGTGGCACCAACACCACCCATGGGACCAATGTAACTCGTAGGAACAGACCACACAGTCGCGGGACTCCCGATTTGAGAATACGACGGTAATTTGCATATTTCTAGACTTAGGCTTAAAAACATGGCGTTAGAGGGTGAAAACACGAAACAGCCCCCGAACATCCCCGTGGGTGGCACCAACACCTCCCACGGGACCAATGTAACTCATAGGAACAAACCACGTAGTCGCGGGACTCCCAGTTTGAGAATACGACGGTAATTTGTATATTTTTAGAGTTAGGCTTAAAAACATGGCATTAGAGGGTGAAAACTCGAAACAGCCCCCGAACGGCCCCGTGGGTGGCACCAACACCTCCCACGGGAGCAATGTAACTCGTAGGAACTGACTCCACAGCCGCGGGTCTCCCGATTTGAGAATACGACGGTAATTTACATATTTCTAGACTTTGGCTTAAAAACATGGTGTTAGAGGGTGAAAACACGAAACAGTCCCCGAACGTCCCTGTGGGTGGGACCAATACCTCCCACGGAACCAATGTAACTCGTAGGAACAAACCACGTAGCCGCGGGACTCCCAGTTTGAGAATACGACGGTAATTTGTATATTTCTAGACTTAGGCTTAAAAACATGGCATTAGAGGGTGAAAACTCGAAACAGCCCCCGAACGGCCCCGTGGGTGGCACCAACACCTCCCACGGGAGCAATGTAACTCGTAGGAACTCACTCTACAGCCACGGGTCTCCCGATTTGAGAATACGACGGTAATTTACATATTTCTAGACTTTGGCTTAAAAACATGGTGTTAGAGGGTGAAAACACGAAACAGTCCCCGAATGTCCCTGTGGGTGGGACCAATACCTCCCACGGGATCAATGTAACTCGGAGGAACTGACCCCACAGCCGTGGGACTCCCGATTTGAGAATACGACGGTAATTTACATATTTCTAGACTTAGGCTTAAAAACATGGCGTTAGAGGGTGAAAACTCAAAACAGCCCCCGAACGTCTCCGTGGGTGGCACCAATACCTCCCATGGGACCAATGTAACTCATAGGAACTGACCACGTAGCCGCGGAACTCCCGGTTTGAGAATACGACGATAATTTATATATTTCTAGACTTAGTCTTAAAAACATGGCGTTTGAGGGTGAAAACTCTAAACAGCCTCAGAACGGCCCCGTGGGTGGCACCAACACCTCCCACGAGACCAATGTAACTCGTAGGAACTGACCCTGCAGCCGCGGGTCTGTCGGTTTGAGAATATGACGGTAATTTGTATATTTCTAGACTTAGGCTTAAAACATGGCGTTAGAGGGTGAAAACTCAAAACAGCCGCCGAACGTCCCCGTGGGTGGCACAAACATCTCCTACGGGACCAATGTAACTCGTAGAAACTGACCACGCAGCCATGGGACTCCCGATTTGAGAATACGACGATAATTTGCATATTTCTAGACTTATGCTTAAAAACATGGCGTTAGAGGGTGAAAACTTGAAACAACCCCCGAACGTCCCCGTGGGTGGCACCAACACCTCCCACGGGACCAATGTAACTTGTAGGAACTGACCACGTAGCCTCGGGACTCCCGGTTTGAGAATATGACGGTAATTTGTATAGTTCTAGACTTAGGCTTAAAAACATGGCGTTAGAGGATGAAAACTCGAAACAACCCCCGAATGTCCCCGTGGGTGGCACCAACACCTCCCACGGGATCAATGTAACTCCTAAGAACTGACCCTGCGGGTATCCCGTTTGAGAATACGATGATAATTTGCATATTTTTAGACTTAGACTTAAAAACATGGCGTTAGAGGGTGAAAACTAGAAATAGCCCCCGAACGTCCCTGTGGGTGGCACCAACACCTCCCACGGAACCAATGTTACTCGTAGGAACTGACCACGCAGCCGCGGGACTCCTGGTTTGAGAATACGACTATAATTTGCCTATTTTTAGACTTAGGCTTAAAATTATTGATATGTTGATAATTTTAACTCATATATGCAATTTTTCAGCTTGATTAATTTTTTTGTAAAATGACTTGGTTACTGATATTTTTTTTTATGTATCATATTATTTGTAGGATTTTTGCACGCGGAACAAATGAAGGTGGCAATGGCTTACAGCATTAAGATTGTTTATATGTTGTGGACATTCAGGATTTTATTTTTTGTATTATAGCCGTGTGGGCTTTTATTGTTTAGTTTTATGGTCGTGCGGGCTTTTATAATTTGATTGTTGAATTTTATGTCCATGCGGGCTTTATAATAAGCATGTTTTACATTTACAGGTTTTGGAATGTCAAGAAAATAGAGGAAACTTTGTCCAATTTGTTTTTTTGATCTGTGAATTATTAAGACGTGTAATATTTTTAAGTTTGTATATATATTTTTTTATTAACAACGTTCTCGATTCGCAATTTGTGATTTTTTTATTGTTTTGCCAATAATAAATATTTGTAACACCTCATACGCGTCAAACGTTACACGTAGCAACCGCCGGTGCACTCATAGGACCCCCAATTTTAGGATTGGACCAAAAAAATACATTTTTTTAAAATTATAGTCAGGTATGGTCGTGGACTTTTTCCATGACCATTTTTATTTTTTCGTCACGGCATGGGTCACGGCCAAAGTCCGCGACCATTTACCGTGACCCCTCTCGGCCGTGACCATTTTTTGATCATGGACTTGGGCCGCGACCCACGAAAATGGTCATGCCCGAAATGGTCACGACCCAAGTCCGCGACCCAAGACTTTGGTGAGGGATTTTGGTCGTGACCAATCACCAGTTTTGGTGTACTGAGCTATTCTGGATCGTAGTGAGCGCAAGTTGCGGTCCAAAGTGATACCACTTGTTAGAGTATAGTGGAACACCACATCGTTGATGAGTCCATTTGGGAGCGGGAGGATGACATACGAGAGCAACATCCAGAGGTATTCGCCGCGAGTACAACCTAATTTCATGGACGAAATTCCCTTGTAAGGGGTGAAGTATGTAATACCTCGTATTTTTTGGCATTTATTATTTAATTAATTCGATTAGTTTAAAATTACTTTAGTGTCGTAATTTAATTGAATTAATTATTATATATATATTTGTTGAATATTAATCTGGTGAGTAAACGATTAATATTTATGGGATTTAAATTTACTAAGTGAATAATAGTAATTTCATTATGTCATAACGAGAAATAGTGACGTGACATTTATTTATCCCAATCGGGAGTCGGGCATACTATATTGGGGTCGAGATAAGAACTTTCAGTAAAATAATTCGGATGACAATTCTGAGTGTACGGTTGAGTCCGGATGGGTCGAAATAGTCGAAAAAGAGTACCTATGGGTAATAAATGGGTCTGAGGGCATTTTTAGCCATAACCAAGCTCACATAAAAGTGTTTGAGCCCTTTTTATAATGCCCACAAGCCTAAAAACGGGATTGGGTTATTAAACCCTAAAAGTGAGAGGGTGTGGCAGCTATAACACATTTTAGAAAATTCCAATTGAGAGACAGACAAGTGGGTGCAATTGGAGAAACCATGGGAGCCATTCTTCATCAAATAAGTGTAATAACATTATATGGTATTTGGATTAGCTGATATCTAAATTGGGTTTTGATGGGTAGAATTGAATTGTAGAACAACTTCTTGAATTTGAAGAAGTCCACGAAATTGGATAAATTAAACCGTCATTATAGAGACTATTTTTCGACGTTTTGGTTACAAAAATGGATATTCTGTCTGTGTAGCCTCGTACAAAATCATGTTTCCTATAATTAGTTCTCCCCTACATTTTCTCCAAAAACGACTCCAAAATACCTCGAAAAGGCATTTTAAAAATCTGGGCAGATTCGCGGGGTAAATTTTAATAAAAGTTATTTTTAGTTAGTATTCCATTGGAGGTTGCCTAGATTGATTGACTGTGATTGTTATTTTATAATAAGGACATTAGGCCTAAAGTGGAGATTAGGTTTACATAAAGTGAGGCAAGTAAGTATTGGTATAATTGAGAAAATAATCGATAAGGAAATTAAGGTTGAAATTGAGTAAATTGAAAACTTTAGATTAATAAGTGTGCAAAATTTATTAAGGATAATTTGAATAATAAATTCTAGATATTGTATTTTCAGGCAAGTGAGCAAGTCCGTATATATTGGTTAAGCGACGCCAAGGTAATAAATTAATTAATGCTAGTTAATTAAATTTTATAGTCGAAAAAATTGACTCGAATATTTTGGGGCTAGTGCTGCTAGTGCTTAGGCACGGATTTTTCCGAATTAATTTCTTATAGAATTATATGATAAATTATGGAATATTCAAGATAAAAAGGGAGTTAACCTTAACAAGTGGAATTTAAGGAATAAGTTCTAAAAGATGAAATTTCGGGCCGAATAAGCGAGTCTGGGTAATTTAGTTGGGTAAGACAACTTGAGTGAACAAAATAAATAAATGTGGGATTTATTCAAATTACAAGTCGGTACATAGACTTGAAAATATTAGGCTAGTGTTACGGTAATTGTGAATACAGTAGCCTGGATTAATTAAATATATATATTCAGTGATTATGTAATGTATATATATATATGTGTGTGTGTGTGTGTGTGTGTCTGTGTGTGTGTGCGCGTGTGTGTGTATGTGTGTGTGTGTGTGATTTATAAATATTTGTGTGAATAATATTTGTAGGAATACATAACCCTCTAGTGCTATCATAGAAGGTTGTGTGATGTGGGTGAATCCCATGGCTTGAGGAGTAGGGTGAGTATAGTCCCCAGGTCATAGAGTATGTAGTTAGGGAAGGGACGTCTTGGGTATGATTCGGTTTCATTTCTGGGGGGGGGGGGGGGGGGGCGGGGCTATGACCGCCTCCACTGCATTTATTTTATTTTACTGATTGGGGGAGGTTACCGTGTCAGGGGTCCGAGAGGATGAGTATACCTGGAAATGATAGAATTTTAGAGAACATCCGGTGAGTGCCTACTCAGCAGGATGGTTATATATATTTACTGCATGAGCCTAAATATTGTAAATTGTTGATACATATATATAGTGTGAATAAATATATATGGGTAAAATACATGTTGTGAATTGTATTGATATTATCTAATGTGTGTAAATGTTATATGGTTTCAAATGAGAAATGGTTAGTTAAGTGAATGTGATAAATAACTTATAAATCATATATTAAATATGCTCGGGCTAGAGTAGTGTGACAGGAAGGATATTATCGAGAACTAGTTACAAGGTAGGTGACTAGGTGGGTTATATAGAAAAATGTTAGGTGTGCACAATAGTTGAGAGGTGAGTCGGTCCTCAAGGGAGTGTGACACTAGCTTAAATATGAAGACCATTCACGCATTTTGATTTATTGCAATTTAATTCAATTGCTAAATATTTTCAAAATGTTTTGGGTAATAACTCTTGCTATAAAATATTTTCAAAACCTATTAGGTGTTCAGCCACAGGGACGCCAAATTTGTTATTTTCCAGGGTTACGCAGCTGCGACATATGTGGATTTTGCAGGATTTTGACTTATCCACTTCAGTTATCTCATTCCCAGAGTAGGATACACTCTGTATTTCATTTGTGCATGTCACCCTATTTCTTTTATTTGTTTCAGTCAGATGATGTACTCAGTTGAAAATTTCTAATGGTTTATGTATTCTAATTTGTATTTTGTAACCGTTGGTTTATTCGAAAAAGATTGTATTTATTCATTTTTATGGTTGACTTAGTGATTGTGTCAATGGTTTAAATTATATTCATCCGCATGTTGTTATTGTTATTTGATAAAAAGATAAAATTTGGCATCATTTCTTTTTTAATACTAGGTGGTTAGTAAGTTTTAAAAAAGTTTTCGGCAGTGATGTTAAGAATGAACCAAATGAGATTCATGTTTAATTTGATATAGAACTGACATTAGTACCATTTATAGTAGATGCCTGGGTGGTGTCTACTAAAAACAACCTACACATATCTTGGTTTAGATTGTGTAGTAGAAGATGATGCACTGTTTTAGGTCTTTGCATTTTTTAGCAATTGTTACCCATTATACCATTTAAGTCTTCTTCCTTCTAAAATATTTCTTTTATTTATAAGGAATTCCATAACTGCTTGGTTATCAGTATTGACAATAAGATCTTCTGGGGATAAGAAGATATGGAATTTTTTAATAGCAAGTTTTATTGCTAGCAATTATTTTTCAGAAATGATATAGTTTAATTCATTGGGTTGGAATTTACCCGAATTATATCCACATATTAGTTCTTTTTCTTGAATGTTTTTAGGTATTGGGTGTTTTCTTCCTCGGATACATCATATATTGGAATTACTTTCTTTCCAGTATTGGGATAGAATTGCTTTAAGAACACATCCCCAACAATGATCACAATCGTCTGTTTCTAATACTAATTTATCCTCTGGTTGAGGGAAACAGACTTTGGGACAATTTATAATTATGTCTTTTTTATTGTCCTTACTAACATTGCATCTTGTTCATTCCATATAAATATATCACTCTTTTCGAGTTTTTCAAGAAGAGGTAATTCTTTTTGGGATAATTCTTATATGAAATTTCTTCCATATTTTAAGATTCCCAAAAAACTTTGTAATTTTTTTTATCTTGAATATTTTCGTCAAAATATCTTATTTTAGATACTATATGATCTTGTAGTTGTAAACCATATTGGTTAAGGATTATGCCAAGAAATCAATTTATGTTTTTTCAACTTCAATTTTGTTTGGGGATAGAATAATTCTATATTTTTGGAATTTTTCACATAATATTTTTAGATGTTTTGTATCTTCTTCTATTGTTTTTAAAAAAATAAGAATATCATCAATATATACAACACAAAAATCTTTAAGGTCTTTAAAGATATTGTCCATCCATCTCTGGAATACTTATGGAGTTATATTTAATGCAAAGGGCATTACTATCCATTGGTAGTGTCCTTTAGGGGTACTGAATGCAGTCAATGGTTTTGACTCTTCAGTTAATTTTAGTTGCCAAAATTCAGATTTACAACCAAATTTACTAAAGACCTTTTTTCCTTTAGTTTGACTAATTAAGAGATCCTTTCTTGGTATAAAATATCCATCAAATTCTTATTGTTCATTTAATCTTTTGTAATTTATAACCATTATTGCTTGGCCTCTTTTGGTTTCACTGTGTTTTCTCATCGTTAAGTTAGGAACAGCGTGAGGACTTATTGTCTCTTCAATAAGTTTTGATTCTAATAGTTCTTTGATTTGGTTATCAACTTCATCCATATCTTGCCAGGTATAAATCATAGGATTGACTCGTAAAATGATATTGGGATCTCTTAATTTGAGATTACAATATCTAGGGCTTTTATCCCATAATTTTAGTGGATTTTCACTCAAATTTTCTTTTAAGATGGTATGTAGCCAATGAGTTCTTCCAAGGCCTTAATTATTGGGGTCATATCTCCTTTTCTTGTAGGAGAAAATCTTTTTCACATTTGTATTTATGTTGTTGAAATAAGGGTATTTCTATTAACTGTTTGTTTTGAGTTAGACTAATTGTTCCAAAATTAATATTCATTGGTAGATATTTTGAAATAAAATTATTTCCTAAAATGAAATCGCCATGCATTTCAGGAATGCATAAAATTTTGGGAATAATAAATGTCTTTTCATTAAACCAAATAGCTATTCAATTATCTTTTAGAGTAATATAGTTTTGTGTTCCATTAATGCCTGTTACAGCAATTGGATTTTTCATTTTCATCCACTTTTCTGGTAGTAAGGCATATGGTCTACAAGAACATATTGTCTATAAAATTGCATAGGCTATATTGCTTGGAGAAAATATGACTGCTTCTCTTCCTACTTGGAAGTGATATGTATGGCTAGATTTAATATTTTCATCTTTTTTGTAATTTGTTCCAGGTAATATTGAAACTCGTACATTTTTCGTAGCAATTGTTTTTCTAGATTCTCCCTTTAAGAAATTCATAGTATTCAACATTATTTTGTTATTTTTCAGGTTCTTCTGTAATTTGTGGTAGTATCCATTATTTTGGTACTTCTAAATCTCTCAAATTCATCAATCTTGGTTTGATTGCTGAATCAAACGGTATGGGTTCAAATATTTCTATTATATTTTTATCCACAAAATGTGTATTTGTTTGTGGTAGTGTAGTCAATTCATGAATTGTTTTTCAAAGGATTGGCATATTTCTCGAAGTATCTTTCATTCCTATTCCTTTAGTTTGGATTTTGATTTTGACAGAATCCTCAATATTGGGATCCTCAATTGAAATAAAGAAATTTGGTTTTATGTTAAACCAAATAACTACATTAACTACATTATATTATACTCCTCATATGATTGCATTTAGCGGATTATTGAATCTTTTGTCTAAGACCAAAATCACTACAGGTGTATCTATACCTTGTCTAAATAAGGCAATGATACATATTTGAATTAATCCAATATGAATATATTTTATTTTTGGATATTTTTTCTTCCAATGTTTTCTTTTCTTTTTGACAAATAGTGTAATTTCTACTGTTTCTCCATTAATTGATCCAGCAGTGGTGTTTCCATTAAATTTCTCAAATATTCTCATTGAGAAGATTTTAAACTTTAATAGTTTATAGAAATCTTCTTTTTTAATAAGTTGTCTTTGGTTTTTTAATTCTTGTAATTGTTCATCGGTAAATGTTATTTCGTCACCAACAACATCTTTAAGAGTTAGTGTTTGTAGCTCACTTTTATTACCATCTCGTACTTCTGTTGTATTATACATAAATATGACTTCATCATGAGATGATTCTGACTCGGATTCTAGTTCATATAATATTTCTTCATTATTTGAAATATTTGTAAATTCATCTCCAAATTAGTAGAGTTTGGTGAGTTAAGTGGAATTGTATTGTTAGATGATATGTGTAAGTGTAAGTTAAATATAGTAGGTGGAGAGGAATAAAAGAAAGATACATTTTTATTACAAATAGAGAGTAAAGTTCCATGATGAGGAATGAGGAGATGATCTACAAAATGAGTTGGACTGTGTGTTTTATAAGCGTCGGACGCCAAATTACAATACAATATAGAAAGATAAAATATAAGAAAAATGATATACACGTTTCGTTTCTTTTAAAGAAACTTTAATAAAGTAAAGAATTCAATAATGTAGGTAGATTCGTATGTTTTTAAACACTTTCGTCGCCTTCCTTTTGTTTTTCATGGGCCACGTGTCGTGTACTGGATAATTTGTGAAGTCATACATTGTGGTCCAGAAAATATGGGATTATCCTTCCATTGCAATGGCTATGTTAGCTTCTCTAATGGAATCCAATAAGATAATATCGATTGGACTTTGGTTATAGTGATGTAGATGTTCTTCTACATATTCTTCACAATCACTTAATAACTCATAAGGGACATCCAATTTATTTTTATTCTTGAGGTTTTCAAGAAATTCATTCACCTCAAGTTTTTGTTCAGGTGATACAAAATAATTAAAAGGAAGGTCCGCGATAAACAGTCTTTGTCCATATGTGACGATGAATTTGTGCTCCTGTTAAGAGTACAAATATTTTTCAATGTTGGAGATATTAACTAAACTCCTTTTCTCGTACTAGTTTGTACATGTGTAGTCAATGGGGTGATCGTAGTCATTCTCTTCAATCTCATCCCATTAGTATTCCTCAGTTGCTCAAAGGTGACAAATCTAATAGGTTTGGTAAAATATTTCTCTAACTCTCCATCTAATGGTGATGGAAATGTGTAAAGTTAAATATCTGGTATATTTATATTTGTAAACCACAAGATTGATCATTATTTTGATCATCATAGGAAATTTGGAAAATTTTGCCAGTAAAACACTTGGTAATATTAGTTTGTTTACCAATCCCCATTAAATTGGTTCAATATCCCAATAACCTTCTATAAAGAAGTGTAATTTTGGTACATCATCATACAGATTGATTTCATCAGCATGATTAATTTTATTAGAAAATTGGATTAAAAGACTTTTTATCTTTTCTTCATCGTCTTCAATTTTTCGAAGAATATCTAATTGAAATACTGGTCGGGGAAGAAGTTGTTTCACTTTTTCGAACAAGAAAATCCTCCGAATAGTATTAAAAAATTTATCATAAAATTTATTTTCTAGCAGTTTTTCTACCGCTAAAAAGATATTAATTTTTTCAAGTGAAAAGTCTTCATTCTCATAATTCAATTGTTATAATATCTAAAGACTTAGGGATTTGAGTGGATCAAACACTGTCGTTTGTTCAACAATTTTTTCAGCTAAAATACTCATATATTTTCTAAAGCCCCTCTTTTTTTCTTAAATATAGGACTTCCAGGATTCATTCAAAGGTTAATATATTTAATAAGGAATTCCAAGATTATAAAATTATTTTACTTCAACTCCAGAAGTTTTTTATTGTGTTTGAAGTTTAGCAAATTGGTGTGTTAAGTTTGGGGGTGCCAGTTATTCCATCCATTGTTCTTATCGAACTATTGCTTCTTCAATATTATTATATCTTTTATGTCATGCTCCTAGATACCCATTATTTGGGAATGACATTGGTACCATTGATAGTAGATGCCTAGGTGGCGTCCACTAAAAATAACATACACATATCTTGGTTTAGATTGTGTAGTAGAAGATGATGCAATATTTTGGGTCTTCGTTTTTTTAGCAATTGTTACCCATTGTCCTTGTGTTTCTTCCCTTTTGTTAGGGTCTTCTATCCTAAAACAAAAATATAAATTTTGGCTTTTAGCCCACTTGTTTAGTGGTCTTCTACAAAATTTCTGCTAAGATAATCTACAAGAAAATTGTTAGAACCTTTTAACTGTTCAACTTTAAAGGTATAATTTACAATTTGATTATACCATTTAAGTCTTCTTCCTTCTAAAATATTTCTTTTATTTATAAAGAAGTCCAGAAGTGCTTGGTTATCAATTTTGATAATAAAATTTTCTGGGGCTTAGAAGATATGGAATTTTTTAATAGCAAGTTTTATGGCTCGTAATTCTTTTTCAAAAATAATATAGTTTAATTCATTGCGTTTGAATTTATCACATATTAATTCATTTTCTTGAATTTTTTTAGGTATTGGGTGTTTTCTTCCTCGGATACCTAATATATTGGAATTACTTTCTTTCCAATATTTGGATGGAATTGCTTTGAGAACACATCCTCAGCAATGATAAAAATCATATGTTTCTAATATTAATTTGTCCTTACTAATATTATATCTTGTTCATTCCGGATAAATATATCTCTCTTTTTGTGTGTTTCAAGAAGAGGTAATTCGTTTTGGGATAATCCTTGTATGAAATTTCTTCCATAAATTAGGATTCTCAAAAAACATTATAATTGTTTTTTATCTTGAATATTTTCATCCAAAATTTCTTATTTTAGATATTATATGATCTTGTAGTTGTAATCCATCTTGGTTAAGGATTATGCCAAGAAAATAAATTTATGTTTGTTCAACTTTAATTTTCTTTGGGGATAGAATAATTCCATATTTTTGGATTGTTTCACATAATATGTTTATATGTTTTCTATGTTCTTCAATTGTTTTTGAAAAAACAAGAATATCATAAATGTATACAACACAAAAATCTTTAAGATCTTTAAAGATATTGTCCATCCATCTCTGGAATACTAGTGGAGCTATATTTAATCCAAAAGGCATTACTGTCCATTGGTAGTGTCCTCTAGGGGTACTGAATGTAGTCAATGGTTTTGACTCTTCAGTTAATTTTAGTTACTAAAATCCAGATTTACATTCAAATTTACTAAAGATCTCTTTTCCTTTAGTTTGACTAATTAAGACATCCTTTCTTGGAATAAAATATCCACCAAATTCTAATTGTTCATTTAATTTTTTGTAATTTATAGCCATGCCTCTTTTGGTTTCACTGTGTTTTCTCATCATGAATGCAGGACTAGAGTGAGGACTTATTGTGGTAATCAAATTCATCCATATCTTGCCTGGTGTAAATCACAAGCTTGACTCGTATAATGATATTAAGATCTCTTAGTTTGAGATTACAATATCTAGGGCTTTTATCCCATAATTTTAGTGGATTTTCACTGAAATTTTCTTTTAAGATAATATATAGTCAATGAGTTCCTTCCAAGACCTTAATTATTGGGGTTATATCTCCTTTTCTTGTAAGTGAAAATCTTTTTCACATTTATATTTATATTGTTAAAGTAAAGGGATTTCTAGTTATATTTGCCCGTTGAAGTAGAGGAATTTTTCCCAATCATTTTCAGGAAAATTCTTTTGCGAGTCTAAGTGTTTATTTTTAAAACAAACATTATTTTCATAAACTTGAGGTTCAAAATTATTCTGTTGTTTTTCAGGTTCTTCTGTAATTTGTGGTACTATCCATTATTTTGATACTTCAAAATCTCTTCAATTCATTAATCTTGGTTGGATTGATGAATCAAATAGTTTGAGTTCAAATATTTCTATTATAATTTTATCCACAAAATGTGTATTTGTTTATAGTAGTGTAGTGAATTCGTAAACTGTTTTCCAATGGATTGACATATTTTTAGAAGTGTCTCTCATTCCTATACTTTTAGTTTGGATTTTTATTTTGACAGAATCCTCAATATTCGGATCCTCAATTGAAATAAAGAAATTCGATTTTATGCTAAACCAAATAACTCCATTAACTAAATTGGATTGTACTCCTCTTATGATTGCATTAAGCGAATGATTGAATCTTTTATCTAAGACCAAAATCGATGCAAGTGTATCCTTACCTTGTCTAAATAAGGCAGTTATACATATTTGAATTAATCCAATATGAATATATTTTATTTCCAAAAAATTTTCTTCCAGTGTTTTGTTTTCTTTTTATCAAATAGTGTAATTTCTGCTATTTCTCCATCTATTGATCCAGCAGTGGTGTTTCTATTAAATTGCTTAAATATTGTAACTGAGAATATTTTGAACTTTGATAATTTATAGATATCTTCTTTTTTAATAAGTTGTCTTTGGTTTTCTAATTCTTGTAATTGTTCATTGGTAAAAGTTATTTCTTCACCAACAACGTCTTTAAGAGTTAGTGTTTGTAACTCACTTTCATCACTATCTCGTATTCCTGTTGTATTATACATAAATATGACTTCATCATTAGATGATTCTCACTCTAATTCTAGTTCATATAATATTTCTTCATTATCAGAAATATCTATACATTCATCTCCAAAACTTATTTCAAATTCCAGTTCTTAAAGAAATTTTATCATTCTTTTTGCACTTTTCCCTTTCTATGGGCAATCTGGTGCATAATGTCATTCTTCATTACATATGTAACATTTACAATTCTTTTTTATATTTCTTTTTATATTTTTATTAGAAAATTTCTTTTTCTAATGTATTTCTTATTTTTTGAAAAAGATTATTTCTCTTTCCAAGGTTTCCATTTGAATTTTCTTTTTCTAGATGTTTTAAAAGATCTTGGTGGATTACACCCAATTTCCATTTTTCTTTTACAATTTTATCACAACATTTATAACCCACTTTGAAATTTATGATTTTATTTTTTACTTCCTTTTTGTATTTTACATCTACACATTTCTCGGATATTTGTCTTAATACCCAATTAATACGGAATCCAATATATTATTTGTTTTAACCAATTAGGATGAAGTTTTAAAGATATTTTATCCCATGGATTTGGGAGTTTATGAAAAAATTGGTCTATACAACATTTATTATCTGGTGCATTGGTTTTGAAATTATATTTTTTTATATAGTTTAACAAATTCTTCAAATTGATATATAGTACATAATTATAGTTTAAACAATATGCAATGAGCATCCTCTTGAATTTTGGGTTCTCCAATACATCATATTATATTTTTTTTATTAATCTGACAAAATTTTCTAATATTTCATCAAAAGTTTTGAAAGTTTATAGAAGTTCAACTTTTTGTTATTTTCCTTCTTCAGATTTTCTCCGTTGTTGTAGCCACTATAACACGTCTCCTAGGAGTATTGCAGCTAAGTAGTCTAAAAAAAATTCGTTAGACCATGTATTTTAATAGTTTGTAATGATTATGGACATGGATTGTGCCCATTCATCAATGGTTTGTTCATGATCCTTAAAAGGTATATGCTTTAGATCAAGATAAATTCCATTTTCTGACACATTATGTTTATTTAGATAATCTCTTCTTAAGAAAAAAGTATTTGGTTCCTTTTCTTTAATTCCACTTGTAGAAGTATTATTTCCACTTGTAGAAGTACTGTCGACTTTAACAAAATCTTCTTTTTCGGTTGCAGGATTTTGCATAAATTGTTCAAATTCCTCTATGTTATGGAATTCTGTTAAGGATTCTTCAACTTTTCTCATTCCATCACTTATAGTGTTTATTATGGGGCGGATCATTTTCTTCTTCATCGGATGAATATTGATTAATTTAATACTAAAAATGTTGTAATAAGTTTTCATGTTCCAAATACGTGGTTTGTATTTGTTCAATCAGTTTATTACGTCCAAAGATATTTAAACTAAGGTTTTTATTTAAATATTTAGAATAGTCTAGTATTTCTGTAATGTTCATATATTCAGTGTAATTAAATTCTACTGCTTGAAGTTTTAATTTCTTCTATACCATAATATAATCTAGGGATTTCATTATCACATGGATGATTCATTTCAGTTTGTTCTAGTTGATTATGATTATCTATTTTTATTAATAGATTTTCAATTTTTTGTTCTGTTACTTCTTTTAAATCTATATTTGAGACTAATTCTAGTGGACTAATTTTTTAATCAACTTTGTTTAAGTTGAATTCAAAACATTCTAGTTTCTTTTCTACATAGTTTTGATTTATGATTTGATGTTTTTCTATTCTCTTTACCCATCCAAATATAATATCAATTAAAATATTTAAAATAGAACTAATTTTACAAATATCATTTTCTTATTTTTTTTATCAATATGTAAATTATGATTAAACATAGATTCATCCTTATCTAACCATGGTGATAAGCATTGTAAAGAAACTTCAACATTTTGTTCTTCCATTTTAGATTTCATTGGTACCTATGACCTCCTATTATTTTGTCTCAGGTGCCTAAAACCAGTTTCCTAAACGCCTATTGCTAATCAAATAGCTTTATCGGCAAACAGAAATATGGATTGTGAAACAATAATAGATATATGGGTTTTATGAAAAGTAAATAGAAGAACAAAATATCATTGTTTCCATTCGTAGTAGCACACAATAATTGTTAGTTGTAAATAACAGTTGTGTTATTGTTAATTAGGTAAGGTCATCAAGTGAATACAATGTGTTCTTTATGACATAAAATTATAGTTTTATAATTTTATGTGTAAATTTTGCCAAATAAAAATTACATACTCATCTATAAGTATGTTTTTTCCATGTTATATATGTTATTACTATACTTTTTTAAAAGTGTCAAGTTTTTCATCACACATATTGTGTGCACACAACAGAGTGTGTAATAAAGGATACACATGTTTGTACAATGGATATAATATTTTTGTGTCATATAATTATTAGGGGAAGCCCATGCCAATGGCGCGGTTTTAATTTTCGTAGATATACTTAAATAAGTAGAATAGTTGTTAGGCCCGGTGTTTATAATTATCTATGCAAAATATTGGGAATGGTGATAAAATTTCAAAGATACTTCTTTAGTTCTTTGTGTGCACATAATATGTCAAGTTATTTGTGTTCTTGGTGTTTTTGTCAAGTTATTTGTATTTTATGCTAACCCAATCTCTTTAAATAATTTATGTTGGCCCGTTATGTCATTTTTGGATTTTCCCTTGGAATTCTCAAGTACTCACCAACTTTGTATGCGTTTAAGTTTTGTAAAAAATTAACACCCTCATTTTTAATAATTATAATCATGGTCATACTGGGTTTGATAGCACTGTGCATACGATCTTTTCCTCTTTGGATACTCTTATATATGAGCATTTAACTAAGTAAACGATTGAAAATGTAAACACTATTTGTTATTAATGATTAGGTGGACTGATTTGAGTAGTATTATTACAGCACCATGTCAATCGTTTTCTTGCATTAAAATAGTAAAATGAGTGCCTAGTTAAGGAATAAAGATGGAATGATAAGTCTTCCAATGAAGAGAGCGAATGATTGTAGAAGTATGGAGTGGTTAAAATTGTAAAAATTGAATATGAGTAATAATTTCGGTGCTCTCTCTCCTTTTTTTGTATTTGATTTTGTATTTTCTAGGATGGTATATCTAAGACATACTCTTTTTATGTGACATTATTTATCGTGACTTTTACTTCATTTTATTCTTCGTACTCATATGATTTCATTTACCCTATGTGCAATTGAAAATCTTTTAGTGACTCATATTTCAGCGAAGAAATATAAGTTCGAAGCCAAACAGCCTTTTAGTAAGGAATTTAAAACATGATCGACCAACATAACTCTATTTTTAGCTAGAAGTTATCACATACATGTGTTTGTATGTGTGTATTTATAAGAGTCAAAAAAGAACATTTCAAAATTTTGTATAACTTTTCATGCAGGAGCTCCATTTTATTTATAAAATAAATAAATATAGACCAAAATTTGCCAATAAATTGGAGAGTGATAAATTTTTAATAAATGCAATAACAGAAAAGTCATAGTTTTGTTTAAATATATATTGTTTTAATTAGGACCCATATTCAGTAAAATATACATAACTTGAAGCTAAAAGATCCTTTTAAGATTGTTCCAATTACAATAAAGTCATATTTCTAATAAGATTTTTTTCTGAAAATCTCTTTAATTTTAGACTTCGTGTACAAGAATCGGTGTTTTTTTTTAAATATTTTGGTTACTATTTTTGTGAGACGTTTGCGTTAACGTGATGTTGAATTAATACAGGTGATTTTAGTTGTTTAAATTTGTAAGATGTGTAAATATAATTGGATTATTCCCAAGAAAATATAACTTTATAGAGATTATTAGGTCAATTTGAGTAAATATTTTATGCATGTTTCAAGAGCGAGGTTATGTTTGTGTATATAAGGAGTAATATGTATAGTATAAAGCATGACAAATATAGTACATTCTTGGTAAAACAAAATATAGATGATGTGAAAATGTTGAGTATCTGTAACAACCCAGGCTTTTGAGCGACTATTTTATATTATTTTGTCTGATGGGCCAATTTTATAAAATAGGGTAAGTTGGAGTAAATATTATTTTCCGTGATATTACGGGGTAATATTTACTATGTTTTGTCTATTTACCGTTATGAGAAGGTAAATAGCATTATATTGTGTTTTAATTGCGTCATTATATGTTATGTGACGGTTATGAGTCATATTTAAATTGGAGCCTAATTAATAAAATAAAATGAATTTAAAACACAAAAGTAGTTCACGTTATTCCGAATACCAAAATAGGGGGTGCGGTTGTTTTTAGAATAGTCGAGAAAGTCGAAATAAGTGCCAGGTTGTAATTTTGAGTTTCGGGCACTTTCGGGGGGTTATGACTCAATTATGTGGTTACGAGTCATTTTAATGGTGTATTGGAAATTAAAAGAGGGGAATTATGTTTAAAAACCCGTTTAAGTCTCCCCATCCCTTTTATTTTCTCAATCTTGTATTAGAAGCCAAGAGAGAGAGAGAGAGAGAGAGAGAGAGAGAAGTGAGAGCTTGGGAGAAATGGGAGAAAGAGAGAAAATGGAGATTTGGGCTGAAATCCGTTGCCACCGGAGGAGAATCCGAGACTACAACCTCAAGGCAAGTTTCTTACTTGCTAGATATTGATTTAATGTGATGAAATTGCATGTATAGTTAGTTTTTGGAGATTTAAACCATTTATGGGTTTTGGGTGTTTTTGGTGTATAACCCTTAAATCTTTGTTTTAATTTGATTTGAGGAGAAAATATAAGTTAGTTATAGTATCATAATGATGTAGTAAACTTATTTGTTGTTGATGTTGGAAGAAATCAAAGATTTGGGGTTTGGGGATTTTTAGGGTTCTTCAACCCGTAGCCCAAACTGGGCAAATTCGCAGGGCCGAATCGATTCGGCTCCCAGGCGAATCAATTTGGTTAGGGGGCAGGATACAGGTCTGGGAGACCGAATCGATTCGGGTTAAGGCCGAATTTATTCGGACAGAGACAGTTTGTTGGTTTTGCTCGTCGAATCGATTCGCTTTTGGGCGAATCGATTCGTAACCAGGGGCGAACCGATTCGGCCCTAGGGCGAATCGATTCGGCTACCCGTTTTTGTGAGATTTTTCCTAATTTTGTTTTCGCCCTTTTCTTTTAGGTTCAAGGTTTAGGAACCTTCCTTTGGGAAGCAATGGGGAGTCCTAGAGGTTTGTCTTGGGTAGACTAATGTCCTAGGATAAAATGAGGATATCTGGGCTTACCCCGAGGTCTAGTTTGTATAGGTTAATGTCCGAATGATATAGGGAGTTAACCTAAAATTTATGAGAAGATAAAATGTTAATGTTGAGACTTTTGGGAGACAACTATTGGGGGAGACTCACTTTGATGGTTTATGAAATTATATGAACCCTTGGAGTCTAGTTTGAGGATAAGGGCACTTCAGGTCTTAAGTCATTAATAAAATATGACTTAATGAAAATGAAATGCATATTCTAAAATGTGGTACTAAATGAATAAGTACAAATGATTTTTAGAATGTAAAAATGGATATTTTCAAATGAAAAGAAAAATTATTTTTATAAATGTTAATTTATGGATACACACCTCTCTAAATCGCTATCATAAGGGAAGTTGCGTGCGTATGGTGAAGCCCCCTGCCTAATGAATGTAGGATGGATATAGTCCTAGGCCATATGAGCGTTATTGTATATTTTTCTGCGCTGGTCAGGTGATTATGGGTGTGGTCATGACTCTCCCACAGGCATATGTCCGCTTCCCAACGTTTCGGTAGGATCCCAGGTTGTCTTGATGATAGGCCCTGGAAGATGATAGTCATTTAGGGGCGCACACAGTGGGGAAACCCGGAAGGGCGGTTTTAGATTGCGTTATATAATATGATATATAACTATGGATAATAATGTGGGACATTATTGTTATTAAAGTATTCTATGATAATGAAATGGCTTTAAATTACATTTCCCGGATGGAAGAAGGGAAATGGGACGTTATATACATTTTTCGGATGGAAGAAGGAAAATGGAAGATATGATATGAAAGGTTAAAGCATTTTTATGATAATAAAACTTACTTTAAATTATATATTTTCCGAATGGAAGAAGTAAAATGGAAAGTTATGAAATGAAAAGGTAAAGCATTTTTATGCTAATTAAACTTGCTTTAAATTATATATGTTTTTCCTGGATGGAAGAAAGGAAATAAACTTGGTAAAGAAAGTTTTGAAATGAGATTTATTGGTAAACATTTGATAAAATGAATTACCATTTATGTATATTCCTAAAGAAAAAGATAGGAACTATTCCTTTTGATGGTGAATGGATTTATTTGTGTCTCCATGAGTAGATGTAGATGAGACCTCCCATAAATATACACATATATTGATTTCTTGCTAAGGGTATAATAGATCTCGACGATCAACCTTGCCTAGTAGTAGTGTATCTGGGGGGTTCCTTGTTTGGATTTCGGTTCGCGAGACACCCCATGTACGAATAGGGCATAGTGTTGAGACTGGGGAGAAGTTAGCCCTTAGTACTTGGGTTAACTAGAGCATCATCATTGCTATTGCGCTAGGTTGTGCTTTTAGATTGAGAGGTGAGAAATATTATTGTTAATTGCGAGAGAATTACGCACTTAATTGTCATGCATTTTAGTCACATGGTAATCATATCAAATCGGGCCCTGACCTGTTTATATTTCTTTGCTTTGCATGCAACTCTTTGTCCATTCAGGTGCTCTACCACATGGACACCCGTATTGACATTTCCATTCTGGTTGTCATGGAGTTATAGCATATTGCGGATGTTGTGGGCTATTTGTTTTAGACGCTTCTATCTTTTGTACTCTCGTTACATTCAGTTTATTTATTCGGGCGTGTTGCCCACGCTTTGCATTCATTTATTATATTGTAATAATTGAATTATAATACTCGGTATAACTATTTGTATTGGTTTGTTCACCGACAGCTTATTCGGTGCTTATTTATCATATTGTTTTTCCGTTACCGGTTGATTTTTGATATCCACCATTTTTGCAAATGGGATTGTCTAGGTGTTTTTCTTTTATTTTCAAAATTTTAAATTTGACAGTCCGTTTTCTAAAATGATTGGTGGTTATCTCATACTATTATTTTAATCGTCAGTGATGCTGAGAATGGACCATCTATGATTCCTGTGATTATTAGAGTATTGGGCTGGCCACCTATTATTTTAGTAGGCGCGTTATCACAGATGGTATCAGAGCATCAGGTTCTAGAGTCCTTAGGAATCTGTGTGGACGTACTACGCCTTCTACATTACTTTTGATTTGATATATAGCCTTAAGATTAAGATTGTTGACTTCTCTTGTGAGATTTCATTCTCCTGCTATGATAAGAGAACCCCAAAAATCTTTTGCGCGTTCGTGTGAGACTCGTAAGTCGTCAGACGCAGGGCATCATGGAAGGTCGTTGTGAAGGCGTCATGAGACGGGATTACTAAGAGCTGTGAGCTGTAGTCGAGGATAAGGGCCGCTTTAGAGGTCGCTCCCTTTGTAGCGTTACCTCGTATTGCTACCGCAACTACTAAGTACAGTAGATATAGTTTTTCAATTGCCGCTGCCAGTAGAGAGTGGTACTAAGCTTGAGATTTCAAGCGACGTCAATTTGAAGTTGAGATGTCCTTATTGAGGACCACATGTTGAAGTTCGGTCGGTTGGAGGAAGTGTAATCTCATTCGGTGAGAGTATAAGGCCCAGGAGTTTTGGCCTAAAGAGGGGTATAGAAGTGCCCAGATGCGAAGATTGGAGGAAAATCTTTCACCCATAGGAGTAAGGTTGAAGTGGCGGAAATGGTAGTTGCCATATTTTGGTGGAGCAGGAGGTTTTGCCCATTGAGAAACCCGGTAGATATTTTCAACAGCGAGTTTCTCTGGGATAACAAGAATGACGAGGAAGTAGATCCTCAATTATTCACGTTAGGTTCGGTCAGAGGCCGACCGTGAATAAAGAGTTACAAGGTTAAGGAAAACCTTGAATCGAAATGGGTTGATACAAGGGAGAAAAAGCCTTCCAATTGGAATGTTAGGCTCCCAAGTAAGTGTCGCTAACACTTTTAGAGAAGTAGTGTTCATGAGGCCCCATTGGTGGACATCCACCCGGGGAAGACTCATTGAACTAAGGCCTGGAAGGCCGGTAGAATATTCTCTTTGATAAAGAAGTTAAAGGGACTACGCATTTTGATCTTGTCGATTGGAGAACAAGGACAAGAATAGGGTGCCTAGTTGGGGCATAGATGGAAGTAGTTTTCTTCGGTTAAGACTATAATAATGTGTCTAGGAACCATTAGTAGTGGCCAGAGATTGGCAAGTATGTTGGTGGGAATTTCCACCTTAGTTGAGCTAGAGTAATTCCTTAAGATATGATGGAGTAGTATGGTATTAACCCTAGATTCAGTTGTGTATATCGAGCTTGTGGTATTACCGATATTATTATAGTGAATGTATCTATATGACTTCCATGGTAGGGAAGTTCTATATTTTTCCTTCACTCGTTATAAGGCGGGTGATGATATTAAGTATATGTGGGGTATGTGCTACTTGTATTATATGTATTATACAAGTAGAGATATTCTTAGTTTGGTTGGAGTGATAGCAAGCAAATAAATAGCAAGGCTATCCTATTTTTAGTTCTAGAGAAGAACTAGTTATTCTATAATATCTCTCCTGGATACAGGTTGAGACTTTATAGAGGTGGATTGAGGTAGGTAAGAGATTTTCATTACTTGTTTTGTCTGCCTTGTTTGATTGTTATGTTGCCTTATCTCCACGACCAACAAAGTTATGTAGTAATGTATAGGAGGGGTTCCTTGTTTGGATTTCGCATTTGCGAGACGCTCCACGCATGAACCTTAACGACGTTGGGAGTGGAGAGATGTTATTCTCTCTTCTTTCATTTTATTTCATTTTACTGTTAAGATGTTGGGTTGGAAGGTTTTACCGAGAATCACGTGATTGAGTGATTTAGGGGCTAAGTTGATGTGCGATATAGGAGCACTGTGATAGTTTTCCCTCTGATCGATGTGGGAGAGACTAAGATATGAAAGTCGGATAGAGACTTATGGTTGTGCCTTAATGAGAAGGCCATTTATAAAGATATATGTGTGTATTTTGGGATAAAGCATTTGTGGCATTTTACAGAGAATAAATGCCAGATTAGTTAATTTTCAGTAAATTGAGATGGTAAGACATAGAAGTAGAAGCACATTAGTAGAGTTATGAGTTAGGACTTTAGCGATCCCGATCATGTGTCTTCGACCGTTACATCTCGGCGACCGACGATGCGAGGTAGTAGTGTAACGGGAGGGTTCCTTGTTTCGATTTCGCTTCGGCGAGACGTCCCACGCATGAAATCGAGCTAATGTCGAAAGTCGGGAAAGGTCTTGGACACTAGGGACATAATTAGTATAATAATTATACGACTCGATTAGATTATATAAATCGACTTTAGGATTATTAGGACGCGAGGCCCTTAGGGCATGTAACATTGTTTTAGGAAAGCGATAGGGAGTTGACCACAATAGGTTTGTGGGTTAACTCTAAGTAGGAATAGGTCCCTAGGAAGAAGAAGTATGGGATCTCGAGTGATTCGGAATGTTAGGCCATAGGAGGTGAGGCCTCTCTTAGATAGAGCGTCACGTCGCTAACCTATCTTTCGAGGAGTTTAAGTATGAGTTGGCTTTTACTCCTGCACTCGTGTTGTTATGATCGAGAGTGGATTTAATGAACGAGTCTTTGATAGGAACGGGAAGTAGTGAGAAGTATTATTCCCCGCTTGATTTAAAGTTCATAGTGGTAGTACTCGCCTTAAAGGAATAGAGTCACTACTTCCTCGGTAAGAAAATTTGGTCTTTTCATGAGCAACAAGTTGGAGTTCGTAAAGGAATATCAATTGGATATTCCCTTTTGATAAGGAAATGCAAATGGGAGTAGTAGATGCACCGAGTAGAAAACTGTCGGAGAGATTAGTTGAGGCACGAAATGCCAAGTGGAACGAGCTTAACCGATGGGGACGCTATGGTAAGAGCGTTCATGTCCGTGATTGACTAATTCACCTACTAACGTGAAGAGACTAGTGGTGGAATGAGGAAGGATGGGAGTAGTAGCTTTTATGGATCGAAATTTACGTACAATAGTTCAGATCATTTTCTATAAGTATGGTGTCGTGTGTGGCCTAGTGTAGTCGGATGAGATAAGAAATTTGCCTGTTCGTTGGAATGGAACCAGCGGACAATATATTCCTTGGGCTTGGAGTGGTCCGAGAATATTTCTCTAACGATTGGGCTCATTGAGCCGCATACTTTAAAGGGCTACGCCAACGCGAATAGAAGTGAGTAGTGTTGGGGTGAGCGGTTATATGTTAGTGTAGTTATTCCCTCGCAAGGGTATAACGTGATTTGGGAAGAAAATCAATTTGTGCCGAGATATGTAGGTATCTCCTTCCGTAGTAGAAAGGTAGGATCAATAGTTCATGAGGAACGGTTTGGTGCTATGTTAGAGCACGAAGAATATAGACTGAGATCGAAGAGTGATGACCTTAGTTCGAGTCCGATGGGGACACCGCACTGCCGAGGGGTTTGCTAAGAATGATAGAACGATAGTTTAGTATAGTATACCCTATATATGGTTATGGGGTATGCCTGAATTTTGAGGGAAAAATTCCCTTCTAAGGGAGGGGAGTATGTAATAACCCAGGCTTTTGAGCGACTATTTTATATTATTTTGCCTGATGGGATAATTTTATAAAATAGGGGAAGTTGGAGTAAATATTATTTTCCGTGATATTAAGGGGTAATATTTACTATGTTTTGTCTATTTACCGTTATGAGAAGGTAAATAGCATTATATTGTGTTTTAATTGCGTCGTTATATGTTATGTGACGGTTACGAGTCATATTTATATTGGAGCCTAATTAATGAAATAAAATGAATTTGGAACACAAAAATAGTTCACGTTATTCCGAATGCCAAAATAGGGGGTGCGGTTGTTGTTAGAATAGTCGAGAAAGTCGAAATAAGTGCCAGGTTGTAATTTTGAGTTTCGGGCACTTTTGGGGGGTTATGACTTAATTATGTGGTTACGAGTCATTTTAATGGTGTAGTGGCAATTAAAAGAGGGGAATTATGTTTTAAAACCCGTTTAAGTGTCCCCACCACTTTTATTTTCTCAATCTTGTATTAGAAGCCAAGAGAGAGAGAGAGAGAGAGAGAGGGAGAAGAAAGAGCTTGGGAGAAAAGGGAGAAAGAGAGAAAATGGAGATTTGGGCTGACATCCGTTGCCACCGGAGGAGAATCCGAGACTACAAGCTCGAGGCAAGTTTCTTACTTGCTCGATATTGATTTAATGTGATGAAATTGCATGTATAGTTAGTTTTTGGAGATTTAAACCATTTATGGGTTTTGGATGTTTTTGGTGTATAACCCTTAAATCTTTGTTTTAATTTGATTTGAGGAGGTAATATAAGTTAGTTGTCGTATCATAATGATGTAGTATACTTATTTGTTGTTAATGTTGGAAGAAATCAAAGATTTGGGGTTTTGGGATTTTTAGGGTTCTTTAACCCGTAGCCCAAACTGGGCAAATTAATAGGGTCGAATCGATTCGGCTCCCAGGTGAATCGATTCAGTTAGGGGGCAGGATACAGGTCTGGGAGACTGAATCTATTTGGGTTAAGGTCGAATCGATTCGGACAGAGACGGTTTGTTAGTTTTTCTCACCGAATCGATTCCCTTTTGGGCAAATCGATTCGCAACCAGGGGCGAATCAATTCGTCCCTAGGGCGAATCGATTCGGCTGCCTGTTTTTGTGAGATTTTTCCTAATTTTGTTTTAGCCCTTTTCTTTTAGGTTCGAGGTTTAGGAACCTTCCTTTGGGAAGTAATGGGGAGTCCTAGAGGGTTGTCTTGGGTAGACTAATGTCCTAGGATAAAATGAGGATATCTGGGCTTACCCTGAGGGCTAGTTTGTTTAGGTTAATGTCCGAATGGTATAGGGAGTTAACCTAAAATTCATGAGAAGATAAAATGTTAATGTTGAAACTTTTGGGAGACAATTATTGAGGGAGACTCACTTTGATGGTTTATGAAATTATATGAACCCTTGGAGGCTAGCAGGTCTTAGTTCATTAATAAAATATGACTTAATGAAAATGAAATGTATATTCTAAAATGTGGTACTAAATGAATAAGTACAAATGATTTTGAGAATGTAAAAATGGATGTTTTCAAATGAAAAGAAAAATGACTTTTATAAATGTTAATTTATGGATACACACCTCTCTAAATCGCTATCATAAGGGAAGTTACATGCGTATGGTGAAGCCCCCTGGCTAATGAATGCAGGGTGGATATAGTCCTAGGCCATATGAGCATTATTGTATATTTTTCTGCGCTGGTGAGGTGATTCTGGGTGTGGTCGTGACTCTCCCACAGGCATATGTCCGCTTCCCGACGTTTCGGTAGGATCCCAGGTTGTCTTGATGATAGGCCCAGGAAGATGATAGCCATTTAGGGGGGCGCACAGTGGGAAAACCTGGAAGGGCGGTCTTAGATTGCGTTATATAATATGATATATAACTATGGATAATAATGTGGGACATTATTGTTATTAAAGCATTCTATGATAATGAAATGGCTGTAAATTACATTTCCCGGATGGAAGAAGGGAAATGGGACGTTAAATACATTTTTCGGATGGAAGAAAGAAAAAGGAAGATATGATATGAAAAGGTTAAAGCATTTTTATGATAATAAAACTTGCTTTAAATTATATATTTTCCGGATGGAAGAAGGAAAATGGAAAGTTATGAAATGAAAAGGTAAAGCATTTTTATGTTAATAAAACTTGCTTTAAATTATATATATTTTTCCTGAATGGAAGAAAGGAAATAAAATTGGTAAAGAAAGTTTTGAAATGATATTTATTTGTAAACATTTGATAAAATGAATTACCATTTATGTATAGTCCTAAAGAAAGAGATAAGAACTGTGCCTTTTGATGGTGAATGGATTTATTTGTGTCTCTATGAGTAGCTGTAGATGAGACCTCCCATACATATACACATATACTGATTTCGTGCTAAGGGTCTAATAGATCTCGACGATCGACCTTACCTATTAGTAGTGTATCGGGGGGGGGGGGGGGGTTCCTTGTTTGGATTTCGCTTCACGAGACACCCCACGCACGAATAGGGAATAGTGTTGAGACTGGGGAGAAGTTAGCCCTTAGTACTTGGGTTAACTAGAGCATCATCATTGCTATTGCGCTAGGTTGTGCTTTTAGATTGAGAGGTGAGAAATACTATTGTTAATTGCGAGAGAATTACGCACTTAATTGTTATGCATTTTAGTCACATAGTAATCATATCAAACCGGGCCCTGACCCGTTTATATTTCTTTGCTTTGCATGCAATTCTTTGTCCATTCAGGTGCTCTACCGCATGGACACCCGTATTGACATTTCCATTCCGGTTGTCATGGAGCTATGGCATATTGCGGATGCTGTAGGCTATTTATTTTAGATGCTTCTATCTTTTGTACTCTCGTTACCTTCAGTTTATTTATTCGGGCGTGTTGCCCACGCTTTGCATTCATTTATTATATTATAATAATTGAATTGTAATACTCTGTGTAACTATTTGTATTGGTATGTTCATCGACAGCTTATTCGGTGCTTATTTATCATATTGTTTTTCCGTTACCGGTTGATTATTGATATCCACCGTTTTTGCAGATGGGATTATCTAAGTGTTTTTATTTTCAAAATTTTAAATTTGACAGTCCGTTTTCTAAAATGATTGGTGGTTATCTCATACTATTACTTTAGTTGATAGTGCTGAGAATGGACCATTTATGATTCCTGTGATTATTAGAGTATTGGGCTGGCCACCTATTATTTTAGTAGGCGGGTTGTCACAGTATCATGTGCTATATCTAATTTAATATGTTTTAAATGATGATATGCAAATGTTGAATATCATATGATATTCAAATCGGCTCAGTTGTCTATTTTTCTATTCATTTTGATTTAGATGAACATATTGCAGTTAAATTATTACAACCGTAATATAAAATTTTAAGTGAATGACAAAAATAACAAGTGTTTATCAAGATTTTATTTTTTAGCCTTTTGGAATGTATATTGGTCTTAATTTATTGAATATGCATGTATTAGTATTTATATGATTTTTAATTGATTAATATTTTATGTTATTTAATTTTGATTACGAAATTGTGGTTGGAAACTTTTTATTTAACTCATTCAATAATATGTTTTATGTGGGTGCTCATACTACGACTACTAAGTTAAAAACTTCCTGAATCTCTAAATTGTTGTCATATAAGGACGTGTGAAGATTGTAAGGGCCGTAAAGGTATCTATTCTACATGAATGGTGGATCCTTACCACTGACATGACTCAGAAAGTGTGTGAAGTGCGTTTGAATTACGAATCAAGTGTAATCCGACCGCATAAGTAATAATTTGAGCAAGTAGGGTGCCGAGCTCAGGGACTAAGTCGATAACTCATGATGACAACTAGGGAAAACGACTAAACCTAACGAATGACTTAAAAAGAGAAAATAAAAAGGTGATGATTGTGGGACAAGTGTTCTACTATTAACTACTGCAAGGTAATTCCTAACTAAATTACCTACGAAAGAAAGAACTAGAGAATAAGTATGTGAACTTATGTGAGAAAGATGGAATTGGAATACAATCCCCCAAACCTTGAGTAATTACACTGGATATAAAACCTATTAAGAATTAAACATCTAATTAAAAAGAAATCTTTACCTTCTTTCAAGAATTACATATATGGGGGATTTAACCCTCAAAATATATAATCAAGAATAAAACTAAAGCGCGTGACAAGATTGTTAATGCACGCGTCGCATTCTTAAACACTCCGGTTACCTAGGGCAAATGGAGTTAAAAATCGTACGACATTAATATCAACAAAATATCACCTTTTAATTAGTTATTTAATTCAAGAATAAGTTTTACATCCATGCATAATACTTTCGGTTGGGTTCAAGTATCCCAATCCTTAAAAACCTAGTCGAAAATGGCAACGCTACTAATAGATCAAAATTCTACGTTGCATGTAAACATCTTCATCATTAACCTTCTTCTAAACATGCAAGATTATTATAAAGAGAGAGAAAATAAAAAATTCTGAAAAAACACATAAATATCAAGAGAAAGGGAAGAATAACAACATATATTGAAGATTTCATGAACAAGATCCAATAATTGTAATGTCTTAATGAAGAAAATCAAAGCCTAGGGTTTCGTGCCTCTTCTTGCTCTAAAAAATTATGTTCTAAGTTGCCTAACTAACCCCATAATAATGAATGTCTATTCTAACCCATTTTTACAAGTGTTATAACCATTTACAACTCTCTAAAATAATTGGACAAAATCCGAATATGTTGCCAGATAATCGAACAAGTTCACTATTGAACCAAACCGGTTCGTTTGTCAACAATTTTCAAGTTTGCCCCTCTGATTCTTCTCATCTTCACATGATCATAACTCTTCAATCGTATCTCGGATTTGGGTACCGTTTCTTTTAGTGTGCTCATGAGATCAAGTTCTTCAACTTTTCTTTAGGCTCTACATGTAAAATCACTTTAATCCCCTTGAAATTTTCTCTCTATTTTCTTTCTTTATTCAGATTTCTCCCCCGCATTCACTTGCATGAAATATATATAAAATACACGTTACACTTACAGAAAAATGTCAGTAACAATAATATGAGATAAATCCATCTAAATTACATCGGATAGAGTGATAAAATCATATAGATTACGGGATAAATACGAAGAATTTACGACGAATCAACCACCACTAAGCACACTTGTAAAATTGTATTGCTCTAAAAGGAAGTGTGATTTATTACATTTGGAAACTAATCGGTGTGTGTAAACTATAGTTACAAATTTGATTACAATTAAATTATTACAACTTAATGTACAATAAATACTAGTTATACTACAAAATAGGAAACATCCTTAATGCATATACAATTGTGAATTCGTATCTCCTATAACAAACTTAATTCAATGAATCTTTCCATTTATGGATATAGAATTCAATGAGTGTGTTTATTGCACACAAAAAGTTAAGTATGGATAATAATTGGATGTTTTTGCATTATAAACTGTGCAAAAAGTACATAGATAGTGTAAATTCATTTATTAAGTATCTGAGAAGATAGTTGGATGTATATAGCCAGTCAAGATGCCCATGTCGGCATTGCCAAAAAGCTTATTTTCCTGACTTAGCTACCATTGAAAGACATTTGTTGGTACGGGGGTGTCCTACACTTTTGTTGTTCAAAATTATTTGAAAACACAAGCTTCAGAATATATAAATAATGAAGACGAAGACGATGATATGGTGGGGATATTAAATGATACTTTTAGGCAAAATATTTTCCCGGAGAAAATAAAAAGTGAGCAGAATTATCTCGAAAGGGATCTTAGGAGCTTCAAAAGACTATTTGGTATACTTGAAGAAGAAATATATCCAAGTTGTAAGAAATTTTGTTCATTCCAGTTCCTTATAAAGTTAATGCATGCGAAGATGCTCAACCGCTAGAGAAACAAATCAATTTATATATTAATTCAACTGTTAAAAAATGCGTTTCCAAAATGATCAAACATTCCAGGATCACACAATGATGCAAAGAAAAAGCTATGTGATTTGGGTTTAGGGTACGAGTCAATTCATGTTTGCAAATTTGATTATGCATTGTTTTAGAACGAGCACCAAAGGGCTGATAGATTTTTGATATGTAAGGAACCTAGATTCAAGTATGAATACAAGAAAGGAAAGAACGTACCACACAAGGTATTGTTACTTTCCTTTGAAACCTAAGATACGAAGTTTATTTATGTCAAGACATATGGTTGTTGATATGAGGTGGCATATGGAGAGATGCATCGATGATGAGGATGTTATGAGGTATCCAACTAATTCTTCAGCATGGAAATATATTGACTAACAATTATGTTGGTTTTCACAGGAGCCACATAATCTCAGTTAGAGTCTTTCTTCAGATGTCTTCAATCTATTTGGAAACATGAGCACCTCATATAGCATGTGTCCTATAATACTTGTTCCTTATAATATGCCACCATAGAAGTTTATAGAGGAACATTTTTTTATGATGGATTTGTTAATTTCGGCCTCCCAAGCACTCGAAAAGGATATAGATATCTAATTATGACCCATAATAGACGAGTTAAAAGAGTTATGGGATGTTGGTGTAGAAACATGGGATGTATGCAGTAAAGAATATTTTAAATTGCATGTGCTTGTATTATAGACTATTAATGACTTTTTAGTGTACGGGATCTTGTCGGGTTAGAGCACAAAAGGTTATAAACCATGTCCAGTATGTAATGAAGATACCTCATCAGAACTATTAAGAAATTAATTTGTTATGAGGGTTATGGAAAATACTTGCATTTGAACCAAACTTGGAGAAAGAGTAAGTTTCATAATGGAAAATAAGAAATGGCAGTTGCACTGAGGAAATTTTCTTAAGGTGGCATCTTAAATCAGTTACAACGTTTCAAAACATCAAAAAAGGGAAAGAATCCAAATAACAAGGACTAGAAGAGAAAGCGTACCCCTGAGGAGTTAAATTAGACGAAGAAAAGTATTTCTTTAAATTGGAGTATTGGATAAAGCTTTAGTTAAGACATAATCGTGTTGTCATGCATATTGAGAAAAACGTATGTGATAATGTGCTCGGAGCATTATTGAGCATTCGAGGGAAAAACAAAGGTTCGAATAAAGCTCAATTGGATTTGGCTGACATGAACATTCTAAAGGAGTTGCACTTAAAAAATCAAGGTAACAAGTTGTTAAAGTCACATGCATCTTATTCCTTGACACCCGATGAGAGAATTTTCGTATTCCTTCTTGAAGTCGGTTAAATTTCATGATGGGCATGCAGCTAACATATCCAATAATGCTAGCATTGCAAATGGTAAAGTATTAGGATTGAAAAGTCATGATTATCATGCTATGTTGCAAAGACTTATCTAGATCGGAATACGTCAATACTTGCCTAGGGATATTTATACGACATTAGTTGAGTTATCAATTTTTTTCAGCAATTATGTGAGATGCCATTGAAGGTTCAAGATATGGAGAACTAGAAGAAAAGAGTGACATTACTTTGCAAGATCAAAAGAATTTTTCCTCCAATTTTCTTTAATGTGATGGTACATTTGACTGTGCACTTACCACGTGAATCTATTCTTGGCGGACCAGTGAACTCTCGATGGATGTTTCCATTTGAGAGGTACTATAAATATTGTATCTTACGTATACTTTTTCAATATAGTACAATGTCTAGCATAACACTTATTAAATTGGTATTTAGGGACATTAAAGGGCAGCGTCACGAACAAAGCTCAACTAGGAGGTTCAATAAGAGATGCTTTACATTGTTAAAGAATCATTAACATTTTGTTCGATGTACCTTCATAGTACTGAAATAATATTCAATCAAGAAGATAGGAATTATGATGCTTGCCCAAGACAATGTGTCGGAGGGTTGTTTGTTTTTCCCAAGTTGTTCGTCCATTTGGTGGAAGACAACTTATAAACTAAGCACAAGAAGATATGAATAAGATTCATTGGTACATATTAAACAATTGTGAAGAGATAAAACCTTATTTAAAGTAAGTGTCTTATTAATATCTTTTTCAGTAAATTATACTCATATTGATTATTTGATAAAAAAAACGTTGTAATTGTATATATAGAGAACATATGACACAAATGAAGGTGGAACACAAAGATTACTTAAGTAAAAGGCAATAACAAATGTTTCCCAAGTGGTTCGCAAATCATTGTGAGTAAATAAAGTTTGATAGTTAACTATGATAAAATTTGCTATTTAACAAAGTCAATAACCATTTATCTATTACAATAGATGGAGAATTTACATCACGAAGGATCTCCAAGTATAACAGATGAAATATACTCATTAGCATATGGTCCTGATGTTCATGTGAACAAGTACACAAGGTGTATTATGAATGCAGTTCGGTTTGACACTAAAGATCGTGATGATTATCATATGACCCAAAATAATGGAGTGTGTGTACTTGGGTGCATGATGATGAGGTCATTGATTTATATGGATGATTGTCAAATGTTGTCAATGCGAATTACCTAAAAGGGTGCCATGTTGTTATATTTAAGTGTGAATGACTGATTCGAAGCAGAAGAGAATACAACGAGATTGTCACTTCACTTCCATTAATGTTAATGAGACATGGTATGTGAATGACCCCTTTTGTGCTTGCAATTCAATTGTCACAAGTTTTTATCTGGATGATTACAACCTAGGGACAAATAGGAAAGTAGTGCAGATTATGTAGATGACGCTATAGATAATGCATATCATGAGGAAGAGTCTTCGGATTTTTAATGTGTTGTTAAAGCGACTGATTTAGACATAGTATAATTGGTTCGACCCGATGATGATTTTGAGGCAGAGACCATTGTTTCACTAGTTGTGCATAGTGATAATGTTGGTATTGTAGATGATGGTGATAGTGAAGAGGAAGATGAAACATTAGAAGAATGCTACAGTCATCGAGTACTAATTCTGATGAAGATAGCGACAGAACAAAAAATCTTTGATCTGATTTGATTTTTTTTGTTACATCCTTTGTAACTAAATTCTTACTTTGTCCTGTTCAGACTGTTATGGTTTAGTTTTATGTGAGTTTATAGGGTTCTGATCAAATAGTTTTTCAATTGTTTGACTTGTTAACTTGTTAGTTTTCCAACTGTGTGACCTGTTAACTTGTTATACCAAAGTAATATTACTTGTTTTTTATGGAGTTAATGCAGTTAGTTGTCAGATATGGCAGGTGGTAGTAGTAGTTCAGTGAGAGGTCGACCTAAAGGTTCCACTCCACCAACACATGCACCTGTGATGCAGGCCTTTGAAGGGGCTTCTACGAATTTAACATGTTAGTTTAATTGTATATTGCTTTCATTATGTTATATTTACAACTGTGTTAACTTATGTTGATATTTTTAGTTTTACTAGCTGTTGCACACTTGATTTACCTTTCATTATGATTTCAGATGTTGGAGTATAAGCTGCCAGATGTGTAACTGTGAGCGTGTGGTCTAAGATGTATAACTATGCGTGTCTAGTCTAAGAGGGTTAGTTTTGGAAAAAAAATTATAGCAACTTCAAAAATACGGAGTAAACAGAACATAAGGTATGGTTATTTGACGTGCTCGGTTGAAATACTTCCAATATAAAAAACCTCAAATGTGTACATCCTAGAAATATTATGGTATATGGATTTTTATATCCATTTATTCCCAAGAGTCCTTCTACTATCATTTCTTTTAGACTTCCTCTTGTTAAGTTATGACTCTGTCAGATAATTAATTTTGTAATGGGATAATAGGGAGTTATGATTTATGTCTTGAGCTTTAAATCTTCATCTAATGTTAAGAATATGGACCTAGTTAGACACATGAATTTAACGCAAATGTAATGTAATGAAATAATCAGGGAGGCCACCGCCAAAAGAAAATGGCGCTATCGGCATTCACTGATACATGGCCCCAGCCATCTAAATTTACTGTAATATAATTCATTCACTCTTTTAAGTTTTCAGATGAAATCATTGAGAAGACAACCATGCCAACTTCATAAGCATTTACTGATACATAGCCCCAGCAACCCATTTGTTGCCTCATATTCTGTTAAACTGCCAATAATGGCTCAGTTTTGTGAGCCTCCTAGGTTGAAGTTGCATATGGCTCAGTTTCATTTAATTGGATAGGTTGAGAATAAAGAAAATTCATTGCATGAAGTTACTTCTGCTAGTTTGGTTGTAGAAGATTAAAATTGGAGATTTTCTGTAGTGGGATCTATTATAAGGATTTTGTAAGTAATTAAGTGTAGAATAATTTTAGAATTGTACCTTCAGCCATGGTTTTATGATGAGATGAAGAATTGATAGTCTGAGACGTGTGCTAATCATAACTTTGAATACAACATGCGCAAATCAACAACTTCTTTTTACGTAATACCAAACTTGTTCCTAGTTGATCCTGTATGTAATATCACTACTAACTCCCAAGTTGCAGAAAGTTCGTTGCACTTGTGTGTAATACCAAACTTGTTCCTTATTACGTGGTCTAACTTTTTTCCATGCCTTTATAATGAGTAGGGATGCTATTTTTCAATCAGCATGTCACTTTTGATTTTGTCTAGCACCTATTATCAAGAAAGTTTGGGGTGAAACGCGGGGAGTGAAAACTGATAAAATATTTGCACAGACAGGGGTAGCCTTCTAGTGACTTTTCTTTCTGGGGATGATGCCTCGTCTGGTGATTTTCACGAGGGCTTCTTGGAGATTGGTTTTATTGTATGGACACAACCACCTCTTCAGGTTAAGAATTGGTTAGCGATTTCCTAGGAAGGCAAAAATAGAATGATTGTAAGAATTTTGATATGTCTTAATTCTTCATTCTTGACGGCTAACATGCCAAAAAATTCGTTCTTACCTTATATTCTACTTTTTTGGGGTTTAGTTAATGATTTTTTAGAATTTCCATGCAATCCATAATATATTCCCAATTCATCTTAGTCATGTTTTGATGACAATATACATTCTTACTACAATATAGGTGAAGTTTGACGTGAATGTTTTGAATCTGGAGGTTTTAAGATAATTGTACTCAACTATGGGCCATCGATATGATGACCACCACAACAAATTAAGGTCACATTTCCTGAAGTTCAAGACTGTAAAAGAGGCATGACTACGCAAACATCGAAAGGTTGCCTCAAAAGAGAATTGGGACTTCCTCTGCACACTTTTTCGTAGTAAAGAATATCATGTATGTCACCTAGTTATAATTTTCTTTTTCATAAAGCAAACTAGTTAATATCCCTAATGTTTAACACTAATGAACAAACTCCCTTTTAACATATTAGCCAAAAAAGCAGAGTGAATTTAACATAGTTAATCAATGCTAAAAACACTACATATGTTTAAAGCACAATAGTTGTGCTACTTTTTTAATGGAAAATATTAGTTGCTACTGTTAGATTTAGTTAAATGCAGATGCTTGGGTAGAGATATATTACAAATGTTTGTATGGAATCATTGGATATGCATGAGGTATTATAAACACAAAAGAACTGGTAGAGAGTTTGTAAGGATATATTTTACGTAGTCCGTTTACATTTGAGTATGTCGTATACCGCTACATTCGTAAAAAAAAGTTCAAGTTCATTAATGCATCAAGACGGATCCGAATATCAACATTCTTCAACAAAAAAGCCTCTGCGAGTTAGATTTTAGTAAGGTTGTATTTAAGTCCCTTAATGTTTCATTTAAAGTGTTGGGATATTTTTCGAAAATATTTTTTAAACATCTGAGGCGTCTTTTTTAGTCAAAATAATTTTTCTAAGACCTGTAGGTGGAGTTTTAAAAGATTTTTTTTTTCTTTGGTCGTTGAAACGACATCCTTATGTCATTCAAATGACATGGAGTTGTCGTTCGAACGAACTCTTCAAGCGACATGAAAGTCGCGCGAAGGTCGCGGGAAGCATTTCATCAAACGACATGTTGTTGTTTTTGTTATTTCACCTCGTTTGATAGGTCGCGCGAAGTCCCTTCAAGCGGCATGTAATGTCGTTCAAACGACATTCAGTTGTCGTTCGAACGAGGCCGCCGACTCAATTTTTTTTATAAATAGTTGATTCTTGAGTCCTTTTTGCTTTAGAAGACCTGAGAGTTTTGATACACGAAAACTATAATCTGCAGAATTTATGTCTTCTCATTTAGGGTTTAAAAACTTTGTTTTTCAATTCAGAAATCATCTCAATTACTTTAGTGAATTGTTTTGGAGCCCAAGACACGATCTTGTTGAAGTTTCTCTTGTAGGGAAGATTTCTCTACTGCTGACTTGGTGGTTCTCAAGAAAATTGTTGGGTCAATTGGGAATGCTTGAGGGTGTTTCTTGCTGAAGAAAGAGTTGCGATTCTTGTGGGTTTGCTGCAGTTAATCCATTAATGATTCTAGGTTGCGACCTATGTGATTCATTTAATATTTTTGTAAGTGTTGTTACATTTATTGAAATAAAGGTTTTGCCCTTATGGGGGATTTTTTTTCCTGAAATCTGTGTCAACTATTTATGTTTATTTGTGATGGCTTGATTTATTCCACCTACATGCATGTGTTAGGATTTAATTAATTTGGATCAAAAGTTAACATCTAATTAAATAAGTCATTAATTGAAAATTTGCGAATCTATAAACAATCGATATCACACAGCATTCTCAAATTATTATTAGAGCAGGTTTCTCTAATTCATCGAGTTATCCTTTTTTCGCAAAATTTTTCTGATATTATTTTTTTTAAATCTAATTTTGAATTTTTTTTGTATATTTCAGAATGAAAGCTTATATGATCGGTTGCCAATTTTTTACGTGACTAATTATGGCTATTAGAAAGCCCGCGTGAAATCTACCTTAGAAGTAATTGATGAGCATGTTTGGGTTGTTTGTGAAAGAAGGTGGACTCCTCCCACTGTCACCACTAATAATATCACTAATCTTAAACATGTGACTCACTAGACTGGGGATGAATTTAAGTGGACCACTTTTTAATTCTCATGGGCTAAATGCAATTTTTTGAGTCGTCGCCTCTGATGAGTTTCGATGCATCATGATGTGCACCACGTCAAAATAGGCATGAAATGTTTTACAACTTACCTCACGAATGAAGTGAAAGAGTCTAAATTGTAAAATTTAACTACTCAATTTAAAATAATTATCTTGCTTGAGTGTGAGTGTTTTGATGAATTTTACGTATATTTGTCTGATATTGTCAACACTATTTTCAATCTTAATGAGCACATACCCGATGCACGAGTGGTTAAAAAGATTTTGAGATCGTTGCCTAAATATTTTATCCCCAAAGTGACTGTGTTGAATTACTTAGGAAATTTGAGTAATCTTAAGTTAAATAACTAGTAGGAGACCTCCACTACACCAAAATGCTAATTTTGTGACTGCTAATGGGGGTGACAAACTTATCACTCCCAGGAGCAGTCACGAAACCATTTGTAACTCCCATTAGGGGTGATAAAATCAATGGATAATAAAAAATTTGAATCAATTAGTTTGTCACCGCTAATGAGAGTCACAAATGTTACCATATAATTAATTTGTGACTCCTATAAGCAGTCACAAATTTATAACTGTCACAAGCAGTCACAAATTTATCAGTAGACCTAAGTTATGACTCTTATGAGCAGTCACAAAATTATAACTGCTATGAGGAGTCACAAATTTTGGTATAATAATAAGTTTATGACTGCTATCAACAGTCATAAATTTGTAACCGCTCTCATCAGTCACAACTTTTAGTCTAATACTAAATTTGTGACTGCTATTGGCAGTCATAAATTTGTAACCGCTCTCGACACTCACAAATTTTGCCTAATACTTAATTTATAACCGCTATTGGCGGTCACAAATTAATTTTAATTTCCCTCTTCTCTCTCATCTCTCTCTTTTACCACTCCCGCCCCTTTCACAAAACGTTTCACTCCTGCCCCCGCCCTTTTCTCTTTCAATCTCTCTTCACTGGTAGTCGGATCTATTTCCACTGTCCCCAACTTCACGCCGGGGTGGTTAAACAACTACGGTATTGGGTGGGTGAGTATTGGGTTTTCCTTCTGGAAGTTGGATCTATTTCCACTAACCAGAGCTTCTCACCGGACCATCTCCATTTAGTGCAAACCAGAGCTCCGGTAGCTCAGATATTGTAAAAAGACCACAACAAAACTAACAAGATCTCTCAAACCGGATTCATTTCGGATCACCCAAATCCGACTGATTTGCAAATGACAGCCAATGTTCGATCTCTTCATTGAAAGGGGGGATTTATGACTCTGTTTAGTGAGTATACTAGACCAATTTCTTGGCTATGGCTGAATCAAATCTTTTTGTGAAGTGAACTAATCGATGGTGGGATTTTTTACTCTGTTTAGTGAATTGATTTGTTGCGTTACTCTGGATGATATTGGGATTGGTCATGACACCAATAAGCCCAGGGCAAAATCCAAACGAGTCGCAGAGACAACGTGAAACCAGTTAGAGTCGATCCTTTGCCGATGTCCTCAAATCAAATCTGCCAAAGGAAAATATGGGACAAATTCCATTAAAGCTACCGACCAAGAAAGGAGAGGAACCTGCTATTCTTCATTTCCATTTCGGTAAGCCCTAAATATGCTTATAAGCCCTAAAGTTTGACTTATTTTTGCAGATTAAGTTGATGTATTTTTCTTATACATTTGGGTTTCAGTATGTTATTATCTGTATCTATTGCGTTGCAGATAATATTATCACAATGAATGGGGTAGTAGCTTCATATTAAGAAATTATCAGGTTTGATTTTTCTTCTTACATGTTGAATGTGTGGTTATGGTTTCATAAATTCAAAATCTAGGTGGACTTAGGTTATGGTTTTGATATACATGCTGAATGTTTTCCTTATGGTAGAAGTCCAACTAATTTATAATACTTTTTCAGTATAATACTCTAATTTTGATGAGAGTTTTAATTTCTTGTCTAAATTATAGCCTCACCGAGTTGATTTCCAACATTTTGAAGAGTTGTATTTCTTATAGGTTGTAAGATTAAATTTATTTTATTTTTTGTTTGACATCAAATTTTAGTACTCTGACGGGAGAGTGGGTATTCTTTGCATCATTGTTGTTGGTAATTTTAATACTTGAGTTCTTATTTAACTAAAATCTCTTATTGTTGGTAATTGTTGATAACTAAATAGAAAATAATTGTTGTTGGTAATTTTAATACTCCAGTAGTTCTTATTGTGTGTTGTGGTGAATTGGAATTTTTTTTATCTGATTTTGGTTTAAATTTGCTATACTCTTTGTTTTGTTATAGAGGAACTTTTGTTTTTGGACGTACACATGCCAAAAAAACCCCTAGATCTGAAGACTTTTGGGGGTTTTTACAATTTTGATTGATTTTTGGTTATAAACATAGTCGTTTGTGGGTTTTGATACATGAATGTTTTTTATAAATTTTCGATTTAGGTTGCTTTTCTAGGGTTTTCGGTTCTTAGGCACTTACACATACACATTTACTGCCAAAATAATAGGGTTTGGGTTTTCAAACAGTGGCTACTTGATTAATGTTTGTGATAACTATTGCAACTCCAAAGTAAATTCTAAATTTTACTCAATTTACTTATTAGTTGATACTTGAAAGTGAAGTGATTAACATTTATAGCTATTGTACAAGTAGAATTAGATGAGTGTGGTGAGAGAGATAAGTAAAGGAATTCAAATTTAACTTAATGCGTGGAGATGAGGAGTCATTCAAGCTCTTAAAATACAATGTTGGAATGTTTTTGGGACACTAATAAATTAACTCGAAGCATGCCATACAATAAACATAGGATTGACTCTAAATATTATTTCAGTGTGTGTGTGTGTGTGTGTGTGTGTGTTACGTCTAATACGACATTGTTTCTCAACTATGTTTCTTATTTCAAACGTAGAAGGGAAATATTTCATTCTAAAAATATTATTCTTGGATTATCATTATTTATTCGTGTTTTTTGGCAGGAAGACAAATTAAATGATCTGATCTGATCGACTGAGTTAATCTAGTCCCGGACATTCAAGTTATAATATCGTTGAATTGATATAGATAAAGGTAATTTCAAATCTTGGTCATTCACTAATATCATTAGTCTTTGTACTCAATTGATTTGTAGTGGTGATAGGAGGTTGAGGGTGAGCCAATTGAAAACCCAAATTGTCAATTGGTTGCTATTGTATAGTTTCAAGATTAATTTATGAAAATATTTGTATACTTGTTTGTGTGAATTTTAGTTAGAATTATTGATATGTTCGTTTGTGTTTATTAATTCACATCCTTCGTAAGTAGTCCATGCCATACAAGTTAGAATTATTTATTATCTACACTTGTTTATGTGAGTTTACTATTCAATATGAAAGTAATTTAAGGGAAGTGATCGTCATCGGACTCCCGGCTTTTCGAAATTGTGTAGTTGACATTTGTTTTGGAATTAAAAAGAGAACGTAGGTCGGGGAAACTCAAAAAAAAATAATCGTGTGGCCCGGATAAAAGTACATACACCCTAAGCATTACAAAGTAACTTGTAGAAAGTTGCGTGTCACATCGGGGTCCTGGTTTTTTAAATTGACTAGTAAGCGTTCACTTTGGGGTTAAAATGGAATTTAGGGGTGAAAATTGAAAATAACAATCAAATGGCCTAGACAAACCAACAAATACCCTAAGAGGTGCAAAAGTAACTTACAGGAACTGTGAGTGTCCTAATCAGACTCTTGATTCTCGAAATTGACTAGTAGACATTCGTTTTGGGCTTAAAAGTGGGCATTGGGGTGTGAGAAGCAAAAACAATAATGAAGTGTCCCGTAAATAGGCACGCATAATCAAGATGATACCAAAGAAATTTAAAGAAAATGGTATGTCTAAATTAGAATATCAGTTTCAAAATTTATTAGTATACGGTCGTTTTGGGCTTAAAATGGGATTTAGGAGTGAAAACTCAAAATAGCAATCAAGTGACCGAAAAAGAGGCATGCAAATCTTTAAATGTACAAAAGTAACTTGTAGGAAATGTTCGTATCCTCATAAGACTCATGGTTTCACAAATTGACTGGTAAACGTTCATGTTGGGGTTAAAAGTGGGCTTTTGAGGGTGAAAATTGAAAACAACATTGAAATGGCTCGGATAGAGACAATTCTAGGCATAGTCGCGCCTAGGCTCTAGGCTCACCTAGGCTCAACTACTTCAGACCTACTTGTAAATTTTGTATCAGACCTATTCCAGAATGTTGTTTCTAGATTTCCATAACTCGTACAAAATGACTTTAGGCAGGATGTTGTATATGAACTGTTGATGATCTTTTCTAGGCATTTTGAACCACCATGAAAGCAAAATGGATTTGCAAGAGGAATAGTTGATTTGCACCCTAACTTTGTTGCTAAAGTAGTTCCATACTTCTTTATCTATCTTGCATTGAATGAACACATCCTTTATAGTATTTTCATAAGCTTCACAACCTCTGCACATTGTGGCCATCATGATGCCTAACTATTGTATTTCAGCTTCTAGTGGAATAGATTTGTTCAACAGCTTCTAAATGAAATTAGAAATCTAAATAGGACAGTCTGATTGCCAATTTAATTTCCAACTTAAGGAAGCAGGTCTTGTTTGTCTGCAAATGTTGAAAGATGATTTATCCCTCTATTAATTTGATTCGAATTAAGGTCTAGACGACTAAGAGTCCTCAATTGACCAATAGAGGAAGGTATAGGAGCAATGAGATTATTATGACTAAGGTCTAGATATTCTATAGATTTCAGGATAACCAAACTAATTTATCTAAATTATCATTAGGTCGAGGAGATCTTGAATCCTAAATTTTTTTACGATGATAGTTTTATTAGTTTAGTTATCCATATGATGTTTTTACCTTTTTTAGAACGGTTATGTGAGATGCTAGAGATGTGAGATAGGATTTTATGCTCCATTTTGACCATTTATTTTTACTAGGTTTGTGAATAATTCATTTTTAGACCAATCTTCCCCCTCTTTGAGGGGACTGGTATGGCATTATAGCAGTCCCCTTCAAGCTCGAAATGGAAAAAAACGCAACTAAATGCAAAATCGATCGCTTCAAGTTCTACCAATGTTTTCGCTTCTTCCTTTTGGAGCATTTAGTTAATTATAATGTTAGGGTACTATACTTATAATCAAATTGAGGCATTGTTAAAGAATTGTCGTCTGGTACGGAGTTTCTTAAACATGCCCTACTATTGCGAAGAATCAGAGTGCATGACATAATTTTCACGGCAAAAAGTTCAATCATAGATTGTAGAAGAAAAGGTTACTAGTTTAGAAGATTATGTTCGCCTTCAAGCCGTGTGCAAAAGCTGGAGATTGGCACTTGAAAACTCTTAAGGTGGAGTAGGGGAAATGATCTTTGGTGGATTACATATTGAGATCCCTATAGTCTAGGCACAATTAAACCTTGGTGTAGGCTTTAGGCACTTTTTAGGGAAGAGGGACAATATCCCCACTAATATTATTAAAAATTAACTGGAGAAAGTGCCTCTCCAGTGTCTTTTACAAGCACTAATGATAATTTGTGGCTCAAGGATCATATTTTTCCATAAAATACACATATCTAATAAACAAAGCAGAAAATGGGAGAGTAGAAGGCTTTTGTTTTTTAATTATGCATCGCATCTTAAGGAGGCAATCCAACCTTGATATTTCTCCAATGGGAGCATTTAATCAATTAGATAATCCAAAAAAATGCCTTGAAAACATGTGTTTTCCCAAGTCTACAGATTTATAGCCTTAGGAGTGCTTTTGGAATAGTGTGTGCTATAGGTTTAAAACTATAAGACAGTTTGTTTGAATTGTATCTTAACAACATTTTTGAGCGAGAATATGATCTCAGACGTTGGCTGTTTTAAAAAAGTAAGAGAATGATATTTTGTTAATTGAGATCTATATGTGGAGTGAGGGCGTTAGAATATTAGAAATCATGTGTCTAAATTTTTTATCTTTTTTTTTAACAAAATAAATCCTGACAGATTATATCATGAGGCATCATTACAATGTTAATAATTTAAGGTACAACTGTAGGAAAATAAAAGAACCTAAAGTCAACTTTCTAATAGTCCTTCTAAGTCCCAAAACATTTTGGCAAAAGGACAATCAATAGCTTCTCACAAGTAATGAGAATTACGTTGATTTTCTTAAGTTGGGATCGTGAAACTTATTTCTCTATTATAATTATACAGATAATCAAATGCATACGACATCCAGAACCCTTTCTTCAGCTTCTGTAACTTTCTTTTGGTTTGAAATTTCAGGAACTCTAGACCTGCTGAAAAAAATCTTAAAATTTCAATAAAAAGATCCTTTTATACTCAATAATCCATGTATTTAGATTGAATTGCACAATTGAGGAACTCCATTTCCCCAAGAAACTATTTTCTTCCTGAATCGAATATGCGAGCTCTCCATTGGACCACTCTGTGACTATTCCTGATAAGATAGTAAATGATCGAGAAAAAGTTTCAGGTGTGAGCAATCCAGCAGTCTGTAAGGGCCATCCCCATATGCTCATTTCCTCCGACACACATTTGTACAATATAAAACATGAATGTAAGAGTAAACCATCATGGATTATCTGACATATGGAATCAACAGAGCTGCAATTTAAAACCTTGGTACCAAACATATATATTCATTTATGATTTTAACCATGATATCGGCACGAGTGAAATCTAACTATTATAACATAACTATTATAACAGTTATGTTATATAACATATGTCCTGCCCTTTTCCATCTCTACCGTCCCTAATAGAAGCTTTTCAAGTTGTAATAATGGTTCATCTCCAGAAAAGAAATTTAAAAAGAACAGCCACCTTATCCATGGGCTCGGGCAAGCATTTCGCAACAATTGGAGAAGAAGAGATTCTGAACACAAAAAACACTAATGTTGTGTCCCCATTGTATTTGTTGTTTAACAAGCATATCTTAAAACCTTAGCCCGTAACCATTAATCTAACATAACATTAGTGTAACTGTATGCAAAAACTGTTTTGATATGTAAGAAAAATGTGCGTGTGCCAAAGTTGGATTGATTAGTTAATATCCCTTAGATGCTCATTGTTATGTGAGTGGACCTAATCCCTTACTAGGCCTAACTGCAGAGTTCAGATACTGCATGTTCTCCAAGGAATTGCCTTTGGTAAGTTCATTATATACTCCCTCTATTCCAAATTTCAAGTCTTATGTTTCTATGTCGTTAGAGTCCATTTTGAATAGCAAAAAATTCCACGATGCCCGTGTTAATATATAGAGAACATCCCATTGTATTGAACACAAGCATGTATTTGAAGACCCTACCTATAGATGCGATGATTTGTGTGAACTGGTCATACTTTAGAATATTACCAGCACTTGCACAAACACTTTTTTTTATTTGTCCAGCTCTCATGTTTTGGTTTGTTATAAAAGAGAATTGATAAATAGTTATCTACTATTGACATATATAAGTTCTAATATTGACATATATATGACTTTGCGTCAATGCTTTGATGTAGTCATGAGGGTATGCACATCCTCACACGATTTTACACACACACACACTGCACTACATAAATTTCACACATTGCACCTACACACAATTTCACTCACCGCACGAACACACACTGCATAGACAGTTTCAGTGGGAGAGAGGGAGAGTTCTCTACACACTTTCACACTCAGTTTTACACACTACACATGAAAACACAATGCACAAACATGTTATAATTCTAAAAAAATACCAATTAAATTCCACAACATAATCAAATAATTGAATTTAATGGCATGGAATTGAAATTCGTTGATTTTTAATTACAATGAAATAGAATTCTAGTTTAATTCTAAGTACACGTCCTAAGAGATATGGTAAAAGGGCCAGGTCATGAAATTTTATAGTTAGTTAAAAAACTAAGGCTCATTTTGGTTTATGAATAAAAATTTCCTTTCTTTTAATCCCGAAATTGTTTTAGAAAGTCTCTTTTCTTTTTCTCTAATTTTTCTATTCGTACTTGTTTGTTGATTTACATTATTGGTAGAAATGTTAATTATGTAGAAAAGGGGATGCTTTTGGTGGCTATTAAGGTTCTGTTCCTCCATTATAGACTGGGCTATTACTAGGAATTGATACTGGGCTATTAAGGTTCTATTCCTCCATTAAGGTTCTGACATAGAATGATCTGCGGACATATGGTTCCAGCAATGGCCAAGTAAGCTTGGATTATATCAAGTTGACTCGGTTTAGTAGTGGCCAAATCGAGTTTGATATATTATTCAGAAGTTCTCAAAACTACTAAAAAAGCTTATCTAGGTGATATCTTGGTCTTGGCATCTGAAAATTTGGCATCTCTATTGAGTTATATTGAGGTTGAGTGAGTTAGAGAGCATTTTGTTATCATCATGCTTTGCAAATTAGAGAGCGTTTTATTATGGTGATGATCTTGTTAATGGTGCTGCAGTTCACACACATTTTTTAACTTACAAATAGCTAAGTGGAACTTGGACATAACTACTTTAGCCTCTTATGAAGTTATGACCTCCTTCAAAAACATATTTTTGTATTTCTCCCTTCACTTCGGTATGCTAAATAAATTCGTTTGACAGCTTATTAGTTTTTGCAATTTTGTGCCATGACATAGTTAATTGATAAATGCAAGAAGTTAGGCAAGGAGATAATGAATCATGAAAGATGAAAAAGATGGAAATAGTCAAACAAAAATACATATGAATGTTGCTTTTAGTTCTCAACTTTTAACGTACGTGCATCTTACAATATAATTGTCATATAACAGTTATATCACATAAGTTATATAACAGTACTATTATATAACAATTTAATGATTTGCATTTTTTGAGTCAGGGCTTGTATTGAACTCTAGCATTTTTTATTGGTTTGGTAGTTTTCCATCAATTTATGATTCTTTTCATGTTCAAATATCATATTTCTACTTTCCGTGTTGATACTAGACTTGTTTCTTATTTGCAGGTTAACACATGGCATCCCGGGCATACGTAGTATTCAAAGGCCTAAATCCAGGTGTTCACACTTCATGGCAAGCAACACACGAACAAGTCAGTGGATACCAAGGCGCCGTATTAAAAAAATTTGAGTCCATTGAACTTGCTCAGTAGGCATATTCTAAGTACACTAAGGAGGATGTCACCGCATCAATAACCCCCCCGGTTGATATACCCAGACTCCACGAAGCGTATCCACCGCGTGGTGACCCATAGATTAGGTTTAGAATGATTTGTTATATGCTCATGAAATTTCTTGTCATCGAAGTGTTGTGTCGTTATTTTTTATTCTATGTTCATTTTGTACTTGGTGCCCAAGAAGGGGTTATTTTATTCTATGTTCATTTTGTACCGGATATTTGCAATATTAAAAATATAAATGAAATATTGTCAAATTTTTTAGCCTTGCTACATGTTCATGATATTTATTTTTCTCTCATCATTTCATCATTTTGTGAAAATCTCAAGTTGATTATAGTAACTCTTACCACATTTAACAAATTCAACTTTTGTAAATGCTAATGACAGTTACAAATATAAGATTCGTAACTGCTGTCAGCAGTTATAAATATCAAATTTGTAACTGTTGTCAGCAGTTATAAATTCGTAACTGCTCTCAACAGTTATAAATATTAGATTTGTAACTACTGTCAGCATTTATAAATATTATATTCGTAACTGCTAACAACAGTTACAATCAGCAGTTACAAATTGGGGTCACCAGTCATAACCCCATAGGGGTTATAAAAATTTGTGACAGCTGTTAGGAGTTATAATATTTCCTTTGTCACCCCCTAAATTATGACGGTAAATAGCAGTTATAAAGGTCATTTGTGACTGCTAACAACACTCACAAATCACCCATTTTGGTGTAGTGCTCCAGACATATAAAATTGACATGTTTTCTAATACTATCAGGCCTAAGGATAGAGGGGTAGCACTTAGAGCCCAATCTAGGAAGAGTTAGGAAGTGTCCAAGAAAGGTAAGAAAAAGAAAGTTAAAGTTTGTGAGTCTGAGGGCGAATTTTATTTTGATGACATGGCCATGCATGCTAAATTTTTTAAAAAGTTTATCAAATTTTCCAAAGAAACTTCTTCTAATGAAAACATTTTTGAGAAAAATAAAACGAACGAAGAGACCAAAGATAGTGGTGAGAAATATAATGAGGAGGAGAAGAGATGTTTTGAATATGGGGGAAAGAGGCATAGTACATTTGAGTGTCCCACTAGTCTAAAGAGAAAGGGCAAGAAGATTGTCATGCCAGCCACTCTTAGCGATAGTGAGGAAGAGGTGAAGGATTCTAGGGATGAGTCTTCACATGGGATGTGTGTAGCCTTTTTAGCTAGTCACATGAGCACACCTAGTTTTTCCCACGACGATGAGGATACTTGTGCACGTCAGAGCCCCGATGATGATTGGAGTGTTTCGAGCGAGGGTGAAAGTGCATTCGGAAGTGAAGGTGAAAGTGAGCTCCAAATAGAGTTTGGAGATTTGTATACTGAGACCTTAAAAATGAAGAAGTTGAAAGAGTTAGGTCTTAAGGTTTTAGATTTGGAGAGAGAAAGAGAGATGTGTTGAGGATATTTGAGGCGTCGGCGAGTCAACTAGAGAAGATGAAGGTTACTTTGAGTGAGCAGTTGATTGTCATAGGTACAAAAAGAGTGAACTTAAAGCCCGGGTGTCACAACTAGAGAGAGATCTTGAACATGCTAGGGATGTAAAGGTCACTATAGATTATACATCTAAGAAGGTATTAAAGATGCTCCTCGATTCTGTTTTAGATAATGTTGAGAGACTAGGAATAGGTCATGATGGTTCGTCCACTTCTCATGTTACACCCCGACCGGTTCCCAAATTTGTGATAGATCTGTATGGATCTCAACTCAACCTACCTAGGTGTCCCGTACTCGATAGGAGAATGCGTCCTAGACGTTTTAGGAAATTTGTACCTAGGCCCGTGTATGTTTGCATCCATAGCAAGAAGAGAGGACTCCTTAGAAAATTTTTCTTTAAGTTGGGTAGTGTGTCACATAGATTTTCACCACGTTTTCCCACACACCCACCCACACATAATGCTCCGGATAATTAAAAGAGAGAGTTTGCACATATTTGAGAACAAGTTAAGTTTTTGGTCAAAACTTCACATGATTTGATGGATGTTTTTCATAGGATGTCACCACTTTTGGAAAAATCCACCGCACCTAACGGTTGAGGTTTAGACTTGTTTTATAGCCTATAATATTTTTTATGATGATAATTTATGCCTATTGCTAGTGTGTACCACTTTTGTATTTATCTTTTACATTTTTTATACATTTTTTGAAAAACCAAAAAGATTTATTATTATTGAAAAATTTTGGAAAAATAAAAAATGATTTTCTTTTTTTTTAGAAAATTTGAAAAATCTAAATATATTTTATTTTTACAATTTTTTTGGAAAAAGACAAAAAGATTTATGTATTTTGTTTTGCACCGTTTATGAATGGACACTTAGGATGACAAAGTCACAATATCATTCCATATCCATGTGACTATTTGATAGTGATTTGAGATCCATCATCATTTCATTTCATGCTTTATAATTTTTGGAGTCATTAAGATGTGATTTGAGATTACTACCTACATGTTTGACTCATAATTTCGTTTCATGCACACTTGCACTAATTTTTTTTATTATTGTACTTATCTATCACATGTTGGTGGAAATTTTTTTCATCTCAATCCTGTCAAAAGAACCAAATGCGATAAAACTTGATAATGAAAGTATTGAATATAAGAACCGTTGGCCATGAGGATTATATATATCTGTGTGTGTGTGTGTGTGTGAAAAACGGGGAAGGGATATGAAAGGTACTCATATCTTTTACGATTAATCCACCGTTAAAATCGGACCTAAAAAAGTGTGGCATTGTAAAAAGTAGCCAAGGTCCAGAGAAGCTGAAAAGATCCAAAAAAAAATTAAAGGCGATAAAAAGATAAATATACCAAAAAGGGGATATTTAGTTTAGATAACCTCATTAGACAAATAAAAGATTTATTATTTATGAGGGTGTTTTCTTGGATATAAAACAATGGGTTTGCACATCCTAACAATGTCATGAAAAAATATTACATAGTTTTAGACGTTATTGGTGTGGAAATCACTCTTGACTTTGATGTGTTAATTAGACTGAGTCGGTGTCATATAAATTCACATTTTGAAACCTTAGGACGATTTTGAGTTCATTCATTAGCAGTATCCATATTTATCGTGCCCATATATTATGTTTGATTGCATTGATCTTCCTATTGAACTTGTTCACAACCATTCATTTTGTATTCACGATTTGGATATCTTATTTCAAATTCATGGTGTGTGATTTTTTTTTGTAAATTATTCTTGTTTAAAAAAAATTAAAAAATAAAAAATAGTTGGTGAATGCTTTCAAGTTTATCCTTGGATGATCGTAGTTTATTTTCTTTGCTTGTCGTGACACTTCATGTTTATTTTGTTTATTACTTTCCTTGTTTATTTCGGACAAATAAAAAGGAGGAGAACGAATTATGATTTAATGGGGGAATTTGAATTATGGGGAGATTTGAGATTTGATATTTATTTTGATTTATGTTTATCTCATTTCAAACTTGATACGTCACGAAGGTATTTGTTTCTTGTCTCATGTGTGTAGGTATAAATGATGCAGATCACTATTTTTCACACCTGATGATGATAAAGAAATGTTTGCGATTTGAAGATGTTGAAGATTTTTGAAGAAAGTTTAAAAGACTTTCATTTTTAGTACCTTTTCAATTTTGGGTTCATGTGAGGGTATTAGACTTATATAGGACATTTGATTTGATAATTCAGATTGTTTTTCGTTTGTACCGGCACAGTCATAGGGGGAGATTTGTAAGGACATATTTTACATAGTCCGTTTACATTTGAGTATGTCGTATACCGCTACATCCATCGAAGAAAATTTCAAGTTCATTCATGCATCCACATGGATCCAAATATCAACATTATTCAACAAACAAGCCTCTGTGAGATAAATTTTGGTTAGATTGTGTTTAAGTCCTTTAATGTTTCATTTAAAGTATTGGGATATTTTTCTAAAATGTTTTTTCAACATCTGAGATGTCTTTTTTCGTCAAGATAATTTTTCTAAGACTTGTAGACGGAGTTTTAAAAGAAACATTTTGGTCATCCAAACGACATCCTTATGTCGTTCAAATGACATGGAGCTGTCTCTCGAATGAAGTCTTCAAGCGACATGTAAAGTTAAGCAAAGTTCACGAGAATCTCGCGAGAATCATTTCAACAAATGACATGTTAATGTTTTTATTATTCTACCTCGTTTGATAGCTCACACGAAGTACCTTGAAGAAACATGTAATGTCGTTCAAATGACATTGAGTTGTCATTCGAACAAGGACAATAACTCAATTTGTTTATAAATAGCTCATTCTTGAGTCTTTTTTACTTCAGAAGACCTGGGAGTTTTGATACATGAAAACCACAATATGCTGAATTTTTGTCTTCACATTTAGGTTTTAAAAACTTTGTTTTCAAATTCACAAATCATCCCAATTACTTTAGTGAATTATTTTGGAGCCCAAGACACGATCTTGTTGAAGTTTCTCTAGCGGGAAAGATTTCTCTACTGTTGACTTGGTGGTTCTCGAGGGAATTTCCAGCTGACGACTGTGGTCAATTGGGAATGATTGAGGGTGTTTCTTGCTGAAGATATAGTTGTGGTTCTTGTGGGTTTTCTGCGGTTAATCTATTGGTGATTCCAGGTTGATACCTATGTGAGTGTTCTGTGGAATATTCATTGCACATTTCTATAAGCGTTGATACATTTTTTGAAATAAAGGTTTTGCCCTTGCGGGTGATTTTTTTATGAAATGTGTGTGTCAACAATTTATTTTTATTTGTGATGGCATGATTTATTCCACCTAGATGCATGTGTTAGGGTTTAATTAATTTTCATCAAAAGTTAACCTCTAATTAAATAAGTCTTTCATTAGAAATTTGTGAATCCATTGTGACACCCCGCTTATAATAATAACGGGTGACCAACCCTCTAATAAGATAATACAGGAATATCAAGTGGATCATCCTTAGCATCAACTGACAAAAGGATGTAAAATAACTATCCAGGCACCACTAAATTAAACGGATTCCAATTTTTTTTTCTATGGGTAATTAAAACATGCACTATCCACAACCATGATATGAAGAGTTTAAATATATCTATATATACAACATGTACCACAAAAGAATATACCTGAATATGCTGTCGAGTAATAGACCATACAACATTCAGTGAAAGTAATACAAAGGAACTAAGTACGTACACATCCCTTGGGTGCACACACCCGAATACAAAAAATGGATCCCTAACCAGATTTCTAAGAGTAAGAAACGACTATAACAAAATCCTGCAACAATCTCCATCGGCTACAACTCCCAAAACTCTTAACATAGTAGACATCATTGGCGTCCTTGCAGAAGGACACATAAAAATCATATACATATATACCAAGAGAAAGCATATAAACTGGTCAGAGCCCGAGGTTGTAAATAATGTAGCAAGTGAGTTAAAATGCATAATAATTATGAAGGCACAATTTCATATTATAAAGTGGTGTCGTACTCTCTTGAGACTCATGTCGCCTCTCAACTATAATGCGCACCTAAACGAGGGCTATTAACCCTAATCAGGCTATCCGACTCATGTTCAGACTTATTCTTGAATGGTTAGAAATTAGTTCACTACTTAATAATTTTCTCGAGTTATAAGCATAATAGATCACACATTATTCAAGATACGTTTTAACACTTTTACTGATTTACAACATAGATCAACCCTATCAATGAGCATATATATAACACACACAATATGCATACGAACCATTAAATAAAGCATCAACTCTCTAGAAGAAATGTCTACAATGCTATCACCTTTAAGGGAATTACTCACTTGACATCCTGGGTTACCAGAGGTCGGACTCTCACACAGACTTGGTACAAAAACAAATTACGAAGAATGGGAAGTGGCCATTGTTCCTTACCTAAGACAAGACGAATCATACCCAAGACATCTTATCCCTCAAAGTCACACACAGTAAAATACTGGACGCTATGACCTAGGGACTATACACACCCTTTCAATAATTGGAAAAGGCCGAACGTAACGCGGTGCAAGTTTAACCCTCTTCCCAAATCCCATTACACCTTTCATAGGTGATACCTTTAATAGCGCTTGGTCTGTGTCTTTTAATTCAACATGCATTCGATTTTCATCAGCATAACTCTTCTCTCGGTCTTGTGCAACACGTATGTAGTTCCAAATCAATTTAATTTTATCCGAAGTGTCTTGGATTACCTCTGGCCCAAGAAGTTTATTATCCCCAACTTCTAAGCAATATGTAGGTGAGCGACAGGGGCGACGATACAATGCCTCGTAAGGTGCCATACCTATAGTAAACTGGTAAGAATTATTATAAGCAAATTCTACCAGTAGTAAGTACTGTTCCTAGCTTCCCCCGAAATCCAACATACACATTCGGAGAATATCCTCCAATATCAAATTTACTTGCTCCATTTGTCCATCAATTTGGGGATGATATGTCTTACTCAAACGCAATTCCATTCCCATTGCTTCCTGAAAATTTTATCTCTATCAGACACAATATTAATCGACACTCCGTGCAATCGTACAATTTTTGTAATGAAGAGTCGGGCATACTGTACCATTTTAAAATCCGTCCTCACAGATAAAAAGTGTACAGATTTAGTCAACCAATCCATTATATCCCAAAATGGAATCATAATTGCACTGCGATATAGGTAATCCTGTGATAAAATCCATGGAGATACTTTTCCATTTCCATACAGGAATCTCCAATGACTATAACAAGTCGAAAGGTCACTGGTGGTCCACTTTGACTAACGGGAAAGTGCTGCATTGCGAAACAAACTCAGCTATGTCCCTCTTCATACCTATCCACCAGCATTGCCGACGTATATCCTGATACATCTTATCTCCACCTGGATGAACCATAAATTTTGATCCGTGAGGCTCTGATATAATAGCATGTCATAATTTCCTATCTTTTGGGACTACCAATATCCCATTGAAACAGAATCCACCCTCAGAACTAATAGAGTAGGATTTCGCTCCTTTTGTCAATAGCTTGTGCACCTTATCTTGACAATCCTTATCTATGGATTGAGCTTTCACTACCCTTATCACCATTTCAGGTGTGACTGTTAATACTTACATACATGCTTGAGCTACGACATCATCCTAGCTAAGTTCTTTCCCCTTGGCTTTCCATTCTTTCACTAATTGCCTAGTGGGTCGAGGACTCAATGCATTAACAACCACATTTGCTTTCCCCGGATGGTATTGGATATCAAATTGATAATCCTTTACAAATTATAACCACTTACGCCGCCTCATGTCTAGATCCTTTTGTGTGAATAAATATTACAGTGACTTATGATCTGTGAAAAGGCTGAACTTCTCGCCCAAAAGATAATGCCTCCAAATTCTCAATGTAAAAATAACTGCCGCTAATTCCAAATCATGTATAGGATAATTCTTCTCGTGGGATTTGAGGTTACGATAAGTATAAGCAATAGCCCTTTCCTCTTGTTAAAGTATACCCCCTAATCCCTGAAGAGATGCATCTGTAAATACCAAATATTTGACTCTTGCTTTAGGTAGAGCAAGGACGGGTGTTGACGTCAGTCTATCCTTTAATTCATCAAATGTTAATTGACATGAATCATCCCACACAAAAGGTACCCCTTTTTGGGTCAAATTCGTCAAAGGGCCAGTGAAATTCAAAAATCCCTCTATGAAACGGCGATAATAACCCACTAAACCCAAGAAACTTCGAATCTTCGTTGGTGTTGTGGGATGACCCCATTCCCTCACCGCGATAACTTTACTCGGGTCCACGGAAATACCCTTTTCTGATATAAGGTGAGCGATAAACTGTACTTCTCTTAACCAAAATCCGCATTTCTTGAACTTGACATATATCTAATGATCCCGTATTGTCTGCAAAACTAAGCGTAAATGTACAGCATGTTCACCTTCTCTCCGAGAATAAACCATAATATTATCAATAAATATAATCATAAAATGATCTAGAAAGTATCTAAAAACCCTATTCATCAAATCCATAAACATCGCAGGGGCATTTGTTAACCCAAATGTCAAAACCAAAAACTCATAGGATATGTATCGGGTCAAAAATGTTATTTTGGAGACATCTTGCTCTCTAATCCGAAGTTGGTGATACCCCGACCTCAGATCTATGTTTGAAAAGTATGTTGCCACTCTCAATTGATCTAACAAATCATCAATACGAGGTAATGGGTATTTATTTCGGATGGTCACCTTATTCATCTCTCGATAGTCTACACATAACCGTAAAGAACCGTCCCTCTTATTCATAAATAAAACAGTAGCCACCCAAGGTGACGTGCTCTGACGAATAAAACTCTTCCCCAACAGCTGATGGATCTGATCCCGTAAATCCCTTAATTCCACAGGAGCCATACGTTATGGGACTCGCGCAATCGATCTAGTCGCCGGTGCTAAATCTTTAACAAACTCGATCTCGCGACTCGGAGGTAAGCCTGGTATCTCCTGAAAAACATCCTTGAACTCTCGAACCACTATAATCGAATCTAAGTAAACAACCACTTCTAGCAAGGTTTCCTCCTCGATATAATACAAATGAGTGCTTGATACTCCTTCTGAAAGAGGCAAAGCAACAAGAAACATTTTCTGGCCTGGAATAACAAACACAATCGATCGCCCAATACAATCTACCATTGCCCGATATTTAACCAACGAGTCCATACCTAAGATAGCATTATACCCATACATCTCTAATACTAGTAAATCGGCGGATAAACGTAATTTCCCAAAATCTATCTCCACCCCTTTACATATGAAGTGGATAAGCAACCCAAAACCTAGAGGAAAATTCACACAATTGAATAGTATCAGCTAACTCTAACACTCCCACCATGTACATAAAATGAGTAGCTATAAAGGAATGAGATGCTCCCGTATCAAATAACACTCGACGTGTACGCCCACGAATAGCGAACTTACTCTCAACTGCTGGCAAAGGTTGTTGTCCTTTAAGTAACACTACATTCTGGATATTATAAACGCATCCATATTGCATCTAACCTTGCGGAGGTTGTATGTTTAGAGAAGGTGCTAGGGGTAGTTGAATCAGTTGTAGTTGGTGAGTTCCTGGTGCCTGTACTATATTCTATTGTGGACAATCAGTTTGTCGGTGGCCCACCTCTCCACATTGAAAGCAACGACCCACAAAATTTTCTTGTCTATATCCCTATTGTCTAAATTTGGGTTTCCCTTTCTTCAGAATCTGACAACCTCGGCCCGGTTGGCCTCCCCCATTGTTTCCTCGGCATGCCTGGCCCTGAGGGGCATTTTGCTATTGCTGTTGCTGAGTACCTTGAAAAAAATTTCGAAACCCGTCACCAGTAAATCAAAAACCCCCTGAACGTTGTCGCTTAGACACATATCCTGAATTTAAGTCCATCTCCTTATGTTTACCTCCTTGTTGTTGCATTTTTTGTGCCCCACCAGCACCCTCCCCTCTAGATTTGTTTAACGATCCTGACTCTACCAATTTCTTTCTTCCCTTTAAATGGAACCGATGGTCCTGACAATGTAATAATGCAGCATTCATCTGCAAAAGTTACCAAAGCAGGGTTCCCCAAAAGGTGTTGACGAATTCTCCAGTTCAAACCTCCCATAAATTTCAAGATCCTCTTATCTTCGGTATTTACCCCATCCAGCATAAAATTCTCCAGCTGGGTAAATTCTTCTTCATACTCTGCTACCGTTCGATCTCCTTGAGTTATATCAAACAATTTCCTTGTCATCTCTATCACAGTTACAGGAGGAAAATACTTTCGATCAAATCGTACCCAAAATTCCCCTATGGTCATCGTATCTCGTTGTTCGGAATTAGTGATCAACTCCCACAGCTGGAGAGCTTCACTGATTAATTTAAAAGTAGCGAGAAATTATTTCTGGACCTCACTACATTCAATCATACGAAGATGTCTTTTCATATCCTTTTTCCATTGACTTGAAACTATTACATTAGCCCCCCCCCCCCCCCTCAAATTACGGAGGGTGTCCCTTTATAAAAGCTTCCCTTACACTTTCCCACGAACTTGACCCTGTGTGGGTTTGAGCTACCAGAGCTACAAGTTATTGCTGAACCTGAGGAAGTTGTTACGCCATCGTAGTCATAGCCGAATTTACTGCTTGGGCCACTATATTTGTAACTTTAGCTGCAGTCAAACTCCCCTGAGGCACTTGGGGTTCCACGTTCTCATCCCCTCTGTATTCCCTAGTCAGACGACCTCGTTTCGACGGCATCGAAAAATAAAAGGATGTGTTAGATATTAATTCAACCAATTTAACAAGGTAGAAGATCGTAGACGTAATGAAAACAACAATCCTAATATAATGGCTCTATGTCAAAAACGCTGATGTAGAATGCAAAAAGTTCGCACAAATCCTAAGACTCTAGAACCTGATGCTCTGATACCACCTATGACACCCCTCTTATAATATTAACGGGTGGCCAACCATCTACTAAGATAATATAGTAATCTCAAGTGGATCATCCTCAACATCAAGTGACAAAAGGATGTAAAATAACTAACCACTCACCACTAAAATAAACAGATGCCAATTTTTTTTTCTAAGGGCAATTAAAACATGAAACTATCCACAACCATGATGTGAAGGGTTTAAATATATCTATATATACAATATGTACCACAAAAGAATATACCCGAATGTTGATACCAAATTTAGTCTACTGACATAGCTCAATCGAGTGAAGACACGTGGCAATCTACGTGGCAACAACAAACACTTCCGAGGAACTCAGACGCTCCGAGGAATCATACTATAACGAGGAACACTGCATCCCCAAGGAACTCAGACGCTCCGACCTACAAGAAACTCTCCGAGGAACTTTTGAGTACCGAGGAACTTTTGATTACCGAGGACCTTAGGAGGTCTGAGCAGCTTAGGCAGTCCGAGCTGCACCTCGAACAAAGCATTAATAACAGGATAACCAACAGTTTGACTGTTCATTAAATGCTTATCATTCAGACGTATACACTTAAGGGGCATTGAATGTATTACCCTTTCACATGTACAGCATTTAATGTATTACCCTTTCACATTACAACCTCAGGGCTATAAATACATTGTACTACCCTCATTGGAGAAGGTACCGGAACTTCTTGATTGAACTTGTAATCGAGAATTCTCCAAACAGTCATCAATAACAAAAACAGTGGACGTAGGCCATTCTTATAAGGCTGAACCACTTTAAAAGTTCTTTGTCTCATTTTATTTATCTGTGATTAAATAATTAGATCTAATCTAATTTTTTACATCAACAGATTGGCGCCGTCTGTGGAAAGCGACTGGTAATATCGTTTTTCATCAAAAACAATTCATCATAAATGGCTGATATTCCAGAATCCAGCAATCGAAACGCTGAAAGCCCTCCAAATCCATCTGCTCCGCCAAATATTCCAGATGTGGCTGGAATAATGACAAATCTGGCTCAGGGCCAAACAGTCATGCAAGAAACTATGCGACAACTCATACAAACCCTCTATGGAGGTGCACCAACCCATTCAGGACTGCGAATTATTCAAAGAAATACCCGTTTACCTTCTTCACGTACTAGGCGTACTAATTCATATCGTACTGAGGAATGTGAAGATTTTTCTTATCAACCTGGACGAACTTCATCAGTGTGAGCCACAGATACTGAACAACGTATCACTCTCTCTCCAGAAAGGACTAGTGCGCTAGAGAGGTTAAGCAGGGTATCACCTTTTGATCGATTAGGACCTAGAAGGAGTATAAGTCCTCCTAAAGTCGCATCGAGGAGTTTTCAACGACCCTCAGATTTAAGGGAAGGATCTTCCCAGTCACGACCAGCTGCTCGTCAAGATAGATCCCAGGAAGCTACATCAACTCGATCAGTTGCTCGAACCAACAGGCCCGAGAAAGGAAATGATGCATGGAAAGGCTCTATTCAGAGGCTGGAGGATAGATTAGGGGAAATGGCTAAGGCCAAGAACCCTCTACAACGAATCTTTGTTCGAGGAACACCTTTTGTCCAAGCCATTGTAGATTTTCCAACACCATCAAAGTTCAAAGCACCTGTTGTGACCCCCAAATATGATGGAAAGACTGACCCTGTCCTTCATATAGAACAATACCAAGCTGCAGCCGACATCTATGATGTTCCAGATGAGATGAGATGCAAAGCATTCTCGGGAACTCTTACCGGATCTGCTCAAATATGGTATAATAATCTTCCTTGGGGTAAGATCTCAACTTTTCTTCAACTGCCCGAGTTATTCATTGGGAATTTCTATTTTGGGGCAAAGCCAGTTAAACGAGTAGCACATTTGTTAAGTGTTAGAAAAAAAGCTGGTGAAAGTACCAGAGATTATATAACTCGTTTTAATAACGAGAAACTCGAAGTCATTACTTATGAGGAAAAGACAGCGATTACCGCCTTGATAAGTGGACTACTTCCCAACAAGTTGTACTACACTTTGGCCAAAGATACACCTAGAACCATGTCAGACCTGATGGGAAAAGCGTCCAAGATTATGAATGCCGAGGAGGCTATGGTTGTGAAGAAGAACATGGATACCAAAGAAACCAAAGTGGAAGGTGATAAAGCTAAGAAGAAAGAGCATAAGAACAATGGTAATGATAAATATTCAAAAACTAGGTTGACATGGGACGTAATGAAGAAATTCGATTATTATACTCCTTTGAAGAAGGCAATCAACCATGTTCTAGAAGAAATCAAGAACAACGAGGAATTAAACTGGCTGGAGAAAATGAAGGCAGACCCTGACAGGAGGAATAAGGCAAAGTATTGCGAGTTTCATAAAGATCATGGCCATATGACCAAAAAATGCATAGCTCTTCAGAATGAGATTGAAACACTCATCAGACGAGGAAAACTGGCAAAGTATATTGATCGTGGAAGCGAAAAAAGAAATAACGACCGAACAAGAGAGAGTTCTAGATCTCCTCGTTGAGTAGAGGAGAATAAGAAAAGAAACCATGAAGTTGATCCAGAAGACGACCCTGATCTTCCCAAGAGACCAAGACAGCCAGAACGAGAGGTATTTTCAATACGCTTTGGGTCATTTGACTGTAATGTTATAATAGGTGGAGATGCAGGAGGAGGAGACCTTACTGCAGAGAGAAATGTGTGACACCCCGCCTAATAAAATACCGGGTGATCAGTCCTATACCAAATTAAAACAGGAATCCCAGTTGGATCATCCTTAGCATCACTGTCGAAAACTTTTTAAAACTTACTAACCACCTGGTATTCCAAAAATTGGTGCCAATTTTAACTTTTTAAATAAACAAAACAGTACATGCGGAATAAAAATATAAACCATTCACACAACTGAATGAAAGTAAACAAAATAGTAATTACACGATTTGCCGAATAAATCACCGGCCACAAAATAAATAATCCAAATACAAATATTCAACACCTGAATAAATTACACCTGAAAACTGTACCGAGAAGTCTGGGCGACAAGCCCTAAATAAACTGAAGCTGATACAAGATTCCTACTCTAGGAATGAATAAATGATACGTCTAATTCAAACTCCTGCTAGCATCCACAAATGCCGCATCTCCGTGTCCCTGGAATAGAATATCCATCCTGGCGTCCCTGTGGCTGGATACCTAAAAGGTTTTGAAAATAGTTTTATAGCAAGGGTTAGAACCCAAAACATTTTGAAAAATATTTAGCAAGTGAATTAACTGCAGTAATTTAAAATGCATGAATGCGCTTCATATTTAAGTTAGTGTCGCACTCCCTTGTGGACATTATCACCCCTCCACTATTGTGTACACCTACCGGTTATCTTAACCCCACCTAGTTGTGCTACCCCGTCCAACTAGTCCTGGTATAACCTTCCCTTGCCACACTACTCTAACCCGAGTATAATGATTCTTGAATTATAAGTTATTTCACAATTAACTTAATTAATTCCTCTTAAATGTCACCATGTAACCGTCTCACAAGTTATATAAAGTACATACATCCCACACTGTATTATTCCCACAAATGATTAGCTTAATTAATTTCTCATTAATTAACTGCATATAGCTGTAACCCGAGTTATATAAAGTAAATACATCACACCCTGTATTATCACCTACATATAATATTTACTACCATATTATACGTACCTTTACAAACATCCACACATATATCATACGTGTATCCATCCTTCCGAGTTTACCCTCACCGGATGATTTCCTCTAAAATGCTATCTCACTAGGTGTGCTCACAAAACCTAGTTTCCCCAAGTTAGAATCGCTCACCAACATGGACCAAAATATAAACGAAATGGAGGCGATCATATTCCTTCCCTGAAAGTGAGATAAATCCCTCATCCATATATACCGGACGCTATGACCTGGGGATATACTCGCCCTACTCCTCAAGCTAGGGGATTCACCCACATCGCGCAACCTCCCTTGATAGCATTAGAGTATATAAATTTAATAAATATCTAGTCACTGATATTTACTATCACACACAATATATACACACATATATATATATATATATATATACTATCACTACCCGTATATATATATTATGAACCCTGATTTTTACCGTGTACTCAAACTCCTGCACACTGCCTGTAATTTAATGTCACACACAATACATACACGTATATATATATATACTATCACTACACCGTATATATATATATATATATATATTAATAACCCTGGCTTTACCATGTACTCAAAATCCCATACACTGCCTGTAATTTCCTGAGTCTGTGGTCCGACTCAATGTAAATAATTTTCTCACTAAATAACTTATCCTCTTCCCGAGTCTATGGTCCGACTCTAATATAATTAATTCACACCTCAATTAATATAATACTTTCCCCGAGTTTATGGTCCGACTCTCCTTAAATTAATTAACACACATTTTAATTTAATACCTCCCCGAGTCTATCGCCCGACTCTAATTAAATTAATTAACAAATTAATTAATCGACCCGAATTCCGAGTCTATGGTCCGACTCTAATATAATTAATTATCACATTAATTAATAAGTACCCTTCACGAGTCTACAATCCGATCCTGATTAAACTAATTATCCCACCTATTAATTTAATCATACCCGAGTCTACAAACCGACTTTAATTAAATTAATTAACACCTTTATTAATTTAATCCTACCCGAGTCTACAATCCGACTCTAATTAAATTAATTATCGCCTTTATTAATTTAATAACTTGGTGTCACTCAACCATTGTCCCCGGACTCACTTACTTGGCCCGTAACTTAATATTTCCCGAGTCTATATCCCGACTCAAAATTACTTAGTTTATCTCCAAACTTAATTCACTACCTTGGGGTCGCATGTCCAATATACCTGGATTCACTCACTTGATCCGTACCTCACTATTTTGGAATAAAATTTCTCAATTTCATCCATTTAATGTCTCACATAAATTCATCGTAATCCCAATTACTTTCTCTCATAATTGCTAGGAATATTTGTTTCACAATTATTTATCACTAATAAATGTATGAAAATTTAATTTATAATTAATTCCCCCTTATATCTCACCCAGGCCGAACTGGCCAGAATTTCCCACCATCGATCGATCGATGCCCCCGATCGATCGATGCCCCCGATCGATCGATCGACCCCTTCGTTACAGCTCTGCCTCCCCCCTGTTTTCCACCATTAACGAACCTCAAGGTTTCTAAACCAGAATTTAAACCTCTAATTACATCATCCCATCATCTACACATGGTTAATCCACATCTTATTCATCATAGAGATCATTAAGATAATCAACCCCTCTAATTATCTCATAATTTTCGAAATGGGTCTTTCTCCATAAAATTCAATTATCTGTTTTAAATCCCAAATTCCAGATTCGATTTCCACTCTTTTATGTTCTGAAATTTTCGTTCAAATCATATATACATATTCAGATATCAATCACCCATCTAAATCTTACTTTGAATCTCATTCAAGTATTTCAAAAACAAAAACCCCATTTTGTACCCATTTACACCCAAAAACGAATTTCCACGCCCACATCACCATGATATGAATTGATAATCATGCTTTAAGAATCAAAACAGTTAACCACTTGCCTGAAAGTGTTCGTAGTGTATGATTCCGTTGGCGTAATCCGTCGATTTGGCTCCAAAATCCCCAAATTGGCTTTTTGCTAAGCTGTCCCCCAATTTCCCTCTCAAGCCCTAGGCTTAGATTTGATGGCTGCTGATTTCCTAATCTCCCCATTAGGTTAAAAACCCTTAATCCCGTTTTTCACCTAATGGTCTTAATTAAAGTGGCCCAACTCACCCCGTGTGGGCCCGGCTATGCCCAACAATAACCCGAGACCCAATTACTACCCCCGGGTACTCTTTTCTGACTATCTCGACCCATCCGGACTCAACCGCGCAGTCAGAATTGATATCCGAATTAATTATTAAAAATCCTTATCTCACACCCCATTAAGTCTATACCAACTCCCGGCTGGAATAAGTGCATACCCCGTCATTAATACCTGAAATGACGTAATTAAATTATTACTATTCACTTAGTAAATAAATTTCCCTAAACATTAACCATTTACTCCTCGATTAATATTTAAATATATATATATTGTCATAATTAATTCAATTAAAATTACAACACACCAGTAATTTAAAATCCTGAATTAATTAAATATTAAATGCACAAAAGTACGGGGTGTTACAAAATGCTTACCTCTATGAGGCTCAAGCTTGTTCGTATATTCAACGAATAAATTTAGCTGAGGAGGATCGCCCGAGAAAGGTGAACAAAGAGAAATTAGTCATTGGTTTTTCAAAGAATGACCTCGCATGAGTTTTGTATCCTCATGATGACCCATTGGTGATCAAAATGAGGATGAAGGAGGTAATGATTTCAAGAGTACTGGTAGATAATGGTAGCTCGGCATACATCATGTTCTACTCGTGCTTCGACAGTTTAAATCTAAAGCTATCTCAATTGGAGCCTTATCATACACCCCTCCTCGGTTTTGCTGGCGAGAAAGTATTTCCACTTGGGACGATCAAATTGGATATATTCATTGGTACATGGCCTGCTTGTCGAACAGAAAGAATACGCTTCTTCGTGATGGATAAGAATGTTCAATCATCATCATCATGGGAAGAGTAGGATTGAAGAAGTTCGAGGTTGTACCATCTACAGTACATCAATGCCTAAAATTTCCAACAAATTTTGGAGTAGGAGTTGTGAAAGGTGATCAGAAAGTATCTCGGGAATGCTATTATTCATCCGCCGAGCAAGAGGAACTGGAGGAATCAAGGAAAAAGACCACTACCTATCAAGTGGATGAAGGTGCAGAAATTGAAACATTGGATCCTAGAGATTAGTCGCAACTCGTGAAGGGTCAAGTGGTGGAAGCTACTGAAAACATTATTCTGGACGATGAGCATCCTGAACGAACTACTCAAGTAGGTTCGTCGTTGGAAGCCTCACTAAAACAGGAATTGATAACTTTCCTAAGAAGCAGAAAGAAAACTTTTACGTGGAGTCATGAGGATATGCTCGGGATAGGCCCAAAATTCTTATGTCACGAGCTCAATGTGAATAAGGAGATCAAGCCTGTAAAGCAGAGAAGAAGAGTATTCAGTCCCGAGAAGAATCAAGCTATACAGGAGGAAGTCGAGAAGCTCCAGAAAGCTTGCTTCATTGAAGATGTCAAATATCCAGACTGGTTAGCAAATGTGGTGATGGTGAAAAAGAAGAACAACAAATGGAGGATGTGTGTAGACTTCACCGACCTCAACAAAGCATGCCCAAAGGATCACTTTCCACTGCCCCGAATTGATCAACTAGTGGATGCTACCTCGGGACACGAGCTGCTAAGCTTCATGGATGCGTATTCTGGTTGCAATCAAATTAAAATGAAACCTGAAGACAGGGAGAGTACTTCTTTCATTATCCCTAGGGGAACTTATTGTTATAATGTTATGCCTTTTGGTTTGAAAAATACAGGTGCGATATATCAGTGGCTGATGAACAAGGTCTTTGCTGAACAAATCAGTTAAAATATGGAAGTCTATGTTGACGATATGCTGACAAAGAGCAAGAAAGCTGCCGATCATCTAGTTGACTTAAGTCAGACTTTTGATCAACTGGATAAATATCAAATGAAGCTGAACCCGACGAAGTGCATATTTGGAGTACGAGAAGGCATGTTTCTCCGGTACATTGTCAATCAACGAGGCATTGAGGCAAATCCTGAAAAGATCAAAGCTCTATTAGGGCTGCGATCTCCAACGACGAAGAAAGAGGTGCAAAGTCTTACAGGATGAGTAGCAGCACTTAACAGATTTGTATCGCGAGCAACTGATCGATGTCTCTCATTCTTCAAGACGCTCCGAAAGACTTTTGAGTGGAATGATGAATGTGAGAAGGCTTTCCAAGACTTGAAGAAATATTTGGGAGCACCTCCACTGTTATCCAGGACAGTGATGGGAGAAAAATTATACTTGTATTTGGCAGTGTCCGAGAATGCAATCAGTTCGACATTGATAAGAGTGGAAAATGGAGTACAAAAACCAATCTACTATACAAGTAAGGCCTTTCGAGGAGCAAAGATCAGATATCCAAGGCTGGAAAAATTGGCACTAGCATTGATCGAGGCAAGTAGAAGAATGAATCCATACTTTTAAGCTCATACTATAGTCGTATATACTGATATGCCGTTGAGGCAAGCCCTTCATAAACTAGAAAAATCAGGGGGATTGATGTGCTAGGCAGTAGAACTCGGTGAATATGATATAGTCTATGAACCCAGGTCATCGCTAAAAGGGCAAGTGATAGCAGATTTTATAGCAGAGTTCACCTATCCTGATACCCCCGAGGAGCAAAAGTTGCTCGCTAATCAACTTGTGGATGTTACAGGGTCATCAAACATAAGCTCAGACCAACTTAGGTTGGTAAAAGGGAAAGTGGATGTTACAGGATCATCAAATTCGAGCCCAGACCAACTTAGGTTGGTAAAAGGGCAAGAAAAGATGATCGGCGAAGAGCAAGAAATATCAGGGGAGGATGAAAGGAAGCAACAAATATTTCACCGAGGAACTCTGTCCGATCAGAAATTTGAAGACGAGCTACTTATATGGAGTCTGTATGTGGATGGTTCATCTTGCACTACAGGATGTGGCGTAGGGATAGTTTTGAGCAGTCCAGACGAGGTCGACATGGAATACGCCCTACGTTTCCAATTCAAAGCTTCCAATAATGAGGCTGAGTATGAAGCCATGATTGCAGGTCTTAATTTGGTAAAAAGTTTGGAGGTGCAGCAGGTTATCGTCTTCAGTGATTCTCAATTGATCGTAAATCAAATGTTGGGAATATATGCAACCAAAGGAGAATTAATGATCAAGTATCATGCAAAGGTGATGGAGTTGGTATCAGAATTTGCTGCTATTCAGCTGGTCAAAATACCAAGAATGGAGAATGCAAGAGCAGACGCCCTAGCTCGATTAGCATCAGCTACTCGTACCGAGCTACGAAGAACAATCCCAATTAAAGTGTTGTCTATTCGAATTATAGACGAAAATATGATGACGAATTTCATTACCCTTGATTTAGGACTATCTTGGATGGATCCCATCAGGGAATATATTGAGGAGGGAGAATTACCAATTGACAAGCTCGCGGCCAAGAAATTGAAGTTTAAAGCTGCTCGATATGTATTAACTAACGGTATTCTATATAGACGAGGAATTATGGCAGGTTTGCAAAGATGTGTACATCCCTCCGAGGTGAAAGAATTGATTGAAGAGATCCATGAAGGGTCCTGTGGAGCCCAAGTAGCAGGTCGGACGCTTTTGCAAAGGGTGATGACGCAAGGATACTACTGGTCGATGATGAGGGCTGATTGTATAGCCTATGCCAAGAAATGTGATAAGTGCCAACGCTTTTCCTCTATCCGAAGAACTCCACAAGCATTGTTGACACCCATCACTTCTCCTTGGCCATTTGCCATGTGGGTAATAGATTTGGTCGGGCCACTGCCAATGACCAGAGGAAGGTTTAAATACCTCGTAGTCGCAGTGGATTATTTTACTAAATGGGTTGAAGCTGAGCCTCTCATTGATATGACGTACGACAAGGTGTACCAATTTATTTGGAAGAACATCATTTGTCGATATGGTCTTCCTCATGCCTTCATCACAGACCATGGAATACAATTTGATAATGAGGAGTTCGCTGTCTATTGTCATCAGTCAAATATTTTGAAGATCCACTCAGCACCAGGCCATCCCCAAAGCAATGGACAAACTGAGGTGACAAACAGAACGTTGCTGAATGGCTTGAAGAAAAGACTGGACGATGCGAAAGAAAATTGGATCAACGAGCTACAATAAGTACTATGGGCTTATCGTACTACTCCCCGGGCAGCAACTGGAGAATCACCATATATGCTGGCGTTTGGAAGTGAAGCTGTTATACCTGCCGAGTTGGGCCTCCCAACACACAGAGTACTGAATTTCAATTCCCCTGTCAGTGACTTAATGAGAAGATTGGATTTAGACATGCCTGAGGAAGTTAGAGAAGAAGCAGCCATCAGGAATGCTGCATACCAACAACGAACAGCTTTGTTCTACAATAAAAGGGTGAAGAAGTGTGACCTGAAAGAAGGAGACTATATGCTAAAAAAGGTGATTCAAAAGCACAACAAACTGGAAGCAAACTGGCATGGACCATACCGAGTTACAGAAGTTGTTCGACCAGGAACTTACCGAATAGAAACGTTAGAGGGGGAGGAGTTTAAGAATGCATGGAACGCAGAGCACCTGCGCAAGTATTATCAGTGATGTATATTCTCATGTAACGCAGTTCCGTCAGTATGAATAAAATGAAGATATTCTGCCAAATTCTCTCCTTTTATTGAAAGTTTTTTGGGGAATACTAGTGCTACACACTACTCAGCAAAACTCAGACTACTCAAATTATTCTCGAAAATGCCAACTAAGGTTGGTCGGGAAACAAATGTATTCCTACGGAAGGTAAAACTATGTATTCCTAAAAATGCCAACTTATGTTGGTTAGGAAGTAAATGTATTCTTACGGGAAGTAAAACTATGTATTCCTAAAAATGCCAACTTATGTTGGTTAGGAAGTAAATGTATTCCTACTGGAAGTAAAACTATGTATTCCTAAAAATGCCAACTTATGTTGGTTAGGAAGTAGATGTATTCCTACGGGAAGTAAAACTATGTATTCCTAAAAATGTCAACTTATGTTGGTTAGGAAGTAAATGTATTCCTACGGGAAGTAAAACTATGTATTCCTAAAAATTCCAACTTATGTTGGTTAGGAAGTAAATGTATTCCTACGGGAAGTAAAACTATGTATTCCTAAAAATGCCAACTTATGTTGGTTAGGAAGTAAATGTATTCCTCGGGAAGTAAAAGTATTCCTAAAAATGCCAACTTATGATTGGTTAGGAAGTAAATATATTCTCGAAAATGCCAACTAAGGTTGGTCGGGAGGTAAAGTTATTCCAGAAAGTGCCAAAGTTGCTCGCAGAGGAAAAATCCACTAAATATGGCTGGTCGGGAATAAAAACCCACTAACTGTAATTGGTCGAAAAGGAAAATTTATCGACCTTGGTTGGTCGGAATTATTTTATGAATACGAGAAAGTGATCGAGCAAAATTTTTTATACTCGTAACTTTTTAAATTATTACTAAGTTGGTCGAGAAACAAAACATCTTTTTTGTCAAATGATTACCACAAATTCAAACTACTCGATAATAAGTTGGTCGAAAAATAACAGAATATTGTTATCTTTTTAACAGATACACATGCACAGATGTAAAGTGTTACAAAACAATAGCAGTCAAGATTTGCAAACAAAATTATTTCATTAAATGTAGAATAAAATACATCAGGAATGAAATGCAAATTTATTACATCAATATTCCTACTCTATTGGTTTTTCCCCTCTGCTTTTGAAATAGGTTCCTCGCCAGCAGGCGGATCATTTAAAGCAAGAGGAGAATTTATGAAGTTAAGATCTTTTAACACCCTGATATTCATCACATAGGGTCGATCTAGTAGATGCTTCTGACGAGATAGCTTGACATTTGAATGGATATTGTAATCGCCAAGGTATTTGGAAATCAGACATTGAGGGATGGCCCGAGCAGGGATCCAACTCATATCAAGCTTGAATGGGGGCACTGGTAGGTCGAACAGCCTAGGATTATGGTAATCCCACAGGTAATGACCCTGTTCGAGTTGCAGCACACCCAAGGCATTCAACCATCCCTGTTTGTAGCCCTCATTATTTGCATTTTGGATGCGATCATCCAAGTGGTAGAGAGCTTCGTTGTAGCCAGCCATCCAGAACTCCCTGGGCTGCTTGTGGAATTGATATGTCAATCTTTCCAGCTATTCGTGGAGATTTTTTATGAAGAGTTATTTATTCTCCACTATAGATTTATGCTCCGAAAGCGGCTCTTCCAGACCTTTGATCTTCTTAGACATCTCAGTCAATGCCTGGTTCTTCGCCATCAGTTGGAAGGCCTAGTTCTCTAAAGCAGATTGAGTCCTCTGTTCCTCGACAGGAACCCGAGCAGCTCTTGCTCGTCCCCGAGGAGCTCTTGCTCATCCATGAGAAGAAGTAGAAGGGCCAGTTCTCTTCAAGGTCTCCAATTCGTCCCTCAGGTTGGCGTTTTCAACCTCCAAGAAAGAGAATCCCTCATCATTCACAGGAACCAAAGAATTTGAGGTGGAGGCAACAGATTTTAATTGAGATACTTCTCTTTGCAAGTTGTTATTTTCTTGCTCCAATAACTCGGCTATTTACATGTGCTCCTTGACCTCAGCTTTCAAAGTTCTCTCCCGCACATCGTAAGCAACAAAACGCTTCTCGTATCCCTTATCGGTAATGATTTGCTGAAACTTCTTCTCGTACCCCTCGTGCAAGAGGGCAGTGGATTCCTTATATTGCTGCTGAAGGTCTTCAAGAGTGCCTTGGAGATCCTCAATTATATCATAATAAGCTACATTATTGGCCACCGCACGATCAAACAGACACTTCAAATATTGGTAAGATTCAACTGCCTGTTCCGAAGCATCTTGACCGAGGATGTCGACGATTTGTGCCGCACTCAAATCTGTGTGACCAGCCTTAAAGTATTCATTGCATTGCCATAACAGCTTTGTATCATGAGCAGATAATAATTCCGTCCTGGCCAGAAACTAGTAGAGGAAGAAAAAGCAATAACCAATAAGAGTACAAACAGAGTATGAAGAAGAGAAACAACAGTATGCATAAACAAAAGTTAAAATTTTATTACATTACAAAGGTCATAAGTACAAGGTTCAGAGTTACATGTTTAGAAGTTACATTTGATAAAGAAAAATAAAATAGAGAGAAACCCGAACAACTCTACACCTTTTCCTTGTCTCCCAAAACTTTCTCAGGAGGTTGGGACGAGGAGGTAGGTTTCTCGGAAGGAACAGAGAGTTGCTCGGCGAGCGCTAGTAGTTGCTCGGATGAAGTAATGAGTTGTTGAAGTTCCTCGTTAGCAGACTGGATGGCTGGGGGATGAGAAACTTGATCTCCCATCACCATGGAAGACTCCTCACAGGCAGCTTCGTCCTCTTCTTCGTCTTCAGGAGTTGGAAGGGGACCAGGGATGTGTCGCTGGAAGAGTTCAGAAGTTTCATCAACCTTCATCTCCTGAAGAGCTGCGACCCACCCATATCTAAAGTATTTTAGGCTTCCATATTCGACTTGTGACATCATGGCAGCCAAGCCTTTATTCCACCCCTTATCCCAGCCGGCGCTAAAAGATTTCTTCACAACCAACTTCCTCTTTGTCTTCTCCGAGGAAAGCTTCTCGAAAAGAAGGTTATTAGAAGCTTTTAATTTATTCTCAACCTCCTCCTTCTGACGACTTACTTCCCGAAGTCGACTTAACTCCTCCTCAGCAACCTTGAGGTTATCTTCAAACTCCTCAGCATTCTTGAGCTTCCCTTCAAGCTCTTTATTCTTCTCCTCCAAACTATTTAATTTTTTCTCCAACTCCTTGGAGACCTCAATAACCTGAGCTTTTTCCTGCTCGGTCGAAGCAAGCTTCTTCTCCCAAGTTTCCTTATCATCAGCATATTTCTGGCTAGAATCTTTCAGAGACTTCCCCAAGCCCATCAAAGCTTCCTCTACACCAGACGAGGAGCTTAAAGCTTTAATAGCTTCATCTTTCTTCAAAATTGGGTTAAAACAGCTCACCAACTGTGAAAAGAAAATGAAAGCAAGTCAGAGACAGATATAACAAGGGAAAGATGAAAAGTTCAAAATAATAAGACTTACAGAAGTAATATGGCGAGCATCCAATGAGGTAACCATGTCCCGAGAAAGGTTTTCTTCAATACCTTGGATCTCGGGAATGATCCAAGTCTTCACCGAGCACGAGGAGCTTTTCTTCAGCTTCCTCGGGGGAACACGAATAGTTTCGACCAAGGAGGAACTCTTGGTCGGTGATATGACAATCACCTCGCCTGGAGCAGCAGCCTTGCTCGGGGCCACTGGGGGCTTCTCGACCACCTTCACAGGAGCAGCCAAGGAAGATGCATCAACTTTCTTTGTCCCTTCTCCTGGGACGTCAATCTTACTTCTTTTTGCCTTTCCATGACCAGAGGCAGGTTTCTCAAAAAGGGTGGGAGGTCTTATTTTCTTCATCCTTTCACTCAAAGGAATGTGTGATTCAGGCAAAGAACTTATAGAGGCAGGTATTGGCTCTGCATCACTTATCACCGGACGAGCAGTAAAAGAGGATTTGTAACTCTTGTACTGAAGCAGATATGAAGCTGACCTAATGTGCTCGTCGACAACAGTCTGATGCAAACTCCAGATAAGTTTCAAGTGCCTTATATTAACGTCTGCCTCTTTTGGACACTTTCTTTTGTTGTCAACTGCAAATAAATAAACATTAAAATATCAGTGACACATTTTATCAAACATAAAGGAAGCATAATTTCAAAATAAATAAAATGAAATAAAAATAACCTATCACATTGCCATAGGGAGGGCATCTGGGACCCTGATACACTTCATCTCCAGATAAAGGAGCATGTTGCCAATTTTTTATAACAACCCCGTGCTCAAAATAGTCCCTATTGGCATCCGGGAGATTGACCACTAAAGCCCTATTTAAAAATCTAGTTTTTAAATAAAAAGTATTATCGCCTATAGCCCATCTATAACAAAACATGATTTCTGGAATTCCTATGCGAGTTCCATGAATTTGATTTAGTCTATGAACCCCATTAACTATTCTCCATGTATTGGGGTCTATTCTTGCAGGAACCACGTCAAAGTATTGACAGAATTCCAGACATAGAGGGTTTGGAGGAAAAAAAATCCACACTCAGCAACAAAGAGACTGGGGAACCAATGTCCCTCAGCCAAACGAAAATAGTCTGAAGGCTCAGAAAGCTCTTCCAAAACAACTTAGGACGGAATAGAAAAATCAGAACAAAATTTATCAAGAGATTTAACAAGGTAAACCATGATGAATAAAGGAAATGAAGAAGAAGGAAGAAGATCTTACAGAAAAGAATGGATCTGTTGACAACGAACGATGAAAAGGATGAACGCACAAGAGAGTAAGACAATGGAAAACTCGAAGATACAAATTTGAAAAAGTAGAAGACGATGGGATTGTCTGTGACGCTTAAATACCTTGCCTTGGGAAAAGGAAAAAGTAATGAGTACGAAAAGAGACGGTTACGCTACCGGAGGCTAAAAAGACAAAAAGGGCACGACAATCAAAGCGGTTATAAAATTTCAAAAAAGCCTGTTCTATGAATTTGGAAGGAAAAATAAATACAAGGGAAACACTCCTAAAAATTAGGAGGACCATTTAAAACTACCATATGCCGAGAAAGAATGTTCCACACTCCTCAAATTTCGAACTATGAAACATTGGGGGCTTCTGTTGATACCAAATTTAGTCTGCTGACATAGCTCAATCGAGTGAAGACACGTGGCAATCTACGTGGCAATAATAAACACTTCTGAGGAACTCAGACGCTCCGAGGAACCATACTACAACGAGGAACACTGCATCCCCGAGGAACTCAGACGCTCCAACTTACAAGAAACTCTCCGAGGAACTTTTGAGTACCGAGGAACTTTTGATTACCGAGGACCTTAGGTGGTCCGAGCAGCTTAGGCGGTCCGAGCTGCACCTCGAACAAAGCATTAATAGCAGGATAACCAACAGTTTGACTGTTCATTAAATGCTTATCATTCAGACGTATACACTTAAGGGGCAATGAATGTATTACCCTTTCACATGTACAGCATTTAATGTATTACCCTTTCACATTACAGCCTCAGGGCTATAAATACATTGTATTACCCTCATTGGAGAAGGGACCGGAACTTCTTGATTGAACTTGTAATCGAGAATTCCCCAAATAATCATCAATAACAAAAACAGTGGACGTAGGCCATTCTTATAAGGCTGAACCGCTGTAAACGTTCTTTGTCTCATTTTATTTATCTGTGATTAAATAATTAGATCTAATCTAATTTTTTACATCAACACCTAATATGCTTTCAAGTAACAGACCATACAACATTCAGTGAAAGTAATACAAAGGAACTACGTACGTACACATCCCTTGGATTCACACACCCGAATATAAAAATGGACCCCTAACTAGATTTCCAAAAGTAAGAAATGGCTATAATAAAATCCTGCAACAATCCGCATCTTCTACAGCTCCCAAAACTTTGAACAGAATTGACATCATTCGCGTCCTTGCGGAGGGACACCTAAAAATCATATACATATATAGCAAGAGAAAAGATATAAACGGGTTAAAGCCCGAGGTTATAAATAATGTATCAAGTGAGTTAAAATGCATAATAATAATGAATGCAAAATTTCATAATATGAAGTGGTGTCGTAATCTCTTAAGACTCATCTCACCTCTTAACTATAATGCGCACCTAAACATGGGATATCAATCCTAGTCAGGCTATCCGACTCAAGTCTACCCAAAAATCTCTCTCGTATAACTCACTTACCCAAAAGATAACCATGTTAAGACTTATTCTTAAATAGTTAAAAATCAATTCACTTCTTAATAATTTTCTCAAGTTATAAGCATAATAGATCACACATTATTCAAGATACGTTTTAACACTTTTACTGGTTCACAACATAGATCAACTCTATTAAGGATCATATATATATGTAACACACAATATTCATAAAAACCATTAAACAAAGCATCATCTCTCTAGATGAAGTCCCTATAATGCTATCATCTTCCTGGGAATTACTCACTTGACATACTGGGTTACCAGAGGTCGGACTCTGACACCGACTTGGTTTAAAAACAAATCACGACGAATCATACCCCATACATCTTATCCCTCAAAGTCACACATGGTAAAATACTGGACGCTATGACTTGGGGACTATACACACCCTGCTCCTCAAGCCAGGGGCCTCACCCACATCGCGCAAGTTCCCTTGATAGCACTAGAGGGGTATGTCCACATAAGACACACACACACACACACACACACACACACACACACACACACACACACATATATATATATATATATATATATATATCATACCACAAGATAATACACATATACACATCATAAGCAAACCATCTCATATAGGAATGTATACATCCATGTTCCCAATTATAGGTGTACGTTGCATATTTCACTAGCCGATAGTACACATAATATTCTTAATTCATTTTGTGATACTATTACTTACTTGAATCTTTATCACACTTACATTAACTCATTAGTAATATTTTAATCATTAACGTCGTGGGACTTCACTATTATTGGTCTACGTCCATCCCCACATGAATTTTACCATTAATATAATTCTTGAGTTCAACACGACAATAAGACTTACCAATTTCATCTCTATTATGGCCTCGATATTACCCCACCATCTTACCGGATTCAAAACTCATAATTTAACTCGTAAACGTGGTTTCCGTATCATATAAGGAGGTTCCTAAGTACTAAACTGGATTGGAGAAGAGTATAATCAATTCTAAAAAACCTCCTAAAAACAGCAAGAATTTCGAATCAATTCTCCCCTTGCTGAATCGATTCGGATTACAAGAGAATTGATTCGCTAGGATTTGAATCGATTCGGTCCAAAGGACCTGACACTTCTATAATTTTCGAATCGATTTTCTCTTAGCTGAATCGATTCGACAACAAAACCTGAGTCTACTGTCTTACACCGAATCGATTGGCAAGGGGGTGAATCGATTCGTTCCCTATGACTTGAGATTTCTACAAAGGACCGAATCGATTCGCAAGGGAGTGAATCAATTCGGGTCTACAGATTTCAAAAGTTCCCCTTTTCTGCATAAACCAACGAATTCTTATACCAAAACTCCCTCTTCCAACCATCAATCTCCCAACTATACCTATTTTCGACCAAAAAAACCACAATCTATACAAACTCAACCATTTTTACACTAATAAACTCATATATACATCAAATGAGAGATTTCATAAAAAATTCTAGGGTTTTCACATAAAAACTACTTACTAACTAATTTATCCCTCGCTTTATGAAATAAATCTCACACATAGATCATTTAGCATTTTTAATCACATTCTAAATTTTGTAGAATCTGATCCTTCCCTGATTACATAGATTTCGTCGAAATCCTAAATGTCCCAAGCTTTTCTCTTCTTCTTTTTGTTCTCTCAAGAGGGTTTTGAAATGAGATAAAACCTAACACTCTCTTATGGCAACTAAGGATGAAACCCATATTTAAATTAAAACACACACTTAAGATGACTCTTATACTCCAATTTGAGTCATTCTACTAAAAAATACCCCGAAGTCCAAATAAAACCCCCAGACAGTCATTTTGACTATCTCAATCCTTCCAAAATAAATCGTGCATTCTAATTTATGATATGAAACTCCGAATTTATAATCAACTCCCAAATTCATGTAACTCATCCGCGACATAATATCATGAAATATGATTTACTTACATTACCACACTAGTAAATATGTAACTTACATATATATGAACTAAAACACACAATTTAATATTCATGTTAAATTCTCATTTTAAATTCTTAAATACATACATATATATATATATATATATATATATATATATATATATATATATATATATATATATATATATATATATATATATATATATAAAATCACACCCAAACCGGTAATATAATTTAGAACTAATTATCAAAAATTTAATAAGGATATTACATCCATAAACAATCGATATCACATAGCATTCTCAGAGTTGATTGGGTACAAATCATTATTGAATATATGTATAAAAATGTCATTAGCGGAACAAAATAAATTTCCTTACTTAAGAATTAGCATATGTGACACCTCGCTTATTAAAATAAGATGTGGCCACCCCGATACTCCAATAAATACAGGAATCATAGATGGTTCCTTCTTAGCACCATAGTCGCATAAATAACAGTACGAGACAACCACCGATTATTTTATAAAAACGGATGTCAAATAATTTTGCAAAGTAAATAAAACAGTTTTGACAATTCATTTATAACAGAAGTTGGATAAGAGTAAAGACATGTACAAGTTTAACAACCATTCTACAAAACATAACCGAATAAGCTATCGGTCAACAGGCTAATACAAAAGATTTACATCAAGTGTAACCACAAGTATGCATATTACCTGGGCCAACACGCCCACATTTATAGACGGATCTAAACTAGATTATACAAAAGATTAATACGTCTATCTCAATTCCTACAACATCCACAAAAGTGTTGTAGCTCCTTAACACTGATAAGGTGGGATTAACATGGGCATCCTTGCGGCGAAGAAACTGAGCATACATATAAGAACCACACAAGAAAGACAAATATAAATGGGTCAGGGCTCGGTTTGATATGATATATGTGTGAATAAAGTGCATAAAAGTTATGAATACTAATCACTTAAACAGGTTAAGTTCGCTATTGCAATATAAGAATCGTCCTCACCCCTCATCGAAGTGCACATCCTAGCGCAATACCATCCATTAAGTTAAACTATTCATCAATTTAAGAGAGATAGCTAAATTCCATTTTAACATGCTTGAATTGCAAACTCATAAAATATAACTACATAAGTCCATTTGTCCTTGGGAAATATATACCATACAGCTGATTTAAAAATGCATTAGAGATTTATTAAATTCCACATTCTTGAGAATATTTACAATCAAAATATATTGATTCTAAGACCATCCTTCCTGGATTCATCCCACTAGATGCGCCCCTAAATGCTATCATCTTCCAGGGCCTATAACCAAGACCACCTGGGCACCCTAAATCGCGTCGCGTGGGAAGCGGCCATATACCTTCGACAGTGAGTCATAACCATACCCGGAATTACCTCACTTGGAATAAAATAACTACACAATATAGTCGTCGATCTATATCCGAGGACTATTTTCTCCCTGCATTCACTAGCCAGTGGATTTTCCTCATTCGCGTAACTTACCTTATGATAACATTTATGTATATGCAAGATATAAATCACAAGATATGCCAATTTAAAATGAATATTTATTTTATCCGAACCATGTGTCTAACGACATAAACTACAAAATTTAGTTGCCCTTATACTAGCCTCCGAGAGTTCACGAAAACACTATAAGCTACCAAGTGTAATTTACCTCATACTAGTCCCTAAAAGCCCAAAACAATGCCCCCCCAACTCTCCCCTAGTCCTAAATTAGCTTACTAGATGAAAAAGACACTAAGTTCCCTTAATTAATTAATTAATTCCTAAGAAATAAATGATTTTTCAAGACTAAAATACCCAATTACCTTAAGTCTAACATTTAAATGCTACTACACAATTAAAATGATTCGTAACATCATAATTTAAGTTATAACTAGTCAAAAATGTTCTGGAACCCAAAAACACGATTGGTACTTATTTTGACTATCTCAACCATTTTCAGGCTAACTGTACCCTCTAAACTGGCATTCGGGATAACATGCATTTATTTAATGTTCCAATGTCATATAAATTCTTCAATTGGAATATAAGCCATAATCGTCTCTTAAAGCACAATGACGAAATAAAACATGATATGATGCTATTTACATTCACTTAACAGTAATTATGCAAAACTCAGTAAATATCATCTTTTAAATCACTTAAAGTAATATTTACTTCAACTTCCTTTATTTTATATAATTAACCCACTAGGCAAATTAATATAAAAATAATTACTCATAAATAAGGGGTATTACATACTCCCCCCCCCCCCCCCCCCCCCCAAGGGAATTTTGTCCTCAAAATTCAGGCATACCTTGTAAAAAGAAGTGTGGGTACTTCTCTCGAATATCTTCCTCTCATTCCCAAGTTGATTCCTCAGCATTGTGGTGTCCCCACTGGACTTGAACTAATGGTACCACTTTCGATCTTAGTCTACGTTCTCCATGATCTAAGATAGCAACCGGTTGTTCCTCATATGTAATATCGGGTTGTAACTCAATATCATCTAATGGAATATACCAATGGGCTCCCTCTCATCTTTAATACTTCTTCAAAGATATAATATGGAACACGTCATGAATTTGTTGTAGGCATTCCAGCAAAGTAAGTTGATATGATACGAGGCCTACCTTTGCAATAACAGGAAAATGGCCTAGATAGTGCGGCGTAAGTTTACCTTTTTCTCGAATTGCATTATACCTTTCATCGGAGATACTCGCACTAGAACTTGATCCCCCACTTCCAATTCCACATGTATCCGATTCGCATTGGCATAGCTCTTCTGGCGATCTTGTACAATTCGTATAGGGTTTTGAATAAGCTCAATCTTCGAAGAGGTATCTTGGATCATTTCAGGTCCAAGGAGCTTATTATCTCTTACATACAACCAACAAGCAGGTGATTGACACGGTCATCCATACAATGCCTCATATGGTGCCATACCTATCGTGAATCGGTACGAATTATTGTATGCAAATTCGACCAAGGGAAGGTATTGATCCCATCCTCCTCTAAAGCCAAGTACGCACATTCGAAGCATATCCTCCAGCATTTTGTTGACTCTTTCCAATTACCCATCAGTTTGTGGATGGTGTGAGGTACTCAATATCAATTTGGTTCCCATCGCTTTTTTGAAACTTCTCCAAAAGTGGGACACAAAAATCTTTTCTTGATCTGAGATTATATTGATAGGCACCCCATGGAGTTTCACAATCTCCGTGGTAAAGAGCCAGGCATAAGGGCCCGTATTAAAATCCATTTATACCGATAAGAAGTGTGTCGATTTGGTCAAATGATCGACTATTACCCAAATAGAATCATGGCCACTTTGTGATATCAGCAAGCCCGTGATGAACTCCATTGAGATACTCTCCCATTTTCACACCGATATTTCTAACGGTTGCAACAATCCCATTGGTTGTTGGTGATCCACCTTCACCAATTGACAAGTGGCGCATTGGGAAATAAATTCAGAGATGTCCCTTTCAATACCCACCCACCAATACTGACGGCGCATATCTTGGTACATTTTGTTCCCACCTGGATGTACAATAAATTTTGAACCATGGGGTTCTGTCATAACTACAAGTCTCAAGTCTTCCTTGTCCGAGACTATAAGTCTCCCGTGGAAATGTAACCCACCCTCAGAACTAATAGAGTAGGACTCCGCTCCCTCGGTCAATAATTAGCGTACTCGGTTTTGATAATCTTTGTCACCTACTTGCGCGTTTACAACTTGCATCACAATAGCGGGCGTAACGTTCAACACCGATATGCAAGCTCTTGCTATAGCATCATCCTGGCTAAGTTCTTTACATTTAGCCTTCCACACCTTCTCTAGTTCACCCACAGGTTTTCCACTCAACGCATCATCTACTACATTTGCCTTGCTTGGGTGATAGTGAATATCGAACTGGTAGTCCTTTATGAACTCCAACCACCGACATTGTCGCATAATTAGATCTTTCTGCGAGAACAAGTATTATAATGATTTGTGGTCCGTAAAAAGACTAAATTTCTCACCCCAAGAGGTAATGCCTCCATATCTTCAAAGTAAATACCGCTGCGATAAGTTCCAAATCATGCACAAGATAATTCTTCTCATGGGGCTTAAGCTTGTGGGACGCGTATGCAATGGCCCTATGCTCTTGTTGCAACACACCTCCCAATCCTTGTAGAGACGCATATGTGAAGACTAAATAGTCTACTCCTGATCTTGGCAACGCGAGTACATGAGAAAAAATCAACTTGTCTTTCAACTCATCGAAAGGTAGTTGACAGGAATCATCCCACATAACTCGTACCCCCTTACGGGTCAAGTTTGTCAAAGGGCCAGCGATTTTGGAAAAACTCTTAATGAAATGGCGATAATAACCTTCCAAACCCAGAAAACTATGAATCTCTGTTGGCGTCGTGGGTTGGCCCCATTACCTCACCGCTGTAACTTTGCTTGGGTCTACTGAAATACCCTCAGCTGTCACAATGTGTCCCCAAAACTGCACTTCCTGTAACCAAAAGCCACGTTTCTTTAACTTGGCATAAAGTTCATGATCTCGTAGAGTTTGTAGGACCAAGCGTAAATGCTTGGCATGATCAACTTCAGTCCGAGAATAGACTATAATGTCATCGATAAACACTATGACAAACTGGTCAAGGAATTCCCAAAATACTCGATTCATTATGTCCATAAATATGACAGAAGCATTGGTGAGCCCAAAAGGCATAACCAAAAATTCATAAGACCCATACCTGGTCAAGAATGCGATTTTCGACACGTCCTCCCGAATTTGCAATTAATGGTACCCAGTCCTCAAATCTATTTAGAGAAGTAAGACGCTCCCATTAATTAATCAAACAAATATTCGATTTGAGGTAACGGGCATTTATTCCTGATGGTTACCTTATTTAACTCACGGTAATTGATGCACAACCGAAGGGAACCATCTCTCTTCTTCACAAACAACATAGGAGCACCCCATGGCAATGTGCTACGCCGAGTAAACCATTGCTCCAACAGTTGCTTAATTTTCTCCCTTAACTCCTTCATTTCTAAAGGAGACATACGGTATGGAGCTCTCGCAATCGGTCGAGTTCTCAGTGATAAATTAATTACAAACTCAATCTCACGACTAGGAGGTAAGCTAGGGATTTCCTGAAAAACATCATCGAATTATCTAACAATAGGAATCTAATCTAGAGAAAAAACTACTCCCCGTTAAGTCTCCTCCTCAATACAATACTAGTGCGTTCTCGAACCTCCCTCTGGAAGAGGCATAGATACCAAAAATATTTCTTTCCCCGAAATGACAAAGAATATACTCCTCCCATAATAATTTACCATGGCTCGGTATTTCACTAACCATTCCATACGCAAACCAACATCATACCCGCCCATGTCTAGGACGAGCAAATCGACCTCAAAATGCAAACTACCAATGTCTATGTCTACCCCTTTACAAATGAAAAGTATAAGAGAACCATCACCCATAGAAGACTCCACACTAGTAAAAGTACTCTTGGCAGACTTAAACAATCCTGTCGAATGAGCAAAATGCCTAGCGATAAATCAGTGTGTCGCGCCCGTATCAAATAACACTCGACCCGCATACCCATGAATGGGAAACTTACCCTCAATAGCTGGAGGCGCAGGCGCTGGAGGAAATAAAGCATCTTGAATATAATACATATGCCCATACTGAAGTTGCCCTTGTTATCGAGGGACGGTTGGAATAGGTAATGGAGGCGGTGGATGTGCCTGCTAATTCTGAGGACCTCTAGGCAAGTGTCCCCCAATCAGTTGTGGATAAGTTTTCCTCATGTAAACCTGTTCACCAGACTGAAAATAACGGCCCATAAAATTCTCCAGATATCGACCTCGATTTTTATTCTGATACTGCCTCGCACCTAGGCCCTGATGGCCTCGACCCCCGTTATTCCCTCTGCCTGCTTATCCCTGATGGCCTAACTACTACTGCTGCTGAGCACCTTGATCATGCTTGAAACCTCTTCCACCAAAGTTGTAACCCCCAAAGCGTTGTTTCTCAGCCAAGACCCCTTACTATGGGTCTCGCTCTTTCTGCTTATTCCTAGACTATTGTGGTGGGAGTAGTGCTCCACCGGCACCACTTACTTCTTGCTTACTAGATTAACTTGAGTCTCCAATCTTCTTACTCCCCTTCAAGTGAAGGTGATGACTTGGCAATCGAGTAAAGCGACATTCATCACATCGCCAAATGTTGGCAAAGATGGGTTTCCCAATAGATGCTGCCTTATCCTCCAATTCAAACCCCCAATAAATTTTAAAATCCTCATTTCTTCTGGAATGACTTCATCCGGCACAAATTTTGTTAAACGTGTAAATTCTTCATCATATTCCTCCACTGATCATTCTCCTTGAAAACCATCCTAGAGCTTCCTTCGCATCTCCTTCTGGACTGTTGAAGGAAAATACTTTCGGTTAAATAATTACCAAAATTCTGAGACAGTCATAATATCCCTCTATTTCGGAAATTTCATCGACTCCCACTAGTGTAGGGTTGCTCCTACCAGTTTAAAAGTGGCGAGAATCCGTTTCTACTCTCCACTACATTCCACCATTCGAATATGGAGTTACATATCTTTCTTCCATTGATTTTCCACAATCACATTAGTGCCACCCTGAAATTCTAGAGGGTGACCTTTAAGGAAGGATTCTCTGACTCTTTCCCATGCGGAGGGTCCCATGTGGGCTTGAAACCACCGGTGCGACTGGTTGTTGGGCTTGTGGAAGCTGTTGTTCCATAGCGGTCATTGTAGCGTTGACTTCCTGGGCAACAATGTTAGGCACCTCCGCCACATTTATCGTTCCTTGCGGTGGTGGGGGCTCCATGTTCTTAACAGATCGATTTACCCTTATCGGGTGACCTCGTTTAGGCGGCATTTGAGACAAAAAGCAACTAAATCAGAATACAATTAAAATAATTTATCTTTGCAGAAGATCGCAAGCATGCACAAACAAAACAATCATAACAACGGGGATCTATATCAAAGAACGCTACGGTAGAACATGATAAGTCCACATAGATCCTAAGGACTCTGGAACCTGATGCTCTGATACCATATGTGACACCCCGCTTATTAAAATAAGAGGTGGCCAACCTGATAATCCAATAAATACAAGAATCATAGATGGTCCCTTCTCAGCACCACTGTCGCATAAATAACAGTACGAGACAACCACCAATTATTTTACAAAAATAGATGTCAAATAAATTTGCAAAGTAAATAAAACAGTTTTGACAATTCATTTATAACAGAAGGTGGATACGAGTAAAGACATGTACAAGTTTAACAACCATTCTACAAAACATAACCGAATCGGTTGTCGGTCAACAAGCTAATACAAAAGATTTACATCAAGTGTAACCACAAGTATGCATATTAACTAGGTTAACACACCCGAATGTACAGACGGATGTAAACTAGATTATAAAAAAAATTAATGCGTCTATTTAAAAATCCTACAACATCCGCAAAAGTGATGTAGCTCTTTGACTCTAAGAAGGTAGGATCAACACAGGTGTCCTTGCAGCGGAGCACCTGAGCATACATATAAGAACCACACAAGAAAGATAAATATAAACGGATCAGGGCCCAGTTTGATATGATATACGTGTGAATAAAGTGCATAACAGTTATGAATACTAATCATCCTAAACAGGTTAAGTTCGCTCTTGAAATATAAGAATCATCATCACCCCTCATCTAAGTGCACATCCTAGTGCCATAGCATCCATTGAGTTAAACTATTCATCAATTTAAGAGAGATAGATAAATTTCATTTTAACATACTTGAATTGCAAACTCATAAAATATAACTTTATAAGTCCATTTTTCCTTGGGAAATATATACCATACAGTTGATTTATAAATGCATTAGCCATTTATGAAATGCCACATTCATGAGAATATTTACAATAAAAATATAACGTTTCTAAGGCCATCCTTCTGGGAGTCACCCCACTGGATGCGCCCCAAAATGCTATCATCTTCCAGGGCCTATAACCAAGACCACCTGGGCACCCTAAATCGCGTTGCGTGGGAAATGGCCATATACCTTCGATAGTGAGTCATAAACGTACCCAGAATTACCTCACTTCGAATAAAACAACAACACAATATAGCCACCGGTCCTATAGCCGAGGACTATATTCTCCCTGCATTCACTAGCCAATGGATTTTCCTCATTCGCGTAACTTGCCTTATGATAGTATTTAGAGAGGTGTGTATATGCAAGATACAAATCACAACATATGCCAATTTAAAATGTACATTTATTTTATCCGGAACCATGTGTCTAACGACAAAAACTATAAAATTTAGTTGCCCTTATACTAGCCTCCGAGAGTTCACGACAACACTATAAGCTACCAATTTTAATTTACCTCATACTAGTCTCTAAAAGCTCAAAACAATACCCCTCAACTCTCCCCTAGTCCTAAACTAGCTTACTAGATGAAAAAGACACTAACTTCCCTTAATTAATTAATTAATTAATTCCTGACATAAGTCTGAACACTCCCTTTCTAATCTAGGGTATTAATACCACTAATACAAGACCTTAATACTTTTTATTACTTCATATAAGAAGGTTCCTAAGCCTCAAACCTTAAAAGAAAAGAGTTGACGAAAATCCAGATTTTTGGGTTAAAAACAGGGTACCGATCGATCGGCCCTCGACCCCCGGTCGACCGCGTTATAGAATTTTGCCTTGTGATAAAAGTGGTGGGCTCTTAACTTAAGTCCCAGTCGACCAGCCTATGGACCTCGAAATAGAAATTTTCCTTGCGAGAGAAGGAGTAGGCTTTTCTCTTTTGGCCCGGTCAACCGACATCTGGACCGCGATCGACCGGTCGCACCAGATCCAACGACCAACCCCCATTTTCCTTTACAAAACCTAAATCTCCAAACCCATTTCTTCCAATTCTCTCAACATCATAATCAAATAACTTCACAAAATCATTCCTGCATAACAACTAACAAATATAACCAACTCAAGTCATATCTAAATCAAAATCTAAAGGTTTGAACACCCAAAAGTCATTAAAACCCATTAATGATTCAATCTCCAGAACACAACTATATATACAAATTATTCACACTCAATCATACATATATGCAAGTTAGAAACTTGCCCCAAGATTGTATCCTCAGATTCTCTTCTCATAGCAATGATTTCAAGCTCAAAATCTTCAATTTTCTCTCTTCTCCTCTCATTCTCCCAAGCTCGCTCTTTTCTCTCTAACTCTCTCTAGGTTTAGAAACATAAATGAGAAATAAATGATTTTGCAAGACTAAAATACCCAATTACCTTAAATCTAACATTTAAATGCTAATACACAATTAAAATGACTCGTAACATCATAATTTAAGTTATAACTAGTCAAAAATATTCTAGAACCCAAAAACACAATTGTTACTTATTTTGACTATCTCAACTATTTTCAGACTAACTGTACCCTCTAAACTGGCATCTGGAGTAACATTCATTTTTTTCATGTTCCAATGTCATATTAATTCTTCAATTGGAATATAAGCCATAACCATCGCTTAAAGCACAACGACGAAATAAAACATGATATGGTGCTATTTACATTCAGTTAACAGGAATTATGCAAAACTCAGTAAATATCATCTTTTAAATCACTTAAAGTAATATTTACTTCAACTTCCTTTATTTTATATAATTAACCCACTAGGCAAATTAATATAAAAATAATTACTCATAAATAAGAGGTATTACAGCCTACTCCCAGTAAATCAAACGAACACTATTTTTTAAGTGATGATAGAGATTTAAGATAAATGAATGCAAGAAAGTTTTTATTTTCTCTTCTTTGAGAAATGTAGCCTAACAATTCATGCATAATGGCCCTAATTTAAATATGACCCTATTAAAGTAAAAAAAATTCTAGGATAGCTATTGAATCAAATGGATTTCTTTATAATTCACGCGCGCCATTAATGCTAGTTCAGCGTAATATGAAAGATGATATTAAGATATGATCAATTTTCTAAAAATGAAAGAAATTTTCTAAAATTTTGGTAATAAAATGAAACTTCAAAACTTATTTATTTGTCTATTTCTAAACGTTACATTTATTAATAGAACGTTAAAAAAAAGCAAGGAAAGTCGAGCAAAGGCTCCATATAAGCATCATGGTTGATCAAAGTCATTTTTTCATCACATGTATGATGAGGGATTATTATATTTAATTATATATTTTTTATTTAATGCTATATTTGTATATTTATGAATTTAAGATTTTACATTTACATTGTTTTTGTATAATTACCATTTTTGTTTTAATAGAAGGGTAAGATATTAGCGTGTGCGAAAGGACCAATTAGGGCTGTGTTTCGGCCGGATCGGATCGGAAAATGACCTTTCGGAAAAAATTCCATTTTTTTCGGAAATAAAATATTTGTTCCAATTTCCTATCCAATTTTTTCGGAAAATCAAAAAAGTTTCCGAATTCGGAAACATCGGAAAATCGGAAAAAAATCGGAAAAAATCGGAAATTAGAAATATGGTATTTTTTTTTTGTTCTGCCGCATGAAGGCAGTATGAGAAATTAGAAATTAGTTTTTTTCTGTTCTGCCGCAGCCATCAATATAACAAATCGATGTAAACAAATCTGTAAACCTATAAACCGATCAATATAACAAACCTATTAAACCTATAAATCGATCCCAACAAATGTAAACAAGATCAAAATAAGTAGATGAAATAAAAAAGATGTAAACATATGTAAATAAGATGTAAACCGATCTTATAAACAGAAGTAAACAAGATGTAAACAGAGCCTATAAACCAATGTAAACAGATCTGTAAATAAGTAGAAATAAAAAAAATAAACAGATAAAAATAAACTAGAAAAGGCTTACCTATGTTCGAGACTATAAGGGTCGGACGATGTAAACAAATATGCGCCGCCGAAAGTAGAAGAAAGGGGTTGGACGACCATATAGAGATTGGGTCGAGAGAGAGATGTGAGATATATGCACCGCCGAGGAGAAAGGGGCGAGAAGAGAGAGAGAGAGAGAGAGAGAGAGAGAGAGAGAGAGATGTGAGAGATATTTTAATAAGGATATCATACAACAGTAGTTGCTCTCTACTAACAGCATATATAAATATATGGGGTAAGGTAAAAAATAAAGGAAATCTAAATTGTACACATTCTTATTACATAAGGATATAACTTATAAGGTAAAAAAATATATATAGAAAATATTCAGAAAAAATATTCGGAATATTAATCGGAAGATATATTCGGAATATTAATCGGAAAAAATATTCGGAAATTATATCGGAAAAATCGGATCGGAAAAATCGGAAAATCGGAATTTAAAACATAGTTCCAATTTCCTATCCAATTTAATTCGGAAAAATCGGAAATCGGAAAATCGGAAATTGGAAACCTTATATATGTTCCAAAATCGGATATCGGATCGGACATCGGAAAAATCGGAATGTTCGGAAAAAAAACACAGCCCTAGGACCAATCAATTTATTTGAGGACATCCATTACAACTTGAGCATGAGATGGGTTAATGCGGAGGAAAGGTCTCGCTATGTAAGTTCAAGATTTAATGTTATTATATCTTATTAGTTCATAATCTGGTTACATATTTATGTTGAGATTTTTTTTCATTATAGAATGATATGCGTGAGCTATAAAATGATCTAGATACAAAAATGACTGAGGCTCAGATCTGTGAGCAGGTTCTTGGTAAAAGATCTGGATATGTTAAGAGTTTTTATTTTGGTCCTCAACCTGAGAATTTTGGATTTTGCAAACATGTAAGAGGCGTGTACAGAAGAGAGTGGCTGAGGTCTGAGTTCGTACGTTTGACCAGCATTGTTGAGAACCAGAATGTGACGCTTGAGAGTCAAGATGAGATGATCCGTACTCAGGGCGTGAATATTCAGAGTCAACGTGAGGAGTTCAAAAGTCAGTGTGAGGAGGTCTAGAGTCAGTGCGAGAAGATGGAGCAGTTTACAGCCTTTCAGAAACAGACAGGGCCATTTCTGATGTGTTTTAGGAATTAGATTTAGTATGATTTGGTTATTTTATGTCTGAATTACTTCTTTTCCACTTTGCTTAATCTTTACCATGACATTACATTAGAATTTAATTTATTATCCCTCATATGAGATTATTTGATTTTATTATATGTAGTTGTAGTTTATTTGATAGCGTGGTTTAATAAGTATCTCAAATATAAAAATTAGTGATATGACCAAGTGTGACGGTGTCTTAGGACGAGGGTCTCTACCACCAGCAGCCGAGCTTTCACAAGGACCTCACTTAGGTCATTTCCAAGACTCATCCAGACTGGGGTCGGCCCCGTCACTCACAACCTCAGCCATTCAGTAGGCCGAGACCTCATGGGAGCATTTCGTCAGCAAGGATATCTCTCGTCCTCTACTCCAGCCAACACTAGGCAATAACTTGTATAGCCCGCCTCAGCCTGATACCTTCGATCGAGACCATACATGTCACTTACCATCATAACTTCATGCACTGTATTAGTAACGTCCTGCTTGACCAGGTCGAGAACTCTACAAACGACATCTACAGTATGAGCAGCATAAGGTTCTAAGGTGGAGTGTTGCACGTGGACCATTTTGCTATAACTAGATTATCCCTTCACGTGAGGGGATACTGTATCATCATTATTTACATGTTCTATGGACAGATGTCATCATCCAACTGGGAGCCTTCATCATCACACGCTTACTGCATGCTTAGGGGGTGCATTACACCCTCTAAGCACTACAAATACATGTCTTCTACCTCATATAAAGGAATCACACATTAGAAACCCCAACTGAAACTATGTCAAACTTATTGTTATAGAGAGAAAACTTGCGTGCAAGTATTTCTAGGCCATTAGAGCCTTTATTAGTGGATTTCACACACTTTCATAATGGATGTAGGCCATCAATTGGCTAAACTACTTGATTCTGGCATTCAACCCCTCTTTGCCTAACTGTGACACCCTGCTTATTAAAATAAGAGGTGGCCAGCCCGTTACTTCAATAAAATACAGGAATCATAAATGGTCCACTCTTAGCATCACTGTCGTATAATAATCATACAAGACAACCACCAAATATTTTTGAAAACGGATGTTATAAAATTTTACGAGTTTGATAAAAACAGTTTTAACAATCCAATTTATAATAGAAGGTGGATATAAATAAAGGCATATAATAGTTTAACAACCATTCTACAAAACATAACTGAATTACCTGTTGGTTAACAGACTAATACAAAGCTTACATCAAGTATTACAGTAGATATAAAAAAAATAACTAGGGAAACACGCCCGAATATACAAACAGATCATAATTAGATTATCCAAAAGATTAATTCGACTAATACAAAAATCCTACAACATCCGCAAAATGCTATAGCTCCTTGACACTAGGAAGGAAAGATCATAGTGGGCGCCTTTGCGATGGAGCACCTGAGCACAAATAAGAAACTACACAAGAAAGAGAAATATAAACGTGCCAGGGCCCGATTTGATATGATATATGTGTGAATAAAATGCATAATAGTTATGAAGGCTAACATCATAAACAGGTTAAGTTCGCTCTCCAATGCAAGAATCCTTCTCACCTCTCATTTAAATACACACCCTAGCGCCATATAAGATCATTACAAGTTAAACTACATATTTATTTAAAGGAAGAAGCTTAATTCAATTCAACATGCATAGATTTGAAAATTCATAAGATATAACTTCACAAGTCTCTTTATCAACGAGGATCATATGCCACCAAGTTGATTTATATATTCATTAACTTATTCATATTTAATGCCATAACCGTGAGAACAATTACAACTAAAGTATAACGGTTCTAAGACCATCCTTCCGGCAATCAGCCCATCGGATGCGCCCCTAAATGCTATCCAGGGCCTATAATCAAGACCGCCTGGCCATCCTAAATCGCGTCGCATGGGAAGCGACCATATGCATTCGACAGTGAGTCATAACCATACTTGGAATTAACTCACTTCGAATAAAAAAATAACACGATGAAAACATCGGTCATATAATCGAGGACTATATTCTCCCTGTATTCACTATCCAAGAGATTTACCTCATGCGCGTAACTTTCCTTATGATAGCATTTAGAGAGGTATGTATATGAATGCCACAATCACATTATATGCCAATTAAAATGTACATTTCTTATTTCCGAAACCATATGTGCATAACGATATAAGATGCAAGGTATAATTACTCTCATACTAACCCCCGAGAGTCTACGACCATACTACCCAACTCTGCCCTAGTCCTAGACTCGTTACCAAAATAAATGAGACATTAATCCCTACTAAATAATCCCCAAAATAAGCCCGAATACACCCTTCCTAACCTAGGGTATTAGTACCCCTAATATAAGACCTTAATACTCTTTATTACTTCATATGAGAAGGTTACTAAGCCTCAAACCTAAAAGAAAAGGAGTAGAAATCAAATTGAAAAAAAATCCTAAAACAGCAAGATTTCGAATCGATTCGGCTAAGAAAACCAACATTCTGTCTCATCCCAAATCGATTTGGCCTTAACCTGAATCGATTTGGGTCCTCAGACCTGTAGCCACCATTATTAGCGAATCGATTCGCTGAGGAGGGCGATTCAATTTGCCCTGGTCGAGACGCCCAGTAATGGTTACAGGTTAATATAAACCCTAAATCCCCAAAATCCATTTCTTCCATCTAACCCAACATCATCAACCATTAACATCTCCAAATAATTTCTATACACTTCCCACTCATATATCCAACTCTAATAATGTCTAAATCAAATATTTATGGGTTTAAACACCAAAATCATCAAAACTCATAAATGGTTAGATCTCAAGAGCACGACTATATATACAAATTGTTCACACTCAATCATACATATTTTCTAGTTAAAAACTTGCCTCAAGATCGTAGCCTCGGATTATCTTCTCGTTGTAACGATTCCAAGCCCAAAATCGAAAATCTCCTTTTTCTCTCTTCTTTCTCCCAAGCTCTCTCTCTCCCTCTCTCTCTAACTCTCTCTTTAGGTTAAACACAAATGAGAGATAAATGCTCTTGCAAGACTAAAATGCCCAAAGCATATAAAATATATTAAGTCCAACACTAAATGCTACTACACACTAAAAATGACTTATAACATCATAATTAAGTTACAACTAGTCAAAAGTACCCCGGAACTCGAAAACACAAATTGGTACTTATTTTGACTATCTCAACCATTTCTGGACTAATCATGCCCTCTAAACTGGCATCCGGGATATCATTCATTAATTCATGTTCCAACATTATATTAACTATTTAATAACAACCTAATTGGAATATAAGTCATAACCGTCTTTTAAATTAGAACAACGCAATAAAATATAATGTCACACTATTTAAAATCGCTTAATAGTAAATATGTAAAACTCAAATATGCAGAACTCAGTAAATATTATCTCATAAATCACTTAAAGTAATATTTACTTTGATTTTCTTTATATTATAAAATTAACCCAGCAAGAAATTTAATATAAAATAATTACTCATAAATAAGGGATATTACATACTCCCCCCCTTATAAGGGAATTTTGCCCTCAAAATTTAGGCGTACCTTGTAAAAATAGGATTGGGTACTTCTCTCGATTATCGTCCCCTCGTTCCCAAGTTGATTCCTCGGCATTGTTGTATCCCCATTGGACTCGGACCAAGGGCACCACTTTCGATCTTAGTCTACGCTCTCTGTGATCTAGAATAGCAAACGGTTATTCCTTATATCAAATATCGAGTTGTATCTCAATATCATCCAATGGAATGGGCCAATGAGCTCCCTCACATCTTTTATACTTCTTCAAAGATGAAACATGGAACACGTCATGGATTTATTGTAGGTGTTCCGGCAGAGCAAGTTGACATGCTATGGGGCCTACCTTTGCAATAATGGGAAAATGGCCTACATAGCGCGGTGCAAGTTTTCCTTTATTTCAAAATCGCATTACACCCTTCATCGGGGATACCCGAACTAAAACTTGATCCCCCACTTCGAATTCCACATGCCTCCGATTCGCATCGGCATAGCTCTTCTGGCGATCTTGTGCAATTCGAATGCGATTTTGAATAAGCTCAATCTTTGAAGAGGTTGGATCATTTCAGGTCCAAGGAGCTTATTGTCTCCTACTTCCAACCAACAAACAGGCAATCAACACGGTCATCCATACAATGCCTCATACGGTGCCATAACTATCGTGAATTGGTACGAATTATTGTATGAAAATTCAACCACCAAAAAGGTATTGTTCCCATCCTCCTTTAAAGTCAAGTACGCATATTCGAAGCATATCCTCCAACATTTGGTTGACTCTCTTCGTTTACCCATCAGTTTTTGAATGGTATGAGGTACTCAATCAAAATTCGGTCCCCATCGCTTCTTGGAAACTTCGCCAAAAATGGAATACAAAAATTTTGTCTCGATTCAACACTATATTTATAGGTACCCCATGGAGTTTCATAATTTCTACGATAAAGAGTCGGGCATAATGTGCCGTATTATAATTCGTCCGTACCAGTATGAAGTGTGCTGATTTGGTCAAACAATCGATAATCACCCAATAGAATGATGACCTCTTTGCAACGTCAACAATCCAGTGATAAAATCCATTGAGATACTCTCCTATTTTCACACCGGTATTTCTAACAGTTGCAACAACCCAATCGGTCGTTGGTGGTCCACCTTCACTAATTGACAAGTGGAACATTGAGAAACAAATTCAGAAATGTCCCTTTTTCATTCTGGGCCACCAATATTGACGATGCATATCTTGGTACATTTTGTCCCCACCTGGGTGTACTGAAAATCTTGAACCATGAGATTCTGTCATGACAGCACATCCCAAGTCTCCTTTATTCGGGACTATGAGTCTTCCATGGAAACGTAACCCACCCTCTGAATTAATAGAGTAAGAATTATCCCCCTCGGTCAACAATTGACATACCCGATCCTGACAATACTTATCCCCTTCTTGCGCTCTTACGACTCGCATCACGATAGCAGGCGTAACGGTCAACACTGACATGCATGCTCTTGCTACAACATCATCATGGCTAAGTTATTTCCACACCTTGACTAGTTCCCCCACGGGTCTACGACTAAGCGCATCAGCTACTATATTTGCCTTACCTAGGTGATAATGAATATTGAATTGGTAGTCCTTTAAGATATTCCAACCACCGACCTTTCCGCGTATTTAGATATTTTTGTGAGAACAAATATTATAACGATTTGTGGTCCGTAAAAAGACTAAATTTCTCACCCAGGAGGTAATGCCTCCATATCTTTAAGGTGAACACCACTGCGGCAACCTCTAAATCATGCACATGATAATTATTCTCATGGGGATAAAGCTTACGATACGCATATGCAATGGCCCTATGTTCCTGTTGTAGCACACCTCCCTATCCTTGTAGATACGCATCTGTAAGGACCAAATAGTCTACGTCCCGTCTTGGCAACACGAGTACAGGAGCAGAAGTCAACTTTTCCTTCAGCTCATCAAAATCTAGCTGATAGGAATCATCCAAACAAATCGTACTCCTTTTCGGGTCAAGTTCGTTAAAGGGCCTGCAATTTTGAAAAAATCCTTAATGAAATGGCGATAATAACCCACCAAACCTAAAAAGATATGGATCTCCGTTGGCATCGTGGGCTTTTCTTGGGTCTACGGAAATACCCTCAGTCGTCAATCCCTCACGGCGATAACTTTTCTTGGGTCTACAGAAATACCCTCAGTCGTCAAAATATGCCCCAAAAAATACACTTTCTGTAACTAGAAACCATATTTCTGAAACTTGGCAGAAAGTTGATGATCCCGTAGTGTCTATAGGACCAATCGCAGGTGTTCATCATCTCCTGCTTTAGTTCGAGAATAGACTAGAATGTTGTCAATGAACACTATAACAAAGTGGTATAGGAAGTCCCGAAACACTCGATACATAAGGTCCATAAATACGGCAGGAGCATTGGTTAGACCAAAAGGCATGGCCAAAAATTCATAAGATCCATACCTAGTCAAGAATACAATTTTTGACACATATTGTTCTCGAATTCGAAGTTGATAGTACCCAGTCCTCAAATCGATTTCAGAGAAGTACGAATCTCCCCTTCATTGATCAAACAAATCGTTAATTTGAGGTAATGTGTATTTATTCCTAATGGTTACCTTATTCAATTCACGGTAATCGATGCACAATCGGAGGGAACTATCTCTCTTCCTCACAAATAACACAGGAGCACCCCACGGTGACGTGCTAGGCAGAATAAACCCTTGCCCCAACAGTTGCTGAATTTGATCCCTTAACTCCCTCATTTACAAAGAATCCATACGGTATGGAGCTCGCGCAATCGGTCGAGTTCCCGATGCTAAATCAATTACGAACTCAATCTTGCGACTTGGAGGTAATCCTGCGATTTCTTGAAAAACATCCTCAAACTCTCTAACAACAGGAATCGAATCTAGGGAAACAATTATTTCTCGTAAAGTCTCCTCCTCAATACAATACAATTGCGTGCTCGAACATCCCTCTGAAAGAGGCATAGCAACCAAACATATTTCTTTCCCCGGAATGGCAAAGACTGTACTCCTCCCGTAACAATTTATCATAGTTAGGTATTTCACTAACTAATCCATGCTTAAAATAGCATCATACCCGACCATATCCAGGACGAGTAAGTCGGCCTCAAAGCGCAATCTACCAAGGTCTATTCCTACCCCTTTACAAATAAAAAGTATAAGTGACCCATTACCCATAGAAGACTCCACACTAGTAAAAGTATTTTCGACATACTTAAACAATCCCGTCGAATGAGCAAAGTGCCTAGCAATAAAAGAGTGCATTGTACCCATATTAAATAACACTCGACCCACATATCCATGAATGGTAAACTTACCCTCAAATAGCTGGCAGTTCCAGAGGAAATAAAGCATCATGAATATGATACACATGCACATATTGGAGTTGTCCCTGTTGCAGAGGGATAGCTAGAATAGGTGCTAGAGGTTGTGGATATGCCTACGGATTCTGAAGGCCTCTAGGCAACTGTCCCCCATTCAACTGTGGACAAGCTCTCCTCAAGTGACCATATTCACCGCACTGAAAATAAAACCCATAAAATTTTCCAAATATCGGCCCCGATTGTTGTTCTAAAATTGCCCCGCGCATTGGCCTTGATGACCTCGACCTCTATTATTCCCTCTGCCTGCTTGGCCCTGATGGCCTAATTGCTGTTGCTGCTGCTGAGCACCCTGATCGTGCCTAAAACCACCTCTGCCAAAGTTGTAACCCCTGAAGCGTTGTTTCTTAGGTGAGTCCCCTTACTGGAGGTCCCGCTCTTTCGGCTTATTCCCATGATGTTGTGGTGGTGGTAGTGCTCCAACGGTGCCATTTCCTCCTTGTTTACTAGCTGGGACAGAATCTGTTATCTTCTTACTCCCCTTCAAATGAAGGCGGTGATCCTGGCAATGGATCAAAGTTGTATTCATCACATAGCCAAATGTTTGTAAAGCTAGATTCCCCAATAGGTGCTGCCTTATCCTCCAATTCAAACCCCCAATAAATTTTGAGATCCTCCTTTCTTCTGGAATGACTTCATTCGACACAAAGATTGCTAAACGAGTAAATTCCTCTTCATATTCCACCACTGATCTCTCCCCTTGACCAACATCATGTAGCTTCCTTCTCATCTCCTTCTATATTACTAGAGGAAAATACTTTCGATAAAAAAGAACCCAGAATTCCAAAATAGTCATGGTGTACCTTTGCTCCGGAGTTATCACCGGCTCCCACCCTTGCAGGGCTACTCCTACGAGATTAAAAGTGGAGAGAATCTATTTCCGTTCCTCGCAACATTCCACCATTCGAAGATGGCGTTGAATATCCTTCTTCCATTGATTTACTACAATCACATCAGTGCCACCCTGAAATTCTGGAGGGTGACCTTTCAGGAAGGATTCTCCAACTCTTTCCCATGCGGAGGGTCCCGTATAGGCTTGATCTACCGGTGCGTCCGACTATTGGGCTTGTGGAAGCTGTTGTGCCAAAGCAGTCATTGCAGCGTTAACTGCTTGGGCAAGAATATTATCCACCTCAGTCGCATTCATCGTTCCATGTGGGGGTGGGGGCTCTACGTCCTCTGCAACTCGATTAACCCTTTTCGGGCGACCTCGTATAAGCGGCATCTGAGATAAAAAGTAGCTGGATCAGAATACAGCTAAAACAATTTATCCTTGTAGAAGATCGCAAATACGCACAAACAAAAAAGTTCTAGTAATAGGGTTCTATATCAAATAACGATACGGTAGAACGTGATAAGTCCGCATAGATCCTAAGGACTCTAGAACCTGATTGTGACACCCCGCCTAATTAAATACCAGGCGATCACTCCTTTATTAAATTAAAATCAAGGTGAACAGTTGGTTCATTCTTAGCATCACTGTCGTAAAAATAAACTTTTCCAAATTAACACCCTAATTAATTAAGCTAAGTGTCAAAACCATTTTTAACCTTTCTAACCAAATTGTATTTTTAAAGAAAAACTTATTTATTTAATTAGTAACAACATTTTCAATAAGTAAGAATCATACAACAATTATCCTGGAACATAATCCAATTACTTTAAACATTCAACATCCAAAATCCCAACATTTAAAACTAAATGTAAAACATACATGCTGAATAAATCCCAAAGTAAGAGTACTAGATATAACTCAAATACAAATGTCCCAACAGAACAGATAAATAGTGGAAAGGGCGACACATGCCCCAATAACTGAGAATCATAGGAGTGGAATCAAGTAAATGAAATCGTCTAAGCAAGTGGCCTGCAACTCTCACCTAAGCTGCAGCACGTTCCTTCAAAGGGATCCTAAGCAAGATGCCCCTGTGGCTGGGCACCTGTAGTACATACATATATATACAAGAGAGAAAGAGAGAAACGGGTCAGAACCCGATAGTGTATATGATTTAAAAAAATTGTTTAGCAAGTATTTAAATTGATACAAGCCAATGCAACAACATATTAGTGCGACACTCTCTTGAGAAATTCTCACATCTCTTCTAATGTGCACCCCTATCGCACTAACCTTCCCAGTGGCCCAATTCATAATATATCACGCTACCCTTTCCCAATGATTGACTTATCTTAGGTTAGTCGCAGGATTCAAAATTTAACGATTCAATTGTTTGAAAAGAATATTTCAATTAGTAACCAAAGTTCTCAATTTTAACTTTAATAATCAATAAAATTTTCCAGTGTCATATTATACTTTCTCAAAACAAGTATTTACAATATGAGTCATCAACCATGTCCTACATATCAAATCACAGTAGGCAATTCCAGATTTCAGAATTTCATATATATATTAACTACTCGTAAAATATATATATATCATAACAGCACCCCAAATAAAAACTATGGTGCGGGCATACTCTACTATCCAATCCCCGTATCACTCGTACTAAGGGAATACAAATTTGAAATCACTCTCGAACTCTATTAACACATACTCAAACAATATTGAGGCGAAGTATAGATTCCAAGTCTCTAAGAGGATGGCATATGTCTGCGTCTCTTAGGACCGTCCGAACTATCACTGCGATAGCCTGTACCAAGGATACCTATACACAAACAATATGAGGCGAAGCATAGATTTCAAGTCTCTAAGAGGAAAGCACATACCCGCATCTCTTAGGACCGTCTGAACTATCATTCCGATAGCCTGTACCAAGGATATCTATCTTCTAGGGTACAAGTCAATATCCCCCATAAAGGTCCCATCGAGATAAGACTGTCCCAGTGCGGAAACCTCAGGGATAGCAAGTAGTGTGGGCGTGTTTTTCACACATAGATATCATATGCATACACAATCATATAACTATACTAATATTACCATATCAATAATGGTTATATTCTCAATTCCCATAATATCGACATTTGTATTTATTTCTCATTATTTAGTTATCACGTATAACCATTCACGTCTTACTTTAATTTGAGGAACTTTTCCACTTACGACATAACACTCATGGAATCTATCCTCCCAAGTATAAAATTCAGTAGGTATACACATTTGTCCCAAAGTAACTCTCTTACGTGTCTCTCTCTTTAAATCATAAATTCACCCACCCTTATGTAATTATCTCAAACTACAATCTTTGCCCGACATCAAAGGTCCCAAAATCTATTCACACGTCCTACTGGTCTTCCCTATCTCCCAAAACATTTTATTAAGGATGCCCAAGAATAATCTCACAATATATTGAATTTAACTCATTTAAAAGCAAATAGGAGTCTTCCAGGAGGAGTCGATCGATCGAGGTCTGGGGCTCGATCGATCGAACCTCAAGCAGGTATTGCGATTTTTACAGAATTGCAGTTACAGGTTCTAACACATTTCTTCATCCAAATCCATATTTTTCAATCCCAAACGTCTCAAAAATTGTACTACCAACATTATATCATCCTACTAGCTATTTCCAACGTGAAGCATGAGGAATTCTATCATTATACATGGATTAACCAACCAAAAATGATTATAATTATCAAGAACCCTAGAATTCTCTTAAATATAGTTCTAACAAGTATTTCCAGAAATTTCCTTCTTGTAAACATCATAATTTCGTGGGTAATTCCTCTACATGGCAAGGGTTTCCAGAATTATCAATTTATTCATCACTACATGCAATTTCCTAACTCATATCTTAGGTTTCTTCCATAAAAACTCATTCTAATTACTCCTACACTAATATGAAAGATGCACCAACGAAATAAGCAAGATAAACACTTGCCTGGGATTTTTGGTGTTCTGATTTGCGGATGATTTTGGTGTGGTTGCGTTCCCCGTCGCGCGATCTACGCGTTGGTGGTGGTGGCGGTGCAACCGGATGGATTTTGGGCCTTGAATTTTCCTTGAGAGCTCTCTCCTTCCTCTCCTATGGCCGTTCTTGTATTTTTGATTTCTAACCCTAGCTGACTAACCTAAATGGCTGATATAGATTACTGATTTTCGTGGGTTTAATTATCCATAAATGTGAAATGTCCAAAATGCCCTCCCGGGGTACCACTTAGGCCTAAAAACGCCCTGAGACCCAAACTAAACCTCCGGGTACACTTTTCTGACTATCTCAACCCTTCCGGACGCGTTGGCGCACTCAAAATGACCATACGAATGACTTATAAAATATTCACTTTTATTTATCAAAGTTCAGTCCCGACGCGATACGGGCGCGTCCCGACTCAAATTTCCAAAATTATCATTCTATTCACTCGTGACATTCAATATAACCAATATTACATATTACTTTGCTCATTTGTAATATTTAACAAATTTTCCATAATTACTAACTCTCGTCACGTTAATAATTATAACATAATTAATTTCCGGATTTTTATTAAATAATAAACTCACATTAAATTTAATAAATCCCCAAATTAATATAGCATAAAAATACGGGGTATTACATACTCCCCCCTAATAACGGAATTTTGTCCCGAAATTCGGAAAATAAGGCATACCTGGTAAGAACAAATATGGATATCTCTCACGCATATCGGCCTCGCGCTCCCAAGTGGATTCCTCCATATTATGATGCTCCCACTGGACTCGCACAAGTGGAACTATCTTCGACCTCAATCTCCTCTCACTATAGTCTAGGATAGCCACCGGTCTCTCCTTGTAAGAGCTGTCAGGCTGTAAGTCTATCTCATCTATCGCAATGCGAGTATGGGTCATATCATCCCGAAGATAGCGGCTCAACGAGGAGATGTGGAATACATCGTGAATGCGATGCAAATGTTCTGACAGTCCCAATCTGTATGCTACCGGCCCAATCCTCTCGATGATATGAAATGGTCCCACGTACCTCGGGGCCAATTTCCCCTTCTTCCCGAACCTCATCACTCCTTTCATAAGAGATACACACAGTAACACTTGGTCCCCCACATTAAACTCCCGAAAGAACCGTTTCGCATCGGCGTAGCTCTTTTGCCTGTCCTGGGCTACTCGAATGCGACTCCTGATCATCTCAATCCTTGCGGAGGTTTCCTGAATCACCTCCGGTCCTAGCAACTTATTATCCCCCACCTCGAGCCAACAAGTTAGAGAACGACAAGGTCGCCTGCCATACAAAGCCTCAAATGGATCCATACCAATAGTAAACTGATAAGAGTTATTATAACCAAACTCTACCAGTGGAAGATGTGGCTCCCAACCTCCTCCAAAATCAAGAACACACATGCGTATCATATCCTAACATCGGATTAGTACTCTCTATCTGTCCATCTGTCTGTGGGTGATAAGCTGAACTCAACCTCAACTCAGTACCCATAGCCTCCTGAAAGCTTTCCTAGAAATGTGAGACGAAAATCTTGTCTCTATTTGACACAATATTTAGGGGCACCCCATGTAATCTGACAACCTCAGCAATGAACAACTGAGCATACTGACATGTGGTATAGTCTGTCCGCACCAACAAAAAATGAGCCACCTTGGTCAAACGGTCTACACTCACCCAGATAGAATCGTGGCCCCGCTGTGATTTAGGCAACCCTGTAATAAAATCCATTGAAATACTCTCCCACTTCCATGCGTGTACTTCCAAAGGCTGAAGCAATCCTGACGGTTTCTGATGGTCCACCTTCACCAGCTGGCAGGTAGAACATTTGGACACGAACTCAGCAATGTATTTCTTCATCCCACTCTACCAGTATTGCCTCCTCATATCCTGGTACATCTTATCTCCTCCAGGATGTACTACAAATTGGGACCCGTGAGATTGGGTCATCACTGCATGACGTAACTTTGCTCCTTCTGGAACCACCAATCTCCCATTAAACCTCAAACCCCCATCAGAACTAACAGAGTAGGACTCAGCACCCTCAGCTAAAAGTCGTACAATCTGCTCCTGGAAAAACGGGTTTGTGGTTTGGGCCTGTATTACCCTCATAACAATCTCGGGTGTGACTGTCATAACAGATATGAAGGAACGGGCTACTGCGTCCTGGTGGCCTAACTCCTTCCACTTTGCTTTCCAGACGTCCGCTACCTCATTTATCGGTCTATGGCTCAACGCATCAGCAACTACGTTGGCCTTTCCCGGATGATACTATATGTCAAACTGATAGTCCTTCACAAACTCTAACCATCTGAGCTGTCGCATATTCAGCTCTCGCTGAGTGAATAGATACTGCAGTGACTTGTGGTTTGTGAACAAGCGGAATTTATCCCCCAATAAGTAGTGCCTCCATATCCTCAATGCAAAACGACCGCTGCTAACTCCAGGTCGTGGGTGGGGTAATTCTTCTCATGCGGCTTAAGCTTGTGGGAGGCAAAAGTTATAGCCTTCTCCTCCTGCTGAAGTACTCCCCCAATTCCCCGTAACGAGGCATCGGTGTAAACCAGGTACTCCGCACCCGGCTTAGGTAAAGCAAGGACTGGCGCTGAAGTAATCTTGTCTTTCAGCTTGTCGAAAGCCAACTGACAAGCGTCATCCCAAACATATGGTGCCCCTTTGCGAGTCAGGTTCGTCAATGGACCCGCTATTTTGGAGAATCCCTGAATGAATCTCCTGTAGTATTCGTCTAACCCCAAGAAACTACGCACTTCCGTCGGTGTCGTGGGCTGTCCCCATTCCCTCACCGCTAACACTTTACTCGGGTCAACTGCAATCCCCTGCTCAGAAACAACATGGCCCAAGAACTGTACTTCTCGCAACCAGAATCCACACTTCTCGTACTTAGCATACAACTGATGCTCTCGTAAAGTCTGAAGAACCTACCTCAAGTTCTCGGCATGCTCCTCCTTGGAGTGTGAATATATCAAAATGTCATCTATGAAGACGATTACAAACTGATCCAAGAACTCTCTGAATACTCGGTTCATTAATTCCATGAATACGGCTGGAGCATTTGTGAGACCAAATGGCATCACTCTGAACTCGTAAGACCCATATCTCGTCAACAAGGTAGTCTTTGAAACATCCCGCTCTCTAATACGTAGCTGATGGTACCCCGAACTCAGATCTATCTTCGAAAAGAAAGTTGCTCCCCTCAGTTGGTCGAATAGATCATCGATTCGAGGCAACGAATACTTATTCCGTATCGTGACCTTGTTCAACTCTCAGTAGTCCACACACAACCTCAGTGAACCATCTCTCTTCTCCATAAACAGTACTGGAGCGCCCCAAGGTGAGGTACTCCTGCGAATGAAGCCCTGACCTAACAGCTGCTCTATCTGATCTCGTAACACTCGCATCTTCGCCGGAGCCATACGGTATGGAACACGTGCTATAGGTCTAGTATCTGGCAATAAATCTATAACAAAGTCTATCTCTCGACTGGGGGGTAGGCCTGGTATTTCCTGAAACACATCGGAATACTCATGAACAACTGGAATCGAGTATAACGGAATCACAACCTCCTTAGAGGTATCCTCCTCTATATAATACAAATGAACGGTCGAACCTCCCTTTAGGCGAGGCATCGCCACTACAAACATCTCTTGTCCCTGAATGGCAAAAATAATGATCCCACCGAAGCAATCAATCATGGCTCTATAAGCTGCAAGCCAATCCATACCAATAATAACATCATGCTCATGCATATCTAAGACTAACATGTCCGTAGGTAATACCAAACTACCAATCTCTACCGCCACGCCTCGGCATATAAAGAAGATAAGCGACCCACTCCCCAGTGGTGAGTCTATACACGTCACTGTGCTCTTTGCTATGGCTAACAACCCTAAGGCCTTCGCAAAATACGTAGCTATAAAACAATGAGTCTCCCCAGTATCAAACAAAACCCGACCCATAGTACCATGGATAGGAAACATACCCTCAATCGCGGGTGGTGCCTGTGGAGCTGCTTCCTGGTGGACGTTATAGACGCGTCCGTACTGTAACTGCCCCTGATGCACTGGAGCTGCTGGAACGGCTGGCACCTGGGCTGGAGCTGGGAGGGCAGCTGGAAAAAGTGGTCTTTGTGGCTCATTACGGGCACCCTGCTGCTGTGGGGCCCTATCTCCCTCCGGACAATCTTGGCGCCTATGGCCGTGTCTACCACACCCAAAACATCGGCCTTTGAAGTTGCCTCCCCTATGACCCGGTTGACCACTGCCCTGCTAGCCGTTACCTCCCCGCCACTGGCCCTGCTGGCCCTGATGAACACGTTGTTGGCCCTGTTGGCCCTGCTGTCGGTGTTGGCCTTGCTGGCCCTGATGATTAGGCTGGCCCTGCTGACCCTGCCTATAACCCCCAAATCCCTGCCTGGAATCACCTGAACGGAATCGCTTAGCAGGGTCCCCCTGATGGGAACTCTACTCGTGCTGACGAGTCTGTCCATGAGATCGTGCCCCACTAGCACTATTACCCCCGGTCCTGCCCTACTGTCTGGACTCTCCTGTTCTCTTGCTTCCCTGCAGATGGAAGCGGTGATCCTGGCAATGTAGTAACGCGGCATTGAGTACATCAGTAAAAGTACTCAAAGATAGATTCCCTATAAGATGCTGACGGATCCTCCAAGCTAACCCGTCTACAAACAACATAATCTTCTTTCCCTCGGTGGGTGCCTCATCTGGAACGATGGTGAGAAGTCTCGTGAACTCCTCCTCATATTCAGCTACGGTAGAATTCTCCTGCTTCAAATTTAGTAATTTCCGCCTCATCTCAATCTGCACGGCGGGTGGAAAATACTTGCAGTCAAACCGCTCCCAGAACAACTGAATAGAGATCATGTCCCTCTCCTCCAATGTGGTAGTGGACTCCCACCACTGAAAAGAGGCCCCCACCAGCTTAAAGGAAGCCAACAACTGTTTTTTCACGTCGGTGCACTCACATATACGAAGATGCCGCTGGATGTCTTTCTTCCATTGGCTGCCTATGACGATATCTGAGCTACCAGAGAACTCAGGGGGATGTGCCTTCTGAAAAGCATCCCTAACCCTCTCCCATGAAGATGGAAGTTGTGCTGGTACTGGCACCACTGCCTAAATCTGGGGTGGAGCCTGCTGAACCACCGCTAGCGCGGCATTCACCGCCTGAACAACAATGGCGGCTACTTCATTAGCATTCATAGTGCCTGGTGCCGGAGCTGCTGGCTGCTCGGCCTGGGCACGCCTATCCTTCGGTGCACGTCTCAGAGGCATCTGAAACGTGAAGGAGTTTATTACTCTACATCTCAGATAGCTGAAGACATAAACTTGAAAGCAAGAATACAACCATCCTATAATAGGGCTCTATAGCAAAAACGTTAGGCTGAAAGCAAAATAAGCCGTACAGATCCTATGGACACTAGAACCTGAGGCTCTGATACCACCTGTGACACCCCGCCTAAATAATTACCGGGCGATCACTCCTTTATTAAATTAAAATCAAGGTGAACAGTTGGTTCATTCTTAGCATCACTGTCGTAAAAATAAACTTTTCCAAATTAACACCCTAATTAATTAAGCTAAGTGTCAAAACCATTTTTAACCTTTCTAACCAAAATGTATTTTTAAAGAAAAACTTATTTATTTAATTAGTAACAACATTTTCAATAAGTAAGAATCATACAACAATTATCCTGGAACATAATCCAATTACTTTAAACATTCAACATCTAAAATCCCAACATTTAAAACTAAATGTAAAACATACATGCTGAATAAATCCCAAAGTAAGAGTACTAGAAATAACTGAAATACAAATGTCCTAACAGAACAGATAAATAGTGGAAAGGGCGACACATGCCCCAATAACTGAGAATCATAGGAGTGGAATCAAGTAAATGAAATCGTCTAAGCAAGTGGCTTGCAACTCCCACCTAAGCTACAGCACGTTCCATCCAAGGGATCCTAAGCAAGACGCCCCTGTGGCTGGGCACCTGTAGTACATACATATATATACAAGAGAGAGAGAAAGAAAAATGGGTCAGAGCCCGATAGTGTATATGATTTAAAAAAATTGTTTAGCAAGTATTTAAATTGATACAGGTCAATGCACCAACATATTAGTGCGACACTCTCTTGAGAAATTCTCACCTCTCTTCTAATGTGCACCCCTATCGCACTAACCTTCCCAGTGGCCCAACTCATCATATATCACGCTATCCTTTCCCAATAATTGACTTATCTTAGGTTAGTATCAGGATTCAAAATTTAACGATTCAATTGTTTGAAAAGAATATTTCAATTAGTTACCAAAGTTCTCAATTTTAACTTAAATACTCAATAAAGTTTTCCAGTGTCATATTATACTTTCTCAAAACAAGTATTTACAATTTGAGTCATCAACCATGCCCTACATATCAAATCACAGTAGGCAGTTCCAGATTTCAGAATTTCATATATATATAAACTACTCGTAAAATATATATATATATATATATATATATATATATATCATAACAGCACCCCAAATAAAAACTATGGTGCGGGCATACTCTACTATCCAATCCCCGTATCACTCGTACTAAGGGAATACAAATTCGGAATCACTCTCGAACTGTATTAACACATACTCAAACAATATTGAGGCGAAGTATAGATTCCAAGTCTCTAAGAGGATGGCATATGTGAGCGTCTCTTAGGACCGTCCGAACTATCACTGCGATAGCCTGTACCAAGGATACCTATACACAAACAATATGAGGCGAAGCATAGATTCCAAGTCTCTAAGAGGAAACCACATACCCGCGTCTCTTAGGACCGTCTGAACTATCATTCTGATAGCCTGTACCAGGGATATCTATCTTCTAGGGTACAAGTCAATATCCCCCATAAAGGTCCCATCGAGATAAGACTGTCCCAGCGCGGAAACCTCCGAGATAGCAAGTAGCGTGGGCATGTTTTTCACATATAGATAGCATATGCATACACAATCATATAACTATAATAATATTACCATATCAATAATGGTTATATTCTCAATTCCCATAATATCGACATTTGTATTTATTTCTCATTATTTAGTTATCACGTATAACCATTCACATCTTACTTTAATTTGAGGAACTTTTTCACTTACTACATAACGCTCATGGATTCTATCCTCCCAAGTATAAAATTTAGTAGGTATACACATTTGTCCCAAAGTAACTCTCTTACATCTCTCTCTCTTCAAATCATAAATTCACCCACCCTTATGTAATTATCCCAAAATACAATCTTTGCCCGACATCAAGGGTCCCAAAATCTATTCACACGTCCTACTGGTCTTCCCTATCTCCCAAAACATTTCATTAAGGATGCCCAAGAATTATCTCACAATAAATTGAATTTAACTCATTTAAAAGGAAATAGGAGTCTGCCAGGAGGGGTCGATCGATCAAGGCCTGGGGCTCGATCGATCGAAGCTCTGGGCTCGATCGATCGATCAAGCAGGTGTTGCGATTTCTGCAGAATTGCAGTTACGGGTTCTAACACATTTCTTCATCCAAATCCATATTTTTCAATCCCAAACGTCTCAAAAATTGTACTACCAACATTATATCATCCTACTAGCTATTTCCAACGTGAAGCATGAGGAATTTTATTATTATACATGGATTAACCAACCAAAAATGATTATAATTATCAAGAACCCTAGAATTCTCTTAAACATGGTTCTAACAAGTATTTCCAGAAATTTCCTTCTTGTAAACATCATAATTTCGTGGGTAATTCCTCTACATGGCAAGGGTTTCTAGAATTATAAATTTATTCATCACTACATGCAATTTCCTAACTCATATCTTAGGTTTCTTCCATAAAAACTCATTCTAATTACTCCTACACTAATATGAAAGATGCACCAACGAAATAAGCAAGATAAACACTTGCCTGGGATTTTTGGTGTTATGATTTTCGGATGATTTTGGTGTGGTTGCGTTCCCCGTCGTGCGATCTACGCATTGGTGGTGGTAGCGGTGCAACCGGATGGATTTTGGGCCTTGAATTTGCCGTGAGAGCTCTCTCCTTCCTCTCCTATGGCCGTTCTTGTGTTTGTGATTTCTAACCCTAGCTTACTAACCTAAATGGCTGATATAGATTACTAATTTTCGTGGATTTAATTACCCATAAATGTGAAATGTCCAAAATGCCCTCACGGGGTACCACTTAGGCCTAAAAACGCCCCGAGACCCAAACTAAACCCCCGGGTACACTTTTCTGACTATCTCGACCCTTTCAGACGTGTTGGCGCACTCAAAACGACCATACGAATGTCTTATAAAATATTCACTTTTATTTATCAAAGTTTAGTCCCGACGCGACACGGGCGCATCCCGACTCAAATTTCCAAAATTTTCATTTTATTCACTCGTGACATTCAATATGACCAATATTACATATTACTTTGCTCATTAGTAATATTCAACAAATTTCCCATAATTACTAACTCTAGTCACGTTAATAATTATAACATAATTAATTTCCGAATTTTTATTAAATAATTAACTCACATTAAATTTAATAAATCCCCAAATTAATATAGCATAAAAATACGGGGTATTACACTGATGCTCTGATACCATATGTGACACCTCGTTTATTAAAATAAGAGGTGGCCAACTAGTTACTCCAATAAAAAAAATAGGAATCATAAAGGGTCCATTCTTAGCATCACTGTCGTATAATAATAATATGGGACAACCACCAAATATTTTTGAAAGTGAATGTCATAAAATTTTACAAGTTTGATAAAAACAGCTTCGAAAATCCAATTTATAACAGAAGGTGGATATAAAAAAGGCATATAATAGTTTAACAACCATTCTACAAAACATAACTGAACAAGTTGTCGGTTAATAAAGTAATACAAAAGGTTACATCAAGTATTACAGTAGATATAAAAAAATATCTGGGGTAACACTCCTGAATATACAAACAGATCATAACTAGATTATCAAAAGGATTGATGCATCTAATACAAAAACCCTAAAACATCCGCAAAATGTTAAATCTCCATGACACTAGGAAGGAAAGATCATAGCGGGCTCCCTCGCGGCGGAGCCCCTGTGCATAAATAAGAAACCACACAAGAAAGAGAAATATTAATGGGTTAGGGACCTGTTTAATATGATATGCGTGTGAATAAAATGCATAACAGTTATGAATGCTAACATCATAAACAGGTTAGATTCACTCTCCAATGAAAGAATCATTATCACCTATCATCTAAATGCACACCCTAGCACCATACTAGATCATTACAAGTTAAACTACATATTTAATTAAGAGAAGAAGCTTAATTACATTCAACATGCATAGATTTTCCAATTCATAAGATATAACTTCACAAGTCTCTTTATCAACGTGGATCATATGCCACCAAGTTGATTTATAGATTCATTAACTTATTCATATGAAGTGCCATAACCGTGAGAACAATTAAAATAAAGTATAACAGTTCTAAGACCATCCTTCCGGGAATTAGCCCATCGGATGCGCCCCTAAATGCTATCATCTTCCAGGGCCTATAATCAAGAACACATGGGCATTCTAAATCGCGTCACGTGGGAAGCGGCTATATACCTTCCACAGTGAGTCATAAACATATCGGAATTACCTCACTTCGAATAAAATAATAACACAATGCAACCACCGATCCTATGGTCAAGGACTATATTCTCCCTACATTCAGTAGCCAAGGGATTTACCTTATGCACGTAACTTTCCTTATGATAGCATTTAGAGAGGTATGTATATGAATGCCACAATCACATTATATGCCAATTAAAATGTACATTTCTTATTTTCGAAACCATATGTGCATAAAGATATAAGATACAAGGTATAATTACTCTCACACTAACCCCCGAGAGTCCAAAACCATGATACCTACTCTACCCTAGTCCTAGACTCGTTACCAAAAGAAATGAGACATTAAGCTCTACTAAATAGTCCCCAAAATAAGCCCGAATACCCCCTTACTAACCTAAAGTATTAGTCCCCCTAATGTCAGACCCTAATACTCTTTATTAGTTCATGTGAAAAGGTTCCTAAGACTCAAACCTAAAATAAAAGGAATAGAAATCAAATTGGAAAAATTTTCTAAAACAATAAGATTTCGAATCAATTCGCCTAAGGGCCAAATCTATTCGCCCATGAAAGCGAATCGATTCGGCTAAGAAAACCAACATTCTGTCTCAGCCCGAATCGATTCGGGTCCTCAGACCTGTAGCCACCATTATTAGCGAATCGATTCGTTGAGGTGGGCGAATCGATTTTCCCTGGTTGAGAAGCCCAGTAATGGCTACGGGTTAATATAAACCTTAAATCCACACAATCCATTTCTTCCATCTAACCCAACATCATCAACCATTAACATCTCCAAATCACTTCTATAAACATCCCACTCATATATCCAACTCTAATCATGTCTAAATCAAATATTTAAGGGTTTTAACACCAAAATCATCAAAACCCATAAACGGTTAAATCTCAAGAACACAACTATATATACAAATTATTCACACTCAATTATACATATTTGCAAGTTAAAAACTTGCCTCAAGATCGTAGCTTCGGATTATCTTCTCATTGTAACCATTCCAAACCCAAAATAACAAATCTCCTCTTTCTCTCTTCTTTCACCCAAGCTCTCTCTCTCTCTCTCTCTCTCTCTCTCTCTCTCTCTCTCACTCTCTCTCTCTCTTTAGGTTAAACACAAATAAGAGATAAATGCTCTTGCAAGACTAAAATACCCAAAGCATCTAAAATATATTAAGTCCAACATTAAATGCTACTACACACTAAAAATGACTTGTAACATCATGATTAAGTTACCAGTAGTCAAAAGTACCCCGGAACCCGAAAACACAACTTGGTACTTATTTTGACTATCTCAACCATTTCCGGACTAACCATGCTATCAAAACTGGCATCCAGGATATCGTTCATTAATTCATGTTCCAACATTATATTAACTCTTTAATAACAAACCGATTGGAATATAAGTCATAACCGTCGCTTAAAGCACAACGACGTAATAAAATATAATGTCACACTATTTACATTCGGTTAACAGTAAATATGTAAAACTCAAATATGCAAAACTCAGTAAATACTATCTCATAAATCACTTAAAGTAATATTTACTTCAATTTTCTTTATTTTATAAAATTCATCCACTAGGCAATTTAATATAATATAATTACTCATAAATAAGGGGTATTACACTCACCTCATTCTCTTACTGTTATATTGCTTGTTTTCTGCCATTGTTATACCTGTTTGAGACCACTATTACTTTGACCTGGTGGTATCATTTTTAGTATCATCAGTCTGGAACCGTCTGTGGGAACGAGGATTATCATCTCTTCCCTTCTTTAGCTTATGCTCACCGGAGTCTCTGGTGGTGAACCAGGGTCCTCCCCTCTTGTGGAGCTATTTTACCATTAAAAGAACTCTTGTCGAGCTTTTAAGCTTCTACTCTTTAGTTTATAACGCATCCATTAAGTTTGAAACATAGCATCATAATTTCTTCCACCAGCTGGTGGTCTTAGCTCTAGCCACGCGCCTCCTCAGTTAGAGATAACGGAGGTAGCGAGGGTGTTGAAGTCATTGGTGGCTAGTCAACAGGCGATTCAGGAACAACTAACTGCCTTCAGTCACAATGTATTAGTGATACCAGTCGGAGTTATGCTAGAGATGATTACTCTGGTAGCCATGGGGAAACATCCAAATGCCAGGTGACCACCCCAGGCACCGCGTAAAGAGTTATCACATCTTCAATGACGGAGAGACGTTGCTGACCCTAGGTGTTTACGCTTGGGGAGGTAAGGCCAACCTTCCTAGAGGATCAATATGATGACTATGAGGTTGAAAATGCCCAAGATGAGTGCTGGGAGCCATATGAAATATAAGGTAACATTATAGGCCCCATTTAAGAAAGCCAAGGCCACAGTAGGAGGTCATGTCATGATGCTCAACCAAGGGGCTCAACCTTTGATCGGCTAAGTCGAGGGTCCGCCTATAAAAGGCTCGGACCAGTGAGTGATCTCAGAGATCGACTGTCCAGGTTAAGGAGTATTGATGGATCTAAAAGAGAAGGAGCTATGTGTCGGCCCCCATGCGGCCAATATGAGGGCCGAATAGAAGTAAACAATCGACACAGGTCAGTGGTAAGGGAACCTTATGTTCGACCAGTTGAGGGAGAAAGGGATAATATCATCCAGGACAATGTTATGGCAGTGGCCGTGAGGACCTGGAATGACTCGATTAAAAGGTTGGAGCATCAAATTTAAGTCATTCCCAAGAGACGATACCCCTTGCAGAGGAGCTATTCTAAAGGCTCTCCTTTCGTGGCTAAAATCATCAATTTTCCAACCTATGCTAAGTTCAAGTGTGACAACTCGAATTTAATTATGATAAATTATGTTTAAATCATGATTAGCGTATGTGATATGGATAATATGTTATTAGTATATATAATCTTAATTCATTATATTTATTCTAATCCTAGCTGCATAAAGCATGAAATATCGAATTAGTTATAAATGTGAGATTTTGAAGTTTTCGGTAGGAATGTTCATGTTTAAGGCTAGTTTTTGCCTTTATAACGTCATAATTGACTTGAGGTGAATGCTAGATATTTGTATACAGGTGAGTTAGGGTTGTAACACAACAAACAGTGTGTTAAACGGATGTTCGAGTTAGAAGTTATGCCAAAACTACGAAACAAGGGCAAAACAGTCCATCCGTTAAGTGGTATTTTGTCTTATTATGGCAACAAATGTTTTGTTTTCATTGGTTGGTAAGGGTTGTGTCTTTGGCAGAATTCAAACCCTTAGAATTACCTCCTTATTCATCCAAATTCAGCCATGAGAGATTTGAATCTTAAAGAAAGAGAATTAGGAAGTTAGGAAGAAAAAGTGAGGAGAAAATTGGAAAAAAATCCGTAGAAATTACATAAAAGTCCCAAAGGTAATCCTAACCACAAATCTTGTGGTTTTTCTTATCTTAATGTTTTAGATGATAGAAATCATCTTTTGTTTACTAAACTTCCAGCCCTTTATATATGTGTGTGGTTAGATGAAAGTTTAAGTTAAGTTGAATGTACAAAACCCTAAAATTACTTTGTTTAGAAACTTTGTTTATTCAAACTTCCATATATTTTTGTATACTTACTGGAATTGATTGATTCCAATTGTATATTAACATGGACTCATATATGTATGAAATATCCGAAAATAATGTTAAAATACTAAGAAATGAGTCTTTGGTGAGAGTTTGAAGTTCGGGTATGAAATCTGCCCCAAGGGTGAAAGTATGCATACCATATGTTTGATGTCTTACTTAACATAGAAAATGAACTCTGAAAATTATGAAATTTTAATATTGTATTATTAAATATGTTTTTTGAAATTGGGTGAAATATCATATAAATTTATGATGTACAAAAATTATGAAAATTCTTGAAATCGATTGAACAATAGAGGAGCCTATAGAGCAGATTTGCGAGGTACTAAAGCAATGGGCCTATCTACCTCTAGGAAACTTGAAATATCACACCGTCTTTTGTATTGGAATCCTAATATGATAAGGATTGAATTAACAAGAATAAATGAATGTATATTTTTTTATGATTTGGATATGTTAAATATATTAACATGGATTTGGATAGAACTTCACTTGTGATAAATGATTTGAATGGAATCATGTGATGATTATGGATTGAATTATGTTTAAATCATTCTTTGGATTATTGATATTATTATGATGATACTAATATTTTAATAATGATAGGAAGGGAAGAAGAGCTCATTAAACAAGTACCTGATAAAGGCAAGGGAAAAGCCAGTTAAACTGTAAAGGTGAGTGTACTTATGATTGTTTCATATATATATAGATATATGAATATAGCTCTAAGAGTAGGATTTGTTTGAATATTTTGGTATTCAGGATTTGTTTGGATATTAAAATATCCAATATTGTTTGGGTCTTATGATCCAGGATTTGTTATTTCCAATGGGCAGAACTATTGGATCTTATGATCCAGGATTTGTTATTGCCAATGGGAAGGATTGTTCGGATTTTATATCCACATTTCGATATAGAATTGTCACCTTATTACAGGGAATGAGTACCTCACTAAGCGTAATGCTTACGGATTATATTTTAACAATTTCAGGTTTGTACGCTTCTAGCTAGGGTACTATATGACCGATAACTTTGAGAGTTGCATCGTTAGAAGAGCTTGGGTTTAAGTATGGAGATTTTTCATTGTCACACTGAAGATTTTAATATACTCACACATTTTATATATTGAGTTAGCATGGATTGAGTTGATCATAGTTAATCATAGTATTGTATAATCTCTAATTATGACTCTGATGTTGACTTCGTTATGGCACAAGAATAATATTATGTTCATTATGCAGAAAAATATTGATAAATGAATTAAATATTTCAATGGGCTTGAGATTATGATCCAATTATTCTAATAACTAACGATTAGTATGGATATTGGGCATGGTGTGACAATTAGTGGTATCACAGCGTGGTTATTAATTCTGGACGTGTGTGACGGTTAGATGTCAGTATTGAGTTGATTTGATATTTATGAATTGTTTATGTACTAACCAATAGTTTAGTATTATAAACTGTTTATATTAGTGTTAGAACTTTGTTGTATTACAGATAATTCCAGATGGAACCTGGGAATGGACAACATAGAGAAGAGGGGGGAGCTTCTCGTACAGACAATACTGAAGTAGAGCAGAGCGTTGCTGGAAGGGCTAGAGAGCAGGAGCATCGTACAGAGATGCAAATAATGGCACGGGAAATATTGAGGATGGAAGAATAACAAGAAAGAAATATGGCATTAATGGCAGAGCAACAGACTAGATATTTAGAATCAAAGACTGTGGCCAGGATTGAGAAAGAGGCAAGGAAGGAAATGAAGGATTCTATGCATGAGAAGTTTTTGAAGTTAAACCCTCCAGAATATTCATGGTCAGTTGAACCTACAGAAGCTGAGATGTGGGTCAGGGATATAGAAACTATATTTGCAGTTATGAATGTTCCAGATAACCATAAAGTGAATCTAGCTGTATTTAAGCTGAAAGGAGAGGCAAAATATTGGTGGGAAGCCAGCAACCATTTGGTGCCCAGGATGGAAGGTATTGATTTTATTACTTGGGATGAATTCATTAAAGCTTTGTATGTTTAGTATTTACCTAAAGTTTATAGGAGGGAGAAGTTGAGGGAATTTATAAATTTGACGCAAGGAAAAATGTCTGTGAGGGAGTATGAGGCTAAATATGTGGAGAATGAAAAATATAAATGTAGTAAGTTTCAAGATGGACTGATTTGGCCTATTCAAAATCGAGTGGCCACTTATGAGTTAGAAGATTATGCTTCTCTGGTAAACAAAGCCACGATAGCAGAAAGGCAAATAAACTAAGAGGTGGCGAGTAGAGAGAGTTTTAAGAAAAGTAGATTTGACGCATTTAAGTCTAAGGGGGGTGAGGGTTGAAGTGTTAAGACAGAACCTCATAAATTTCAGAGAGGTGGTGGAGATAGTGGTAGAGGTCTGGGGATATTTGGCAGAGATACTAGGGGTGGAGAATCTTCTAGTCTAGTTAGGAGGTCAGGAAAGGGTGAGGCACCGACGAGAGTTGTTATATATTTTTTTTTTGTAAAGAGGAGGGGCATTATAAATCTTATTTTACTAAGATTAAAGGAGTGGAATGCTACCATTGTAATCAAGTGGGGCATGTTAAGAAGAATTGTTCGCAGTTGACAGAGACTCCTGCAGCACCTAGTGAAGCAGCAAGCAGGGTATTATCTCTAGGCAGTGCAGTGAAAAGTATGGGCAGGGAACAAGCTAGTAGTTACAAGCCAGGTGGATGAGTTTTTACAATGAAAGAAGCTCAGATTACTCCAGATGTGGTGACAGGTACACTTTTTGTTACTGATAGAAGTGCTTATGCTTTGATTGATCCTAGTTCCACACATTCTTTTGTGTCCTATGCTTTTGCTGTATACCTGAATAGACCATGTACTCGTTTAGATATGGGGTTGGGTATTTATATTCCTATGAGGGATATGTGTAATACCTCGTATTTTTATGCTATATTAATTTGGGGATTTATTAAATTTAATGTGAATTAATTATTTTTTTTGTGAATTAAGTATTTAATATAAATCCGGAAATTAATTATGTTATAATTATTAATGTGATGAGAGTTAGTAATTATGGGAAATTTGTTGAATATTACTAATGAGCAAAGTAATATATAATATTGGTTATATTAAATGTCACGAGTGAATAAAATGACAATTTTAAAATTTTGAGTCGGGACGCGCCCGTGTCGCGTCGGGACTAAATATTGATGAATAAAAGTGAATAAATTATAAGTCACCCGTATGGTCATTTTGAGTGCGTCAAAGTATCCGAAAGGATCGAGATAGTTAGAAAAGTGTACCCAGGGGTTTAGTTTGCGTCTCGGGGGGTTTTTAGGCTTAATTAGTACCCCGGGAGGCATTTTGGACATTTCGCATTTTTGAGTAATTAAACCCACGAAATTTCAAGGGTTATATCACATGTCTAAGGTTAACTTCTAGGGTTAAAAAAACTCTAAAATTTAGAACGGCCATAGGAGAGGGAAGGAGGAAGCTTTCCAAGCAATCCAAGGCCAAAAAGTCACCCGATTGCACTGCCACCACCACCAACGCGTAGATCGCGCGACGGGGAATGCAACCACACCAAAATCGTCCGCAAATCAGAATTCTGAAAATCCCAGGCAAGTATTTATCTTGCTAATTTTCGTTAATGCATTAATCATATTAGCCTAGGGTGATTAGGATGAGTTTTATAGAAGAAAACCCATGTTGGAGACATGAAACCCGCATGTAGTTATGATTTGATTGATAATCTGGAAACCCCTTCATATGTAGAGGCTTAACCACGAATTTATGATGCATTAGGAGTAGAATTCCTGGGAAAAGACTGATTAGAACCATGTTAAAGAGATTTCTAGGGTTCTTGAGATTTACATGAATTTTGGCCTGTTAATCCAGGGTTATTAATGGAAATTTGCATGCTTTACGTAGGAGATGTATGATATGGGTTTATACTCTTAGTAGTATAAATTTTTGGGCAATTGGGAATGAAAAATTTGGATTTGGATGAGGTTGTGTGTTAGAACCCATAACTGGTTAACTGCAGAATTCGCCATACCTGCTTGATCGATCGATCGAGCCAAGAGCTTATATCGATTGAAGGTTCGATCGATCGAGTCCCTGCCCTCGATCGATCGACCCCTCCTGGAAGACTTAAATTCCCCTTTTAAAATTGTTGAATTAATTCTAAATGAATAATACTCCTTAAACACCCTTATTAAAATATTTTGGGAGATAAAGATGACCAGTAGGATTTATTAATGATTAAGAGACCTTAAATGTAAGGCGAAATTTATATTGTTGGGATATTTACATATAAGGGACGATGAAATTATGTATTAAGGGGAGAGACGCGTAAGATAGTTACGTTGGAAATTAGATGAGTACCTACTGAATTCTACACTTGGAGCATAAAGTCCATGTGTATTACGTAATAAGTTGGAATGATCCCTTAAATTAAAGTAAGAAATGAACGGTTATACATGAGAACAAAATAATGAGAAATAAGGACAAATGTCGTAATTATGGGATTTGATATGTACCTAATTTGATATGGTAATATTAGTATAGTTATATGACTGTGTTTATGCATATACTATCTATGTGTGAAAATCGTGCCCGCGTTACTTGCTATCCCTGAGGTTACCGCGCTGGGGCAGTCTTATCTCGATGGGACCTTTATGGGGGATATTGACTCGTACCCTAGAAGATAGAAATCCTTGGTACAGGCTATCGAATCGATAGCTCAGACGGTCCTAAGAGACGTGGGGGCATGTGTTATCCTCTTAGAGACTTGGAATCTATGCTTCGCCTCGATATTGTTTGTGTATGTGTAATACAGTTCGAGAGTGATTCCGAATTTGTATTTCCCTTAGTACGAGTGATACGGGGATTGGATAGCAGAGTATGCCCGCACCATAGTTTTTATGTGGGGTGCTGTTAAAATATATATATTATACGAGTATTTAATATATATATGAAATTCTGAAATTTGGAACTGCCTACTGTGTTATGGTAAGTAAGACATGTATAATGACTTAAATTGGAAATACTTGTTTTGAAAAAGTATAATATGACACTGGAAAACTTTATTAATAAATAAAGTTAAAATGAGAGCTTTGTTACTGAATTAAATTTTCCTCTTAAACAATTATATTGTTCAGTTTTAAATCTTACGAGTAATCTAAGATAAGTTAAACCATTGAGAAGTTTAATGCGATATAAGATAAGATAATCCATTGGGAAGGTTAGTGCGATAGTTGTGCACATAGAAGAGATGTGAGAATTTCTCAAGAGAGTGCCGCACTAATATGTTGGTGCATTGGCCTGCAAACATTTTAAATACTTGCTAAACAAATTTTAAATCATTTACACTATCGGGCTCTGACCCGTTTCTATTTATCTTTCTCTCTTGTATATATATGTATATATTACAGGTGCCCAGCCACATGGGCGTCTTGCGTAGGATCCTTTGGAAGGAACGCGCTGCAGCTTAGGTGGGAGTTGCACGCCTCTTGCTTAGACGACTTCATTTATTTGATTCCACTCCTAGCATATTCATTTAGTGGGGCATGTGTCGCCCTTTCCATTATCCAGTTTCTTTATTGGACATTGTGATTCAATTATTTCTAGTATTGTCACTTTAGGATTTATTACTGTCTGGATGTTTTACTTTAAGTTTTAAATGTTGGGATTTAGTTGTTGAATGTTTAAATTATTTGGATTATAGGTTCCAGGATAATTGTGGTGTGATTCTTTAATATTGAATTGTTGTAAACATTTAAATCTTGGTTTATAAAATAAAATTTGGAAAGTAATGTCTAAAAATGGTTTTGACACTTAGCTTAATTAATTAGGGTGTTTAAATTGGAAAAGTTATTTTTTTCGACAGTGATGTAAGAATGAACCAACTATTCACCTTGATTTAATTTAATAAAGGAGTGATCGCCCGGTATTTAATTAGGCGGGGTGTCACAGGTGGTATCAGATCCAGGTTCTAGTGTCCTTAGGATCTGTCTGGCTTATTTCTCTTTCAGCTTAACATTTTTTCTATAGAGCCCTATTTTAGGATTGTTGTATTCCTTCTTTTACGTTTACGTCTTCATATATTTGAGATTTGATAATAACTGTAGACTAATGAATTTCTTCACGTTTTCAGATGCCTCCGTGACGTGAACCAAAGGATAGGCGTGCCCAAGCCGAGCAGCCAGCAGCTCCGGCACAGGGTACGATGAATGCTAATGAGTTAGCCGCTATTGTTGCTCAGGCGGTGAATGCCGCGCTAACAATGGTTCAGCCGGATCCACCCCAGATTCAGGCAGTGGCGCCAGTACCTGCACAGCTTCCATCTACGTGGGAGCGGGTTAGGGATGCCTTTCAGAAGGAGCATCCCCCTGAGTTCTCTGATAGTTCAGATATCATCATCGTCAGCCAATGGAAGAAAGATATCAAATGGCATCTTCGTATGTACGAGTGCACAAACATGTAGAAACAGTTGTTAGCCTCCTTTAAGCTGGTGGGGGGCGCTTTGCAGTGGTGGGAGTCCACCACCATCTTGGAGGAGAGGGATACAATCCCGATTCAGTCATTCTGGGAGCGGTTTGACCGCAAGTACTTTCCACCCGCCGTGCAGACTGAGATGAGGCGGAAATTACTGAACTTGAAATAGGATAATTCTACCGTTGCCGAGTATGAGGAGGAGTTCATGATACTTCTCACTATAGTGCCAGATGAGGCACCCACCGAGGGTAAGAAGATAATGCTGTTTGTGAACGGGTTAGCTTGGAGGATCCGTCAGCACCTTATAGGGAATCTGTCTCTGAGTACTTTCACTGATGTACTCAATACTGCTTTACTACATTGCCAGGATCACCGCTTCCATCTGCAGGGAAGCAAGAGAGCAGGAGAGTCCAGCCAGCAGGGCAGGACCGAGGGTAGTAGTGCTAGTGGAGCACCGACATCTCAAGGACAGACTCGTCAGCATGAGCAGAGTTCCCATTAGGGGGACCCTGCTAAGAGATTCCGTTCAGGTGATTCCAGACAGGGATTTGGGGGTTATAGGCAGGGCCAGCCTAATCTGTAGGGCCAGCAAGGCCAACACCGACAGCAGCAGGGTCAGCAGCAGGGCCACCGGGCCAATAGCATTTTCATCAGGGCCAATAGGGCCAGTGGCGGGGTGGTAACGGCCAGCAGGGTCGTGGTCAGCAGGGTCAGAGGGGAGGAAATTTCAAAGGCTAATGTTTTGGGTGCGTCAAGCATGGCCATAGGCGCCAGCATTGTCCAGAGGGAAAGAGAACCCCACAACAGCAGGGTGCCCGTAATGAGCCACAGAGGCCACTTTTTCCAACTGTCCTCCCAGCACCAGCCCTATCAGCCATCCCAGCAGCTCTAGTGCAGCAGGGGCAGTTACATTACGGATGTGTCTATAACGTCCACCAGGCAGCAGCTCCACAGGCACCACCCACGATTGAGGGTATGTTTCCTATCCATGGTACTATGGGTCGGGTTTTATTTGATACTGGGGCGACGCACTGTTTTATAGCTACCCATTTTGCTAAGGCCTTAGGGTTATTATCCACAACAGAGAGCACTATGACGTGTGTAGACTCACCACTGGGGAGTGGGTCGGTTATTTTCTTTATATGCCGGGGAGTGGAGGTAGAGATTGGTAGCTTGGTATTACCTGCAGATATGTTAGTCTTAGATATGCATGAGCACGATGTTATTATCGATATGGATTGGCTCCCAGCTTACAGAGCCATGATTGATTGTTTCGATGGGAGTATTGTCTTTGCCATTACGGGGCAAGAGATGTTTGTAGTGGCTATGCCTCGCCCAGAGGGGGGCTCGATCGCTCATTTATATTATATAGAGGAGGGTACCTCTAAGGAGGTTGTGATTCTCGTAAACTCAATTCCAGTTGTTTGTGAGTATTCCGATGTATTTCAGGAGATACCAGGCCTACCCCCCAGTCGAGAGATAGACTTTGTCATAGATTTATTACCGGATACTAGATCGATAGCACGCGCTCCATACCATATGGCTCCGACAGAGATGCAAGAGTTACGAGATCAGATAGAGCAGCTGTTAGGTCAGGGATTCATTCGCAGGAGTACCTCACCTTGGGGCGCTCCAGTCTTGTTTGTGAAGTAGATAGATGGTTCACTAAGGCTATGTGTGGACTACCGAGAGTTGAACAAGGTCATGATACAGAATAAGTATCCATTGCCTCGAATCGATGATTTGTTCGACCAACTGAGGGGAGCAACTTTCTTTTCGAAGATAGATCTGAGGTCGGGGTACCATCAACTACGTATTAGGTAGCAGGATGTTTCAAAGACTGCCTTCTTGACGAGATATGGGTCTTACGAGTTCAGAGTGATGCCATTTGGCCTCACAAATGCTCCAGCCGTGTTCATGGACTTAATGAACCGAGTGTTGAGAGAGATATTGGATCAGTTTGTTATCGTCTTCATAGATGACATTTTGATATATTCACACTCCGAGGATGAGCATGCCGAGCACTTGAGACAGGTTCTTCAGACTCTACGAGAGCATCAGTTGTATGCTAAGTACGAGAAGTGCGGGTTCTGGTTGCGAGAAGTACAGTTCTTAGGGCATGTTGTTTCTGAGTAGGGGATAACAGTTGACCCGAGTAAAGTGTTAGCGGTGAGGGAGTGGGGACAGCCCACTACACCGACGGAAGTGCGAAGTTTCTTGGGATTAGCCAGATATTACAGGAGATTCATTCAGGGATTCTCCAAAATAGCGGGTCCATTGACGAACCTGACTCGCAAAGGGGTTCCATATGTTTGGGATGATGCTTTCTAATTGGCTTTCGACGAGCTGAAAGACAAGCTTACTTCAGCACCAGTCCTTGCGTTACTGAAGTCGGGTGTAGAGTACCTGGTTTACACCGATGCCTCTTTACGGGGACTTGGGGGAGTATTTCAGCAGGAAGATAAGGCTATAGCTTTTGCCTCCCACAAGCTTAATCCCCATGAGAAGAATTACCCCACCCATGACCTGGAGTTAGCAGTGGTCATTTTTGCATTGAGGATATGGAGACACTACTTATTGGGGTAGAAATTCCTCTTGTTCACAGACCATAAGTCACTGCAGTACCTGTTCACTCAGCGAGAGCTGAATATGCGTCAGTGCAGATGGTTAGAGTTTGTGAAGGACTATCAGTTCGACATACAGTACCATCTGGGGAAGGCCAACGTAGTTGCTGATGCGTTGAGCCGTAGATCGGTAGACGATGTAGCGGACGTCTAGAAATCAAAGTGGAAGGAGTTAGGCCACCAGGACGCAGTAGCCCGTTCCTTCATATCTGTTATGACAGTGACACCCGAGATTATTACGAGGGTGATATAGGCACAGACCGCAGATCCGTTTTGCCAGGAGCATATTGTACGACTTTTAGCCGAGGGTGCTGAGTCCTATTCTGTTAGTTCTGATGGGGGTTTGAGGTTTAATGGGAGATTGGTGGTTCCAGAGGGAGCAAAATTACTTCATGCAGTGATGACCCAGTCTCACGGGTCCCGATTTGCGGTACATCCTGGAGGAGATAAGATGTACTAGGATATGAGGTGGCAATACTGGTGGAGTGGGATGAAGAAGGACATTTCTGAGTTCGTGTCCAAGTGTTCTACCTGCCAGCTGGTAAAAGTGGACCATCAGAAACCGCCGGGGTTGCTTCAGCCATTGGAAGTACCCGCGTGGAAGTGGGAGAGTATTTCCATGGACTTTATTATATGGTTGCCTACATCACAGCGGGGCCACGACTCTATCTGGGTGATTGTAGACCGTTTGATCAAGGTGGCTCATTTTCTGTCGGTGCGGACAGACTATACCACGGGTTAGTATGCTCAGTTGTTCATTTTTAAGATTGTCAGATTACATGGGGTGCCCCTGAATATTGTGTCAGATAGAGACAAGATTTTCGTGTCGCGTTTCTGGGAGAGTTTTCAGGAGGCTATGGGTACAGAGTTGAGGCTGAGTTCAACTTATCACCCACAGACAGATGGGCAAACAAAGCATACTAATCAGATGCTAGAGGATATGCTATGCATGTGTGTTCTTGATTTTGGAGGAGGTTGGGAGCCACATCTTCCACTGCTAGAGTTTGCTTATAATAACTCTTATCAGTTCACTATTGGCATGTCTCCATTCGAGGCTTTGTACGGCAGGCCTTATCGTTCCCCAACTTGTTGGCTCGAGGTGGGGGATAACAAGTTGCTAGGACCAGAGGTAATTCAGGAAACCTCCGCGAGGATTGAGATGATCAGGAGTCGCATTCAAATAGCCCAGGACAGGAAGAAAAGCTACGCCGATGCGAAACGGTTCTTTCGGGAGTTTAATGTGGGGGACCAAGTGTTACTACGTGTATCTCCTATGAAAGGAATGATGAGGTTCGGGAAGAAAGGAAAATTGGCCCCGAGTTACGTGGGACCATTTCCCATTATCGAAAGGATTGGGCCGGTAACATACATATTGGGACTGCCAGAGCATTTACATCGCATTCACTATGTATTCCACATCTCGTCGTTGAGACGATATCTTCGGGATGATATGGCCCATACTCACATCACAATAGATGAGATAGACTTACAACCTGATAGCTCTTACGAGGAGAGACCGGTGGCTATCCTAGACCATAGCGAGAGGAGATTGAGGTCGAAAATAGTTCCACTTGTACGGGTCCAGTGGGAGCATCATAATGTGGAGGAATCCACTTGGGAGCGCGAGGCAGACAAGCGCGAGAGATACCCAGCTTTATTTTTACCAGGTATGCCTTATATTTCGAATTTTGGGATGAAATTCCGTTATTAGGGGGGAAGTATGTAATACCCCGTATTTTTATGGTATATTAATTTGGGGATTTATTAAATTTAGTGTGAATTAATTATTTTTTTTGTGAATTAATTATTTAATATAAATCCGGAAATTAATTATGTTATAATTATTAACGTGATGAGAGTTATTAATTATGAGAAATTCGTTGAATATTACTAATGAGAAAAGTAATATATAATATTGGTTTTATTAAATGTCACGAGTGAATAAAATTATAATTTTGGAAATTTGAGTCGAGACGCACCCGTGTCGCGTCGGGACTAAATATTGATGAATAAAAGTTAATAAATTATAAGTCACCCGTATGGTCATTTCGAGTGCGTCAAAGTGTCCGGAAGGGTCGATATAGTCAAAAAAGTGTACCCGGGGGTTTAGTTTGCGTCTCGGGGGTTTTTAGGCTTAATTAGTACCCCGGGAGGGCTTTTTGGACATTTCGCATTTTTGGGTAATTAAACCCACGAAATTTCAAGGGTTATATCAGATGTCTAAGGTTACCTTCTAGGGTTAAAAAAACTCAAAACTTTAGAACGACCATATGAGAGGGAAGGAGGAAGCTTTCCAAGCAATCCAAGGCCAAAAAGTCACCCGATTGCACCGCCACCACCACCAACGCATAGATCGGGCGATGGGGAGCGCAACCACACCAAAATCGTTCGCAAATCAGAATTCTAAAAATCCCAGGTAAGTATTTATCTTACTTATTTTCGTTAATGCATCATTCATGTTAGCCTAGGGTGATTAGGATGAGTTTTATAGAAGAAAACCCATGTTGGAGATAGGAAAATCGCATGTAGTTATGATTTGATTGATAATCTGGAAACCCCTTCATATGTAGAGGCTTAACCACAAATTTATGATGCATTAGGAGTAGAATTCCTGGGAAAAGACTGCTTAGAACCATGTTAAAGAGATTTCCAGGGTTCCTGAGATTTACATGAATTTTGGCCTGTTAATCCAGGGTTATTAATGGAAATTTGCATGCTTTACGTAGGAGATGTATGATATGGGTTTATACTCTTAGTAGTACAAATTTTTGGGCTATTGGCAATGAAAACTCTGGATTTGGATGAGGTTGTGAGTTAGTACCCGTAATTGGTTAACTGCAGAATTCACCATACCTGCTTGATCGATCGATCGAGCCAAGAGCTTCGATCGATCGAAGGTTCGATCGATCGAGCCCCTGCCCTCGATCGATCGACCTATCCTGGAAGACTTAAATTCCCCTTTTAAAATTGTTGAATTAATTCTAAATGAAGAATACTCCTTAGACACCCTTATTAAAATATTTTGGGAGATAAAGATGACCAGTAGGATTTATTAATGATTAAGAGACCTTTAATGTAAGGCAAAATTTATATTGTTGGGATATTTACATATAAGGGATGGTGAAATTATGTATTAAGGGGAGAGACGCGTAAGATAGTTACGTTGGAAATTAGATGAGTACCTATTGAATTCTACACTTGGAGGATAAAGTCCATGTGTATTACGTAATAAGTTGGAATGATCCCTCAAATTAAAGTAAAAAATGAACGGTTATACGTGAGAACTAAATAATGAGAAATAAGGAGAAATGTCGTAATTATGGTATTTGAGATGTACCTAATTTGATATGGTAATATCAGTATAGTTATATGACTGTGTTTATGCATATACTATCTATGTGTGAAAATCGTGCCCGCGCTACTTGCTATCCCTGAGGTTACCGCGTTGGGACAGTCTTATCTTGATGGGACCTTTATGGGGGGATATTGACTCGTACCCTAGAAGATAGAAATCCTTGGTACAGGCTATCGAATCGATAGTTCAAACGGTCCTAAGAGACGTGGGGGCATGTGCGATCCTCTTAGAGACTTGGAATCTATGCTTCGCCTCAATATTGTTTGTGTATGTGTTAATACAGTTCGAGAGTGATTCCGAATTTGTATTTCCCTTAGTACGAGTGATACGGGGATTGGATAGCAGAGTATGCCCGCACCATAGTTTTATGTGGGGTGCTGTTAGAATATATATATTATACGAGTATTTAATATATATATATATATATATATATATATGAAAGTCTGAAAATTGGAACTGCCAACTGTGTTATGGTAAGTAAGACATGTATAATGACTCAAATTGGAAATACTTGTTTTGCAAAAGTATAATATGACACTGGGAAACTTTATTAATAAATAAAGTTAAAATGAGAGCTTTGTTACTGAATGAAATTTTCCTCTTAAACAATTATATTGTTCAGTTTTAAATCTTACGAGTAATCTAAGATAAGTTAAACCATTGGGAAGTTTAGTGAGATATAAGATAAGATAATCCGTTGGGAAGGTTAGTGCGATAAGTGTGCACATTAGAAGAGATGTGATAATTTCTCAAGAGAGTGCCGCACTAATATGTTGTTGCATTGGCCTGTAAACATTTTAAATACTTGCTAAACAAATTTTAAATCATTTACATTATCGGGCTCTGATCCGTTTCTATTTATCTTTGTCTCTTGTATATATATGTATATATTACAGGTGCCCAGCCACAGGAGCGTCTTGCGTAGGATCCTTTGGAAGGAACGCGCTGCAGCTTAGGTGGGAGTTGCAGGCCTCTTGCTTAGACGACTTTATTTATTTGATTCCACTCCTAGCATATTCATTTAGTGGGGCATGTGTCGCCCTTTCCATTATTCAGTTGTTTTATTGGACATTGTGATTCAGTTATTTCTAGTATTGTCACTTTGGGATTTATTACTGTTTGGATGTTTTACTTTAAGTTTTAAATGTTGGGATTTAGTTGTTGAATGTTTAAATTATTTGGATTATATGTTCCAGGATAATTGTGGTGTGATTCTTTAATATTGAATTGTTGTAAACATTTAAATCTTGGTTTATAAAATAAAATTTGGAAAGTAATGTCTAAAAATGGTTTTGACACTTAGCTTAATTAATTAGGGTGTTTAAATTGGAAAAGTTATTTTTTTCGACAGTGATGCTAAGAATGAACCAACTGTTCACCTTGATTTAATTTAATAAAGGAATGCTCGCCCAATATTTAATTAGGCGGGGTGTCACAATATGATTGTAGCCGAGTATGTTTTTCGTGATTGTTTTTTGACTTTGGGGGGGTTAGAGATACATATATAGATCTACTTCCATTGGATATTTCTGATTTTGATATAATTCTGAGAATGGATTCGTTATCTAAATATCATGCATCTATGGATTGTTTCTGTAAGGAAGTTGTTTTTAATATGCTTGGTGAGCCTGAATTTAAATTTGTGGGGGAAAGGAAAATTGTTCCTAGTTGCATCATTTCTTCTATTTAGACGAGGAAATTATTGAGTAAGGGTTGGGAGGGTTATATTGCATATGTTCTTGACACTAATAAGGGGGCTTTACAATTAGTCGATGTTCCTATTGTACGGAATTTTTCAGAAGTGTTTCCTAGTGAGTTGTCGGGGTTACCCCCCAGAGAGAGAACTTGAATTTAGTATTGAATTGGCAATGGGGACAAATCCTATTTCTATGGCACCGTATAGAATGGCACCTGCTGAGTTGAAAGAACTAAAGATTCAGTTGCAGGATTTACTTGATATGCGATTCATACAGCCTAGTGTATCTCCATGGGGTGAACCAGTTTTATTTCTGAAGAAGAAAGATGGTAACATGTGTTTGTGTATTGATTATAGGCAATTACAGAAAGCTACAATTAAGAACAAGTACCCTTTACCTCGTATAGATGATTTGTTTGATCAGTTACAGGGTGCTAAAGTGTTTTCAAAAATAGACTTGCGATTGGGTTATCATCAGTTGAGGGTCAAGGAGAGTGATATTTCTAAAACTGCTTTTCGTACTCGGTATGATCATTTTGAATTTCTAGTGATGCCTTTTGGAGTGACTAATGCTCCAGCTGTATTTATGGATCTTATGAACCGAGTACTTCATCCTTTTGTTGATTCATTTGTGATAGTTTTTATTGATGATATTCTGATTTATTCACGTGATATGGTTGAACATGAAAAGCATCTCATAACTATTTTGAATCTGTTGAAAGACGAGAAGTTGTATTCTAAGTTTAGCAAGTGTGAATTTTAGCTATCACAAGTTGTATTTTTATGCCATGTTATTTCTTGAGATGGTATATGTGTTGATCCTAAAAAGGTAGAGGTTGTTGTAAAATAGGAGAGGCCCAATAATGTGACTGAGGAGAGGAGTTTTCTAGGTTTAGCTGGTTATTATAGAAGGTTTATTAAAGGAATTCTTCAATTGACTTGCCAGTGACTAAATTGACTAGGAAAGATATTAGTTTTGAATGGAATTCTGATTGTGAAAATAGTTTTGATGAATTGAAAAAGAGGTTGGTAACTGCACTGGTTCTTACTATTTCGCATGGTGGAGATGGTTTTGTTATTTATACCGACGCTTCACACCAGGGGTTGGGTTGTGTTTTTATGTAGTATGGTAGAGTTATTGCTTATGCTTCTAAGCAGTTGTGTACACATGAACGTAATTATCCTACACATGATTTGGAACTTGTTGCTATTGTGTTTGCTTTGAAATTATGGCGTCATTATCTATATGGTGAGGTATGTGAAATTTTTACTGACCATCAAAGTCTTAAGTATTTATTTACTCAGAAGGAGTTGAATTTGAGGTAGAGGCGATGGATGGATTTAATTAAAGATTATGATTGTACAATTCACTACCACCCAGGGAAGACAAATGTAGTTACAGATGCTCTGAGTAGAAAGGCTTCGGGCAGGTTATCTTGTATTCGATGTGCTGGAGTTGCCCACATCATGGAGTTGAGATTGATGGGAGTAGAATTGAAGATAACAGATGGGGACAAGTTCTTTGCTCATGTAAGCGTGAGACCTTTGTTAGCTACCCGTATTTGTGATTTGTAAATCCAAGATCCTTTTCTTGAGAAGAAATGAAAAGATGTCTGAGATGGTAGGTCTGAAGATTTTTGTATTGTGAATGATGGCACTTTATTGTATAAGCAGCGGTTATGTGTGCCTAATGTGGGTGGATTAAAAGAGGAAATTTTAGATGAGGCTCATAATTCCATTTATACTATGCATCCTGGTAGTACTAAAATGTATAGGAATTCAAAGGATCATTATTGGTGGAATAATATGAAGAAGGAAATAACTGATTTTGTCGCTAGGTGCCTTATATGTCAGTAAGTGAAAGTGGAGCATCAGAAACCTACTGGTCTACTTCAGCCATTGCCAATACTGGAATGGAAATGGGATCATGTAACGATGGATTTGTGGTTGGGCTTCCTCGATCTCAGAAGGGGTCAGATTCGATTTGGGTAGTGGTGAACAGATTGACCAAGTCCACTCATTTTCTAGCAGTCAAGCTTACATATACAGTTGATAGGTATGCTAGGTTATATGTTAATGAGATTATTCGATTGCATGGAGCACCGGTATCTATTGTTTCAGACAGGGACCCTACTTTTGCATCCAGATTTTGGGATAGCTTGCAGTATGCTATGGGTACTAACTTAAAGTTTAGTACAGCTTTTCATCTTCAGACAGATGGGCAGTCTGAAAGGACAATACAAATTTTGGAAGATATGCTTAGAGATTGTGTGCATGATTTCAAAGGTAATTGGGATGAATATTTACCTTTGATAGAATTTTCATATAACAATAGTTTTCAATATACTATTGGTATGGAACCATATGAAGCGTTGTATGGTAGACGGTGTCATACACCTGTATGTTGGGGTGAAGTTGGTGAAAGGAAGATAGAGGTTCCAGATTTGATTGAAGTCACCACTGAAAAAGTGAAGATTATTTAAGATAGAATGAGAACGGATCAAAGCAGACAGAAAAGTTATGCGGATAAGCGACGAAAAGATTTAGAATTTCAGAAGGGGGATTACGTGTTTCTTCGGATATAGCCATGGAAAGGAGTTATGAGGTTTGGAAAGAAAGGTAAATTAAGTCCACGTTACCTTGGACCTTATGAAATTCTTGAGAAAGTCGGGATGGTTGACTACAAGTTAGCGTTACCACAGGAACTAGTATGATTACATGATGTTTTCCAGATTTCTATGTTGAGGAAGTATGTAGCGGATCCTTCCCATATATTGGTGGAATAACCTATTGCGTTAAAAGAAGATTTGAGCTATGTGGAAGAACCATTGCCAATCGTCGATAGGCGAGAACAAATATTGAGATCAAAAGTGATCCCACTCATGAAGGTTATGTGGATAAGGCATTGCATGTAAGAGGCTACATGGGATAGTGAAGATAGCATGAAGATGCGTTATCTATATTTGTTTGATTCGGACAACCAAGGTATGTCAATTTCGGGGACGAAATTTCCTAACAGGTGGAGAATTATGACAACCCGAATATAATTATGATAAATTATGTTTAAATCATGATTAGAGTATGTGATATGGATAATATGTTATTAGTATATATAATTTTAAGTCATATTTAGTCTAATCATAGCTTCATAAACCATGAAATATCGAATTAGTTACAAATGTGAGATTTTGAAGTTTTCGGTAGGAATGTTCATGTTTAAGGCTAGTTTTGACCTTTATAACATAATAATTGACTTGAGGTGAAAGCTAGATATTTGTATACATGTGAGTTAGGGTTGTAACACAACAAACAGTGTGTTAAACGGATGTTCGAGTAAGAAGTTATACCAAAACTACGAAACAAGGGCAAAACAGTCCATCCGTTAAGTTGTATTTTGTCTTATTATGGCAACAAATGTTTTGTTTTCATTGGTTGGTAAGGGTTGTGGCTTTGGCAGACTTCAAACCCTTATAATTACCTCCTTATTCATCCAAATTCAGCCATGAGAGATTTGAAGCTTAAAGAAAGAGAATTAGGAAGTTAGGAAGAAAAAGTGAGGAGAAAATTGGAGAAAAATCCATAGAAATTACGTAAAAGTCCCAAAGGTAATCCTAACCACAAATCTTGTGGTTTTTCTTATATTACTGTTTTAGATGATATAAATCATAATTTTTTTACTAAACTTTCAGCCCTTGATAAATGTGTGTGGTTAGATGAAAGTTTAAGTTAAGTTGAATGTACAAAACCCTAAAATTACTTTGTTTAGAAACTTTGTTTATTCAAACTTCCATATATTTTTGTATACTTACTGGAATTGATTGATTCCAATTGGAGATTAACCTGAACTCATATATGTATGACATATCCGAAAATAATGTTAAAATACTAAGAAATGAGTCTTTGGTGAGAGTTTGAAGTTCGGGTATGAAATCTTCCCCAAGGGTGAAAGTATGCATACCATATGTTTGATGTCTTACTTGACATAGGAAATGAACTCTGAAAATTATGAAATTTTAATACTGTATTATTCAATATGTTTTATAAAATTGAGTGAAATATCATAGAAAGTTATGATGTATAAAAATTATGAAAATTCTTGAAAGTTGATTGAACAATAGAGGAGCCTATAGGGAAGACTTGCGAGGTACTAAAGCAATGGGCCTATATTGCTCTAGGAAACATGAAATATCGCACCGTCTTTTGTATTAGAATCCTAAAATGATAAGGATTGAATTATCAAGAACACATGAATGTATATTTGGTCTATTATTTGGATATGTTAAATATATTAACATTGATTTGGATAGAACTTCACTTGTGATAAATGATTTGAATGGAATCATGTGATGCTTATGGATTGAATTAGGTTTAAATCATTATTTGTATTATTGATATTATTATGATGATACTAAGATGTTAAGAATGATAGGAAGGGAAGAAGAGTTCATTGAACAAGTACCGGATAAAGGCAAGGGAAAAACCACTCAAACTGTCAAGGTAAGTGTACTTATGATTGTTTCATATATATAGATATATGAATATAGCTCTAAGAGAAGGATTTGTTTGAATACTTTGTTATTCAGGATTTGTTTGGATATTAAAATATCCCGGATTGTTTAGGTCTTATGATCCAGGATTTTTTATTGCCAATGGGCAGAATTATTTGGGTCTTATGATCCAAGATTTGTTATTGACAATGGGCAGAACTATTGGATCTTATGATCCATGATTTGTTATTGACAACGGGAAAGATTGTTCGAATTTTATATCCACATATGTGATATAGAATTGTCACCTTATTGCAGGGAAGGAGTACCTCACTAAGCATAATTCTTACAGATTATATTTTAACAATTTCAGGTTTGTACGCTGCCAGTTAGGATACTATATGATCGGTAACTTTGAGAGTTGCAACGTTAGAAGAGCTGGGGTTTAAGTATGGAGATTTTATCATTATCACACTGAAGATTTTAATATACTCACACATTGTATATATTGAGTTAGCATGGATTGAGTTGATCATAGTTAATCATAGTATTGTATAATCTCTAATTATGACTCTGATGTTGACTTTGTTATGGCACAAGAATAATATTATGTTCATTATGCAGAAAAATATTGATAAATGAATTAAATATTTCAATGGGCTCGAGATTATGATCCAATTATTTTAATAACTAATGATTATTATGGATATTGGGCATGGGGTGTGACATCAAGCCACCAATGGTCACTCCCAAGTATGATGGGAGCACTAATCCTGTTGACCATATCAAGATGTACTAGTCAGCTGCAGACATTTACTCAGTCTCAGATGAGATGAGGTGCCACTCCTTTACGAGCACTTTGACTGGAGACGTCCATGTATGATTCGCCTCACTCCCGAAGAATTCAATTAAAAACTTTAAGAATTCGCACAGAGATTTATACACAACTTTTACTTTGGAGTGAGACCCCAGAAGAAGAATACTCACATGTTGTATGTCAAGCAGGGGAAGAATGAGAGTCTTCGAGAATATATAGCGAGATTCAACAGGGAAATGTTATAAATGGAGGACTGTAAGGAAAGCACTGTGATGGCAACACTGATAGGAGGTCTACAGAAGGGAAAACTTCTTTGAAAGCATACTGAGGACCCACCGAAGTCCATGGACGAGCCATTGGAAATGACTGGTAAGGTCATCAACGCTGAAGAAGCTATGGAAGCGAAGTATGAGGATGAAAAGTGAACGAGCAGTGGGGGTAAGTTCCAAAAATAGATTAAAGATGGAAAGAAGAGATCAGCAAATGATAAGTTTGTCGACTACACTCCCCTCATGGTCAGCTGTGAGCATATCTTAAATGAGATCAAGAATAATCGATCCCTGAGGTGGCCTAAAAAGTTAAAAGCTCCTCCTCACAAGAGGAACAAAAGCGTGTGGTGTGAATTCCACTAGGAACATGGGTACCTGACCGACAAATGTTTTGCTCTGAAGGATAAAATAGAAAAGATACTGAAGTCTGGAAAGTTGAGGAAGTACGTAGACAATGGTGGTTTAAGGGGTGGTCGACATGACACCTAGAAGAAGAAGAAAAATGATAAGTGTAGACAAGATGTTATAGTCGATCGAGACAATGATGAGTCAGATAACTGTGATAAAGATGACCCTGACCTCCCTCATAAGTTTTCTAATCCAAAGGGTCGGCTCAATGTGATCTCGCATGAGGTAAAGATAATCTGTGAGGGACTCTCTAGAGGAGGAATAGAGGTCAACGATAGGAAATCACATGTAACAGAGGCCAAAGCTCTCCCCCAAATCCGAAACTGTGAACTCAGTTGCATTAGAACCTGTGAAAGGTAAGAAAGATAAAGTTGATATGAATACCTTAGTAGTTAGGTTTTTGAAGTTAGATTTCAAGGGGATTTTAGTTCTACATGATGACCCCTTGGTCATCACTACTCTTATGCATGACTATGAGGTTCTAAGGATTCTGGTAGACAACGGCAGCTCAACCGACATCTTGTTCTGGGATTGCTACAAAGGTCTAGATCTGAGTAAGAAGAGATTGATCCCGTACCACCAACCACTCATCAGCTTTAGTGGTGAGAAATGAAGCCACTGGGAATATATGAGATTGAGGTGAGAATGGGGAAAACTTGGCTAAAGTGCCTCACAAAGAAAATCAGCTTCTTCATAATGAACGAAAATGTCTACTAGGCTTATAATATCATTCTTATAAGGGTATCCCTCAAGGATTTTGAGGTCGTGCCTTTAACCGTCCACTAGATGATCAAATTCCCGACTCCATATGGGGTAGGTGAAGTTTAGGGGGATTAAGTTAAGGCATGCAAATGCTACTTGAACTCATTCGAGGAGAGGGAGGCATATAAAAGGGCCACTATGACTTAAAACATTGATACCTTGGACCTAAGAGATGAGAAGAAGCTCAAGAAGGGTGAGGACACTGAGGGCGTAGAATCCATCATCCTCAATAAGGAATAGCAAGAAAAAACCAGCCAAATTGAGAAAACCCTAAAGATAGAGGTTAAAGAAGAGATGATTAAACTGCTAAGGAAGAGACATACCAGCTTTTCTTAAAGATACGAAGATATGCCCGACATTAATCCAAAAGTTCTTTGTCATAAGCTTAATGTAGATGATAATGCGAAGCCGATCCGATAGAGAAGAAGATTTTACTCGCGAGTGAAGTATGATGTCATCAAGGAGGAGGTCCAGAAATTAGAGAAGGCCGACTTCATGTGAGAGGTCATTTATCCCGACTGGTTTACGAACGATGTTATCATCCCCAAAGCCAATGACAAATGAAGGATGTGTGTTGACTTCACGGATCTGAACAAAGCATTACCAAAAGACATTTTACCATTGCTAAGGATTGATTATATGGTAGAATCTACATCCAACCATGAATTAATGAGATTCATGGATGCTTACTCAGTCTACAACCAAATAGTCATGGATTCGAATGATGAAGAGAAGACAACCTTTATAACTGACAAGGGGACCTATTGCTATAAGGTCATGCCCTTTGGGTTGAAGAATATTATGGAAATGTATCAGATTCTAGTCAATAAAATATTTAAGGACCAGATCGAAAAGACTATGTAAGTGTACGTCGATGACATGTTGACGAAGAGCCTCAAGTATGACACTCATGTGGCTGACCTTGAGTGCACTTTTAACACGATGGACAAGTATATAATGAAACTCAATCCCGCCAAGTGAGTCTTCGACGTGGGAGCAGGCAAGTTTTTAGGATTCATTGTGAATCAGAGGGGAATCAACAACAACACCGAAAAGATCAAGGCCTTATTAGAGATGAAGACTCTTACAATAATAGAGGATGTGCGGAGAATTACTAAAAGAGTGGAGCATTAAACATGTTTGTGTCTAAAGCCACTAAAAAATGCCTTTCCTTCTTTAAAGTATTAAGAAAAGATTTTAAATGGAGCAATGAGTGTAATAGAGCCTTTAAAGATTTGAAGTCCTATCTCGGCTCTCCACTGTTATTGTCTCAACCAGTTCAAGGGGAGAAATTATACATTTATTTAGTAGTGTCAGAATCGGCCATTAGTGCCGCTATTGTTAGAGAAGAATACGGTGTTAAAAAACCAGACAACTTTAATAGTAAGGCCCTCCCATGGGCCGAGCAGAGGTACCCAAAAATGGAGAAGCTGGCCTATGAACTGATCCATGCCTCGAGGAAGATGAATCCCTCTAGGCATATACCATGGTGGTCCTCACAGACTCACCCCTCAAACAGGTCATTCACAAGCTTGAGAAGTCAAGAAGACTGATGGCATGGGTAAATGAGTTGGGAGAGTTCGACATCATCTACCAATAGAGAACGACCATTAAGGGGTAAGACCTGGCTAACTTTATAGTCGAGTTCACCGAGGATGAGGCCGACACTGAAGATGTTGAAGTTATAGCTTATAAGCAAGAAAACAAAGTGTGTTCTCCCCTGGCCAAGGTCGAGATGAGTTTAACAAGAAATAAAGTGTCTGAGAATAAGGAGGAACGGTATCTTTTCAAGAATAGAACCCTTGAGGAGGGTATTTTTTGCCAAATAGTACTGTGTGGATCCTCTTTGTTAATGGATCTTTATATGAGAATAGAAACAGGCCATGATTGGCAGTGTGAGCGCTAGATGGGATTGATATTGAGCATGCATTGAGGTTTTAATTCAAATCTTTCAATAATGAATCTGAGTACGAGTCCCTCCTAGCAGGTCTCTCCCTTGTTCGGGCACTGAATGTTGGTCAACTCCCTGTTCATATTGATTCTAGGTTTGTTGTTAATAAAATTTTGGGGTCTTACGAGGCTAATGATGACATAATGGAAAAGTATATGGGAAGGGTAAAGACAAAGTTGAAGCATTTTACTGATGTAAAATTGAAAAGGATTCCTCGACTAAACAATGGTCGAGCCGATGCTCTGGCAAGATTAGGTTCAGCCACCAGAACTGAAATTAGAAGAACGATCCCGGTAGATATTCTCCATCGACGGATGATCGAATGAGAAGAAAATACTGTATAATTTTGTTTTAGTATGAGTATGGTAGCCTCCTAGATGGATCATATTGCCCGTTATATCAGAGATGGGGAGTTGCCTGAATCCAAAGACGAGAAAAAGAAGTTAAGGTATAAAGCTGAAAAGTTCTCCTTCATAGGAGACATCTTATGGAAGAAAGGGTTCCTACTTCCTCTACTCAAATGTGTCCACCCATTTGAGGTAGATTCTATCTGAAGGGACGTGCATGAAGGGTCATATTCCAGCCATATTAGAGGAAGGGTGCTGGCTAAGAGGATCATCACCCAGGGTTATTGGTGGACGACGTTGGCCAAAGATGCAGTTGTATACGTCGAGAAGTGAGACAAATGCCAGAGGTTTTACACCATACCCCATCAAGCTCATCAGCCTCTTACTTCCATAACATATCCATGTCCTTTTGTGATCTGGGGGATTGACCTGGTAGGACCACTATCAAGAGCCGTGAATAATTATCATTACTTAATTGTGGCGATCGATTATTTTTCAAAGTGGGTACAGGCTGAGCCGATGATAACAATCACAGAGAAGAAGGCCTACTAATTTATTTCGAAATATATCATCTATAGGTATAGCCTACCCAATACCCTGATTTTTGATAATAGGGTGCAGTTAAAAAACATCTCCTTAGATAAATATTATGAACGAGCTGGAATTAAATAGTTTTTCTCCACTCCTGACTGCCCCAAGCCAATGGGAAGATAGAAGTAACAGACAAAATGATTCTTGATGGAATCAAGAAGATATTGGAAGATGCCAAATGGATATGGATTGAGGAGGTATATGATGTCCTATGGGCTTATATGATGATGAAGAGGACTCCTACTAGGGAAACTCTATATATGTTAGCTTATGGCTCAGAGGTAGTAGTACTGATAGAGGTAGGTCTTCGTACCCACAGGGTTCAGACCTATGAACCAAAAGAAAATATTATTGAACAAAGACTTGATTTGGACCTTGTGGAAGAAAGGAGAAAAGATGCTGAGGTTAGGCAAGCTGCCTACTAGCAAAAGACAAAGCAGTTCTATAATAAGAAAGTAAAAGCGCCCACTGAAGGTAGGAGACTTGGTGTTGAAGAAGACATGTTAGAAGCCTAACAAGCTTTATCTGAATTGGCATGATCCGTATAGAGTGGTCGAAGAGGTGGTTCTGGGGACGTATCGATTGGAAAATCTAGAATGAGAGCCATTCTCCAACCCATGGAATGCCGACCACCTCAAAAGGTATTACTAGTAAGATTTCAATTTTTCTTGTTTCTTTTCCTTCAATTGTAATACATGTATATGAGGCTCAGATGATGAATGAAATATGAACGAAATTCAATAAAAATCTCAAGTGTTCTCCCATACTTTATATATTTATTGTTTGCTTGTATCGACTTATCTTAAGCTATAAAATATCATTCGTGGTGAAGTATCCTTAAGTTTCTATCGGTGACACGGCAGTCCAAGAGGGGTCGATCTCGTCCATGGACTATCAATAACATAGAGAGTGATTGATTGTTAAATATTATTAACTTGGTGGGATAACTCTCTTAGCCGATACGGCAGTGCATGGACGAGACGACTCTCATCCATACACTCTCAAAATAATGAGAGGGGACTTATGATATAACATCATAAATTGGTGGATTCAAATTTAAAAATCACTTAGAAAGTAATTGATTGTTAAACATCATTAACCTGGTGGAAAAACTCTATCGACCGAGATGACAATGCATGGAAGAGATGACTCTCATCCACATTCTTAAAATGATGAGAGGGGACTTATGATATAACACCATAATTTGGTGGATTCAAATTTAAAAATCATGTAGTTGTGGTTCATTGTTAAACATTAATAACTTGGTGGAAAAACTCTCTCAGCCAAGACGACAGTGAATGAACGAGACGACTCTCATCCATACACTCTCATAATTATGAGAGGGGACTTATGATATGGCACCATAATTTGGTGGATTCAAATTTGAAAATCACTTAGTTGTGGTTCATTTTCAAACATCATTAACTTGGTTGAAAAACTCTCTCGGTCAAGACTATAGTGCATGGACGAGATGACTCCCATCCATACACTCTCAAAATGATTATAGGTGACTTATGATATAACACCATAATTTGGAGGATTCAAATTTAAAAATCACTTAATTATGGTTCATATTCCTTAGACATCATTAAGTTGGTGAAAGCAGAGACAAGCACAATACAAATTGATAGAAATACAAACTTTATTCATTACAAAATGAGATTAGAGTATAAAGAATAGTACAAAGCCATAAAAGGTCGACTATCATAGCAAAAAGAAAAAAATAAAAAGTTACAACAGATCAAAGTTGTAAACTCCCATCACCACCTGTTTGAGTTACCCCCATCAACCCCAATATTAGTAGTATCGGCCCCATCATCATTAAGGCCCAACTCGACTGAATTTTTATTAGTCTCTATGACCTTAATAGGGTTGGTCTCCACAAGGTCAACAGGATTTTCAACCTCGTCTAGGGCAGTTTAAAGGAGGAAATCGTTGAAGTTAAGGCCTAAGAAGTCATCAGGTGATAGAGTCCTGGCCTCAGCATGCTTTAAAACGGCCCATCGACCAGGAGTCTTGATGCCCCGTTCGAATTATTCGAAGGTATAGCCTCTAAATTCACCGGATTCTTCGAAGTCGGCTATGGCGCGAGCCTTATCCAAGGTAACTCCAACTGCAACATCAATTTTGGCTTGCTTGCTCTCATCCATGGACTTCAGAGTAAGTGACTTGGTTTATAGCCTCCTGCAGGGCCATCTTCATCGTTTGAAGCTCTTCCCTTAGACTATTCTCCATAGTTACAGCGTCTCTCCCCTTTTGAATTAAGGGCAAACTCTTATTTATCCAGTCTCCCATACGGTGAAGAGAGGTCGTACTCTGCGAAATAAAGGGGAGATAAGTTAATACGAGGCATAAGTAAGGAATAGACTACACATAGAAAGTTTTTGAAAAGTACCTGAACAACCCTATGAATAGAAAATTCAGTCAACAGAAAGATGTCCATTCATTGAAGAAAACTCCTATCGGCCTCAGAGATGAGAGAGACAATACCGTCTATGGCTTTCTTTCCATGGACGATGACGCTCTTGTCATCGATTTTCAGTTGCGACAGACGATTAGTCAGAGCGTCGTCAGTCGAGATCAGAATCTCCTGGTCAAGACAACCCTGCTTCGTGGGATTAGTGGTGATGGTGTCGTTGGATCGTCCTTTTATTTTCTTCCTAGTATCGTTGGCTCTGCTAGGATAGCGCGTAGTACAATTTTTGGTCTGAGAAATAGGAGGGATCGCTACACCAGGCTCAAGTATCTGAACAGAGTCATATTGAGCCGATGTCTCAGCCCTTTGGGAAGACGAGACACGAGAGGAAGCCTCGTCAATCTCAGACCCTTCGGTTTGGGATGCAGAATATTCCATGGCTTCTTCATATGAATCAACACTCTCGACTGGTTGAGAGGTAGACATAGGGTCGTCGGCTGATGAGGACGAATCAGACATGGGGTCACAAAGCTCAGTAACTTGGGGGTATATGACATCTAGGGGAGGTGGATAAATAGGACGAACCGAGAAAGTCTCGGCTTGACGACTCTCGACTTCCTCAACCTCTACTCTCTTGATCTGTCCAAAACACGTCTCTCTTAGGATAGGAAACTCCTCGACTAACTTATACAACCTCCTTAACATCAACATGATTGTCACACCCCGCTCAATTCTGGCGTCGGTCACCACCAAAACTAAGTCGGGCGTGAGTAAATAAAATACCATTCTTAGCATAAGACAAATATGAGATATATAAAATTAATCCACAAGATAAATGATAATCAATCCCAAAAGATAAACTATCCAACTAAGTGATAAAAGATCCATCTCATACTTTCAATAATATAAATTGAATAAAATCCCATTATAAATATTTGAGTAAAACCGTACAACTGTGGAACCGAATGGCCCACCAAATTCATAAAGTGAATCTCAATACAATTGCAAGGGAATGGAAAACTTATCTACACTACTAAACTCAACTAAAATACTCCGGTTACGCCTCCAAGATAATCTCCAAAAATCGTGCAATAACTACAGCACTAAAACCTGAAAATAGTAATCAATGCACGAGGTCAGAGCCCCAAGCATGAATACACACTACTCCCCTCAAATAGGATCCTTGAATCCAGACAATAGCATTATACGCAATAAATATCACAATAGAATATTTTAAATTAAACGGGATAATTAAACGCTATAAATATAAATTACTAACTAGCCGTAGAGAAACCCATTTATAAAGTCACACCAATATGATTTAAAATTCTCAAGTCCAGCGAAGTTAATCTCTTATTATCTTAACTCAATTTTTTTTTGTTCTCATTTTTTATTATGACGGTCCTCCCATCCCGGGTGGTAATCCACCAAAGTGTCACACTTTCTCTTGTCAATCGCTCTCTGACCCGTTTAAACTACTGGCCCCAACACATGACAAGGTTCCACACACGACACGACATAAATCGCCCTCTGACCCATTTAAACTGTCGGTCCCAACACATTATGTCACCACAAATTTTAATACCCGTTTTTTTTTATCTTAGACATTAATTCTCAATTTCTAAATTTCACAATTTGTAAATTACCCCACCCTTTTATTGATGCGAGATCCTCAAAATATCCCTTAGTCCCATACTTAAGGGTCTCCAAGTTATTAATACGTCCTACCCTATGTATATGATGAATATCTAACATAAATCTCGACCTAGTCTCATGACTAGGCTAGCGTAACGACGATAAAGTGACAAAAATCAGCCCACCCCTGACATAATAAAGTCGTAATAATCTACCCTCACTAGTCCCATACCTAGAAGGCGTAAATTATCAAAAGCTCTATCCGCTAGTACCATACCTAGAAGGCATCCTAAAATATACGGAGAGCATAAATACCCAACAACCCGTTGTCACAATGGAAATTAAATAATACTAATAAGTCACACAAAAACAATCATAATAAATCAACGTATAATGCTACGCGTGATAGTCCGATTCAATTAAATCTTAATTTAATTATCAAAAAGTCATAATCACCCAATTAATCTCCTTTAATTATCTTAAATTAAATACACTGATATTTCATCATTAATACAACAAAATTCTAATTTCATTATCTCTACATAAATTACGTGAGTTACACACCCCCAATTTCATTTAATTCAAAACCAAGGTTTTTCTACATGCAATCTACACCAACAAAATACCAAATCCACTCATGAACCCTACGTACCCATGGGTTATGAATATTATTCATATTAAAAGATTTCATAAAACAACCCCGAGTTTTAGTGTCCACTTTCTCTAATTAAGTTACTGATTGATTTTAAGAAAACATGTAATTAAGTGTTTAGGCGACACTTAAAATTCATAATACTAAAGAAAAAGAATAGAGTATTCATGCCTGAGATTAAATTGAAGAAAAACTGGTAGCACGGTTGGATCCTCTCAAACAATTAACGAAGAAGTGTTCTTGAATAAACATGATTAAATCCCAATTAACCCTTCCAAAACTTGTGACAAAAACTTGATTACGTTGGAGGTTAATGATTATGGTTGAGAGAAAAAATATCTAGAAGTGTTCTCTAGAGAAAAAATTATTATAAGAAGTACCCCTACGGATTATTAGTCTTATATATTAATTAGGAATCCTAATCACATTCTAACACTACAAATAAAATCACCGAACCGCCTCAAATCTGGCATAGTCGATCGATCGATCAGGGATGCGGCCAATTCGATTCCCATCGTTTAATTTAATTTAACTGAAAATCAAATTTTCCATTAGTCACGGCCCAAATTCGTGACACATGTTTTTTCATTTCTTTTTTAAACCCAAACTTAAAACTCTCATAAAAACTTCATTTTAAATACGATTTCGATTCCGTTTGAAATTCTACTTTCCAAATAATAAAACAAACATAATTAATTAATAAAAATCCAAAATTTATTTTTCTCAAAAATTCCCATTTAATTAAATAAATCAATTATAAAAATACTGGGTGTTACAAGGACGAGACTCAACTTGTGTGAAAACTGAAAATGGAGCGAAAACTTGCAACTTTGACTCCAATGAAGGTGAATCAGTTCCAATGAAGAACATCTAGAACAAAAATTTGTAGTTGGCCGGAGAAGATGATCGGAGGTCACCGAAAAAAGCCAATAATGGCAGGTAAACCCCTAAAAGCTTGCTAAGGTACCCCTAACCACCACTGGAAACTTAAAAGGACCACACATGTGGATGGTTTTAGCCCTAATCCTCCCAAAACCCTGGACGAAAATCGAAAACCCATCGAAAAAATTGAAGGTACTAAAACCTAGTTATTACAATGAAATGAAACAAGGAAGGAGTAAAAGAAAGTTACCTGAGGACGGTTTTAGTCGGAAAAACCTAAGGGATAGTGGAAATCGCCTGAAACGAAGAAGGAAAGGGTTGTAGAAGGAATATGGGAGTTTTTGAGAGAGAAGGAAATGGCGGGCTTAAAGGTTTGAGGGGGTATTTAAGTTCCAGAAATGATTATGCATGAATTCCCAAAACTCATCATTTATGGCACAAAGCCCTAAGCGTTCAGTCGTCATTTAGGGCACTGAGACGCGTGTTACACAACACCTCATCAAAAGACTAGACCGACTCGTATCCCCCAGCCACCTATTCATATAGATAGCTTAGGGGTAGGGGTGATTGATACGACCAAGTGTGACCTCGTCTTAGGACGAGGATCTTTAGCACCAACAACTGATCTTTCACAAGGACCACACTCGGATCGTTTTTAAGACTCGCCTAGACCAAGGTCGGACTCGTCACTTATAAAGTTGGCCTTCCAGTAGGCCGAGACCTGAGGGGATCATTTCGTCAGCAAGGACATCTCTCATCCTCTTCTCCAACCGACACCAGGAAATGACATGTATAGCCTGCCTTGGCCTGATGCCTTCGGTCGAGACCACACTTGTCACTTACCAGCATAAAGTGATGCACTGCATTAGAAACCTCGTACTCGGCCAGGCCGAGACCTCTACAGACGACATCTACAGTACGAGCAATAGAAGGTTCCAAGGTGGAGTGTCCCACATGGACAAATCTGTTACAACCAGATTATCCCCTCACGTGAGGGGATATTGCATCATCATTAGTTACATGTACTATGGACAGATGTCATCATCCTATTGGGGGCCTTCATCATCACACGCCTACTTCATGCTTAGGGGGTGCATTACACTCTCTAAGCACTATAAATACTTGTCTTCTACCTCATGTAAAGGGATCACACATTAGAAACCATGTTGAAACTCTGTTAAACTTAATGTAATAGAGAGAAAACTTGAGTGCATATATTTCTAGGCCATTAAAGCCTTTATTAGTGGATTTAACACACACTTGCGCAGTGTACATAGGCCATCAATTGGCCGAACCACATAATTCTAGCGTTCAATCCCTCTTTGCCTCACCTCATTCTCTTACTGTTGTATTGCTTGTTTTCTGCCATTGTTCTACCTGTTTGAGCTCACTATTACTTTGACCTGGTGGTATCATTTTTGGTATTATCAATTAGTGCTGATGGCAGTGACAAATTATAACCAGATTATATTAAAGATTGCTTATTTATGACAATATAAATTTTTCATAGTTTCTTTTGTGACGAAATGTACCGGCAAAACATCCATTATAATCAAGTGTCATTCTACTGCGACGAATTTTAATTCCATAGCGAAGATTTTTTATTCAACAACGATGAGTTTTTATTCAATAGCAACGATTTTTTTGTCGCAAAAGGCTATTTAATTATTTTAAAAAAATTTCTGCGAGAATCGAAATGACCTTTGGCGATGAATATTTTCATCATTAAATCTAGACTTCTGGCGACGAAATCATATTCGTTGCAAATATTCTACCACAACCAACCTATTGCGGCCAACGAAGTGAAAAAATTATTTAATCGCTAAATACTTTTGGCGACGAATTCTGTGTTGTGGCGACGAGCATATTTGGTCGCTAAAAGCTATATTTGATTTAGTGAGTGGTGCGAATGGTTTTTAACAGTTGAGTTGTGTAATAACTTGCTATGATACCATGTTATATTAATTAAATCATTCAACTTTAAATCAATTGAAAATGTGTCGAAAATGGAAAGACCCTCGCCTTTTTATAAAACTTTGTATTTACATATTAGAAAAACAAACAACAACCTCACCTTCAGAGTGGTAAATCAATCATGACTAAAAGGCTTACCTCCAAGATCACAAATAATCTGTATTTCTGAACCCTTGATCGGAATAAATGAAATAGTATGAGGTGCATGTAAATTGGTCCGGAATGAAAAACACTTCATATAAAAATAAATAAAAAAGAAACCTTCACCTTAATTTGTAGGCCCAATATGCTTTTATCAAAAATTCTGCCAGCATGGTACATACATTACTGCTACACGACCTGCTCAACTCCCCTTGCCCATTGACATCATTTCCTTCAAAATTCCAGCTTTGCAGCACCCCAATCCCCGGCCAATTAACCTAAACAAGATGCCAAAAATGATTACTTAACAATCCGAGTACTTTTTTTTGGGTACTGAATAATCAGATTGCTTGGCTTGCACGATTCCGCATTATACTCCATAATTGTATACAAGGAGCATGGATGCATAGCATTTTCACATTATTATTTTTATTATTATTATTGCAAAGAAGTACATCCTGTGTGCACGTGAGATAGTTTCGATTTCAAAATAATACTTGGGGACAAGGGGTTCGGCATAATGATAATGGAAAATCTTGATGATATTAAAATATTTATGCCAATGTCCGAAGAAGAGTTAGATTAATAAGAGTGCAAGCTTAAGTTGTTTTATCATTAATAGAAAAACTACCTGAACTTGCATGTGCAAGTGAGGGAGATAAATTTTGGAGAATTATTTAATAGTGCGTAGACCCGATCATTTATAAAACTCACCAACCCATCCATCTTTCAATTTAAAATTTTCAAAAGGTTAATTTGACAACTCAATTTCAAATCATGAAATTAGAATTGAAAAATCAATTTTAATTTCTTGAAATTAAAGTCAAACCGTCCCATAATGTTATCACATAGTATGCCATGCTCTCATATTTTAGATTCTCAATTTTCATTCTCCCTTTGTATTTGTTGGAAAATTGGAACTTAAATGGGTATTATAAAGCTGTCCAGATTTTTCTGGACAGATTTTTGAGCAACTTTGACCTCAAATTTAGGTGGGACCCACACTACGAAAATTGTGGGACCATATACGAACGCGTTCACCTCCGCAAGGAGATTAACGTAGTATATTCATATGTCCAATTTCAATAAGTTATGAATGATAATTATGTCCCCAAAGTGACTCATAAAGCAATGAAAGTTAATGTATTGGGTATGTTTTAACTCTTGTCCCACTTTGGAAGAGTAGTGGAAAAATGATGAGTTAATAAAACCCAATTGATGGACTAAGGCTTGGATGCCTTTGGGGTATCCCAACTCTTTGAAGAGGAGATGACCTAAGCTATGCTTGGGTTGACTTTCGGTCAAAGGTCCACACGTGCGCGTCCAGCCGGCGGGCTCGGGCTTATAAAAATTCTTAAATTTTTGGGCCATAATTAACTGATAATCAGTTAATTACAAGAGTCAGCAGTTAACGAAATTAACTGCTTTGACAGTTAATTTCGGTTTTGACTGTTCCCAACAGTCAAAACATTTACTGTAAATAAAATGTTTCCCCCTTAGTTTTAAACACAGAAAAATAAACCCTCCAAAATTCTGAAAATGCTACTGCATTATTTCCTCTGCCCAGAAAATTCTTTTCTTCATTTCTGCATTACATGTTCTTGGTTGTGTTGAGTACAAAACACAGAAATTGTATTCGCTGGGATTACTCATTGCTATGCTGCTTGATTAATTCGAAAATCCGTTCTATCTTGGGAGACAATTATTCATTAAACTCAAGCATGTTGGAGGAATAATTTTGTCTTAAGGAGACTGTTCAACAGGGCTCGGATTTCTTTCTAATTATTATTATTTCTGCAAATTCTAGTAAGTATTTCATTTCTATAATTCTATTTCAATTCTGTGATTATATTAATGTTCATAATTCTGTACAATTGTTATTTATAAATAGTAGACATAATAATTTGGGAACAGTCAAAACCGAAATTAACTGTCAAAGCAGTTAATTTCGTTAACTGCTGACTCTTGGAATTAACTGATTATCAGTTAATTAAAGATTAATTAATTCCGTAATTAATTAATTAAATTTGTTTGGACCAACCCTACGCATGTGCAAGTGGAGAGGTCTAGGGGCGTAGCTAAGTGGGGGGCTTGGTCGGGCTCAAGCCCAGGTCACTTAAAAAAAATAGTCTAAATTTCAAGCCCAATACATCACAACCCACCCAACAAAAAAAAAAATTAGTCCGTCCAACCAATCAAATCTCAATGATCCACTTAAAAAAAACGAACTATTATTTTGGGCATTATTTTGTGCCTATATTTTTTAATTAACATTATTTTTCATTATTTTTAAGTTAATACTAAAAAATAACCTCAAAAAAATTCGACTCGAGGGCTTCCTCCCCTGAACCCCCGAAAATCAGTGTTAAGTCAGCCCTCCCGAATATAAATTCTTGGTTACGCCCCTGGAGAGGTCATGCAAAATCCATAGACTATGTCAATTGTGTAAATGACTAAGTTTAATTGATTAAAAAACTTGACGTTAGTTTTTTTTGGTATCTCGCATTTTCTTTTCGCTCGGTTGTATACTCCTTATATACTGATTTTGCGGTTGGTTCTAATATATCATTTACTTATCAAAACAAAAAACTTGACGTTCGAACTAGAGTTCTTGTATACAATTCTCTCTCTCTTTTCTTCCCTTGAGATCGTGAAATGTATTGCAATTTTTTTTCCTTTTGTGGATTTTCATAATTCGCATCATTAAGCTAAAATTTCTTTTAGTGTTTACAATCAATATAATGTTGGAAACATATATTGCAGAATATAAGTAAAATCCAAAATTCTTAAGTAAACATGGAAAAACTTATTGTTTCGGAATGCTGCAAAGATAAAGCCTAACAAATAAAATTCTCTGTCGTATGCTACTAACGGGCTCTTGGTCTACACACTGTAATACCCCGGATTTTTATGCTATATTAATTTGGGGATTTATTAAATTTAATGAGAATGTTTATTTAATAAAAATTCGGAAATTAAATATGTTATAATTATTAACGTGACGAGAGTTAGTAATTATGGGAAACTTGTTGAATATTACTAATGAGCATAGTAATACATTACATTGGTTATATTGAATGTCATAAGTGAATTAAATGACTATTTCGGAAATTTAAGTCGGGACGTGCCCGTGTCACGTCGAGACTAATTTTGTCAAATAAAAAGTGAATATTTTATAAGTTGTTCGTATAGTCGTTTTGAGTGCGCCAACGCGTCCGGAAGGGTCGAGATAGTCAGAAAAGTGTACCCGGGGGTTTAGTTTGGGTCTCGGGGCGTTTTTAGGCCTAATTGGTGCCCCGGGAGGGCATTTTAGTCATTTTACTTAATTGAGTAATTAAACCCACGAATTTCAGCCATCTTTATCAGCCATTAGGTAAGCCTTTTAGGGTTAGAACTTTCAGAAATCAAGTGACGGCCATTGGAGAAGAGAGGAGAGAGCTCCAAGGCAAACGAAGGCCAAAAAGCCACCGGATTTCACCGCCACCACCACCACCGTGTAGATCGCGAGACAAGGAACGCGGCCATACCAAAATCATCCGGGAATCTGCATACCCAAAATCCCAGGCAAGTGTTTAACTTTTGTATTTCGTTAGTGCAATGTTCATATTAGTTTAGGATTAATTAGGAATGTAATCCATGTAAGAAAACCCCAAATTTTGATAGGAAATTGCATGTAGAGAATATTAAAACCTTATGCTGGAAAATCTTGATGTTATAGATGTATTACCCACGAATTTTGATGTTATATGAGGAAGAAATTCTGGAGAAAAACTGAATTGGATAATAGTTATGAAAACTTTAGGGTTCTTGATGTTTAGATGAGATTTTGGATTGTTTAACCATGATTAATGATATATACACGCATGCTGAACGTTAAAAACATCTGGAATTATGATAGTATGTTAGTAGTAAACTTTTTGGGTCGATTAGTGTTGGAAAATATGGATATTGATGAATAATTTTGATGAATCCCGTAACTGCATTTCTGCAGAATTTTTACCCAGACCTGCTTGATCGATCGATCGAACATAGAGCATCGATCGATCGAAGGTTCGATCGATCGAGCCCCAAGCTTCGATCGACCGACCCCTCCTGGCAGACTCCTATTTCCCTTGTTTAATTAGTTAACGTAAATTATCATGAAATTATCTTTGGGCATTCTAAATAAAATGAATTGGGAGACATTGAGGACCAGTAGGGTATATGGATAAATGTTAGAACCTTTAATCTTCAATGAAAATGGTATTTTTGGGATATTTACTTTAGGTTGGTAGATTTATGAATTTAAAGGGTGAGGTACGTAAGAGAGTTACGTTGGAATCTAATAAAGTCACTTACTGAATTTCAGAATTTTGAGGATGTAATCCATGAGTGTTAGGTAATAAGTGAGAAAACCCTTTGAGTTAAGGTTAGGAATAAAACCTTATATGCAATTCCATAACGGTGTAATTAAGGATAAAGGGTATAATTACGGGTGATGAAAAGAACCTATATTAATTCGATAAAGTGGTATATTTATATGATTGTGTGTACATATATTATATGCATGTGAAAATCATACCCACGCTACTTACTATCCCTGAGGTTTCCGAGCTGGGACAAGTCTTATCTCGATGGGACCTTTATGGGGGATATTGACTTGTACCCTAGAAGATAGATGTCCTTGGTACAGGATATCGACGTGATAGTTCAGACGGTCCTAAGAGACGCCGGTATGTGCCATCCTCTTAGAGACTTGGAATCTATTTTTCGCCTCAATATTATTTGTGTATGTATTGTTAATACATTTCGAGAGTGATTCCGAATGTATTCCCCTTAATATGAGTGATATGGGGCTTTGGATAGTAGAGTATGTCCGCACCATAATTTAGTTGGGGTGCTGTTATAATATATATTATACGAGTAGTTAATATATATATATGAAATTCTGAAATTTGGAACTGTCTGCCGTGGTTTGATATGTAGGACATGGTTGATGACTAAAAATTGTAAATACTTGTTTTGAGAAAGCAGAGTATGCCTACACCATAGTTTATATGTTGGCGCAGTTAGAATATATATATATAAATTATACGAGTACCTTATATATATATCTGGATAGAGAAATTTAAACTATTGCTGTAACGTAGTAAGTGAGGAATAATTCTGAACTAAATTATTAAATACTTGTTTTGAAAAAGTATAAGATGTTACTGTAAAACTTTATGGATTTTATAAAGTTAAAATGGAGGACTTTGATTATTGTTTGGAACATTCTTTTAAAATGGAGTCGTGAATTATAAATCTTGCGAGTAATCTAAGTTAAGTTAAATCTTTTAGAAAGACTAGTGCGTTAAATGATAAGAAACCGTGGGGAAGGTTAGTGCGATAGGTGTGCACATTAGAAAAGAGGTGAGTATTTTCTCAAGAGAGTGACGTGCTAATATGTTATTGCATTGGCATGTATCATTTTAAATACTTGGTAAACGTATTTTAAAATCAAACACACTTTTGGGCTCTGACCCGTTTCTTTTTCTCTCTCTCTCTCTTGTATATATATATATATATATATATATATATATATATATATATATATATATATATATATATGTATATATATGTATATATATATATATATGTATATATATGTATATTTTCAGGTGCCCAGCCACAGGGGCGTCTTGCTTAGGATCCCTTGAGAGGAACGTGCTGCAGCTTAAGTGGGAGTTGCAGGTCACTTGAGTAGACGGCTTCTTTTATTGACTCCACTTCTAGTACTCTCATTTATTGGGCACGTGTCGCCCTTTCCATTATTTATTTGTTATCAGAACATTTATATTTCAGTCATTCCAGTATTGTTTCCTTGGGATTTATTCAGTATGGACTTGTGATTTTAGCTTTCATATGTTGGCATTCGATTAACGAATGTATTATATTATTTGGTTTATCGTGGTGTGATTCTTAATTGTAGAAATGTTGTTTTATATAAATAAATCTTTTTCTTTAATTAAAATTTGGAAGTTTGTATGAAAAATATTTTTGACACTTAGCTTAATTATTTAGGGTATTAAATTGGAAAATTTATTTTTATCGACAGTGATGCTGAGAATGAACCAACTGTTAACCTTGATTTAATTTAATAAAGGAGTGATCGCCCGGTATTTAATTAGGCGGGGTGTCACAGGTGGTATCAGAGCATCAGGTTCTAGTGTCTTTTAGGATCTGTGCGGCTTATTATGCTTTCAGCGCTGTTTTCTTTGATATAGAGCCCTAATACTAGGAATGTTGTGTTCATCTCTATACATTGGGAATTCGTGCTTCTGCGATCTGTTTATTTGAATAATGAACTCATCCAAATTCATTTAAAATTTTCAGATGGACCGTCATGAAGAACTAGCTAAAATGGTTGAGGGAGTCAACGAGCAAGATCGACTCACACCTCCGGTACCCCCAGAGAGAGTATTAACCGCCGAGTTAGCAGGCATCGTAGCACAAGCAGTCACCACTGCAATTTTGCAATACCAAGAACGCATCATGAAACTTAGAGAAGGCAAAAGACCTAGAGAGGTTATCCAAATGCATGTGACCAAAGATGAAAAATGTGCGAAGACTCCGAAATTGCGACAGCAAACTACCCAAGACCGGGTAAATTCTAGTCAACAACGTGGTAAGAAAAAGCAGTTTCGAAAGATGAATAAAGCCCCAAGTCAGCAAGGCCAACACCAACAGCAGCAAGGTCAGAGGGGGAGTAACTTCAAAGGCAAATGTATTGTGTGTGGCACACATGGCCATAAACGCCAAGATTGCCCAAAGGGTGTTAGGGCCTCACAGCCACAATGCGCCCGTACGAAGCCACATGGGCCACTTTTTCCAGTCGCTCTCCCAGCACCAACTCAGGTACCAGACCTACCAACCTTTCCAGTTGCTACACTGCAGCAGGGGCAGTTACCGTACAGGCATATCTATAATGTCCACCAGGCAATAGCCCCACAGGCACCAACAGCGATTTGGGGTATGTTTTCTATCCATGGAACTTTAGGTCGAATTCTATTTGTTACTGGGGAAAAACGCATTACTTTATAGCTACATATTTTACGAAGTCCTTAGGGTTGTTAGCTACAGCAGAGAGCACCGTGGCATGTGTCGACTCACCCCTGGGGAGTGGGTCACTTATTTTCTTTATATGCCGGGGAGTGGGGGTAGAGATTGGTAGCTTGGTATTACCTGTAGACATGTAAGTCTTAGACATGCACGAGCATGATGTGATTATTGGTATGGATTGGCTCGCAGCTTATAGAGCCATTATTGATTGATTCGGTGGGAGCATTGTTTTTGCCATTCCGGGGCAAGAGATGTTTATAGTGGCGATGCCTCGCCTAGAGGGAGGTTCCACCGCTCATTTGTATTACATAGAGGATGATACCTCTAAGGAGGTTGTGATTCCCTTAGATTCGATCCCTGTTGTCAAGGAGTATTCCGATGGTTTCAGGAGATACCAGGCTTACCGCCCAGTCGTGAGATAGACTTTGTTATAGATTTACTGCCAGATACGAGACCTATAGCACGCTCACCGTACCGTATGGCTCCGGCAGAGATGCGAGAGCTACGGGATCAGATAGAGCAACTGTTAGGTCAGGGCTTCATTCATAGGAGTACCTCACCTTGGGACGCTCCAGTCCTGTTTGTGAAGAAAAGAGATGGTTCCCTGAGATTGTTTGTGGACTATCGGGAATTTAACAAGGTCACGATACGGAATAAGTATATGTTGCCTCGAATCGATGATTTATTCGACCAGTTGAGGGGAGCAACTTTCTTTTCGAAGATAGATCTGAGGTCGGGGTACCATCAGTTACGTATTAGGAGCAGGATGTTTCAAAGACTGCCTTCTTATCGAGATATGGGTCCTATGAGTTCAGGGTGATGCCGTTCGGACTCACAAATGCCCCAGTCATTTTCATGGACTTGATGAACCGAGTATTCAGAGAGTTCTTGGATCAGTTCGTCATCGTCTTCATAGATGATATCTTGATATATTCACACTCCGAGGAGGAGCATGCCGAGCACTTGAGGCAGGTTCTTCAGACTCTACGAGAGCATCAGTTGTATGCTAAGTACGAGAAGTGTGGATTCTGGTTGCGAGAGGTACAGTTCTTGGGCCATGTTGTTTCTGAACAGGGGATTGCAGTTGACCCGAGCAAAGTGTCAGCGGTGAGGGAGTGGGGACAGCCCACGACACCGACAGAAGTGCGTAGTTTCTTGGGATTAACCGGATACTACAGGAGATTCATTCGGGGATTCTCCAAAATAGCGGGTCCATTGATAAATCTGACTCGCAAAGGAGTACCATATGTTTGGGATGACGCTTGTCAATTGGCTTTCGATGAGCTGAAAACAAACTTACTTCAGCGCCAGTCCTTGCGTTATCGAAGCCGGGTGTGGAGTACCTGGTTTACACCGATGCGTCTTTACGGGGACTTGGAGGTGTGCTTCAGCAGGAGGAGAAGGCTATAGCTTTTGCTTCCCGCAAGCTTAAGCCGCATGAGAAGAATTACCCCACCCACGACCTGGAGTTAGCAGCGGTCGTCTTTGCATTAAGAATTTGGAGGCACTACTTATTGGGCGAGAAATTCCGTTTGTTCACAGACCATAAGTCACTGCAGTACATGTTCACTCAGCGAGAGCTGAATGTGCGTCAGCGCAGGTGGTTAGAGTTTGTGAAAGATTACCAGTTCGATATAAAATATCATCCGGTGAAGGCCAACGTAGTTGCTGATGCATTGAGCTGTAGACCGGTAGACGATGTAGCGGACATCCGGAAGGCAAAGTGGAAGGAGTTGGGTTACCAGGACGCAGTGGCACGTTCTTTCATATCCGTGATGTCAGTCACACCCGAGATTGTTACGAGGGTGATACATGCACAGACTACAGACCCGTTTTGCCAGGAGCAGATTGTGCGACTTCTAGCCGAGGGTGCTGAGTCCTATTCTGTTAGTTCTGATGGAGGTTTGCGATTTAATGGGAGATTGGTGATTCCAGAAGGCGTGGAGTTACGTCATGAAGTGATGACTCATTCTCACGGGTCCCGATGTGAAGTACATCTGGGAGGTGATAAAATGTACCAGGACATGAGACGACAGTACTGGTGGAGTGGGATGAAGAAGGACATTGCTGAGTTTGTGTCCAAGTGTTCTACCTGCCAGCTGGTGAAGGTGGACCACCAGAAACCGTCAGGATTACTTCAGCCGTTGGAAGTACCGCGTGGAAGTGGGAAAGTATTTTCATGGATTTCATTACAGGGTTGCCTACATCACAGCGGGGCCACGATTCCATCTGGGTGATTGTAGAACCGTTTGACTAAGGTGGCTCATTTTCTGCCAGTGAGGACAGATTATACCACGGGTCAGTATGCCCAGTTGTTCATCGCTGAGATTGTCAGATTACATGGGGTGCCCCCTGAATATTATGTCAAATAGAGACAAGATTTGTGTGTCACGTTTCTGAAAAAAAATTTAAGAGGCTATGGGTACTGAGTTGAGGTTGAGTTCAGCTTACCACCCACAGACAGATGGACAGACAGAGCGTACTAATCAGATGTTAGAGGATATGCCACGCATGTGTATTCTCGATTTTGGAGGAGGTTGGGAGCCACATCTTCCACTTGTAGAGTTTGCTTATAATAACCCTTATCAGTTTATGATTGGTATGGCTCCATTTGAGGCTTTGTATGGCAGGCCTTGTCGTTCTCCAACTTGTTGGCTCGAGGTGGGGGACAACAAGTTGCTAGGACCAAAAGTGATTCAGGAGACCTCCGCGAGGATTGAGATTATCAGGAGTCGTATTCGGGTGGCCCAGGATAGGCAGAAGAGCTATGCCGATGCGAAACTGTTCTTCCGGGAGTTTAATGTGGGAGATCAAGTGTTATTGCGTGTATCTCCTATGAAGGGAGTGATGAGGTTCGAGAAGAAGGGGAAGTTGGCTCCGATGTACGTAGGACCATTTCCCCATCATCGAGAGGATTGGGCCGGTAGCATACAGGCTGGGATTGCCAGTACATTTACATCGCATTCACGATGTATTCCACATCTCGTCGTTGAGACGATATCTTCGGGATGATATGGCCTATACTCACATTGCGATAGATGAGATATATTTACAGTCTGATAGCTATTACGAGGAGAGACCAGTGGCTATTCTAGACTATAGTGAGAGGAGATTAAGGTCGAAAATAGTTCCACTTGTGCGAGTCCAGTGGGAGCATCATAATGTGGAGGAATCCACTTGGGAGCGTGAGGCAGATATACGCGAGAACCCAGAGTTGTTTTTACCAGGTATGCCTTATTCTCTGAATTTCGGGATGAAATTCCGTTATTAGGGGGGAAGTATGTAATACCTCGTATTTTTATGCTATATTAATTTGGGGATTTATTAAATTTAATGAGAATGTTTATTTAATAAAAATCCGAAAATTAAATATGCTATAATTATTAACGTGACGAGAGTTAGTAATTATGGGAAACTTGTTGAATATTACTAATGAGCATAGTAATATATTACATTGGTTATATTGAATGTCATAAGTGAATTAAATGACTATTTCGGAAATTTAAGTCGGGACGTGCCCGTGTCACGTCGGGACTAATTTTGTTAAATAAAAAGTGAATATTTTATAAGTTGTTCGTATAGTCCTTTTGAGTGCCCCAACGCGTCCGGAAGGGTCGAGATAGTCAGAAAAGTGTACCCGGGGGTTTAGTTTGGCTCTCGGGGCGTTTTTAGGCCTAATTGGTGCCCCGGGAGGGCATTTTAGTCATTTTACTTAATTGGGTAATTAAACCCACGAATTTCAGCCATCTTTATCAGCCATTAGGTTAGCCTTTTAGGGTTAGAACTTTCATAAATCAAGTGACGGCCATTGGAGAAGAGAGGAGGGAGCTCCAAGGTAAACGAAGGCCAAAAAGCCACCGGATTTCACCGCCACCACCACCACCGTGTAGATCGCGAGAAAAGGAACGCGGCCATACCAAAATCATCCGGGAATCTGCATACCCAAAATCCCAGACAAGTGTTTAACCTGCGTATTTCGTTAGTGCAATGTTCATATTAGTTTAGGATTAATTAGGAATGTAATCCATGTAAGAAAATCCCAAATTTTGATAGGAAATTGCATGTAGAGAATATTAAAACCTTATGCTGGAAACTCTTGATGTTATAGATGTATTACCCACGAATTTTGAGGTTATATGAGGAAGAAATTCTGGAGAAAAACTGAATTGGATAATAGTTATGAAAACTTTAGGGTTCTTGATGTTTAGATGAGATTTTAGATTGTTTAACCATGATTAATGATGTATACACGCATGCTGAACGTTAAAAACATCTGGAATTATGTTAGTATGTTAGTAGTAAACTTTTTGGGTCGATTAGTGTTGGAAAATATGGATATTGATGAAGAATTTTGATGAATCCCGTAATTGCATTTCTGCAGAATTTTTACCCATACCTGCTTGATCGATCGATCGAACATAGAGCATCGATCGATCGAAGGTTCGATCGATCGAGCCCCAAGCTTCGATCGATTGACCCCTCCTCGAAGACTCCTATTTCCCTTGTTTAATTAGTTAACGTAAGTTATCGTGAAATTATCTTTGGGCATTCTAAATAAAATGAATTGGGAGACATTGAGGACCAGTAGGGTATATGCATAAATGCTAGAACCTTTAATCTTCAACGAAAATGGTATTTTTGGGATATTTACTTTATGTTGGTAGATTTATGAATTTAAAGGGTGAGGTACGTAAGAGAGTTACGTTGGAATCTAATAAAGTCACTTACTGAATTTCAGAATTTTGAGGATGTAATCCATGAGTGTTAGGTAATAAGTGAGAAAACCCTTCGAGTTAAGGTTAGGAATAAAACCTTATATGTAATTCCATAACGGTGTAATTAAGGATAAAGGGTATAATTACGGGTGATGAGAAGAACCTATATTAATTCGATAAAGTGGTATAGTTATATGATTGTGTGTACATATATTATATGCATGTGAAAATCATACCCACGCTACTTACTATCCCTGAGGTTTCCGCGCTGGGACAAGTCTTATCTCGATGGAACCTTTATGGGGGATATTGACTTGTACCCTAGAAGATAGATGTCCTTGGTACAGGCTATCGACGTGATAGTTCAGACGGTCCTAAGAGACGCCGGTATGTGCCATCCTCTTAGAGACTTAGAATCTATTCTTTGCCTCAATATTGTTTGTGTATGTATTGTTAATACATTTCGAGAGTGATTCCGAATGTATTCCCCTTAATATGAGTGATATGGGGCTTTGGATAGTAGAGTATGTCCGCACCATAATTTAGTTGGGGTGCTGTTATAATATATATTATACGAGTAGTTAATATATATATATATATATATATATATATGAAATTCTGAAATTTGGAACTGCCTGCCGTGGTTTGATATATAGGACATGATTGATGACTAAAAATTGTAAATACTTGTTTTGAGAAAGCAGAGTATGCCTACACCATAGTTTATATGTTGGCGCAGTTAGAATATATATATATAAATTATATGAGTACCTTATATATATATCTGGATAGAGGAATTTAAACTATTGCTGTAACGTAGTAAGTGAGGAATAATTCTGAACTAAATTATTAAATACTTGTTTTGAAAAAGTATAATATGTCACTGTAAAACTTTATGGATTTTATAAAGTTAAAATGGAGGACTTTGATTACTGTTTGGAACATTCTTTTAAAATGGAGTCGTGAATTATAAATCTTGCGAGTAATCTAAGTTAAGTTAAATCTTTTAGAAAGACTAGTGCGTTAAATGATAAGAAACCGTGGGGAAGGTTAGTGCGATAGGTGTGCACATTAGAAAAGAGATGAGTATTTTCTCAAGAGAGTGACGTGCTAATATGTTATTGCATTGGCATGTATCATTTTAAATACTTGCTAAACGTATTTTAAAATCAAACACACTTTCGGGCTCTGACCCGTTTCTTTTTCTCTCTCTCTCTCTTGTATATATATATATATATATATATATATATATATATATATATATATATATATTTTCAGGTGCCCAGCCACAGGGGCGTCTTGCTTAGGATCCCTTGAGAGGAACGTGCTGCAGCTTAAGTGGGAGTTGCAGGTCACTTGAGTAGACGGCTTCTTTTATTGACTCCACTTCTAGTACTCTCATTTATTGGGCACGTGTCGCCCTTTCCATTATTTATTTGTTATCAGGACATTTATATTTCAGTCATTCCAGTATTGTTTCCTTGGGATTTATTCAGTATGGACTTGTGATTTTAGCTTTCATATGTTGGCATTCGATTAACGAATGTATTATATTATTTGGTTTATCGTGGTGTGATTCTTAATTGTAGAAATGTTGTTTTATATAAATAAATCTTTTTCTTTAATTAAAATTTGGATGTTTGTATGAAAAATATTTTTGACACTTAGCTTAATTTTTTAGGGTGTTAAATTGGAAAATTTATTTTTATCGACAGTGATGCTGAGAATGAACCAACTGTTAACCTTGATTTAATTTAATAAAGGAGTGATCGTCCGGTATTTAATTAGGCGGGGTGTCACACACACCTCCTAGAATTCAATGGCCTTATTACTCCACTAGCAATTCTTTTGTGTGTCGGGAAACATGCATTGAGATTCGTTGCGTGATTGCCCAGGCGAGGTATAAAGTCAAAACAAGTTGGAGGGTAATTCTACAACTTTTAGGTGCTCCAAATAAGAAATCGACTGTAAAATTAATCCTTGAAATTTTTGTGACGACGATAGAGACTGGGGACGATATTTGTATGCATATTCTCAATGCAGGAGAATATTAGAGAAAAATGTTCCCACAAACTCCATACTTATCTCCACTAATGGCAATTAAAACAAACTAAAAGAGTCAATCAACCCAAGAGTAATACTAGGGACATACCAAAAAATAGACCCAAAAAACAAACCTAATGAAGTGTCATCAATACATTGGGCGGAGTTTTTAATAGATTCCATGTGAACAACTTACAAAAATCAATGTGTTGCTGACACCTCACTAGTTCGGGGTTTTTGGATCCACTTTTTGGATATACCTAGCATTCCTTGTACGAAAAACATGTTTAAAATATTAGAGAATTAAGATAAAAGTTATGTTCCTTCCTATATTTGGATTTTTAGGACAATGCTTTTCAAGTTTATAAATCTAGTCCCTGTGATACAATATCATTTATAAATTGAGTCTCTGTGATACAATACCCTTTATTTTTTTGGTCCGCGCCAGCGGCACCATTTTTCACCATTTTCCATGGTGTTTTTAGTACAGGGACTAAATTTATAAAATTTTATTGAGTGTCCTATTTTTATACACTTTAAACATTATGAGGACATTTTCTCAAAACTCCCTTAAAATATTGAATTAAAACATAATATTAATTGACTAAACATTTTGACAATTCAAAGGGAGCACAAGACCGAAGGTCGTCTTATCAAAACCCTTTATATTATGGTAAGTCTGAAGTTTGAAACCACCTTTGGTGTAAACCCCTCACAAAGTTATTGCTAGACCACTTGTTATTTGTAGAACAGTAGACACGTGTTTTAATATTTTAGTGTGTAAATGTTTTAAATAAATTGTACGTTATTATGCTAAACTTAAATAACAACGAAGCCAACAGTTCAATTTAATTAATTAAGGATAATTTAAGCTTTTTACGACAATTTGAGTCTCACAGATATAATTATCAACCAGTTGTTTGGTAGCAAACATACAAATTGGGCATCTTGGTGGCACAACATATGTAGGGCACTCATGTGAGAAGACCATCTTCATAGCTATCATTCTATTTGCAAATTGCTATTTTTGATGATCCATTTTATGTTTTGAACTCGCTAGAGCCAACGGCATATTTGTAAGAGTTGTCCGTGTTAACAAAATTTTTTATAAAATGCAACTAATTTTGTTAACCTGAAAGTGGCTAAACTAAAATTTCGTTTCCTTCACTTGTCACGCAGGCCTTTTTTTTTTTTTTTTTAATATATTCTTCCACTCTTCGTGCAGTACTTCACTTGTCGTGGGATTACTATTTTACTTATTGTCTTGAAAAAAATTAACTTTTTGAGAGATAAAAAATGTATTTGAGCATTTTGAGTGGGCACATGCTTTGGAAATTGCATGAAGGGACGCATATTTACCGCATTGAAAATGCATCGAAGGGAACAAAAGCAAAAATTGTTTGGTAAACACAGATGGTGTCAAAAGTTCGAAAGGGGTCAAAAATATATTTAATCATTGTTATTACATAATCATGAAAATACAAACTGAGGGAGTTCTAGAAGTATATAATTGTGGATGGCCCGAGTGTGTCCATGATAATGATAATGATAATGAAAACTGCTTAATTGTTGGTTAGTAGAAGAGCATGGGGAACAAAGGGTGAACATGTAAAGCTTAGAAAACTGGACTCCGCAATTAAATCCGATGAGCTTTTTAGATAAGGCACAACGACAGCTTTGAATATATGCGATCCATCAGCTTAATTCCCAACACTCTCTCTCTCAAAAGCAACGGGTGGCCACGCACACGAGCGAGCTAGCCTCAATTGTAGAAATAATAACTTTTGATACAGTAAGACAACGCGACTTGAATTCGACACGCACTTAGCGTAATAAAAAATTATTTTTTTAAATTTATGCTCATGTCCAAAATTTTATTATGTTTGCCATTCATATAGTTTTTAAATTATATTAAATCTCATAAACACACAAAATCATCTTCAACCGCTTCTAATCGTCCATTTTTCTTTTTCTTTTGCTAGAAAAAGAAATGGCTCTCATAATTGATATAGTATGATCAACAACTAAAAAAATATAAGAGTGACTACAAATTAATCTTTAAAGTTATGACTAAATAATTATGATCCCATAAAAACAAGTTAGGTCTGTGTTGAACATGAATATTTTTAAAATGATACAAATATACCCGTTTAATATATATGTATATAGCCAGACTCTCCAGCATATCTCATTAAACATTCCAATTTTTTTAAAATAGTAAAAAAAATAATTTTGATTTGATATTTTTTATGTGGGTTCATGAATATTCAACTCAAAATAATGTGTTTTGTTATTTTTTTTTAAAAAAGGTAAAAAAAAAATTGGCAATTTTATAGGGTAAAAACTATCAGTTTTTTTATCTATTTTTTAAAAATAATAAAACATATTACTTTTCATTGATTTTTTTTACAATGGCACACTAAAATATCATGAACCCATACAAAAAATATCATCTCAAATTTTTTTTTTTTACTATTTTAAAAAATGGGTATGTTCATAGTTATGTTGGTAGGAGATATGTTGGAGATCGTGACTATATATATATATATATATATATATATATATATATATATATATATATATATTGTAAGGAGATTTTTGTCCATTATCAATGTATTATGTCGCACGCCATTACACCGTTGAAGAAATTCAAGATTCAACGGATCTGAATATCAAAAGAAGAAGAGGAATCTTAGTCTGACAGCCGGACCGATCCACTGAAATAAAAGAACCGATCCGGCTAACCGGACCGGTCCGCCTAAAGACCCGGACCGATCCGCTTGTTTGTCAGAAGGCCAGTATACCCCGGACCGCAAGTGAACCGATGAAGCCTGGAAGCGAACCGATCCGATCATCAACGGACCGATCCGCCTCAGAATAAAAGAACCGATCCGGTCAAACCGCACCGATCCGCCTCAGACCCGGACCGATCCTCCTGGGATAAACTTCAACAGATCGTATTCAGATCGTGTTCAGATTTTTAAAGCCCGAGACTTCTTATTTAATCCCACTACGGGAAGTGGTTTTCCAAGACTTATTTACACGATTTCCAGAGTAAAGAAAGAGCTAAGTCTTCACCTATTGAGCATCTAGTCTCTAGGTTTTTGATTCACACAAATTGCCAATCCTTTGTGAATCACTTTGCAACCCAGGAACGCACTTTTGCTGTTCACACCCTTGTGGAGAAGACCGTTTCTCTTCTCCATTGCAGCCCTACTGGAAAGGGAAAATTCCAGCCGACGACATAGGAACCGACACCTGCGGGTATTTCTGTGTCACACACTTGTGGAGAAGCCGTTTCTCTTCTTCATTGCAGCCCTCCTGGAAAGGGATATTTCCAGCCGCCGACTACAGAATTCGATACCTGAGGGTAATTCTTAGTCACTGTATTTTCATTGTAATTCGAAATTGTATGTTACAATATTATAATGAAAATAAAAGGTTTTGCCCCTTTGGGGGATTTTTCCTGAAATTGTTTGTTTTTATCCTGCATGCTATATTTTATTTGATAAATCATCTAGATGCATGTCTTAGGGTTTAACTAAAATTTGGGATTAATTAAAATTGGTTTTTATTTGAGAAGTTGCAATATTTCCGCTGTAGCTACTCTCTCAAATTGGTATCAGAGCATGTTGCACTAAGTTATTGCGTTTTGATCCTGATTTTGCACAAAAATGGCTTTTGATGGTTTTGATGATCTTCGATGTCAAATTTTTGAAAAAATTAATTGGAAAATTCACACGAACTCTTATTTTAAATCTTCTGTTGAAAACAAATCTGAGAGGTGTCCTTGTTGTAAGGGTGTTGGTCGTACCACAAATTTAAAGAAGAAATTGAATAAACCGATTTCTCATGTTTCTACCCTTAGTGATTGTGATTCGGAAGAAGAAGTTTTTTATGCTTCTAGGCGAGAGTTTCCCATCCATGTGATTAGTGATGATAGTGAGGGTGATGGGAGTGTGGATGAAAGTGAGGAGGAAAGTGTAGATGAGCATGACTTGCAAACTGCTTTCAATGAACTTTATGCTGAAACTTTGAAAACAAAGAAAGAAAATTTGAAATTGAAAGCTCAATTGAAAGAGTGTGCCATAAAAAATAATGATTTTTTAGTTGAAGAACTTAGGGCTCATGTGAAAATTTTGAAAGAGAATCTTGAGTACGTCGAGGGTGAGAGAGATAGTCTTAGAGGGTTGATGGAGACTATGAAAAAGGAGCTTTTAGAGTTTGAGGATTCTAAACGAGTACTTGAATCTAGGATAGGTGAACTTGAGGTGAAATTGAAAGATTCAAGTAAAGTGAAATTTGATTTGGAGTCTAGGTCTGAAAAACTTGATAAGATTTTAGGCACAGTCGAGATCAAAACGGATAGGGGTGGGATTGGTCTTGAAAAATATGTTGAACCATTCCCACGCGTGTGAGAGAGCCTCCTAGGATTGTTAAGAAAGAGGCACTTAAGTTTGTTAAAAAGGCGCCCCATAGGAACATCGTGAGAGAACCTCCTAGGATCATTAGGAGAGACCCACCTAGGCAAATTCGGAGAGAGCAACCGATAAATTTGAGGAGGGGGCCACCTTTAGGTGACACAAACCGCCCGATTTACTCTTGCACACATTGCGGTAGGCAAGGTCATCTTAGGAACTTTTGTTATAAGCTTTTAAATGGACCTAGGAAGGTTAATGAAAGAATAAAATCGATTCCCAAAACCCCCACACTTCGTTATACATCAATTTGGGTTAGAAAATCGGATTTAGAGGCTTATGGTTTATTTGTCCACGATTCCCGTTTGCTTGCACATAATTCACCCCATGTGAAATCTTATGATTGCATGTTTGTCATACACTAGTTGTGGTTTCATGATATATTTTTTTACTAGTGTGATGACTTGTACTTTTTGTATAAATTCTTGTTTTTGAATTTTTTTGAAAAATACAAAAAGATTTTGTTTTTGATAAAATTTTAAAAAAAAAATACAAAAAGATTTTTGTTTTTTTTGTTTACACCGTTTATGGATGAACACTTAGGATGACCGAGTCACAACATCATTCCATTATTTTCATGTGACTATTTGATAGTATTTTGAGACAATAGATCAATTCATCCATGTGCTTTATAATATTTGGAGTCATTAAGATGCATTTAAGTGTTACTTCCTACATGTTTGACTCATAATTTCCTTTATTGCACACATGCACGAATTTGTTTGATTATTGTGCTTATCTTATCATATGTTGTTTGGGTGTTTTCACTTCAATCCTGTCCTTAAAACGAACCAAGCGCGATAAATTTTGATAAGGAAATTGTGCATATAAAAACCGTTTTGTGAGTTTGTGTGCTTTGTTTGAAAACGGGGAAGGGCTGCGAAAGGTTCATTTTGCCTTTGCGAATACTAAGCCACCGTTAAATTGGACCTAAAAAATGGAGGAATTTTATTATCCGAGGTCCAAAGAGGTTTAAAGAGCCCGAAAAAATTGAAAGGCAATAAAAAGAAATTAATGCCAAATTATGGGCCATTTAGGTTTTTGCACCAATTCTCCAAAGTTTGAGAATTTAGATTACCTCTAAAAGAAAATATATATGAGGGTGTTTGGTTGGAGAATTTAAAACGGGTTTGCACGTCCTTGAATTTCTTGAAAATGCGCTATATAGTTTTGGACGTTATTGGTGTGGAAATCATTTGACTTTGATTTGTTGATTTGCATAAGATGATGTCATCTAAATTCAACAAATTTTTACACCTAAGGATACCTTTGATGTTCATTCGTTAGGAGTACACATATGCATCTTGCACATATGATTGATTGAGTTGATTTACCTATCGAATGTGTTCGCACCCATACATTCTGTTTCCATGACTTGGTTGTTTGAGTTTAAATCCATGGTGTGATTTTTGTAGCATTTTTTTTCAAATGGTATCTATTTTTTTTGTTTTGTATGAAAAATTGAAAAAAAAATCAAAAATAGTTTGTGTTTTTTTTGTATACCGTGACATCCCGATTTTGCTTGTTTGATTCATTTCTCTCATTTGTCTATTTGGGGACATCATAAAAAGGGGAAGAATGAATTATCTTATTATGGGGGAGATTGAGATTTGAAAGTTTGAGTTTGCTCATAAATTGATATATATGTTTATTTATCTCATTTCAAACTCGATATGTCACTTGGTATTTTGCTTTGTCTCATGTGTGTAGGTACTACATTGGATTATCATTGGATTGCACACCCTGATGAGAAAAGTGTTGAAATTCCTGCAGAATTGAAGAGCAAACGCTGTAGTCTTATTCAATTGTATCTTTCCAGTTTTGGGTTCATGGAAGGGTAGATTTGTATAGGCATCATTTTTAGTTGTTTGATAATTCGGATGTTTGTTTTTATGTATGTACCGGCATAGACATAGGGGGAGATTTGTAAGGACATTTTTGTCCATTATCAATGTATTATGTCGCACGCCGTTACACCATTTAAGAAATTCAAGATTCAAGATTCAACGGATCCGAATATCAAAAGAAGAAGAGGAATCTTAGTCTGACAGTCGGACCGATCCGCTGAAATAAAAGAACTGATCCGGCTAACCAGAACCGGTCCGCCTAAAGACCCGAACCGATCCGTTTGTTTGTCAGAAGGCTAGTATACCCCGGACCGCAAGCGAACCGATGAAGCCTGGAAGCGAATCGATCCGATCATCAACGGACCGATCCGCCTCAGAATAAAAGAACCAATCTGGTAAAACCGGACCGATCCGCCTCAGACCCGGACTGGTCTGCCTGGGATAAACTTCAACAGATCGTGTTCAGATCGTGTTCATATTTTTAAAGCCCGAGACTTCTTATTTAATCCCACTACGGGAAGTGGTTTTCCAAGACTTATTTACACGATTTCCAGAGTAAAGAAAGCCCTAAGTCTTCACCTATTGAGCATCTAGTCTCTAGGTTTTTTATTCACACAAATTGCCAATCCTTTGTGAATCACTTTGCAACCCAGGAATGCACTTTTGCTGTTCACACCCTTGTGGAGAAGACCGTTTCTCTTTTCCATTGCAGCCCTACTGGAAAGGGAAAATTCCAGCCGCCGACATAGAAACCGACACCTGCGGGTATTTCTGTGTCACATACTTGTGGAGAAGCCGTTTCTCTTCTTCATTGCAGCCCTCCTGGAAAGGGATATTTCCAGCCGCCGACTACAGAATCCGATACCTGAGGGTAATTCTTAGTCACTGTATTTTCATTGTAATTCGAAATTGTATGTTACAATATTATAATGAAAATAAAAGGTTTTGCCCCTTTGGGGGATTTTTCCTGAAATTATTTGTTTTTATCCTGCATGCTATATTTTATTTGATAAATCATCTAGATGCATGTCTTAGGGTTTAACTAAAATTTGGGATTAATTAAAATTGGTTTTTATTTGAGAAGTTGCAATATTTCCGCTGTAGCTACTCTCTCAAATATATAATTCATGGAGAGGTAGATGATAATATTTTATTTGTTGCTCGAATTTGAAATTTATCATATTTAGTTTATGACAGACCTATGAGTTATAATTTGTTAAATTAGTAGATGATAATAATTTATATTCTTGTTAAATGGTTTATTCGTGTCAACCCAAACACGACATGATTAATAAATATATCGGATTACTATTTTGTCATTTGACATGATTATAGTCAAACTAATCGAGTTATAATTGATTAATAGTTAACAAGAACGTAATATGTCACGACCCGAATATGGCCCATATGTCTTAGTTTTTAATGAAAGTAGTATTGTGGCCAAAATTGTTAGGACAATTGCACTACCTTGGACCAATAGTGTTAATATTATCGCCAACTTAACCAGCTGAGCCCAATGACAAAGCCCATCCACATGTGTGGAGCTTTTCACTTATAGGCCTTGACACTAGATCCCTTCGTCATATGTTGATGAGTTATCTTCTCCTTTTTCAATGTGTGATGTATCCCACTTTTGCTCAAACAAATCCACCATTCCAAATCTCTGCCTTAGCGAGATCAGAATCATATGTTAACCACCATCGATAGCTGTCATTACATCTCGAGCTTCACCAACTTGAGGAACTAGCACAACTCCACGTGAGTAGTTACCTCATGTATTTATCCTTGGGGCAGATGCTGATCCTAATCGGAACTCTGTCACTGTTCCACTGGACCGTCACAAACTTGAGCTCTCCCAGAGTTTTAACCATTGACTACCGCTTGTTATGACCATTGGACCAACTTGGACAACTAATGTCAATATTGTTCCCAACTTAGCCATCTGGGTCTAATGGGTAAGCCCATCCACATGTGTGGGGTTTTCTACTTACAAGACTTTTGACACTAGTAAATGTGTGGTCACTTCCTTATATGTTGATGAGTTCTTTATTGTTTTTTCAATGTGACCCACTTTACTCGGATCAGACAACAACTCACAAAAATGAGATATTAAATTATTAATTTGTCAAAGTAGCAATTCATATTAGTTGGATGTCCAAATATTTTAATAAAAATTACATATATCTCATTTCAAAGTTATCAAATATGATAAAAATACATACATTGGAATATGAACAAGAGGAGACATATGCCAATGTCGATTGGTGATCAATCAACAAGTTACCATGTAGCAAATGAAATATAACACCATAGGAGCTTACCATAAAGAAATGTCATCGTTGGAAAGGTGGTGAAAAATAATGCCATTGGTAGAATTTTTAAATTAGTGCTTTAAAATATAATGTAATGCTAAAAGTATTTTACCATCACACCACATCATCACATCATAAGTAAATGTTACCAACAAATATGCGAAGGGAATAAAGGTTGAACTCTGAATGAGCATAAAGATAAAAAAAATGTACGAATTTGATTTCAAAGATGAAAAGAAAAAGGACATCAAGTGAAATTTTCTGTGTTATTTCATCATTTGACCTCCCTTTTCTCCCTTGTGGGTGGAGGTGGAATAAAAGTAGGAAAATATTCTTTTATTTACGAAATTAGCTACTCCATTCATGGGTCAATATATTTTAAAGCAAAATTTGTATCATTAAATACTACAAAAAAATTAGAACGTATTCTATATATCTATCTATCTATCTATATATATATATATATATATATATATATATATATATATATATATAGAGAGAGAGAGAGAGAGAGAGAGAGAGAGAGAGAGTAGGGTATGTCTGTGCCTGAACGCACGCTGATAATCGTAAAACGGTAAAAAATTTCGCAGTACATAATTGCGAAAAGGCAAAACTTTTGTTCCCCAACAAAACAAAATGTATGTTTAATGTCTCAACACATATTTAGGCTTATTTCAATTTAGAAAATTTGGGTAGAGTTCTCAACATAAGGATTACGAATTGTTTAATATATAACAAAAATATTTATATGAGTAAAATGAATGTTGATTGAAAATAGTACACTAATGTAATGTTCTTTAACATATTATGCATTAAGGCACTAAATTAATTTAACTTGATGTAATCATAAAAAATGAGTTCACATTTTTTTTGAATGATTAAGAAAAAACTCATACTCAAAATAATATATAATAAATCCAATTTTAAATATTAAGAACCAAATTTATTGTGAAAAAGATAGTTAATAAATTTTATCCTCATAAATTAGTTTCAATTTTTCAAAAAAATGTATTTGTTTAATATCACATTTTCTATACCTCTCATTCCCCACATGTGAGCAATCTTGAGAAAAGTAATTGATTCACATTATTCAGTTTGGTTTAGACTACTTTGCACTATCAAGGATGATTGAAAAAATAAAATAGTCTTGTTTCCTTGGTTCATGGGCTTGTAATAAAATTGATTGAATTTTAATTTTTTTTAAATAAGGAAATGCATCATTGTTTTCTTTCACCTTTCCGTAGCAACTGTACTGTAATAGATTGGATGATGCAAACGTCAAGTTCTAATTTAATTACTTTAATTAAAGACATTTATGGAATACAATATTTAAATTCATTATTATTTTTTAGGCTAACATATATTAAAAATAATTATATTAATTATGTGTTTAATAAATGTCATTATTTTTATTATGTTAATAGGTGGAGCAAAATATTTAAAAATTGAAAGTGTACATCGTAATTGAACCATACGTCGTATTTACATACATACAGACACCGTGTTTATGTGCATACATACATACACCGTGGTATGAACCTTTTATGTTAAAATAATGACAACAAAATAACAATTAACCCGATTTAATTTCAATACAAATAAGTTAAAATGCATACATACACCGTGGTACGAACCTTTTATGCTAAAATAAGGTAAGACAAACACTTCTAAAAAACTGCGTCGACTAAGACTTGTAATCATAGATTTTTTATAAAATACATAAATGTGTACACGGTTTAGAAAATTTGGACAGAGTTTCCTCTATTTTAAGACTATCCACCTCTTTAATAAACCAAAACTACTCGCCAATACTAATAGTCCATCCTAGAAATTATATAAACTACTAACAAAATGATGATAAAAATAATACTTAAACACATTAATAAAATTTCAATCTAATCAAAGATATATATTGTCGGTCGATCAAACAGCTCATGGTATATTTTTAATGGGGCAACATAGGGATCAAAGCTAAACAGGGTCCAAACTCAGGCATCAACGTTCTCCTCATTTTTGTCACAATCTAAAAATTAAATAACAAAAAATAGACCTATTAGTTTAAATCCAGAATAAATATAAAAAAAATTAACTCAATGTCTAAACAATGAGTGCCAAGCGTAAACATGATTAACTTAATGTCTAAACAATGAGTACCAAAAAGGTAGATAAAGAAATAATATAAATCATACAAACATAAGCTAGATAAGATTTATAAATAATATAAAGCCTATTCTAACTAAACACAAATCATATTTTAATAAAGCATACATGGCATGGACCATTTAGAAGTTGTTCTTGCTTATCTAAAGAAATTACTACTATATTCTCAATATCATCAACTTTATTTTGCAGAACTTTCATCTTCCGCTTCACACCATCATGCGATTCACGTAACTCTGATTGAGAAGCTTCTATCCCAATAGATTTGTCGTAGATCCCTTCGGACTTCTTCAACACCTGACAGGAATACCATTGGCGAGAAAATTAAAAAGAGAAAATTAAAGCATATTGGAATACCATTGACGAGTCGATGACTCGAGAGCAATGCAAACAATGATGTATGTTATATTTCTGATATGGATTCCCAATAAAAAGAGAAAATTAAAGCATATATGAGTCCCAAATAATTTAGGAACACACACGTATGTAATTTATTGGAAGATTCATAGAGAAACATACATCAAATCTTAAACGTACGTCAACTATTTGAACCAGTAGTAGGCTGAATGATGCTCCTAGACTCTTTGTAAACTAATAGGAATAAATATTCCTATTTATTCAAATACTCTAGTAAAGACTCAACCTGATTATGCAAAAGATTTTTCAACTAGTGACAAGAGTTTTACTCCAGTTAAGACCATGGCAAGTCAAGATATAAACCCAGTTGAAATATACCTTAATATAGATAATGTACAAGATAGAAATAAATCCTTAAATGAATAGCGTAATCAAATAAATATGTGTCTTGCATATAATGAATAATGGGATACACGTTCATGTAAGTAATACATTGAGCAATCCATTAGAGGAATTGATAAGAAGTATTTAGATAACCTTAGACGCGCTACAGATGCAGAATCCACATCTAAAGTTGAGAAATGAGACAACATCAAGATGAAAGATAAATTAATTAGAGCTGGACACCTAGCTCAAATTAATGAACAAGACTTAGAAAAAACTAAGCTATGTCTTCTTAGTATTTGCAAATTAGTTAAGATCAATGAATATAGAAATAATTAAAAACAACTATATTACCAAATTAAAGAATTTGGTGAAACCTTAAGAGATGAATATTTTAGAAAAATATCGCTATTGGATAAATCCCAATTAATGAATACATGAATAGGGCAAGAGTTGTTGGAATTAAGAATAACTCCCTTTGAGAAAGAATTAATTTTTCCAAAGACTATATTATATCCAAAACACGAGATCTAACAAGGAAAGTTAATTGAAGAAACTTTCAAACAAATCCCTCTAATTAAAGATGAAAGAGACATTGCTCCAATCCAATGGGGATGTGGCATTGAAATCAAAGAAAAGAAATTTAAAAAGATTAAACCATATTGAAAACAAAAGGCTAGAACATTTGGTTTTTCAAGGAAATATAGATTCTGACCATTTACTACCTTAAAATAAAGGAATTTCAGATCTAAGAACAATAAATTTAGCCAAAGAATATATTTTAAGAAGAATACCAATAAACATAAGAAGGTGCTTAATTATATGAAAGAAAAACTAGTATCTCAATCTAAGACTTCTACCAAAGAAAGTGATGATAAGAAGAATTAGATATACTATATGCTATAATAATATCAGACATAGAAAACGATGATAATGCCAGTATCTATAGTGCACATACAGATAGTGATTCAGAAGACTATAGTAGTGATACTAATGAGTATGAAGATTGTCAAGATAATCAAGACTTATATATGATGCAAATTGATCAGAAGCTGATTATATAGATTTTGTATAAGCTTGGTATAAATGCATATTAAGCCCCTTTTTAAAGAAAAGATGGACATTTAGTAATCTTGAGATACCAACATATATACCTAGATGTTACTACGATGAAGAACATTATTGCACATTCAAAATGAAATGTATAAATAAAGAATTTAATTGTGTAAAATGTTTTGAGACTATACAAACAAAACTATTTATGGTTTGTGTTATTTGTTAACTACATTACCATGAAAGATGTTAGAGAACTAGATTTAGAGAAATCTACACTAGCTAATATGATGCTCAAATAGACCAAGATATTCAACTCTATTATCAAGACATTGGTAAAAATGTAGCCAAAAGATTACAAGAAATGGAAGATCTAAAAGGAAAGAGAATTTCCTATGATCTAGAAGAAAGGTACTCAAAAAGTAGTATAGAAGACTTAACACTAATAGATACTATAGATCAACCTCATAAAGTAATATCTATTCCAAATAAAGAATAATTTAAGAATTTCTACTAAACCTAGTGCTTGTTTTGTATAATTATATATACAAAATAAATATTATACTAAAAGACTTTCAGCTTTTATAGATACAGGATGCTCACAGAGTGTTTGTAAAGCTAATGGCTTCCTTGAAGAATATTTTTAGATATTAATCAAGAGATCCATGGTAAGTTAGCCAATTGAGAACTATTTATCTTATATTTTCAAACTATTCCTATTTATTTTAAACTATAAAATCAGACAAACAAAATTGTAAATTATCGGTTTTAGATTATGGATCCACGTCCTAGTTTCACAGGAAACATTATTTTAGGACAAGAAATTATTAGTAAATAACATCCTTATACTCAGTATAGTAAATAAGATATTACTTAGTTATAAACATGAATTTAATATTAAATCTCCTCTAATTGATTACAAGACTGCTTTTGACCTCATGCAAGTCAAAACAAATTATAGACCATTAACCCATCAGAGTTCTTCAGCGGAGCATAGTGAACCTAGATATACAAATTAGCAGTAAGCCCAAGAAATAAATAAAACCTTACAAAAAGATTATAAGTGTTCAGACCAAAAGTGTTATAATCAAATAGCACTTATACAACAAAAAATTCTAATTCAATCCCAACAAGCCTTATTAAAGGCCAAACTATATCCAAACAAAAGAAAATGGAAATGGAAGTAGAAAAATAAAAGATTAGACAATTAGCAGAGTCTACTTTAGGATAAAATCCCATTGTTACGTGGGATAAAGAATAAAGTTATTATGAAATTATTCCTATTAACCCAGATGTCACTATTAATGGTGGAACTTACACGAAAGGATATTCGTAAGAAGATGGAGAAGAATTCGAGAAAGACATAGATGAGATACTTAAACTAGGCATTATTAGAGAAAGTAAAAGTAGACATAATAACGTTGCCTTCTACGTTCAAAATGTGTCTGAATGAAAGAGAGGAAAATGACGAATGGTCATTGACTATAGACACCTTAATAAGAATTATGAATTTGATTCTTATAAGATACCAGACAAGAATAATTTAATTAATCTAATTGAAGACAAAATTATATTCCGTAAGTTTGATTACAAGCTAGACTTCTAAAAAATTAAGATGCACCCAGACAGTATAACTTGGACAACATTTAGTGTTCCCTGAAGAAAATATGAATGGTTAATGATTCCATTTGGATACCTGAATGCCCCTCAAGTATTCCAAAGACGTATGGATAATATTATTAGACCCTACTTAGAATTTTGTCATGTTTACACAGATGATATTCTTGTAGCTAGCAAGACTGAAGTATAACATGTAGACCATCTTAAAAAGATTATCTTATAACTAGATAAACATGGAATTATTATTTGTGAAAATAAAATAAAATTATTTCAGACTAGATTTTGTGGGAATGCATATTAATAAAGGAAAAATATCCTTATTAGAACACATAACCAAGAAGATTCTTGAATTCTCAGACCAACTTAGAGATAAAAAGCAATTACAATTATTTTTAGGATTTCTTAATTGTGTTGCAGACGTTATTAAGAACCTTACTTCAAAAAGACAAAGCTTAACATCCAAATTAAAAGGAACAGAGAATACTAATCCCTTTAAATGGACTAAAGATGATTTTGAAGTTATATAGCAAATCAAAGAAGCAGTCAAGAATATTCCTTTAAATGAACTGCCTAATGCTGAAGACCAGTTTATAGTAGAAATATATACCTCTGATAAAAAAATGTGGAGCAATATCCTTTGCCAAAAAAAATTTAGATATAGTTCTGGAACTTTTACTAATCCAAAAATAAGATATACTGCCCACGAAAAATAATTTTTTTTCCATAGTAAGTGTTATAAAAAAAAATATATTTTTTCTTACACCTAAGCATTTTTTTTTGTTTATACTTATTCATCTTTTTCAGTAAAATTCAGAGACTTAGACTTATCAAAATCAAGAACTAATAGACTAATTAGATGAAAATAATTGTATAATGGATATGACTTATCTGTTATACATATAAAGGGAAGTAAAAATACCATTCCAGACATCTTATCTAGAGAACCCATGTTTGCTAATACTAATATTATTTCTTGTTTTATAATGAAAATATAGGATTTAGAATTTCATGAGTTCCTTTAGACTGAACAAAGAAGACACTGCAGGCTATTTTAGACGCATAAAACCAAATGCTGATAAAATGCAAAAATAGACTCAAACTCATATTCAAGACAATCAAGAAAGACCAATTCTGGAAAACCTCGATGATATTCTTATTCCTCTTGGAAAATCAAGAAATTAAATGGTTGCCTAGAATAGACTTATTGAAAAAATGTATTTTCCCTAATATAGACCAGATTAACGATATACAAACTTAATAAAATATATGTGAGAACTTTTAGATGATTAAAATACTCTTATAGATGCCATATGATGTAATGTAAAGAATAAACTATAGGTAGAATTTGAGCAGAATTTAGTGGTTGCTGCTAGATTCATGAGAACCCAAAGACTTATAGTTCCTTAACTCACTGGTACTGCTATTCTTAGACCCTAGACTCAGATATATGCCCAAACTCTTGGATAAACTTTCAAAGATATACATGTTGACAATTTATATTATCAGAAAAATAATTTTAAGTCTAAGATTGTTATACCTTTTGGTCACAATAATCTTTCAATTTCAGAAGACTTTTAGAAAGAGAGTGATAGCATTATTGAGCATTTGAATATGTTATTATCTGAGATTAATGGACATGACTTAATAATTAGCGATTTCTTCAAAAAAAATCAAAATTTTATCTTTTTGGAGTAACCGAAATGGCACATATAACTCTTGCAGACTATGGGTTCATTAGACTCGTCTATATGCATGTTGTAAAAAACACTTTTACTCTTGGAAAAACTTTCCATGAGTATGCTAAGAAGATAGATGATTTTTTTTCCTTTGTTTGCCAAAATTTATCATATTCCTCTAAATTCTTATAGGGGAAAAAGGGTTGAAGGATTTAGACTAGTCAGATTTTCATCCTTTGCATTTTAAGACTTTGAGATGCTTTCTGAAGATGATACCAAAGACTTATTTATTGACAAGTCCAAATTTCAGATTACCCAAGCTATGGAAACAACTGAGATTATGGAACTTTTAACGAGCAAAGAAAGAAAGTATATTGTATACCATTATGTAGACTTAATTATTCAAGCTGATGAGTCATTTAGCGGTAAGCTCAGAAGAGAATATAAATAAGTGATGGAGGTATCTTTGCCAGTTAGCTTTAGGGTAGTGGGCCTTATTGATGAATACTACAGTAATAATAATGCTCCACCAAATACAGAAAAAGCAAAATAAACAAAGGAATACACAGACGGGATAGAGAAGGGCCCCTCTCTATTCGAAGAATTATTAAAGACGGAGAATGTGTGACTCAAAAGATAAAATTATTACACCGCTTTTTGAAAAGGAGAAGATTCATCAAAATTATCACAAGACGACATGTTTTCTTTTCGAGAAGGAATAAACCTGACCTGTATGGGCCATCTGAAGAATTATTAAAAGACGAAATTTTTTGCTTTATGTAAAGCAAATCATTATAGACTTTAATAATTATTTTTCTTTCACATGTTTTTCTTTCCACAGTCGGTTGTCAATCAGTTGTAAAATCCCTTAAGCCATAAAAGGGAGAGTCTATATGTTGTGAAAGATATAAAAAAAAGAGTGAGAAGGCTTATTAGGGAGTAAGAGAGGTCGAGAGTAATATGTATATTAATGAGTAAACCTCTTACAGTTAGGGGAGAGGCGAGAGTTGTATTTACTAATGTCATACAATAAAAGTATTTTCTTTTTCAGAAATCGCTTATGTTAAGTTGTTATTATTCTCCAAACATCTCAAACTTTCTGTTCATAGAGGACTATTGTGTGGAACCTCTGGTGTAGCATGTAGGTATTATATTGTTGAACTACCATTAGGTGGCAATTAACCGTGAGCCATTAGCCTGGTGGGTGTTAGGTGTGGTGGTATACATGCACGAAATGGTTACAATGCCAAAAGAGGATTGAGGTGCAATAGATAAAAAGAGTGCTGAAGGAGGTACATACCGAAAAAAGATAATAGAAACCGAAGAGACAAACGGAAGAAGATAAAGTAATTGCAGACTAAAAGGAAGGTATAAACTCAAACCAAATCCCTAGATATTTCAAATATTATTGTTAAATTTCAAAAGCACTTGCATGAGCCTTCAAATAACTGCAAACTTTTTAGCGTTTATTAATAAAAAAAAATCCAGACTTAATAAGAGAAATCCACAAGTGGACTTTCTCATTGCTTTAATATATGTTGGAGGTACTTACAAATACATAGACTAGATTGTTGAGTGGTTAATATGTGAAGTAACTAGAATATAAATAATTAGAATAGATATCCGTGATCTCTTTAAACAAGACTTAAGAAGCGAAGATTTCGCAGAAGAACTTTCAGGACCAGTAAAATATCAAGAATATACTAGAATAGTTATAGATGTTATAGACATATTAAAATACATTAGACATAAAAGGTTAGCGGAAACAAGAACTGCCTTAATTAGATCAAGAGCAGTTCATCATATTCTTAAATACGTAGAGACAGGTGCTCCAAGAATTTATTATAATTTTTTTATCATCTTACGATTATAGTGAATTAGACGAATTTATAAAAGACGATATGATCCATATTGTTAATCAAATATATAAAGAAACTAGATGGATAAAACCTCCATACCGCATAGGGCGTTTAAAATTAGATTACTTTCCTTCAAAACCTCTTGAAATTTCTAGACACCCTGAAGAAAATAGTTGGATAAACAATCCTCACTATTCTGAAATACTGTACGATAGTGATGAAGAAAGCTTAAAAAGTAGTCATGAACCTTCTATGCTTAGGCTTCCAGATTAATTAGAATTTAAAGTAAGCTTGAGAGATTTTCGAATCTATTGGGGGTAGAAAATTCTATTCCAAAAATTTTAGAAAAAGACAAAAGAATATAAAAGACAAAGTGGTCCCTAAAGGTGACCCCTAAAAAGACAAAGCGGTCCTAAAAATTTGTGGACGATATTAGTCCGTCATTTAAGCCCGCTAACTTAGCTCGTCTTCTCTCTCTCTCTCTCTCTCTATATATATATATATATATATATATATATATCCCGGATTATCTTATGTGCACCCCAAATTATTCCTTGCACCCCGAACTAGGCTTTCACCGGAGGGAATCTTACGGTCCATGGTCCGAAGGTTATACGACATATTACTGGCAGTGGGGGCCGAACTCGGGAGGTTAGGGTTCTATGGCCCTTAATCCTCGGCTGACTAACCACCCAACTCCTTTTGGTTAAATTATTAAATTTACTTGTATAGCATATGTGCTTCTAGAATCAAGTAGAAATGTGTCTATCTGATAATGACTCTCTCTCTCTCTCTCTATATATATATATATATATATATATATATATAGAAAAGTTAACATAACTTGTTTACAAGAAACTACATGGGTCGGTTAGAAAGTAAGAGAGATAGAATGTACAAGGTTTAAATTATTTCATACAGGAAAACATATAAATATAAATAGAGAAGGAATAATAGTAGATAAGAATATTAAAGATGATATCGTAACCGTTATTAGGAAATGTGAGAGACTTATACTTGTAAAACTGGTATTAGGTGATAAAATAATTAATATTGTTAGTATTTATGCATCCTAAATAGGATTAGATGAGCACACTAAAGTATAATTTTGGGAACAAATGAATAAATTAATTCAAGAAATACTCGTAGGTGAGAAAATATATATATGGAGAGATTTTAATGGCCATGTAAGAGAAAATCGTGTAGGATATGAGAGAGTGCATGTAGGATATGGTTTGAAGATATGAATGACGGTGGAGAGTCTATCTTAGATTTTGCGATGGCTTATGATTTTGTATTAGTAAATACATATTCTAAAAAGAGGCTTGAACACTTAATAAATTATAAAGTGAAACGCTAAAGGGACAAATAGACTTCTTTATTACTAGGAAAGGAGATTGGTTAACATTTAAGGACTGTAAGGTTATATTGGGAGAGAGAGCTTAACCTCATAACATAGGATACTGGTGTTGGATATAAATATTAAAAATCAATCACGAGTGCGAAAACAGAATATTAACCCATAAACTAAGTGGTGGAACTTAAAAGGAGAGAAATTAAAATTATTTCAAGGTAAAATATCAAATCAAGCGTTATGGACTACTGAAGATGAGACTAATATAATGTGGGATAAGATGGCCACAAGCATTAGGAGAATATTGAAGGCAATTCTTGGAGAATCAAAAGGCATGGGGTCACAATATAAAGAAACTTAATGGTCGAATGAAGAAGTAGACAATATTGTAAAAATCAAAAGGGAGTGCTTTTAAACTTCATAAATAATCAGACTCGAAGAAAATTTTGAGAAATATAAGTGCATTAAAAAGGAAGTTAAAAAATGATGAGAGAAGCTAAGTTAAAGCGTATAACGATCTTTATACAAAATTAGGAACATAAGAAAGGGGAAAAATTATTTATAAGCTTTCTAAACTTAGGGATAGAAAAATAAAAGATATTAATAACGTTAAGTGTATTAAAATTGATGATTCGAGAGTCCTAGTTAAGGATGATGTGATTATGGAAAGATGGAAAAACTATTTTGAAAGTTTATTGAATGAAGATAATGTGAGTATGTTAGATATAGAAAAACTTAGGGAGACTCGAGAAAATATATTTTTTCGCAGAATTAGGACAATAGAGGTTATGATTACTCTAAAAAGGATGAAAATAAAGAGGGCTTTAGACCAGATGGTATCCCAATTGAGGTTTACAAGTGTTTAGGGGAGGAAAGAGTGTCTTGGCTTACAAAATTATTTTATAGAAATATAATGACTAATAGAATGCCCGATGAATAGAGAAAGAGTGTTTTAGTCCCTCTTTCTAAAAATAAAGGGGACATATAAAGTTGTTCAAATTATTGTGGTATTAACTTAATAAGTCATTCAATGAAAGTGTGGGAGAAAGTGATTGAATATAGATTGAGATTGAGATTGAGATTGAAAACAACCATATCTGAGAATCGATTTGGATTTATGCCTAGGAGGTCAAGAATGTAAGCAATTTATTTATTGATGAGATTAATGAAAAGGTATAGGGAGAAAAAAAGGATCTTCATATGATTTTTGTAGATTTGGAGAAGGCATATAATAGGATACCAAGATATATAATATGGTGAGTTCTACATAGAAAATGAGTGACTCATAAATATATTGATGTGATCAAGGATATACATGATGGGACTATGACTATAGTAAGAACATCAACTGGAGAAAGTAGTGAATTTTTAATTACTAAAGGTTTGCACTAAGGTTCATCACTAAGTCCTTATCTCTTTGCTCTTGTTATGGATGAATTGACTGAAAAAAATCAAGATGATGTATCGCGGTGTATGCTATTTGTAGATGATATTGCATTAATGTATGAGACTAAGCCGCAGATTAATGCGAGATTGGAATTGTTGAGAGAAACTCTAGAAACAAGAGGAGTTAAAATAAGCAGGACTCAAACAGAATATGTCGAGTGTACTTGTAGTAGTAATAGGAGGACAAACAGGGGTCTGGTGAAAGTGGAGGGTTGGGAGATAACTAAAAATGATAATTATCATTATTTATGATCGATTATCCAAAAAAATATAGATAATAGTGATGATGTTACTCACGGGATTAAAAGAGGGCGGGTTAAGTGAAGAAGTGCTACCGACGTATTGTGTAAAAGACGTATACCTTTGAAGTTAGAAGAAAATCTTTATAGCACGACATTAGATCCGCCATGTTATATAGGACAGAGTGTTGAGCAACCATAAAATAAAATGTGCAGAAAATGAGTGTGGCGGAAAGGCGAAAATGCGAATGCTAAGATGCATTTGTGGTAAAACTTGAAAGATTAAAATTAAAAATGAATTCGTGAAACAATAAAAGTAGCTCCAATAGAAGATAAGTTGATAGATAATCGACTTAGATTGTTTGTACACGTCAAGCGTAGATCAATGGATGTCCCTGTAAGGATGAATGAGTTAGTTAGTATTGATGGTAACACAAGGGATAAAGATCGTCTTAAATTGATTTGGTAGGATATTATTAAATAAGACATTATATCATGTGGCTTAACCGAAGATATTACAATAAACAAAATGAAATGAAAAAATAGGATTCATATGGCCGACCGCAAATAATTAAAAAAATGTTTTGTTGAGTTGAGGTGAGTTACATCGTATGTGTGCATGTATCTGTATGTGTGCGCGTACGTATGTGTACGTGTGTGCGTGTACAAGCCCATATCAAATGCGGACCAAGTATGCACATAATTTTGTTTTATTTAGTAAGAAATATTATTTTTGGTTGTTTTTTATAGAGTATCTAAACATTTTGTGTTTGTTTCGATACTCATTAAAAAAGGCCAAGAAAATATTATTTTCATTATTTTAAAAAATTGATTTGCAAGGACTAGGAGTGGCTATTTGTGTTTCTCGGTCGGATCATGGACCTACATGACACTACACGATATTTTTTTTTACACTAACACGACATGAGTTCATACTTTTTTATTCGACATGAACCCGACCCGCATAGAACACGGCACAACTAACATGATTTCATTAAATGTACTGAGAATTAAGCAAAAGTGACATGATGACCCAAATAAAATCATGATTGAAACGATAAAACAAGATAACACGACAGATAATTTTGATACAAACACGAACCGACAAGACTTCATATTAGAAAGACTTGACACGAACACGACATAACATGCCAATTTCAGTTCAATTTTGCATCGTTTCATTTCTTTTCGTGTTGTCATGTCATTTCTAAAATTGCCACCCTCAGCAAGGATGGGTCCGCATTTGATCACACACACACACACACACACACACACACACACACACACACATATATATATATATATATATAGGGTGAGACTCTCGAGCATACCTCTTCCTAACAACATACCTATGAACATACTCATTAAAAAAAATATTAAAAAATATATTTTTCAATTAAATTTGGTATACATGATCTCCACAATGAGGAGATTATTTATTAAAAAATGCAACTTGAGAGTGAGTGACTTGAAAATTGAATGTATACGGGCATTTTTAACTGTTTAAATTTGTGAGCATCATCTCACCCTCTTCCGAGTTGAATTTTTTGATCTATTTTTTTGTTATGAATGACATGAATAAATCGATATGTTCATAAGTATGTTGTTATCAGGTACGTTCGAAAGACTTATATATATATATATATATATATATATATATATATATATATAGAGAGAGAGAGAGAGAGAGAGAGAGAGAGAGGATCTAGTGCGGACCTAGTTTGCGGACCAAGTATGCGGACTAGCTATAGTCCAAAACTTACTTAGGGACCACTTTTATCTTTATAGGTTTTCGTCTTTTTCTAAAGTTTTAGGGAATAGAATTTTCTACCCCAATGATTTCTAAAGTCTTTTAAGCTTATTTTAACGCTTAATTAATCTGGAAGTCTAATTGTAGAAGTTTCAGAACTACTGTTACTGCTACTTCTTAAGCTCATTCCGTCACTATCGTATTGAAGTTCTGAATAACGAGGATTATCTATATAAATAGTTTCTTCAGGGAGTCTAGAAATTGAAAGCGGTTTTGATGGAAAATATTCTAGTCTTAAATACCTTATACGGTATTGTGGGTTTATTTGTCTAGTTTCTTTATATACTTGATTAATAATATCATTTATATCGTTATCTATAAATTCGTCTAAATCATTATCACCATAAGATGACAAAAATCTTCGGTATGTCCTAGGGGCAGATGTTTCTACGTTTTTAATGAGAGGGAGGATTCCTCCGGCTCTAATTAAAATAGCCTTTGTTTCAGATAATCTTTTTCGTCTAATGAATTTTAATACGTCCATGCTGTCTTCAAGTATCCTAGTGTATTCTTGATATTTTTCAGGTCTTGATAATTCTTCTGCAAAATCTTCAGTTCTTAATTTTTGTCTAAAGAGATCTCGGATCTCAGTTCTAATTATTTCAATTCTAGGTACTTCTCGTGTTAACCACTCAATAATCTGGTCTATATATTTAAAATTACCACCTGCGTATGTTAAAGAAGTTTCTATAAGTTCTTTATCTTTAGGGTCTGTAAGAGTCCAATCTTGTATTTCTCTAGTTAAGTCTAAACTTGTTTGATTAACAAATTCTAAAAAGTCTTTAGTGATTTGTAAGCTCATATAAGATTCTTTTTAAAACAATAATATGTAAAAATAGTTAAGGGTTTGGTTCGAGTTATACCTTCCTTCTGGTCTGCAATATCTTTTTCTTCTTCCCTTCGTCTCTTCAGCCTTGTTACTATTTTTCTCCGGTCTCGGCCTCCTACAACTCTATCTTTATGTGTCACACCTCAATCCACTATTTTGGCGGTGGACCCGTTTCCTGCCTATACGCCTTCACGCCTAACGCCCACCTAGCTAACGACTCACAGCTAATCGGCACCTGACGGCGGTTCACCAGTATAACACCTTGTGTGCTACACTAGAGGTTCCACACAATAGTCCTCTATGAACAGAAAGTTGGAGACAATTTGAAAAATAATAACAACTCAACATAAGAGATTTCTGTAAAAGAAAATATTTTTATTGCATAGCATAAGTAGTTACAACTCTCTCCTCTCCCCTAACTATGAGAGGTTTACTCACTCATATACATATTACTCTCTACAAGCATACACTCTTTCTAACACTGGAAGTCTAGCAATCTCTCACTCTCTAACTCCTTATGTCTAAAACACAAATGGACGCTCCCTTTTATAGATCAAGGGCACTACAAAATGACTGGTAACCGGCTACCAAAAGCAATCCGGTTGAAAGCAGATAATTATTAAAGCAACATTGTCTTCAGAATCTTATCATCTGGGTTTACAAGCTTTTAACGTCTTTTGATAATTTGGGGGGGACCTCTTTCTTTTTGAAAAGAGAGTCGTGCTGAGTCTTCATTATGAGTCTTGTCATTTTGTAATAATTCAAGAGCAACAAACAAAGTCTTCGTCTTTTTCATCAGTCTGGTGGCCCATGTGGGGCAGGCATCCTTTTGCTATATGGAAAGCATGTTCTAGGAAAATGATTCTTCCATCTTCAATAATTCATCCACCACTGAGGGGCCCATATTTGTCTCATCTGTGTCTTCTTCTTCCTTATCTTGGTCTGGTAGGGCATTGTTGAAAAATTCATCAATGAGGCCTACAGTTTTAAGGCTAGATGGCAAAGCTATTTCTACCATTTCTTTGGATACTTTCTTGAGCCTTCCATTGAATGGCTCATCAGCTTGGACTATCAGGTCTTCTTTGTGGTAGGCAGTGTACCGCATGTCTTCTCCTGTTAATAACTCCATGATTTCTATGGTCTCCATGGCTTGAGCAATCTGGAGCTTGGATTTATCAACAATTAAATCTTTAGTCTCATCTTCTGATAGAATCTCAATGTCTTCGAATATATAACTAAAGAATCTAATAAGTCTAAATCCTTCGACTCTCATTCCTCTACAGGAACTTGGAGCAATCTGGTAAATTCTAGCAAAAAGAGGAAGGAAGTCTTCTACCTTCTTAACATACTCATGGACTATTTTTCCAAGAGCAATAGAGTCTTCAATATCTTTTATCTGGACGAGTCCAATGAACCCGTGATCTGCAAGAGTTATATGAGCCATTTCAGATTTTTTAAGAAGATATATTTTTGGAACGTCTTTGAGGAAACCCTTAATTATTAAGGCATCTCCATTTATTTCTGATAATAACATATTAAAATGATCAATAATGTTATTAGATTCTTTTTTAAAGTCTTCTACTAATGGGAGATTATTATGGCCAAATGGTATAACAATCTTAGTCTTAAAAGTCTTTTTCTGATAACAGAAATCAGTAGGTCTAGTTTTGGAGGTTTCTCCAAGGGTGTGAGCATAAGTCTGAGTCTGAGGTCTATGCACAGCAGTACCACTGAGCTGGGTAACTGCAAGTCTTTGAGTCCTCATGAATCTGGCAATGGCTACCAAATTTTGTTTGAACTCGATCCATAGTCTATTCTTTACATTCCACCATAAAACGTCTATAAGGGTATTTTCGTCTTCTAAAAATTCTTTTCTAAATTTGATCAAGTCTGGATATCTTTGATCGGGTCTATATTGGGGAAAGTACATTTTCCCAATGAGTCTATTTTGAGCAATAATCACTTGTCTAGATTTTCCAGGAGGAACTAAGATATCATCAAAGTTCTCTAAGATTGGTCTTTCTTGAGAGTCTTGAATATGAGTTGGTCTTTGCGTAGCATTTGGTCTTACGCATCTAAGATAGTGTGCAACGTCTTCCTTGTTCAGTCTATTTGTTCTAGAGGAACTCATGTCTTCTAGGTCTTCTGTTTGCAACATAAAACATGAAATTATTTTAGTGTTAGCAAACATTGGCTCTCTTGATATAATATCTGGAATGGTATTTTTACTTCCCTTAATATGTATAACAGAGAAGTCATAATCATTAAGCAATTGTTGCCATCTAATTAATCTATTAGTCCTTGATTTGGACAGGTTTAAATCTCTAAATTTTACTGCATAAGAAGAGTCGGTATAAATAGTAAAATGTTTAGGTCTAAGAAATAACATATATTTTTCTTTTGCCCTTACTATGGCTAAAACTTCTTTTTCATGGGCAGTGTATCTTGTAAAGGTTCCAGAACTATGTCTACAAAGTTTCTTCTTTTTTGTCTGATGATCAATGGCAAAGTATACTGCTCCCCATTGTTTATCAGAGGCATCTGTTTCTACTATGAACTGGTCTTCTGCATTAGGCAGTTCAAGTAAAGGAATATTCTTGACTGCATCTTTAATTTGTCTTATTACTTAAAAATCATCTTTAGTCCAATAAAAGGGATTAGTTTTGTCTGTTCCTTTTAATTTGGCCGTTAAGTTTTGTCTTTTTGAAGCAAGGTCTTTAATAAAATCTACAGCACAATTAAGCAATCCTAAAAATGATTGTAATTGTTTTCTATCTTTAAGTTGGTCTGGAAACTCAAGAATCTTCTTAGTTATGTATTCTGCCACGGATAATTGTCCTTTATTAATGTGCATTCCCACAAAGTTTATTTCAGTTTGAAATAATTGCATTTTCCTTTCGGAAATAACAACACCATGTTTATCTAATTCTAAAATAATCTTTTTAAGATGGTCTACATGCTCTATCTCAATCTTACTGGCTACAAGAATATCATCTATGTAAACAAGATAATTCTGAATAAGATCTGAATATATTGTCCATTCTTCTTTTGAAAACTTGAGGAGCATTCAAGTATCCAAATGGCATTACTAGCCATTCGTATTTTCTTTGGGGCACACTAAAGGCTGTCCAAGTAATACTGTCTGGATGCATCTTAATTTTCCAGAAGCCTGATTTGCAATAAAACTTACTAAAGAATATTCTATCTTCAATCAAATTGATTAAATTATTCTTGTTTGGTATCTTATAAGAGTTAAATTCACAATTCTTATTTAATTGTCTATAATCTATAACCATACGTCTTTTTCCTCTTTTACGTTCAGATTCATTTTGAACATAGAAGGCTAGGCTATTATGTCTACTTTTACTTTCTCTAATAATGCCTAACTTAAGCATTTCGTCCATGTCTTTCTTGAATTCTTCCCTATCTTCTTGTGAGTATCCTTTCTTATAGGTTCCACCATTAATAGTGGCATCTGGGTTAATAGGGATGATTTCACAATAGCTTTGGTCTTTATCCCACTTAGCAATGGGATTTTCTCCTAAAGTAGGCTCAGCTAGTTGCCTAATCTTTTCTTTTTCTGCTTCTATATCCATTTTCTTTTGTTTGGATATAGCTTGAACCTGTAATAAGGTCTGCTAGGCTTGATCTAAAATGTCTTGTTGTATAAGCGATATTTGCTTATAACACTTTTGGTCGGACACTTACACTCTTTTTGTAAGGGTTTAGTGATATTTAGGTCTTCTTGTTGGGTTGTAGGTATAGGTCCACCATGCTCAGCTGAAGAACTTTGATGTTTTATGTGTCTATAATTGGGCTTGACCTGCATAAGGTCAAAGGTAGTCTTATGATCTATTAGAGGGGCTTTAATATTAAATTCCTCTTTATCACTGATTAAAATCTTATCATTATACTGAGTATAAGGATGATACTTACTAATAAAGTCTTGTCCTAAAATAATATTTCCTATGAAGCTAGAACGAGTGTCCATTATCCAAAACCGATGATTAACGGTTTTGTTGGTCTGATTTTCTAATTTAAAATAAATAGGAATAGTCTGGAAATATAAGGTAAATGGATCTCCATTAGCCACTTTACCATAAATTTCTTGAGTACTTTCTAAAAAATAGTCTTCATGGAAGGCATTAGCCTTGCAAACACTCTGAGAGCACCATGTATCTATAAAGGCTAAAAGTCTTTTAGGATAGTCTTTATGTTGAACAAATAATTCTACAAAACAAGTATGTGGTTTAGTAGAAATTCCTAAATTGTTCTTTCCTAAAATAGATATTCCTTTGTGAGGTTTATCTATAAAATCTAAGGGTATTTGGTCTTCTGAACTACTATCAGAATGGTATTCGTCTAAGTTATAGGAAATTCCTTTTCCTTTGAAGTCTTCATTTTCTTGTAATATTTTGGCTATATTTCTATCAATGTCTTGATAATACGTTTTTATATCTAAGTCTATTTGAGCGTCATACTGACTAGTATAAATTGCTCTAAATCTAGTTCTCCAACAATCTTCATGGTAGTGTAATTGACAAACAATACAAATCATAAATAACTCTGTCTGTATAATCTCAAAGCATTCTACGCATCTAAAGTCTTTCTTGCAACATTTCATTTCAAACGTGCAGTAATGTCTTTCATCAAAGTAACATCTAGGTATATAGGTTAGTAATTCAGGATTACTAACTGTCCATCTTTTCTTTAAAAATGGGCTTAATATACACTTATACCAGGCTTCTTCAAAGTCTATATATTCATCATCTAAATTATCTTGATTAGTCTGCATCATATATAAGTCTAGAGTATCCTGAGAGTCTTCATACTCATCAGTGTCACTATAGTCTTCCGAATACTATCTGTGTATGCATTATAGATACTAGTATTATCATCATCTTCTATGTCTGATATTTCTATAGCGTATAGGATATCTAATTCTTCTTGATCTGCATAGTCTAATATTATATTAATAATTTTAATACCTTCTTTATCTTTTTTATTAGGGCAGTCTTTAGCAAAGTGTCCTTCTTTACCGTAAGTCCAACATTCTTTGGTGGCAGTCTTAGATTGAGCTACGTCTTTTTCTTTCCTATAATTAGGAACCTTCTTATACTTACTAGTATTCTTCTTAAAGTATCTTCTTTGGTTAAATCTATGTTTCTTAGTCTTAGGATTCTTTTCCCTAAAGGTAGTAGATTGTCTAAATTTATACTTCTTTGGCAATCCTAAAGGTCTAGTCTTAAACTTCCTATGTTTCCATTTCAATTTCTTTTTGAATTTCTTAGATTCACTTCCACATCCCCATTGGATTGGAGCTATGTCTCTTTCGTCTTTGATTGGAGGGATCTGTTTGAAAGTTTTTTCTATTAACTTTCCTTGAGTTATATCATGTCTTTTAGATATAATATAGTCTTTGGCGAAATTGATTCTTTCACCAAGGGAATTATTCCTAACTGTAGCTACACCTAGCCAATTCCTACATTCATTAATTAGGATTTGTCCTATGGCTGGTATCTTTCTAAAGTATTCATCTTTTAAGGTCTCTCCAAATTCTTTAATTTGGTAATATAACGATTCATAATTATTGCTATATTCATTAATCTTATCTAATTTGCAAATGCTAAGGAGGGCTAACTTAGTTTTTGCTAGGTCTTGTTCATTGATCTGAGCTAGATGTCCAGCTCCAATGAATTCTGAAGTGAACAATTGAATATATTCTTCAATTGATCTTTCTTCTAAGTTTTCCTTCATCTTTTCAACCTTTGCTAAGGAGTCTTCATCTGTAGCCTTTCTTAAACTATCTAAGTAGTCTTTTGCAATGCCTCTAATGGATTGCTCAGCGTACTGCTTACATGAACTTGCATCCCACTGTTCATTAGATGTAAAACACATGTTCATCTGGTTACGCCATTCATCTAAGGCTTTCTTCCTATCTTGAACATTGTCTAAGTTAAGGTATATACCTACTGGATTTATGGCTTGGCTTGCCATAGTCTTAACGGGAGTGAAACTCTTGTCACTAGTTGGAAAGTCTTTTATATAATCGGGTTTAGTCTTAAATACGGTGCTTGAGTATATAGGAATATTTATTCCTATTGGTTTACTAAAAATTCTAGGAGCATCTTCTAGCCTACTACTACTTCCTATCTCTTGCTTACTAGGTTCTACTTGTGTAGCTGGCATTAATCTTTGTTCTCCTTCTTCTATTAGTCTTAAGTTTCTAAGAAGTTCCTTTGTATTCTTAGATTCTTTTAATTTTAATATGCGGTCTTGGGCTATCATATTAAATCTTTCTCTTTCTTGAAACCTAACATAATGACTTTTCTTAAGGTGATCTTTAAATGTCTTCATATCCAATTCTGAGGGTTCATGTCCAAAGTTTTGGATCCTAGCTTTTTCTTTGACTAAGTCTTTTTGTTCAAATGATCTTCTAGGTCTAATTATTGGGGTTTGCCTTAGTAAACTAGAACTAGTCTTACTACTACATTCTCCTTCTGAAGGATCATTGATTATGGCTTCTCCCATATTCCTAAATCTAATTTCTTCAGTCTGAATATTCTTATTGACAATCTTAGGAGGACCAAACTGGATGGTAACATTTTAAGTGACGTCATCTTGATTAATAAACAAACGTTTATTTTGTATAGTCTTAGTTTCTTGAAATTCTGGCAATTGCCAGAGGGTCTTAGCTTTTTCTTTCATAGGTGCAGTATTTCTAATACTGTAAGTATGATTATAGTCTGAAACATTGGTTCTAACTAAGATTTCTTCATTAAGTCTACCGCTAGGAATTCCCGATTGCATTCCTTCATAAGGAAATTGGGAGAACTTCATATAGCTTTGAAATTCTATGTTTATATTAACGGCTGGGATAATATAGTCTTCATAGCCACTAGTATATAATATTAACTTAAAATGTTTGGTTGTGTCTACAGTTACTGTAAATGCCGAAATGACATTAAAGTATCCTATGTTGTCTGACATTTCTAATTGGGCTATCCCAATAAGGCTTTTCTCAAAATCTTTCCATCTTTTGTCTACTAAACAACATAATATGTTAATATTGTTCTGAGGTCTACGTAATCCTTGGATTCTTGCTTGAAAGAGTCCAAAGGTTAGGAATTGGAACTTCCTATCAGTTCCTCTAGATCTAAGCCATTCTGAGTCAAATACTTGAAGCTCAGTATAGGATTTGTCTAACACATGATTCCTACAATGGTAAGTCATGTTATAATTAGGAGTCTTAGGAGTGGCACCTTCTTTAAACAAGTCTATGTATCTAATGGATGGAAGTTATCCATTATGAATGGAATCTTCAACAATCTTCCAGTCAACTTCACCCCATTCTTTCCATTGGAGGGGATTGGTGAAATTTCTTTCTTTCCACCATGTCCTAAAATTGAAGGATGAATCCTTAAGTCTTTGGAGCATATGATTACTCTGTCCAATATTTGGGATAGAGCTAACTATCTTGCTAGTCTTATCTAATCCGTCATTTATGACTCGTCTACCTATGGTATTCTTTTCTCTAGTTTCTATAGGAGGGGTTTCTCTAAATTTACAGGTGGTTACCTGTTTTTGTTCAAGTCTTTTTTCAATTCTTTCTAAGAAGTCTGAATAATCCTTTTGTCTTTTTATTTGATTAAGGATTTCTTCTTTAAAATTCTTATTCTCTTTTCTAGTCTTCTCAGAAGTTTCTTCACTATGTCTAGCTAGAGAATTAACGATAGTTTTACCAACGTTGGTAATATAGTCTTTTACTTCATTATCCTTTTCTAATTGTTGCATAGATCTAATTTCTATGGCTTCTATAGTCTTTTTAATTTTATCTAACCTAGTTAGAATAAAAGGAGAGTCTATTTCTGCTTGGGAAGGTTTATTATATACGGCCTTAATTCCGTTTATAATTTCACCATATTTTTCTTCTACTTGGGCCATGTCTAGTCTAAGTTCATTAATAATACTATCCATCTTAGATAGATTATGTCTTTCCATATTATTAAGGTAATTTGCTAATTTTTTTTTGAATTTAACAAAGTCTGTGTAGAAGGTAGTTAATCCTTCTGTCTTAGCCTTTAGATCTAAATGTAAGTCTTTAACAAAGCTATTATTATAGTCTTGGGTAGCTGCTATGGATGTAGAAATTAAATTTAGTCTTTCTAATATAAGTCTAGTTGCCTTAGCCGCATTGGCAATCTAATTTTCATTTATCTTATAACAAAATCTATCATCATTTATCTTTTCTAAAATTCTTTGGTAAAATTCTGATAAGGTCTGAATGGAGAAGTTTCTTGGTACCTCATTCCAGTCTGATCTAACTATCTCCATTAGGAAGATAACTATCTAATCTAGGGATAAGCTTAGCTTGTTCTTTGGTAAGTTTAATTAACTCACTGTCTTGATTTTTAATTAAGGTTTTAATTTCTTAGATGTCTTTGTTAAGGACTTCTATATGATTAGTCTTAATATTTATTTCTTGTAAAATGTGAACTAAGTCTATTGGGATTTGATTATCTATGTCTAATAATCTTTTAGAGATATTTTTTTATCTCTGTTTCTAAGGTTTGAGTGTCTATTATTAACTGTCTTAATATAAGGAGTATACACTTATTTTGATTTATTATACTATTAATAGCACTAGCAGTGACTTGTCTACTGTCTGCGTGTTTGGCTGGAATATGTTCAATATGTGAACAACCGTCTATGTGTGTGGTTAAACAACCTTCTGAGTCTAAATCAGTTATGGGTATAGGTTGGTAGTCTGGGTTGGTTCCAAAAATATCTTGTTAAATGCGAGGGATAAATCCCAAGGGCATTAAAGTCTTTTTACTTTTAGTCTAAAAAGGAATGTCTTATGGCTCTGATACCAGAATTGAGGTTTGGTCGGAATTCGGTGAGTTTTTCTTTCTAAAATCTTAAAGCTTAAAATGCAAAATTGTTATCTAAAGGTATTGGGGTCTAAAATAGAATATTACTAAAGTTCTTACTTTTGTCTTATTATGGACCTCACATAAGGTCCTCATTTAAGGACCTCACTTGAGCCTATGCCTATATATATAGATAGAGTACTGCTCTTTTTCGGAGCAGTCCGCATTTTAAAAGTGCGGACCGAACATACGTCATCTGGCTGTGAGCTAAGAAATTACCGGCTAAATTATAGGGGATCTCTCTCTCTTTTATGAGATCACCGTCAGGTGACACATATCCGGTTTGCACTCTTAAAATACGAACTAGTTTGCACAAGAGCAGTACTATATATTTAGGTCCTGTGCACACCAATTTTGCACATCATTTTTTTTAAATAGCAAAAAAAATATTTTTAAATTGAATTTTTTAATGTGATATTTAAACATTTAAAATGACCCATATACAAAAACAGCTTAAAGACTACATTTTTTGCTATTTTAAAAAGATTGGTCAAACTTGCGCTGCTTGTAAAGCACTTTAAAAGCTGCAAAAGTTTGACCTATTTTTTAAAAATAGCAAAAAAAGTTTTTTTGAGTTGATTTTTTTTGTATGGGTCAATTGAAATGTTTAAACATCAAATAAAAAAAATTAACTCAAAAATATGTTTTTTAATATTTAAAAAAAAATAGGTGTGCGCCAGCACGTGTGCAAACTTAATGTGCACACGAGTCTCTCTCTCTCTCTCTCTCTCTCTCTCTGTATATATATATATATATATATATATATATATATATATATATATATAATCCTGCACTTGTGCGGACTAGTCAGCATTTTAAGAATGCGGACCGGACATGTGTCACCTGCCGGTGACCCTAGAAAAGAGAGAGAGTGTCCCTATAATTTAGGCGATAATTTATAGGCACACCGTTAGGTGACACATGTCCGGTCCGAATTCTTAAAATGCGGACTAGTCCGCATTTTAAGAGTGCGGACCGGACATGAGGCACTTGGCGGTGAACCCAGAAAAGAGTGCGGACCACTCCGCATTTTAAGAATATGGACTGGAGATGAGTCACCTGACGGTGCGCCTAGAAATTATCGCCTAAATTATAGGCACGCTCTCTCTCTTTTCTGCGCTCACCGCCAGGTGACGCATGTCCACATTCGTAAAATAAAATGCTGGTCGGACATGTGTCACCTGCCGGTGAGCGCAGAGAGTGTGCGTATAATTTAAACGATAATTTCTCGGCTCACCGTTAGGTGACACATGTCCGGCCCGCATGATTAAAATACGAACTAGTCCGTACAAGAGAACTATTATATATATATATATATATATATATATGTGTGTGTGTGTGTGTGTGTGTGTGTGTGTGTGTGTGTGTGTGTGTGAAAACAACTTCCGGTGTCATTTTACTTGCATTTGTGAAAGGAGAGGGTGGGGAAACAAGTGAGTTTGCTTGCTCCTGAAGAAACGCGAAGGGAGAAGGTGAAGATGCTGGATTTGAAACAAACCAAATGTAAAAGAAAAAGGTTGTTCCCCCAATGTTGAGTCTTTATCTTAAATCAATGCCTTTGCTATGCAATGCACTTTGTATAAGTACAAATTAAGCATCTCTCTCTCTCACTCTCTTTCTCACACACAAAACATGTTTAAAGTTGTCTTACCCGAAGTACGATACCGAAGACATGCATGGAAAGAGAGTTTAGGGTGGCCCTCGTTTTCTAGACACCCATTTCATTATACCCAACCTCCAAACATCTTGTTACGCTGCCCCTACTCTAGCATATATGGGCTCCTATTCTGTTTTTCCCTCTCAAATTTACAAAACCAATGAAGGGTCTCTGGGGCAGCCCTATCTTTCTTACTTTTTGCGCTTTATTCTCTCCCAACTCCCAAGCTGTCTGCACCACTCATTTGCATCTTCTCTTTTACTCATTTGCCTTTTTTCCCCTTTGATTTCTTTTCATGCAAATGTATGTGCTAGGTATATTATTCTTCTCGACTCGTTTTTCTTGTCTGGATTGCTGTACGTCTCAGCCCAAGACCAAGCATTGCCGTCAGGGGCGGATCTAATCGGAAGGCCCCACCTTAAATTTCCGGGGGAGAATTAGTAAGATAGTAAATTTTTGGGTTAAAATAATAATTTCTAAGAGTTGGTCCCGTTAAGTTGGGATAAAAACTTTAAATTCCGAACTTTGGGTAGTCTCTATAATTTTCGGGCCGAAGGAAAAAATAAAAATCGAAGCCCTTTTATATATAAAAAAAATCAAATTAAAGAAAATATGTTTTTTCGACATTTTTCCAAACAAAACTAATTTTAATATACCAAACCAATTTTAATATAATAAAACCGAATTTACCATTTGTACGGCTCGATACACCCAGTGTTGGCTCTAGGCATAGGCCATTTATAAATGAAAACCTAGCGTAAATCAAAATTGAATCGTACGATTAGCGATAAAATCGATTCTTTCATTAAATTTCGAAATAACAAAAAAACTACATCAAGTAAAAAACTAAACCATAATCAAAATAATTAAAGGCAAAAATTTAAAAATTAATTTTAGCAGATCCATTCTAAACTAGGGAGTAGTCAAAAGTTGTTTAACATAATGCAATAGTCTATATGTATAGTAAAATTTTTAGGTTTCAATTTCTTTATTCTGTATTACCGTAATGCATTAGCATGTATATATGTGTTAATGTTTGGGTGCATCCCGTGCTTTTCTAATGAAATTTACGGTCAATCAAATATTTTAGGCTAATATTTTTGTAGGACTTATTAATGTTGAAGGTTTGTGTGAGTATAAGAAATCACAATAATGTATTTTTAGGGAATAAAATAATATAATAAATGTTCACAATACAAAGATTTACGTGGTTCGGCAACTGCTTACGTTTACGGAGAAGGTTCTCACTTCTTATTAATTTCTCACAAGGTTCAAAATTACATTCCCCTTTACCCTGGGATGAGAGTTGTATTTATAGCAATGACAAGTAGTTGAGTTATATAAGGAACTCTCTTAGCTCTTTATTGGCTCGTGTGGTAACTCGCGTTTATCTCATTCGAGACTGTAGATAATCAATTAAGTCTGTGAATATCCAGGTAATAATCATTTGTATTTATCGACGTGACACTAAACTTGACTGGAGCAACGTGTTAGGCTTGCTCGGATTGCCAGAAATCGAGCCTTCTTTGGTTTGAGCCCCACAGTTTGTTGATATTGATTCTTCTTACATTTGAAAATTTTATTTTAGGCGCATCTCCCCTTGTTGTGCTTTTTGAATGAAATTTAAGGTCGCAAATTTCTTTGTGGGTGTGTTTGATTAATAGTATTTTCCATTAAAAATATACATAATTCATTTTTTGTAAAAAACAATGGTGTGTTTGGTTGCCCAAAAATTCTCTCCAATTTTTTCCAAGTTTGACTAAAGTACAACTCGATACTGCACATTTTTTTACATTCTTCAAGGAAATTTTTCTTTAGGGTGAGGTATTTTTTCCTCGGAAATTTTTTCATCAGCTCTAATAAAAAAATATTAAGTTGTAGTAGTTGTTATTTTTATAAAAATATATATACTTTTTTGTGCCTACCTTAGTAACATTTTCTGGATCATTGTCACCCTCTTGCACCAACTCAAAGTGTGCTTGTAAAATGGCTAGAACGCATGGTAAAGTTTTTGCATATTAAGAATGCTCTCATTTTAGTTTCAACTTGTAATTTTAGCTAAAGTTGAGTCATTTAGTCTAACTTTATGTTAGTTTTTTTTGGTTATTTATTGCCTTTGGGCCACAATTTACATTGTAGTTGATCGAACACTTGAAATGAAGGAATATCCACCGACTATCTATTATCTATCTAATAACCTAATATAATTTTGGTGTCTCCTCTTAGAGGATTGGCACGTGACAACAATAAATGATCTAATCTATTCTAATATATAAAAACGAAGTTTGTGATTGTGGTTGTTACGTGGCTACATTAACTCTCGAGTGATTCGCAATATTTCAGTTTCCTCTCTTCATTTAATTCAGTCAAACCATTTTATCTACATCTCTTCCCCATTCACTGTTTCGGAATATTTTGACTCTTTGTCTTCAAGCCCTTCATTCACCCTCCCTTCCAACACCCCACGAAAATGAATTGAAGCATTACACTAACCCGTCCATATACCCATTTGTGTAATAGATGGTGATCTTATACCACTTACATCTTTCAAGGCCTTTAATCTTCCCTTTCTCTATTCTTTATCAATGTGTTATTGGTGTTTGATTATATATTGCAGAACCCAAAATTATTTGGAAGTTAGAGACAAAATCAAACGTTCAAGGCTCAAGCAAGGTAAACACCTTTTTTTATTTTTGGGTTTCATTATATGGTGGGAATTCAATTGAAGCTGTAGTTTTGTGTGTTGAAAAATTTATTATGAGAATTCTTTTGGTGAATTCCTTGGTTTTTAACATTTTATTTATAATGTTAAATTGTTGTATGGTTCTTTTCTCACAACTTTCTTTTTTTAATAGGATGAATTATAAATACTCATAAAGTTTTAAATAATGATTTGTGTTTACTATTATGATTAATTAGCAAATTTTTTTCATATAGAGATGCGAGTACTGGGTTCTGGATGGGAGACTAAGTTAACTTTAACTGATGATAGACATTGTTGCATCGTACATTTGTTCTTTTTTCATGTCATTTTCCCAATTCTCATAAAATTCCATTCATTAATGGAAGATTTATATAGGTTGTAAGTTTTATGCAGATTGTAAGTTTTGCAGCAAACATTGCTCAACAGATCCAGCTCAAGGATAAGAAGTTGGGTCAGCTGATCAAAAGTGTCAAGAAAAGTTGTTTAAGGATAAGAAGTTGGGTCAGCCCAAGGTGATAACTCATAAATTCATATATACAAGCTCATTGATTTGTTAGTGCTATGGAATCTGCAATTCTTCTTTTGTTGCGTGTTCTAATTTATATTATAAGAGATGATGGATGTATCCAATTAGGGACACATATGAAGTTCTGATTTTCTTATGAGAAAAACTAAAAGGCAACTATCAAACTCATAAATCATAATGTTATTCTTTCCTTATCTCTCTCTCTCTCTCTATCTCTTTCTCTCTCTCTCTCTCACTGAAGGATTTTTTAGCTTTTTTTTTTAAAATTTTGGTGTTGTATATTTTACATTTAGACATTCATAACTTATCAGGTGGTCTGATGGATTATAAAGGTGTGTCGTTTCCATCGCGGTACCTTTATTGACTCTGTGATGCGTCGAAAAACAATTGATATGTTGGTTTATTATTTTTAATAAATTCGAATTAAATTTTGAGATTATGTGAAAGTGTTGTTTAAATAGAACATTTGATCTCGAGATATTCTTGATAGAAAATGACCAATTCTTCTTGATAGAAAATGTCCATAAGTGGACCATACCATTTTTAGTGGGGAAGAGCGGCTAAATGACCATCGAAAAGTGGAGAATTTTATAGGACTGTATTGTATTAATTGTTCATTAACTATATTTACTGTTGCATAATTAAGTAATGTAATGTATTCAACAAGCCCTATAGAGTGCCCGCGCATCGCGCGGGGCTAAAAACTAGTTTATACTATAATACGAATGACTAGACTTATCATTCCTTCTCAACGAAGGTGTCCACCTGGAGAGATATATTCAAGCCTTATAAGTCTCTTTAACCATTTAGGAGCAGTTGAAAACTTATCTGCTTCAGACCCTCTCTCCCCTATTACCCCATATATCGTTCATGTTCCTCTACATCTTTTCATTTCCTAGGGATAATAGTTCAACTTCCACTATCTATTCTCCACTATTTCTATAAGAAGCATCTATATATATTTTATATCTTTGGCAAAGTAAAGTTACGCGTTCATAGTCTCCTCTCTCTTACCGATAACAATTGTGACCTCCTATTTTTTAGGTTTCTTCCAGCCCTATTATAAATAACACCTCCGACGTGGCTATATAGTTATATTTATATTTGTTTTATATGTATTATTTATTTTTTTGCTTATATACACACACTTATTTTGTCCATTTGAGAAGATTTTCAATTGTATACCCCTTAACTCTCTCTCTCTCTCTCCATTTTGGATCATTGTGGGAGTTATCTGGAGTTTTGTGATTTTTGTTTGTTGGTTGGAAACTCTGCCGAAATCTCTCCTTACCTCTCCTATCTCTAAGCCGGTGTATCGACTAAGCTTTTTATTATTCTTTTTATGTTCAAATTTCTTTGAAGTGTTAAGTATGCAAGAAAAAAATGATTATTCGAATTTGGTATCATATTTTTTTTAGGTATATTAATAAAGGTATTTAAAAAATGAATTCTTTAATAATGAAAATAAATTTATCACGCAAGAAAGTTTTGTTCCTTTATGGGCTTAGGATATTGCTACAACAATTTTGATTTTTAAGTATATGAATTGTTTTTCATTTTCTCCATCTTATGTTGGAATGCACAATTGTGTTTTGGTGTTTGAGTTGTAAAGTGAGTAACCCATATAACACTATATTGTATTTATTGTTTTGATTTTTAATATTTTTTTTATCTTAATACATATATAGAGATTCAAGTGTAATAATTATGCAATGAAATGTATGTAGTAATCCAACAGAAATCCTCTAAACAACTTTGGAACCGAATGGCCCAATAAAACTCAAATGAAGTCTCATAGGTAAATACAACTGAAAAGGAAAGTTGAACTAAACTATGCCATAAAATGAATAACTCCAGTTGCACCTCCAAATCATAACTTCGATAATCCTATATAGCTTCTCCAAATCTTATCCTGAAAAGTTTGTCAACGCACGAGGTCAGAGCCCCGAGCATGAATACACACTACTCCCCTCAAATGGGATCCTTGAATTCAGAGAGTAGCATTATACGCAATAAATATCACAATAGAATATTTTAAATTAAACGCGATAAATATAAATTACTAACTACCCGTAGAGATCCCCATTTATAAAGGCACACCAATATGATTTTAAATTCCCAAGTCTAACGAAGTTAATCTCTTATTAACTTAACTCAACTTTTATTTTTGTTCTCACTTTTTATTATGACGGTCCTCCCGTCCCAGATGGTAATCCACCAAAGTGTCACACATCCCCTTGTCAATCATCCTCTGACCCGTTTAAATTATCGGACCCAACACATGACAAGGTTCCACACACGACACGACATAAATCGTCCTCTGACCCGTTTAAACTGTCGGCCCCGACACATTATGTCGCCACAAATTTTAATACAAGTTTTTATCTTAGGCATTAATCCTTAATTTCTTAATTTCATAATTTGTAAATTACCCTACCCTTTTATCGACGTGAGATCCTCAAAATACCCCGTAGTCCCATACCTAAGGGTCCCTAAGTTATCAATCGGTTCTATCGTATGTATATGATGAATTTCTAACCTAAATCTTGACCTAGTCTCATGCTTAAGCTAGCGTAACGACGATAAAGTAACAAAAATTAGGCCACCCCCAAAATAATAAAGTTGCAATAATCTACCCTCACTAGTCCCATACCTAGAAGGCATAAATCATCAAAAGTCATACCCACTAGTCCTATACCTAGAAGGCATCCTAAAATATAAGGAGAGCAAAATTACCCAACAACCCATCGTCACAAAGGAAATATAACAATACCAACAAGTCACACAAACAAGCATAATTAATCAACGTATAAAACTAAGCATTATAGTCCAATTTAATTAAATCTTAATTTAATTATCTCAACGTCAAAATACCCAATTAATCTCATTTAATTATTTTAAAATAAATATACCGATTTTTCATCATTTATATATCAAAAACCAAATTTCATTATCTCTACACAAATTACATGAGTTATACGCCATCAACTTCATTTATTTCCAAACTAGGGTTTTTCTACACGTAACCTACACCAACAAAATCAAAATTCACTCATGAATCCTACGTACCCAAAGGTTATAAATATTAATCATATTAAAGGATTTCATACTGATGGGAATGATGAGACCCCCAATGTTTAGATCTTACCAAAAGTAATTTATACAATTTCCTTTTTGAGATGCGAAAGCGAAATGGTTCAATTAAACACACACAAATACCAAATTATAATTTCTTCCAAATTAAAATTAGATTAATCAACAAATACATATTTCACTTAAACAACTTAATTCAATCCAAGTCCTAGAAATTTGCCTTAGTCCAATTTTCAATATTACCAAAATAGGCCAAACCAATTTTGAAAAGTTAAAAGATGACTTGAATTAAATTAACATATACCAAAATTTAAATTAGCACCAATTTAAGTAAGTAGTGATTTAAACCAAATTTTATCTTTTTTACCTAAGCATGCATCTAAGGTGAATTTTGCAAAAGATAAAATGAACAAATAAATCACTACGCCGCGATGTACGAGGAAAAACCCACAACGGGAAAAAACTTCGGATGGCCCTAGCCTTAAGTCCACTAAGTCTGGTTTTACAATTACAAGACAGATGACTTACTTCCTCGACTCGACTCCTTTCAAGCCTTGACACGTCTTCTTGTAAACAACTCCGCCTAGTCGACAACCCCGGAACTCCACCAGAGCCTTGGAATTCACCAATGAGACTTTAGGAACACCGTCAACCACAAATGGTGCCTTTCACCATGTGAGAATGCCGCAGCAAAACAACGAGACTTCTTCTTTGAGGGGTGTAAATGTAAACCCAAACAAACTCTGTAACTTGGTAGAGTAAACCCGGTGCCAAACACTCGAAACAACATATTTATATGGAAACTTGGAATAAACAATATGGATGTAAACCAAAAATGTTTTAGGGTGATTTTTTTGGAAAGCAAAACACTTAAATCATGAACCTTTTCATAGAAAAGTTAAACTCTCAAAACTCTCTCTAGGAGATGGAAGAATATGAAAAAGTTACTTTGAAAAAGTTTATTCCCGCACTAGATAAGTCTGTCAAAAGTTAGTGGAGAAAAGTAGTGGAAAAAGTGGGAAAACTGTCAAAAAAACTACCAAAATACCTGTTCCCGCCAGAACTTGTTCGAACGACTTTTCGTTCGAACGACATCTCGTTCGAACGACTTTACTAACGATGTTCCAGAGGGGAAAAAGGAATTTCGTTAGAAGTATCGTTCGAACGACTTGGCAATCTCGTTCAAATGAGATGCCAGTTTGTTCGAACGACATGGTAATCTCGTTCGAACGAGATTCCAGTGTGATTCGAACGACGTGCCAGAAAATCAGAAAATAAAATATTCATTCTAAGTCCAAAAATTTTTATGACAAGTTCTAAAAAATATTTTCTGAGTAACACAAAGTCGTAAAAATTAATTTATAAAAATTATAAATTACACCCAATAAATTTCCAAGCTCCTATATATATATCAAATGCATTCATACCTTAGGAGCCTTGGAACATTGTTATTGACGTAGAAACGAGGCACACTAAACCCGACATATGATAAAGCTTTGTACTCTTGGCCGCTACATCTTCAACTAACACGTCATAGGCTTAGATGGATACACAAGAACACTATCCTATGACTTAAATGTTTTTGTTCGGAATTGAGCCAACACTACATTAAGACTCAATCGGAGACTTGTGTCCTTATAAATCTCCCCCTTTGGCTATTACGGGACAAAAACCAAACAAAAATCCTAAAGGGATAAAAAATATCCCACCCAAAATAAAAATACAATAGCTTGACTCAAACCACCCAAGGATCAATATCTTTGCCGATGATGAAAGTTGCCACTTAGAAGAATTCCTACACACTTAAGTAAACTATCAAACGCATAGGGAATATCAGGAATATTAAATGCATAAAATAAATACTCCCCCTAAATTAATTCTCCTCTTTATCAAATGTGATCTACCTAAGAAAGTCGCGACTCCCGCTAAGTTAAATCTCCAAAACTAAGATACGATTACTATAGGATTAGATACCATTTATCCCCCTATCATTCTCCCCCTTTTTGTTTAGGAATAGACAAAGGTGGTAGAATTAACAAAACAAAAGTGCATACAAAGCATAGAACATAAAAGCATATAGGCAACAAAAGCATAACTAATCCATAAAATCAATAAAGGATACCAACTAAGATGCAAGAAAATGATACCAATATGATGCATAAAGAATAAGCATGTGATATCAACAAAGAATGAAACAAGATAGATACCAATCATGAATTAAAGAATAAATGGACTAGATAGCAAGGCAAAGACTAAAAAACAAACAATATCAAATATATGTATACATAATATATACCAAATAGACACAAGTACACATCTATAGATATAAACATAAAAAATGACACACACAAAAGATAATATGAGTCTTCCACACTCTTATAGCATAAATGTGTCATATGGAAATGGAAGTGTTGGGGTGTGAACTAGTAACAATTAAATTTAGACCCAATCACTTAAAATATGTTCACGGAGTTCTCATTTGATTGCAAGCTTCATCACATTTGAATATAACGTCATGTGACAATATAAATTGAACTCAATGAACAAACATACACAATGCATACAAGCCTAGACTTTTGATGATTCTAAAAACCAATAGAGTCATGACATTGAAAGTACAACTAGGATAAACGGACATCGTGCAAACCGTTGATATACCATCCAAACTCCCTCAATTTAAGCATATTATATGATCTTTTGAATGAATAAATCAACTAAACAAAATAGGCCTTGGCAAATATCTTCTTTTAATGCCATTATTATTTTAGGCCTTTGGACCACGTATTTCTTTTAGGTCCAAGAAAACGGTGGCTTACTCGCAAATGATGATTTTTCCTTTCGGGGCCCTTCTCCGTGCACATTTATATATATATTTTTATGCCTCACACAAATCTCACGTGCAACGGATTTTAACACGCACTAGTACTCCTAGGTCACATAATATGTAGATGACTAAATTGGTAGGAAAACACCTCACAAAGCTCAAATATACATATGAAGTTAAAATTTCAAGTGAGCTCGTGCATGTGTGAAATGAGGCATATAAAAATATAATCCATTATATCAACACAAAATCCAACTACTGCATGTAATCATGGTAAAGAACATAATATGGATTGACAATCTAAACCAAAAGTTCTAGCCACATGGAAGCGAAAAAAGAGAGGATTCTAACACAAGTATATGCCACATAGAGTGTGTCAAACTAAAATACACACAAAAAAAATCTTTTTGAGTTTTTAACAATTTTTAACCAAAAATAAAATTATTTACTCAAAAGACACACAAAAATCATTTGTATTTTTCATTAAGCCTAAATTATAAAGAATGAAACACAAATGATAAACAAAAATCTTTTTGTATTTTTCATTTAATACAAACTAAAATGAAAGAAATAGAATACAAAAGATAAACAAGAATCATAATTCTAGCATGTGATTAAGCATGGAGCATATACTAGAAAATGATTAAAACAAGCATACAATTATCATGGTGATATAGCATGAAGCACAAAAGCTAAAGTATGTAAACAACTAACACATTCAACCTTTAGATTTTTCAAGGGAGGAAGCATGTGAAAGTAAATGAGAATAAAAAATCCTATTTTGCAAAGCAACCAAGTCGGATCTCCCAACTCAAACTAAAGACGAATGATGATCTCGGGGTGTAGGAATCTTGGCTACCTTGGTTGCCTCATATTGGGATTTTTTAGGACCTCGTTTAACATCAAAACAAAATTTTCTAAGATGAACTTTTCGACCACAATGTGAGCACCTAAAGACTCGGCGAAAAGACTTATCTAAGGAATAATCTCTAAAGTCTTTCCTAGGCAATTCTCCTAAAATATTAGTTTTGGCTTTATTAGTTGATTTATTATAAGTATCGAAGCCTAAATCACAAGTGTCATTTTTAATTTGGACCGTTCCTAATGTTTTATCTAATTTCTCCGAATGACACTCCAAATAAAATTTGACTTTACTAGAGTCTTTTAATTTATTTTCTAATTCTAAAATGTTAGACTCTAATAAAACATTCCGCTCTTCAAACACAAGAAGCTCCTTTTTCAAGGATTTTATTAAACCTTTAAGGCTATCTCTCTCGCCTTCCAATTACACAAGCTTCTCACGAAGATCTCTCTCTCGTGTCCTAAGGTCATCAACTAATACACTCTCATCGACAGCCTTGGCACGCTCCTTTAAACTCGCTTCTAACTTCAAATTTTCTCTTTTTAATTTAATAGATTCTCCATATAGTTCTTGAAATGAAAATTGAAGTTCACTCACATCAACCTCTTCTTCATTTTCACTCTCTCTTTCTTCTCCACTGTCACTACCATAAAAAATAAGGGAATCATAAACTTTGACCTTGGAAGTGTCACGTGTTAAAATTTCATCAATAGAAGAGTCCTTGCTATCACTCACATGACTAGCCATAAAAGCCACAAAGTTGGGCTCAATGGGGGAATCAAGTCCCTCTTCATTATCATTATCACTATCACTAAGGATTGCATTAAAAGAAATTGGTTGCTTACCCTCTCTCCTTAGTTTAGTGGGGCACTCTTTTTCCCTATGACCATACCCTTCACAACCATAACACCTATTTGATTCGTCCTTATTTAAATTTTCATTAAAAGTTTTAGGGTTCTTCTTGACTTTGTGATGCTTAGAATTTTAAAATTTCTTAAAATCATTTTTAAATTTATCTTTGTTAAATTTAAGAAATTTTCGAAACTTCCTAGCAAACATAGCCATATCTTCCGAGTCACTCTCACTTTCACTCTCTACTACTTATTTTTTCTCCTTTCGGGCTTTTAAAGCAACACCCTTATCCATTTTCTTTTCAGTTTTAAAGGGAAACATGTCTGTTTCATAGGTTTGTAAATCACCTACGAGCTCTTCTAATTTCGTACAGGCTAAAGTGTGTAAAGAATTTAACACGGTTACCTTAGGAATAAATTTATTGGGTAGGGTCCTTAAAATTTTCTTTACTACTCGGTAGTCGAGTATTTTCTCTCCCAAATTAAAATACGAATTAACTATATCGGAAAGTCTAGCATAAAATTCATCAAAAGTTTATTTTTCATTCATTTTGATGGTTTCAAATTGAGTGGTGAGGTTTTGGATTTTCGAAGCTTTTACGACACTAGTTACATCATAAGTGAGTTGTAAAATATCCCAAGCTTCTTTAGCGGTTTTACACGTCATAATGCGTCAGAATTCATCCGGTGTGACCGCGCTGAACAAGGCATTTAAACCTCGAGAATTAAAGTTTGCAAGTTTAAATTCATTCTCACTCCATCTATCGGCGGATTTGGGAACATGCTCATTATTTACTAAATGTGTAGGTGGGGACCACCTATTAACGACTGACAAACAAACCCTCTCATCGATAGACATAAGTGCCAATTTCATGCGCGATTTCCAATACACGTAGTTGGAACCATCGGAAATAGGAAATTTTGAAAACGGGGAAATTTTCCATTTTTATCAAAAATAATTAATGGATCTTAAACGCAATAATTTAGCGATCCCGCTCTGATACCACTTGATGGGAATGATGAGACCCCCAATTTTTAGATCTTACCAAAAGTAATTTATATAATTTCCTTTTTGAGATGCGAAAGCGAGATGGTTCAATTAAACACACACAAACACCAAATTTTAATTTCTTTCAAATTAAAATTAAACCAAGTGAAATTAGATTAATAAAAAAATACGTATTTCACTTAAACAACTTAATTCAATCCAAGTCCTAGAAATTTGCTTTAGTCAAATTTTCAATATTACCAAAATAGGCCAAACCAATTTTAACAAATTAAACGATGACTTGAATTAAATTAACATATACCCAAATTTAAATTAGCACCAATTTAAGTAAGTTGTGATTTAAATCAAATTTTATCTTTTTACCTAAGCATGCATCTAAGGTGAATTTTGCAAAAGATAAAATGAGCAAATAAATCACTACGCCGTGATGTACGAAGAAAAAATCACGACTGTAAAATCCTCGAACAGCCCTAGCCTTAAGTCCACTAAGTATGGTTTTACAATTACAAGACAGATGACTTACTTCCTCGACCCGACTCGACTCCTTTCAAGCCTTGACGCGTCTTCTTGTAAACACCTCCGCCTAGTCAACCCCAGAACTCTACCAGAACCTTGGAATTCACCAATGAGACTTTAGGAACACCGTCAACCACACATGGTGCCTTTCACCATGTGAGAATGCCGCAGCAAAACAACGAGACTTCTTCTTTGAGGGATGTAGAAGTAAACCCAAACAAACTCTTCAACTTGGTAGAGTAAACCCGGTGCTAAACACTCCAAGCAACATATTTATATGGAAACTTGGAATAAACAATATGGGTGTAAACCAAAAGTGTTTTAGGGTGATTTTTTTGGAAAGCAAAACACTTAAACCATGAACTTTTCATAGAAAAGTTAAACTCTCAAAAATCTCTCTAGGAGATGGAAGAATATGAAAAAGTTACTTTGAAAAAGTTGGTTCCCGCACTAGATAAGTTTGTCAAAAGTTAGGAGGTAAAAGTAGTGGGGAAAGTGGGAAAACTGTCAAAAAATTTCCAAAATACCTGTTCCCGCCAAAAATCGTTCGAACGACATCTCGTTCGAATGACTTTACTAACGATGTTCCAGAGGTGAAAAAGGAATTTCGTTAGATGTCTCGTTCGAATGACCTGGTAATCTCATTCAAACAAGATGCCAGTTCGTTCGAACGACATGGTAATCTTGTTCGAACGATATTCCAGTGTGATTCGAATGATGTGCCAGAAAATCAGAAAATAAAATATTCGTTCTAAGTCCAAAACTTTTTATGACAAGTTCTAAAAAATATTTTCTGAGTAACACAAAGTCGTTAAAATTAATTTATAGAAATTATAAATTACACCCAATAAATTTCCAAGCTCCTATATATATATATATCAAATGCATTCATACCTTAGGAGCATTGGAATATTGTTGTTGACGTAGAAACGAGGCACACTAAACCCGGCATATGATGAAGCTTTGTACTCCTGGCCGCTACGTCTTCAACTAATACGTCATAGGCTTGGATGGATACACAAGAACACAATCCTATGACTTAAATATTTTTGTCTGGAATTGAGTCGACACTACATTAAGACTCAATCGTAGACTTGTGTCCTTACACATACAAATAACCCCAAGTTTTATTTGTCCACTTTCTCTAATTAGATTGATAATTGATTTTAAGAAAACATTGAATTAAGGTTTAGGCAACACTTAAAACGCATAATCCTAAAGGAAAAGAATAGAGTATTCATGCATGAATAAAAGTTAGTTTAAAAATATGATCTTGAATGTGTATTCCTCTCAAAAAATTGACAAAGATTCGTTCTTGATGCGTCTTGAGAAAATCCAGTTAATCTTGACAAAACTTGAGTTGAAAGTTATGTATAATGGGGCTAGGGTTTGAAGGTTGAAGAAGATGAAGAAGATGAGAGGCTTCTGATTTTTGAGAAGCTAAAATGTGTTTTAAAAGACCTAAACTCGTCACTTTATGTTTATATACCAAAAAGAATTAGAGTCCTAATCAAATAAAGCACTTGAAAAATCATTACGAATGATCAGATCGTCAGAATCCCTTGAAATTTTAACATGTTGTAGCGAACGGCGAGACAGGACTGCTGTGAAAAATTTAGCTCGATCGGACGGTCGGATTTCTAAAAATATTTTTTTTCCTTGAGAGTTTTATGTTTTGAGGACTCTTATAGAGTTTTATGTTTTGAGTACTATTCCATATAAAAAAAATCAATTTAAACTCCATTTTATTTCCGGATTCTGTTTGAAAATTTATTTTTCAAATATAAAAACCAACATTTTTAAATTATAAAATTTATAAAATCCAAAATTTTATTTTACTCCGATTTCCAAAATTAATTTAAAAATTCCCATTTAAAAAATTCGGGTTGTTACATACTTCCCCACTAACAAGGAATTTCGTCATCGAAATTAGACGAAGCATAAACATCAAATGTAAATCACAAAATATAAAATAAGGCTCACATAAGCCTACCCATAGGATGCCATAATTGGGCACCAATACACCCAATTCTACACGCACCTACCCCACGAGCAACAAAATAATATATATTGCCTATATACATACGCATAACTATGAAAATAACTGCGTTCCATACGCTCCCAAAAATCTCCACTCGATCCTATATCCGAAAGTCATCAAAACGCTAACATCCTCTAATTAAATCTCAACATCAAAAATCAATACATACGATACCTAACATCAGCACTAAAATCTCTAAAATAATTATCGTCTCCAAAATCCATTTCAAGGATCCTCAGATTAAGCTTACTAATTCTAAACTCAATGCCCACGACGTCCTTAGCACAAAGCTTCACATCTCCAAAAAATACATATAACGCATATGCTAGACCCTATACCTTAAGGAGTACAAATCAACAAAGGGAATCAAAGATCGTAAACGTGGAAGCTAAACGGACTCATAACCTACGAGACCTAAGACCATGCTCTGATACCATCTGTCACACCCCGCAAAATTCGACAGACGGGGTGGCCAGTCACCACCGTCGAACTATGCTGGACGTGAACTAAATAAATACCATTCTTAGCATGATACATAAATAAATCAATCCATAAGATAAATAATTGAATCAATCTCAAATGATCATAAACCACTAAGCGATAAAAGATCCATCACATGCTAACTCCGAATCAATCCAATCTCCAATAATGATTAAATAAAATCCGAATAATAAAGATCTGAATAATCCAACAGAGATCCTCTAAACAACTTTGGAACCGAATGGCCCAATAAAACTCAAATAAAGTCTCATAATTAAATACAACTGAAAAGGAAAGTCAAACTAACCTATGCCATAAAATGAATAAATCCAGTTGCACCTTCAAATGATAACATCGATAATCCTATGTAGCTTCTCCAAATCTTATCCCAAAAAGTTAGTCAACACACGAGGTTAGAGCCCCGAGCATGAATACACACTACTCCCCTCAAATAGGATCCTTGAATCCAGACAGTAGCATTATACGCAATAAATATCACAATAGAATAATTTAAATTAAGCGGGATAATTAAATGTGATAAATATAAATTACTAACTACCCGTAGAGATCCCCATTTATAAAGGCACACCAATATGATTATAAATTCCCAAGTCCAACGAAGTTAATCTCTTATTAACTTAACTCAATTTTTATTTTTGTTCTCACTTTTTATTATGACGGTCCTCCCGTCCCAGGTGGTAATCCACCAAAGTTCCATACTTTCCCTTATCAATCGTCCTCTGACCCGTTTAAACTATCGGCCCCGACATTACCACACACGAAACGGCATAAATCATCCTCTGACCCATTTAAACTGTCGGCCCCGACACGTTATGTCGCCACAAATTTTAATACAAGTTTTTATCTTAGGCACTAATCTTTAATTTCTCAATTTCATAACTTGTAAATTACCCCACCCTTATATCGATGTGAGATGCTCAAAATACCCCTTAGTTCCTTACCTAAGGGTCCCCAAGTTATCAATCAGTCCTATCCTATGTATAGGATGAATTTCTAACCTAAACCTCGACCTATTTTCATGCTTAGGCCAGCGTAACAACGATAAAGTATAAAAAATCAGGCCACCCTCCGACATAACACAGTCGCAATAATCTACTCTCACTAGTCCCATACCTAGAGGGCGCAAATCATCAAAAGGCCTACCCACTAGTCCTATACCTAGAAGGCATCCTAAAATATAAGGAGAGAAAAATTACCCAACAACCCATCGTCACAAAGGCAATATAATAATACCAACAATTCACACAAGCAAGCATAATTAATCAACGTATAAAACTACGCATTGTAGTCCAATTCAATTAAATCCTCATTTAATTATCACAACGTCAAAATACCCAATTAATCTCATTTAATTATTTTAAATTAAATATACCAATTTTTCATCATTTATACATCAAAAACCAAATTTCACTATCTCTACACAAATTACATTAGTTAAACGCCCCCAACTTCATTTATTTCAAAACTAGAATTTTTCTACACGCAACTTACACCAACAAAATCTAAAATTCACTCATGAATCCTATGAACCCAAAGGTTATAAATATTAATCATATTAAAGAAGTTCATAAAAACAGCCCCAAGTTTTATGTGTCCACTTTCTCTAATTAGATTGCTAATTGATTTTAAGAAAACATTGAATTAAGGTTTAGGCAACACTTAAAACGCATATTACTAAAGGAAAAGAATAGATTATTCATGCCTGAATAAAAGTTGATTTAGAAATCTGATCTTGAATGTGTATTCTTCTCAAAAAATTGGCAAAGATTCGTTCTTGACGCGTCTTGAGAAAATTTGGTTAATCTTGACAAAACTTGAGTTGAAAGTTATGTATAATGGGGCTAGGGTTTGGAGGTTGAAGAAGATGAGAGGTTTTTGATTTTTGATAAGGCTTATATGTGTTTTAAAAGACCTAAACTCGCCACTTTATGTTTATATACCAAAAAGAATTAGAGTCCTAATCAAATACAAACACTTGAAAAATTATTACGAATGATCAGGCCGTCAGAATCACTTGAAATTTTAGAATATTATAGCGAACGGCGAGACAGGACTACAGTGAAAAATTCAGCTTGATCGGACGGTTGGATTTCTAGAAATATTATTTTTTTGCTAGAGAGTTTTTTGTTTTGAGGACTCTTCTATATAAAAAAAATTCAATTCAAACTCCATTTTAATTCCAATTCCAATTCTGTTTGACAATTTATTTTTCAAATATAAAAATCAACATTTTTAAATTATAAAATTTATAAAATCCAAAATTTCATTTTACTTCGATTTTCAAAATTAATTTAAAAATTTCCATTTAAAAAATTCGGGTTTTTACAAATGCTAAATAAGTTTACTTAACTATAATCTAAAGAAGATGGAAAGTGCAAAAAATATAGATAAAATAAAGTTCGAACTAAATAAACAGTAAAGTAAGATAAACGGAGTAGAATAAATTAGTTATGCTAAGAAATATAAACCATGTTACACTTTGAAAAGTAAAGATAATTTAAATGTAAAGGCAAATGAACTTTTCATAAAATGTTAAGAGAATTACAATTAACCTACCCCACAAAATACTTCAAATAAGAGAAAAATCGTAAGAAAATTTAAAGAAATGAAAATAAAAGGAAAGGAAAAAGTGGTAGAAACGAGTAAATGTAATTTTTTAGGGAGTTATCTTTTCCTTTGTCCTTTACCTGCTTATTTATAGAGCTACTGATCATGCAACTGTTATTTGTCACTGCTGGGTGATTACCCAATTTAATATTCCCGCCTGGTTATACTCACACATATAACTATTATTTAAATGTTCACATTCAAGGCATTAACATGTGTCAAACTCTTGTGTATCCATTTGAGTTAAACTAGTTTACCACATTCTTGATTATAATTACCGACTTGAACTCCCACATAGTTACATTCTATTGGTTGGTAAATATGTAGTGTAAATATACCCCCCATACTAATTGATTTTTAGAGAAAAATTATTTAGTGGACTGTTAAACTTCACACGATTAATCCCAATATCTTAGAAATCATTACTTTGTGGTAAATGATGAATACATATATCTCTTTTGGTCGTGAAAAGATATTTACCATAACTTAACAGTCTCGTAGCCTTTCAACCGAGCTTCTTCTCTTTTTTTCCATCATCTCTGTTTTAACAATGGCTTCAAAGGATAACGACAATGTCAAACCCCAAAGAATTTTTTAGCATGGTTTATCACAGGAGATAGTGTAAGTCTTTGCAAGGTTTCTATTGCTGTTGCAACCGAATGCAGTGATGAAAATAGACCAATGTTGGTCGCTAATGTATATGGAATATAGCTAGTCTTAGTGAAGGTACCCCTATTTCAGACTCCGTTGTCCCCGCCCCCATTTATTTTAGATGATTTATTAAAGGTGACTAATATTTAAAATTTTCATCTGAACCCTCTATAGAATATGATGGACCTTATTAATTTAGACTCTTCAAAAGTTGGGTTGATCGAATCCTTCTTTTCCCCATTTCAAGTGAGAAAGTTATTTCTTTTATTGAAGTTAGTGATCCTCTCGATGATAATGTGGAGTACAAGGATGGAGTTCAGAGTGTTTAAGTTCATGATGCACATATGGTTGATGCTGAAGAAGCCAAATCTACACCCAAAAAGCCTGTTGACCAACGTAATTATCCCACCTTGGTCTGCGGTGGATCTTTATCAGCTTCTCCTCTTGATGAACCAATCATTGGTGAGACATCATTCGTTATAACTTTTCCTTTGAATATGTATCATAAATGAATTATCCCTCATCACTCATGATTCTAGGGGAGATTATGATTGGTCAATTCCTATCAAACCACATTTTCCTTTTTGAGCTGATGCAAGATACTAATGAAATATTTTGTCATCCTGATATTGTGCCACCTATGAGGCTCCTAGGTATAGGGCTGTCAATTTTTCCCACACTCTCGTTCAACCCTCATATAATTTAATCTTTAATGGTATGTACACCTCTTTCACCCTTTGTAATGATAGTTTCGTCTTAGGATCCTTCGAAACTTTGGTGACTAAGTCCATTTTATCTACTGATCTCTTCTTTGACCTTATATTATATCCACATAATTTTATAGGGGATCTAATCTGTGAGTTGGAGAAGTATGTTCAAGATGATGTGAGTACTCGGCATCATTTTTGTAAGTATCCATCCCGTGCCATCGATGTAGGTAAAGCCTTGTAAATCCTATATGCATTTTCTCACCTCACCCTTTTGTCTTGTTGAAAGGCCAAGGCCAAATTAATTTTTCCTGGGCATGTATGGTCTTAGAACATTTTAAAAGATGTCCTCGCATTTCTAAAATCCATATTTCCTATTTTCTTAAAACTTTTTCCTCCTCTAATAAAAGGGAGGGATGGGTTTTTGCAGTAGTGGAAAACTAAGAGGGTCGAGCGAAAACTTATGATAACCTTCAAACTACTTCTGGTAAGGTTTTAGAGGAGTGGAAAAAGTTCAAAAAGGTTTATTCTGCATGACCAAGATTATCCAAAGAACTTGGGTTAGGACGTCCTTTCATCAGACTACATCTATGACAAAGCTTATCTGTATTTAGAGGGAAAACATATCAATTACTTATGGAACACCTTCCATCATCTTGTAACTTACGCATTTCCTCATTACTATTCACGCAAAAGAAATTAATGTTATTTTCTTATCTAATTTTTGTAGTCTCTAAAATCTAGTGTTAATGGAAAATTTACTCTGTTTTGATTAATTGTTAAAGGCTTATGTTTAGGCCAATATGTTGTGAATAATTCTATTTTTTATGATAATTTTGGTGGTGTTGTTTAAATTAAACTAATTTTGTCATTATGTCATAATGTTTATTTTAGCCAATTGATGGGTATTTTAAGATATAACCAAGTTTGGTATCTTGCATGTACTTGTAAATGTGTTTGTACTTTTAGACCCAATAATATTTCAATTTTAGTATACTTTATATGCATGTTTTATCATTAGTAGTGGTCCCACCAAATCGAAATTCACGCGTGGATATGTCCAAATAATATCTTTTTGTTCTTTGCTGAAATAAATATTCCCCATAAATGTACAACATTTATTATTCCCTTAAAGTAATATATGTATGGTTGTCATGGGATTCTCAATACTTGATTTCAATTTCTTGGGCATTAACAAGTTTCAAATCTAATCTTGAGAGAATTTTAATTGATTGCACACCAAAAGGCTCTTTTTGTCTTTTCACTTCCCCGTTAGTTTTTTTTCTTTTGGAGGCATCCTTTTGAGACACGTGTTGGCTTCTACTAGGTGATATTCTGCATTTCATGCAGTCTATTTGAGATTACTTAAGCAAACTATTTTTTTTTCTTTTTTACTATTTACTCTCTCTCCAAATATATTTTTAGATCTCTAGTTCATTTTCTCTCTCCTCACAACTCTTCATCATCAATGGCTCTCAGCTCTAAACACCCTAACGTCTACTCCCAGTTTGAAGAGGCTATTAACAACTTTATGGTAAAAACTCTATTGTCATTGGGGATATTATCTTCCCCATTCAACTTCCATATGTAGCCACTAACTTCATCGTTGACCCACTTTTTTAGGACGAACTCCCCTTATAACTCTTCGTCTTATATCCTATGTTTGGGGAAGAATACATTTAACTTAGATCACGCTCATATTTTAAGTTTAGGTTTTCCACAAATGCTTGGACAATATTGTATGGACTAAGGGGGTGATATGGATGCTCATAGCCAAAGAAATGGAAATGGAAAGAGATGGATTTTTTACCCTGTTAGACTTAGCTTGACGGATATCAAATATGGTATATTTGTTCTCTATAGTGTCATTCAATTTTGTAATCAGGTATTGAACTGCTTTGAGTTTAACTTAGAATAACCGACCCCATTGTGCTAAATACCTACCAATTGACCGACTTCAAATTTTTTGGGTAAGATGTTCATCCATAAATGTTGTCGTTTGAAATTAATATGAGATTAAAGAATGAAAATGCCCTTTTTTCTTACTCCACTTTCATTAATAAATACATGAGGACTATATAGGTTGTGAATGTGAATGAGTATTATTATTTTCTTATTCTTTAGTTATCAAAGCATGTTGCCTGTCTCAAATCTCAAGAAGTCGTGCTGGAGTATTCCTTTTTAGCTTCCATTCTTATGAAGTAAATAGAAATAGATCTTTTCCTTTCCCATAAAGGGTACAAAAGTTACCTTAAGCTTCAAAGTGGACCTTTCAAGGCCAATCAAGGCGATCCACAAAGAGTCCTCCAACTGTGGGTGCGCGCTTATTTTCCCCAGACTGTACATGCCAAAGGCAACTCTGATTTTAGCCATCTCAATGCCTTTTATCGTTCCAATCCCGGTAAGAAGAGATTCGAAGCACTTATCAGTATGTTTAAAGGTCTAAAATCTAATAGTCCAAGACTTCCTTTACAACCTATGTTGGAAGATACACACGCCCCTCGTTAGCTTGTTTCCATTATGAATAAATCCTCCTCCATTAAGGAAATATACCTTTCCTGGGGAAATTTTTTGCTTGTCAGAGACTTGCATTGTGGTACTTTACAACCCCCCCCCCCCCCCCTTAATACTCCTACTTCTAAATATCTTGAGGACATTTATTTTCCAACAAAAATTTATAATCAATTTGGCATTTATCAAGCCATTACAGTTCCTAAGATAAGTGGTTCCAATCCTTCTCTATTTTTTTTAGATCTTTTTAAATTCCTAAAATAATTGTTTTTGGAAGGGAATAAAATCTATGTAGAAGTTCGAATAACTTTTAGCATAGTTTGTGTCGTGTTTGATGCTGAAATAACTGATGCCTTTGAGAAGTGGTTCTCATGTCATATTGGGATTTATTCAAATGCACCATAATCAACCACAAACCCTTAAGTTCCTTCTTCTTCTTCTTCTTCTTCTTCTTCTTCTTCTTCTTCTTCTTCTTCTTCTTCTTCTTCTGGTAAGGATCATTTTACTTTTCACAACCTATATTTAATGTTTCGCTTTTGCTTAGACATTTTGGTATTACAGGTATTCTCCCCCTACTGATTTTATTTATTTTTTAAAGAGGAAACATGTCCTTGAAGAAGAAGATGATCTAATGAAAGAATAGAAAGAGGAAGATGTTGTTCCTCTTATTCAACACTAAAAGGAGAAACTTTTTTCTCATGTTACATATTGTACTTCATCATGTACCCTAGAGCCTATTGAACCTTATATATCTTTCATGTTTAATATACCATAAGGGAAAATAATGAAGATCCTAACTAGTAAACCTTCTCATAAGGTTAAGTTGGAAGTTATTATAGTATCTTATAATTTAAAGAAGTCTTTTGAGCTTATCACACTAATAATCATAACTTCAAACTATTTTTCTCTTATAAAAAATTTAGATAGAATTTTAGTAGTTATGAGGGAAAAATTTCCTTCTGAGGATCCTAAGACTCCTCCTTCTACATCTCCAATAATTGAGCCAGTTGATATCCCCTGATTAAGAACTTACCCCCAGCATTGAATCCAATTGTTGGAGTGGAATCAACTCTCATAAATATTGATTCTCCTCACTTTACTCCCCTCTCTAAAGATAATGCTGCTAATAATTCAAGCTTTATGGTAGAGGAATCTAACAAAGAGGATAACCATATTGGGAGTAATCTCAAGTCTCTTGCCATTCCCAACCCCTTTGAGGATACTCTAGAGCCAAAGGTCACATCTTTGTGGGAAACTCCACCAATAACTGAGGTTATCCAACCAACTATGAATCTTCCTGAATTGATGACCATAGGGGAAGTCAATTCTTTTTAAGAACAACTGCAGCAAATAATTTCCCAACCAGATCATTTTTATGATCCCAGGGGAAGTCAATTCTTTTTCTTTTAATTTGGAAAATCAACTATAACAGCTTATCTAGGACCAAACAACTCCTTCTTGTTGGAAATTAGAGGCCTCTCAAGCTTTGTAGTTACTTCTAAGCTTTGCTAGGGTGCCATTTGGGGCTCTTACTAACTTCTCTTTCCTCAGTGGGATGAAGACAACCTTATCTTGCTTTTCCTAGCTTGATGGTCTCGGAATAAATATTCTGCAAGAGTTAAAAAAATTTGTTCTAGCTCTCCCATTTATTTTGGAAATAAAGGCCCAAGTGTTTACAGAAGAAGGTGATTTATCTACAAACCAAGATCAATTTTCTCACCAAAAGGCAAAAGTAACCTGAGGATTATAATAATTGAAATTGTAGGAGGGTAGTGAGACTGGGGTCTATGAATAACTAGAAAGGGTGAGGCATGACCCACTCCAATGGACGATGTCTGTAAGGTCTTCAAGGTCTCCTGGTGCAACTTCTGAAGAAAACTTCTCCTTCTGGTAACAATGGAACTCAAGCTTCAACTCACTCCCTGCAAGAAGATGAACTTTCACAGCAAAAATAGTAATTTTCTCAAGGGAAACACCTGAGAGTGATGGCTGTCAGTGGGGAGTGAAGGAACAAGGCACTCAGCACTAAGAGAATGAGCAGGGAGAGAATACTAGGTAGGTCTGGTGATATTTTAGCAGAGTAACAGTGCAATTTCTATTGTCTATCTTTCTTACCTTGCCCAGAGGTCTGTTTATACTAGGGCGTTAGGGGTGAGTTGGCATTTTTTTGGCGCCAAAATTGAGAGAGTTGGTGGGGAACAATGTCTGAAGTGTACCATTTGTCCCTTCCTGTAGGCAGCCTGCCTATCCCCCCTGCAGGCGCCACCTGGCGCCGACCAAAAGTCAAAAAGAACATATGTCCCCTAATGGAGACAAAATATCAGATTTGGTAGTTATCTTTTGAAACGGTAACTCGTGGTGCAATTTTGCAAATCTTGAGAGAGGAGACCTTAAGGAATCTTTTCCTCTAAAAATGTTGTTTTTCTTGAGAGGGACCTTGAGGACCTCTCTTCTGGAAAAGTCATTTTCTTGTAAAGAGTTTATTTCTTGTGAGTAGCCAGCTCTTTGGCTGCTCACTTCACTTGTGACCAAGTGTGCAGTGTGTGTAGTCTCGAGTGACTTCTGGGTCTTCCTACTAGTATTCTCTCAATCCTAAAGTGTTAAGTGGTTGAGCTTGCTCAACATACCTTGTCCCTCAGTCGCCAAGCCAAAACTCCCACGAGGTCCGAACGCGCCTGTTCGAGCCCTGCTTGCTCGACTAGGCAACCTGTACAAAAAAGTAAAGTGTTAGTGCTGTTGTTCATTTAAAGACTGATGTTTCATGATGAGGAGTTGTTCCTGATAGCTACTCCCTCAATATGAGTTTCTGTCGAAACCCTTGTAGAAGCACCTCTCAAATAACATTTCTGCAGTGACCCTTACAGTGGCGCTGACTCTTGCAGCAACGCTGACACTTGTAGCGGCGCTGGCACTAGGAGCGGCGTGGACACTTACAGCGGCGTCGTCCCTTACAGCGGCGCTGACACTTGCAGGGGCGCTGGTACTTGAAACGACGCCGATCCTTGCAGCGGCACGGACACTTGCAGCGGCGCTGACACTTGCAGCCACACTAGTACTTGCAGCGGCGCGGACACTTGCGGCGGCGCTGACACTTGCAGCGGCGCTGACACTTGCAGCGGCGCTGGCACTTGAAGCGGCGCTGACCCTTGCAGCCCCTTGCAGCGGCGCTGACACTTGCAGCGGCGCAGACACTTGAAGCGGTACTGGCGCTTGAAGTGGCGCTGACACTTTCAGCGGCGCTGACCCTTGCAATGACGCAGACACTTGCAGCGGCGTCGGCACTTGAAGAGGCGCCGACCCTTGCGGCGGTACGGACACTTACAGTGGCGCTGGCACTTGCAGCGGCGCCGACCCTTGCAGCGGCGCGGACACTTGCAGCGGCGCTGACACTTGCAGCGGCGCTGGTACTTGAAGCGGCGCGGACACTTGCAGCGGCGCGGACACTTGCGGCGGCGCTGACACTTACAGCGGCGCTGGAATTTGAAGCGGCGTTGACCCTTGCAGTGGCGTAGACACTTGCAGCGGCGCTGACACTTGCAGCGGTGCAGACACTTGAAGCGGCGCTGGCACTTGAAGTGGCGTCGACACTTGCGGCGGCGCTGACCCTTGTAGCGGCGCTGGCACTTGAAGCGGCGTTGACCCTTGCAGTGGCGTAGACACTTACAGCGGCACTGACACTTGCAGCGGCGCAGACACTTGAAGCGGCACTGGCACTTGAAGTGGCGCAGACACTTGAAGCGGCGCTGGCACTTGAAGTGGCGCCGACACTTGAAGCGGCGCTGACACTTGCAGCGATGCTGGCACTTGAAGCGGCGCTGACCCTTGCAGCGGCGTAGACACTTGCAGCGGCGCTGACACTTGAAGCGGCGCTGACCCTTGCAGCGACGCTAAACCTTGCGATGGCTTTTGGACTTCTGGGTGACCCTTACGGGCACCTTTCGGATGTCATTAATAAAAGAAGCATTTTTATTTTATTTTTCTTTTTTATTGATAGACACCCATCTACATTAGCCCCTCGTGCAAATATTTTTTGGTTGGGTAGACTAAAAGAACTTTGTACGCTATAAATCTGATTTCAACAATTATATATACATACATATATATATATATATATATATATATATATATATATATATATATATATATATATATATATATATATTTTCTGAGTGACCCTAGGGTCATTAACTGCGATGTCCCTTTATCCGAGGTTTTTAATTTTTTGAGAACCCACGCGTCAGTGTGGGAACTGTCATCTCGTCATTTGGGAAAAAAAGGTCATCACCTTTTTGCCTTCCTGCACGTTTTCCCATTTTGATGCAAAAAACATAAGCCCCTTTTCTTAGGCTCTTTCATCTTCTTCAAAAAACATAAGACACCTTTAGATTTGTAGTGAGAGAGAGTGAGAGAAAGGGATTTTTAAAACACCATAGCCACCCATCCCCTCGTTTTTTCGCTCCAGCTTTTCCAAATACCATAGCCTCTCATTCATGGATTCTAATCCAAACAATACTTCTTCAAATGTAGACACCTCCAAAGCACCCATGGTTTTAGGCTCTATGCCTTCTTCATCGTCCATCCCAACGGTTCCGACCGCCCCTATTACCGCCGTTAACGCCTCATCCGTGCTACCTGCCTCCTTTCCCTTGGTTGGCGGTTCGAGAACCCCCATGGGTTCCTCGCGATTTGATTCTGCGGATGAGGTTCAAGTTTTGGGTATCTCGACTAGTGGCGCTCCGTTAGAGATGGTCGGTGTCTCGCCCGTCCCCCTGCTGTCAGCGAGAGGTGTCTCGCCCAATCCGTGTGTGACCTTGAGTCTTGATGTAGCTGTTGACGAGGGCCCGAAGCGAGTGGACCCCTCGTCCGAGGGTCTCTCGATAGTCGCCTTGGGCTCTTATAAAAAAATCAGTTGCGTTGGGAGGGGTATCTCGACCTCGGTTCACGAAGTTTATCCAGTTGGTTTGGGTCAGGGTATCTCGGAATTTTTTGGCTCCGATAGTGGTTCCTCGCGCGTTGATCTAGGCGCGGGGAGTTCTTTGTCTATTGAAAATGAGCTTGGAGGGAGGGGGGTCTCGACACCCGTGAATTTTTCTGAAGCAGAGGGGGTCTCGACCCATTTTTTTTTGCGAGGCAACCCTTGCAGCGGCGGGCGGGTCTCGACGCCTTTGAGTTTTTTTAGAAATGGGGGTTTCGATCTTCGGCGGTTAACGGCCAGGGGTCTCGCGACCTGGCCTAGTGTCTACGGGTCTCCCGTCAGTGCAAGGGGGTGTCTCGACATGTATTAGTGCTGACGTAGGTATCTCGACCTCGGGTGTCTCGACACCCATGATTTTTGTTAAGGAAGGGGGGATCTTTGCCCATGGTTTGTCGCGAGGTGACCCCATGCCCGAGGTAACCCATATCTCGATGCCTTTGAGTTTTTCTGAAATGGGGGTCTCAGCCTATGGCAGTATGGTGACCTCTCGTCAGCAACCGGGGGTCTCGCGACTTGGCCTCGCGTCCACGGGTCTCTCGTCAGTGCCAGGGGGTATCTCAACATTTTGTCACATCGAGAGTTCCGTGACCCAGGGTGTCTCGCCAATTATTAGTGTTATGGAGAGCATGCCACTGACCGGGGGCTCTTCACATTATTTTGCTGGGGTTTCCGCCTCCACTTCTTTTTTTGCGACAGGGGACACCCAGGGTCCCTCATTCAGAGTCCCCACTAGGATGAGTTCTTTTCTTGAGCCAATGGCTTTTGGTGGTTCCTCAGCTACGCCATCCTCCTCTCAGGCATGGAAGGACTATATGCACATTCTCCAAGGGCGAGACTTTGGTGTTTATCGTCGCGCTCCTTTTTTTGGTCCTGCTGATAGTTTCATGATTTCACTTTCTGAGTTTGGGGAAAAAATTTCGGGTGCTGTTCTCGAACGTTCTCATGTGGGGTTAAGTGAGTCTGCTGACCTCCCTACTATTTCTCTGGATTCCGTTCTCCGAGTTCGAGTTGACCACGGTGACTTTCCTTATTCCAATGTTGAAGTTAAAACCCCGGGTGGACCCACAGAGGAGTGGGCCAGCTGGATTGATCATGTTCTGAGCGTTCCTGATTATGTGGCTATTCTTAGGGAAGTGGGACTCTTTACTGCCGTCAGCAGCCTGAAGTCCTGCACCATATTTAAGCATGGTTCTTCACTCAATCTTTTATTGTCTCGGTGGAGTATGGAGTCTCACACCTTTGTCATAGGCTGGGGGGAATTTACCCTTACCCTAGAAGATATATGTGAATTGTACGCCCTTCCTTTCTTTGGGCAACAGGTCTTTTCTGATGACTGCGAGGACTCCCTAGAGCAGGAGATGGTGGGGGAGTTACGGTCAGCTCTCGGAGAGTGCTCGAGGTATGTGGCCATAAATATAACTGGTCATTCCAAGCATTCCTTTGCCAAATGGTAAAGATACTGGTTCAGAGACTTTGAGCAGTTGCAGAAGGGGGAGACTTCACGTGCAGCCCCCAGATCCCAGGATGGTCCTAAGCTCCACTCTCCTTCACATTTAGCCACTTTCCTCGTTACATTTCTGACTCGGTTCCTTCTACCAGGTAAGCCCGAAGATTGTCCTCGCGAACTTCTTTTTAGATTGGCTGTACGATTGTCTCGCGGTAGGTCGGTACCCATGGCTGCCCTGACCTTAGATTCTCTTTAAACCTGGATGGACCGAGCACACATAGATATAGAGAGGTCCTGCGGTCGGTATGATGTTGCTAATCATGCCAACGCCCCTCTCTTGATGGCCTTTTTGTTTGAGCATTTCCCCCACTTTACTTCAGGGGCTCACGCTTGTCATAGTGACGCTGCGAGACTTCTCTGGTGGCATAAGAGAAATCTCAAGCAATCTCTGGGAATTTTGATTGATGATATCAAGGAGTTTCGGTTTCGGCCTTATACCAGGCGCCCTGGGGAACTTTCAGCTGGCTTTCTTTCCCTGGCGATGGCGGGACCTTCTATTGCCCTTCAGCAGTGGGGTCGGTTTCCACGTGTCCTCATATTAATGTGGTGACGATGCTCTTACCATGTCACCTCCCTTCTTGGACCGAGTTAGGTCCGCGTGCTAAATATTATCATTCCGAGAGGGCAAGACGACAGTTCGTCTATGATCAGGGAGTTCACACCTCTCCTCTTCCTACCTACAGCAGTCATTCTGAGGCATTTTCAGAGGCGTGTGCTGGCTTTACTCTTCAGGGATTATTCCATAGGGTCAGTGGTTTGGGTGGCCTCTATGTGCCTCCCTGCGATTATCATCCTTCATTCACTTCGTCTTGGTTCCTTCTTTGGCAGCAGCAGGTCTGTCTTATCCAAGAATGTGTAGTTGGCCCCCCTCATGAGACTAACCCCATTAAATACACCAGAGCTCAGTTTTTGGTCAGGCGTACGCAGAAAGATCCTTGGTTTCTCAGCACCACCTCCACGCCACCCTTGGAGCATGCCATTCCCATTTTAGTGAAACCTCTCATTAACGAGTCACTTCCGTCTCCGCCGGCTGAGCTTCCCCCTGTGAAGTCTAGAAGCCAACCAAAAAGCAGAGGGAAAGAGAGCACCTCTACTACGAGCAAAAGGAAACACCTTAACGCCGACGTATCCAATTTTGTTCCTGCTACTACTGCTTCTCCTCCTTCTTCTCCTGTAAGGACCCGGGCTACGAAGAAAAATAAAGGAGATGGCGCTGGCATGGTTGCTTCCTCTACAGTGGATCAAGAGTATGATACTGGCAATCATGGTGCGGGAAAGACTTCCCAAGTAGTGAGAGGGAAAGTCTACTCCACACCGAGCCTTGCTTCCCAAAAGGCGCGGGTCGCGTCTATCCCATTGCGGAAGGTACTCTATCACGACATTCTTTACTTAGTGGAACTAGTTCTCTCGGAGTTTCTTTATCTCCCTCCCCTTCATTGGAAGAGGAACTAGTTGATTATGGGAGCACCCCTTCCTATGACGACCATAGTTCTTCTTCGGGTGATATGGGCGGCCTGGGTTTCCATAGCGAAAGCACTACTGACACTTATGCTTTGTTATCAGTCTCCAGAGAGTCTTCTAGTGATGATGAGGCATCCCATTCTCCTGGGGGGGTTAGCCCCACCCGTCTCCCTTATAGCCAGACTACGCGCCCTGCTACTGTAAGCGTTCCCCCTTTACTTGTCTATATTTTTTTGCATATGATTTTATTTCTTCCCCTCATTATTTTTTATTTGTTAATTAAAGCATTCTGTTATATTTGTGCAGGTCATTTTCGTAGAGACAAGTAGTTCTCCTCTTCCCCCACTACGACCGACGCCCTTTCAGCGGGAGAGGAACTCCATGCTCATTTCTTCCCGATGCCTTTTTAGAGAGGTTTGCTGTCTCCTTATTTCTTTTACCATCTGTTGTAATTTATTCGTTTTCCAACTACCTTTTGGTTGTGTACACTGTCATTTCCCCGCAGCTTTCATCTGTGAACTTTACCGTCACCAGGACCACCCTTGTGGCTTCCCCTTCTCCTCAGGTATGCCTCGCTATTCTCAAAACTTTCATTGTGCCATTTTCTCTTTTACTTCTTCCTGTTATTTACCCATTTACCAAGCGTAGAGGGTTGTGCCTTCTGGCGTTGTCACCTCATCTTCTCTTGTCTTGGCGGTGGGCACTTATGCAGCTGAGCCCCTGGGGGCCTCTTCATCTGAGGTACGCATTTTTACTTTTGAATATTTGTTTCTTTTTTAATAGGAGTCCTAATGGCTCTTGGACTTTCTTCTCAGGGAGGGGCTCCTCCCTTGCCTGGCGTTACCGCCCCGGGTTTATCCTCTTCAGGGAGAATTTTTATCCCTAGGGTCCGTCTATCTATGGACGGTAGACCTTTGGTTCAGGCGATCTCTCGTGGCCCAATATTTACTGTGGCTTCAACCAATGAGCCTACGCTTCAGGTCAGGCCTTTCCGCTGAATCCTGGAATCTCTTTCTCCTCGATCATGCGATGAATAATATACTTTCATTCTTTGCAGGCTATCAGCACAGCCCCTACTGCGCCGACCGTCCTTTTCCGTGCTTCCCCTTTGGATGGGGTTCTGGTACTCTCTTATTTTCTTGGTTCTATATTTCTTATCTATCCAGCCTGTACTTATCGTAGCCCTATTTTGCTTTGTCGCAGTTATCCCTTGGCGCTGTTTCGAGTGCGGCTCCTTCTACTGTCTCTTCGGCAACCCCTATACCTGGGCCAATTTATCCTGTTATCGCGCCCCTTCAGGTAGGTGCCTCTGTGGTGCTTTTTTAGGAGTTTCCCTCTCCCTCTTTTTTTAATTGAAGTATTCATCATTCATGGAATAACTGATTTGTTACCTCTCACCCTTTCTTATCATTCGCAGCCTCGCCTACCCCTCGCGCCTTCCGTCACTGAGGTTGTTCTTCCGGAAGTGTCTGAGGTTGAGGTAACTTCTTCAGAAGCACTGGTCGCTGAGACAACCCCTTCTGGAGTATCGATCAATGTTGCTGCCCCTATGGGAGCCCCTGCTCCTCCTTCTATAACCGTTACGGAGGGCGTTATTCAGGTACCGTGTATAAGAGTATCTACTTCCCTCATGTCATTCTTATGTCTTTATTATTTTGTTTACATTACGCAAGCATTCCCCTCTTCACCTTTGTTGCATTATCTCCAGGTGAGCGAGGTCGCTCTGATGACTAAGGAGCCGGATGAAGTGCTCCAATACTTGTGGAGTTAGAGAATGGGATGGCTGCGAGAGAGGTATTAGATTAGCATACTCTCTTTTTACTATTTCCCTTCTTTTCTTCCTGCGTATACTGTGCGAGCGTTCTCATTTCCCCTTTGTTTTATTATTTCCAGGTGCATGAAAGTACTCCGATGACTGTGGAGTCTGGCAGTGGGGCAACTGCGAGAGAGGTATTAGACTGGCATACCCCCTCTTTTTACTATTTCCCTCTCTTCTTCTTGCGTATACTGTGCAAGCATTCTCATTTCACCCTTGTCTCATTGTTTCCAGGTGCATGAGAGTACTCCGCTGACTATGGAGTCTGGCAGTGGGGCAACTGCGAGAGAGGTATTAGACTGGCATACCCCTCTTTTTACTATTACCCTCTTTTCTTCTTGCGTTTACTGTGCAAGAATTCTCATTTCACCCTTGTCTCATTGTTTCCAGGTGCATGAGAGTACTCCGATGGCAGTGGAGTCTGGCAGTGGGGCAACTGCGAGAGAGGTATTAAGCTAGCATACCCCCTCTTTTTACTGTTCCCCTCTTTTTCTTCTTGCGTATACCGTGCAAGCATTCTCATTTCACCCTTGTCTCATTATTTCCAGGTGCATGAGAGTACTCCGATGACTGTGGAGACTGGTAGTGGGGCGACTGTGGAGGGAGATCATAGTTCTGAGTTCACTCCTTTGGTCGGTGACGCTGATTCTGGTGGGGAGTCTTCTTTCCTTCCTTCTGAGGTGGGGTCTCGCCACTCCGATGCCGATGATGAAGCAGAGGATGCTGCGACTATTTCTAGTAGGCTATGGCGTGAGGAGTTACCAGGCCGATTCAGGGTACATGAGCGTCAACTCTTGGATCTCATCTTGGAGAACCATCCCGAGACGTTCACTTCTCAGAGTATACTTCAGGTTGACAGTCTTACGACCTTCAACCTGAGGGCTCTTTCCAGCCATGTTCATGAGTTCTTGGCTACCTCCCCTGCTAAGCTGACTAGTTCTTCTATTTTGCTATTCTTGGATGCTCTCCGCGACTTACAGCAGTTCTATCATTTTCGTTTGTATTGGCTTAACGCGGGGGTTCGCCCCTTTCTGAGTGTTCCTTTTCGAAAGATAGTGAGGTTTCACACTTCCTGACAGTCTAAGGTTGAGCAACGGCACGCTGAGGCTACGAGGATTCGGAATCAGATCGCCCTACTGCAGGTGAAGCTTGCGAGACTTGAGTCTGGTGATGAGGAGGATGAGGCTAAATTCGTCAGGTTGGAGGAAGAGTTTCTGCGGGAGGCTGGTCCATCATATGCTGGCGCCATCGCGCGTGATGATTTATTTTTTGTGGTTTCTAGCAGATAGGCTACTTCTTGCTTTGTAGTGCTTAGAATTCTATGTGTACATCACTTATCATTCCTGTATGAGACACTTTGTTTCTTCTGCACTTTCTTTTTCCTTTGTTCTCCCTTTATACTGTGGGTGTTCGTTTTATATGACTTGCTCTAATTTCTGTGAGCATTTAGTCTACTGGTGGCTACCACATATACTGCGGGGTATTTACATTGATATGAAAAGTTATGTATTATCATATTGTATATATTTTTTGAAAATGCACCTCTTGTAGCTGTGAGGTGTTGGCATGTGACTTTCTTGGGTTGCCCCTCCTGTCTGTGGGGGTATTCCTGCATATTAGTGCTTATAGTCATAGAGGCTAGGTTGGAGAGGAGGGTGACCCCTGCCCCTTTCCGAAAGCCTGATTTATTATAAAAAAACTGTATTAATTTATGTCTGGGGGACTTTGCTCAGTATACTTTCTCTTAGGATGGACTTACCTCCCAAGTGTAGTGAGCAAAGTTCCTGATCTTTTTTTTTGTACTCTCTTCTAACTTAATAGGGAGTGTATATGTATGTATAAATGAGCAAGCAAAGCAAATGTCAACAATGATCAAAAGTGTTGCTATTTCATTTCTTTACCTTTGTGTGTTGTTTACAGTGAAGTATTGCTCTTAAAAAAAAAATTACCAAAAACTTTTTTGGTATAGGAGCAATCCTCGAAATCCATTATAGACATGCAAAGCACAAACAAAACTTGTTAGCTGTTACTAAGCATAGTACCTCTTCAGCCACTTGCAGTTGATGGACTGGAGGCAATCACTCTCTGATTCTGATATTTGGCAGTAGCCCGACTTCCCCACTCCTCTGACAACAAAAGGGCCTTCCCAGTTAGGTTTGAATTTTGATGCCGACATGCTACGGAGATGGTGAGTTGATGCTCGCAGGACTAAATCTCCCACCTGGAATTCTCTAGGATTAACCAAGTTTTTGTAGGCCCTGGACAGTTGCTTAGTGTAGACTTTGAAATTCTCTCTCGCCTTGTCTCTGTGCTCGTCCAGCGCCTCCAGTTGCACATGCCTTGGGTCTGGGATGAGCCCATTGCTAAGAGAAATTCTGGCTGAAAGTACCGCCAGTTCCACTGGTAGGACAACTTCGGTCCCATATACTAGAGAGAAGGGAGTGAACCCTGTTGGCTTTCTTTTCGAAGTACGGTAGGCCCATAACACCGTAGGCAACTTCTCATCCCATGCTCCCGGCATGTCTTCTAGCATTTTCTTCAAAATATTTATCAGGGTCTTATTAGTAGCTTCTGCTTGGCCATTGCCCTTGGGGTAAGATATGGTTGAGCTATTATGCACAATCTTATACTTGTCCGTGAGAAGGGCCATCTCTTTGCATACAAATTGATTCCCATTATCCGTTAGGATCACTTTGGGTATACCGAACCTACATATGATATACTCATTTATAAACTGAGTTACCACTTGGGCGGTGACTCTCCTTAAAGGAATGGCCTCCGCCCATTTGGTGTACAATTCTGTAGCCACAATGATAGAAACCTTGTCGTGAGATGCTGGGGCGATCTTTCCCACCAGGTCGAACGCCCATGTGTGGAAGGGATAAGGGCCTGCCAAGCTTTGTAGACTGACGGAGGGAGCGTGCACCATGTTTCCATGCACCTGGCATGCTCTACACTTTTTCACATATCCAATGGAGTCAGCCTCCATGGTCGGCCAGTAGTATCCCAGCGTCATCAGTTGATTATACAGCTTGGCGCCTCCCATGTGGGAGGGCTCATGAGCTTCTTTCAGCACCCTTTCCACTTCCTCTTTGGCTACGCACCTTAGCGCCTTCTCATTGTACCCTTTCCTATATAACTCTCCTTTGACCAAGTAGAAACGTGCTATCCTTTTTCTAAGGTAAATTTCATTCGCTCTCTCGGCGGGCAGGTCCTCAAGTTTTAGATATGCTAGGTACGGCTGTCTCCAATCTTCGAAGGCTTCCATGAAGTTAGCCTCCGCTGGCTGGTCAAAATTAGCTTGGCACTTTAAACAACTTTGTTGCAAGCGGGCTGCTTCTAAGCTCATGGCAGGCCAAAAAAACCCGCTTCGCTGCAGTCGTCTGTAAAGGGGGATATCTGTATCTCCACAGTGCTTCTGGTGCATTTTTATTAACCTCTCCTTGGCTTCTTGCTCCCCTACGCACCTTGCCAGAAGCCCTCCAGGACTATTGAAGTAGAGAGTTCCCTGCAGCACATGATAGTTGGCTAACTCTAATATTTTCATTGTCCCTTCCCTGGTTTCAAGTTGTTTCTCTACCAGACGCCTCTAATCTTTCGGCTCGTTACTTGGGAATAAGGACTTTATGGTAGTGGGTACCGTTCTCCGCCTCACTGTGATGGTTGCTTCTGACTCCTCCATGTCCAACTTTTGTGCTATGGTGGTGAGCACGTCAGGGTGCCTGTTCATCGTTCGCGCCTGCCTCTCCACAGTTACTTTTAAGAAATGTCCCAGCAGTCTTTGGATGATGTGTCTGTACGGTGCTAAGTTGGCATGTTTAAGGGAAAACTCTCCATTGACCTGCCTTACTACCAGATTGGAGTCCCCTCATATACACAGTACCCTGATCCCTCTTCTGAGTGCTTCCAACATCCCTAGAATGAGGGCTTCGTACTCAGCTTCATTATTTGAGCATTTAAAATCTAACTTGAAAGAGAGGGTAATCTTCTCCTTCCTATCTGACAGTATGACGCCGGCTCCACCTGTTCCTTGAGCACTGGAACCATCAAACTCCATAAACCACTTCTTCACCTCCTCCACCATGCATGCTTGGAAACTTTCTCCAGGCAGCTCTTCACTAGGTGGTTCGAAAACCCCACTAGGGAAGTGGGCCAGCAGATCTGCTACTGCCTGGCTTTTAAAGGCTTTAGGCACTATGCATTTTAGATCGTATTCTGACAAGATCAAAAACCACCTTGCTACTCGTCCCACGAGTATAGTCCGCGCGAGGAGGTACTTGATGGGATCACACTTGGTGACTATATAAACGGTGAAGGCTTGAAGATAGTGTCTCAACTTTTGGGCTACAAATACCAGCGCCAGGCAGTTCCTCTCAACGCTGGTGTATCTCGATTCTGTTCTCGATATTACTCTTGACAGGTAGTAGACCGAATTTTCCACTCCTTCTTTTTCTTGCGCCAAGAGGGCCCCTATCGACCTCTCCGTAGAAGTAAGGTAGAGCAGGAGCGGCGCTCCGGCTTCGGGGGGAATCATCGTGGAAGGAGAGGCTAGGATTTCTTTAATCTTCTCGAATGCACTCTCTTGCCTCTCTCCCCAAACCCACTTGGCTTTGTCTTTTAGTAGAGGTGCGAACGGATGAGTTACTTCTGCCAACGCAGGTATAAACCTCCGCAGGTAGGATACCTTTCCCAGGAAGCTTTTAAGTTATCTCTGACTCTTGGGCGGTGGCATCATCACAATGGCTTTCATCTTCTCTGCATCCACTTTCACCCCTTGTCTATTTACCACAAGACCTAAGAATTTCCCTGCAGTAACCCCAAAGGCACACTTTGAGGGGTTCATTCTCATCTTGTACCGACGACACCTTTCGAATACTCTCCTGAGATCCTGAATATGCTTGTTTTCTTTCTTAGACTTCACCACCAGATCATCCACATAGAATTCTAGTATATCATGAAATAAGTCATGAAAAATTGCCATCATGGTCTGCTGGTATGTGGCTCCAGCATTCTTCAATCCGAAGGGCATGACTGTATAGTGAAAGTTCCCTAATGGTGTGCGGAAGGCAGTCTTCTCTGCGTCGGCGGGGTCCATTTTAATCTGGTTATAGCCAACATACCCGTCCATGAATCTATACATCTCATGTCCCGCGGTGGCATCCACTAAGCTGTCTATGCTGGGTAGTGGGAATTCATCCTTAGGACACGCCCTGTTCAAGTCACAAAAACCTACACAGATTCTGATTTGGGTCTTGTCTTTCTTTGCCACTAGCACTATGCTGGACAGCCATATGGGGTGCTGAATAGGCTTGATGAACCCTGCCATTAACAACTTCTCTACCTCAGCATTTATTTTCAAGTCAAGGTCTGCTTTATATGTGCGTGCGGCTTGCCTTACCGGAAGGGCATTAGGAAGGATGTTCAATCTATGAGAGCTCACTTCTGCGTCTATTCCTGGCATCTCCGTGTACTTCCAAGCAAATACATCAGTGAACTCCTTAAGTAGCTCAATGAGCTCTTCCTTCTGCTTCGGTTCCAGGCACTTAGAGATTAGAATGGATCTACTCTCGCCCTCTTCTAACCCCAACTTGATTTCCTCTAATTCCTGCAGCTGCTCTCTGGGTCCATCTTGCATGCACTCTGGCGCTTCTTCTGGTTCCTCAACATGCTCAACAATACGGGATTTATCAACGATAAAACACGTGGGCATCAGGTCGATGCTCTCATCCCAGAACACCGCCCGCGCAGACCATTATAAACGGTAGATGATCTTTCCATCAGGCAAGACCACTTTCTTGCAAGTTCGAGGGTGTCTAGCTACCTGCTCTACTTTCCTCTTGCCTTTTACCACATGGGGGATTATCCTCTCCCCTAGACGGTCATGAACGGATTTCTTCTGCGGGACCCTTCCCTCAGCTACCTTGATTCCTACTAGTTTTCTTGTAGTGACCTTTCTTTCCTCATCTAACTCGGTGTAGAAGGCAGCATCTACCAGGTGGGCCTCCTCAACGGCGAAGGGTCTCTGCGTGGCCTTGATCACTATCTCTGTACCTCTAATGTTTGCCTTCGCGCATTGATGGTAGGTGGAAGGCACTACGCCATGAGTGTGCATCCATAACCTTCCAATAAGTAATTGGTAGCTGGTGTTAGCGTTAATAACATGAAATTTGATGTGGGAGGTGAAATTTCCCAACTTAATTCCCACATTCACGTATCCAATAGACTGCATTCCGGCGTTTTCGAATCCAGAAATTACTAGCGGTACCGGAACCACCTTCTCCCGGTCAATTCCTGTTTCATATAATGTACTGATGGGCATGATGTTAATGGATGCTCCTCCATCCATCAACGCCCTGGGAAATGAGACTCCATTAATTATGGTTGTGATGTACAACGGGCGGTTGTGGAAGTAGGGCACCACCCTATCTGCTTCTGAAAACACCACTTCAGAGGTATACTTCTTAATCATCCTTCCGATTGGCCCCTGCCAATTTAGCGAAGGGTCTCCCCGCTGCTGCACTGACTCCAAGACTTTCCTCGTGATGGACACCCTCGTGTCGTACTTCACCCCTATCTGGTCAAAAAACCACTTGAACTTGGGGCTCCTCGCTATGGCCTCACATTCAGAATCTAAGTCTACCTCGTATGTCTGGGCACTGCAAACATACTCTGCCTCAGAGGTCCCTCCCTCATCTAGAGCGAGAATGACGTCTACCTCGCCTTCTGAGAGGGCCACTTCCTCAACTTCCCCACTTCCATTTTCTTATTCCGGAGTGAAGAACCACTCCTCTTGCTTTCTTTCTAGCTCAAGTCTGCTCAGTGATAGATTCTCTAACTCCTCGCATAACTGCTCGCCACTCTCCCGCTTCATAAGACTTCTTGTAGCTTCTTCGTCGTAGGCAACTACCATGTTCGCGGTGCCAAAGTGATGCGCAGGAAGTGGGTTCTCTTTAACGTCCACAGAGGGTATCTGCAAGGTACCGTTGGCCATCTGCTCACCAATGATCCTTCGCAAGTAGTAACAATCCTTGGTAGAGTGCTGCACCCATTGGTGCAATTCGCAGTACTTTGGATTGGCTTTGTCAGCTGCAGTGGGGGTTTCTCCTTTTAGGTGGGGAGGTCCTACTACTCCTTCTCGCACTAAGGTGCGGTAACAATCCATAGCCTCAGCTACGCTGCACGGTAGTGGCGGCGGGGCATCTTCCCCAAATTTTCTCTTGTTGTCGGGACTGTCATTCTTGGCCCCAGAGCCTCCCTTCTTCCCTTTGTTACTCCCATCCACATAGTTAACCACTTGCCTCCTTGAAACTTAAAACCTCCCGGGAGTCAGTGGAACTTGCGTCCTCCAACCCGGGGCTCTTGGTTTGATTATCATAGCTATGTTGCTGGCGGCCCTGGTGAATTCTCTGAAAGTTCCATCTCTAGTTTCGTTGATCAAGTGCAGCTTGTACTCTTCTAAGAGTCCTTCTACACATATATGTAGCAACCTGGCCTCCGCCACGTCCTCGTGGACATCTAAGGCCCTCTCGCGAAATCGCTTGATGTAGTGCATCAACTCTTCTCCTGGCTTCTGGACCTCTTGCGCCAGGTGCCTCAGTGTAAATTCATCCTCCGCTACAAAAAAACTTCTGGAGGAACTTCCTGTGCATCTCTTCCCAAGTAGGGACGCTGTTAGGCGCCAAGTGGTAATACCATGTATAAGCCTTCCCAGTGAGAGTCTTAGAGAACTCCCTCAACCTCAGGTTCTTATCGCCAGCATGTACTCCCAGGTACTCGACGAACCTTTTCACGTGCTCTCTAGGGTTCTCCCCCTACCGCCAAACATGATAAATTTTGGTGGAATATACCCCTCAGGGTATGGCTTCTCACTTACTTCCTGTGGATAGGGGTCTTGTAACTCCTCGTATAGGTGGGAACCCTCCCTTTAAGAGGAGGAGAGGAGCTTCCTCACTTCTTCCATAGTAACAGCCTTAGAGGGTGACTCCTCCAAACACGTGCTTTTAGCAGTTGGAGAACCTGTTGGCGCCAGGACCTGCTCCGGCGCCGCCTTCCGAGACGGAGTCGTCTCTGTCGGAATCGCAATAGGAGTGGCTACCCCTCCAGAAGGGGCAGCAGGAGGTGTCACACAACCTTGACCCAAGATTGATAGATCCGCGTTGTTTTGCTTTAAAAAGTAAAAAAACATTTCCATAAGATTCATACCTGCCATTGGAGCCACTGTCGGCGAACTGGTCTGCCCTCCCTGAGGCGCTGACGCCTTGGCTCCGATCACCACCACTTCTTCCTGAGTAGTCTGGTCACTGTGAGCTCCATTACTAGTCGGAATGTCCTAAAAAACCAATTGCTTAGAGATGTTGAAACCTTCTTTGTCCATGGAAGTGAGGATACCTCCCCAACAGAGTCGCCAAATGTAGGAGGGTAGTGAGACTGGGGTCTATGAATAACTGGAAAGGGTGAGGCGTGACCCACTCCAATGGACGCTGCCTGCAAGGTCTTCAAGGTCTCCTGGTGCAACTTCTTAAGAAAACTTCTCCTTCTGGTAACAATGGAACTCAAGCTTCAACTCACTCCCTTCAAGAAGATGAACTTTCACAGCAAAAATAGTAATTTTCTCAAGGGAAACACCTGAGAGTGATGGCTGTCAGTGGGGAGTGAAGGAACAAGGCACTCAGCACTGAGAGAATGAGCAGGGAGAGAATACTAGGTAGGTCTGGTGATATTTTAGCAGAGTAACAGTGCAATTTCTATTGTCTATATTTCTTACCTTGCCCAGAGGTCTGTTTATACTAGGGCGTTAGGGGTGAGTTGGCTTTTTTTTGGCGCCAAAATTGAGAGAGTTGGTGGGGAACAATGTCTGAATGTACCATTTGTCCCTTCTTGTAGGCAGCCTGTTGTCCCCCCTGGAGGCGCCACCTGGCGCCGACCAAAAGTCAAAAAGCACATATGTCCCCTAATGGAGATAAAATATCAGATTTGGTAGTTATCTTTTGAAAAGGTAACTCGTGGTGCAATTTTGCAAATCTTGAGAGAGGAGACCTTAAGGACTCCTTTCCTCTAAAAATGTTGTTTTTCTTTAGAGGGACCGTGAGGACCCCTCTTCTGGAAAAGTCATTTTCTTGTAAAGAGTTTATTTCTTGTGAGTAGCCAGCTCTTTGGCTGCTCACTTCACTTGTGACCAAGTGTGCAGTGTGTGTAGTCTCGAGTGACTTCTGGGTCTTCCTACTAGTATTCTCTCAATCCTATAGTGTTAAGTGGTTGAGCTTGCTCAACATACCTTGTCCCTCAGCCGCCAAGCCAAAACTCCTAGGAGGTCCCAACGCGCCTGTTCGAGCCCTGCTTGCTCGACTAGGCAACCTGTACAAGAAAGTAAAGTGTTATTGCTATTGTTCATTTAGAGACTGATGTTTCATGATGAGGAGTTATTCATGATAGCTACTCCCTCAATATGAGTTTCTGTCAAAACCCTTATATTAGCACCTCTCGAATAATAATTTTGCAGTGACCCTTGCAGTGGCGCTGACCCTTGCAGCGACGCTGACACTTGTAGCGGCGCTGGCACTTGGAGTGGCGCGGACACTTGCAGCAGCGCCGACCCTTGCAGCGGCGCTGAAACTTGCAGGGGCGCTGGTACTTGAAGAGGCGCCGACCCTTGCAGCGGCGCGGACACTTGCAGCGGCGCTGACACTTGCAGCGGCGCTGGTACTTGAAGCGGCGTCGACACTTGCAGCGGCGCGGACCCTTGCGGCGGCGCTGGCACTGGCATTTGAAGCGGCGCTGACCCTTGCAGCGGCGTAGACACTTGCAGCGGAGCTGACACTTGCAGCGGCGCAGACACTTGAAGCGGCGCTGGCCGACACTTACAGCGGCGCTGACCCTTGTAATGGCATAGACACTTGCAGCGGCGCTGGCACTTGAAGCGGCGCCGACCCTTGCGGCGGCGCGGACACTTGCAGTGGCGCTGGCACTTGCAGCGACGCCGACACTTGAAGCGGCGCCGACCCTTGTAGCGGCGCTAACACTTGTAGCGGCACTGGTACTTAAAGCGGCACGGACACTTACAGCGGCGCTGACATTTGAAGCGGCGCTGGCACTTGAAGTGGCGCCGACACTTGCGGCGGCGCGGACCCTTGCAGCGACGCTGGCACTTGAAGCGGCGTTGACCCTTGCAGCGGCGCTGGCCCTTGAAGTGGCTCAGACACTTGAAGCGGCGCTGGCACTTGAAGTAGCGCCGACCCCTGCGGCGGCACTGACCCTTACAGCGACACTGGAACTTGAAGCGGCGCTGACCCTTGCAGCGGCGCTGACACTTGCAGCGGCACAGAAACTTGTAGCGGCGCTGGCACTTGAAGTGGCACCGACGCTTGCAGCGGCGCGACCACTTGCGGCGACGCTGGCACTTGAAGCGGCGCTGACCCTTGCAGCGGCGTAGACACTTGCAGCGGCGCTGACACTTGCAGCGGCGCTGACAATTGAAGCGGCGCTGGCACTTAAAGCGACGCTGACCCTTGCAGCGGCGCTAAACCTAGCGATGGCTTTTGGACTTCTGGGTGACCCACGCGGCACCTCTCGGATGTCATGAATAAAAGAAGCATTTTTATTTTCTTTTTCTTTTTTATTGATAGACACCCATCTACAAAAATTTATTCAGGAAAAAGGGTTTCCTTTTCCACCAAGAAAGAGTAATTAGAGAAGATGGTATAACTCAAGTCAATGATGAGCTGGAAAGGATTTCTATGGAGGAGGTCAACTTCCAATTAAGGTTGAATCAACTGGTAGGATACATGAAAATATTTGATATCAATTCATCATTGTTTGAAGAGAGGTTAAATCAAATCTAAACCATATAGGTTATGTATAAAAATTTATGGACCAATTTTAGGTCCTTTAGATGTAAACATTTTACCAACACATAATTGCCAATATATATCATTATACTTTTATGTTTTCATTGTCTTGTTTCTCAAATGGTTGGATAATATGACTTTAAGAATGTAGAATTTTTTCTCATGTATTTATGATCATTCATGTCTCTCAAATGGTGTGCCCACATTTGAATTCTCACTATAAATTTGGAAAGGTCCTTCCTATTTTGGGGACCACTTTCCATAGGCTGGATCTTATTCTCCCAAAGGAAAACTGCTTTTCCAAACCAAATCTCCTTCATTTAAGGTCTTTTTTTTCACTCTTTTGTTGTAGATGTCAAATATCTTCTTCTTTTGGACCCAAATATCATTTAAGGCTTTGACTCTATCCTCGTATATATTTTCTATTTCTAAGTGCATAACTTGATTATAGCCTTCTACAACCATTCATTTTGGGTTATTACTCTTAATGATTTTAGGATGATTTCAACTGGGAGGGACAATATCATACCCATGTTCCTGAATTTGAACATTTTTTCTCTTAATATAAATTTAGTCAAAATTTTAGTTGTCATGAGGGAACCTTTTCTAGTCAAGGATCCTAAGACTCCTCCTCATCCATCTCCAATAATTGATCTAGTTAATATCTCCTGATTGAGAATCTACCCTAGTTTTGCAAATAATTTTTGAAGTGAAATCAAATCCTATAAATATTAATTATCGCCACTCTACTCCCCTCTCTAAAGATGAGGCTGTTAATAATTCAAGTTGTGTGGCAGAGGAATCCAACAAAGACGATAACTTTATTGGGAGTACTCCCAAGTCACTACCATTCCCAATACTCTTAAGGTTGGTCTAGAGCTAAAGGTCCCATTTTTTAGGAAACTCCACCAAACACCAAGGTTCTCCAACTAACAATGGATCTTCTTGAGTTGATGACCCCAGGGGAAGTCAATGCTTTTTAAGAAGAACTTCAGCAAATAATGTTTTAAGTCTCTATTTAAACATCACAAGTTTCTTCTTCTAGTGCAGAAAAACAATTGTAACAATTTCTCCAGCCCAACCAGCCGCTTCTTATTGGTAATTGGAGGCCTCTAAAGCATTGAAGTTTCTTTGAAGCTTTGCTAGAGTGGCATTTGATGCTCTTATTGACTTGTCTTTCCTCAGTAGGCTAAAGACAATCTGCTCTTGCATTTTCCAACTAAGTGATCTGGGGGAAAATGTTCTAGAAGAGTTAACGACTAGTGTTTTAGCTCTTTTATTCTTTCTGTAAATGAAGGCCCACATAAAGTTAGAAGAAGGTGCTTTATCTATAAACCAGACCCAATTTTCTCGACAAAAGGTCGAGGCAGCCATATGCCTACACGAATTAAAAAAATTTCAGTAAAAAAGGGTTTTCCTTTTCACTAGGAAAGAAGAATTAGAGAAGAGGTTGACTCAAGTCAATGATGGCATGGAACTAACTTCCATGGAGGAGGCTGACTTCCAGTTAAGGATGAATCATCTGGTAAGAGACATGAAATATCTACTACTATTTTAGCATTGTTTGAAAAGAGGTTATATGAAATAAAAATCCGGAGGGTTGTGCATCAAAAATTCTAGACCGATTTTAGATCCTTTGTATCTAAACAATTCCCACCATAGAATTTCTTATATATATCATTCTGCTATTTTTTATTTTCACTTTCTTGCTTCCCAAATGGTTGGATAATATGCCTTTAAGAATCTAATTTTTTTTTCACATGCGTATATGACCATTCGTGTCTCTGAAATGGTGTGATCCACCTTTAATGATATATAAATTTGGAAAAGTCCTTCCCATTTTGGGGATCACATTCCATATGCTTGATCTTTTTATCCCAAAGGAAAACTACTTTTCTAAACCCACTCTCCTTTATTAAAGGTCATGTTTTTACTTTTTTGTTATAAATATCATCTATCTTCTTCTTTTATACAAAAATATTATTTAAGGCTCTAAATCTATCCTTATCTGTGTTTTCTATTTCCATGTCCATAGTTTGATCATAGCCTTCTATAGCCAGTTCAATTTAGGCTATCACTCACAATGGATTTAGACTAATTTCAATTGGAAGGGACAATATTATGCCCATACTTCAAAGAACATGGAGTTACTCTAGTAAATGAATTTTTAGAAGTCCTATAATCCTATAAAACTTATGGCACCAAATTATACGAAACTTTTGGATTTTTATCAATCACTTTTGCTCGAATTGTTCTTAATTACCTTGTTTGTAGCCTCTACTTCACCATTTAATTGAGCATAGTAAGGTAATAACTTAATCAAAGTTATTTCAAACCTTAAAGTTATTTCCATAACTATCATTGATTAAAATATGCTTTCATTATTTGAGACTAGGGTAAATAGAATTCCAAACCTATAAACAGTATCCGAAAAAATGCCTACTAGTTCATTTTGAGTAACTGACTTTAAATATTTTACTTCTACCCATTTGGTAAAATAATCTATTGCCATAAGTACAAAACTATGCAACTTTGAAAGATGGAGGGTAAATTTTACCAATGACATCGATTGAGAATCCTCTAAACTGCCACAATTTCACTACGTGTTACAGATCAACAACATACATATGTTGTCAAGGACCATGTTGTAGGCATTTTTTTATACCCTCTAGCAAAGTATATGCAATCTTTTAAGATTGAAAGCTAATAAACCCCATATATTTTTAATAACCATCTTATCTTAGGACCAACTTGATGAGTTCCACATATGCCTTCATGGACTTGGGTAATGGAAGTCAAACCTTCATCTTTACTTAGGTACTCTAGGATCATTCCATCAACACTTCTTTTGAATTGTTTCCAATCATACATAACATAGTTTATTGTTCTTAACCTCACAGCTTTATCACATTTAACATTTTCATCAATTCGGTATTCGATTAATGGTTTTCTCTAATCTTCATGAACATTATATTTTCAATATCAACACCAAGTAATCTATTATGAAGCAGTGGAAAGATTCTTGTGATGGAACTCGATTTTAATTTTTCTTCGGATCTACCATTAGACTTAAAACTTGAATCCTTTTAAGAGATTTTATTAGCCTTTTCATTTAAAAACCTGGGAACATAATTTAATATGACCTCATCAAATTTAGTTACTAAAATCAAAGGCACCGAGTTATATAAAGTCAAACCATTACTGACACACCTACACTCACCGGTTAATTGTCTTATAACTATCTAAGAATACCTATAGATTTATATTATAGATGCATTATAGCTTCTAAGGATCTCTAAACCTATTATGGTAGTTTCATATTCCATTTGATTATCGAAACATGTGTTTTCTTCTAATCTATCCATAATTTGTTTTAATTTGTTTATGGGACTCAATAAGCACCCTTATTCCTAATATTATGTCAGTATTTGAACCATTAAACCAAAACTTCCACGGGCTTAAGGATATCCTATTTCATATTAACCTTCTAGATCATACTCACATGTACGATCTGCCAAGAATTGTACTTTTATTGCTCTTTGACACACGTGGTGCAGGAAAATTCAGAGAGATCTAACACCCGTTTTGAATCCTATTGTGCAAAATAGGATTTGTCAATATACATTTGATTACATGAAACATCGAAATGACATATAACTCTCTAGGAAATAAGTAATATTTTAATTTCATTACTACAAAATACAAATTTAAATAAAGTTTGTCAAGTATAAAATATCTACATTCATAATCATTTCGAAATCTACTGATATAATACACAATCTGATCCTTGTTCTTCTCACAGTCTTGTGCCAACATGATGTGACACCCCCCCTATTCTAATTCTGGGTGATCAGTCCATTATTAAATTAAAACGGAATCATTACTAGTTTCATTCTTAGCATCACTATCGAAACATAATTATATTATTAATACCCTAATGGTTCGGTATCAAAATTTTAATCTTTTTATTAACATGCAATACATTTAAACTAATAAACCACATTCACCATTCCAGTTAACAACGCAATAAAAGCTAAAACAAATGAAAAATAATTATGTCTGGAATGACCACTCCAGCATGAAATTCACATACAACAGTCCATAAATAAAACCCGAATCCAACAACTGGAAATAAAAATGAAATACAATATCTCTGAAATAACCACTAACTAAAGATGATCGACATGCCCAACTGAGATAATTGAATGGAAAACATGAACTGATAAAAGTGGAAGTGTCTATAACCATGGTCCTATAACGTTCAAAACAGCTGTAGCACATCAAAATAAGAATGGACTCCTAATATTGGCGTCCCTATGGCTGGGCACCTAAAAGATTTTTACAAAAATAGATTTGAAATGGGTCAGAGCCCAAGAAAATAGTTTGAAAATATTTTTACAAGTATTTAAAATGCAATAAGAGCAGATATTGTATACATGTTAACTTTGCGTGCCCTCACTTGAGATCCTCACCTCTAACCTAATGTGCACGCCTAACGTATTCTCCTAAACCAACCTAGTTACGCTACCCCGCCTAACTAGTTTGAATTAAGTCTCTCCATGCCTAATAATTCGTTGTACCCACCCATATTGCCCATTCAATACGTTACTGAATTTCCAAATCCCTTTAGCCAGTAAAAATGGCTAGTTAAGTATTAAGATTCCACATACTTAGATTACTTTATATATCACTATCTATCTCATCAACTAATGCACACACAGTAGAAAAAATCACACACACACACACACACATATACACACACAGACACACATATATACACACACACACACACACATACCACTCTTGTGATATATACGAATATGGCATCCCTAGGTGGAGGCCCGCGATGTGTGAATACTCTGCTATCGAGTCCTGGTACATCACGTACTAACACTACACCAAAATGGTCAAATTGGCACCATTCAACCGGCCAGCCTTGTCACGATCAATGACCGTGACGAAAAAACATGCATTTTTTATCACGGTCCTTAACCGCGATAAAACTTTGTCACGGTTAATGACCGTGGCAAACCTTATAAACTTGTCACGGTCAAAGACCGTGACATGTCCGTGACAACTTTCCCAGTAAAAAAAACCCTCCCTCTTCTTTTTTCCCACCGTTTTCTATTCCCTCCATCTCTCTCTCTCTTTAAGCGACTACACTCTCTCTCTCTCTACGATTTTGGTACGTTTTCTCTCTCTATTTCTCTTCCATTTGTATATATGTGTGTGTGTGTATATATGAGTGTGTGTGGTGGGCAGTGGCAGTGGGGGGGAGGGGGCAGGGTTGGGGGTGGGAGGTGGTGGTGGTGTGTGTGTGTGTGTGTGCGTGTATGTGTGTGTGTGTTTGTGTGTGTATGTATGTGTGCGTATATATGTGTGTGTGTGTGTGTGTATATGTGTGTGCTCGTGTGTGTTATGGGGGGAAGGGGGGCTTGTTAATTTTTTTTAATTAAATTTTGATTGGTTTATTAGATATTGCCCCTCATATGCAAGTAGTTCCCCATGTAAAGGAATTGATTATTTAAATATTGATTGATTATTAATTTTTTTAGTAAATTAATAATTAGTGCCCCTTTTATATGAAATTAGGATTGCCCTTCATTGTAAATTAGTAAATTAGTAAATTAATAATTGTATACTTCAATTGTTAGTTTAATTGATGAAATGAATTAATTGAGTAGATGCATTAGAAGGAGTACGGGATACACATTTGTTGTTTCTATCAATCCATTTTTTATGATAACCTGAATTTGAAACAATTTTTCAATTTGTAATTCATATTCCAATTTGTACTTTATCAATCCATTTTTAATGCTTTCAATTGATTTGCACTTTATCATTTTCACACTTGTGTAATGTGCGTGTGTGTGGGCAGTAGGGGTGGGGGTGGGGATGTTTTGGATTTTTAGTAATTGTATATATTATGAGTTAGATGTTATTATTTTGGAATTCAGAATTGACTTGTTAAATAGTCATAATTCATTTGGATTTGAAGTAATTTTACATATTTGCATGTCTTCTTCTAATTCATTTGGATTTGTACTAATAACAACATTTTTTAACAGAAAATGTCTCATTCATGTATTAAGGCGAGGATGGTGATGCTGATTATGATGATGTCGTCTGGGCTGGGTGGTAGCGGAGGCAAGGAGGGCTCCTCGGCCCCTAAATTAGGGATGGTCGTCGAGAACATGATGGGGATATTAGCGAGATCCATCGAGTTGGTAAAGACGATCATTGGCCCAGGGTACACTAGTTGGAGGGAGGTTCCAAATGAGGTCAAGTTAGCTATTTGGGCGGCACTACAGGTAATGTATTTATATCTATATTTATATGAATATTTCAATTTCAATTTCAATTTCAATTTCAATTTCAATTTCAATTTCAATTTCAATTTCAATTTCAATTTCAATTTCAATTTATATTTATTCACAACTAACATTGTATTTGTTAGACAGGAACAATTCAGCCTGGCCCCGGAACTACGCGATTCTGTACTGGAGCACTTGAGGGAGCAACACAAGACGTGGAAGAAAAATTTACGCGGGCTCGATACTTTGGGAAGACCCGAGACTCCATTATCTGAATGAGATACTTCGTCCCGCCGAAGGAGCCGATCTCATTGGCACAATGGCAAAAGTTCATTGACAATGAGATCGAGGAGAAATAATTGGCATCTCGCGAATCGAGGAGGGAAAATCGGGAGAAAAATATGGACGTGCACTACTCTGGCCGGACGTCTTATGCCGAGGTGGAGCATAGGATGATGGTAAGATTTTGTTTTTCAATAATTACAGAAATATGCTATTCTGCATTATTTTAGTTTGCGGGCCCGATACTAATTTTGCATTATTTTATTTCAGGGGACGGGGAGTGGCCCTGGGGGTAGGCCACATAGGCTCGATACATATGTGGCTATTAAGACGAAAAAGGGGAAGGATAAGGAGGTGTCCCCAATTGTCGCATCCACGATTGTAAGTAATCCGAAAGTTTACTTTTTGTTGATTACATTATAATTTTTTTATTTACTTGTTTAACTAATCATATGCTTTTTGTCATTTCAGGCAAAGCTTAAGGAAGTGCATGAGTCGCAGTCTGATGCCGACAAGGCATCTTTGTCCATGGACGCCCTCAGCCAAGTGATTAGTGCTGATCGCAAGGGGAGGAAAAGGGGGATGAGCTCCTGGGTGGCCAAATCTAGGATCATCGGATTGGAGACGAGCAACACTGGGTTGGCTCAAATGGTGGACTCACATGACGAGAAGCTATCCCGTTTGGAGGCGACGGTCCAAGATATGTTCTCATTCATGAAGCATTCGTTGGGCAGAAAGCGTAAGGGGAATGGGAAGGAGAAGGTGGTGGAGGAGGAGGTTCATGAGGACGAGGACGAGGACGTGGACGTCGCTGCTTCATCGCCGATACGTGCACACTCTGATTTGGCTCCCTTTGACCATCCTATGACGACACTTGGTTAGCCGAACGTGTTTATACAGGACATATTCGATGGCCAGCGGATAGGGAGGGGGCTGAAGGACCCGAATACCGTCCAGGACATGCTAGTTCATAGACGTGCCCTTCAAGACATCGAGGCTAGGGTGTTCATCATTCATGTGATACCCGGGAAGGAGAACTCCCCATTGTGGTTGCGCGAACAATGCAACACGATGCAAATTCAAAGGTATATCAATTCTTATGTCATGTGGCCTATCCATCTCCGCAAACCTACCCCAGACATGTAGTGACATTATTTGAATTGAATTGTTTCAAGTTGTTACATTTGAATTATATTTGGATTATATCGTGATGCATATTGTTTTAAATTTATATTTACATTATCTCTATTTTATTTGGTATATGATGTTTGAACAGGTACAACGTTGCTATAACAGGTACAAATATACTGTTGGGCAGTGGCAGTGGCCTTACTACCCAATAAAATCCCCCTAATGTTGTCATCGGGATAAGACTTTCCATGACGCGAAACCTCCCGTGATAATAGGTAGCACAGGTATGTTCAAACACATAAGAAGTCACACAACCTATATGTATATATAATCCATATAAGTATACATGCTACCTGGAATACATCCCATACACAATATATAACTCTCGAATATCCTACGTATTATCAATTTATCATTTAACTTTTGATCGTATATTCCAAAGTGTTTCCCATTACTCGAAGGGTCCCAATTACCCCCTTAAAATTATTTCAGTAGTTATAACATATCTCTACTACTGGTATGGACTTAGGTTCACTCATTCTCTCTGCGACCGCTTCTAATTCTAGTGAATTCATTAAGTATCAAAACATGCTTAATAATTCCTATCATTAATTCTCTTCAATCAAGGAAGTCTCAACCCTACCGTATGCTTACTAAATTTTCTAAAGTCCCTCATTGTAGTTTAATAATGTCCCAAAAGTCTACCTGAAAATTTATTCACCGGTTCTAGGCTTAAATAGGGATATTTTCCAAATTTTGGAAAACCTAATTGACTCGTCCTTGGGCAGAATCGATTCGAAACTGTACAGGTATCTACTTCCTTACGCAGTTACGATTTTTCGCCATTAAAAATTCCATTGAACTTATTCAAACTCCCAATCAACTTGACCAATAATTTATTATAGGTGTAGAGACAACTTTGAACATAAAATAACACATTTAATATTATAGAATCCAATTCAAGAATAGGTAAGGAATTAATATTCACACAAAACCCAAGTTTCTTATGTTCTTCATCTTTTTCAATCAAAACCCCAGATTTCTTCTACTATTATTATCTTATATGTTCTGTTTACATTTTCTATTCACATAAGAATTCAATATACATGCAAATCCTACCCAAGATTAAGAATTTAATTTCCAATTTAAAGCTAATAACTATTTATTCATGAAATATTCAATCCTACACTAACATGGATAGTATATGCACTCAGAGTTTTTCAAGATAAGCACTTGACTGGAGTTTGTAAGTGTGATCTGTGCAGAAAAGTGGTGGAGTTATGTTCCTCTCCTTCCGATCTAAACTCCGGTGGTGGTGGTGGTGCAAATGTGGCGTAGGGATCCTTGGAAACCTTTACCTTCCTCCTCTAATGGCCTCTATCTATTTTTCTAACTACTAACCCTAGCATTATCAACCCACATGCTAATATAAACCTATTAAATTCGTAGTTCACTTTACTCTAAAAAGCCAAAAGACCAAAATTCCCTTTCGGGATGTCGGTTAGGCCTTAAAAATGCCTCGGGACCCAATTTAAACCCTCGAGTACACTTTTATGACTATTTCGGTCCTTTCGGACACACCGTCGCACTCAAAATGACAATTTGGATGATCCATAAATAAATCTCATTTTATTTCGTAAAGTTAAGCCCCAATATGACTGACACGCCCATCCTGACTAAATTATCATGACTGTCGTCTTTCTCACTCACGACACTCATATTGTATTCTTAATAATTTATTACTCGTTAACTAATTAATACTCAATATATTTCATACAAATAAATATTAACCCTTGTATTGCTAATTAATATTTATTTTAATCCGAATTAGTTCCCCATTAATTTCCCATTATAATTTAATTAATCCTAATATAAAAATTATTAAAAATACAGGGTGTTGCATACTTCCCCCTAATAACGGAATTTCATCCTGAAATTTGGAAAATTATCGATATAAATAACTCTGGATTTTTGTTGCCCATCTCATACTCACTCTCCCAAGTAGACTCATCGACATTATGATGCCCCCACTGAACACGTGCAAGTGGACTACCTTCGACCTCTGCCTCCTCTCACTATGGTCTAGAATAGAAACTAGCCTCTCCTCGTATGAAATATTGGGTTATAAATTAATCTCCTCCAATTCAATGTGAGTGTGAGCTAACTCATCCCGGAGATATCGCCTCGGCGAAGAAATGTAGAATGCATCGTGAATCCAATTCAAGTACTCCAGCAATCCAAGTTTATATGTAACTGGCCCAATCTGCTCGATGATAGGGAATTCCCCCACATACCTTGGTGCCAACTTCCCTTTCTTCCCGAACCTCATTATCCCTATTATAGGAGATACACATAGTAATACCTGGTCCCCCAAATTAAACTCTAGGAAGAACCATCCTACATCAGTATAACTCTTTTGTCTATCCTGAGCCATCCGTATATGACTCCAAATCAACTCAATCTTAGTCAAAGTATCTTGAATCAACTCTTGTTCGAGAAGCTTGTCGTTCCCCATCTTTAACCAACAAGCGGGTGAACGACAAGGTCTACCGTACAATGCCTCAACTGGTGTCATGCCAATCATAAACTGAAAGGTGTTATTATACCCAAACTCCACTAGTGGAAGATACCACTCCCAACTGCCGCTATGTTAAGGATACACATTTGTAGCATATCTTCTAACATCTGATTCGTCCTCTATGTCTGCCTATCTGTCTGTGGGTGATAGGCCGTACTCAATCGTAACTCAGTACCCATGGTATCCTGAAAACTCTCCCAAAAATGAGACAAATATCTTGTCCCTATTGGACACAATATCGAGTGGCACCCCATGTAGTCTCACTATCTCAACGATGAAGATTTGGGCATACTGTCCCGTGGTATAATCCGTCCGGACTGCCAGAAAATGTTCCACCTTAATCAACTGATCCACTTTCACCCAAATGGAATTATGACCCCTCTGAGATGTAGGCAACCCAGCGATGAAATCTATGGAAATGATCTCCCATTTCCACATTGGAATCTCCAACAGCTACAAAAGCCCTACTGGTTTCTAATGGTCCAGCTTCACCAGCTGACAAGTTGTACACCTCGAGATAAACTCTGCAATGTCTCTCTTCATCCCACTCTACTAATACTTCCGTCTTATATCCTCATAAATATTATCCCCTCCAGGATATATCGCAAACTGTGATCCGTGCGACTGTACCATCACCTCATTGCGAAATTCCTCCCCCTCTGGAATAATTAATCTCCCGTTGAAGCATAAGCTTCACTCTGAACTCAAGAAGTAAGACTGTGCTTTCCCAGTTAAAAGCTTTTGAATCCGGTACTGACAAAATGAATCCGGTACCTGAGCCTGTACAACCCTCGTGATTATTAGGGGGGCAGCGTGACGGTCATAATCGACATGAATGATCTGGTAATTGAATCCTAGTGTCCAAGCTCCTTTCATTTTGCCTTTTAGACTCCTGCCACATCCTTTAATGGTTCATGGCTCAACGTGTCAGCCACCACATTATCCTTCCCCAGATGGTAATGGATGTCGAACTGATAATCCTTCACAAATTTCAGCCACCTACGTTAATGGATATTCAACTCTCTCTAAGTGAAAAAGTATTGTAGTGACTTATGATCTGAGAATAGACGAAACCTCTTCCCCATAAGGTAATATCTCCAAATCCGTAGCGCAAATATAACGGTCGCTAACTCCAAGTCGTGGGTGAGGTTATTCCTCTCTTGAGGCTTAAGTGCGTGAAGCATAAGATATGGCCTGGTCCTCCTGCTGTAGCACACCCCAATTCCCGGTAGGGATGCGTTAGTAAAAATAAGATACTCCACTCCTATCCTGGGAAGTGCGGGAACTGGTGCCGAAGTCAACTTATCCTTTAGCTCATCGAAAGCAAACTAATAAGAGTCATCCCAGATAAATGGTACCCCTTTGCGAGTTAAGTTATTCAATGGACCCGTGATCTTTAAAAAACCTTGAATAAATCATCGGTAGTACCCGGCTAACCCTAAGAAACTGTGCACCTCCGTCGGTGCCATGGGCTGTCCCCACTCCCTCACCACTAACACCTTACTCAGATCCACTAATATCCCTATGTCAAATACTAAATAACCTAAGAATTGTACCTTACGAAGCCAAAAATCACATTTCTCAAACTTTGCATATAAGTGGTGCTCGCACAATATCTACAAAACCCTATGCAGATGATCTTCATGCTCCTCCTCGTTTTGTGAATAAATCAGGATGTCATCAATAAAGAAAAAGACAAAATGATCCCAGAAATCTCTGAACACCCTATTCATCAAGTTCATAAACACCGTTGGCGCGTTAGTTAACCCGAATGGCATAACTCAAAACTCGTAAGACCCATATCTTGTCAGAAAGGCAGTCTTAAATACATCTTGCTTCCGGATGAGCAACTAGTGGCACCCTGATCTCAAATATATTTTAGAGAAGTAGGAATCTCCTCTTAAATGGTTGAATAAGTCATCGATTTGGGGAAATGGATATTTATTCCATATCGTGACTTTATTCAACTCCCAGTAATCCACACATAGGCGTAGAGATCCATCTCTCTTCTTCATAAATAACACTGGGGGACCCCAAGGCGAAATACTCCTACGAATAAAACCCTATCCTAAAAGCTGCTCAATATGATCATGTAGCTCCCTCATCTCTATAGAAGCCATACGATAAGGTGCATGAGCTATCAGTCGAGTGACCGACACTAAATTAATGACAAATCTATCTCTCAGCTAGGCGGCAATCCCAGTATCTCCTGAAATACATCAAAGAACTCATATACAACTGGAATCGAATCTAGGGAGATAACCACCCCCTTATAGGTCTCCTCCTCTATATTGTGTAAGTGGGTCGACGATCCTCCTTCGGGACGGGGCATTGCCACTAAGAACATCTCTGGACCCGGAATCGAAAACACAATGCTCATAATGTAACAATCAATCATGGATCTATATGTTGCTAGCTAATCCATTCCAATAACGGAGTCATACTCCGACATATCTAGCAAGATCATATCTGCCAGCAAAAATAATCTCCTAATATCTATACTCACACCCTGAAAAATAAAGAAGATAAGTGTCCTGCTACCTAGTGGCGGGTCTACACATGTGACTATACTATCGGTCGTGTCTAATAATCCCGCGGCTCGTGCAAATCCAGTTGCTATAAATGAATGTGAAAATGTAGCCATACTGAAAATGCTGTTGGCCCTATTATCTCTACTGACCCTGATGGCCATGCCTGAATCCACCCCGCCCCTTCCTGAAATCTCTTGATCGATATTTCTTAGCAGAATCCACTTATAGGGAACCCTACTCATCCTGTGCATTAATAACGGTGAACTCAATAGCGTTCATAGTCCCTTTGCCCGTGATGGATGAAGCTTGGGTTGTGCATTTCTGGGGGCCCATGGTGCACGTCTGGGTGGCATCTAAAAGGAAAGAGAATTTTTAAAATTCCACAGTCCAATAAATCTTAAAATAGCTGAAGACGTAAATGCGTAATCATGAATGCAACAATCCTAATAGTAGGTCTCTATATCAAATAACGCTATGCTGAAAACGTGAAAAGTCCGTACAGATCTTAGGGACACTAGAATCTGATGTTTTGATACCATCTGTGACAACCCACCTATTATAATCCTGGGTGATCAGTCCATTATTAAATTAAATAGAATCATTAATGGTTGCATTCTTAACATCACTGTCGAAACATAATTATATTACTAACATCCTAATGTCCCGGTGTTAAAATTTTAATCTTTTTATTAACATGCAACAAATTTATACTAATAAACCACATTCACCATTCCAGTTCACAACGCAACAAATGCTAAAACATCTGAATAAATAAATGTGTCTGGAATAAATACTCCATCCAGAAATCCACATACAATAGTCCATAAATAAAAACCAAATCCAACAACTGGAAATAAAAATGAAATACAATATCTCTGAAATAACCACTAACTAAAGATGGGTGACGACATATCCGACTGAGATAACTGAATGAAAAACTTGAACTGATAAAAGTGGAAGCGTCTACTGCTGAGGTCCTGCAACATCCACAACAACTTCAACACGTCAAAATAAGAATGGAATCCTAAATTTGTAATCCCTATGGTTGGGAACCTAAAAGGTTTTTACAAAAATATATTTGAAACGGGTCAGAGCCCGAGAAAAAAATTTGAAAATACTTTTGAAAGTATTTAAAATGCAGTAAGAGCAGATATTGTATACATGTTAACTTCATGTGACCTCACTTGAGACCCTCACCTCACAACTATTGTGCATGCCTAAAATATTTTCTTGAACGAACCTAGTTACGCTACCCCACCTAACTAGTTTAAATTAAGTCTCTCCCTACCTAATAATTCGTTGTGCCCACCCGTATTGTCCATATAATACGTTATCGAATTTTCAAACCCCTTTAGCTAGTAAAAATCACAAATTAAGAATTACGTTTCCACATACTTGGATTACTTTATATATCACTATCTATCTCATCTACTAATGCACACGCAGTAGAATAAATCACACGTATATATATATATACACACACGCACACACACCACTCTTAAAATATCTATGAATACGACATCCCTGGGTGGAGGCCTGCCATGAGTGAATAATCTTCTATCGAATCCTGGTACATCACGTACTAAGTAAAGGACTTTCGATTCAGAATCACTCTCAAACCATACATTCACAATCCACACAATTTGGAGGCGAACATAGTTCTAAGCCTTTGAACTACACATATACCTAATATACCCAAATGACCAGTCACACTATCATTCACAAAAGTAGTGTTCAACCCTATGTTCTATATTCTGAGGCACAAATCTAAAACCCCACCAATGGGCTCATCTAGATAAGACTATCCACGATGCGAAACCTCCCGTGATAGCATGTAGCATAGGTATGTTCATATACATAAGAAGTCACAAAATAGGTATTCACATAACCTATATGTATATATCATCCATATAGGTATACACGCAAACTATAATATATCCCGTATGTTGTATATAACTCTCGAATATCCTATGTATTATCAATTTATCATTATACTTCTCATCGTATATTCCCGAGTGTGTCCCACTACTCGAAGGATCCCAATTACCCTCTTAAAATTATTTCAGTAGTTATAACATCTCTCTACTACTGGTCTGGACTTAGGTTCAATCATGCTCTCCATGACCCGTTCTAATTCTCATGAATTCATTAAGTATCAAAACATGCCCGATAATTCCAATCTTTAATTCTCATCAATCGGGGAAGTCTCAACCCTACCGTATGCTTATTGAAATTTTTAAAGTCCCTCATTGGAGTTTAATAATGTAACAAAAGTCTCCCCGAATATTTATTCATCGATTCTAGGCTTAAATAGAAAAAAATTCCAAATTCTATCAAGTCAAATCTATTCGCCCAATGTACTAATCGATTCGCCTTACCGAATCGATTCGCCCTTGGGCCAAATCGATTCTAAACTGTATAGGTCTCTACTTCCTTACGTAGTTACGATTTTTCACCATAAAAACTTCTTCAAAATTCCATTAAACTTCTTCAAACTCCCAACCAACTTAACCAATCATTTATTATAGGTGTAGGGACAACTTTTAAGGTAAATAACACATTTAATCTTCTAAAATTCAATTCAAGAACAAGTAAAAACTTAATATGCACATAAAACCCTAATTTCTCATATTTTTCATCTCTTTCAATACAAAAAAACTAAGATTTCTTATACTATTATCATCTCATATGTTCTGATTTCATTATCTATTCACATAAGAATTCAATCTACATGCATATCTTACCCTAGATCATGAATCTAATTTCCAATTAAAGCTAATAACTATTTATTCATGAAATATTCAATCCTACACTAACATGGATAGTATATGCACTCAATTTTTTGCAAGATACACACTTGCCCGGAGTTTGTCGGTCTAATATGTGCAAAAAATTGGTGGATTTATCCTCCTCTCCTTCCGATCTAAACTCTAGTGGTGGCGGTGGTGGTGCAAATATGGTGTGGGGAGCCTTGGAAACCTTTACCTTCCTCCTCTAATGGCCTCTCTAAGTTTTTCGAAATGCTAACCGTAAAATATTTAAACCACGTGATTATATAAAACTATTAAATTCGCAGGTCCCTTTACTCTAAAAAGCCCAAAGACCAAAATGCCCTCTCCGGATGTCGGTTTGGCCTAAATATGTTCCGGGACCCAATCGAAACTTCTGAGTATACTTTTCTGACTATTTCGACCATTTTGGACACATTAACGCACTCGAAATGACCATTTGGATGATGCATAAATAAATCACATTTTATTTCATAAATTTTTGTCCCGACACGATTGACAAGCGTGTCCCGACTAAATTAGCATAACTATCGTATTTCTCACTCATGACATTCATATTGCATTCTTACTATATTACTCTATCACTAAGTAATACTGAATATATTTCATAAAAATAAATATTGACCCTTGTCTCGCTAATTAATATTTATTTTAATTCGGATTAATTCCCTATTAATTTCCTATTTTAATTTAATCATTCCTAATATAAAAATCATTAAAAATACAGGGTGTTACACATGATTCCAATTGAGGTATTATAGTCGGAAATGTACATCTTCAATGGCCTGTATTCCCTTGAAGTTGCCAAAATTGGTGTCCTAGACAAGTATCTCTTGAGCATATAGAAAGCAAGCTCATGATCTTCCTTCCAATTCATCACTTCTTGATCTTTTAGTTTCATGAAAGGAGAAAATACTTTAGTTTTTCCAGGTACATTACTTATAAATATATGAAGGAAATTAACTTGTCCCAAAAAACTTTATAGTTCTTTTTTATTCTTGGGAGATATGCTTTCAATTATGACCTTAGCCCTTTTCACATCAACTTGAATCCTTTTTTGTGTACCAAATACCCTAGGCAATTCCCTAGAGAAACTCTAAAGGCATATTTTAAGGGATTAATTTTAAGTTGACAGAGTCTTATTATTTTGAAGAACTTTTGCAAGTGTGTTATTAGATTAATCATTACATTTGATTTGACGATTATATCATCAATATAACACTCCAAAAAGGTTCTAACCATATCATGAAAAGTGGTATTCATTCCCCATTGATAGGTAGACCCTTTTTTTATTAATTTAAATGATATTTTTGTCCATTTTAAGGTCCCTAAATTACCCGGGCACCTAAAATCAGTCTTATCTACATATTTTTTAGTTATACATATTTAGTTTTGACTTAAGTGACCCCCCACATAGATATGATTTCATGACCAACCGATTTATCCACTAATAGGTATACCAATGACATTAAATATTCATCCGTTGGGGTAGTTCCATTTTAGTTTCTAAAGTCAATGCACTCTTTTAATTTAACATTTTTCTTAATAATGGGCACTATGTTAGAGAGACATTCGTAATTTATTTTAATGAGTCCAGCCTTCAACAGCCTTTCAATTTCTTCTTTTATATTTATTGTACACTCTAGAGTCATTTTCCATGGTAGTTGTTTAACCAACTTGTATCCTTCTTTGATTTGTAATCTATGTTCCACTAATTTTATGTCGAATCCAAAAAACTTATTATATTTCCAAGCAAAACATTCCTTATACTGATGTACAAGGTCCACACATATTATTGGTCTTCTTTGCTAATTTTTTCACTTATACATGTCATCTTCTTATTTTTTTTTTTTAAGTTTATTTCCAACAAATCATTTGGTTGGTTTATGAGGAGCTCTTTTTATTCTATTAGTGAACTTGCTAGATCACCATTGCCCTGATGTATTTTGTCCTCTTTATTTTCTTCGTACATGTAATCGACCCAATTTATTGTCCCTTCTTGATTGATTTTATTACATGGATCCAAATCTTTGAATTTGTACCACACAACGAATAAAGTTTCATGAAAGTTTTTAACATTTAAAGGTGTGTTATCCATGAGCCAACACTTTTGTCTTTTTTAGTTACTCTCATTAGACCAAACTCTAGTTCTTACTAAGACGCATTGGAGACTTCTCCTTCTTATGCCTTTAGTATAAACGAAGTTACCTTTACAGGTCCCACATTTTCTTAATAGATCTCAACATCAACATAGTTAGAGCTAGTATGGAAAGGCAAGGGATCTACTTCAATATCCTCTACGTTCGCATCCTTCATCATCAACAATAATTTCTGATGCATGGAAGAAGTGATACATTTGTTATAATGAATTTAATATCTACCAAATATAAAATTGAAATTCAGTTTACCATCAATAAAAAACAAAAAAAACTTTAGAACTTTTATGCCTACTTCAATATTTACTAATAGTACACCTTTGGTCGACTTTTTATCTTTAACAAAGCTAGAAATTATAATTTAAGTATAGACTAATTTAGCATTTTGTCTATTTATTCTTGGAAGCATAGAGTATGACATTACATTAATGATAACACCGTTATGTATAAATATTCTATTGATTATTACTCCATTCACCCAAGCCTTTATAAACAAAGGCTTAATGTGATTGGTCATATCTTTTATAGGCTCTCCTAACCCATAAATTAAATATAATGCAAACAAAATAAGTCAAAGTTATATACCTATGATTTATTGTCTTCATACAACTCTATTTCTATAATCTCTTGTCTTTCTTCAACTTCAAACCTCTTTGCGAGAATCACAACCATGTTAATTGATACTTGTTACGGTAGGGATCCAAATTGGATGAATTTTTGTTCAGGAGTCCCTTGGGAAGGTTCTATTACATTTACAAATATTACTTCTTCAGCTTCCTCTTCACTAGAGGAACTATCTCTAAATATGCTATATATATCCGCACTTATAGCCTATTATAGTTATTTGATCTTATCCACCATCATGTTTGAAGAATATTATCTTCCTTCTTACTCTCTATAGAACCTTGATTTTGTTTTTAAAGATGAAGACGTAATTCCTTTGGATCCACTTGGACATATAATCTCTGAGGATTCTTGCTAGGCCCTATGTTTTCTTTGAATCCGCATTTATTGAGTGCGATCATAACACACACACACACACACACATATATATATATATATATATATATATATATATATATATATATATATATATATATATATATATATATATATATATATCTTTCTTAGATATTGGCAGCTACACTATATGCCATATCCCTAGAACTACCTGTTGAGGCTTTGATATATCTCACCTCCTAGGAATCTCATTGAACTATTGGGAAAGCTTTGGGTCTTGATCAATGAACCAATTGGGTACCCCCTTCACCAAAAGGACATATTTTAGGATTCTCATGGGCCCTTAAACTCCTAAATATTAACGTGACTTTACTTCACTGAAACTTTTCCTAATGTAGTGGTATTTTCTTGGTGTCTTAGTGTAAGGACAAAATTTTCAATTGAGTCAATTCTATAGTTTTGACTTATTCCCAGAACAAAACACATTTGAGTCATATGTCGTATTTTTATTGTCGCGATCCCACACAGAGTATGACGTGTTGAAGTTTAATTGAAGACGTTGCGACAAAGTTTAAAAGAATTATTTACGCCGAAGTTTAATTGGTGCAAGTTTATTCGTCTTCAAAGTTAAATTTGATTTCTAAGATCACTCAGGTATGAATGCGTATTTTTAATGGGACTCAAAATTTTATTTTTATAAAGATAAGGATGATATTTTATTAAATAAATATTTTTGAAATGTTTTATAAGTGTTTGAAATGTTTTACACTTCGTTTAAATCTGATAAGGATGGATTAGAATGGGTTTATTTTGGGTCCCTAATTCACACGTCGCTCAAACAACATCAAAAGACTTCAGCAGTCATTCAAACGAGATACCACTGTCGTTCAAACCACATGGACATCTCGTTCAAGCGATAACTTACATCGTTAGAGCGAGCTACCGCCTTAACAAAAGTATTTATAGGCATGTTTTCTTCAGATTTTGTAAGTATGTATTTAGGAAAAACTATTTTCGTACCAGTACATTTTTGCACACAATTTTTCTAAGATTTTCCAAAGTAAATGTATCCTTAGAGTTTTAAAGATCCGAATTATGAGTAATATATACTATAGTGGTATTTGTGGCTCCAAAAAGAGTTGTTCTACACTTGAACATTGCTAGTTTTGCGGTGAAAATTCGGTGGAGTCCAATTTCAACATCGTAAACCTTACAATCCATATCAGTGGACACCGAGATATACATGGACGCGTGTGTTGTGGACAGGTATCTTGGAAGTAGGGATTTCAACGTGGTCACTGTGAGAGGAGTGGTTAAATATCAAAAGAGCATCAAGTCTCGTGGGAATCGATTCGTTTAGTAAGACTAGTATTTGTTCGTTGTAATTCCACATTCAAGTGATTGTTTGGCTTGGGTTGTTCGAGATTTATTTTTTCATTGTGGCTTTCCTCGTACATCCGGCATTGTGAGTATTCTTTATTTTAATTTACTTGATTTAATCACTAGATGGATGTTTAGGATTAATCAAGATAAAATTTGGTTAAGGTAAAATTTGGTCACAACTTGGTGCGAATTAAAAAATTGAAAAAAAAAATCAGAAAAAGAAAAATTGTGTTGTCATCCTAAAAACACTTTTCATATAAGAAATCAAAAGGGACCATCAAATTGGTATCAGAGCTAGAAATATATTTTATTGTGATTAACCCCTTATGTTTTTTTTAGATGAATTTTGGTGGTTTTGAAAGTTTTCGTGATCCTACTTTTGATGGCACAAGTTATGCTTAATGGAAAATGCAAATGAGAAGTGCTTTAAAATCCATTGAATAACATGTGTAGTTAGCAATTGAAAAAGGTTGTACACCAGCAGTCACACAAGATTGTGAAGTCACTAGTTTGAAACCCATTGAGTCATGGACTGAGCTTGAACATATGCTTGCACTTTATAATTGTAAAGGTCTGTATGTAATTTCCTCACATATCACACCTGAATAGTATAATAGAATCATTTCTTGTGAAACATCAAAAGAGGCTTGGGATACACTTGCACTTACTCACGAGGGCACTACCACAGTTAGGGCGTCTAAGTTACAAAACCTTATTATATAGTTTGAGATGATTAAGATGTTAGATATTGATCCGTTTGATGAGTTTTACGCTATGTTGTCTAATATTGTCAACTCATCGTTTAACTTAGGTAAAAGGATTCCCGATAACCGTGTCATAGAAAAAAATTTGAGATCTTTGCCGAGTAGGTTTGATGAAAAAGTGACTATTTTAAACTCCTTAGGAATGCTTGATTCGACGAAACTTGAAGAGATTGTAGGTGACTTACAAAACTATGAGCTCGATATGTTTATCTCCAAGCAAGTGCCAAATAAAGAAAAGGGCATTGCTTTGAAATCTCGGGAGGAGGAAACTAAAGTTTTGGATGACGATTCCAATTCTGATTATGAGGATGTCGCCTTGTTGGCTAAAAATTTCAAAAAATTTCTTAAGTTTCAAAAGCAATCGAAAGATGCCAATTTTTTTGAGAAATTCAAGAACAACAAGGTTGAGTCCACCCCTAAAGGTAGAAGTGAGAAATTTAATAGGGTTGAGATGGATAGGTGTTTTGGGTTTAAGGGGTATGGTCACAAAGATGTCGAGTGTCTCACTAGACTTAAGAAAGAGGGCAAGAAATCGATAGCATATAGTGCCTCCTTAAGTGATAGTGAACCTGAAGGGGAGAAAGTTCTCCCAATGAGAGCAAGTTTGTTGCTTTCTTGGCATGTCATGTGAGCAACGACGATAAATATTCCTATAAACATTCTCATGTGCATGAAACATCCGAGGCCGTTAAATCCCAAGTGAGTGAGGACGAGGAGGTTGATATGAAAGAGTTGCAAGTTTCGTTTAATGAGTTGTATGCCAAGGTGGTGAAAGTGAAAAAGGCTAACTCTAAATTGTAAACTAGGTTGAATGAGTGTGTCATAGAAAATAATGATGCTTTGATTGAGGATATTAGGGCACAAGAGATGAAGCTTAGGGAGAAGCTAGAGTACGTTGAGAAAGAGAGAGATAGTCTTCGTGGTTTGATGGTGACTTTAAAAAAAGGAGTTACTAGAGTTTGAGGAGCCTAGGCATGTGCTTGAGTCTAGGATTTGTGAGTTGGAGGAGAAGTTGAAATAATCGAGTAAGGTTAAGTTTGACTTAGAATCTAGGATGAAAAATTTGGATAGGATGTTAGTCACCATCGAAGTCAAAAGTGATAGGTGTGGTATAGGATCCGATGATAGAGTTGTTCTCATTACCAAAGCAAATACCAACCATGTGAGAGAGGCCACTAGGAACGTGAGGAGAGGTCGATATTTTGGTAATCATTCCCGCCATTTTTATTCTTGTTCACATTGCAGTAGGAAAGGTCACCTTAGACGTTTTTACTAGGACCTTAGGAATGCTCCTAGGAAGTTTAGGAATAAAGTTGTTTCAGTTCCCAAAATCCCCACATGTCATGTTATACCTACTTGGGTTAGGAAGTCGGACTTAATGGCTTTAGGAATAAAACTTCGTGGTTCATATATGGTTGCACTTTATTCTTCCCATGCCAAATCTAATGAATGATTGTGTTACCATATTTGTCATATGATAGTCTTTATATCATAATTTATATCTTGCCAGTGTTATGACTTGTGTATCATTTTGTATTATATTTTTCATTTATTGCGTCCTATTTGAAAAATATAAAAAGATTTTTGGTTTATTATATTTTTGAAAAAACTCGAAAAGATTTTACATTGTTTTTAGAGTCAAAATATGTTGAAAAAATGAAAAGATTTTCGATTTTTTTTGTTTTTATTTTTGAGTTTACATGATTGATGTGGCATATTGGTGTGCTTGGATCCCCTTCCTTTCATTATCCATGTGGCTAGGACATTTGGTCATAATTATTAATGCTTTGAATGATCTTAACCATTGTATTATGAGGTTGTTTCAAAGTTTATATGCATTTTGATTCGACTTTGTATATATGCTATCTTTGCACACATGCACGAGTTTATATGGATGTTTGACATCACTTCAATATTTAAGTTTGGTGAGACGTTCTTATCTCAATTTTTTCATCTATGTGTAAGTAGACATAAGGAGGAGGTGTGCATATAAGAATCGTTTACTGTGAGGATTGTTATTGAAAAAATGATGAGTGTTCACGGGAAAGGGTTGCGAGAGTGTAAAATTGACTCGTCATGAAAGCCATCGTTTAAAAGAGCCCAAAACAATAAAGGCAATAAAAATAATCATATGGAAAAACATGGGTTATTTAGTTTATGTTCAATCAAAAGAAAATATGATATATATTTGAGGGAGTTTGGATGGATAAAATTAAATAGGTTTGCACCACGAATCCTAACGTTGAAAAATCATGTCATGACACTATTGTTCATAGAATCATCAAAATTATGGATTTGTGTGCATGTTTGATTATTTAGTTCATTTAGCTCACACTTTAAATGTCACATATGGATAAAATAAAGTTTGATGATTTATAGTTATCAATTAGAGCTTATCGTTTCAATGGGTTGGAATTGTGATTTATTTGTTGTAGTTCACGCCCATACATTCCATGTTCATGCTTGAGCACATCAGTACTATGTTAGCATGTAAATAACATTTGGTTATTTTGTGTTTTCTTAGTTTAGCTACTGTTTTGCAGTTTTGAACCCCTTTCCAGTTAGATTTTTTACGAAAATTTTTCACTAGGAAACACTATTTAACCTTCTGCATTGGAATTGGGATTTTTGTTTGCTCGTTCGAGCGACATCTACATGTCGAGCTAAGTTATTGTACGAGCGATGTCGATTTATCGTTGAAGCGATGCATGTGTCTCGTTCGAGCGACATCTTGTTTTTGTAACTCGTGTTGTTTTAGTACCTTCCTGATTATGTGTTATATTTTTCGTACTACTGAGTTGTTTCTAGAAAGTTTTGTTTTATGCAAATTCATATTGATCACATATTTTGCTGCATTGGATCATTTAGTCACACCTGCGTTGATTTTTTATTCATATTGTGTGATTACTATTTGCTAGCTATGGATTTGATATTCACTACACCAAAAATAGGAAACTGGCATGGTTCAAAACCGTGCCAGAATCATGGGTGCCAGATTTTCTGGCTCGGTTTAAAATCGTGCCAGATTTCCCAAACTGACATGCTTTTGGCACGCTTTTAAACTGTGTCAGTTTTTTTATCTGGCACACTTTTGACACGCTTTTAAACCGTGCTAGATGTTAAATCTGGCACGCTTTTGGCACACGCCGAAATTGTGCCAGATTGTCTATTTTCTGGCACGCTTTTGGCACGGTTATAAAGCGTGCTAGATTGTTTTATAAGCGTTCTCATTTTTATACATTGGCACGATTTTGGCACAGTTTAAAACCGTGCCAGATTTTTCAGTTGATTAAAAAAAATAATAGGAAACAAATCAGGAAAATCTGCAAATTCCAAATCCGGTAGGAAAAATATTTATTATTTGCAAAAAAAAAAATCAAGAAAATTCACAAATTATGAATATCGCAGGTTGTTGATAAACTAATGTGCATACAAACGTCAAAAAATTACAAGAGTTAATACCAATATAAAGCCGCACACGACCATAAAAGTCGACAATAACTTCAAAAAATTACAAGAGTTATCCCATATAAAAAAAATTGGGCAGAATTTCCTCTATTTTTTTAGCATTCCAAAACCTGCTAACATAAAATCTGCACATATAAAGCCCGCACGGCCATAAAAGTCAACAATAAAACTACTACAGCCAGCACAGCCATAAAATTAAACCATAAAACTACTGAAGCCTACTCGGCCATAACATAAAAAATAGAATCCTGAATATTAATGACACTAAATAAACAATCCCCTTGTTGTAAAGCATTGACTTCTTCGTGCGTTCCAAGTGGACAAAAGCTAGCGATTGAATGTCATCCTACAAAAAAAATAACACACAAAAAAGATACAATATTAGTAACCAAGTCATTTTTAAAAAAATCATATTCAAGTAGAAAAATTGCATATACGACTACGCGGTCAGTTCTTACAAGTTACATTGGTCCCGTGCAAGGTGTTCGTGCCTCCTACGGGGTCGTTTGGGGGCTGGTTTGAGTTTTCTCCCTTTAACGGCTTGTTTTCAAGTCAAAGTGTGATTTTTGAAAATTATCATCATACTCTCAAATCGGGAGACCCGGGACTACATGGTCAGTTCCTACAAGTTACATTGGTCCCGTGCGAGGTATTTGTGCCTCCTACGGGGTCGTTTGGGGGTCGGTTTGGGTTTTCACCTTTTAACGGCTTGTTTTCAAGTCAAAGTGTGATTTTTGTAAATTATCATCATACTCTCAAACACGGAGACCCGGGACTACGCGATCAGCTCCTACAAGTTACATTGGTTCCGTGCGAGGTGCTCGTGCCTCATACGGGGTCGTTTGGGGGCTGGTTTGGGTTTTCACCCTTTAACGACCTGTTTTCAAGTCAAAGTGTAATTTTTGCAAATTATCGTCATACTCTCAAACCGGGAGACCCGGGACTACGCGGTCAGTTCCTACAAGTTACATTAGTTCCATGTGAGGTGTTTGTGCCTCCTACGGGGTCGTTTGGGGGCTGGTTTGGGTTTTCACCCTTTAACGGCTTGTTTTCAAGTCAAAGTGTGATTTTTGCAAATTATAGTCATACTCTCAAACCGGGAGACCCGGGACTACGCGGTCAGTTCGTACAAGTTATATTGGTCCCGTGCGAGGTGTTCGTGCCTCTTAGGAGTCATTAGGGGGCTGGTTTGGGTTTTCAACCTTTAACAGCTTGTTTTTAAGTCAAAGTGTGATTTTTGCAAATTATCATCATATTCTCAAATCGGGAGATCCGGGACTACGCGGTCAGTTCCTACAAGTTACATTGGTCCCGTGCGAGGTGTTCGTGCCTCTTACGGGGTCGTTTGGGGGTTGGTTTGGGTTTTCACCCTATAACGGCTTGTTTTTAAGTCTAAGTGTTGATTTTGGCAAATTATCATCGTATTCTCAAACCGGGAGACCCGAGACTACGCGATCAATTCCTACAAGTTACATCGGTCCCGTGCGAGCCGTTCGTGCCTCCTACGAGGTCATTTGAGGGCTAGTTTAGCTTTTCACCCTTTAACGGCTTGTTTTTAAGTCTAAGTGTTGATTTTTGCAAATTATCATCGTATTCTCAAATCGGGAGACCCGGGACTACGCGGTCAGTTCCTACAAGTTACATTGATCCCGTGTGAGGTGTTCGTGCCTCTTATGGGGTCATTTCGGGGTTGATTTGGGTTTTCACCCTTCAACGGCTTGTTTTTAAGTCTAAGTGTTGATTTTTGAAAATTATCGTCATACTCTCAAACCGGGAGCCCGGGACTACGTGGTCAGTTCCTGCAAGTTACATCGGTCCCGTGCGAGGTGTTCGTGCCTCCTACGGGGTCGTTTGGGGGCTAGTTTTGGTTTTCACCCCTTAACGGCTTGTTTTTAAGTCTAAGTGTTGATTTTTACAAATTATCGTCGTATTCTCAAATCGGGAGACCCGGGACTACGCGGTCAGTTCCTACAAGTTACATTGATCCCGTGCGAGGTGTTCGTGCCTCTTACGGGGTCATTTGGGGGTTGATTTGGGTTTTCACCCTTCAACGGCTTATTTTTAAGTCTAAGTGTTGATTTTTGAAAATTATCGTCATACTCTCAAACCGGGAGCCCGGGGCTACGCGGTCAGTTCCTACAAGTTACATTAATCCCATGCGAGGTGTTCGTGCCTCCTACGGGGTCGTTTGGGGGCTGGTTTGGGTTTTCAACCTTTAATGGCATGTTTTTAAGTGTTAATTTTCCAAATTATCGTCCTACTCTCAAACCGGGAGACCCGGGACTATGCGGTCAGTTCCTACAAGTTACATTGGTCCCGTGCGAGGTGTTCGTGCCTCCTACGGAGTCCTTTGGGCCTAGTTTGGGTTTTCACCCTTTAACGGCGTGTTTTGAAGTCAAAGTGTGATTTTTATAAATTATCATCATACTCTCAAATCGGGAGACCCGGGGCTACGCGGTCAGTTCCTATAAGTTACATTAGTCCCGTGCGATGTGTTCGTGCCTCCTACGAGTTCGTTTGGGGGCTGATTTGGGATTTCACCCTTTAACGGCTTGTTTTTAAGTCAAAGTGTGATTTTTGCAAATTATCACCATACTCTCAAATCGGGAGACCCGGGACTACGCAGTCAGTTCCTACAAGTTACATTAGTCCCGTGCGAGGTGTTCGTGCCTCGTACGGGGTCGTTTGGGGGCTGGTTTGGGATTTCACCCTTTAACGGCTTGTTTTCAAGTCAAAGTGTGATTTTTGCAAATTATCGTCATATTCTCAAATCGAGAGACCCGGGACTACGCGGTCAGTTCCTACAAGTTACATTGGTCCCGTACGAGGTGTTCGTGCCTCCTATGGGATCGTTTGGGGGCTGATTTGGGTTTTCACCTTTCAATGGCTTGTTTTTAAGTCTAAGTGTTCATTTTTGCAAATTATCGTCATACTCTCAAATCGGGAGACCCGGGACAATGCGGTCAGTTCCTACAAGTTGTATTGGTCCCGTGCGAGGTGTTCGTGCCTCCTACGGGGTCGTTTGGGGGTTGGTTTGTTTTCACCCTTTAATGGCTTGTTTTTAAGTGTTAATTTTGCAAATTATTGTCGTACTCTCAAATCGGGAGATCCGGGACTATGTCGTCAGTTCCTACAAGTTACATTGGTCCCGTGCGAGGTGTTCGTGCCTCCTACGGGATCCTTTGGGGGTTGGTTTGGGTTTTCACCCTTTAACGGCGTGTTTTGAAGTCAAAGTGTGATTTTTACAAATTATCGTCATGCTGTCAAACTGGGAGACCCGGGACTACGCGGTCAGTTCCTATAAGTTACATTAGTCCCGTGCGATGTGTTCGTGCCTCCTACTGGGTCGTTTGGGGGCTGGTTTGGGTTTTCACCCTTTAACGGCTTGTTTTCAAGTCAAAGTGTGATTTTTGCAAATTATCATCATACTCTGAAATCGGGAGACCCGGGACTACCGGGTCAGTTCCTACAAGTTACATTGGTCCCGTGCAAGGTGTGCGTGCCTCCTACGGGGTCGTTTGGGGGCTGGTTTGGGTATTCACCCTTTAACGGCTTGTTTTCAAGTCAAAGTGTGATTTTTGCAAATTATCGTCATACTCTCAAACTGGGAGACCCGGGACTATGCGGTCAGTTCCTACAAGTTACATTGGTCCCGTGCGAGGTGTTTATGCCTCTTACGGGGTCGTTTGGGGGCTAATTTGGATTTTCACCCTTCAACGGCTTATTTTTTAGTCTAAGTGTTTATTTCTACAAATTATCGTCATACTCTCAAACCGAGAGACCCAGGACTATGCAGTCAGTTCCTACAAGTTACATTGGTCCCGTGCGAGGTGTTCGTGCCTCCTAAGGGGTCGTTTGGCGGCTTGTTGGGTTTTCACCCTTTAACGACCTGTTTTCAAGTCAAAGTTTTAATTTATCAAATTATCGTCATACTCTCAAACCGAGAGACTCAAGACTACACGGTCAGTTCCTACAAGTTACATTGGTGCCGTGTGAGGTGTTCGTGCCTCCTACGGGGTCATTTGGGGGCTGGTTTGGGTTTTCACCCTTTGATGGCTTATTTTCAAGTCAAAGTGTGATTTTTTCAAATTATCATCATACTCTCAAACCGGGAGACCCGGGACTACGCGATTAGTTCCTACAAGTTACATTGGTCCTGTACGAGGTGTTCGTGCCTCCTACGGGGTCGTTTGGGGGCTGGTTTGGGTTTTCACCCATTAACGGCTTATTTTCAAGTCAAAGTGTGATTTTTGAAAATTATCGTCATACTCTTAAACCGGGAGACCCAGGACTACGCGATCAGTTCCTACAAGTTACATTGGTCCCGTACGAGGTGTTCGTGCCTCCTACGGGGTCGTTTGGGGGCTGGTTTGGGTTTTCACACTTTAACGGGTTGTTTTCAAGTCAATGTATTATTTTTACGAATTATCGTCATACTCTCAAACCGGGAGACCCGGGACTACGCGGTTAGTTCATACAAGTTACATTGGTCCCGTACGAGGTGTTCGTGCCTCTTAAGGGTCGTTTGGGGGCTTGTTTGGGTTTTCACCCTTTAACGGCTTGTTTTTAAGTCAAAGTGTGATTTTTGCAAATTATCTTCATATTCTCAAATTGGGAGATCCGGGACTACGCGGTCAGTTCCTACAAGCTACATTGGTCCCGTGCGAGGTGTTCGTGCCTCCTACGGGGGCGTCTGGTGGCTGGTTTAGGTTTTCACCCTGTAACGATATGTATTTAAGTCTAAGTGTTATTTTTACAAATTATCATCATATTCTCAAATCGGGAGACCCAGGACTACGCGGTCAATTCCTACAAGTTACATTGGTCCCGTGCGAGGTGTTCGTGCCTCCAACGGGGGCGTCTGGTGGCTGGTTTAGATTTTCACCCTTTAACGGCCTGTTTTTAAGTCTAAGTGTTATTTTTACGAATTATATTCCTATTCTCAAATCGGGAGACCCATGACTACGCAGTCCATTCGTACAAGTTACATTGGTCTCGTGCGAGGTATTTGTGCCTCTTACGGGGTCGTTTGGGGACTGATTTGGGTTTTCACCCTTCAATGGCTTGTTTTTAAGTCTAAGTGTTGATTTTTGCAAATTATCATCATACTCTCAAACCGAGAGACCCGGGACTACGCGGTCAGTTCCTACAAGTTACATTGGTCCCGTGTGAGGTGTTCGTGCCTCCTACGGGGTTGTTTGGGGGCTGTTTGGGTTTTCACCCTTTAATGGCCTGTTTTCAAATCAAAGTGTTAATTTTGCAAATTATCGTCATACTCTCAAACCGGGAGACTCGGGACTATGCGGTCAGTTCCTACAAGTTACATTGGTGCCGTGTGAGGTGTTCGTGCCTCCTACGGGGTCGTTTGGGGGCTGGTTTGGGTTTTCACCCTTTAACGGCTTGTTTTCAAGTCAAAGTGTGATTTTTGCAAATTATCATCCTACCCTCAAATCGGGAGACCCAAGACTACACGATCAGTTCCTACAAGTTACATTGATCCCGTGCGACGTGTCCGTGCCTCTTGCGGGGTCGTTTGGGGGCTGGTTTGGGTTTTCACCCTTTAACGGCCTGTTTTTAAGTCTAAGTGTTAATTTTGCAAATTATCGTCCTACTCTCAAACCGGGAGACCCGGGACTATGCGGTCAGTTCTTACAAGTTACATTGGTCCCCTGCGTGCTGTTCGTGCCTCCTACGGGGTCGTTTGGGGGCTGGTTTGGGTTTTCACCCTTTAACGGCTTGTTTTGAAATCAAAGTGTGATTTTTGCAAATTATCATCATACTCTCAAACCGGGAGACCCGAGACTATGCGGTCAGTTCCTACAAGTTACATTGGTCCCGTGCGAGGTGTCCGTTCCTCCTACGGGGTCGTTTGGGGGCTGGTTTGGGTTTTCACCCTTTAACAGCTTGTTTTCAAGTCAAAGTGTGATTTTTGCAAATTATCGTCTTACTCTCAAACCGGGAGACCCAGGACTACGCAATCAGTTCCTACAAGTTACATTGGTCTCGTGCAAGGTGTTCGTGCCTCCTACGGGTTCGTTTGGGGGCTGGTTTGGGTTTTCACCCTTTAACGGCTTGTTTTCAAGCCTAATCTACATATTTTGAAATGATCATCATATTCTCAAACCGGAAGGCCTATAACTATGCGATCAGTTTTTACAAGTTACATTGATTCCGTGCGAGATGTTTTTAAGCCTTATCTAGATATTTTCAAGTTTGCATTACATTTATTAGCATTTTCATTTGTCTAAAAAAGGAAATGATTTTTTTATTAAACATGTATGTTCTCTAATCTTTCTATCTCTTTTAATCAGATAACTATAACCACAAGATGAATCAATCGAACATAAACATTAAGAAATTTACAAACCTGTAGAATTGGTGTGTCGATTTCAACAAAGCCTATAGACTCTAACGTCACGTCAACAACTTCAAATTCTTCCTCTTTGTAGCTCAGGTCGCAACATACATACATCCCCTTGTAAGTAAGGCGAAACAAATTATTCATATTGATAAGGCTAATTGTAACAAATCATTCCATATGAAATTCTTAAACTCACGAGTAATAACATGGCTTAAACTCAGGAAATTCTTAAATCATTTTGATCATAGCTACATGTAATATACACAATCAATTTACATGCAGTGACTATATATATGGTACGAAGGTATTATACACATCTTATGTAATATACACATTCATTTTGATCATAGCCATTGATCGTTATTGATTGTGTAGCCAATCAATGGATAATTTGCAGTGATCAAGAATATGAAATTCACATAATGTAAGGCATGTTCAAGTGTATGTGATTGAAAAATAAAATAAACATAAGGAGGTTCACTTGCAACGGGGAAAATGTAAGACCAAATATATATCTACAACATAAAAATTCAACAGAAACTTACATCATCAACGACAATACCAAAATGGACAAACCCAAATCCAATATCATATTTGTCAACTCCAACACGATACACAACATGCATCGCAGTACATTGATTTTCTACATAATGGTCTCTGTGAAGCAAATCACAGGTGCATATCATATAGAAAAATAAAATAATAATAATAATAATAATAAGACTGTCTATGCCGACTCATATTTCCGACTCAATGGGTGCGACTCGCTTAAGTGTCGCACCCGTGTTGGATCGTGTTCGGATTCCATTGTACCCCATTGGCGAGTGATTAAAATACGAGTCAATATGAATACGACATGTCAGTGAGTCACACCCAAAAATGAGATTCGGTATAGATTCGTAGGTATGCATTTCAATGTATGTAATGTATGCACATAAATGTATTAGATCGTGTATGCAATGTATGCACATTCCAATGTATGCAGTGAGCCAATACAAAATACGTATTTGGATCATGTTTGGATTCCAATATATGAACATCAATAATATTTCTCTCATATGATCGATTCAAATCCTTAAGAATACCTTAAATTCAAAGTAAAACGCGATGATGCGTGGAATCACCAATCTCTCTAGCTATATAGTTCAAAGAAGAAAGGTCTGTGAAAACTCTAATGATGCGAGAAACAGGTAGTGCACATTTAACATTTTAAGATGAAATTGACTTTACCATATTAATTGTTAAACTTTATCCTCACTTGAATATTGTGAAAATTAGTAAATTATAATTTGGAACTTCTCAAAAAATAAAGGATTTATACTCGATGCAAAAAAATTCCAATGGCTCTAGAAATTATAGCTCAGAATAACCCAAACACCTGAACTTCAAGACCCAACATGAATACACAACAATAACTATATCTAAATAATTTTAACAATCACTATATCCACAAAATACAAACATTTATAAGGATTGTCTACAGAAATTTTTTTCTTGATGTCTGATTGCCAGCAACATTTGGGGTTCTAACATGTCAGTTTCCTCTTAAATCTCATTGAATATACTTAATGGAGTTAACATTCCCAAGTGATTTTATAAACCAAAACTGGTGAATATGAACTACCCGAATAAAGGATCAGTTCCAATAAAGATAATCCAAAAAATATTTATAATATTTGGATATATGTATATAAGCATTTTCACAAAATACAAAAACATGTATTTACTTATTCCAAACAAAACCAGTATGCTTAGAGTCACGTCATTGGTGTAAAATACATAAAATAAGGGTGTATATGTGATACATATATATGTAGTTCTTGACTCACCTCCTGTATTCCACATTTACAAGCCCAGGTTTAAAAAAGTCTTAGTCCATACCCTTGTTAGCCATAGACACGAAAGCTTTCCTGCTGAGTACAAAATCAGTCTGGTTGTTTCGATTGAGATCAGTTACTATCACTCTAGTCCTTTCCTTATTACGAAGGGCTGAATTTTTGCACCTCATCTGCAAAATTAATTTAGATTAGACTCCCCCAAATAAAAAGAAAATTCACACTTACTGTATTTATGCACATTTATAAACTAAAAACTCTAAATGTGCATACCTCAAAACATGAACCACAACTAGCTCCATCTTTATAAATGCTAGGTAGAACAACTGCAAGTTGCCGAGCACTTAAGCTTACCCCGAGGAACCATACCCACATGCCCCAGCTGCATTTAATTCAAAAGATAATAATTACCCATTAGATAATAATTACCCATTAGATAGATAGATGCAGAAAACATCATCTGGGTATATGCTAGTTTTTTCAATTTTATGAACCGTACAGCATATGGGTCCTGATCCCAAACAATGTAACAACAAAGGCATTAAATCCGTACTTTATGGTAGATCTAATACCATAAAACATCGTAGTGTTCTTGTAAACCCCCCCCCCCCCCCCCCCCCCCAAAAAAAATGACCCTACATCTTAATACCATCAAGTAAGTTACCATTGAAGCGATATACGAATTGAAATGAAATGAATGTGATTGAAACATACCTTACAATGAATGAGACGATTGAGCTCCCGGAAAGAACAAAGGTTGCGGTGTGGTTGGGATAATAGCAGGTCACAGTGGAGAAAGAGGGTGGGTGGCGGTGGGGGTGGCAGTGTGTCATCGAGAGGGAGGGGGAGGTGGGCAGCGGGTCTCGGGGAGAGAGAGAGAGAGAGAAAGAGAGGTTAGAATGATTTGGTCCTCTTCAAATTTTGGTCCCCGCTTGAAATTTTGGGGTTTTATTTTTTTTAATGAAGCGTACCCATATTTGGCACTGTTTAAAACCATGCCAGATTTTGGCACTGTTTTAAACTGTGCCAGATTACGGTAAAACCGCGCCAGATTTTGGCACGGTTGTAAACGGTGCCAGAATCTCCTTCCTTCAGCGTGCCAGATTAGCATTTTTGGTGTAGTGATTCTTGATCATTTTTAGCTGGTTGTTTGCATGATTATCTAGATACATTTCATTGATTTATCACATGCTAGATATGTTTATCTTTTCACTAGGTTGACTATTCGAGACAAAAAGGTGGAGAGATGTATGTGATATAGGTGGAGATTTGTTGAGCTCTGTGTTTGTTTGTTGCACACATTTGTATCTACATTGGTATCTTATTTATGTGCATATTTGATATCCGGATTTAAAAGTTGTTTTGTTACATATTGGTATCAAAATATTTTGCTCACATACTTCATTATGATTTATATCATTTATTCCTCCATCATTCACTAGGTATTTATCTGTTTCATGTGTGTAGGTATACTTAAAGAGATTCAAGATTTCAGGTCTACATCACATTTAGACATTCAGAGATAGTTTAATGCCTGCCGATCCATTGTTTAATAGTCTAATCCTGTATTTTTTATTTTTGGGTTTATGGGATGGTATTAATTTAGGCGTCATACGGCTTGACGACTCGGCTTAGGCATTTTACTGTTGGTTTAGTCCCGAAATAGTCAAAGGGGGAGATTTGAAAGGACAAAATTTCTAATTGAGTCCATTGTATAGTTTTGACATATTCCCAGAACAAAACATGTTTGAGTCATAGGTCATATTTTTATTGTCACGATCCCACACAGACTATGACGTGTTGAAGTTTAATTGATGACGTTGTGGAAAATCTTCAAAGAATTATTTATAATGAAGTTTAATTGGTGCAAGTTGATTCGTCTTCAAAGTTCAATTGATCTCTAAGATCACTCAGGTATGAATGCATATTTTTAATGGGACTTGGAATTTTATTTTAATAAATATAAGGAGGTTATTTTATTAAATAAATGTTTTTAAAATGTTTTATAAGTGTTTGAAATGTTTTACACTTCGTTTAAATCTGATAAGGAAGGATTAGAGTTAGTTTATTTTGGGTCTCTAATTCACGCGTCACTCAAACGACTTCAGCAGTCGTTCGAGCGAGATGCCACTATTGTTCAAACGACATGGTCATCTAGTTTGAGTGACATCTTATATCATTTGAGAGATCCACCTCATTAACAAAAATATTTATTGTCGTGTTTCCTTCAGATTTCGTAAGTGTGCATTATGGAAAAATTATTTTTGTACTAGTACGTTTTTTCACACAGGTTTTCTAAGGTTTTCCAAAGTAAATGTATTTTTAGAGTTTCAAAGATCCGAGTTATCATTAATATATTCTATGGTGATATTTTTGGCACCAAGAAGAGTTGTTCTACACTTGAACATTGTTGGTTTTGCGGTGAAGATTCGGTGGAGTTCGATTTCAACGTCCTAAACATTACAAGCCATATCGGTGGACACCGAGACATGCATGGACGCGTGTGTTGTGGACAGGTATTGTGGAACAAGGACTTTCTACGTTGTCACTATGAGAGGAATGGTTGAAGATCAGAAGAGAGTCAAGTCTCCTAGGGATCGAGTCGTTGAGTAAGACTAGTGTCTGTTTATTATAATTCCACATTCATAGTGATTGCCTCGCTTGGGCCGTCTAAGTCTTTTTTCCCGTTGTGGTTTTTCTCGTACATCCGGTGTGGTGAGTATTCTTTACTTTATTTTACTTACTTTAATCACTAGATGGATGTTGAGTATTAATCAAGATAAAATTTGGTTAAGGTAAAATTTGTTCATAACTTGGTGCGAATTAATAATTTGGAAAAAGGGTTTTCACAAAAAGAGAAATTGTTTTGTCATCCTTAAAATAGTTTCCGCATAAGAAATCCAAATGGACCATCACTTGGTGTTTCCTTGAGTGTAACAGGGCCTATAGAATAGCCTCATTTTCCTTAGGACATTCCTTTGAAAACCTTCTTGGTATTGGAACCCTTAGTTGTTATCAGTATAGACGTTATTCTTATTTATTTTGAACTTTTGTTATTATTTCCCATTTGTGTCAACAAATTATCATATTTTTTCATATTGTTCTCCACACCTAATATCAGATGTTTAATGACTTTATGATCTAAGTTAATAATTATTTCAGGCTTTGATGCCTTGGACTCAACCATTGTCTTTATTTTTTCCTCTATTTCAAGGTAATTGAATGGCGTGCATATTTTTACCCATCTCCTTCACACTGGGATGTGGGTCTTCATTAACTCCCATAGTGTTTCCCTCTCTCCCACGAAATTTTATTTTTCTCTTCCTGATTAACTCTTGTATCATGTTGCGAAAAATAGTACAAAACATTAGTTGAGTGAGAGAAAACATTATGCCATTTGCAATATTTTTTTCCTTTAATTTCATTTCATATTTTTACATCATCAGGAAGTTTTAACATTTTTTACTTTTAATAGACAATAAAAAGTTTCATCATTCATAGAGATGTCAAAGGAATAATTTTTTAATCATCCCTTTTAATTTGGGGGCATATGACTATGCTATTGTGTTCTTTCGAACTAAATGATCACAAACAATGGACTCGGTTCCTATAATTCCAATAACATTTTCCTATGAGTTTGGGTTCTTATAATATGTTTTGAAAGAAAAAGTGTTTCTCCCATGCTCTTCCTCTAAAAGGTCATCTTTTCTGGACATTTTGGCAGTTAATTCCTCTAAAACTCTTAATTCAGTGCATCAAACTTCTTTCAAAGCCTAAATTCTAGCCCATTTTGAGCCAAATTGAAAACTCAGACCCAAACAACACTATCTTGCATTTATTCTTAGCCCTTTTAAATTTTTTTATGAATTTTTTTGCTTTTTCATCTGGCTTTTGGCGTAGTCTATCCATATCGGCCATGGATACTTTTGGCTCGATTTGGAAGAATTGCGCATAAAATATATCTTCCACTTGCTGCTAAGTTTTCATACTATTAGGTGGAAAGCTTATGAACCAAGAGAAATTTGCATAAGTGATGGAGCTACCGAATAAATATAGTTTGAGGTATTCATTAGTCTCTACACTAGCATACTCACTAGAGAAACTTGATGTGTGTTTTAATGTGGATTGACTCCCATCTCTTGAAAAAAAATAGAAAATGTTAGGAACTTAAAGCCCTTTAAAAGTTCAATCCTATTTACCCATTCAGGATATGCTTCCTATAAACTGGAATTTTCACTCCCGAAGCATTTGGTCCATAAATCTCATGTATAAGATCCATAATTTCATTTCTTCCAACTCCCCATCCTGAGGATTTTGGATATTTACCCTTTGGATGGCCTCGTTACCAAATCTATTATTGGTTCCCAACTCCTGAGTTCATAATCCAACATAGGATTGTTAACTTCTCCATAGTTCGAAGTTCTTATGAAGCCTAAATTGGTTTTATTATAGTATGGCCTAATCCTTTCTACTTCTAGCACATTTATTCTTCTTGTTGGATTATTATAACACATTTTTGGTAATTGTTAGGTCTTCCTAAACCCTCTAATGTGTTGTTCACGCATAAACCAATAATTTTTGTATTGTTCCGTATCCTTAGGTTTCTTCTAAAATGAGTTTCACTAGGGTTAGGACTGTAATACAGAGGGTGATTAGGATTGGGTTTAAGGCTTGTGTAGCCATTGACATTAGCCTACTTTACCATGTTCTCGGTTATAATTATTGTCTTGAACTTCAACATTGATACTTATATTGGTCACTAAATATGTGGTCTAAATATTTACCCGTGAGTCAACCCGGTCCGGTCCGGCTACGTTAGGTGTGAAGTGATGTGAAAAAATCTAACTAAGGTTTCTAGTCCATCTTAATTGATTAAAATTACCAAAAAATCATGGAATTTCATTTTTTAAATATTTAAGCATAATATTGATGAGTTTGAAACCCACTAGGCAACACCCTAGGGTTCAAGTAATGATAGATACTAGCATAAAAATAAAGAATTACTTAGTTATAAAACACTCTATAAGATGGAATATCATCTAACTTTCCAGAAAAAAGGAATATTATGAGCCAATGCCCAGTAGGGGTTCCTAACATAATTACAATATATAAACGAACGATAGGAGGAACGAATGTAATACTCTAAATAGTATAATTTTAGAATAACTCTATATGCAATTACTATAGAGTATATGCATTAGTCATGTTTTACTTCAAAATATTATTCTTAATTTAGCTTAAGTATGATTAACCATTTCTTGGTCAATTTTATCATTATATTAAAAAAAATTGTGTTTTATTTCATTAACTCGAACAATTAATTTCAAAAACACCCATTCCTAGGCTATCTTTAAATTATCCATTTTCCTTTAAAAATATCATCTTAAACTTCAAATTAATGCACACGTGGTGTTTCTTAAAAAAAACATTTCAACACATAGGCTCGGTGCTTAAAAATAATTTTATATACAAAAAAGGTATCAATTCTCGGATCGTGTCTCGCCATGGGGTTACTCACACATAAAATTGTTATCTTTTTATCTCAAACTGTCCACGCACACACAAATGTGTCAAACCTAGGATTATGCCCCATCACAATATAATTCCAAACACCCAATTATAATCATTTTCATTCATTTACAACCCTATTATATTATATACAAATACCCATGTCCAACCCTAGTTGTGGCCCGCCTAGTCGTAACCTTTTATTCCTTTAACTTACAAATCCTATATTTCTCATTTTATCTCATATTTCGGAGTTCATCAATTCCATTTATTTTTATAATTATACATGACTCAATACTGAGTTATTTAATCTTGTAATACCAACTTCATAATCATTTATTAATAAATTATCCTTTTTCCTAGATTTTACTAGAACCGTTCTTTTTTTATTATTACCATTTATCTTGGAGTTTATCGAATTCCATTTATATTCACAATCTTACATCCTATATCATAAATGTTGTATCCAACTGCTTTACTGGACAGTTAATTTGAGTCTAAGTCGAAGTCGCACCCTAGGGCATCGTCTCCTTCATAAATTTAACCTCGTTAATTCTTTATAAAAACTCTTTCACTTTTCGTTAATTTCATTTATTTACAACCTAACTATCATTTTTAACAAAATACTCGCCATGCACGCGTATTTATTACTCGTAGAAACACCTTTTGTGTCAGGACTGAGTTATTTAAACTTGGAATACCAATACGGGCCAAACTACACAAAATACTTTATGCTTTAGGTACACTCTACTCCTCATTAAAAACTTAAACAAGCTTATTTTCTATTTTTGAACCCCTTTAAAGTTAAATTCATTTAACATAATATTTAGAGCCCATTTCGTAATTTTTAAATTGTCAAGGTTACATTGTAGTTTCTTTACAAAGTTAAAGTACAATAACATTTAAATTTTATGTACTAATTCCCAAAATCAAAGGTTTAGGAGCACTTTTATAATATTCCAAAATTTGAGGTTATTTTGCAATATTTAAAAGTCCATTAGTTTGATAATTATGCAAAGTCTAGGGAGTGTTTTTTAATTAATCTAAAATTTAAGGGTTATTTTTTCATTACACTAAAGTTTACAGTTGTTTTTCAATTATTTCAAAAAATACATTTCTAGTGTCAAAATAACACATTTTAATAAGTTTAGGGTCCAAATTGTAATTTTGTAAAAGTTTGGGTAAAAAAATCCTTATCATAAAATTTATGGGGTAAAAACATAATTATCACACACTTTGGCCCCAAATGTAATTTCTCAAAAGTTTAGGATTTAATAATATTTTTATAATATTATTAACACAACCATTAAATCCATATTTCTATTTTTGACTGAAAATAATATCCATTTTATCCAAATACATAAAATGATCAACACCTCCAAATATATGTATATAACCTATACATAAATCATTATACATGTGTGATTATGTTGATAGTCACCACCTCAAATGTATATGCAGCTCGAGGTCTAGATAAGTTAGATAGATAACACAGAGATATAAGTGGTTCGGCCTGAGCCTACTCTATTGTGCAAGAGGATAAGAGTGTTGTATTACTATTGGGCACTAAAGGCCATGTTTTACAATCACTCAAGCTATCTTTAGGATTACAAATGGACAGAGTTTCTGTTAGGTTAACTATTACTTGATCCCTGGGGAAGGAGATGAGGTAGGCTTATATAGGCTTGGGGGTGCACATTGTTCCTCCCAAGCATGCACCAGGTGTGCACGAGGTGATTAGTTCACTAGGAGTGTGCCACCTGTCCTCTACAAAAGTAAGTCATGATGATGAAATATTCCCACACGTGGGTCATTGATCTCCTATAACAGTTTGGTCCACGTGGCTTAGTGAGAACATATCACGTGTTCCCTGTGAGATACCAAAGGCAGTCGTGCAAATCTCGACCTAGCCGAGATAGCTAGTGCAGTCTTCTAGTTAAATGAACTCCAAGACTGTGATACTTGTTCAGGAACTGTAGGTTTCAGCCTCTGCGTGTTGTGTGAAGTTGGCACGTGGAGAAATCGAGACATAGGAGCATTCGCGAACGTAAAACTGGTATTCGTACATGATTGCAACTGATATGAGGTTGAGGGTCCATATGTAGATGAGTCTGATGGATGCCGAGTAGGATTATTAAGTCGGGATGAGTCTCGTCCAGGATGAGGCCATACTTATGCATATCAATCACCCCTTTCCCTTAGTCTTTAATGTGAATGGAAGACTGAAGGGTATAATCGTTCGGCCCCTTACGAGGATGGGACTCCATATTATCAGAAGCTGTTTTTGGGACGTGAATGGATCACGTGGAGGTCGTGACCGTCCTTTCAATGTCCCGGATCATTGGGACATTCGAACATCCATAGTTAGACACATGATAAGGATCATGTGTCTTAACATGTTAGTCAGGAGATGGCGACTGGAGGATTGTCTAGGGGATTGTGCTTAATGATAGTTGCCATAAAAAATGTGCGTGATCATTACGCCCCTTATATACCCCAAAACTCAAAATTTCTTCTATTTCTTCCCCAAAACATCTGTCGCTTGAGTTTTCTACAAAAACCCAAGCTCCTATTTTCTTTCTCTTCCAACATCTCCCTTTCAGGCTTTTACAATGTTTTTCTTTCATTCAACATTTCCTTTCCACCCAGGTAACCCCTGGTCCTCGATTTTACTCTATTAGCTTGGTATTGTGCTATTTATCTGTGATTTTGTTTTTTCGGTGATCTTTGAATTTCCAGGCAACCAACCATGGTGGTTTTAGTGGTTTTCAGTGACTTTGTGGGAATTTTTGGATTGTAGAGAGTAAGGAAGGATTGGTTTTAGAGTAGGTAGCTTTTTTCATTGCCAGTCAGGTTTTCTAACGACCCTCGAGTTACCTTTTTTGGGGACCTTCATTGTTGTTCTTGACTGATTTTACCTTTGAAAACAATTAGGTTCCCACTTTAATCATTTAGTCAACTTAGGTCAAACCCTTTCCTTTTTTGGCTGTACACAAGACTACATGAACTAGGTGATCAATTCCCACACTTAAGGGAATGCATACCAAAGGAGATTCATAATTCTAAGGTCGAGGATAAGAAAAGAGTCAAGGTTGATTCAAGACTTCTTATTAGCATAACCACCTTAGTTGTTGTTTATGATCCTCCACTTCTCATATATCCATCTCCAGCCAAGACTAGTGTTATTGATATCAACAGTGACACCATGTCTGATACCTCTTTATAGGGGTCATAGTCTGAGTCTTCATATGAGGGTTATAATCCCTCTGATGAGGCTATGCAAGTTCTACAGTCTTATCTTGATAATACTACTGCTACTGAGTCTAGTAGTAGAGAAAACCCCCAGAGGCCTCAGATAAGGACAAGACGAGAGTGGAGGTTATTTATTCATAAACCCCAATGGCTATTCCTCTATCAGCTATGACTAGCGCCAAATACTCCTAAAAGGCCAAAACGGTGCTCGTGCCATGATATTGAAGACGAGGATCATGATGAGGATGAGGAACCACTTGACACATCGAGAGACATATCTTCTTTTGTGGAGGTATCTCTATAAAATAAAATCTTGCATTGACATGAGAGTCCCATTTAAGGACGAGAGAGCTTATGGCAACCGATATGGAGAGGTAGCGATCTATGAATATATGTTTAACGTCGAGTTTAGACTGCCAATATAGCATAATGTCAAAACCATTCTTGATAGCATGGGACTCTCCCCATCTAAACTTTCCACTAATGCATGGAGAATTATTCTCGACTTAATCTAGTTGTAGAGACTATTTTATGACACCGTCCTTCCTATCAGTATTTTTTGGGCATGTTATATTGTGTCCACTACTAAGGCTTAGCCCGATTACTTCCACCTCATAGTAAGGAAGTTCGATAAAAAGGTTTTGATTATAAATCAGACATCAAACCATCATTGGAAGCCCCGATATTTCTTTATGTCGAGGGCTTGGGAGTTCCACACTAATGATCCATGCAATGCCAACGAACCAAGGGTCTCCCAAAAGTGGGGAAAAGTGTCTATGTCGGAGAGGCTTGATCTCGTACTAAATATTGATGGTCGAGAAAAGATAAATAATATATGGACTCAAGACAAAGAGGAAGGCCTTGTCTAGTTTGAACCCTTGACGACCCCTTCCTTTCTGGTAAACTCGGGTTTGGGGGTTGACCCCCTTGCTGAGATGTGTAAGTTAGAAATTTTTACAACTATATTATCATTGTTCATTCTAATGCTGACCCTAATCATTATCTTTTATTTACAGGTCATACAATCGACACTTCAGAGGAAATTTGGACGATGGCTGCCCCATGTTTAGCCAATATATTGAATAAAATCGCTAGCAAAAACCCACCCCCTCATCCCCAACTAAGAAGACAACAAGTGGTGGGCTCGTCCAGGCTAGGGGAGGTAAGAAAACAAAGGACAAATCTAAGGGTTTCAATAGTAGTCCCCCTCCATTAAAGAAAAAAAGAAGGACGGATCATCTAAGGAGGCCACTGACCAGGCTATCCCTATATCCAGTGATGATGTCCTTGCTACTAGGATGGAACAAATTACAATCTTTATTGACTCTCTGATCGGTGACAAAGACAAGATTTTTTTTTATCGGGTCCATATTGGTCGACTCTGATAGAAGATTTCTCCAAGCTAGGATCCTTCCCGGCTAGGGGAATATGCCATTCATAAGGCCACACAGGTAATTATGTTTCAAACTGCATTTGTTATTTAAAGTGTTTTATCGTCTTTTACTAACTTCTACTATCTTTGCTTTGTAGTCTTTGCTTGCTCTTAACCAGATGCACCAATGGATCCAGGAAAATCTTCATATGGTCCAGCGGGCAAATAAGGCCAGCAAGGCCAACAAACAGCTAAAGAAAGAGCTAAAATATGTCGAGATGAGCCATAAGCAAGTAGGTTATAAGCTAGAGAAGAAGCGAAAAAATGAGTTGGAGGTCCAGAAGAAGGGTCATGATGCCTAAATTAACGATATAAAAATCAATCACAAGGTATGAAGCTGTAAGGAAGGCTATCGAAGCCTTCAAAGCGTCCGAGGAATTTATTGGTTATAGCTTCCAGTACCTGGAGACAAGAGACAAGATGGCTTGCCATTGGGTCCTTAATAAATACCCTGATATAGGCAAGGTCGAGCCCTAGCTAACTGAGGATTTGAAGGTCTTTGATTTTTTCAACCCCACATCTGCAATTGCACTTGGTAAAGTGGAGGCTGAGGCTCTTGCTATTGAGACGAGACCAAAATTTAAGATGGCACTGAGGAGACATAGTGGCCATGTGGAAGAAGAAGTGTAGACAAAGTCTCATGCTCCTAATGTCATCCATGACGAGGTCGATAAGCAGACGGAAGCTTGATTTTTATCATTTATTGGGTGTCCATCTGTGTTGTACTCTTGTCTGATGTAACCATGCTTGGACAATTTGTCTCTTCCTCGTATTTTTGCACAATGTTTGTAGTATTTAACATTTTTTGCTGATGATCTTCCTTTTGATATTTTTTTGATAATATATACCACTTGTGTTGTTGTACAATCAGCGTGCTAAATTTTTTGGAAGTGTAATGTCTGCATTTTCTTATCTTATCACCATTGAATGGTGTTCTGAATATAACGCTTGCGATTACACTCTGCCATTAATACACTACATTCATCATAATAAGTTGATGTTAAAGCAACCATATAAAAATGATTTTTAACTTATGTTTTTCACCACCTGAGTGATTTTATACATTGATCCTCCCTCACAACGTTGTTGGGAGGGTATGCAGGAGACGAGAATCCTCATACACTCTCATATCGCTGAGAGAATTGTGACCTTTAATTCACCATAATACAATGTTGAAGCAACCATATAAAAATATTTTTTAACTTATGTTTTTCACCACCTGAATGATGTTATGACATTGATCCTCCTCTCGATATTGTTGGGAGGGTATGGAGGAGACGAGACTCCTTATACACTCTCATGTCTCCGCGAAAGTTATGACCTTTAATTCACCATAATCTGATGTTGAAGCAACCATATAAAATTAATTTTTAACTTGTTTTTTCACCACTTAAGTGATGTTATCTCACTAATTTCCTCTCTCGGCGTTGTTGGGAGGGTGTGGAGGAGACGAGACTCCTTATAATCTCTCGTACCGCTGAGAGAGGTTTATTAACTAATTCACCAAGAAAATGATGTTCCTTATTTTAATATGTTTAATATGTTTAAAACCATGATGGCTATACGTAGGATAAATATGAGTCAATACTTGAATTTTTTTATTTATCACATCATCGTATATTACCGTATAGATGAAATTAAAATTGAAATATGCTGAAACTGAAATAGAAAGCTACTCGAAGATAACAAAAATGACTATTGATAATATCTTTTCAAATAGTCGGTATTTCGGGGATTGGAGAAGGTCCTTCCCTCCATGTTTTCAAGCCTAAAGGTGCCCGACACGACCTCTTCAGTCACCCTGTATGGTCCATGCCAATTGCGATGGAGTTTTTTTGGCTTTTGCCAAACCTTCTTCAAAACCAGATCACCCACAGCTATCTTGTAAGATCTGGCAGCTCTCTGTTGGTATGTTGACTGTTAAAAAGCGGTATCCTCTCATCTTTCTTTGATTAGGTCTACATAGATCCTCATTTCTTCTAAGTTAGCATATGGGTCATAAGTTTGAGCTCTGTGACTTTGGAGTCAAAGCTCAGTAGGGATAACTTCCTCGGACCCGTATGCTAGTATGAACGGTGTTTCACCTACCGATGTTCTCTCAGTCGTCCTGTAAGCACACATGACCCCATGCAATTCTTTTATCCACGGGTCTTTGGCTTCCAACTTCTTTTTAATCCTATCAAATATCGTCGAGTTAGTGACCTCAATCTGTTCGTTGGCTTGTGTTCAGCTTGGAGCAGAGAAAAATTATTTTATGACGGCCCTCTTATACTAGGCTTCCAACCACTAGTTCTTGAATTGTTTACCATTATCCGATATTAGGATATGGGGAAAACTATATCGACAAATAATATTCCTCCAGATGAACTTGAACGTTTTTACTTTTTTAGTGGAAATCATTGCTTCGGCCTTCACCTATTTTGATAAGTAATTGATCATTATTATTACATACTAGTAATTGCACGCCGCCTTTGGAAGAGGACCCATCAGATCAATCCCCCAGACTACAAATGGCCTTGGCACTATAATGGATAAGAGAGGCTGGTGAGGTTGATGAGGGACGATTACAAACCACTGATAGTTTGCACATTTCTTTTCCATACTCAGTTGCATCTATGGAAAGTGTCGACCAAAAAAACCCTTGGGTAACGATTCTTTTGGCTAGATATCGATCACCGATATGACTTGCATAAGACCCCTCATGGATGTCTCGTAGGATATAATCTACTTTGGTGGGATGAACACACCTAAGTAACGACAGTAAAAACGCTCTCTTATAAAGTATATCACTGATGATGGTGAACTTCTCAACTCTATATCGGAGTTTCTTCCTCTCGGTCTTATACATTAGGAGTTTTCCATCTCGACTGTATTTTATCAACAAATCCATCCATGATTACCCTAAGTTTATATTTAGGAAAAACAGAAGTCCACCATCATCTTCTTCAATGCTCAAACTGTGTATGATATCAACATGAATGGATCGTTTGATTTTGTTCCTCATAGTCGATGCTAGCCTAGCTAGAGAGTGAGCTTAACTATTTTCAAGTCTAAGAATCCTCCTGATCTTAAAGAAAGTTTTCTTAGCATCGGCCTCATGCATAAAAAATTATTATAACCAGAATATGAATCCACAAAACTCATCGATTCATGTTCAGACGTAGAAGCAAACATCTGATTAATTCGAGAAGAGGAAAAGATATCTATGGGACAATCTTAATTCAGGTCGGTGAAGTCGACACACATCCTCAACTTTCCATTGGCATTTGGCACTATAACAATGTTGGACAACTAGTATGGATATTAAACTTCTTGAATGAACTCGGTTGTCTAGAGCTTCTTAACTTCATCGTGAATGACATTATATATGCCCCTTACATAAGTTCTTCTTCTTTTCTTTACTGGCTTCACTTTTTCATAAATATTTAGCAGATGGAAGATGATATCGAGGTCTATCCCCTCCATATCTTTATGGACCTAGGCGAAAATACTCTGCCTTTTTCTTAGCTTTATTAACTCCTATTTTTTCTCGACTTTAGGGATAAAATGATTTGGACGGGTTTTTTGGCTCCTCCTTATTAACGAAGATGGATTCTACCTCCTCATGCAATTCAGCCTTTCTTATCTTTTTCTCGTCTCTTGGGTCGAGAGTGTCAATATTATATGCAGTTATTGCTTACTTATGAGCCTCACTTTCCTTTATCGAGACGAAGTAACATTCATAATCCTTCACTTGGTCACCCTGTACTTCCCTTACTCCATAAGGAGTTGAAAATTTTACCATCTCGTGAATCGTGGAAGGTATGACCTCGAACTCCTTAAGGGCTACTCTTCCCAAATTTATATTATATGCCGAGAAACACGTGCTCGTCCATGACAATGAAACTAATTTTCTTGGTGAGGCACCTTGGACAGATGCCCATGCACACGTCCATATCAAATAACCCCAAGGGGTGAAATGTTTCCCCATTGAAGTCGATTAGCAGCTGATGATAAGGGACAAGTCTTTTCTTAATCAATTTCCCCTTTGAACCAATTCCAGAACATCATTTTTGTTGATCTCCCACCATCGATAAGAATTCGAGAAACATCATACCCATGTACCCTCGTACTGGATGACAAAGTGGTTATCGTGTGGATCCAGGATTCCCTTAAAGTTAATTATGTACAAGTCAACAACTAGAGTTTCCATATTTACCTTCTTTAGCTACCCTTTCTTTGGCTCGGTCTCAGCTGAATTTACATCCATCTGTTTTGGTGTTGTTTTGGCTTCAACCACATTTATTTTTTGGTTATGTGGCTCTGTAATGCCACCTACTAATCCGCCACAAATCATATTCACATCAAAGGAGATCATATGTAAATGATCCTTTGCATAAGAGAATTTGCTGGGAGGTTGGGGTTGTGCCCCCCATCCCCCCACTATCAGACTCATCATCATCATTATTATTAGTCGGGGTCTCTCATCTTGGCTTATCATCTTTCCTCCCATTGTGCTTTTTTTTATTCCTGTCTATGTATTTTCAGAGTTTATCTGGTTTTAGCAATTTTTCTATCTCGTCCTTCATGGAAAATCATTCGTCATTTGTATGCCCATGGTCATCGTGAAACTCGCACCACTTTCTCTTGTGCCTCTGGACATCGGAGTGCTCTGTCATCCTTGATATCATTTAGAATCAAGTCAAGGCTCACCGTCAGTGGAGTGTCTTTGGCAAATTTAACTTCAGTCGACCTCTTCTTTCCTTCCCTATACTTTGACTCGTTGGACATGCTTCCACCGGACTCCTTTATGTCTCCATTCTTGGCTGCCATAGCTTCCTCCGCATTCATGATCCCCCAGATAAGACCAAGAATTAAGTTATAGTCTTTAGAGGATCTTCAAAGAGTTTTTAGAGTATTTTACCCGACTGCAACCCACTGATAAGGGTTGTCATATCAATATTCTCATCATAATTTTTCACTTCCAGTATTTCTTTGTTGAACCAAGAAATGTAGTCCCTCGGAGCTTCATTCTTTCCTTGCTTCACATTCAAGAGGTGAGTTACCCTCTTTGGGGGCTTTATGCAAAAGAAAAAATTATGTATAAACTTCTCGGCTAACTACTTAATGTTTTCAATAGAGTTTTGGGCAAGGTTGTATACCACGTATGAGTACCACCTATGAGAGTGCTAGAAAATGCTCTGCACCTCATTTCATTAAGGGTGGAGTAGATATCAGTCGATAATTGGTACATCTTATTGTGATGAACTAGATTTGAACTCCCATTATACTTAGGACTCACAGTAGGAGGCTTAAACTTTGTAGGAGTAGGTTAACTTATAATTCTCATGACGAAAGGAGACCCCTCCATGTAACCTCGGTGGATGAGGTCTCGGCTCTTGAGCAGTGTGTCGATTTTGACTTCCATCCTTTAAATGGAGATATTTCAAGGCCTATCTTTAGCAAAGACATTATCATCGCCTCCTTCCACCGGAACTACAATTTGTTTCGGTTCTCGTCCAAAAGTCCTCTATCGACTGTTGACTTCTCTCTGATCCTCTTTGTCTCGTCTTTGCCTAGGCTGGTCGGTGACATATGACATTTCCTCTTGACGTAGTAATTTTATGAGGGAAAGCTTTTCAGCCTCACTTATCTCCTCTGGGGTTGAGATGGTCAAAGGTCGACCCCTACTGAATCTATTAAAATATGAGACCCTTGGTTGGCCTTTAGGGGTCAGCTGGGCACTTTTCCATAGTAGGTCGGGCCTCCATGAATTATGTCACCAGAAACCTCATATGGATCCCACTGCTCCTCATTGTCACAGACTTGGTCATTTAAACAATCCTAGATTTATTTTCTCGGAGATGCCTAGGATCAACAACATTTCTCCACCATTTGTGGTGTTGATCTTCCTTCTGTGGAGTCGAGGGTGGTCCCCCTATCACCAGATCCACTATCTCTTCAGCGTTCGGAGAAATGATCTCCATCGTCTGATTACCGAGATCTCATCACAAAACACTTTGTCTTAACGCCCTGAACTGATCCTGCATCTTTTGTTGGATGGACATTAAGGATCACATTGCCACCACCACATCAGTCATTTTTTACTAAGGCAGTTGTTGGCTAGAGCTTGGGCCTATATTGGGATGAAAAATCATATGCCATCTCCGGTAAGATCTACTCCTAAGTAGAAATAGAGTAAAAGTAACAAAGGCTACAAATGAGCTATGAGCAAAAGAAATCTTAAAGAACACCCACCTAAGCTCTTCAATGGTGATACAGGTCCAATAATAGTGGATATAGATCACCACTAAAGGAAAATAGTGAGGTCTGAGGTAATAAAATGAAAAGGGAGAAGAAATAAATTCCCACAGATGGGGTAAAAAATGATGATGTTAATAATCACCACCTCAAATGTATATGCAGTTGAAGGTCTATAGCTAAGTTAACCATGGAGACAATCACAGAGATATATCTATGTAAAGAAGGGGATGAAAGAGACATAAAACACAGAGATATAAGTGGTTCGGCCTCAGCCTACTCCACTGTGCAAGAGGATAAGAGTATTGTATTACTATTGGGCACTGATGGCCATGTTTATAGTCACTCAAGATTTCTCTCTCTATGATTACAAATGGATAGATTTTTTATTAGGTTAATTATTACTCGATCTCGGGTGAAGAAGATGAAGTGGGTTTATATAGGTTTAGTGGTGCACAGTGTTCCCCCAAGTATGCACCTAGTGTGCATGGTTGTGTTAGTTGATTCCATGGTGATTTTCTGATTGATTACCTTGATTCTTGCATTTAAATGTTCACAATCCACCCATATATATGCATTCTCTTGGAGAGAGAAAGTGCAGACGGGGACAAAAAGGTTGGGTTTGCCTTGAGGTCTAACGACTATAGTAGCTCGGTGGAGGTGAGGGTGAAAGGTTTGCAAGTAGTTCAAGGTAGTTTATTGGAGCATTTAATATGGATGTGAACCTTTAATAATAGTGGGAGTGAGTGGTGATGGTAGGAAGAACAATGCATGTACCTTCTACCTACCAGCCAGAGAAGCTGTAGGAGCTTCGCCATATGTCCAAGGGGTTTGGAAATGACTGAGGTTTCCTAAAAATGGTCGGAGCATGTTCATGTGGTACATCACGACGTTTACACTGAGGAAAAAGGACCATTAGACCTTCCGAGGTCAGTTCTCATTATACGAAGGTCTACTGAGATGGTCTGAGGCTTGAAGCCACTAATTCTGAGGTCTCTTAGTTACGCCTTTAAGGTTATATAGATCGATTAAGTATCTTGTGACAATATCGAGGCTTTTAGGTTGTTTAAATTTTATCGTGGGGCCTTCTACAAGGTAGACATGGTCTTTAAGTCTCAGCTCTAGTTTGGCATAGGTCGCTATTATACCTAAGAACCTCATCCTTTCCATGGGTAATGGTAAAGGATTGTGCACCTTTGGAAATTAAAAATACATAAATGTGGTATCATTAGTAGCCCATTGTTGCTATTTTCAAGAATTTCAAGGGGTAACACTTACCCATTTAAAGATTGAGATAACCAATTCAGTGGGTCGAGGTTAATTCTGTTGACCTAGGATTGAAATGACCAATTTAGAGGGTCCAAGTCGATTATGTGGACCTAAAGATCGAAATGATCGATTCAGAGGGTGGGGGTCGATTCTGTGGACCTAAGGATTAATATGACCGATTCAGTAGGTCGAGGTTGATTCTGTGGACATTAAGAGTTAAGATGACCAATTCAGCGGGTTAAGGTCGATTCTACAAATTTAAGGATTGAAATGACCAATTCAGAGGGTCAAGGTCGATTATGCAGACCTAAGGATTAAGATGGCTGATTTAGCGGGTCGAGGTCGATTTTGTAGACCTAAAGATTGGGATGACCAATTTTGCGGGTTAAGGTTATTTCTGTGGACTTAAAGAAGTTATCTACGAGGAGTTTTTTGGATTGTGGCTTCACTTGAGAAAGCATAGAGTATTTTTGTACAGGCATACTTAGATTTTTGGCTTCACTGCGAAGTTTTTTGGTAACAAGAGTGAGTGTCAATGATCTTACTAGAGATTAATGAGGTCTTATAACTGGCTCGATTTCCACAATTGGTTTTTCTTGGAGTAATGATATTATTAACTTTTGTGAAATTTTTGGGAAATTTTCGTATTTTTCTGGCATTTTTGTAAAAAAAAATTGAGGGGACTATCAATAAGCAGGTATGGGAGGTGCCTATAGTCATAGGGTATATACTCCTGGACTTCTCAAGGAAGGGGAAAGGGCACTACCGATTGGCAGGACCAGGGGACTTTGGATCGACATGGACCTTAGCCTCCTACAAGAAGGGTGTGCCCTTCTTTATTTTTTTTACACCTTCAAGTTGTTGAATATTTTTTTCTCTCTCTTTAAAAGTTGATTTTGAGTCTATTTACTTTGCAAGATCTCAATGGCAGGTAATTCTAGCAACAACAACAATGACAGGGTGACTGTTGATGATTGGAAGGGCTTGGAATAGTAGGCTACGGTGTCGCTGCCATTAGGCAATGAGAATGCATATCATAACTTTGTGCCAGTGGTTGATGAGAGGGTTTGACTACGGGAGCCTGTGCATCACCGTTCTGATAATGTGAAGAACCCTAATAGCTATGTAAGTGCTAGTACTTTGGTATTCCACCTTTTTCTTTTTCTTTTTATCACTAGGATAATAAAGGGTTCTTTCTTGATTTTTGTGCAGGTTGACATAGCCTCTTCAATCATTAAGTCTTGGGGGACAACCGAGATGAAGGAAGTTTGGAACCATCTTCTGATGCCATATGGTGGATGGTAGGGTCTCCCAGGCTTGGTATATTTACGAGGGCATTAGATGAGATACTACACTCTACATTGGTGTTATATGCGTTGGGTGAGAGGTGGTGGGACATGGCCTACACATTTCATTTGGAAGTTGGGGAGAAGATGGTCATTCCCTTGGATGTTCAGTAGATTGTGGTGGATCGAACTCTGCGTGTTATGGAGGTGGCAATGTGGGATGCCTTGGGGTCTATAAGAAGAATCATATTGGGGGACTTTCTCTAGATATCTATACTGAATGAGACTCTATTTTCTCGAAGGATTAACGAGACTGATGGGTAGTAGGTGAGGAAGGTTGCCCATATATTCATTCTGATTCTCTTGGGGGATTCGTGGTGGCGATGAGAGGAGATGTTGTCCATCTATGATTTTTTGCCATTTTTGGGGATCATTTTAGACATCCATTTTTATGACTAGGGGAGATTTAATCTGGTATCCTTTTATGCTTCTTTGGATTCTTTCATTTAGTATTGCTGATAGACGTTTACAAGGCCCACGTATCTCTTGGAAGTGATCTTTAAATTCAATTTTCCCCTTAATTTTCTTGCCGTATTTTTTCTTTCTCTTTAGACTCTTGGTGGTCTCTTTTGCAGATGTAGTTTTATGAGCTGATAGGTCCCAACATGGGGTTGGTTTCCTTGAAGGTGGTTAATTTGAGAGACATCTGCAGGATGTACAGATGGAGGAAGTCGAACAGGCATTCAAACCAATCCCTTTCTCTAAAGGATTTGTGGGAGGCACTAAGCGCCTTGATGAGAAACTTGGTTAGTCTTTTGATTTATATCACTTTCGGAGTTATTATAACTTTTGCTTCTGGGTATATTAATGACTCTTTATTGAGGAAATAGGTGTCCTCTTGTCCCTAGAGTTTACCCTCGGGGCTGCAGGGGTTATGGGTATGCATGCACAAATGAGGAGGTTACTGGCACATGAGTTTGTGTATGTCTAGTACCTTGGCAAGATCATGGTGTGACAAATAATAAAGGGAGAGGTGGAGGTGCTACCATCGGCACCCCAAAGTACATAAGGCGGGTGAAGGAGGTGGCTGATAAGGCTAAGGAGGCAGCGATGGAGGGCAAAACCTATATGCATTACACTGATATAACGGTGGGCTAAACTATCTAAATTTCACAGCGAGTTAGTCGATGGCGTCGTGCATATATGATGGGGAGAATAGGCCTCCACTTGCGACAGTTTTGGCGAGAGGTACCAGCATAGCGACGACATCGTCCCATAGTACCGAATGAGGTGCAACAGTGACAGCGGGGGAGATTACACTTCCTCGTGTCTTCATTCCCTCTTATCACATTCGTCTGAGTAGTGGGGACATGGTATCGGTGCCTCACCACCTTCTTGCGACAGTTGAAGGGTTGGCGTGTCTTTTCGAGGAGGCTCTCTGGAGTGAGGTATAGTAATTTTTTTACATTTCTTGCCTTCTTTGCTCTTTACTGACCTGTTATGATTTTGGTTCTTTTGTTCCCCTTTCTTTGCAGATTGATCGTGTGTTGACCACCTGGCCAAGGGATATCAAGGATTGGATGAGGTCAATATAGGACTATGTGAGGAAGTCGGTCAGTGCTTTCTTAGTTCCACCAGCCACATCTGATAAGAGCTTCAATTATAGGAGTAGGGGTGTCTACTTCTCGTCATTAAGGAAAGCGCGCCCACTATGTCCCGATATATCTTTTTTCTTCTTTTTTTTCCTTTTGTACCTATAAGAGGGTGTAATAATTCCAAATAACCTAAATATAAGAAATACATTTCTTTGGGATATCCTTGTTTAATGGCATAATGTACATGCACTTTAATTTTCTACTGAGGTTTCTCATTATTTGTAAAGATACAGATAAAATGAAAAAAGGAATCGAAGATAGTTTTTGTTTAAGTAAAAGAAAAATGTTTGTTTCAGAAATTATGTATGAAGGAAAAAATAAGAAATTTTCAAAGGGATAACTCAAAGATTCATTTTTTCAAAGAAAATGTTTATTTTGGAAATTATATGTATAAAAGAGTAAAGTGAATAATTTCCAAAAAGGGGGTTATTGATTGGCATACCCCTTATCCTGCATATTGGCATAAATGTCAAGTCAAAATGATCTCCTTAGCTTTGATTGTATTTTATGCATACTCTTGGTACTTTTGGAGCAAGAAATCAGGTGGTGTTTTGAATAGTTTGTTTTCGTGGAATTTTTTTAGTATAAAAGAGGGCCTTTGGAGATGTTTTCATCACCACATTCTTCTTTCTCCTCTTTCTAGTTCTCTTATTTTCTGTTGTGTAAATGGCTCTTCTAGTGTCCAAAGCCTTTTCTACTTATATTGAAGGTTTATGGGCTATGTGCCTTTACCATGTCAACTATGAAGGTTTTGGTTTGCATTAGGTCTCTCTGTGGCATAATTGTCCCATAAATTGGAACCTCTTGGAAGTAGTGGTACAAATCTAGTACCCTGAAGACCATATTTTTTAATTTGGCTTAGATGAGGCGTGTACCACCTATGAGGAGTTCTCTATGATGTTAGGTATCAACCATACTATAATGGAAACTATACTGGATTTATCCCATTCTCCCCGAGTGTCTTTGGCAGAGTTGCTCCACATATCCCCTTCTAATTCTCTACTGCTGGTGCATGGAGGAAACATTGTCTTCTCGGTAGTCATCAATTCGGTATGGTAGAGGGATTTTTTTGATAATGGCTTTGCCGATGCTATGACATTGGATTTGACTGCCAGGATTCTTTTGGTGATAGACAGTTTGATGATTTACCCTTAGGTGTGCACAATAGCATTATGGATATCCTACCACTTTAGCCTTACTGTGGTGGTACTAGAAGAGACTTTGAATGGACTTGATGCCTGGAAGGAGGGATGGTCTAGCTTTTAGTGGAAGATCCTTATCATGCTATTTATGTGGTTATTTGAGGGACTGCACCTGACATCTCCTCCTGAGTATCCTCTGTCGGGTGTTCCAAACTTCTTTTCTAAGTCCTTCTTCAACTTCATCCCATCAATGGAAAACTGGGTTAACTAACTTGTGGAACATAAATCCCAATGCCTTAGCTGGTCTATATCGTGGTGGGGGAACTTGCAGATCGTTTTGCAGTTGAGGGACTACCAGTATGTGCAATTAGTTGGTCTTCACTAGACCTCCTTCTACTTTCCCTGGATGCTTCTGCGTCAAGTAGGATATGAGAAGATTTTTCCTCCTCGCATAACTAACTTCTCTCTGGTGGAGAACTTGACAGAGTCCTTGGGTATGATATTAGGGCCCTTATGGTAGCATCGTCGGCCGTCTACCCATTTGTCACAATTTATTGGAGAGGCTGCATTTATATCCGGAGATTATCTAAAGTGGTAATCGAAATGGGTGGTTGACAAGATTTTGGTGGCGGAGACTGAGCAAAGACGGCTTGTCATATTCGACACCTTAGAAAAGGGTGTCTTGGTTTCATCAAATCTCATTAAGGCATACCATCGCATGGAGCTCATCCGAAGAAATAATCAAGAGTGGGGTGCCTAAGAACTTCCAGGGGTAGGTAATGACGATGAGGCGAGCCCATCTGGTAGTTGAAGATAAAGTTTGAGAATTTAGTGTAGGTCTTGGAAAATTGTGTTTGGTTTTGGGTAGGTATTTGGTAGGTTTTTGGATCTTTCCTGAAGCTATTACCAGTAGGGATTTATATGTTGTATGAGGTTAGGAAGGGAGTTATTTATTTGACTCCCATCGTTGACACTTCATATACTGGCTATATTCCTAATTAAAATAAAAGAAAAATGGTTTTGACATATTTTTTGTGTCTTTTATTGAATTAAATATTTGAACTATCTATACTAATCACTAAGGCATACATAATCATTTTGTTATTTTAAATAATGAGAGATACCTCCGTTCTGAGGGGAAGAAAATAATAGCATTTTATGAGAAAGCACGCCCATGTGTGTTTTATGGAATGACTACATACCTCTGTGGGTTTGAAATTCCGTGAGCTACTTCATTTTTAAATCGGGGTGAATTAAGAGGATCAGGTCCCACGTAGTGTTGAGTAGGTGAAATGAAAATATTTTTTTTAGATTAGAAGGGGGTGAGAAGAGTTGCAGCAAAACGAGAGATCGAATTATGGGTAAAACATTTCTTAACGATCCAGGTTGACTAGACGTCCCATTTATTCTTCGTCAAGATATGTGAGCATAGCGGCGCCACCTGATCGAATTTTCTTCACATTTTAGGGGACACTCCAATTATGTTTAAATTTTCCTCTAAAATACCAAACTGGTTGCACATTTTCCTCGAGGTAAAGATCTCCTTCTTAAAAATCGAGGTCCTTGACTCTCCTATTGAATGATCGCGCAATCCAACGAGGGTACCCTTGTATGTGGTACAGATCTTTTAACCTCCTTTCATCTAGGAGTGAGATCTAATCGTAGAGGATTTGATGTTCGTCTTCCACAATGACTTTTATTTCAAGTATAACCATAGAGAAGGCTCCTCTAGTTGATAGGGAGAACTGACTCCATGCCATATACCAAAAAATAGGGGTATCCCCAGTGGGTGTCCTGATAGAGGTAAGGTATCCCCAGAGGGCATATATGATTCAGTCTATTGAGTCTCTGTAGCTTTAAGTCATCTTGATGATGATGGTCTTGAGGTTTTTGTTGCTGGCTTCGATAGTGCCATTGGTTTGGGTTCGGTAGGCAGAAAACTTTTTCCTTTGAATTCCATACTCATCGACTAATTCTGTAACCCCAACCTCAAAATGGAGTCCATTTTCTGACACCAACTTATGGGGAACTCCATATTGGAATATAATATTTTTTTTATGAACTTTTCCACTTTCTTTATATTTAGTACCGAATACGCTTTTACCCACTTTGTGAAGTGGTCCATGGTGGCCAGGATGAATTCGTGCCCATTTGAAGCTTTGAGATTATACCCATGGTAGAGACAGGACATGGAGAGGTCATGTTGTACAATTCTTTGGGAGGCAAGTGCTGAAGGTTGGCAAACTGTTGGCATTTGAGGCATCTCCGAACATAAGCAATACAGTCTTAGACCATAGTGATCTAGTAGTACCCTTGAGGGATAATCTTCTTGGCAAGAATATGATCATTCATGTGGGGATTTTATTCTTCACTATGGATTTTTTGCATTATTTCTTCAATTCTTTCCCCTGCTATGCAATGCAAGTTGGTTCTATCAAAGTTTCTCTTGCAAATAGCTTTATCACAGATGATGTACTAGGCATCTAGTTTGCGAAGGGTAGCACAATCTTTCTTGTTCGCATCTCGGGGATACGTACCATGTTTGAGAATGCTCCAAATGTCATAATACCGCAACCCTGCCATATCTGCATCTTCTTCTGTAATGAGATCGATGTGGTAGTAGTGGATGGGTGTATCTTGTTTTTGGACTAGAAAGGGGATATTGTTCTTCCCTCAGGCATGTCGACTATGGAGGCCAAGGTTGCTAGTAAGTCGAGTAGGCTATTTTTTGAGAAATGAAGGTAATGAAAGGTGACATCATTAAATTAAAAGGCAATCTCTCTTAAGTGGGAGTGGAAGGTTAGGAGGTTCTTGTCCTTGACTTTCCATTTCCTAAGAATTTGTCCAAAAATGAGGGAAATGTCCCCATAGACGTCCATGTGCTTGATTCCTTTCTCGATGGTGATTTTTATCCCTACGGTGCATGCCTCGTATTCAGTGATATTCTTAGTGCAAGGGAAATCTAGTTCAATGGAAATAGGGATGTGAGAGTCATCGGGAGCGATCAGGAGTATTCTAGTAGCATATACTTTCTTGTTGTAAGTTCCATCGAAGAGCATCTTCCACTTGAGATCCTCCTGAGAGGTGCAAAGGATGCCTTCATTTAGAAATTTGGAGAACTAAACTTCGATTCTTTCCATGGGATAATAGGCAAGATAATTAAAGATGGCCCTCCCCTTCATAGCCTTCTACATGATGTACATAATGTTGAAATCAACCAATAACATTAGCTAGTAGGCCATTTGGCTTAACAGAGCTAGTTTTTATGAAAAGTATTTTATCGTATCCATCTAGAATACTAATCTGATGGGGAATGCAACCATGTAGTGTTGTAGTTTCTGCGTGACCCAGGCCAGGGAGACACATGCCTTTTCTAAGGCAATGTAATTGACTTCGTACCCAACCATATTTTAACTAGCTTAGTATATTTCTCTCTCCTATTTAGATTCCTCAATGTATTGGGGCAATAAATCGCCTATTGTAGTATTAATGATAGTCAAGTACATGAGGAGGGGGAGACCTCGCTATGAAGACATGAGCACCGAAGGTCAGGTGAGGTGTCGTTTGATATGATAAAAGGATTTTTGTCATGCCTAATTCCAATCTTTAGTTGAGTCATTATGGAGAAGTTTGAAAATGGGTTCAAAAATAGAGGTCAGTTGGTTGATGAACCGACTAATGATTTGCGGCTTACCTAGGAATCCTTGCACTTCTTTCTTCATCTGAGTGGTGGAATCTCGAATATGTATTTTTATTTAGAAGTGCTTGCTTAGATCCCTTTCTCATTGACCATAAACCCAAGGAGCTTCCTTTTAGTGAGGCTGAAGATTCATTTATGTGGGTTGAGTCACTTCTATTACTGTCATAGTCATTTGAAGAATCTTCTCAGGGTAAGAATGTGTCCTTTTTGAGTCTTAGACTCAATAATCATGTCGTCGACATAGACCTAGACTTCTTTATGGGTGAGGTCATGCAATATGGTTGTGGCGGACCTTTGGTAGGTATCCCCGACATTCTTGAGCCCAAATGGCCTATATGCGTAGCAAAAGGTTCCCCATTGGATAATGAAGGTGATATTTTCTTGGTGGTTAGGATGAATTTTAATCTAATTGTGACTAGCAGAACCGTTGATAAATGATTTGAGAGCATGGATCGTCGTGTTATCTACGATCATTTCGGTATTGGTCAGAGGGTAATCATCCTTTACGGATGCCTTGTTCAGATCTCGATAATCGATGCACAAGAAGACATTCCCTCCCGATTTTGGCACGGGGACAATGTTTACTAGCCATGTAGGTTTTTTGACCACGTGAATAAAACCTATGTTTAATTTTTTTAACACTTTTTCTTTTTATCTTGAGGGGCCAATCTATTTGGGGCTTCCTCAATTTTTGATTACGAGATTTCTTTCTAGGAATGTGAGGATCTCGTTCAATACTAGGTATGTTGTCGTAGCACTATGCAAGATGTCCACCAACTCTTTCAAAAGATCTTTGAATTGTGCCTGCTCATTCTCATTGAGGGTGGCCCCTATCCTAATCTTGCAGAGATGGCTACTGGAATCGGGATTAATAACAACAGTCATGTTATCATTAATTTGATCGCAATTATGTTGATTATTTTTTTCTTTTTGAGATCAGTTAAGAATTGTTCATTTACTAAATCATCGTCATCAAAAGTTTCATTAAAATTAAGAAAGTTAATGTAAGGCACATTAAGATACTCAAAACCCTCCTTTATTTTATTAAAGGAATTTTAAAAAATACAACTGTGAGAACTTCATCAAAAGAGGTCGCATTTATAATGATATCAGAAATAGGAAAACCAGTAACGAGATTGGGGATCTCTTGAAGAGATTAGATATAAGGGCTTATATTTGTTTATGCATGTTAGACTGAAATGGAACGCCAGTTAAGGAGAGGTTTTTCAGTAGTGGTGATCTTTTCATATGGTTTAGATAGCATGGACTCTTGGCAGATCACGAAGAGACTCAGCCCAAATGTGTGTAGGTTGTATGACTCCTCGATTTCGTTGTCCCTATGATTTTTAATAATTTCTACAGCTTTGTTAGTCAGAGGTTACACCTCATATTTCTGTTGATCGTCCCATATGTTGTCATCTTTGAAGAAGATTTCCATCCTCGTCTTTATCTTCTTATCTGGTGGGTCATACCATGGCTCGAGGAACCCGAAGAAAGGGAAATACTCGCCCGATGACTTGTTGTTTGAGCTCTCAAAATCTTTACCCCAACTTGTTCCGATGATGCCATCCTATCAAAAGTAGTCAATGCATTCAAATACCTCTGCATCTTCATCATAGAAATCTTCCAACTCAGCGGGAAAGTGAAGAAACGAAGGGAGCAAATACCCCCGAAGCTCCAGTACTGTGAGCAACTCAGGGATGCTACATATCTCCCCTTTATGGTGGAACACATCTGACATGGTCTGTATGATGTGGTCTAAGATGATCTCTTCTATATGTGGTCTAAGATGATCTCTTCTATAGGCATAACCCATTCATCTGACTCTTGGGTCCACTTTTAGGCTTCCATAAACAAATCCTTGAATTATTTATAATCTATTGTCATCTCTGTAAGAAATTTTATCCCAACCCATCAGAATCTATCCAGAAATTTGTGTAATTCTATGATTCCCCTCTGATTGGGTACAAACAAAAATGCAAGCTAGGGTGAGGGGTGACAGGTCTTGATCAATGAAGCTCGTGGGATGTATAAGGAAGGATGGGCAAACCTTGAGGGGTTTGGGTGAGATTGCTATGGGCTCCTTAAATATTTCCATGGGCTCCTTGAACCTTAAAGGGCTTAAGATTTTATTGAGCTTCACTCAGGTTGGGGAGTTATCAGAGTCAAATAGGGTCCAAGAACACTCGGTGGCCTTCAAATCTATTAGCAAAGTAAAAAGGATCGTTCGTGAGAACCATGAGGCCGATTCGTGCATGGTATGGACCGTGGTAAAGAGGATTAAGATCCTTTAAAGGTTTTATTAATCTTATCTTAGTTTTAAGAGTTGACCAGACTTGAACAGGGCCTATGGTTACCCAGTATCCTCGAGATTAGTACTAGGAGTAGGACTTAGGGTTTACAAAAGGAGGAGTGTTAGGTACCTAAGAACGTACTTAGGGGGTATTAGGATATGATGTCTATAATTTTTATTATTCTTTTTATGGTTGACTCTGACCACTATTAGATTCGACATATGAATAGGATAAAGGAGAATCATTTCTAAGGTCATGGTTATTAGAAAAAGGAGTACCAATACCACTAATCACTTAAGGTTTGGTACCCTAGTGGGCATTACAATACCTGGGGTCAAACTAGCGAAGGTAGCCAACTTAGGGTATGGCCTTATTTTAGGCTCAGGTTTGGATCTCGATAAAACCCTACCCATATTGCAAGAAGAATTAGGGGTAGGTGGGACTACTGGGTAACCCAGGAAGATCCTTCTATTACAAGGGACTTGCAACCTTTGGTCTCAAAGGACAAAGCAGTAAGGAATGTGGTTCCTTATACTGTGGAGGGGAATTTGCATGCGGAGACTAAGGTGCCCAGTGAATCAAGGGGGTAAAGCCTTATACCATAGCAGTGGAGGCCTTACATGTACTGGCGAAGATAAATAGCTCAGACATGATAACCACCTTAAGGTCTAGGGGTAACCTTGTCAATCCTAAGGAACCGGTTCACTTGATGGGTAAGGTACTTGTAAATTTTTCTAGCTCCTTACTTATCTTTCATTAATTTTTTTCCTCATATATTTTTCTCTTGTAGGCTCAACACTTGACGAAGGCTTTATTGGTTGATGATTTTGATGGAAATAGAGCATGAAAAAGGGTAAATAAGATGGACAGTAATTAGGACCTCATTCTATAGAACGTGGACTGGATGATCGCTCACTAAAATCTACGAAAAGTCTTGAGAGAGAGGGAAACTTTTAAGACTAAGGTTTGCTTTTTGGAACAGGAAAGGATCTCTATTGGGGAGACTCTCAAAGGTAATTCCTCTTTATTGGATGTTGCTCATGAGTATTTAGCTAAGGTTGAGGAATTCTATACCCTTGACTATGTTGAGATTGTGGTGACAATAGAGGCCCTTCAAGGTCAGTAGACTGAGTTCTAAAGCTTTAAAGGTAGACTCCTTAATTTGAAGGATAAGGTGGATCTCTCAAAGTAAATGTTCAAATAATTATCAGTTGGGCAGATAAAAATGACCTCCTAAGGTCATGATCTTTAAACGAACTATGTTGAGGTCTTAACAAAATACAAACTAATTCAAGGTAAGGTTCTCATCGCATATCAGAACGAATGCCTATCAAGTGTTTGAGGCTTTTAAAAATATCACTTTCATAACTTCAGTGATGGATTTGAAGATTGCAAGGGTAAGGTCCAAGCGTTGTTTTTTGAGGTGGACGTCCTTAGTATATTTCCTCGAGCCCCTTAATCAGAATAATGGAGTTTTAACGATGAAGGAAGCGGTGGTGATGATATTGAAGATGATTACTCTCTCAATGACCAAGGTGGTGAGACCTTAAAGGAGACTTATGCCTCTTTTCCTCTAACAAGTGAATCCCATGTCAACCCCCAAGTACTTAAGCCTTGAAAGGCTTTTTATATAATCTCTTTTTTGTAAGCTTTTGATTAGTCGTGGGTCTCTTTGTTGTAATGCCTTTTTAACATTAATGAAAAGGTCATTTTAAGCATAAATGTGTTGTTTTTTTATCTTCACTTTGTGATTGCTTTAATTTTTTTTGCTTTGTTAAAAAATTTTATGCACTTCTTAAAATGTCTGTGATCTGATATGTAGTACATATATAGCCCCCCAAGATTACTTAGTGAAGTAAGATAATTGGTGAAGCAATTTTGTTGAAGTACATTTGAGGGCCCTATGACCTCTGCTTCAGACTTGGGGAATTTGTAGAAGTCAAGACTATGGTTTTGTAGTCGAGGCATTGATCCTTAGAAACCTTACAACTTTTGATTCTTGTGATTTTATGATATTGGAAGCCCATAATATTTATTCAAGAACTTATCCCCCTAAAATTTTGGGTCATAAATGTGTAGAAGTCAAACCTTTACAGGGTCCTAAGACCTTAGGCTTTAAAATTTGAACTTGAACAGTTATAAATACATGGTCCTTATAAGGGTCCTAAGACCTTCGGACAGAGTAAGATTGAGATTTTAAAGTCCTTGTAAGGGTTTGGGACCTCTAGGAAAATAATTTGAAATTTTAAAGTCTTTCTAAGGATCTGTGACCTCCGAAATGATTTTTTTTCCAACTTGAAGTTCTTATAAAGGTATGGGACCTCCGGACATAGAAAAAAAGTTAAAATATTGAAGTCCTTATAAGGGTCTATGACCTTCGGATTATCTGAAGTCCTCATAAGGATTTGGAACCTTCGGACTTAGAAAAAATTAAAATCTTAATGTCCTCGTAAGGGTTTGAGACCTCCGAGCTGAAAAACTTTATAATTTGAAGTCTTTGAAAGGGTGTGGGACCTCTGAAGTTAGAAAAAAAATTGAAATGTTGAAGTCCTTGTAAGGGTATGAGACCGCTAGGCTAAAAAAATATTGTAACTTAAAGTCCTTATAAGGGTTCAGGACCTTTGTACTTAGAAAAATTGAAATCTTGAAGTCCTTGTGAGGGTTGGAGACCTTCGGACTTAAACAGTTTGTAATATTAAGTCCTTATAAGGGTCTGGGACCTCCGTACTTAAAAAACAATTTAAATATTAAAGTCCTTATAAGGGTTTGAAACCTCTCAACTAATTTTTTTTGTTATCTTTTGGACAATTTTTTTTTTTTGCATTTGAACACCTACCCCCCAAAAAATTTAAAGTCTTCATAAATGAAGGGTATAAGGTTCCTGTGTCTTTTTTGAAACTCAAGGTAAAAGAAAGGATTTGTTGTGAGGAAATGGGTTATTCATGGGTCTGTAGACCGTATCCCTTTGGAATTATGTATGAAAAACTCAATAATTCTTTTAGTCTTTTATGGCTCCACAAACCTTTTGACTGTGATTTTGAGTCATTTAAACCGCAGACTGCAGACTTTTTTGGTTTCTAGAACCTTTAAGTATTAGTCTTAAGCCAAGGCTAAAATACTTACAACTTGAATGGTGCATCTTGAGACTTTAATTTTTCAAAGGGATACATCATGAGAAACAAAATGTCTTTTTTTCATTGAAATAGCGTTGTACATGATATACTAATAATACCCCGTATTTTATGGCCTTTAATTATGGGATTAATTAAATTTAATTGGGATAAATTAATTTAATATTAATCCAGATTTTAAATTGAATATTTACTAGTGTGACGAGTGTTAGTAATTATTGGTAAGAATTATGTTGAACATTACTAGTTGAGTAAAGTAATATATAAGATTGAATCTATTAAAATTGTCACGAGTGAATAATATGGCAATCATGGAAATTAAATCGGGACGGGCCTGTTGTGACACCCCGACTAATTAAATACGGAGTAGCTACTCCTTTATTAAATTAATTCAAAATGCCAAGTTGGCTTAGTTAATAGCATCACTGTCGAAAACATTTTTATTATTACTAACCACCTAGTATTTAAAAAGTAAGTTGCCAAATTTTAATTTAAGTCTGATTAACATGCAACAAGTGTAATGAAGAAATAAATAACACCATTCACCATACTGAAGTAAAACGAATAACCATCACCATAGAGTAAATAAAGTCTGGAGGAAAACTCCTCACTACAATCCCATACTGAAATAAATAACCGAATGCTAAAATAATACAAAACAAAGTCTGAAAACTGTAATGTAAAAGATGTCTCTAAATAGAAATGGGCAACATGCCCTACAACTGATAGATAGTGACTCTGGAATCCAAAAGATAGAAGCGTCTACAAGCAAATCCCTGTAGCTTCCACAAACAGCTACAGCTCGTCACCTGAATGAGAATCCTATGCTTGGTGTCCCTGTGGCTGGGCACCTAAAAAGGTTTTACAAGAAAAAGATTTGAAAAGCAAACGGGTCAGAGCCCGAATGTGGAGTTATATTTTAAAAACCTGCAAGTGCTTTAAAAACATTTAAAACATTAAATGCAAAGTACATGTTAGGACGTACACTCACATGATAATCTCACCTCTCGTCTAACTATGCACTCCTAACGTAAGTACCCATCTATAACGACACAAACCACTAGCTAAGTGACATCATCTCTAGCTAGACTATCATAGGTCCTACCCATATTACTCGGTTCTAATTATCATCATAACGCTCGTAATTAAGTAGGGTTTAACATAAACTCAGATGCTCAATATACAATATAGATATATATCACTATCAGTTAACTCACTATATTTCTCGAAGCAATACCGTATTTATATTCACAACAATAGCGTGAAGGTTCCCATTAATTAAGTGTATATTATTCACATCATAAATATACAATACAAGCACCCCGAGAACTAAGCTGTGGTGCACACATACTCTGCTATCCATCCCGGTACATCACGTACATAAGGATCACATATTCCGAATCTCTCAGGAATAGTTCAGATAACACAAATCACAAATAGTGGAGGCGAACACAGTCACATCACATGGGTCACGTACATACCTACGCTCCCACGATCAGCGGACTTATTAACATCCCAATAAGTCTTTCTCTGACCTATGTTCATCAAGGTACCAGTCTATATCCCCCCCGTAGGCACACAAGGATTATAGGGTCCTAAGCGAGCGCAACCTCCCGTGATAGCAAGTATGGTAGGTATGTCATACACACAATTCATATACCAATACTAAGTAAACACACGTCTTAGTAATACCGTATTTTAATCGTAGTACATATCGCATTCTCGTACTAACTTATAATATCTACACTTTATATTATTCCGGTTTATCATCATATGCGCCATAATCGATTCTCACGTCGTAGTTGACACTCACGTCTCAACCCAAACGGTTAATTTAATATAACTCGCGTATATAGTTTACTCCTCTCAATAATCCAAAAGTCCCAAATTTATCCTTACATCATCAAAGGAAGGTCATCTATATCCTCGAACAAGTTTACGGGACTCCAAAAGTCAAAACAGTCCATAAAGGACCAAACTGTCAACTCGTTAGAAGTCTCGTTCGAACGAGACTGTTCGAACGAGATTCCTCTGCCAACTCGTTAGAAGTCTCGTTCGAACGAGGCTGTTCGAACGAGGTCCCAGTTCGTTCGAACGAACTGTACCTTCTAACGATATCTCGTTCGAATGAGATATCGAACGAAATCCATTCTCGTTAGCAGCGACTAGTCAACTCGTTAGAAGCTCGTTCGAACGAGTTCGTTCGAACGACCTGGGTAGGGGCTTCTAACGAGCTACCAGATTCGGCCCAGATTTTTCCCCAATTCGTTTTTCATCCATTTTAACACCTCAAATCTTCTAAACTAAGTCCCAACAATCGTTTAAAGGTCTATAATAAATACTAAACATATATAGTCACATCCTAACATGTTTTTAAGGGATCAATCCATCCTAACATCAATTAAATTTATAAATTTCTACCCTTTTTCCCAATATCTCAAGAACATGAACCCTAACTTTATATCATCATCAAATCCCAGAATTTAATTCGTTTTAATTTCTCCTAATCACAGTTATTTTGAGAGAAATCATCTACCTATCAATCTACATGCAATTCTCTTCAAAATTTTCAAGTTCTAAACTCCAACTACATGGTTTTCATTCAATCTTTCAAGAACAATCAAAATTCTTCAATTTCTAACATGGAAAAGACATTCTCTGAATTCAAATGGAATAAAGTCACTTGCCTTGATGGTCTCTGAGTTTGGTGTAGGTTTGGTAGAACTTTTCTGCAGAATTTCTTCTCTCCAAGCTCCTTCTCCAATGGTGGCTTAAGGTGGCTAGGGTTTTGATTTGGGAAACTTAGAAAACCTAAATGATAACCTACGTAGCCTTCTAGGTTAATATGGGTTGGTTATGGGCTTAGTGGGTCAAATCCACATCAGATTTAGTTAACCAATTTTCGTCACTTTTAATTCCTCAAAATGTAAAATTACCAAAATACCCTTTAAGTTGCCGGTATGGCCTAAAAATACCCCGGAATCCAAACTACACCCCCGGCTAGTGTTTTCTGACTATCTCGACCCTTTCGGACGCGTTGGCGCACTCAAAATGACCATACGGATTATAGATTTTAAATTCACTTTTATTATCAAAATATTACACCGTGACGCGGCGGTCCCACGCGTCTCAATAAAATTTCCAAATTGCCGTATATAAATCTCACGACAAATTTCATAATTCCAAATTCATATATAATCATATATGCACATAATCAAATACCAACTCGCATCTCATTAGTATTCATAACCCGGATTAATTTCCAATTACTACGCATTTAATTAATTAATCCCAAAAATAAATATAGCCAAAAGTACGGGGTATTACACCTGTGTCGTGTCGGACCTAAATTATTATTATAAAAAGTGAATAAATTATAAGTCGCCCGTATGGTCATTTTGAGTGCGCCAACATGTTTGGAAGGGTCGAGATAGTCAGAAAAGTGTACCTAGTTTGGGTCTTGGGGAGTTTTTAGGCCTAACCGACGCCCCGGGAGGGAAATTTAGTCATTTCCAAATTAGGACTTAGTGATATGAAGAAAATTGAGAATTAATATCATATATTAGGAGAGTCTTCTAGGGTTAACATTCTCAAAAGTTTATAACGGCAATGAGAGGAGGAAAGGAGAAAAGTCTTCCAAGAATCCAGGGCCAAGAACCAACCCAATTGCACCACCACCACCACCAAAACGTAGATCGGAGCGAGGGGATCAAGCCTACACATGTCAAACTCGTGGAATCATACCTATTATCTTTAGGCAAATATCTATCTTGCTATTTTTCTAGTTAATATTTCACCCATGTTAGAATAGGACCGATAAATATATGTTTTATTGAAGAATTTCATGAATTGGGAGATTTGAATCACATGCTTTAGATGAAATAAGTATATTCTAGAAATCTCATCATATGTACAGGATTACCCACGAAATCATAATGGTTCAGAAGAAAGAAATCTGGAAAAAGAGTTAGAATGTTGGAAATTATGATGAAATTACGGTTCTTGATAAATTTTATGAATTGGGCCTTTAATCCTATGTCTTTGATGAATTCGTATATGATTTACGTAGGAAATCATGTAGGTAGGTATATTAAATCATTGGTATACCTGTTTGGGAGTTTGGGAATCATTAATAGTGTTTGGGAGGAATTTCTTGGATGAGACCCGTAGGTTCAATTAATAGATTCTGGGCAAGAACTGCTCGATCGATCGACTAAAGATTGTTGATCAATCGACCCCTTCTGAAAACTGCAGGTTTTTTTTCTTTTTGTTTAATTCGGATAAAATGCGTAGGAACCCTTGAATATTATTTGAAAAGCATAATGGGTCATGAAGAGTACCAGTAGGGTCTAAGTAGATTCCGTTGAATATAACTTTATATGGGATGGAACCGTAGGGTAACGGGGGTTTGGCACATATTGGAAATCATGCATACGTTAACTAAGGAAAGTGAGAGATTTGTGAATGACTTAGACCAGTATTTTAGAGAGGGTGTACCTACTGAATTGACCTTTAGGAATATAGAATACTTCGAGGGACGAGGAGTAATTACGAAATGATTATTAATTGAGAATAAAATGAGATGAGTTCTTTATGCGTAAAGATTGGGTAAAATTGTATTACGTACGGTTAAAATATTATTATGGGTCGTGGGCGAACCTGATTGGAAAATGAGAATATTTATATATATGACCGAGTGCATGTGTATATATCTATAGCATATTTGTGTATAATCATACCCGCGCTACTTGCTATCACGGAGGTTACCGCGTCGGGACAATCTTATCTCAATGGGACCTTTATGGGGGATATTGACTTGTACCCTAAAACATAGGATTCCTTGGTACAGACTATCTGAGAATGATAGTCAGACGGTCCTAAGAGACGTGAGGGGTATGTTCTGACCTATTAGTGACTTGGAACTATGCTTCGCCTCCATTTTGTATGTATTGTGTTAATACAGTTTGAGAGTGATTTCGAACTAGTATGTCCCTTAGTACGAGAGATACGGGGACTTGATAGCAGAGTATGCCAGCACCATAGATTTTATGTGGGGTGTCGATAGTATATATATATTGAATTCTTCTACTATGCGTATAAGTAGATAAATATTGTATAAATGCTCCATAATTATAGTAAGTGTTTGGGGACGTTACAACAGTATTGTGAAATACATAATAGACGTAAGTAATCATTAAGAGACTAATCTCTAAACTAAAATCATAGTCTTGTGACTTCTCGAAATAGAATTTATGGGAGATGAATTAGATAGACTTATGAGATATTTTAGTAGTACGGTAGGCGTGCACACTACATGAGAGGTGAGAAATCTCAAGAGAGTGTCGCCTACTAACATGGTTGTCATATTAGCCAGTAAGCATTTTAAATACTTGCTAAACTATTTTTGAAACTGTTTTACACTCGGGCTCTGACCCGTTTCCTGTCATTTTTCTCTTATATATATATATATATATATATATATATATATATATGCATGCATATTTTACAGGTGCCCAGCCACAGAGGCTACAGGAGTAGGTTACTTGGACTGGACTTGCTACAACTTATGTGGGAGTTGCAGGCCTTTGCAGTAGACGACCTCACCTTTGATTCCATTCATGTTTTAGTTCCTCAGTACACAGGGCATATGTCGCCCATTTCCTATTTTTCTGTTCAGACTTATTAAAGATTCGATATTCATTTATGATTCCAGTATTCAGTATTATTGTGGGATTAATTTCTTTGTCATGTAGACTTACGATGTGGATATTGGCTTGGTTTGAGTAATCTAGTTGACATTCTTATGCTTGGTTGTTTTAAATTATCTTGTGTATTAATCATGTTGGATTATATTCCAAAAAAAGTTTTCAATATGAAATTTAATAAATAAAGATAATTATAAATTGTTTTGACACTTAGCTTAATTATTTAGGGTGTTTAAATTGGGAAAATTTTATTTTGCGATAGTGATGCTAAGAATGAACCAACCGTTCACCTTGATTTTAATTTAATAAAGGACTGATCACCCGGTATTTAATTAGGAGGGGTGTCACAGGTGGTATCAGCCCTTAGGATCTGTGTGGATTATTATGCTTCCAGCGTTGCTTTATTTGATATAGAGCCCTATGTTTAGGATTGTTGATTTCTTATGGTGAGATTTCATTCTCTTGCTATAATGTATGTGTATTAGTGAATCTTATTTTCATTCGGATGTGTGCGTGTGCCAAACGATGAGGTATGATGGGCGAGGGCCATTGGGCGGATAGCAGGAGGCAGAGCTCAGTTGAGGTTAGTGGGTATAATCAAGAATGATGACTATAGTTAAGGTCACCCCTATTATGGCACGAGAAGCCAGGACTGTAAAGACGGCTAGGGCACAACCTATAATTTTTAAGTATCGTTATAGTAGAAAGTGGTGTCAAATTAGACTTACCCAATGTGGTTGGATTAAGAAAGCATCAGAAGAAACATTGTAGGGAACTGTCAGTGAAAATTCTAGAAATGCGGAGATTGTGTGTGTTAGACAAAGGCGGGATAATATCCAAAGGCTTTGGCGTATGACGGAGTGTCACTAACTGAAAGTGAAAATTTGGGGAAAAATATTTCTTGGCTCGTCGGAACGAAGTTATAATGGTGGGAATCAGCCACCACTTTTAGAAGTGGAATGCTATGTCTATAGAAGGGTCTTAGGTACAGTTTGACCGCAGGTTCCTTCATCAGATGTTCAGGATAAGTTATGAACGTTGTTCTGAACTCATCACAGGAGGACCGGACAGAGGTCCATTTGTGAATATGAATCTAAACTGTTAGCGAATCTTGTATCGGATGATGTAGATACAAATGGAGGAGAGAATTTCAAGTGGGAGATCGACTCACAAGAATTGTTAATAACATTTAAAGGAAATTCTGCTGGACGGACGATTCCGAGGGTGATAATGTCGTGCCTTGTCAATGGAGATGATAATGATTCTTTGTGTGGGAAGCTAAAAGAATCGAAGAATTTAGTCGAGAATAAGATCGGATGAAACGTTGGTAGTGAATCACTACAAGGGGGAGATCCATCAAGGGATCCATTTAAATGATTCGGAAAGTTGAATTCTTACCAAGCGATGGTGAACTCAGTAAGGGCTATTGAAGCCAGTAGCATGTTCCTTTAGGCCAACAAAGCTAAGGGAACAACGGGGGTATCCATTATTAATCAAGCCTACCAAAGTCCAAGAGAAGACCAACCCTAAAATGGTCAGTATGACCAGTGGTAAGTGGATTATGCATAGAAGTATTTTGTGGAGAGTGAAACCACATGCGTTAATAATTCCCGAAGCGAGTAAAGGGGGCAAGAATATGGTTCCTAGTAAATGGAAACGATTAAAGTAGTTTTTATTTTGGTTTGGACAGGCATGGAGGCCATTTGAGTAGCCAAGGCGATTGGCAAGTTAGAAGTATGAGTTTATTCCTCGGAGGATGAGACGTGTTTTATGTGACACGAGCGAGTCAATACATTATGTTTATTGTTAGATTCTCATGTGAGACAAGTTTAGTGCATATATCTATAACTTTATTATTATGTGAATATTTTCCCTAGTGTAGCGGGATTATCTTTAGTGTTATCCGCAAAGGATGAATGGGTGTATTAATAGTGTTATATACTTTATTGAGATTACTCATATTAGTGATGCATTATACGGGCATGAGATTATCCTGATTTTGGTTTTATAAGTAATGGTTAGAACGATAGTGGGCAGATATGGCAAGGCTATTGGGGTTGCTTTCCTAATGATGGATGTTTTGTTCTGGCGAAGCCTCACCTACAAGAGGGTAGGGCTTGCATTTATATTCATATAATATAAAGACTTCGCAGGATATGATGTTTGATCCCGGTGTGTATAGGGACTCTATTGATATCATTCGGAGCATATTAGGTTTACTATAGGGCGAAAATATTTAACTCATTATTATGTTTAGCGCTCGGGACTTAGTGATAGGAGGAGCGCATTGTTATATTTATCCTTTAGAAATGTGGGAGTTCAGACTTATATTCATATGTTTGGGAACAGAATTTCGAGAATCCCGATTGTATGTCTACGGGTTTTATGGAATGTGATTATCACCAATACTGAGAGATAGTGCAATTGGTGAAAAGTTCTTTGTTTTAGTACAATTGCGGGAGGAGATGTAGCTTTTCTGTCAAGAGACGGAATAGAGGGGTACATATTATGGATGGAGGCCCCGAATTTTGATAACCGACAATGCTAGGTAGTAGTGTATCAGGGGGGTTCTTTGTTTGGATTTTTCTTTACGAGGTATCCCACACATGAAACCTAGCGTAAGGATGGAAGTAGGGAGATGTTTGGTCATTAGTCCATGAGCCCGGTACCTCGGTCGTTATGGGAGCAGGTAATCATAACAATATGTTGGAAGTTAAATTATGATTTAAAGTCAGGGGAGCCGGTTGTGTGGTAAGGAAGCATTGAAAGTTTTGTTTTATCACCACGAGTTGAAGGGTGGAACGATGATAAAGAGGATTTAAAATTTCAGTTTCTAGGGTGATTTAGAGTACCCAAGTGTTGTAAACATGTTGTGAGCACAAGGGAAATAAATAATTGGGTTTTATGTGTGAAGCGTATATGATTCTTACACTAGGATGCACGGTTTATAGGGTATGTGGGCATCCTGGTTAGCTAATGTTGAAGGGACGTGGGAATAGACGTGTGGAATATATGCTTGTGGGACTAAAATAACGAAGTGGAAGTGATAGAGTGGATTAAGCATCACGTGAAGGACGATAATCCATATATACGTGTGCGATCAGAGTAGCACACCCGAATTTGGTTGGAAGGTTGTGGGAAGCCATTTAAAAAGGGGTATTCCATGAGAAGGGTAAAATTTAACTATTATGGAACACACTCGGAGCGGAGTTTTACCTGGTAAAATGTTGAGAGCGACTTGGGCGTAGGTTGAATGATGATGTTAGTAAGGTATAAGAGGTCCAAAAGTGCACATCATGGAGAAAAGTGCACGGGTCGAAACTTTCGGTCTACGCAGAGGAAAAAGGGAAATATGAAGTGTCACTTAATGTGAGACATTAAAAATGGAAGTCGGCGTTGAGTGGAACATAGTAAGTAGTCTCTGCGTGCACCACTCATAGATAGAATTCGGTTGGAGCAAGAGGTTCAGCCATAAAACTTTGTATCAAGCCAATGATTTCGGTAATGGAAGAGGGCAGTCAAGTCGGTAAAATTTCTTTTTTGGGTTGCTAACCTCAAGGTAAGATCAAGGGTTCCTTCGAATGTGTGGGACAAGTTGCGCAATAAGTAAGTGATTGATATTCCTACGGGTAATTTACAATATTAGCTAGTGTGCCCCAGTCTTCCTTTGAAAAGAAGAATCGCGCTGGTACGTGATCCTTCTCCTTAGGATGAAATTTTTTAATCCCACCTTCAATATGGAATTTCAGGAAGCATCGGGGATAACGCTTCGTTTTGAGCAGGTTGAATCACCCATAACCCGGGGAGTAGACGAACTATGATTAACAATGAGCGAAGCCGTGTGAAAATAATTTTGGATTCATTGTGATCATTTCATTTTCACAACGGATATAGCTAGCAAGTGAAGTACAGTGCGATAATTAGGAGAGAATATTACCTAATGGCAGGGTTCTGTGGAAGCACTCGTACCTGTTTATTGTGAACAAGGTGATTATTGAGGTTTTGGTGTGGAAAAACCTTAACTTTTTTCACTCTGGATGTTTATAGGTGAGCGGATAATCAGAATTTTAGATTGGTAGAGTTAGAGTCTGATGACTATGGTGGAATTACCACCGCTGTTTTAGGTGACTTTTGACTGTCGTAAGAGTTATGTCACCAAAAATTAAGATTCGAAGAACTGACAAGAGTGGTCAGATGTTCGTATGGTTTCTCTCAGAATGGGAGCTTTATGTTTAGATAAATACGAGTAATTAATACGTAGTGAGGTGTGGCCTCCCAATAATATTGGGATAATGGGGGGCCAATGATGTATAGGCTCGTCTTATTCGAATACTGACGGATTGGAGCACAATGTGAAGTGTCGTTGTTAAGGTGTGACTCTATAACTGATAGTGTTGAGGGTGTTAAATAAGCTTACTATGAGGCGGGGCCTATAGTGATTGAACGTCTTACCCTGAAGTTAGTTTTGACTACTGCTAAAGAATATAGAATTGTTTTACCAAGTAGGCCTTATTTTTTGAATTTCGGGAAAAAATTACGTTATTAGGGAGAAAGTATGTAATACCCCGTATTTTTATGGCCTTTAAATATGGGATTAATTAAATTTAATTGGGATAAATTAATTTAATATTAATCTGGATTTTAAATTGAATATTTACTACCGCGACGAGAGTTAGTAATTATTGGTAAGAATTATATTGAACATTAATAGATGAGTAAAGTAATATATGAGATTGAATTTATTAATATTGTCACGAGTGAATAATATGACAATTATGGAAATTAAGTTGGGATGCGCCTGTGTCGTGTTGGGACTAAATGATTATTATTATTATAAAAAGTGAATAAATTATAATTCGCCCGTATGTCATTTTGAGTGCGCCAACGTGTTCGGAAGGGTCGAGATAGTCAGAAAACTGTACCCCGGGGTTTAGTTTGGCTCTCAGGGCATTTTTAGGCCTAACCGGCACCCAGGGAGGGCGATTTAGTCATTTCCAAATTAGGTCTTAGTTAAATGATGAAAAATGGGAATTAATATCAGATATTAGGAGAGTCTTCTAGGGTTAACATTCTCAAAAGTTTAGAACGGCAATGAGAGGAAGAAAGGAGAAAAGTCTTCCAAGAATCCAAGGCCAAGATCCAACCCAATTGCACCACCACCACCACCAAAACGTAGATCGGAGCGAGGGGATCAAGCCTATACCTGTCAAACTCGTGGAATCATACCTACTATCTTTAGGTAACTATCTAACTTGCTATTTTTCTAGTTGATATTTCACCCATGTTAGAATAGGATCGATAAATATATGTTTTATTGAAGAATTTCATGAATTAGGACATTTGAATCACATGCTTTAGAAGAAATAAGTATATTCTGGAAATCTCATCATATGTACATGATTACCCACGAAATTATAATGGTTCAGAAGAAAGAAATCTGGAAAAAGAGTTAGAATGTTGGAAATTATGATGAAACTACAGTTCTGGATAAATTTTATGAATTGGGACTTTAATCCTATGTCTTTGATGAATTCGTACATGATTTACATAGGAAATCATGTAGGTAGGTATATTAAATCATTGGTATACTTGTTTGGGAGTTTGGGAATCATTAATGGTGTTTGGGAGGAACTTCTTGGATGAAACCCGTATGTTGAATTAATAGATTCTGGGCAAGAACTGCTCGATCGATCGATCGACTCAAGATTGTCGATCGATCGACCCCTTATGAAAACTGCAGGTTTTTTTCTTTATGTTTAATTCGGATAAAATGCGTAGGAACCCTTGAATATTATTTGAAAAGCATAATGGGTCATGAAGAGGACCAGTAGGGTCTAAGTAGATTTCGTTGAATATAACTTTATATGGGATGGAACCGTAGGGTAACGGGGGTTTGGCACATATTGGAAATCGTGCATACGTTAACTAAGGAAAGTGAGAGATTTGTAAATGACTTAGACCAGTATTTTAGAGAGGGTGTACCTACTGAACTGACCTTTAGGAATATATAATACTTCGAGGGACGAGGAGTAATTACGAAATGATTATTAATTGAGAATAAAATGAGATGAGTTCTTTATGCGTAAAGATTGGGTAAAATTGTATTACGTACGGTTAAAATATTATTATGGGTCGTGGGAGAACCTGATTGGAAAATGAGAATATTTATATATATGACCGAGTGCATGTGTATATATCTATAGTATATTTGTGTATAATCATACCCACGCTACTTGCTATCACGGAGTTTATCGTGCCGGGACAGTCTTATCTCGATGGGACCTTTATGGGGGATATTGACTTGTACCCTAGAACTTAAGATTCCTTAGTACAGGCTATTTGAGAACGATAGTCAGACGGTCCTAAGAGACGTGAGGGGTATGTGCTGGCCTCTTAGTGACTTGGGACTATGCTTCACCTCCATTTTGTGTGTATTGTGTTAATACAGTTCGAGATTGATTCCGAACTAGTATGTTCCTTAGTACGAGAGATAAGGGGAAGCAGAGTATACCAGCACCATAGATTTTATGTGGGGTGTCGATAATATATATATTATATGAGTGATATATATATATAATATATATATTATATGAGTGATATATGAGTGATATATGAGTGATATATATATATATATATGGAATTCTTCTAATGTGCGTATTAGTAGATAAATATTGTATAAATGCTCCATATTTATAGTAAGTGCTCGTGGACGTTACAACAGTACTGTGAAATACATAATAGACGTAAGTAATCGTTAAGAGACTAATCTCTAAACAAAAATCATAGTCTTTTGACTTCTCGAAATAGAATTTATGGGAGATGAATTAGAGAGACTTATGAGGTATTTTAGTAGTACGGTAGGCGTGCACACTAGATGAGAGGTGAGAATTATCAAGAGAGTGTCGCGTACTAACATGGTTGTCATATTAGCCAGTAAGCATTTTAAATACTTGCTAAACTATTTTTAAAACTATTTTACGCTCGGGCTCTGACCCGTTTCCTGTCATTTTCTCTCTCTTGTATATATATATATATATATATATATATATATATATATATATATGTATATTTTACAGGTGCCCAGCCACAGAGGTGCCAGGAGTAGGTTACTTGGACTGGACGTGTTACAGCTTATGTGAGAGTTGCAGGCCTTTGCAGTAGACGACCTCACCTTTGATTCCGTTCATGTTTTAGTTCCTCAGTAGACAGGGCATATGTCGCCCATTTCCTATTTTTCTGTTTAGACTTATTAGAGATTCAGTATTCATTTATGATTCCAGTATTCAGTGTTATTGTGGGATTTATTTCTTTGTCATGTCGACTTACGATGTGGATATTGGCTTGGTTAGAGTAATCTAGTTGACGTTCTTATGCTTGGTTGTTTTAAATTATCTCGTGTATTAATCATGTTGAGTTACATTCCAATATATAGTTTTCGATATGAAATTTAATAAATAAAGATAATTATAAATTGTTTTGACACTTAGCTTAATTGTTTAGGGTGTTTAAGGTGGGAAAATTTTATTTTGCGATAGTGATTCTAAGAATGAACCAACTGTTCACCTTGATTTTAATTTAATTAAGGACTGATCACCCGATATTTAATTAGGCGGGGTGTCGTAGTACTATGGTTCTTAGGGGATGCTATATATCTTTTGATTCCTCTACTATTCTTGGTGATCAACCTTCATTTGGTACCTCAGCCGTTGTGGTAACTATCCTCAGTTCATGGGGTTGGGTCTCCTACGCACAGGCTCTCTAGAGGGATCTCGAGCATTGGTGGCAGTGGAGGTAAGACCTCTGGTGGATCTCATAGATCTTTTGGAGATTTTCTAGAGCCTCTGCCAAGCTTTTTGGTGCACTGATAAACATCTTTTTATCCTTTTATGGACGTAATGTAGCACTCCCGAGCCTTTTATATGTCTTTAAAGACCTCTCCCAGTCCCTAGGAGGTTGAAAACCTCATTACCAACCTGCAAGTTGAGATCACAATGTCCAAGTCATTCAGAGTAGGTCTTCCTAAGATGACATTTTAAGCTGGGGAGGTCCACCACTATGAATTTGTTTCGAATGATGGTGTAGTAATCTTTGGAACTAAGGGTGAGGGGGAGAGTTACATACCCAAAGGAGTAGGTCCCCTCCCCATTGAATCTAATGAAAAGGGTAGTGGCTGGCTACATGCGTATGGTGCCAAGGCCCATAGCTCAAAGGCATCCAAAAATAGGATGTCAAAGGAGCCTCCTATACCACTTAAGTTCCTTCTCATGTTGTTATTACCCATGATATCTATGATCATGAAAGGATCATCGTATGGTTGTCGGTCAAACACTCTTAGATAGAATAATCTCTTGGATTTGCTGAGACTAGACTATCAAGTGTTCAACTAGTTTGGATACTGTGCAAAAATATGCTTTAGCACTCAAGTTCCAATTAAGATTCAAGACCCTAATTGGATTCATAGATGCATCAAGATCCTAGTGTGTAAAGAATACATAACAAAAATCAGTGGAAAACTATGCATTACACTATATTCACCCATATGCATTCATTAGAATCTTTCAAAATCATTTAAACAATTTTTAAGCATAAAACATAAATTAATATAATTTAATCAAGGAATTAATCAAAATTTGAATCCTTTTCTTATTAATGCTAAAATTTTGAAAAATATGATGTTTTGATATAATTAATTTTCATGAATTAATTTAGACATTTTTTAATGAATTAATTTTTTTTTGTATTTTTAATTGAATTATAATTTTTTTTTATTCATTAGACAAAACATTTTTTATATTTTAAACATCTAAGGCCACATTTGGACTGTACTTTGCCTTAGGATTGTGTTTTCTCTGTGTCTACGTTTAATCTCTACTTTAAGACCGTTGGATGATGTTATTAGTGGCTGAAATTGATTAGGGTTTTCACAAGGATTGAAGTTTGTTAAAAGTGACTTGTTCACTTAGTCATATGGTTTGGCATTTTTATTACACTTCTTTATTAACCGTTAGATCTCTCTCGGTCAAACACTTCTCATCTTAGCCATCCATCTAAGCTGGCGATAACCTATTCATTCGATATCATATAAATCCCTTGCTCCATTTATCTCAGGGACTTTGGTCACTATTTGGGTTTTCTAGAGAGAAAGAGGAGAGGTAGGTAGAGAAAAGAGATGAGTTAGAGATAACAAAGAAAATAAAGAGAATTTGCGGTTTCATTTCTTTATTCAAACTAATTGAATCTGAGATTTGAACCTAGATTTAATTTCACATTTAGATCTTCATCTAGGTTATTTTGGTTTTCATTTTAAAACTTCAGCTTTACAAAACCATAATTTTTTAAAACTCTCTTTTTAGAACTCTTGAAACTTTTGGATTCTGTTTCAAATCTTCAAATCAAATTTGTAATTTTCTGAAACATTTTTTGTTCTAAACTTGTGTATATTTTGTGTAACTATTTTGAACGAAAACGATTTATTTTCCGAACAAGTTTTAACAATTGACTTTTATTTTTGAGTAGATTTAGTTTGATAAAACTTATATATAAAACCTATTTGTGAAAATATGAGATTTGATTTTGATATCCTTAAAACTATATACTTGCATGTAGAGATCATGTAATTTATTCAAAAGATCTATCTATAACATTTAAGTGTAGGTGTATGTGTATTTTGAGTGCATTTTCACTTCATTATACATTACACCAAATCCACTGTAATTTGTTGATATTTAAAGACATGGATTATCTATTCAACTAGGAGTTGTTGCATCAACATTCAAAGACATCTACTTGCATTTGAGAGTATATATCTGTCAGGTACATTTTTTTGCCCTTTCTTCCTTTTGGTATCTGAGCTTCGTACTTAAAAATTTCAAGATCCTAAAGTTACTAAAAATTATTTCATAAAATGGGTGAGAAAACAATTTGGAAAAACTTGAAAATCTATCAAGACCCCCTCCTGTCAATGATGGAGGAAATTTTCCACACGGGAAAGTTAGGATGATTGTCTTAATTCAAGGACAATTAGGTGATGATATTTTGAAGATCATTCAGACTAATTATAAAATTCATACTAAACCAGAAGTTGAGTGAAGCACTATGAGAATAACCAAAACACTGAGTGAATATACTAAAAATAAAAAAATCCCATCTCAGTATAATAAAGGATATAATTGTATTTTTATGGTTGTTAGTGAACATGTACTGAAACATATATCTCATTACCACTATTAAAGAAGCTTGGGACACAATGATCTCTGCTCATGAAGGTGATCATCGTGTCAAAGCTGCCAAGACTCAAATTCTACTCCAATAGTATAACTCTATTATTACGTGAGATAAATAAACTTTTGATGAATTTTACCTTAAGATATCGGACATAATCACCAAATTCCATGTTAATGGTATTGATTATCATAATAGGGACATAGTTATGAAAATTTTAAGATCTCTCCCTCCTAAATTTGACAATAAAAGTTATGCCATCTAAGAAACTGATGACCCTAATTTAACTCTTGAAATTCTTACTAGAAAATTAAGGACTATGGAAATGTAATTGATTAAAAGAAATTAATGTCCTCAACTACTAGAAGGCACAATAAGTCAAGAATAGGTTTCACTTCTAAGATGAGAAATCCTAAATCATTTATTCTTGACCTAGACAGTGACTCGGACCAAAGCACGGGCCTTAAAAACCTTGATACTCAAATTACCCTAATGAGAATATAGTTTAAGAAAATTTTAATATATAGAAATACTGGTGTTGCTTGTAAAGGGAAACCTAGGCATTAGGGACTTCAAGTCTCTAGACCAAATGATTGAAAGTTTCAAAGACCCACCGAGTCAAATCATAATAGAACCAAAGACTCATATATCAATAGACCTAAGCCAAACCAGTCCCATGTACAATGTCATAAATACGATAAAATGGGATAATATGCTAATAGGTGTTATAGTTAACCACACACCATACCTAAGGCTCACATTACCAGAACATGGGATGACTCGAGTGATTCTGATGATGATGAGTGAGGTTCATCAAACATACATGAATATTGTATGGTGTTTTATGATAAAGTTATTTAATATTATGGTGATGCTTTCCTTTCTGATGATGATTCCATGTCTATTTATGATTAATCTACTACTCCTGCTAGTAGTGTTACGGATACAACGTTGTTTGTACTTCTTCTAATAACAGACTAGCTTATAACACAGCCGATACTATTTCTCATATCTCTCATGATAACGATGTTACTAATTTAGATACTTGTGGGTGTGTGAGTCAAAGTGATGCAAATACTGATGAATTGAATGTGTGTGTGAGTTCTGTCAATAGAATTCAATCGTTAGAGGTCACAACACACACTTCACTTATTGATAGTGATGACAATGTTATATTGCCAAATTTTCAAGACCTATATGCCATAATATCAAAGAAATTTTCTAAGTCTAAAAAATTATAGAAACAACCATCTAACCAAGTTGAGAATCTGATTAGGAATGTTAAGAAAATTACCGAAGAATACAGGAGTCAATGCTTAACTTATGATAACGAGATTGAAGGATTCAAATCTAAAATATTAGAACTTTTTGAAAACAATTTTGTTTTAGAAAAAAATACAAGGTCATTATAGTTGAATTAGAGGAATCCTAGACAAAACATTCAAAAAATTTTAAAAAGTGGCAAGATTTTGAAAACTCAACAAAACAACAATAACTTATGATGAGAGAAATGAGAAAAGAAAATGATAAAAGTGGAATTGGTTTTATTGAAAACAAAAACTCCTCTAAAATGAAAGAAACTACTTTAATCAAAGAATGTTCTTCTAAAACCACTTTTGTCTCACAAGTGACAGAGAACTCATGTATTCCCCAGAAAAAAAAGCTAAACCTAATCTCAAGTATGTTTATCCTCCTATTAGATGGAAAGAAAATGATGGGTTTATTCGAGTCAAATCTAGAAATCCGATTAATACCAAACGTATCTTTCAATGACTAGATACTAGGGTTAAACTGGAGTCAGCTAGATATTGTTCTTACTGTGATGTCTATGGAAAAAACTTAGATAATTATTTTAAGAAAAGAATTTACACGCCTATTTATCAAAATTTTAATTACTCTCGCATGAAGCCTAAGAGTTATGTTATCCATAAACAACCTCAAAATCATTTTGGATGTAAAAAAATAAATAAATCCCGGATTAAGAAAAAAGAACTTCGCCGAACTCCTCATCCTTCCAATTGGTCAAAAGGCCAAAATACTTTTAAAACTACGCCTATTTGGGTTAGGAAAGATGATTTATTACCACAGTTGAGATGAAACGTTGTGATTTCTACACTCAAAGATGAAAGAAACTCAACTAACTGGTACATAAACTCAGTGTGTTCGAGGTATATGATAAGTGACAAAACAAAGAAAAACCTAACTAACTACCTCGGTGGAAAAGTCATGTTTAGAGACTGAGTTTCGTCTGAAATCATAGGCAAAGCAATGCTCTCTGAGGAAGGGGTTCCTCTGCTTGATGATATTCTCTTAGTTAATGGGTTGAAAGTCAATCTACTGAGTATAAGTCAATTTTGTGATGCAAATTACTCTATTAATTTTTCAAAAAATGAGTGCAAAGTGATTGAAAAAACTAGTATTCGCATCATAGTAGAAAACAAATATAAGTAAACTATTATTCCGGCTTCTTGTTTTTACTAAGTTTGATGATATCGGCCTCTAGTATAATAGGCACAGTCATATTAGTTTTAAAAACCTGTGCAGATTGATCACCCAAGAGATTATTAAAGGTTTGCCTAAAATTAAAAAGATTCCAAATGTTGTTTGTAAACCATTTCAAAGCTCCTAACAATATATTGAAATATTTCCCCTTTGGTCCAAGTTTAAGATATGTTTCATAATAGCATGGATAAGGGAGGCAATGACTTTGCACTTTATAATAGAAGTATGGGATAATATCACACGCTATCCTATTTACTCAACTATTTGTAAAGGCGTAAATTTTAATTAATCAGATCTCGCCAATGAATAGTGTAATATTCATTTGGAAATATCAACAGATGGGTTCAATCCAATTGGTAATCTAAGAACTAATAAAATTATGTGATCAGTGAACTTACCCCCCTCCCCCCAAATCTAAATCCTTCGTTATGAAGGAGACTATGATTTTCGATACTTTCTTTCGTGATATCTGGGTGAAGTAACCAAGTGATGAGTTTGATGTATACTTGTCACCATTGGTATAATAATTGAATGAGTTCTGGGTGTCTAGCATGAAATCATTTGACTCTAGCATACAGGAGGAGTTTACATTGAAATCTATGCTAATGTGGAAAATTCATTGTTTACCAGCTTATGGGACTTTATCGATTTGTAATGTTCACAGTTACATTGGGTGTCCCATTTGTAAAGAGGAAACTATACCTCAAAATCTCAAGGATAGTGGCAAAATTATATGTCATTTTCATATGAGATTCTTTCCTACCGATCACAGGTTTAGACTTAATAAAAGTTATATTTTTTGTCAGGTGGGGTAAAACATAGGATACCTCCAAGAAATATTTCCGGTTCAGAAATTAAAAGGAGTGATTCCAAATGTGGAGGGGAAAATCATAAATTCAATAATGTCAAGCATATAAAGAACCTGTTGAGAGTGAAGCCGAGAAAAGGAAGACATGGTCTAGGAGGTCAATATAATTTGACTTGTCGTATTGGAAGGGTAACCCGATATGGTAAATATCATGCATGCTGAGAAGAACATCATCAAATATCTTGTGAGCACATGACTCAATGGAAGTAATTCGAAGGATGGAAAAAAGGCACGATACAACCTTAAAGTGTTGATAATTAAGTCACAATTGTGGTTAAAAGAAGACGGTGGTGGGAGGAATACAATTCTCCGTGGGGCGTATACTTTGACCGCCGAAGAAAGGAAGGCCCTTTTAGTCACACTTCATAATTTCAAACTTCCCTCTAACTTTTCATCAAATTTACAAAGGATTTTGAGTTATGCCACACATGTGCAAGTCTCACGATTGACATGTGATCATGCAACCGACCCCTTTATTGCTTATGCATTATTTCTCTAAGCACACGAATTTATGTAGGGCCATTATGAGGATTATCCTTTGATGTGCAAAAGTAGTCAACGAAAAGAACATCATGACAAAAAAAAATCTACCTGAAGCAACTTGTGTATTGGAGAAGTACTCCATCTATCATTCTTTGACATTAGTATTCACTTGTTGGTGTACTTATGCGATGAGTCTTTTCTTTGTTGCCTAGAGAGATGTCGATGGATTTACCCGTTTGAATGGTATACTCGCTAATATAAGTTTATGATAGTTTAATTAACGTTAGTTAATTTAATATATGTTTTACTTAGTTTAATAACTTTTATATATATAGGTTGACGAAAGTTTTCAAAGAGCATGTTAAGAATCCAAGGTATATTGAAGCATCCATCGTGGAGGAATATATTATTATAGAGGAATTTATTTTATCTAGGAAATATATGCCCAACCCTAACATTGTAGATGAGATTGATCAAGTCATGGTCAAATAACTTAAACTAATAAGTTTTCAATATGAGCAAGTGGCTCGTTATATGTTTGAAACCCATGAAAATATTAGTGAATGGAGAGAGTAAGTCTGTGTTGTTATCTTATATACTTGATAACCTTATCGATAAATTTTTCTATTTAATGTTCAAAGTATAATGCATTTGGGAACAACAAAAAGTGAACGACGGTTTCACATTCAAATGGTGAATCTAGACTTTGGGTGTCACATGAGGTAATTACTATGTCAAACGTCCCTTATTACATGATAAATAATTCCAAGCTTTAAAAATTATCTAGTTAAGTTATGTAATGTATAATTTTAGTTGTTAAATATGGGTGATGACATATCAAGGCTTGCTCGTCTTTCCAATGGACCCAATTTCATCACACATGAGCTTAAGAAGTATCATTTGAATGGTTATGTATTCTCATCGATATTATACAAAAACAATACTTCATTACAACACAATGAAATTTCATATAAGGCTCTTACGTATATCAAGGAGAGTGCCAAAGATGAAAATCTCATTCGAATAAAAATGACCTACTATGGTATAATTTAATTTTTTTTGAATTAGACTATGCATATTTCAAAGTGGTTGCATTTACTATGATTGGGTAAGAATTGAGGACAAAATGCTAGTAAAGTCAATTCGACAACCAATATGATAATGGCAAACTTGTACAAGATGAAAAGCAATGAGCGTTGTTAGTTTGTGCATTTGAAAATTCAAAGAAAGTGTTTCAATCATAGTATATCAACAACAAACTGTGACCAGTCGTCTTACACGTGTCAAAGTGTCCCACCAGTAGCATGGATGACCTGACAACAACCACTAAATATCAATCTGTTTTTGATAAAAATTTGAGCTTGAAGCAATTTCTAGATACATTACATGAGTAAAGTTATTTAGGCTGTAAATACAATATGGAACTAGTTTGGTCATTTTAATTGGGCAAACTATGAGGATTCAAATGTGTAATTTGTAATGTGTAATTTATATGCTTGTTTAATTTTAGTTCAATAAATTTCTTATATTATATGCTTGTTAGATAAGAAAAAATCATATTGCCCTCGGAATTGCAGGACAATATATCAGTCAGTGTAGGCAGGCAATGGAAGACATTAAAGAAGAACATTCGCTCCTGCTATTTTAGGAAGGATCGGGAGTCTGTGCTACGATGTAGGGACACCGTCCCAGATAATGAGATGATCATGTTGGAAAACTGGTAGAGCTTTGTGGATTTTAATTTATCTAATAGATAGTTGAGCACTTGTGGCTCAGTAAGGACTAACTAGTTAAAAAAGGGGATCAACACTACTCCCGATGAACATCTTACGCGAAGGTGGAGCATAGGGCGGTAAGTGAATTTCTTTAACTTAGTCGCATTTTGTTTAATGGTAAAATTAGAATTTTATTATTAATTTAATCAATTTAGGAGTCCGGGAGTGGCCTAGGGTGATTGACATATATGATGGACTCTTATTTAAAGGTTCCATTGAGGAAGTGCGAGACTGCTAATCCGTAGGTCGTCGAGACTTTGGTAAGTTGTAATTGAAATTATATTGTCAATTTCATTAATTTATTAATATTCATTTTCAAATTTTATAACATGTTCTTATATTATTTTAGGATAGGTTTTTGCACCTATATAACAATGAGAATGATGGTCGGCAAGGCATATCTGAGTACGGATGCACTGAGCCAAATGCTAGGCCAAGCTATAAATGGTTATACTCTAGGCATCAGTTTCTAATTAGGAAAGTCGAAGTTGATGGGCATTGGTTATAGTAATAGTGAGTTGTCCTCCAAGGTCAACATATAGAAAACAGACAAGGACTCGAAGTTGGAAAAATATCCAACAAACCATGAACCACATGTTTGAATGGGTTAAACGGGAAATCACGGATTATGGGAAGAGGAATGGGAAGGAAAACATAAAAAAAGCATAAAGATAAGGTTGTTGAGGGTATTACTACTCTAGCCCCCTCATCGATGTCGGTCGACTCATCATCCCATTACACTACACCAAAACTATTATATTGTCACGATCATTGACTGTGACAAGTCTTGGGGTGACAACTATTTTTGTCACGGACTTGTCACGGTTCAAGACCATGATAAGTTCATCATACTTGTAACAATCCTATCACGGTCTTTGACCTTGATAAGTTTTGTCACGATTTAAGACCGTGACAAACCCTAAAACAATTGTCACAGTCAAAGACCCTGACAATTTTGGACAAAATTTTAAAAAAAAATCTGCTAGGCAGTATGGCCACTTACACTGTCCATCAATATATTTGTACCTATTATAGCAAAATTGTACATGTTCAAATAGCATATATCCAAATAAAATAGAAAGAATTCACCGAATAATTGAATATATATATATATATATATATCCAAATCAAATATAAATACAATCAATATCCAAACCAAAATGTAACAAATCAAAACAATACAAATATAATCCAAGTGTCCAAATAAAATAGATACAAATAATCAATGTATAGAGTCATCAGTAGGTTGCAGGAGGAAGGAAGGCCACACGATATACGCATTGAGACACCCCTCAATATGCACCACTTCGCTTTGTTCGCGCAAACACAATGTGGAGTTCTCTTTTTTGGATATTACATGCGTGACGAGCACCTTGGCCTCGATGTCTTGAAGGATACGTCCATGAATCGGCATACCCGGGAGGGTTCTCGAGTCCCTCAACACCCTAGATATTCATTGGCCATCATATATGTCAAGTAAAAACACGCTCGGCCAACCGATTATTGACATAGGCTGTAGGATGGGAGCTAAGATGGGAACCGAATCATCAAGCGAGGAGTTCGCGCGTATGGATGATGAAACAGTGACATACACGTCCTCGTCCTTATCCACCTCCTCCTCCACCGTCTTCTCTTTCCCCTTTCCCTTGCCCAACTCACGCTTCATGAAGGCCTACATATCTAGGATCGTCACCTCTAACCTTGATAGCTTCTCGTCATGCGTGTCCACCTAACGAGCCAACACGGTGTTTTTCATCTCCATTTCGATGATCTTAGACTTGACCACCAGAGAGCTCACACCCTAGTCCTCCTCTTGCGATCAGAGCCGAGAACTTGGCTGAATGCGTCCGTAGCCAAAGATGCCTTGTCAGCATTAGACTGCAACTCATGGACTTCCTTTTGCTTTGCCTGAAACGACAAAAAGCATACAATTAGTTAATTAAGTAAATAAAAAAATTATAACGTAATTAACAAAAATAAAACATTTATAACTTACAATCATGGATGCGATGCTCGGGGACAACCCCTTGTCCTCGCCCTTCTTCGTCTGAATTTCCACATTGGCATCAAGCCTATGTGTCTTACCCCCAGGGCCACTCCCCGTCTCCTGAAATAAAATCATGCAAAATTAGTAAGTAACGCAAAATAAAATAATGCAAATTAGTAAGTAACGCAAAATAAAATAATGCAAAATAATATAAAACTATAATTATAGAAAAATAGAAACTCACCATCCTGTGATCTACCTCAGCATAAGACGTCCGCCCCGAGTAGTGCACGTTCGTCTTTTTCGCCCGGTTATCCCTCCCCGGTTGGCGAGATGCCAATTGTACCTCCTTGATCTCATTGTCGATGAGCTCTTGCCACTTTACCAATGAGATCGACTCCTTCGTCGAGATGGTCTCATGCAGTTTGAGAATGGAGTCCCGAGTCTTCCCAAAGACCGGGCCATCAATTTTTTCTTCCACGTCTTATGTTCTTCCCTGAACTGATCCAACATGGAATCACATAGTTGCGGGGGTAGGCCGAATTGTTCCTATAAAACAAATACAAAACAAAAAGAAAGTAAGTGTTAGTTGATAATAAATATAAATATAAATTAAAATTAAAATTGAAATTGAAATTGAAATTGAAATTGAAATTGAAATTGAAATTCAAATATAAATATAAATATAAATATAAATATAAATATAAATATAAATATAAATATAAATATAAATATAAATATAAATATAAATATAATACCTGTAATGCCGCCTAAAGAGCCAACTTGATCTCATTTGGCACCTCCCTCCAACTAGTGTACCCTAAGTCGATAATCATCTTTACCAACTCGAGGGATCTAGACAATATTCCCATCTTCTCCCAATTTATCCCATTTTGGGAGCCTAGGGGCCGAGGAGAATTTGTCGCCTCCACTTCCGCCAAGCCTTGAAGAAGACATTTTCTGTAAAAATTATTATTATTAGTACAAATCTAAATGAATTAGAAAAATACAAAGTATTAACCATATTATAATAAACCACTGAAAACTTTGAATTAATGCACTAGACTAATAAAGTACAAATGAATTAAAAACATTAAACTGATGTCCGATAATAATAAAACACTAGAATAATACACCCACTGGACATAGACTTTGAATTAATGCTTAAGAATTAAATTTAAATATTACATCTAGTAAACTGATCAAGTATAAATGAATTAAAAGCATTAAACTAATGTCCTATAATTGGAATACTTATTATAAATCTAAAAAATTGTTTCAAATTCGGGTCATCATAAAAAATGGATTGATATTCAGTAGGAGCAGCCAAGTCATCCACACTACTGTTTAGACGCTTTGGCGCATGTAAGACGATGGACCATGACTCGTTGTTAATATACTCCGAGTAAAATACTTGTTTGACCTTTTGAAATGCACAAACAAACATCTCATCGCTCACGTATTCGTTGCTCTTCAAGTTGGACAAGTCAACCATGATCAAATTGGTGCCAGGCTCAACTTTATAAGCATTTTTGTCCTCAACTCTTACCCAATCATAGTAAAATACAACCTCTTTGAATCTTACATAGTCCAATTCAAATATATTTCAAATTACACCATAGTAAGTCATTTCAGCTTTAATGAGGTTTTTATCTTTCGCGCTTGCTCGAAAGAAAGTAAGAGCCTTATATGAAATGCTCGAGTTTTGTACATTTGTACTTTCCACATACACCCTTATACCAAATACGAAACCGTTCAATCGATACTTTTTTTACTCTTGTTCTATGAACAAGGTTCCAATGGCTAGACGAGCAAGCCTTGATGTTATATTACCCGTCTTTAAGAGCTGAGAATATAGATAAATTAATTAGGTTAGTTGTAAATTTTTATTATAATGTAACATTATATAACAGTCATTTTCATTATAATTACCTCGTGTGACAACCATTGCCCAAATTCGGTGTCTAATTGTGCCATTGTTTTTCGTCTTTTATTGTTATCATAGGCTTCATATTTTCTACATAAAATTAATGTGACAAACGTATTAAAAAATTAATCATGTATATAATAATCTAAAATAATGTAAGACTTAAAATAATTTAAACTTACCTTTTCCATTCTTTGACATCTTCATGTGTGTCAAAGAGATAACGAGCTACTTGTTCATGTTGAAAACTCATTAATTTCACTCGTTTGCCCATCACATGACCACCCTCATCGACGAACTCATCAATTTCATTAATGTTGGTTGAGTCCGGCATATATTCCCGAGTATATATTGATGACTCCACGATTATGTATTCCTCTATAATTGATCATGTAATGTATCGTGTATTCTTGACGTAATCTTTGAAAACTTTCATCAATATTTCAAACGGATACATCCACCGATATCTAACTAGACCGCAAAAAAGTGCCTCATCGCATAAATGTACCAACAAGTGAACACTTATGTGAAAGAATGATGGGGGAAAGTACTTCTCCAACAAATAAATCGCTTCTAACCGCCAATTTTGCGGCCACTATGTGTTCTCGATTGACTACCTTCTCACATAAAAGTGAGAAGAAGATACTAATTTGTATAATATCCCTCCGTAAATCCTCGTGCTTGGATAAACAATGCTTAAACTATAGAAGAACCAATTGCATGATCACATGTCAATCGTAGGACTTACACTTATGTAAATCATGGGTAGCATAATTTACAATCCTTTGCAAGTTGGACGAAAAATTAAATGGAAACTTTAAATTATATATTGTGTCTAAAAGTACCTTCCTTTCCTCACTCGTCAAAGTAAACGCACCAGGGGGATTTATTGTCCTTACCCTACTATCTTCTTTCAACCATAGTTATGGATTAAGTTTTAATGATTTAAGGTCTTTTAGTGCATCTTCTTTATCATTCGAATGACTCCTCCCAAGGCATGTGCCTACAATATGGTCAGCGATGTTCTTTTCTGCGTACATCACATCCAATACATGGCGCACCGGGTTGTTCTTCCAATAAGGCAAGTCAAATAAAATTGACCTCCTAGATCATGCCTTTCTTATTTCAATTTCATTCCCAGTTGGGGTCTTCTTATGATTGACATTCATAAATTTAGGATTCTTACCTGGCATATTAGGGCCACAATCACAAGATTTACTTTCAATTTCTGAACCTAAAAGTTTTTTTCGGCGGTTGCCTATGTTCAACCTCGCCCAATAAAAAATTAGAATCTTTCTCAAATCTGAAACTATGAGCGATGGGTAAAAACCTCTTATGGCAGTGGTATACATTTTTTGAGTTAGCGAGGAGATGAAAAGATTCAATTTTCTCTCCACAAATAGGATACCCCAAATAACCATGTACTACACAATTGGATAATGTCCCATAAACTAAAAAATCATGAATTTCCCATATCAACATAACTTTCATCATAAACTCTTCTTTTCTAAAAGAGTCAAATGCTTGCACACCCTCTTCCCACAACTCATTTAATTCTTCTACCAAATGATCCAGGTAGACCTCGATGTCATCACTTGGTGCATTTGGCCCAGGTATCAATAAAGATAGCATCAAAAATTCAGGTCGCATACACTATGAAAGAGGGAGGTTGAATGGGGCTAAGGTCACTGGCCATACACTCTTATTGGTGCTTAAATTCCAAATGAATTGAAACCATCTTTTGATATTGCCAAATGAATGTTACGTTGTTCTCAAGAAAAATTGGGATACTCATAACTCATCCTCTTCCAGTATGTAGAATTAATATGATGATGCATGAGATTATCCCATACTTCTGTCCTAGCATGCTAGGTCATTGCATCCTCTATCCATGGTACTGTGAAAAACCGCTTTAATCTAGGCCCAACAGGAAAATATTTCAACACTTTTTCATAAACGTTTGAGCTTGTGCCTTCCTTACTAGTAGATTAGATGTATCTAGGTTCATCGCATATCGAACACCGATAGAGATTTTCCTACTCCTTTCGATATAGTATGCAGTCATACTATATCCATGGTAATGTGAAAAACTGCTTTAATCTAGGCCCAACTGGAAAATATTTCAACACTTTTTCATAAACGTTTGAGCTTGTGCCTTCCTTACTAGTAGATTAGATGTATCTAGGTTCATCGCATATCGAACACCGATAGAGATTTGTATACTCCTTTCGATATAGTATGCAGTCATACACACAAGCATGAATCGATTTATAGTTCATTCTTAAACCTTTCAAACTGTTCTTCGTAATAGGATAACTATTTGGAAGAGTATTCTCCTTGGGTAGCAAGCCCTTAACCCAATTCAGAATTCCTGTTATGCTATTACCGGACCGACCATATTGGGTCCTCAAACTATTCAAACCAACCATGGCATGTAAATTTATTTGATCTTTCTCACAGCCAGAGTATAACGGTTGGTTTGCCTTAAATTTTAAACTTTGGCAGTCATCGTCAAGGTTTATCCTGATATGTTCATGAGCACCTAAACCTTGTGCATCGTCAGTGACCTCATTCTCTTCCACTTTATGAACTCCATACATGTCATCAACTAAATCCTCTAACATATTATGATCTACATCGTCCCCTTATACATTTATCCTACTTGTTGAAGGTTGTTGTGAAGGTTTCTCGGGGACAAAAGGAACTTTCGATTCCCCATGACAACTCCAAAATTAATAACTATCTTGCATACCCCATCTTAACAAATGTAGTCCAACTGTTTTCCACTCAAACACCTTACCATTCTCACACCTAGCACACCGACACAAAAACTCTTCATCATTATGACATCTCTTTGCGTATTTCACATATTCATTAGCACATCTGCGAAACACATCCCCTAATCTATTTTTCTCACCCATCCACTATTTTATTTAGTATATCCCATCATAGCTACTCCAAACAATCACCTATTATAGGTAAGAAGTGTATATTCGTGAATTAGTATAAACAAAAGTGTGAACATTTAGTTCCCATTAGTATAAACAATCATCCCCCCATTTTGACAATAATCTAGTGGTCGTGCCACTTCCAAAATTAACCAACCCAATAAATTAAGGCAATATAATTATTTAAGGATTTTTTAGTGTGAATTAAATTAGGGATTTTAAAAAAAATTAAACAACCAACTTCCATATCCAACCACATCCGTCCAATATAATCCAACAGCAACAACAAATCAATAAATGTTTATCTCGTACTCCTTCCAATTCATCTACTCAATTAATTCAACATTAACAATTTCTAATGAATTTCAAACCTAAATAAGAATATACAATAAGATTAAATCAATATTAACAATACCTGTTAATTTCAATCCCAACTAACATTACCCAATCAACATTAACAATTAATTTCAAGTCCTAAAATAAAAATAAAAATACCCAATCAATATTTATAATTCCTAAAACCAAATTGAAAACCACACACATACCTATCCTCCACTCACCACCTAGACCCCCCCCCCCCCCACCACACACACCACACACATATTCACACACACACACACACACACACACATACACACTCACCTATCTGCACACACACACGCACCACCCCCAGATCCTCCTGCCCCACCCCATGCCCCCTTCCCCCCACCACACACCTGCACACACACCTCCCTAGACCCCACTGCCCATGACCACACCCCCCCTCTTCCCCCCCCCCCCCCCCCCACACCTGCACACACACACACATATATACACATATATATAAACGAAAGAGAAAGAGAAAAAACTCACCTGAAAACGTAGAGAGAGAGAGAGAAAGAGTAATCGCGCGCTTAGAGAGATAAATTGGAGGGAAGTGGAAACGGTGGGAAAAAAGAAGGGGGAAGGGTTTTTTATACTGACAAAGTTGTCACGGACCTGTCACGGTCTTTGACCGTGATAACTTTATAATGTTGTCACGGTCATTGACCGTGATAAAAAATGGGAGTTTTTTTGTCACGATCAATGACCGTGACAAGGTTGGATGGCTAAAAGGTGACGATTTGACCTTTTTGGTGAAGTGTTATGGCATATACTCTACCCCCAACCCCACTATCCCTACACCATTTTAGCAAGTTAGGGAGAAAGTTTATATATGTGACACGTGTACCCATGCACAAATTACTAATGGAGTGAAGGATCTAAACGTCACTATGTGAACTATGGTGAACAACCACCCACTACTTCCTTATGAGTACCAAGTCGTGGGGATTGAGGTGTTGTCGGGGAAAGAGTATAAGCTCGTGTGGTTAGATGAGCAATTCGGTGTTCAGAATATTAATGGTACGGTGGGGTCGCATATGGTTTGGCTGACTTTTCTCCTCGATCATTACAATTCTAATTTATAGGATTATGATTATGATGAAACTTGATTTGATGTAATCAAACTTACATATTTGGTTTTGATGTATTTAGCTTGAATTAAATATAATTTTGTTTATTTTTTTGTAATTGCGCTTTTTTTTATTTCTTTTTTACTGCGTATTATATTTTGCTTGGTGTTATTGTTTTCTTTGAATAAAAACAGGCCATTTTTGGAAATTTTAAAATAGGTTTTATGCTAGGCAATTGGTACTGCCCAGAAATTATTTTTATTCTTGGGCTAAAGTTTTATCAAAATCCTCGACCATGACAACAAATTGACCTTGTTGTGATAAAGGATCATGACAAGTTAGGGCTTTTAATGGTCCTTAACTATGACAAAATCTTGAAAAAAATTATCTTATCACGATCAAGGACCGTGATAAGTTCATGATAAGATTTGTGTTATCACGGTCCTTAAATGTGACATTGTATTGTTAACCCCTTAGTTTGATTGATATCCAGGGTAAAAATGATCATGACATAATGATTTATCATGCTCGTGGTTGTCATGGTCCTCGTCCATGACAATTCCCTTTTGTCACGATCAAATACCTTGATAAGCCGATTATTTTGGTGCAGTGGATTAAAGCCTTATAACTCATATAAACACAACATTGAGACCATGGAGGTAGCATAAAATTCTCTTTTCATATCTTTTCAATAATATTGTACATTATTGGAATTATTTTTTGAGATTTTAAATATTCTAGGGGTAAGGAAGCTCGTATCCCTCCATGTCTTTCAAATAATAGCATACTGACTTTTCTATCTTGGTTACTACGTTGGGGCCTTCCCTTTGGGGGCCCAAATTTCCTTCTATTTTATTTATGGTGGAAATGGAGACCTCCATTAGTCATAAATCACCCACTTTTAACTCTTTATAGTAAACTTTATTATTGAAGTAAGAGGTTGTCTTTTTCTTGTAGTCATTCGTTCTTATTAGTGCATCTTCATTCCTCTCTTCTAGCTCATCTAAGGACCTATTCATCCCCTTAGCATTAGCCTATGATTCAAACTGAACCACTCTTTACGTTGGCATCTATATCTTAGTAAGAATGATGACCTATGTGCCATATGTCATGGAGAAAGGATTTTCTCAAGTATGACCTCTGACGGTGGTTCTGTATGCTCATAAGATGTTTGGAAGCTCTTTAGCCCATTTACCTTTAGATTTATCACCTTCTTATTCAAACTGCGAAAAATGGTCCGGTTGGTTACTTCAATTTTCTCATTTTCCTAAGGTTATCCTAATGATGAGTAGTGGTTGATGATTCCATAATCTGAGTAAAATTCTCTGAAGGTTGGGTTATCAAGTTGTTTCCAATTATCTGAGATAAAAGATTTTGGAAAACTAAACCTATAAATGATGTTCCTCCATATGAAGTTGATGGTTTTCTTCCTATTAATGGTGGTTAATGGTTCATCCTCATCCTATTTTGTGAAGCATTACATCTATGTAATGCAAAACTTGTTATGTTCTTTGTTGAGAGGAAGAGGCCCTGCCAATTCCTCCCCAATTTAGCAAAGAGCCATTTGCTCTATTGATAATTTAGAACAAAGACGAACCTCTGGCACTTACCATATCATTTTAACAAGCCTTTATCTTCTTCTCCCAAGGTAGGATAGAAGTATCCTTGCCTTAATACCTCGTAGACTAAGGTCTTAGGATCAGTTTGGGCACTAAAAACACCTTTGTGGAGATCTTTAAGGACATAATTGGCTTTTAAAGAATTGAGACATTATTGAGGTGATGAGCAGTGTCCATTTCTGAGTAAGACCATGTTCTCTAGATAGTCCCTTAATGCCAGAAACTTCAGGCATATTGCCTAAAGCCTGTCCTTTGGCATGGCTTTATTTTTTAGGTACATTTTGATGTGTGTGGTCTAGTCTAAGCTCTGATATTCTTTTACAACATTGATTTGGACCTTTTACAACATCTAGATCTACCTCAACTGAAGAGGACACTCATGAACGGTGGTCAACCTTAGAAGTATCTGCCTTAAGAACCCTTCTGATGTTGAATTTGAGGATCCTCTAGATGAGGTACTTCACGATTGGCAAGTTTCTTATCATTATGTCACATTTGGCCTCATAGACCTATGTGACTTTATTGCCTACTAATTAAGAGTCGCTAATAACCTCAATGTATTTTTCTTTTAAATGGATGGCCAAAACTAGGACAGACACTAAAGATTCATACACTGCCTTATTGTCAGAGGCTCTGAATTGAAGATAGGAGCAAAAAAATTGTACCTCCTTTCGGGATCGAAAGGTAAAGTCCAGCTTCATTGCTTGAGTTGTTGGAGAATACATCCACGTGCAATACCCATGTTGGGAAGTCAGGATCTATAACTTAAAAAATTTAGAGCTTGTGCTCTTTGGGCACCACTACCTCTTTTTTTGAAATCTTGAGCTCTTATTCTACCTCGTAAAAGTTCCTAAACTCTGTAATGAAATGGACTTGATGTCAAATTCACCTAACTCCACAAACCACTTAACGAGCCTTCTTAAGGTATCAGGCTTGTGTAGTATCTGTCAATAGGGTTGATCGGTTATGACCACTATGGTGTGTGACTGGAAGTACAACCTCAAACGTTTAGATGATGTGATAAAAAATAAGGAAAACATTTCCATCCTTGGATATTTTCTTTTAGCCCCTATAAATCTTAACCGACATAAGACACAGTATATTGAACCCCATAGTCCAATCCAATCAATATTGAGATGACTATGGTTGGAGAGGTGAAAATATACAAGCACGAGTCTTGCCATGTAATGGTTCGAGATAAGAGGGGTGGAGATCCCAAGTAACTCTCCAATCTTTAGAGATCCTCGACTTTTGGATTCCACTGAAAGGCCTTCTTCAATAGTTTGAAGAAAGTCAAACACTTGTTTGTTCCCTTAGAGACTAAACTATTGAAGGCAACAACTCTTCCAGTATGGAATTTAACTTCTTCAACTGTTCTTGGAGATTCCATTTCTAGTAGAGCTTAGATCTTTTATGGGTTTGCCTTTATGCCACGTATGGTGAACATTAATCCCAAGAATGTACCTTCTTCTACTCCAAAAATAAACTTCTTTGGATTGAGTCTCATTTAATTCCTCTCGAGGATGGCAAAGGTCTCCTTGAGGTTCTTTACATGATATCGAGCCTCTAAACTCTTAACTAGCTGATGATCGATATAGGCTTCCATGGATTTACTTATTAGATCTTTGAAAATGGAGTTCACTGGGTAACACATGTCTTTAGTCTTAAAGGCATAACTTTATAATAATAGGTACTTTTGTCTGTAATAAATGGGGTATTTTCCTTGACTATATGAGCCATATTAATTTGATTGTACGCGAATTATGCATCCATAAATGAAAAATGCTCGTGACTAGCAATGGAATCCACCAATGTTTCAATGCGAGATAAGGGATAATAATTTGTAGGACATGTTTTGTTAAGATCGATGAATTCAACACACATCCTCTATTTCCTATTGGGCTTGGGCACCAATACCACATTAGAAAGCCATTATGGATATTGTACTTTTTTGATAAAACTGGCTTCTAAGAGTTTATCGACCTCTTTAACAACAACTATACTCCTTTTGGGGGCAAAAAACCCTTACTTCTAGAGAACTAGCCCATAATTTGGGTCTATGCTGAGGTGGTGGACCATGACCTCGGGATTTACCCCAATCATGTCTAAGTGTCTCCAAGGAAATGCATCCATGTTGTCTTTCAAAAACTGGGTTTGCTCCTCTTTAAGGGAGTATCTCGGACCATACCCAATTAGGATAACCTCATTGCGATTCTCTTCATTAATGCAAACGGTGATAATATCCTTAGCTATCTCATCCCTTTTTTACTTATCTTTATGTCATGGATCTAGAGTATCCAAGTTCGTTACCTCTATTCCTAAAGTCTCTTGTAGGAGCTCAAACATTTTAGGTAGAGGAAGTAGTACCTTTGTGAGGACTTCATAACTTCTCTAGGAGCTTTCTAGTACCTTAGATGAGATTTTGGCAGTCTTTAGTGGTATCTTCTTTTCTTTTATGGAAGTATTATAATACTCCCTAGCTTTCTTTTGATCTCCATAAACTTATACTGTACCCATTGGGTTTAAGAAACTCATCACCATCCTTCGAGTTGAAATGAAAACATCAACTCATTGAGCAAAATTCTGCCCATGATCACATTATAGGATGAGGGCAAGTATACCATTATGAGCATAATTTAGATGATAGATAAAAAATCCTTAGATCCAACTTTAAGGGGAAAAGTGATGTACCTCATGGAATATATTTGTTCTTTATTGAATCCAATCAATGGTGTGGTGATGTGATGCATGTGTTTCATGGTGAGGCCCATGGCCTTGAAAGCATCTAGGAACAAGATGTCTATTGAGCTCCCAGTATCAAGTAATACCCTCTTCAATTTTTTCTTTTCACATGATCACAACGATGACTAAAAGGTCATCATCTGGGAGGGGGATTCTCTTGAGGTCTGTCTAAAAGATCAACATAGTATCTTCTTTTGGTGCCATTTTGTTGCATTCTCCTGAGATGAGCTTTTCGAGCTGTGAAGGATGGTCCACCACTGGAAAATCCTCCTGAGATAGTGTTTATGTCGATAAGAGGTATGTCATATTTGTTTATATTGTTGCACTGACCCTTTCCAGAATCCTTGGCCACAAACTCCTTGAGATTCCTCTAGTGATCATTATTTCGATGGTGTGTTTAAGTCAGAAGCAATCACTAGTGTTATGGCCATAGTCTCTCTGGAAACAGCAGTACTTAGATTTGTCCTCCTGTCCTTCGAGGTGATGAATAGACATCAATTATGTCTATATAGTGTTAATAAAGAGGTGATGAATACACGATCATCACAACATATTGCTTATATGTTTCTGTGTTATCCTATGTTACTATGATAGAGTAGAATAATCATCTGCATATGATGTTCACAATTTGATGATGAAAGCCCATTCTTGTCATTTCCAAGTATGTTTCCGAATCATAACTAAAGCTCGTCTTTTCATAGCGGATGTTTGTATCTGAGTTTATGTTTTGTTGAATCCTTTCAGGCACTTGGTGGGTAGGAGGTGTGTTAATGATGTCACATGCATTTGGAAATCACATGCCAAAGCCATATGTTGTGGAAGAACCTGAGATTCAGGTAATCCTTAAAACCAATATGTAATTTTCCTTTTTTTTGTGGGTAGTCTTTTGTTCGGTATATACAATCTCCAAGCTATGAGTTAATTAAAACTTTTATATGGTTATATGTTTTTAGATTATTTCTCAATGGTAATGTTTTACATATGTTTTTAGATTATTTCTCAATGGTAATGCTTTAATATGGCGTACATGTGTGGTGAGTATAAAATGTTGGTGTCACATTCCTATTTTTTATTTTTCAAATTCGTGAAATAGGTTTGAATGATATTAATTGATTCTTAATGAAGTTCAAAAATTAAGGTTGAAAACCTTATAAATTTCTTGAACTAGATTATATGATAACATGTTATTTTTTGGGGACTTGAAAATATATCGGATAGTGGTGGTGGAGGAGAGGAAGGTGGGTGGGTTGGTTTGGTGATTATGGTATGATATGAAATTTGGGTCTTATAGTATGTACTCGGTTAATAAAAAAATCAGAATTCTAGGGAGGTGAATCAAAACTGTATTGTATCTTTCTAATGCCTCTCTGTTCCACTATTTATTCCATTTAGATTATATGGCTTCAGTCCTACATGATATAGATTAAATGGTAACCGGTCCTATGAATGTTTTTCTTTGGTCATCAGTCCCAACACTGCATTTTATGGCTTGATATTTTAAACGTGAGTAGCAGTTAACCTGGATTGTGATTGGCTGTATTTTTATAAAAAGGACTGCCAACAAAAAACTAAAATAGTTGGGATCGGCTACTAACCCTTCTTGACAACTGGGACTAAATCCAACATGAAGTTATACCAAGAACATTCATAAATTTACAGGCCACAACTTATGCCTGTTTGGATCGATGTCTTTTTAGAATTATGGAAACGCATTTGTTGGTGTATTAAGGTTGCTACTTACAGTCAAAACGTTGGATTTCTAAACTATTGTCCGCACATGTTCGTATAGGGAGAAATTTTAGATAATTTTTTAAATCCATGCTTTGCTAATGAAGACTGAGACATATAAAAGTGGATAACATCCCATTAATTTTATCCAATAAAACTTTGCAGGTCACATGTTTTTTTAAAATGTCCATAGCTGTTGGAAACAGCTGTCAAAGACAGCTGTTGTTTTAAGTTGCAAAACAATGAATTGCTCTCTCCGTGTCCCACATCGGTGGGAGAGTTCAAAAGTGTTGTGTATATTTACAATTTTTTGGGAACAAAGGTTCAGCCCTTTGGGCATTCAAGTTTTTGTGGGTATATGGGGCAGACCCAATGGGCCAAGTCACACACGCGCGCGCGCGCCGCCACCGTCCGTCCGGCCCGGCCCGTGCCCGTGTCCGGGTCCTGGGTCTTGGGCTTGGGCTCATTAAGAATTAATTTTTTGGACAAATAAATTAACGATTTTGGGCTTTAAAAATTATTTTTTAACGGTAATTAATTCCGAAAAATTAAAACGTGGTTTATTCCGTGTTGATTTCTTCAACCGAGTTGCCCACTATTTCCAGAATTTTCTCCACGTTGTTTACCAACGTCTCTTTTCTTTTTCCCATAAAAGAGGTGGTAGCCTCCGTTTTTAATACAGACTTATCTCCCAAAAAAATTCTGCAAACAGTTCCAACCTCCGAATTTTTACAGAAATAATTATTCATTCCCTGAATAATTATAGCGACACAGAAATATATAATCTTTCCCAGATTATTTATATTTATCTTGATCGAGCAGTATATGTACACAGAATGGGTGTTTGTTGAGCGAATCAGATTCGTGCTGCTGATTCGTATTCTTTTCGAGGCTGTTTTATCCTGGGGGTGACGGGGCTGTACACTGTCGGCACAAATTGGAGGCAGAGCCGCGAAACACCTTAAAGAGATCGACATTGTCCACGACTCGGCCGTGTTCTTGACTGTCCAGTTCCGGTTTTCTTATATTTTTCTGCCCCAGATTTAATTGCTCCAAAAATTGGGTAATTTCGTTCCTGATTTTAATTCTGCATTTAATTATTTAAATTGCTGCTACAACAATTTTAAGGTGGTCTTATTCTGCCATGGACGAAATCAACTCAAGTAACCTAAATAAGCCTTTCAAATATGAAGGCACTCATTTTAAACGTTGGAGCAAAAAATTGCTATTTTATTTAACTACGAAAAAAGTCGCATCATGTGTTCAATTTGACAAACCCGTAGTAAATAATCCACCTACTGTTGAGGAAAGCAAAACAATTAGAAATTGGGAGGAAAATGATTTTTTGTGCAAGAACTATATTCTGAATGCTCTAAGTGACGAACTTTATGACTATTATGCCAATTATAAAACTGCGAAAGATGTTTGGGACGCACTTTTTAAAAAATATGACACGGAGGAGGCGGGTGCTAAAAAATATGCCGTCAGCCGTTATTTGAAATTTCAAATGACGGATGACAAATTTGTTGTTGCTCAAACCCATGATTTGTAAATGATTGCCCATGAAATTATTTCCGAGGGCATGGCTTTAGATGAGCAATTTCAGGTGGCTGTAATTATTGATAAATTGCCTCCACTGTTCAAAGAGTTTAAAAATATTTTGAGGCATAAGTCTAAAGAATTCTCACTAGAGTCATTAATTACTAAATTGAGAATTGAGGAGGAATCCCGAAAACAGGATTATAAAGATAAAATTCTTGTTGTGTCTAACAACAAAAATCAGAAAAAGAACCACACTCCAGTTGTTTTAAAGGCAAACGGAAAAAATATGAAAAATCAGAAAAAGAGCCACAACCAGAATTTTAAAAATCAGACTCAGACTCAGAATAAGTATAAGAACCCTGGAAATGGACAGTCTAGCAACTCGGGACAGTTTCTCTGTTTCAAGTGTGGCAAGCCTGGCCATATGGCTCGCAAATGTCGCAATGTGCCACAAGCACAAGCGAATTTGACCGAAGAGGACCTATGTGCTATGATTTCATAAATCAACATGGTTAGCGGTGCCGAAGGGTGGTGGTTGGATACTGGCGCTTCCCGCCATATCTGTTATGACCGTAGTCTGTTTAAGACTTATTCTGAGACTGCAGATAAGAAGGTGTTGTTGGGTGATTCTCACTCCACCGAGGTTGCTGGTACTGGAAATATGGAATTGAAGTTCACTTTGGGAAAGACTGTTATCCTGAAAGATGTTCTTCACACTCCCGAGATAAGGAAAAATTTGGTTTCGGGTTATCTTCTCAACAAAGCTGGCTTTACTCAAACTATTGGTGCTGATTTATTTACTTTGACCAAAAATGGAATTTTTGTAGGCAAGGGTTATGTCACTGATGGGATGTTTAAATTGAATGTTGATGCAATGAATAAAATTTCTCCTTCTGCTTATATTGCTTGTTCATTTAATATTTGGCATGCTAGGCTTTGTCATGTTAATAAACGACTTGTTAAAAATATGAGCACTTTAGGATTAATTCCCGAATTATCATTAAAATTTTTTTGAAAAATGTGAATGGTGTAGTCAAGCAAAAATCACTAAGACACCACATAAATCTGTTTTTAGAGAATCTAAACCACTTGATTTAATTCATTCAGATATGTGTGAATTGGATGGTGTCACAACTAGAAATGGCAAACGTTATTTTATTACTTTTATTGATGATTGTTCCGATTATTCATTTGTGTATTTAATGAAAAATAAAAGTGAAACGTTTGACATGTTTAAAATTTTCCTAAATGAAATTGAAAATCAATTTAATCAGAAAATAAAAAGGTTACGTAGTGATAGAGGCACCGAATATGATTCTGGACCATTTATTGAATTTTATAAAACCCACGGTATTATTCACGAAAAACTGCCCCTTATTCGCCCGAAATGAACGGTAAAGCCGAAAGAAAAAATAGGACATTAACTGAATTAGTTGTTGCTATTTTATTAAATTCAAGGGCTGCCTCACATTGGTGGGGTGAAATTATTTTGACTGTGTGTCACGTGCTTAATAGAATTCCTAAGACTAAAATGAAAATATCTCCTTATGAAATTTGGAAAAATATTAAGCCCAACGTGTCATACTTTAGAACGTGGGGGTGCTTAGCCTATGTACGTATACCCGACCCTAAAAGGTCTAAATTGGCAAGTAGAGCATATGAGTGCGTTTTTATAGGCTATGCTATTAATAGCAAAGCATGCCGATTTTATGACTTGAAAAATCAAGTAATTATTGAATCAAATGACGCCGATTTTTATGAAGATAAATTTCCTTTTAAATTGAGGAATAGTGGGGGCGAGTCATCCACTAATATTTCTTTAAATAAAAATAAAGAAAATAATAAATCCATTTTAGAAATTCGAAAAAGTAAAAGGGCTCTTGTAGAAAAAGATTTTGGTCCCGACTTTTATGCTTACACCTTAGAGGAGGATCCTAACACTATTCAAGAAGCTTTATCTTCTTTAGATGCCGATTTATGGCAAGAGGCTATTAATGATGAAATGGATTCTTTGGAAACAAATAAAACTTGGCATTTAGTGGACCTTCCTCCTGGATGTAAAACACTTGGGTGTAAATGGATTCTTAAAAAGAAATTAAAACCTGATGGCAATGTTGAAAAATATAAGGCACGTCTTGTTGCTAAAGGTTTTAGACAAAGAGAAAATGTAGACTTTTTTGATACATTTTCACCCGTGACTAGAATAACGTCTATACGTGTACTATTTGCTATAGCTGCCTTAAATGATTTAATAGTACACCAAATGGACGTTAAAACTGCTTTTTTAAATGGAGAATTAGAAGAAGAAATTTATATGGATCAACCTGAAGGTTTTATTGTACACGGTCAAGAAAATAAAGTATGTAAATTAGATAAATCTCTTTATGGACTCAAACAGGCACCTAAACAATGGCATGATAAATTTGATAGCTTAGTCATCTCTAATGGGTTTAAAATTAATGAAAGTGACAAATGCATTTATTATAAATATGTTGAGAACATTTGCACTATCATATGTCTTTATGTTGATGACTTGCTTATATTTGGTTCTAATATTCATGCCGTAGAAAATGTTAAATCATTATTATGTGCCAACTTTGATATGAAGGATTTGGGTGAAGCTAGTGTAATATTAGGAATTAATATTACTAGGTCAGAAAAGGGACTTTCTTTGGATCAATCTCACTACATTGAGAAAGTTCTAAAGAAATATAATTACTTTGACTGTAAACCTGCTAGTACTCCATTTGACCCTAGTGTAAAGTTATTTAAGAACACGGGCGACAGTGTAAACCAAAATGCTTATGCAAGCATTATTGGTAGCTTACGTTATGCTACAGATTGCACTAGACCTGACATAGCTTATGCTGTGGGAGTACTATGTAGATTTACTAGTAGACCTAGTATAGAGCATTGGCATGCTATTGAGAGGGTCATGCGGTACCTTAAAAGGACGATGAACCTCGGATTACACTATAATAAGCATCCCGCTGTCCTTGAAGGATTTAGTGATGCAGATTGGAACACCCTATCTGATGATTCTAAGGCTACTAGTGGATATATATTTAGCATCGCTGGTGGTGTAGTTTCTTGGAAATCTAAGAAATAAACTATTTTGGCTCAATCCACTATGGAGTCTAAGATGATAGCGCTAGCTGCTGCTAGTGAAGAGGCAGGTTGGTTAAGAAACCTCCTGTCAGATATCCCATTATGGGAAAGACCGATTCCAGTCGTTTTGATTCATTGTGATAGTACCGCGGCTATTGCAAAAGTTGAGAACCGTTATTATAACGGTAAGAAACGACAAATACGTCGTAAGCACAGTACTGTTAGAGAATTTATCTCTACGGGTGCTGTGAGGGTGGATCATATACGGTCTGAACATAACTTAGCTGATCCTTTGACGAAAGGACTAGCTAGCAAGAAGGTGTGGAACACCACGAAAGGGATGGGACTAAAGCCCTTGGATAAATGAGTCATTTGTGATGGTAACCCAACATATAGACTGGAGATCCCAAGAAATATGTTCAAAGGGTAATAACAAGTCACAAGTGATATGGGTTGAATCATGCGATTATTAATTAAAATAGAACGGGGTTTTACTCCGAGTCCATCCCTAAGGAGCATGATATCCTGAAGCGAGTTAAGGATGAGTTATGATAACTCTTAATGAGATCTATAACTTTATTTTGAGTGGGGTACTTAGCTACAGGAGTATTCTTGATAGACTCACCTATGTGAATGTGGAAGTGTGGCCGCTTCCTATGGATATTTTGGGCAAATTCCTAAAGCGTTCACTATACTGGGATAGAAGCACATGGTCGTAACGTGCTAGCTATTAGACTTACACCCAAGTAGGGTTGTGTGTGGGATGTTGTCAGAGATAGAGTTCAAAACTACGGTTACTCTAGTATATTCTGAATCATCTTTACTACGTAAAGGTTCAAGTCGAAAGACACCTTTGCTTATGCACAATTCTATGAATTATTGCTCGATAAAATGTTTTCAAGTTTTGCAAGTGGGGGATTGTTGGAAACAGCTGTCAAAGACAGCTGTTGTTTTAAGTTGCAAAACAATGAATTTCTCTCTCCGTGTCCCACATCGGTGGGAGAGTTCAAAAGTGTTGTGTATATTTACAATTTTTTGGGAACAAAGGTTCAGCCCTTTGGGCATTCAAGTTTTTGTGGGTATGTGGGGCAGACCCAATGGGCCAAGTCACACACGCGCGCACGCGCCGCCGCCGTCCGTCCGGCCCGGCCCGTGCCCGTGTCTGGGTCCTGGGTCTTGGGCTTGGGCTCATTAAGAATTAATTTTTTGGACAAATAAATTAACGATTTTGGACTTTAAAAATTATTTTTTAACGGTAATTAATTCCGAAAAATTAAAACGTGGTTTATTCCGTGTTGATTTCTTCAACCGAGTTGCCCACTATTTCCAGAATTTTCTCCACGTTGTTTACCAACGTCTCTTTTCTTTTTCCCATAAAAGAGGTGGTAGCCTCCGTTTTTAATACAGACTTATCTCCCAAAAAATTTCTGCAAACAGTTCCAACCTCCGAATTTTTACAGAAATAATTATTAATTCCCTGAATAATTATAGCGACACAGAAATATATAATCTTTCCCAGATTATTTATATTTATCTTGATCGAGCAGTATATGTACACATAATGGGTGTTTGTTGAGCGAATCAGATTCGTGCTGCTGATTCGTATTCTTTTCAAGGCTGTTTCATCCTGGGGGTGACGGGGCTGTACACTCTCGGCACAAATTGGAGGCAGAGCCGCGAAACACCTTAAAGAGAGCGACATTGTCCGCGACTCAGCCGTGTTCTTGACTGTCCAGTTCCGGTTTTCTTATATTTTTCTGCCCCAGATTTAATTGCTCCAAAATTTGGGTAATTTCGTTCCTGATTTTAATTCTGCATTTAATTATTTAAATTGCTGCTACAACAATAGCATTTATATCCTTAGAGCACAATGACTTCACACTATCAGTTTCGTGTTTCTCGCTCAATCTTTATGTAGATAGATGTATGTGTGTTTAAACATGTAGTAGTATGTACACTATAAATTGCAGAATTTAGATTAAAAATTTATTTCTCCATTTACAATGCCTCCTTTTATTTAAAATAAATTATAGAAGTATATATAGTTTGATTGGCCTTTTTGTTGCACTCCCACTATACATAAAACATTATATTAGTTTGTAGGTTACAAAATTTCATGTACATATTTATGGTGTTCCTAATCATCATAAATTGTTTTTCGATTACACTTCATTATTAGTCACAAGAATAATCTTCATATTTTATATGCATTTGAAATTATCACTTTGTTACTTCTGTGATGTTCTGCACATTTTCAATTGGGCCCAAGAAAAGAAATTGGGAAACATTGTCAATTTTAAAAAGATTAAAATGTTTCTTTTAATCTATACTACTTTCTAGAATCTTGATATTTACAACTCATTTTGAGGGTTTATGTTTTGTTTTTCTATCTATCTTTTTTGTTTAGTTTTAGGCAATGGTTTTAAGGGGTTATATGTGGGTTTATTAACTGTTGTTATTTGAAATTGGGGTATTGATGTTTCTAGATTGAATTTACTATGAAGTATAATATATTTTATAATATATCTTGATAAATCTATAGTCGACATGTAAAAGTTGTTGCAATAAATGTATTAAAATATATTACATGACACTATATTTTGTTCCAAGTGTTTTTGTGATCATGATCATCACATTAAGGCATTTGTAAATGCACATTAAAAGAATCTCTACAAACATCTCACGCAACGTGTGGGGATAAACTTCCCCATACCTTATTATTTTTCATTCCCAACTAAGATCGACATACTTGACGCACGTCGCAGAGTCAAACTACAAATATACATGATTTCACTATCTATTATTCCATCAAATTACATTTACATTGGAGGATGGAGACTTAGGGTTCGTTTGTTTTTGCCTCTTAAGTCTGAATCTGAACCATTCAGACTTAAGAGGTATCAAAAAGTGTTTGTTTTTTTAAATGATTAAGAGGTTAACGGTCATATTTGCCTCTTAATGATTAAGAGGTAGAGTTAGGTCTGAAGTCTGAATCTGAAGTCTGAATCAGTCTAAATACATTCATTCAGAAGTATATTCAGACGTAAAAACAAACACATTTTTCAGATTCAGATTTCAGACTTCAGATTCAGTCTTCAGATTTCAGATTCAGACTTCAGATTCAAATAAAAAAACAAACGCAACCTTAAAGTACACTCTTTATGCTATTTTGGTCCATGATGGATTGAGTACTCACTCCAGCCCTATTACTACTTTATTAGCCCGTCAAATGGCATGTGGTACTCCCTTAATGACAGTCAGGTATCAAAGAAACTTGCCTTTGCGGATGAGAATCATAAGGGCTAACACTATTTTCCTTGAGAGATGTAGGACCATTTTTTAGATGCATTATCAATAGGTTTATTTTATATGAGGATGAACAATTTTCATGTTAATGAGAGGAAGGTTTTGGAGCATAAGGCCTACATGTTATTCTATCATCAAAATAAAATAAATGTTACTTTAAAAAAGGTCGTGGATGTTCACAAAGAGAAGATGGACATAAATGTCGATGGGAAGAATAATAATTTGTTCTCTAATTTTAATCAACGATGAAAAGAAACCATCCCTAAAGGTCCGATTGAGAAGATATTAAATCTCTCAAACTCTACTATTGATGTTGCTCAGAGAGATGCACCATTTGCTGACATTAAAGGAACTAAATAAATATATTGCAATTTTTTATTAGTGATAAGATGGTTATACTCTAAATGGTAAAAGAAGGGGGGAGTTGGGGTATGATTTCGCAAGATTGTACGATTGGAGGATACTTATTAGCAAGTAAATATTAATATAAATAAATAGTTTAATATGTACACAAGAAGAATAAAATAAAACAAAAGTACATATACATAGACGTGATATGTTGTTATACGTTATAGATAATTACACCATTCATTTAACTATTTTCTGATTTGTATTGTTGTTTACCGGATCACGAAAAATGAATATATATATATCACTAAATAAATATAAACAGTAATTAAAATTAATTACCAAAAAAAACATAACAGTAAAGGGAGATAATAAAAACATACAGTTTGTGACTGAAACAATCACTTGTAAAATTTTGACCGAGTCGAAAGTTGAACTATCTCTCCTTAAGACAGAATACGCCCCCGCTATGGTGCTGACGTCAGGTTCAATGGGCGTCTGCCTCCCAGGATGAAACGGTCAACGACTGTTGCAACAAGTACTTCAGTGCAACAGTCTCATGAACCAACAATGGAGAATTTCTCTCAAACACTAGGAAGGGAACAAGGATAGTAGTAGAGAAGTCGGGTAGTTTTTCTAATCTCTTAAACGGACTGCATAAGGTCCCTTTTATAAGTGGTGAAGGGCTGCAACTCATGGCTTTTCCCAGAACAGACATGATTGTTTGTACAGTTGCATCTCTCTAATAAATCAACTTAACGTTTTAATTAATTAATTAAAAATGACAACATTTTTTAAATAATTAAAAATGACAGTATTTTTAAGTAATTAATTAATCGAAAAATAATTAATTCGTAATTAATTCATATATTTTTTTTGGTTGAGAAAATAAATTTTAAAGCCCAAAGGTCAATTAAAATTTAATAGTTGCTCAAGAAAGACCCATGACCCGGACACGGGCCGACGGCGCGCGCGTGTGGGATTTTGGGCCAAGCCCAACACATGCATAGTGTAGGTCATCTCCCCTTCAAAAAGTTGGGATAGCCCAAGGCATCCAAGCCTTAGTCCCATAACTTGTGTATATTAACACCAAATTTTTCTACCACTTTTCCAATGTGGGACAAACCCACTTAATTATGTTACACCCTCTAGCTTAAACTCAAATGGGCCACTTTAAGTCCAAATTTATCATTCATTACTTCACTATTTTGAACAAGTGAGTATACCAAATTAATCTCCTTGCTACAAGGAACACATTGGTACTAAGACACATCACTTTTAACATATGTGTCTTAATTAAAATTGACTCTAAAGTTTGACCAAATAAGCTGGCAATTTATAAAATATACAACAATCCCCCACATGAATGAAATTTGGAAGAATCAAACAAATATAGATGCAAACAGAGAGTTGTTCTAGGAAAAAATATTGCATCGAAAAAGATAGCTTGTGGCTTTGAATCTTTCCTAGTGAGATACTATCAAGCTTACTAGCCAAATAATGAACGTGATGTCTTGAATTGATCGACCATTAGTGTAAACTGAGACAATAGTATTCACACAATATTTTTCCAACCTTATTGGTTCTCATTGTTGTGTCCATTTTAGCCTTGGACACCTCCTGGTTTCATGAGTGTGCTAGAAAAATAGCCTTCGTTATTCTCATAGAAGCGGTCCCTTCTCATTCACATAGGTGATTTCTATAAAGAGTATCCTGCTAATACCCTACTTGACCTATACATTCAAGGTATGGAAATCATTAAAAACATAGTTTATCCTTATACACGCGGCAGTTTGTGCACTGACTTATCTTCGGAATGGGAGGAAGTAATTAAAGTATTACTTCTCAGTGCAAACTGAGTCATCATAATTAGGTTGTCCCTTTGAACCTATTTCTTGGGATATCCATTCATTTAGGTTGGGTTTCCATTAAGATGAGTCTTTAGAATTTTACAGACTTTAGGCCCATTCCACGTGATGAACTTACAACTTGCTCTCCAGGTATACCTTTAGTTAGTGGATCCACAATATTCTCCTTTGACTTTACATAGTCAACAGAAATAATTCCATTTGAGAGCAATTGTCTAACGGTTTGGTGTCGACGACGTATATGTCGTGATTTACCGTTATAGTTATTATTTTCAGCCCTAGCAATTTTCGATTGACTATCACAATGTATTATGATAGGTGGCACAGGCTTTGACCATATTGGAATATCCTCTAAGAAGTTTCTAAGCCATTCGGCCTCTTCCTCAACTTTATCTAAAGCAATAAATTCAGATTCCATCGTGGATCTTGCAATACACATTTGCTTCGAGGATTTCCAAGATACGGCTGCACCTCCAAGGGTAAATATATAACCACTTGTGGATTTCGAATCATTTGAGTCAGATATCCAATTTGCATCGCTATAGCCTTCAAGTACAGTTGGAAATCGTTCGTAGTGCAACCCATCCCTCAAAGAGTATCGAAGATATCGAAGAACTCTTATCAAGGCTTTCCAATGATCTTTCCTGGGATGACTCGTATATCGACTGAGCTTACTAATTGAGTATGCTATATCAGGTCGAGTACAGTTTGATAAATAAATCAAACTTCCAATAATACGAGAATACTCTAATTGAGATATACCTTCACCTTTATTTTTAAAGAGGTGATGACTTGGATCTACAGGTGTTCTCACTGGACTTTGATCATATTTATTATACTTTTGAAGTATTTTTTCAACATAATGTGATTGAGATAAGCTAATTCCTTGAGGGTTTCTAATAATTTTAATTCCTAGGATTACATCAGCCAATCCCATGTCCTTCATTTCAAATCTACTAGTCAACATTTGTTTAGTAGAATTGATAACATTATTATTATTATCAATTATTAGCATATCATCTACATATAGACATACAATCACATGTTCCGCTTGAGTGCTTTTGATGTAAACACATTTGTCACACTCATTTATTTTGAAACCATTTGACTTCATGACACTGTCAAATTTTTCATGCCATTGTTTAGGTGCTTGTTTCAACCCATATAATGACTTCACAAGTTTACATACTTTCCTTTCATTTCCAGGAGATCTAAAACCTTTCGGTTGTTCCATATATATTTCTTCATCTAATTCACCATTCAAAAATGTCGTTTTAACATCCATTTGGTGTATTTCCAATTTATGTATTGCTGTAATTGCAATTAACATTCTAATGGATGTAATTCTTGTAACAGGTGAATAGGTGTCGAAATAATCTATTCCCTCTTTTTGCTTGTATCCTTTAGCTATAAGTCTAGCCTTATATTTATCAATGGTACCATCAGCTTTCATTTTTCGTTTGAATATCCATTTACACCCTAACGGTCTTGTCCCTGGTGGTAGGTCCACCAATTCCCAAGTATGATTTTGCAAAATGGATTCAATTTCACTATTGATAGCTTCTTTCCAATATGAGGCTTCCGGAGTGGATAGAGCTTCTTTTACCGTTTGAGGTTCACTTTCTAACATATATGTTAGAAAATCTGAACCAAAAGATTTTGAAATCTTAGCTCTTTTTCTACGTCTAGGTTATTCCTCAATAATATTTTGAGGTTCACCATTTGTAACTTCAAGCATTCTTTTGTTAGAAGTTGTTTCTTGTGTATTTTTACAAGGAAAGATATTTTCAAAGAATGATGCATTCCTAGATTCTATGATTGTATTTTCATGAATTTAAGGAATATCAGACTTATGCACAAGAAACCGATATGCACTACTATTATGTGCATAACTAATGAATATGCAGTCAATAGTCTTTGGACCAATTTTCACCTTTTTAAGTTCAGGAATTAGTACTTTTGCAAGACATCCCCACACTTTTAAGTATTTGTAGGAAGGCTTGCGTCCTTTCCACAACTCATATGGTATCTTATTTGTTTTCTTATGAATCAATTTGTTGAGAATGTAATTAGCTGAAAGCAGTGCTTCCCTCCACATGTTTTGGGGTAATCCCGAACTTATTAATAATGCATTCATCATTTCTTTTAAAGTTCGGTTTTTACGTTCCGCAATCCCATTTGATTGAGGAGAGTAAGGTGCGGTAGTTTGGTGAATAATACCATTTTCTAAACATATTTCCTTAAAAGGATATTCATATTCACCACCTCTATCGCTTCTTAATTCTTTAATCTTTTTACCAAGTTGATTCTCAACTTCTATCTTGTATTGCTTAAAAGCTTCAATTGCTTCATCTTTGCTTCTTAAAAGATAGACATAGCAATATCTAGTGCAATCATCCACAAAGGTAATAAAGTACTTTTTCCCACCTCTAGTTTGAACAAATTTTAAATCACATATATCGGTGTGAATTAAATCTAAAGGTTCACTATTCCTTTCAATTGAATGAAAAGGTGTTTTTGTTAATTTAGCTTCTACACATGTTTCACATTTGTGACTTGTATCAATGCTAAATTTAGGAATTAATTCTAAGTGAATTAATTTACTTAAAGTATTATAATTAACATGTCCAAGTCTACCATGCCACATATCCATAGACTCAAGCGTATAAGCATAAGATATCATTTTATTATTATCATTGTTACTTTTAGGTACAACAATCATGACATTCAATTTGAACATCCCATCACACATATATCCTTTACCTACATACATTCCATATTTACTTAGTAAAAATTTGTCTCCAATAAAGACTAGCTTAAATCCTTTCTTGCTTAGCACGAAATCGAAAACAAGGTTCTTTCTAATTTCAGGCACATGCAATACATCGTTGAGTACGAGATGCTTCCCCGAAGTCATTTTCAGCACTACTTTGCCTTTACCTTCAACCTTCGAGGTGGAGGAGTTTCCCATGAATAATTGTTCTCCATTTGCAATTGGCTGGTAGGTTGTGAACATACTTTATCGGAACATACATGGCGTGTAGCGCCGGTATCAACCCACCACTCTTTGGTATTACCCACCAAATTTACTTCAGATACAACTGCGGAGAGAGAAATATTGGAAACATCGTCGGATAATGCATCAACTTCTGTCATGTTGGCTTGTGGTGCTTTCTTCTTGAAGTTCTCTTATTTTTCGGCTTACGACAATCCTTGGCCCTATAACCTTCTTTGTTGCAATTAAAACATTTTCCTTTGAACTTCTTAGCACCGCCTTGTTGACTTGTGCCTTCATTTTTGTGCTTCCTCTTTTTATTGAATTTTTATCCATCCTCAACAATATTTTCTTTTGCAGACATAGCATGGTTACCATTTTTCTTTTCAGATTTACGATTATCTTCTTCTATCCTTAACCGAACAATTAAATCTCCAAGTCCCATTTCTTTTCGTTTATGCTTCAAATAATTTTTGAAATCCTTCCAAGAAGGAGGTAATTTTTCAATTACCATAGCAACTTGAAATGTTTCACTTATGACCATATTTTCAGCAAGTATTTCATGAAAAATTAATTGAAGCTCTTGGACTTGGCTTATGACAGTCTTTGAATCAACGATTTTATACTCGAGAAGTCTATCGACCATGAATTTTTTCATGCCGGCATCCTCAGTTTTATATTTTTTATCCAAAGACTCCCATAACAATTTAGCGGTTTTGATTGGACTATATGCATTATAAAGTGTATTGTCCAATCCATTAAGGATATAGTTTTTGCAAATAAAATCTGAATGTTTCCATGCTTCTACAGCTAGCAAAGTTGTCTTATCCGTTTCATTTTCATTAACCACAGGAGCATCTTCGTTAATAAACCTTGCAAGATTAATGGTAGTTAAATAGAACAACATCTTTTGTTTCCAACGTTTGAAATTAGTACCATTAAACTTTTCGGGTTTTTCTCCATGAGTTAAATGAGTAGGAACGGCGTAGGAATACTAACCGTCACATCATTTTGAGGAACAGACATCACATTTTCAGAGGATTCAGTAGCCATTATTCTGATATTGAATAACACAAAAGTAATTTATGAAATGTATAGAAATTGTTTCAAAAATTAAAATTGTAAGAAAAAGGATAAACACGTTTTAGTATGTAAATAAAATAGGTAAAACGTTTCCAATCTAATTTCAATTAAGAATTTTTTTTTATTTAGTGAAAACACAAAAATTATATATAATATTCTGTCTTAAGATATTGTATTTTTCAATGTATATGGTTTACTATCGATTTTGTGTTAATTGGTACCAAATTCAGTATGGTCGGGAGGTCATCGGCCTTGCTTCCATTTAATTAGTCAGAGAGTCCAAACATGTACCAATACAAATATTTTTAAAGACACGTATATTATCCTTTTTCATTCTCATCTTTATCATTGCAATTGTTGTTATTTTACTTCCATTTTGATCTCTCGTGATTGTGATGTAATTGAGCTACCAAATGCTAAAAAGGCTGCTACGTTTGACGTTTTTTCTTGACCAACACATCTATATAAAATCTGATAAAATTTGACAAGACATCTAAATTTCCATGATGTTGTAGGCTAAACCTCTTCTAGGCAACGAGGCATAGGATGTGCAAAACCATGTTAACATTAAACAGTGGGAGAAGTTGGTGGAATGTTGGAGCACAGAAAAATCCAAATATTGGAGTACAGAAAAATCCAAGGTATTAATCTAATATTGTCATTTAATTGTACCTTTCACTCAATGTTGTATTTGTAGTAATACAACATCATTTCTATGTAAAAGTCTAATTTATTATCAAAAAGATCTTGATCATGTTTGTAACGATGTCTGTGCCCAGACAAATAATAAAATCCACAATACTAGATAGTTTTTTTCTTAATTTGATGCAGCAAACTAGCTTTCACATACCAAATGATGCACTTGCTTAGGTATTTTCTTAAGAATTAGAATTCTTTTACTAATAATTTGAGAATAATCTAGGTTGTGGGGGACGCTGAATATTGATGCTGATAAATTAATTTATGTGCTCATTTGAGGATTTTTGTTGTTGTTGTTGTTGTTGAGTTGAGTTTTAATGTTAAATCATTTTAGTTTTCATGAATAAATAAAGGAAACTCATTCGATTTTTTTTAAATAACAAGTGACTTAAAAAGAGTTAACACGATGATATATGGATTACCATAGTTGAATATTGTACTAAATTTTGTTCATTTTCTCTTCCACAGACCCGAAGATCATTTGATTCTATATGGGTATCATTTGGAATAAGTGTTGGCCAACCGTATGACTTTATTGACAAATGTCTCCACTTGTATTTTGCACATTTATAAGTTGCGTGGTTATTTTTTTAGCTTATTAAATTTTTGAATTTTTTATTTGATATTTTTGGGAATGATTTTAGTTTGAATCATATAGCTTATGTTTTAGGCTAGTTGTTTTATTTTTTTTCAGATGTTATGTTAAGAACCTTGAATATGAATGAATGATTTTTTTTTATATTTTTTTATTTTTATTTATTTATTATAACTTATACGTTTGTTGATATTATGGTTGATATTGAATGAACTTTAAAGAATCGTATTTAAACATGAAATCCACATATGCGGCTTTAAAATATAAGTATACAATAATAGAAACATTTTTAGCATTGCCCATGTCTTTGGGATGCCTAGAATCGTCCCTAAGATTCAGTGACATAATAAAAAAATGGCATCAATTTTAGCGCCAACAATCAAGGGACAATTAACACCGTCCCAAATAATATTATTAGGGACAAACAAACTCCCTAAAACACCTTATATGATTGACTTATTAGGAGTCTACACTATATAGGTCTTTTATTTAAGTTTAGATATTAAGAAAAAATATTTTAGTAGACTTTAGCTCCTCTTATGGTACTCTACATTTCAAGATGGATGTCCACTTCAATTGGCATCCCCAAAAAATTCGTCCCTATCCACATTGGGCTCCAAAAGTATAAAATCCACACTTTAGGACACATATTTCACCATGTGCAATATATGTAATTAAAATAATTTTTTTAATATTTTACAATTTTTAAACTAATTTTTTGAAATTATTTAAGATTTAAAATCAATTTAACATTTAAATGAACATTTTAAATTATTTTTAAAAACCTTTAGGGACGAAATTAGAATTCTTGAAAGTTGGCAACTACTTATATTCGGTCTGTGCACGCAACACGTGTATGCTACCTATTTATTTCCTATTGTTTGTTACTATCTTTTCTTATACTCGCAGTTTTAACACACTGCACACACCGATGGATCAATTTTATCAAAGGCTATTATTTCATTGTTGTCTATCCATGTGACAAACTTTTAACCCAATCGTGTGAGAGACCTAATAATTGGTGTTTACCAATTTAGATTATTTACCACGCATAATGATCGTCCCTTAGATCAAAGTATAACTAGTTAAGTTAAATATAATCGTTTAACCTTAAGTAGATTTTGAGATCCTACTAGCCTTCCTATATAATCCCTTATCGTCTTCTCGTTTGAGAAATTTTGCTCATTTTTAGGGAGAGAATAAAGAGACAAAGGACAAGTTATAAAGAGAAATAAAGATAATTTTTTTTCATATAAATATGGAGAAAAATCAGTGAGGAAACATGTTTTTCATCTAGAGTTTTTGAAAACTAGAAAGTGAATCTTTTCAGTGAAAACAATTCCTTTAGGCTTTTCCAAAAATGAGAGCTTGAGAGTTTAAGTTTAGATGGTTTTAAACTCCTCTTATTCTGGTTCTTCACTAAACAACACTCACGTAGGTTAAAGGCTTGATGTTTTTCATAAAAATAAGAATCTAACTTCTATGATACATTCACACACATATGTATTAGATCTGTTTGTAATATCAAACATATTTTGTTTTGAAGATATTTTTTTCATAAATCTGATATTAAGTTATGGATCTCTGCGCATGTTTCAAAATACTTTTAGATCCACACCATTTAAGATCAAAGATTTTCAACATCAAACATTTAGACTTTAAAACTGCTTCCTTTTATAAAACTGATTTTACACTATGAAATCTATATTTGTGTAAATAATTTTTAGATCTAATTTTTTCTTGAAAGATCTCACTAGATCTAGTATTTTAGAAGTTATCTGATATTATTGCTCATTCATATTTGAGCATATTAGATAACCTATGTAATTTATAAGACATTTTTTATTAAGTGAGAATGTGTGATTTCAATTATTTATGGGATTCACAAACTTCCAATTAAAACTTATTTAATTAGAGTCAATCTTTGATCCAAAATTTCTTAAACCCTAACCATGCATCTATGCGAATAAATCAAACATGAAATCACAAATTAAGAAGCAAAAAAATTCAGCAAAAAAAAAATTAAGGGTAAAACCTTTATTTCACTATATAACGCAAATCGCAACTTACAAATTACATAAAGAAATCTGCAATGAATTTCTCGTACCAATAAATATTCCCTCAAGAATCTCAAGAACCGCAGCTCCTCCTTCAGCGGTTTATACCCTCGAGTATCACCAATGACCACAGTCGTCCGCAAATAGCTCCTAACAATAATAACACATCCATCAGAAAAGATCTCCTTCTCTACAAGAGAAACTTCGAAAATAAGTTTTTGGGTTCCAAAACGATTCACTAAAGTATATGGGATGATTTTATGAATCAAAAAAAAAAATTTGGGCCCTAAAAGTGAAACTAAAATTTTTCCGATTTGTAGTTTTCATTTAGCAAAAGTCATAACGAAAAAGTCTTACAAAATAATTATTTATTTCAAAACAAAATTCTTGAGGCGGCGCAAGTTGTTTGAACGACTTCTTGATGTCGTTTGAATGACACTAGATGTCGTTTGGAGTGACCAAAGAAATGACCTAATAAAATGAAAAATAGTACGTGGTTATTTGAAGCAGCAAAGGAAGAACATATCTCGCGACCTATCAAACGACATGTGATGTCGTTCCAGGGGGTCGTTTGAACGACATAAGTGAAAAATTATTATTTCAAAAAGCTCGCCTATAGGTCTTCCAAATATTATTTTGACTTGAAAAAATGCCTCAATTTGATAAAAAAATAGTTTCGAAAAATATCCCAATACTATCGTAAAATGTTTTCAAAACTTAAGCACAATTCTTGCCAAATTCAATGTTGCAGATCTCCATTATTGAAGAAACTTGATATTCGGATCCGTCGTCTTGAACAAGTGATCGTGAACTTCCTTAGACGATTGTAGTGGTATATGACATACATAATGTAAAATCAGGACGATGGAAATTACGTCCTTACAAATCTCCCCATATGTCTATGCCGGTACAAAATAAAAACAATTCGAATTATCAATAAAAATGTCCTATACAGACCTAATACCCTCCCATGAACCCAAAAGTGGAATGCAAGTCTTCAAAAATATTCAACTTTAAATCGTTTCAAATATCTTTGTTGTCCTTGCGCTTCTTTTGTATGCTTTCCAAATGATCCTAAAGTCCTACACACAATAAATAAAACAAATACCTTCTTAACATATCGAGTTTGAAATTAAATAAACATAAATTAAATGAAGTAGATCAAATCTCCCCCATAATTCATGCTCCCCCCTTTTTATTTGTCTGAAATAGACAAGGAAAAGAATAAACAAATTAAATACGGAGTGTCACGACAAGCATAGCAAATATATATCAATTATGCTCATGCAAGGATACACTCAAAAGGTTTTTACAATCTCTTTTCTATTTTTCAAAATTTTTCAAGCAAAAATAATTTTCAAAAACAACACACACTATGAATTTACACTAAGATAACCAAATCTTGGAAACGGAATAAATGGGTGCGAAGATATTCAACAAAAAAATCAACCAAATATGCATATCATATGTGCGTGAGGAATATGGATACTCATAACGAATGAACTCAAAATCGTCCTTAGGTGTATAAATGTTGAATTTAAATTACATCGACTCAATATAATCAACACATCAAAGAAAAAAATATTCCCACACCAATAAAGTTTAAAACTATGGAATGCTTTTTCAAGACTTTGTCAGGACGTATAAACCCATTGATTTATTTACATCCAAACACCATCATAAATAATTATTATTTTTATTTTTCTATTGAGGTGATCAAACTAAAGTATTTGGCCCCTTTTTAGCATATTATTTTTTTCTTGCCTTAATTTTTTCTCAGGCTCTTTTCAAACGGTTGCTTTCACGAAGAAATTATTATTCTCTCGAAAACCTTTCCCGCGTACACTCATCATTTTTTCAAATTAAAAAAATTTCTCGCGGGGAACGGTTCTTATATGCACTACTTTCATTGTCAAGTTTTATCGCATTTAGTTCATTTTAAAGACAAAATTGAGATGAAAACATTCCAACCAACATGTGATAGACAAATACAATAATAAAATAAATCCATGCATATGTGAATTAAAGAAAATCATGAGTCAAACATGTAGAAAGTAACAACTAATCACATCTCAATGACACTAAATATTATAAAGCACAAAATGAAATGATGTATCATCTCAAAACACTATCAAATAGTCAGATGGATATGGAATGATGTTGTGACTTGGTCATCATAAATGTCCATCCATAAACGGTGTAAAAAAGAAATACAATTTTTTATGTCTTTTTTCCAAAAAAAATATGAAAATAAAATCTTTTGGGTTTTTTCAATTTTTTCTCCAAAAAATAGAAAATCTTTTTGGGTTTTCAAGAAATATATCAAAATGGAAAAATAAATACAAAGTGGTACATACTGGAAATAGGCATAAAATATCATCATGCAAATCATCATATGCTAGCAAACAAGTCTAAATCTCAACCATTTGGTACATAGGTGTTTTCCAAAGGTGATGACATACTATGAAAAACATCCATCAAATCATGTGAATTCTTGACTAAATACTCAATTTTCTCTCTAAAGTGCTCAAAATCTCTCATTTGTTGTGCAGGAGCATGTGAAGTATCATGTGTGGGTGTGGGTGTGGGTGTGGGAACGCGTGTAGTAGCATAACGAAGTAAAAATCTATGAGAGACACTACCCAACTTAAAGCAAAATTAACTAAGGTATCCTCTCTTCTTGCAATGAGTGCAAATATAAATGGGTCTAGGAATACCTCTCTCAAAATGATTACGATGCTCTCTCCTACGAGAAAACGGATGCCTAGGTCGGTTAGGTCGAGATCCATGTAGATGTATAACAAACTCGGGAACCGACCCGGGTGCAACATGGGAAGTAGACACATCGTCATAACCTATTGATAATCTCTCAACATTTCCCAAAGAGGGATCGAAGAGAATCTTTTGAACCTTATTAAATGTATCCTCTAAAGTAACCTTAACCTCCCGAGCACATTCAAGATCTCTCTAGAGTTGGGACACACGATATTCAAGTTCACTCTTTTTTCGACCTAATACGATCAACTAATCACTTAAAGAAACCTTCACCTTCTCAAGTTGACTCGCCGACATCTCCCATCCCCTCAAAACTTCTATATCTCTCTTTCCAAATCTATAACCTTAAGACCTAACTCTTTATTTAACTTCTTCGTCTTCAAGGTCTCGGTGTATAAATTTCTAAACGTTTTTTGGAGATCGCTTACACCCTCACTTTCAATGTCACTATCACACTCACTAGAAACACTCAAATCCTCATCAAGTCTCTCATGTATACAAGTGTCCTCATCATCGCGGGATAAACTATGTGGGATCACGTGACTATCCATAAAGGCAACACACATACCATGTGATGATTCAACCTCGAAATCATTCACATTGATGTCACTATCACTAAGAGTGGCTGGCATAATAATTTTCTTACCCTTTCTCTATAGCATAGTGGGACATTCAAACGCTTTATGCCCTTTGCCCTGGCACTCAAAACATCTCGCCTCTTCCTCTTCCTCTTCCTCTTTCTCACCGCTCTCTTTGGCCTCCTCTTTCTTTTTATTTTTCTCAAAAATATTTTTATTGGAAGAATATTCTTTGGAAAATTTGAGAATTTTTTTTTTTAAATTTAGAAAACAAGGCCACATCATCAAAGTCAAAATCTCCCTTTGACTCGGACTCACAAACTCTATCTTTCTTCTTATTCTTATTCTTCATAGACACTTCCTCACCTTTTCTAGATTGGGACCTAAATAAGGGCTGTAAAATGAACCAAGCTACTCGAGCTCGGATCGTGTTCATTCAGAAAAAAGCTCGTTCGAGACTAGCTCGTAAAATAAATGAGCCAAGCTTGAACAAAAATTTAAGCTCGTTGTCTTATTGAGCTCGGCTCGAATTCGGCTCGATCATCGATATCCATATTAAACTAGTGTAAAATAACCAAGCTACTCGAGCTCGGATCGTATTCGCTTGCTTAGAAGCTCATTCGAGCTTGGATCGTAGGATAAATGAACCGAACTTGAACATACTTTTAGGCTCATTTACATTTATAAACCAAGCTTGAGCAATCTTAAGCTTGACTTGGCTCACCTAATTTTCATTACCCTATATCCTTAGGCTTAATTATTTTGGAAAATATGTTGATCTCAAAAGTTTGAAGGTTTCCTACGAGTTCTTCTGACCTAAGTGTATCTAATATCCCCAAAGAATTTAAAATAGTTACCTTTGGAATAAAAAGGGATGGGAGTGACCTCAAAATCTTTTTAACAACTCTCGTCTCGTCAATTTTCTCACCCAAATTAAAACTCATGTTAACTATGTCCGACAACCTAGCATAAAACTCATCAAAACACTCGAACTCCAATATGGTAATCGTCTCAAACTGGGTGGTCAAATATTATAATTCACGTGCCTTAACAGTGTTGGTACCTTCATGTGTCAATTGAAGGATATCTCATGCCTCTTTACACGGCGTGCACATCATAATTATGTGGAACTGGTCAGGGGTGATGGCTTTAGAAATAGTGCTCAGGCCACGGGAGTTAAAGGTACTCCATTTATAATCATCCTCAATCTAGTTAGATACAGATTTGGGATTGGTGACATTTTTAATGGTGACAGTGGGAGGAGTTCACCCTCTTTCACAAATGAGCCAAACACGCTCATCAATAGCCTTTAAACAAGATGTCATGCGGACTTTCCAGTAGGAATAATTCTTGCCATCACATACGGGCACACGATTATATAAGTTCTCCATCAAAAGAATTGCGAAAATTTTCAAAATCAATTTTTAAAAAAAAAAGATATCACAATAATTTTGTGGAAAAAGGATCTCACAAAATTTTAGTGAAACCTTCTCTGATACCAATTTGAGAGTGCGTTATATCAATTATTTATGGGATTTGCAAATTTCCAATTAAAACATATTTAATTAGAGTCAAACATTGATCCGAATTTTATTAAACCCCAACCTTGCATCTATGTGAATAAATCAAACATGCAATGACAAATTAAGGGACAAACAAATTCAAGAAAAAAACCTTTCAGGTAAAACCTTTATTTCACTATATAATGTAAATCGCAACTTATAAATTACATAGAGAAATCTGCAATGAATTTCTCATAGAAAATCCTCATAGACTGCAGCCTAGCACCAACAAGGATTCTCACATGAAACTCAAGAACCGCATCTCCTCCTTCAACAGTGAATACACATGAGTGCAAGAACTTTCAATCCAACAGTAGAGATATCCTTTTCTACAAGATAAACTTCAACAAAAAGTGTTCGGGTTCCAAAACAATTCAACAAAGTATACGGGGTGATTTTATGAATCAAAAACAAAGTTTTGTGCCCTAAAAGTGAAGACTAAAATTATGTAGATTTGCAGTTTTCATTTAGCAAAGTCTTGATAAAAAAAGTCTTCCAAAATAGGTATTTATATCAAAACAAAATTCTTGGGGCAGCGCAGGTCATTCGAATGGCTTCTTGATATCATTTAAATGACATTAAATGTCATTTGAAGCGACCTAATAAATGACCTGATAAAATACAAAACAGCACATGGTCGTTTGAAGAAGCAAAGGAACGACCTATCTCATGACTTATCAAATGACACGTGATGTCGTTTGAATGGGTCATTTGACTGACATGCCAATGTCCTGTGAATGACATTGCTTTGTCGTTTGAACGACAGAAGTGAAAAATTACTATTTTTAAAAGTTCGCCTACATGTCTTCCAAAAATTATTTTGACTTTGAAAAATGCCTCAATTTTATAAAAAAATAGTTTCGAAAAATTTCCTAATACTATCGTAAAACATTTTCGAAACTTAAACACAATCCTTACCAAAATCAATCTCATAGATTTCCATTATTGAAGAAACTTGATATTCGGATCCATCGTCTTGCACAAATGATCGTGAACTTTCGTCAATGATTGTAGCGATATACGACATACACAATGTAAAATCAGGACGATAGAAATTATGACCTTACACAGTGTGTGTGTGTGTGTGTGTGTGTGTGTGTGTGTGTGTGTTCTTACATGTTCATATAGATATAAAACACACCATTATCCTGATCACACACTTCACTTTAGAAAATTGTGGTTGTTTTTCTAGAGATACTGATTCTTGAGTTGACATAAAGAGCCCTAAGGATTGGTGGTTTAGACACTTCTGGATCAGAAAGAGTACACAGGAGGTGGAACTCTGACATTTAGGTATAATTTCTAGAGGATTCTTTTACCCTATTAATCTATAACCTTATTTATGTTTTAGTGGATTTTTTTTTTGTGGCGTAGAGGTCACCGTGGCCCATCCTTTGGAATTTTACCACATTAAATATTGTGTAAACTTTCCATGAATATTCTTAATTCTTGCATGCTATTTTCAACTAACTAAGGTTAATTAGGGTTTCACATTTTATAAACCTTGTTACCAAGTATCTTAAATAAAGTTTACTTTACTTTTATGATTTAACATATTTTATGTAAAGTCCTATTTCGTCAAATAAGAGTTTCTTTAAAGAGTTTATTTGGATGCTCAATCATTCCTTTAATCGTATTAAAAATATTGATTAAATTATTTCACATGGTATCAGTGCGATTTTTAAAATGTTTTGATCCTGAAACCGTTTTTGCTTTTAAAAATGGACGAGAAATTTGAGAATCTTGGTAACTTATCTAGACCCCCTATATTTGATGGACACAATTTTCCTTACTAAAAAGTAAAGATGATTGCATTTATTCAAGGTACTTTGGGCGATGAAGTCTGAGAGGCTATATAAAACGGATACTCACACCCTACTAAACGTTTAACTGAAGGAAACACATTAAGGGTTGATAAAATTCTTAGTGAGTTTACAAAGGATGAGAAACAACTGTCTCTTTGCAATGACAAGGGTAAAAACTATATATTTATGTCTGTAAATGAAAACGAGTTTAAGAGAATTTGTATTTTCACAACATCCAAATCTTGGTACACACTTGTTACAACCCAGAAGGGTGGCGAGCATGTTAAGGTTGGGAAAACTCAAATGCTTGTGCAATAGTATAACACCCTTATGATGAATGACACAACTTTAGCCGAAATAAAGGAAAAGCGAAATAATATGGACATTTGTAAAGTGTTAAAACACATAAAATGAACTCGGATGACACCGAGATAATTAAGGAGGGTCTGAAGCCCTAGGATGAAAGATCCAAAACCACTGGTCAGAGCATATGGTGGCGTCACTGGCGGTGAGGACCCTGTTAAAGTATGCAGTTTATTGGAAGATTTTGAGAATAAGATAAAGGGATAAGGAACATGTCAAGAAATGGATTATGTGGTGAAATGTATTAAAGAGCCTAACTTGAATGAATTAATGAATATTTCGATAAAGAATAAAGTGGACAAGAAAATGTGTAGATTGATTAATGTCCATCAAGTAAATGCAAGGGAATGTGTAATGGTAAATGGGTGAGTTAAGCAACCTAAGAAGATGTAACCTATAATTAATACAAGGGTATGTTGTGAAAGTTTTGCAAAGGTTGAAGAAGTATTTCTAACATGGTGTTCACGTGTGTTGAAATGGGTTAATTTCAATGAAAATAATAATATGCATCGCTTTAAATGGAAAGGTAATTTCTGTAAAGTAGTAGTTTCGATTAAACAATGTGTAGCGGATTCAATTATTTTGACGTGTATGTTAAATAGAGGTCTAAATGCTAAGTTAAGAACGAAAGAGTCTTTATGAGATTAAGGTAAATTAATCAGACTAAATAACGTTCTCGAAAGTAAAATAGTGTCATGCAATAAGTATATATATAAGTACCTATGTATGTACAAGGTAGGTTCATGAGCATGTAGGTATAACGTGTGAAGTCTTCTTTATGCCATTCGTTTCTATACTGCATTTTGTATATTCTCACTGGGCATTGTCTCACACCCTCATCTTTGTTATAGCAGGTTGGGTGAGGGTTCATATTTTGAGAGAGTTATGTAGGTAAGTATTATATTTAATTTGACGTCACTAGCTTTGTATGCTTGGACTTGGGGATGCTTCTCATATAGGTACCTTACCTAGTTTGAACTTGAAATTGGAATCACATGCTAAGCAAGTGAAACGTTAATTAAAATAAAACTGGACTAGCAACATTATATAGTTTGTTTAATTTTACTTCACACCTAATACTCAGATCGGATCAGGTCGACTATGGGTAACCCATAAATCCAGGTCGGGGCGTTACGCACATGGTCTCCAGTATTTGGATATTCTATTATCCATATCATCCCAAAAAGGATAACAAATATAAATTTGGTCCCGAAGTACCATATGTGAATGTTATTATTTGGTCCAAAAGCACCATACTTGTACGTTATTAGTATATTTATACACATAACATAATGCATGACACTGGATATTATAGTTGCAGTTAATATCTTGGCAACAAGAAATTTCCATTAACTTGCATAGCATGGGACTAGTACTAATCATATCATATGATATTTATATATCCAACTATCTATGTCCAATTAGTTATATAGATGCAGGTTATTTCTGGGATCCTCAGAATGAGCAGTCAAAGAACTTATGACTTCCCTCAAATAACATATGTTCATACTACTACTACTACTACTATTATAAAGGCAATGGCTCTTATATAGCCCACACTAGGATACATCGAGGGAGATATAACTAACACGTTTCAGTTCTTCTATATCCATGAACTCAAGAAGAGTTATTCTATTGAAGTCAAATACATCTGATAATGTGACATGTTCACCCCTCTTTAACCAAGTCTTATGAAAGTCGAGCCTATGAACAAAAATGAAATTTAAATAACAACCGATCAAATATATTCACAATGTCAAAGCAATATTTCAAAAGGTTGTGTATGAGACTGATATTCATCGACTCAATCATCAGAGAAATAGCAAAATCAGGGAGAGTATCCAACCACTAAGGGCAATTGGTCTGGGGGAGAATCTAAGAACATGTTATTTTGGACATATACACATTGTACTCTTTTTTCTATAACTAGATTTTTTTCCATTGGGTTTTCCAGTTAAAGGTTTTAATAAGGCAACACTAAGCGCGTCCAACATCTACTCAATTATCATAAAAGTTGTACTCTTTGTCGTTCACTTTGGGTTTTTTCCACTGGGTTTTTCCTTAGTAAGGTTTTAATGAGGAAAGAATCATTGAATGGTGGATATAGTGTATATCCAAGGGAGAGTGTTATAAAATATGTATTGTAAGTGGATGTTCACTATCTCACATTCCACATCAGAAAAGTGATGCTTTGCTGGGATTACCTTGTATTATAAATAGGGGTTACCCCCTCATTATTAACATACCAATGAAATGAGAAATATTGTCTCTATATATATTTCTCTCGATTCTCGATATATCCATTTAGTTTACAACAAACATATATATATATATATATATATATATATAGAGAGAGAGAGAGAGAGAGAGAGAGAGGGTCTCTTATAAGAACCTAATATACACATACACCGATTTTTTAGAAATGTGAAAAAATGGAGTTTTTGATTTTTTTAGGAGATTTCCTCACTATAAAATTTATCTACAAAAATTAAAATTTCTAGTTTTTTTAACTTTCATAGGCCCACAATTACCATGATTTGAGTTTGGTACCTTTAATTAATTTTTTTTTTACTATAATACATTTTTTGTCCCTAAATACGAAAATTTTGCGATGATATTTTGCGACAAAAAAGTATGATGGTTACAATAAATTTATTGAAAGGTATCAAACCCAAAACATGATTATTATGGACGTATTAAAGTTTAAAAAAATATTTTTTATTATTTTCAAATAATGAGATGCAAAAATGATGAATATATACATTTTTAGGAATTGAAACTTGGGTTTTTTTAACTTAACCCTCATTTTTTAATGTGGTATTTGTCTTAACTCCCAATTTACAAATATCTTTGATATACCACCCTGCACGAGGGGGTTATCTCATAACATTGAATAAGAGTATGAGGTTAAGTCTAAGAATTTATTTGACTTTGCCCCCGTTTTATAATGTAAATTTTGACTTAACCTCCTATGTTGGAGGTAAAGTCAAAGGATTGTGAAAATGAGGGGTTAAATTAAATTATGCATTAAAATTTGAGAATTAAGTCAAAATGACCCATGAAACTTTTTTTGATCAGCTCACTCACTATTGGATTTAATTTTTTGATAATTTGTCTTGTATAGAATCTCCTCACTATTAAGATTATCTCCGCAAAAAGGCATAACCTCATTTTCATTTCACCCACTTTATTGTTGATTTTCTAGTTGATCTCCTTATTAAGCAGATCATCCATACCAAATTTTGTTAAAAAAAAATTTAGTGAATTAAAAAATAGGAATATGGTGAAAAATTCTTTAACTCTATCATAATTCACATAAAGGACACATATTTTTTAGACTCTTGAATAAAGTCACGTGTGTTACAATTATTAATGTAGATACATTTATACTTATTAATGTAGATATAGTTACAATGATTAACACAGTTATAATTACAATTGTATTTATGTTAATAATTATAATTGGATTTAAATTAATAAGTATAATTGTATCATTTGGACTTATTGTTAATTAATTGAAAAATTTATAGGTTTAAGATATCAATAATAATGTTGCTTGGACGGGTCATATATAAATAAAATTTCAATGAATTTATTAGCTAATGCCTTTTTAAAAAATTATATATTCTTTAGAAATGTTTAATGATATAGGTCCGAAGAATCTAGTATGGGTAGGAAAGTAAAAAAATGGCTCACTAGTTCCATAGCTAATATAATATCAACTCAACTCAATATTGATTATACACCGATGAGCCTCGTAAGGAATATAGATTGTTAGAAAGCATGAAAAGTTCTAGTTCTAAGTAGCAACTGTTGGAACTGTGATTGTGCAAAGAACTTTTGTTGTGTAAAGTTTGAAAAAGAAAGAGATTACCCATTTTGTCTTTCTTCGAATTTTAAAACAAATAAATGGGAGACACTTTCCTTGGTTTTCCTTGTTGTACTCCCTATTTTTTCTCCATGATTCCTTTCTTGCTTTCCTTCCTACTTGCAGCTATAATTAAAAAGATATAACTTTGGTTTTGTACACTTAAGAGAAATAACGACGGGAACTCCCTCTGAGACTACTCTTTGCACATTTTCTCACCAAAATTTTATTTTCCCAATTACAAGTTATAACACTATGATATTGAGGAATTAATTTTGAATGAGTGTTAGTATGTCATATTACTACCGTGCACAGTTATATAAGACACAGTTGATTCTGGACTTCTTTTATCCTGGGGACAGTATGACTGAATACTACTTGTACGGAGAGGATAAATTCGTGAAACGTCTTAAAGAGAGCGACCTAGTCCGCGACCTAACCCATAAAATATCTACTACAAATTTTACAAACAATTGAGGTGATATTATTTATTTTTAGTGCGCAGTATATATTTGAATTCCAGAGTATGCATTCACATTTGCAATATTTGTTTGAAGTAACAACTTATTTTGAGTATTAGACTAAAATAAAATATGATTTTTATTTTTCATTTTTCCCATAAAACTCTCTAGTGTGATTTTTAATCACAATATTTAAATTGTCCCAACAATTTAAGACGTTTTATATCTACTTTAGACAACGAAAAATAAATCTTATAGGCTTATATGATTATTTTTATGATGCCTAAAATGAAAAAGGACTTGCCTTTAGAAATGATAGTTTTGAACTTGTACTTCTAGAAATTACATTTTAGCCACCGAACTTTCTAAATATTATATTTTGCGAAGCAAAAACATAAATTTCGGTATTTATGTCATTTCGAAATCGATCAAAAATTTTATGAGAAATTAAAATTTGAACAATAATGGAACCCTTCATGAAAAACTCTTATATAGGTCAATCCTATTTTTTAGTTATGAATGTGAAAAGTTATTTCACATAAGATGTTATTGTTAGAAATGATATTGTCTACCTTTCTAAACAATTCATTTAGAGCCAATTGTGGCTTCAATTAATATTTTGAATCAAACGAATATTTGATATTTAAAAACAAAAAAAAATTGCGATATGGAAACAAATCAAAATTTATTATATGGATTCAAATTAAAATTTGATATTTGGAATCAAATTAAAATTTGATATACGGATTCAAATTAAAATTTGATATTTGGAATCAAATTAAAATTTGATATTTGGATTTATAGGGTAATTAATAAACATTTGTGACTTGCGGTGTGTTTACTATAAAAGAATTGTTCAAATATTTTTTAAAGTATTTATATAAAAGTGTAGTTGGTAATTTTCAACCACACTAAAGTGATCGATGATGGAAAGAAGAAATCTAAAATTTTGTTATGAATTTTTTTGGATTATCATCTCAGTTTTTTGATGATATATATATGTATTGAAATTTCTTGGGTTTTGGCATGCATATAGTATGATAAGATTATGAATATCACGCTTTGGAATTTTTGAAAAATGAGTTGTATATCCTTTATTATGATTTTTATTAATCTGATGCGCAATGCTGAAATTTTTGAATAGGTTGTAGTAAAACGAGTTTATCTTAACTTATACTCAACTTTTTTGAGTGATTCCAATTTTTACACAACTAGAATCATAAAGGATAAATTCTGAAAATTTTCATAAATTTTCAATATGAGGTTTAGTCATGGTGAAATTTCAAACTTCGAAATTTTCCTTTGAACAAATATCTTGGACAACATTATTTTCTTAGAAAAATGTATCATGTAGTGTTCCCAATGGAGTCAAAATATTTTGACACCATTATAAAGTTCTTATTAAAGGATTTATGAAATACTTAAAAGAATTTAGACTCAAATTTATGGAAGATGCATTTTCTTGAAATTGTATAAAAACTTATGCAACATTTTGAATTTCCAAGGGCAACCTCTATAATTTTATATGAATAATTTTTCATAATATTCACTTAGTATGAGTTAGAAAAGGTAAATAATAAAATTATATTCTAAGACAAATATTTTACCTTATATTTGCATATAAAATCACAAATGTTATGCTTTTAATAGGTTGTTTGATCTATGTATGGATTTAGACCTACAAAGGTCTAATATTACGAGTAAAGATATCATATATTGGACTTTATATTTGAGCAAAAATAATTCATATGTTGAAATAATTATAATTTGAGGATTTAATCATAATTGAGTTTTCTACAAATATAATATTTACTTTGGTAAAGATATTATAGTTTAATGATTTGGAATAGAAGTCTAAACTTTAATAGGAAATATTATCTGTGGGAGCCCATTTAATGCGGTCCATGAAAGTATTCGACCAGTCTAGAAGGATTTACACGCTGCTCGGTCAAAATCATCACTTGATTTCCACACGAGTAATTTAGTTTTACAAGGACGCTTGCGAATATGGTCAAATCAAATACCAATAATCTCGGATGATATATTCGAGTATCTCTTGACATATCCACGTGTTATTTTAAGTTCCTTAAACAACTCAGACTCTATCATAACGTATCTATAAATTGTAAACCCTAACACGGGGCAAAGGGATTATAACTTGAGATTTTGGGAGATAATTAATAAGAATAGTAACCTCTCCGTGGATGTAGGCAAGTTGCTAAACTATGTACATTGTTGGGTTGTGATCTTTACTTTCTACATTTGTGATTGTTTTTGTGGATTTATGTATTATGATATTTCTATACTCACAATTGGTGCCTTCTGTGGGAAGTGAATTTTATTCCTATGAAAATATTCATTAATAGAAAGTTTGTGATGACTCACCACAGCAGAAATATCCCCCAAGCCGGCGACGTCTAAGAAGACCCGGTTCCTCCTAGGGCCAGGTTTGAGATTTTCCATTAAACAAACCCCAGAACAGGCAACCCTCTGAAGAAAACCAGGGGCCACCTAGATCTACCTAGATTTCTAGGTTGGTTGAACCCAGGCTTTATGAAAAAGAGGAGGTTGTATGCCTTCAAGAAAAAGAAAATTATCACCTTTAGAGGTGACTCGAAATAATGGAAAGAGACCTCTAAATGGCTACTGGACAACATCGTACTAGGACTCCAAGTCCTCAGGCGAGCAACACTCGCAACCAAGGGAGGAGATCCAGGCATGACCAGGAGAGAACTGAACATCACAGGTCAGAGCATGGATGGTGAGATAATGGCCAGCCAGAAAGGCACCACTTGAGCAATGATCGACATAAAACAAAACATAAGGATTCTGGTCCGTAGGGAGATGGAGCAACATCCAACCCACCGTAGAGCCAGATCCACCATAGAGATAACCATGAGATCTCTCAACACTCAAATAAAATCTCTTTTTTCAAGGGAAATCGAGGAGGAGGAGCCCCCCAAAGAAGTTTACTATCCTAAGGTTAAAGGTCTACGATGAGAAAATAGATCCCATAGACCATGTCAGACAGCATCGATAAGAAATGACCTTATGGAGCCACAATGACTCACTCATGTGTAGGATTTTCCCTTTTAGCCTACATTTTGTAGCACATAAGTGGTTTGAGAGGCTACCTTAGAGGTCGAATAGAAATTTTACAGCTTTGGTAGTGGCCTTCAGGGCGTGATTCATAACCAGTAGCTCCTATCCCAAGCAGATGGATACACTGCTCACAATGAAGAAGAAGCTAGAGGAGAACCTCCAAGACTACACCAAGAGGTATTAGGAAGTTTTCCTAATAGAGGGGATAACAGTCGAGCAAAGGTGAACAAAGGAATATATAAGAACGATACCAAGAAGAAGGGAAACAAGAAAGGTTACAAGAATGAAAACAAGGGCTATCCCTCAAAGGCATTCCAAGCTATTAACATAGTCTTCAAGGAACCCATTTATAAAATTCTAAGCAAAATCAATGACAATCCATTTATTTAGTGGCCCAAAAAGATGGGAAACTACCTAACCAAAAGAAGCAACGCATTGAGATGTGCATTCCATAAGGAGGGAGGCCATAAAACTGAAACTTTTAAGGCTCCGAAGTCACATCTATAAGAGCCATCCCAAGTAGGGCACAATGAGTACATCGAGAAGAAAGTTGACAAGGTAGAAGCCAATGGAGATTAAAAATTGGATAACGTCCTCGACAAGGATACAGGGCATGAGTTTGCATTCATCTATGGGGCATCAGACCTCAAGTAGATCCAAGGGAACGTCGTTTGAATGGAACTCAAGAAGGTCACAACCGTTACGAAATTTTTTTAGATCGACCCTGCCAAAACACAGGTTAGTAAACATCAGCGACCAGAGGACATCGACTACACCAAGAATATCGTGTTTACTGAGGAAGATTTGATCCGGGTGAGAATCCCACATCATGACGCACTCATGATCACACTCAAAATAACCAATTATGATGGTGATAAGATGCTTGTGGATCAAGGGAGTTCGTCAGAAATGATGTACCTGGAATTTTTTTCATAAACTGAAGTTTAACATCGCCGACCTCAAAGAGGCCACAGTACCGTTGGTCGGCTTTGCGGGAAGGATCACGATGCCACTGGGAAGATCATTCTCCCAGTCAGAGAAGGAAACATATCAAAACTCATCGAGATTTTAATAGTGGACATTGAGTTCCCGTATCACGCCATTTTGGGCAGAGGTTGGCTCCATGCCATGAGGGTTGTACCCTTCATATACAACCAGAAGTTAAAGTGTGACACTGATCGAGGTGTGGTCGAAATTCGTGGTGATAAAGCCAGAGTCAAGAAGTGCTTTATTATAATTATCCGCCCGAAGAAAGAAAAGAATAAAGAGACATAGATTACTCAAGAAGGAGCTCAGGAGGGGGCTATGCCCTCCAAATAGCAACTACGGTATGGCCGACCAGGGGTGGAGGAGACTAGGGTCCACCCCACAGACAGGGTCATTGAAGACCTAGAAGAAGTTGTAGCCGATGATAATTCAACAGAAAGCAAGTTTCTAATCGGAACCACGCTCGACAAGTGAGAGAGAAAAAATTGATTGCGTTCTTCAAAAGTAATTTGGAAGTTTTTTCTTGGGAACCATATGATTTTCTAGGGATTGATCCCAATATAACTTTCCACTTCCTTCACGTTAATCCGGCCTTCAAGTCGATCGCTCAAAAATCTCATTTAATAGCCTCTAAGACTAAAGCAGTGGAGAATGAAGTAGGAAAGCTACTGGATGCAGGATCCATCAAGGAAGTTTAGTTTCCCAAGTGATTTTCCAACCCAGTAGTAGTGCAAAAATGTAACGACGGTTGGAGGGAGTGTATCGACTTCACATACCTCAATAAGGCTTGCCCAAGGACAGCTTCCGACTTCCCAAAATAAATCAGTTAGTTGACGCTACAGTAACTCATGAAAGGATGAGCTTCCTAGATGCTTATTTGGTCTATCACCAGATCCCCCTATATAGACCCGACCAGGATAACACCACTTTTAAAACCCCTATTTGGTTGTACTATTATAAAGTCATGCCGTTAGGATTGAAGAACGTAAGGGCAACTTATCAAAGGTTGGTCACTAAGATGTTTAGCAAATAAATGGGAGACACGATGGAGGTTTACATTGATGATATGATAGTCAAAAGTAAGAACAAAAGCGACCACCTCACAGACTTAGCTAAGACATTTGAGATCGTCAGAAAATACCGAAGACATTTGAGATCGTCAGAAAATACCGGATAGAGCTTAATATAAGTAAGTGTTCATTAGGTGTCCAGTCAGGAAAATTCTTGGGCTATTTAGTCTGTAAACGGGAAATCATTACTTTGAGGAAGTTGAAACATTACTTTCATACTCATTCAGTAACCGTAATCACTTCTTACGCCCCCTCAAAGTCATTTTGTAGAAGGCTGATCTCTTTGGATGACTCTTAAAGTGGTCGATGGAACTCAGGAGGTTCACTATCCATATCCAGCCTAAAACAATAATTAAAGGATAGATCTTAGCAGATTTCTTTGCTGAGTTCACAGGAGATCAACCAATAGACCAACTGGATAATGAGCAGTCAATGACACAGGAAGCACAGTCCAGGGACTGGACCATGAACGTTGATGGAGACACTAATTCTAAAGGGGCGGGATTAGGGATCATCCTCATCACCCCCAAAGACACTGTGATTGAGCAAAGAATCATATTAGGATTTGAGGCCTCCAACAACAAAGCTGAGTACGAAGAACTGATCGTCGATTTACGAAAATCCAAACTACTGGGGCAAAGTGCCTCCACACATTCGACGATTCTAAACTGGCCTCCAAGAAGGTAAGCGAGGACTTCAACACCAAAGATAATTGAATGGTGGCTTACCTCACTATAGTAAGAAGCCTCATGGAGGACTTTGAAAATGTGGAAATTCAACAGTTCCCCAGGGGGAAGAATTATCACATCGATGCCTTAGCAGCCCTTAGTTCAACAATTGACTCTGACCTAAGGAGGATTATCCAAATAGAGTTCCTCGTACAACCAAATATTGACTACACAATAATAGCTGAGCAAGTCCTCCTCGCAGAAAAAACCCCCAGTTGGATGGATCCTATATTTAGTTACCTGCGGAGCAATATACTGCCAAATGCCAAGAGGTCGGACCATCGGGTTAGGGTCAAAGATGCTCATTTTTACTTTTCCCCTTGAGGAAAGCTTTATAATAAGTCATTTACAGGCCCCTACCTCCAGTTCATTCACCCATTATACATCGAGAAAGTTCTCAGTGAGATCCATGAAGGCATTTGTGAGAGTCACGTAGGTAGGAGATAATTGGCCTTTCGAGAAATAAAAGAAGAATACTGGTGGCCTTTCGAGAAATCAAAGAAGAATACTGGTGGCCTTTCGATGAGCTTTTCCTTCTCAGCAACCACCTTCTTTTGGGACCCGTTGAGTTCATTAAAGGCCTTAGATATCTTGCTCCCTGGACCGGCGAGCTTAAGCAAAGACCTTCTTCTCAACCTTCAGAGCATCTTTCAGCTCCTGCTCCTTTCTGGACTTATCATCATGATCGCACAGGAGAGTTATAAAATCAGATAATAATAGCACAAAGAGCAATAAAATCACAAGAGTTATATCTCGAGGAAAAAGAAAGTAGAATAAAAAGGAAAAGTTTAAGCATAAAGGCTTACCTAAGCCAACCCCTAAGAAGTCTTTAGGGCAAGTTAGGACGACCCTAACCTTGAAGAGATCTCGCAATCAGTAGCTAGCACCGACCTCTTTAACAATTCAGGGGCAAGGTGGGGGGCATCTCTCATGATAACCCCCTTAGTAGAAACAATGTGAGCCAACCTTCTCTTGGCCTCCCTTCTCACTTTTTCTCCTCATCTTTCTCTCTCTCTCTCTCTCTATATATATATATATATATATATATATATATATATATATATATATATATATATTCTCTTCCATCTCCTTCCTCTTTTCCTTCTCTTTCTCATTTTTTCCCCTGTCAGATGGGCTAGAACCAGTAGCCCCGGGGGATTCAGAATTAAATGTCTTTACAGACTTTAACCTGTAAGACATGACGGTTTGATTTTCGTCATCATCAACAGGATGCTTTATCTTCCTCCTCTTTAACAATGGGGCCATATATTCTTCTTCTTCTTCTTCTTCTTCTTCTTCCTCCCCTTCTTCCTCTTATCCTCCTATTCCCTTTCTCTCTCTTCCTCCTTTTCAGAACTTTCTTCCTCCTCCTCTATCACTATAGGATTAAATGGGCCTACCTTAGAATCTTTTCAAATTGTGACCCTATCAACCGGGCGATCAATAAACCTAGTGAATGTATTCTTGTACTCCAACAGAAAGTCTGTTGACCTCGGATGCTCGTCGTCTGCCAACCTTTCTCGAATGCTCCAAGCATTCACTGTCTCGTCAGCATCAACCTCACTGATATCAAGTTCCTGATTTTTAGCATGAGCTGTAAAAATAAGATTATCAGCCAAAGAAACAGGGCCAAAAGAATAAGAAGTCAACAGTCAAAAATGAAAAGAAAAGAATAAGCAACCTATTTCGGCCTCTCCATAATAAAAAATCACAGAGCCTCGTTATCTCTCACCCCCATAAGCAGGAGGACGTTGTCAGTTCCTAGCAGTGAACCCATATTCTTAATCCTTATGAGAATCCCAAAGATTTACCACTAGAACTCGCTCAATAATTCTAATTTTTAAATACAACAGACCTTCCTTGGTCCGCGATCGCACATAGCAGTAACATATCTCAGCAAGACCTAATTTTGTTCCACATAGGGTATTTATTCTATGGACTCCATGTACTATCTTCCAAACATTAGGGGCATACTGTGCGGGTACAATATCAAAATATTTAAAGACTCTAAGAAAGAACTTGTTTGGGGGGGACGTTAAACCCCCTGAGTTACTAGGAGGGTGTGAATTCAGTGCCCCCTTCAATGTCACGAACATTCTGAGAAAAAAGGGCACAGTCAATGACAACCCAGTTAGGGATATTATACTGGCGCCTAAATTCATCTACTGACTTATTATCTAACGTTGTCATGATTCCATAACCAAGAAATAAAAACCCTAGCTACAATAACAAGCTAATGCAAAGAAGAAGAACTAAAAAGACAAAGACTAGATATTATAAGTAATGGAGAAGCTTTAGGAAAGCATAGAAGAAGGACTTTGACTTTCAAAGCAGAAAATAATAAGAGAAGCTTAGAGATGAAGGATGTGCAGGAACGACCAAGATCAGTGAACTGATGGTTGAGTGTGAACATAACCTCGTCTCCAAGACCTCTAATAATGGGTCATGTTTTCCTAGAAATTTTTTGGCTCTTCAATCTCCCTTTAGGACAAGCGTACCCCATTCAACTCTTACAATTATAAATATTCCATGCCTTTTTTTTAACACTGTTAGCCCAAAGATTTTAGGGGTAGTTGTGGGAGACCATTTAATTCGGTCCATGGAAGTAGTCGACCACCCTAAAAGGATTTACAAGTTTCCCGGCCCAAATCATGACTTGATTTCCACACGAGTATTTTAGTTTAGAAGGACACTCACGGATATGGTCAAATCGAATACCAAGAATCTTGGATGAGATATTCAGGTATCTCTTGGCATATCCATGTGTTATTTTGAGTTCCTTAAACAATTCAAACTCTATCATAACGTATCTATAAATTGTACTCCCTACCCCGAGGCAAAGAGATTGCAACTTAAGATTTTGAGAGACACTTAATAAGAACAGTAACCGCTCTATGGATGTTGACAAGTTGTCGAACCACGTACATTGTTGTGTTGTGATCTTTACTTTCTGTCTTTGTTATTGTTTTCATGGATTTCTATATTATGATGTTTTTTATACTCACATTATCATATACATTATGAAAAATCGCATGTTTCAGTTTTTAAGAAATAGACTGTGTAATCAATATGTGACTTTCAGACCCTTTAAAATTTGAACTTATAATTAGAATGAATGAACATGCATTTTTTGATTTGGCTATACCTAAAAGCATTAAGCATGTATTAATTTAAGAAATAATATTCATTATTTTTTAATAATAAACTCCATGAGTTTAGATTCTAGTTTATAATTTAAAGATATAGTGGGCGCACGTCATATGTATCTTCTTAATACTATACCTAGAGAATAGTGGGGGCACGCAAGCAAGTAACTCTTAACTATAATTGAAGAACATTTTAATAAAATCTAAAACTTTGGTGTTTATGAGAACTCTTAATTTTTTTGAGTTGTGACTTACAGATAAAATATTGCTTATATTATTTAAGAAAATGATTCAAAAAAGCCATAGAGAAGTCATGTCATAAATGATGGGTTGAATTATCTAGAATGAACTAGAAATTAGTTTATAATTGAATTGTGTTATAACTTTACGATAATAAGGTGTATACACATCCTTTGAAGGAATATTGAGACCATTATCATTTATGAATATAAGCTTTACTCAAAAGCCAAGATTTATCAAAAGTATGATAACTGAGTATCCGTGATGCATATTAAATTATTCTCATGAAAATAAAGTACCTTCATTTAATTTGATTTTCATTGATATTATACATGATGTTGAGTGAAATTAAATGTATATAATATCTCTTTTTGATTAGTGACCTAGGTAAGGCAACTTACTTAGACTAACTTGAAGTTGAAAAAATTATTAATATGGAAGGCATCAATAAATGGCATGATATTTTAATAATTTCAAATCATCAAATGAGATTTACATTATAATAATATGAATCGTGTTTATCATTAAGCAGGTTGAAATATGAATACATTATTATTTATTTTCGCAAGTATGATTAGCTAATATTTTGTTATGATATTTTGTTGTCAAGAAAAATCAAATTTATGCTAAGTCATAGTGTTATCATAATGAGTTTCGATGAAACAAGAATATTACTTGTTAATATTATAAGGCCAAATATGGATCATTAATATATCGTGTACCTTGAATTACAAGACTATCTATTTATTAGATATATGTAAATTTTGAACTATCTTATACTCTATAAAACCCAAATATAAGAACATTATATACAATGTTAAGAAAGATAAATATACGAACATCTGAAGTAGTCTCCACTGAGCTACTAAATATAGTTAACTTGGAATTATTTTGTGAGAGTATTATGAAGGTTTATAATTGAAAAGTGCATCATTATGCTATTGAGAACGGTTATGTGTTTTAATAAGAATCATGAGCCTATAATTGATTTTGGATCAAATAATGGATATGTGTCTAACATAAATTATGATACTATTTTTTAAAGCTCCAAGAAATATTAATTATTGACAAAATTAATGATGGAATTTATGGTGATACCATTAACTATGTCTAGTAGGGAAATAAAAGGTTGAAAGACGTATTATAAGATACGCTTAACGAAATAGATTGATACTAGTCATCTTATCCACAACAATAGAACCGTGGCTATTATAAAATTTTTACAGTTATCATAACGAACAGAATGACAAGTATGTCTTCATAAGCACAACATAATTTGAGAATTTAAAACTAATGAGCTGTGAGTGCGAATTTTTTTCGGACTAATGAGAACATAATCTGACTTATCCTTTGATGAAATGACTAGTGCAGGAGAAAGTGTTTAAACATCAAGAGCAGATATGACTAATGTCCGATGATATTGAATCCCTTGTGGTAGTAACCTATCCTATAGACTGGAGATCCCAAGAAATAGGTTCAAAGGGTAATAAAAAGTCATAAGTAATATGGATTGAATCATGTTAATTATGGTATACGGAATTTCACTCTGAGTCCATCCCTATGAAGCATGATATCTACAAGCGACTTAAGGTTGAGTTAAATACAACTCTGATTGAAGATCTCTAGCTATGTTTTGAATGGGGTACCTAGCTATGAGAGTATCCTTGATAGACTCACCTATGTGAATGTGAAAGTGTAGCCGTTTCCTACAGTAATTTTGAACAAATTTCCTAGAGCGTTCACATACTAGGATAGAAGCACATGACCGTAAAGTGCTGACTTATGGACTACATTCAAGTAGGGTTGTGTGTGGGATGTTGTCAGAGATAGAGTTCAAAATTACGAGTTACTCTAGTATAATTTGAATTGTCTTTACTACGTAAATGTTCAAGTCGAAAGACACATTTGCTTATGTATGATTTTATGAACTATTGCTCAATAAGTTTTCAAAATTTACAAATTGATGATTGTTAGAACTTTATTTGTGCAAAGAACTTTTGTTGTGTAAAGATTAAAAAAAAAGAGATTATTCATTTTGACTTTATCTGAATTTTAAAACCAATAAGTGGGAGGTTGTTCTCTAAGACTACTCTTTGCCCATTTTCTCACCAAAATTTTTCTTCCCCCAATTACAAATTATAACACTATTGATATTGAGCAATTAATTTTAAATGAATGTTAGTATGTCATAACTACCGTTTATTCTGAGGATGGCGTGACTGAAAACTACGTGCACAGAGAGGATAGAGCATCGAAACGATTTAAAGAGAACGATCTAGTCCGCAACTCAACCCAATAATCGTCTACTACAGATTTTATAAAAATTGAAGTAAGACTGTTTATTTTTATCGTGCATTATACATTTAGATTACAAACCATGCGTTCATATTTGCGATATTCGAATGAGGTAATAACTTTTTTTGAATAGTAGACTAAAACAAAATATAATTTTAATTTTTTAATTTCTTCTTAAAACTCTCTAGTATGATATTTAATCACAATATCTAATTGTTTCAGCAACAATCAAATTACACGAGTATAAATATTTACCCCCCAAAAGGCTAAATCATTCGTCTGCTTGTAATGAGCAATAAATCATGACGGGTCACTACTTTCATCGACTTTAGGTCGAGTATTCATGAGGACCTGTTAAAGAGTAATACGAAGGTTGGTTGAAAATTGTAATATAATATCCAACTAATTTAAATTTACAACATAGTACGTATTATCAAGAAGCTCACCTTACGAAGCATGGTATTCTCATTAACCAAGGTTGAAATCTTCTCTTCTAATTTAGAATTTTTGTCGTACAATTCGTTAGCTCTTGATTCCAGATCACTGACGTACACTTTCTTTCTTTCTCGAGCTTGTTGAGCTGAAACTCTGTTCCTCAGCAACCTGTCATACATGCTTGATTTCGTCAGCTTGATACAACATGGTGCTCCTCATTTTTTAACTTTTAATTTACCACCGGCCCTACATGTATTCTTTCTATTAAAAAATTTGTTTTGGCCTATATAAACACACTTCTTTCCGCAGAACAACTAAACACACAAAAACAAATTGAATAAAAATACATACACCTACTCTTAGTACCAATCTAGTACCGAATGTGCTTTAAATGCATGTACCAAAGTGTGGATTTCACCATTCAAAGTGTGGAGCCCACTATAGTACAATACATTTAAAGCACATTCGGTACTGAATTGGTACTAAGAGTTGGTGTGTGTAGCATTACTCAAACAAATTTTCAGTTGAAATTGACAATATTGTCATCAATGAAATTAACTTGAAAATAGTGTGGAAGTAAGCTATTTTATTTTCTATAATCGTAATCAAAACCCACCCTAATTTGAAGGTCATCTACAACACTGCAGCCATGGGAATCAATGAGAGAACCAATAATAAATCGTGCCTTAAATACATACTCCTTCGGTGGGTCTATAATTTCTTTTTGGCCCACTTTTCTATTTTGGATATAATTAACCAATAAATTTTGCGATTGTAAACATTTGTTGATCTTGAACTTTGAATGATGGTATCTTTAATCTATACAAAAAAGTATAGGGACTCTTAATTTGGAAGGGACACATGAAAGATATAATTATGAAGTATATAGTTATGGAAGGGATGTTTAATTAAGTTGAATAATTTGGGTGGATTTAAAACTACCAATGCGGTGTAACAACTTCCTTTAGGTTTAATCGCCTAACCAATCAACTTTTGTGAAAGGACGCCACATACAATATAATATTATGATAGCTCATGAAATGCTCCATACTATGCGTAAATCCAAATCTAAAAAAGGAACTTGTGCGGTAAAAATTGACTTATCAAAAGCTTATAAGCAAATGGAATGGCCTTTCCTTCAATGGGTTCTGTGTCAACATGGAATGTCGGAACAGTGGATCTCTTTCCTAATCTCCTGCATGACCACCACTTCCTTCCAAACGTTTATTAATGGCCATCTGGGGTCCATTTTCTGGCCCTCGAGAGGGCTATGTCAAGGAGATCCATTGTCCCCTATACTCTTTCATCCTTGGTCTAGATGTCCTTTTATGCCAAATTGATAAGGAGAGTCAACTCAAAACCATAACCGCGCTTCGTCTGTCTAGAAATGGTCCAAAAATCCCTGGTTTAGAGTTTGCCGATGATTGTATTTTCTTTTTACAACCTACAAGCCAAACAATAACCCGCTTTCTCACAATTTTGAAAAGTTTTTCACAAGTGTCAGGTGAAACTATTAATCGTGAAAAATCTCTTATAACTTTTGGTCGTTCCACCCCTCGCATCATTATGTGTGCAACCAGATCTATGCTAGCTTTCCAGAGAAATTTGGGACATGAAAAGTATTTAGGACTCCCTCTTATTACTGGTAGGGTCACCTGGAGTCTGTTCACGAACCTCATAGCAGACCTTGACAATCATCTCCACACATGGTATTCACATTTTCTTTCCTATGCGGGGCAGGCTACTCTTATTAATGCAGTATGTACCTCACTGCCCGTTTAGAGTTTGTCACCCTACCCATTGCCAAAATCCATTCTTTATGCCCTCACTGTTAAAGTAAAGAACTTCTTTTGGAATGCTAACGCACACATTCATAAAACTCCAACCATCCAGTGGGATGTGATTACTTTACCCAAAAAGTATGGAGGCCTCGGCGTTAAAAACCTGCACACTCTCAACGGCGCATTCATGCTTAAGCTTTTATGGAAACTCTTCTGGGACCAGAGTCATCCAACAAAAGTATTACCCCCATGCCTCTTTACTTGAAGCGAGAGCTCCCTCTCAGGCCTCCTGGTTTTGGAAACGGGTCTCCAAATTAATTCCCGTTTTCACACAAGGGATTAAATGGAAAATCGGACCGGGTACAATAACTTTTGGAAAACATATTTGGGTCCTCCAAGAAATACTGGCTCAACGATTCCCTTAAATACCACCCAACGTTCTGTTTGAATTCCTGTCTTGTTTCATTCAGAATTATCAGTGGAATCTGCAATTAGTAGCAGCTTATCTGTCACTTGATTTTCTCCTCTTAATTCGATTTATCTCCATTTCACCCACTGCGAAAGAAGACTCCCCTTTGTGGTGGCCGAGTCAAGGGATAACATTTACCACAGTGTTCTAAAAAACGCGCCTAGGCGGCGCCAAGGCGAGAGGCTTTTTAGATACGCCAAGTTTTGGCCCTAGGCGTGGATCAGGCGTGGTCAACGTTTTTTGGGGCAAGGCGTGAAAAAACGTGCGTTTTTTGGGGCTAAGGCGTGAAAAAACCCGAGTTTTTTAGAAGTAAGGCGTTAAAAGATGAAATTTTTTTGTTTTTTTTTTGTATTTTTAAAAAATAGTATTTTAATTTACAAATATTTAGACATATTTTTAAGATATGTACCAATTTAGTATTTTAAATAGCCTTGTCATAGTCAAAAAAATATTAAAATATATTAAAAAATGCCTAAACGCCTTTTCACGCCTTTTTACGCCAAGGCCCGTCTAGGCTTGTAAGGCTTAAGGCTTGACCTCCACGCCTTGGTCACGCCCCGCGTTTTTTAGAACCTTGATTTACCATTAAAGACACTTATATTTGGTTGAACTCAATAAGGATCAAACGTCATCTTCCATCTTTACCATGGACGTGGCTGTGGAAAAGCACCCTACCACCGAAAGTTAAACTCTTCATGTGGTTTCTTATTCACCAAGTGCTGCCTATAGTGGACCGCCTTTACTACTATCATAAAATTACGGCTCCAACCTGTCCGCTATATGACCTCCCAGACTCTAATTCTCACATCTTCACTACCTACCCAGCCATTTATCATATGCGCATGCCAGAATTGATGCTTGATATGGATCCTTTATCCATTCTTCGTCGTCTGAGAGACACGGGGCAGGCAGGGAACCTCACTACCAATGGCATCAAATCTTTTTTCGCTCTCCGTCACCTCTGGCTTGCTCGGAATGAGGCTTTATTTAACCATGAACCAATTGTGAAATCCATTTTAATTCATTCCATATCTGACCAAGTAAGCCAATCCCTCCACTCCCATAACAAACAGATTACAGGGCAGAATCAAACCCCGTTAATTCCATTACACATTGCATGGACGCCTCCCTCGTGTGGGTTTGTCAAATGTAACACTGATGGAGAGAAATCTCATATCACAAGTCTTGCTTCCATAGGCGGATTACTTTGAAATGAACAGGGAGAGTTTATCCTGGGTTTTTCTAAAAACATGGGACATGTGTCATGCTGAACTATGGGCTTTAAAAATCGGACTTGATTTAGCTTTTCAAATAGGGATAAATTGTATTGAAATACAAACAGATTGTCAAGTTGCGTTCAAAATGATTGCCAGGAACCAAACTCACCATCAGACTCACTTGGACATTCTGCAACCAATCATTGATGGCCTCAAGCGTTTTCACCATGTAGTCCTGTCTTCGTGTTTCCGCGAAACTAATATGTGTGCGAATTCTTTTGCTGCTTTTTCCGTTATGCATTCTTTTTTTCTGTACTTTTTCAGCCAGTTTCTAGTTATGCTTTCCCTTTTTTGTCATGATATGTGTCGTAGGTCAGTACGTGGGTATTCTGCAACAAACATCTCTTATAAAATACTGTTGATTTGAATAAAGCTTCATTATTTTGGGGAAAAAAAACTTCATTTAGGTTTGTAACTTAATTTGATATGTACGAAAATTAAAACAAAGATGTACTCATATCCATGATATAGCTCACCATTTAATATAAGTGGGTGGAGAATTTATTAAATTATAGACTCTCTCCTACTTTAGGAGTCATGCTCCTTTTGGTAAATTATTAGTCGATCGTTTTGAGACGTGAGAGAGTATTTATTATTTGGAGATGCTCTAAATTAAGAGGGATATCTTGAAATTTAATAAGGTCTAATATTGACTACGAATTTATTCTCTTTATATAATAGCTCATTTGTATTTAGAGTGTGAATATTATGATGTCACGCCAACTTTGAGAGTGAATGAGATGGCTTCAAGCTTTCTTATTAAGAGAGAGATTTTTTTTCAACTAAACCCCCACACGTGTCGTTTGCCTACCTCAATTCAGTTTACCTTTTCTCCCTCAAACAGATACACGTGTCTAACTCAGTATATGACTTCTCCCAAACTTAAACTCATATTTCCCGACTTTCTTTCTCAATCTCAACCCCATACTCGCAAAACCCCAACTCAGTTCCCTATTCTCACCCATACTCTATCTTCACCTTTCCTCGCAAATTTTCCTCATGGAAGTTTTCCCTCCGTCAATCAAATAAATGTGGTGTTCAGAAAGTTCGTAATGATTCCTAAAGAGATTCGTCAGAATAGTTGTTGAGTTGTATTTCCAAGAAGAAGAAGAAAAATCAAAGGAGCCCAATAGAAAGGGAGGAGATGGCAAATTATAGGACAACAATGGGGATATCATCATTTGTCGAGTGAGTTATGATTTTGATTTCTCTAAGCAGTGGTTTTTTATTTTGGTAGGAGCATAAAACCTAATGTAGTTTTTATTTATGGATGTGTAGCTATCAAATAAATGGAGGACTTTGGTGTCAATGGGAGAGTACTGCAAGAAAGAGGGCAAAGAGCTTCCTACTTCTAAAGGTACTCTTTTAGCATTATTGCATTTTTTTCTCTACATACACTAACGTCTCTTCTTAATTGGAAGATTTATTTGTTCATTTATTAAAAGGCAAAAAATAAAAAAGAGAGTTCAGTTTATTTAAAGCATTGGAAAGGAGGATTGCTACTAAATATGCATCCCACTGACTTGAATTATATGTAATACTATGGCCTAAATCTGTTCACTTCTCTCAAAGGCTCATCTGCTTCATTGTGTTTCTTATAAATATTACATATTCGCACAACTGTTGTTTGATAATTTTCAATACATATTACAATGTGGATATTATTATATTTTATATGAATGTGTAGAATGGCTAAATTACAATTACAAGAACAGAGAGAGGACAAAAATGTCAATCACTTTTGAGTAGAAATCAGTCACCAATGTGAAATTTTAATAAAAATTAAAATAAATTAAAGGAACGAATAGTTTCACAATTCAATAATACTTTTGACAAAAACATCTTAGTATAGACCTGTATGCACATTAGCGATGTAGCTAATTGAAAATCGATCAAACCCCCATTTATGTTTTGTTATGCTCAATATCTAATCTGATGTATGCATAGTAACCTTTTACTATTACTCTGCTTGTTGTTGTATGGTGTTGTGAACTACAACACTTATTAAATTTAGTTTTATAAATTTAATTGTGTTAATTAGGTCCTTGAAACTATATTATTTTAAGATTGTAGCTTCAGAGTTCACACTTTGGGCTCCATGTTTGATTTTCGCTTAGTTTGACCAGTTTGATTTGCAAGATGAAATTTGTTGTTCTAAGTTATTCCTTTTTAAAAAAAATATCTTGGTTTATAAATCGTCAGAGCTCATACATCCATTTTCATAATATGTTTTGCAATTTGATTCATGTACAACACTAGACGAAAAGGTACAAGTAACCCATTTTTGTTGACTCCACCTTGTATGAGGTTTAATGCGTTTCTTACACTCCATACTTAAGTTTTATGATATTCTTTGATATTTATATCGGATGTTAAACTTTAAAGTAATGTGCTTTCGATTGTTATTTAAAAAACATGTTAAACTTCAACCAAAGTATTTTTTTATCAAAAAAGTAAAAAAAGTCCAAGCATTTTCGAGCGCAAAAGTAATTGAATAAATGTTTTTTAAATTGCATTGAGTGACTGAGTAGTTTGACGTAATGTTCATATATATTTAAGTATATATGTGATGTCCTGCATCACACGGGGTGCATTCTAGTACTACTAATAATACTAATATCATGACTACTGATATTAGAATTTTTTTAAAGTAATAGGGGTGTAGGAAAAGTTACATCTTTAAATTTTTGTATCCTCCATTGAATAAACCCCCTAAATAAAAAATTTAATTTAATATTACCTGTTAATGAGATTAAGAGTCTATAACATCTCTTAGTGATGTCTATATGAGCATTAGCCTTTTATAATATAACAACAACAAATAATGCTAGTATGCAGATTGAAAAGGAAAAACAACTAGCACCTTACTATGCAAAAAAGAAACCAGCAAAAATAGAATAAAGAGAAAAAAAAGGAGGCATATATTAATTAAATGTATTAAAATATTTTTTGAATATTTTTTAATACATGTTTAATTTAAGTTATTTTTATTTTGTTCAAAAAAATTCTTGAGCATGAACAAAAGAATATTAATTAAATTGATAATGTTTGAACTCAATGTTTGTGTGACTTTTTTATATTTGATCCAAAAAAAGTTTTGTTTCGCATAGACCTCTTGAGTCGTCTATACTCTCGATCGGCAGGGTTGCGGCCCCTGCGACGCTTAGGGGCACTGGTGCACTGGAGGTCTGTATTTTTGGTGGAGTCGGTAGCTTGTGCCTGTAGTTGTGGTGCTCCACCTTCCACGTCAGGAACCGTGAACACATCTTCGTCACTCTCTTCTGTACATATATTATACATAAAACATTATAGAACAAATACATGAGAAGAGACAAAAAAAACATATATAATTCTAATTCTAGTCAAAAGCGTAATGGAAAAACAACCAACTCAAAACACGACACCCTAATGTGTGCTTCTGGGGGGGGGGGGGGGGGTTGATAAGAGTGATGGAGCAACCTAGTATGCGCTTATTATGAGAGTCAGAGAGAGGAAGAGAGCGCATCCATGATGAAGCAGAAGAAGAAGCACCTTGATCGTATGAAGAAGATGATGCTGCTGGTGTTGCTTTTGTGATTGACATATTTATTATTCTTTCCTTGTTTACAACTAGGTCGATCCAGAGAAACAGAGAGAGTTTTGTAGTGAGACCACGTACAACTCTCTTAGCTGTTGTTAAATGAGTTATAGTGAAGAAGGGAGAGATAGAAGCATAAGATTTTGCGGTTCTCCTCATCTTTGTCCTTTGTCTGCTTAGTTTGGTTTGTCATCATACGGATACGGGGAAGACAAGTTTTGGCCCAGCAATGGACACGTTGATGCACGAACCACCACCACTTTTTTCTCCTCAACAGACACAATGAATCAGACATGACATGTCATAATACCTCTTCCCAATCCTTTTCTACCCCCCAACCATAAAATTGTTTTTCCCGTCGACGTACTTTTGACATTATCAATCTTATTTAATAAATGAGTAGGGGTGGGCACGGTCCGGTCCGGTCCGGGTTTTGCCTATTTTTTGGACCGGACCGAATATTCGGTCCTCAAATTTTTTGGACCGAGACCGGACCGATTAATTCGGTTAACCTACTAATTCGGTCCAGGCTTTTTTCGGTCCGGTCCGGGGTAAAATTCGGTCCTGACCCTATTTTAAATATATATACATTTTATGAATTTTTTATCTATTTTTCTCACAAATATATATACAAAAAATAATACTCGAAACTCCAAGTGATCTTATATAGATTTTTTTAACCCCAATAAAAAAATGTCTATACATATATAAAATGTTCCAAATTAAATTCATAAGTTATATACATTAATTTAAAAACTATACATAAGAAACACAATAACATTATTTTTATTATATATATATCGGAATCGGTCCGGTCCGGTCCAAATCGGTCTTTTAATATAGTGGACCGCGGACCGGACCGGTTTAATCGGTTTTTAGGTTTTGTGAACCGATTTTCGGACCGGTTTCAAAATAGCCTTAATTTTCGGTTCGGTCCGGTTTGATCCAATCGGTCCATTCGGGTCGGTCTTTTTTTTGTCCACCCCTATAAATGAGATTGAAGGAGATTACAATGGCGTTCATGACTAGGGCTCTAAACGGATATTCGAAAATTCGTATTCGTCCGATATTCGAATTCGAATTTGCGGATATTTATCCGAAAATATGGAAACGGATACGAATATGGATACTCTATAAAAATATCCGAAAAAACGGATACAGATACGAATAGTACTAATATCCGACACGGATAATCCGTATCCGATGCGGAGTATCCATTTTATCGGATATCCATTTTACCGAAAATCCGTATCCGTCAAACATATGTTTAAAATATTACTAATAATATTAGTATTAGTATTACTAATAAAATAATATTAAAAAAAACTTAATCGTTTATTACCTAAAACAAAATAAACATATACTCCGTTCAAAACAAAAAAGCGCTAAAGTTATTATTTTATTGGGTATGTTATAAAATGTCATGTATTATTATTTTATTGGGTATATTATCATGGAGTTATACTAAAGTTACAATACACCCTATCACACACAGCATACACACACTTACGAACATATACTCCACTCAAAACAAAAAAAATACTAACTTCATTTCATTTCTCTTTTGTACAAAACAAGAGAAAATAAACCCTCATGTGGTTGTTCATTAGTTTCCTTAATTGTAAATAATTATAAGAGAGAAGCAGAAACGAATATAAGAGAGAAACATAATACAATGTAAAAGAGAAACAGAAAAGTAAAGAGATGGTTTTGATTGTGATGAGAACTGAAGTTAACAACAGGTATATTATATAAAAAATAAAAATATATACTTATTAAAATAAAAATATCAGTATGTTTTGAAAACAAAAGGTCCATGAGGTTATCATTCTCAATAAATTTGATTTAATCTAAAAGGTGCATATTTATTTCTACTGTCATGGAATGCGAATGTTATCTTTCTTTGAATTGCTTTAAGCTTATATGGATGGCTTTAACCATATTATCATTATGGATTGATACTATTATTATGGAATCCATAATTGTTAATGTTAGGAGGCAGTAATTTTGTTATATATTTATTTGGATTGAATTGGATATTTTAATAGTTATTTTTTGCGATGGCTAAATAATGTAAACGGATACGGATATTATCCGAATCCGAGGTATCCGAGCGGATACGGATATGGATAGTTGTTTTAACTATCCGGGCGGATACGGATACGAATATGGATAGTACATTCAGATAGCGGATATGGATATGAAAAACATGGTATCCGATTCGTATCCGTCCGTTTACCACCCCTATTCATGACATTGATTCCTTCGCTCAAAATGAATTTTGAATTATGAATATCATACATTAATTTTTGTTTCGCAAGTTTTACTCGAAATGAACGTTTGTTTTGCAAGTTCTATTTGGAATGAACGAAATAATCTAAAGCATATGCAAATTAATAAATAAACCTTGGTACTAAAAAAATTGTCATTTTCGTAGATCATCTTTTCATTTTCACACCAATGGTTCTATAGGCAATTTACTTTTATAATACAAAAATGTCTCGCGTACAACTCTCAATCCTAAGTGAACGTGGGATTTACAATACTTAAAGCTTCTTGTCAATGTATTAATTAATTAAAGTACGCATATTTGAGCGTGTGAGTTGTTCCAGTGATAGGACAACACATTCAAGGTCGACTTTCAGAATATAAGGATCCGAGGCGAACTCTTGAAATGTGACCTCATGATTTGTTTAAATTTACGACAAAATAGAATTATTTACTATCATAATATTATACTATAATTCAATATATTTGTATCCCAAAATGCAAATGTGTGTTAGAAATCAAATTGACAATATCATATAAAAACAAATGGGATCATTAGGAAAACGAGGAAAATATATCAATTGTTGGGTTTTGGTACAAGATTTAAATTAATCTAATTTAAGTCAATTAAGCAAATGTAAATTAAATCAACTAATATGTAAAATAACAATCATAGTAAAATCCAAAACTCAAAAATTGAAATATCTTGGGACTCTAAAATGTGGCATTGGAATTAATTAACCTAGTTAATTGTCTATCTCTACGTGCAATTGAACCAAATGTGACTTATTTATGTAAAATAAAATAATATGATGTAGTTCTTTGGGATTGAACAGGGACCTCATGTTTTTTAAAAGTGTATGTGGCCAATTGGGATATATTAGCTTTATTACTTAAGTTGTTACACTGATTTAAAATAAAGGTACATAAAATATTATTTAAAAATAATCCAGTGTTCCTAAATTTGATCAAAATTCTGGGGCCCGAGGAGGCCACCTCTCTCGCCTCCATTCTGGGTAGGCCCTGCATCATTCAACCTTGAGAACAATCAATGTTAAAGTCTCATCAGTATCTTCATTGCATTCCCCTTACTCGGTGTTGACCAAAACAAGAGGTGGTCATTTTGAGCCCCACTTAAGAAAACCACTAAGTCCAATAGATTAGTTATTTAGCTTTATATTTCTTATACGTTCATAGAATACTCTGAACTAAAATGAGTGAACCAAAACCAAAATTAGTATAGTCCATTAACGAGAGTATGGTAATGGAAAAATGAAAAACCGGGAGATTGTCTTGATTGTTTTTATTGTAATTAATAAATTTCTTGATAAACTTAAATAGTTGTAATGAGTAATGTAGACACCCCATCCTTGGACCCTCCTACGAACTTTCTTAGATCCCTAGTACTCACTCTCATTCATCGCAAATCCTAGGTCATACCCCTAGTACTAATTTGGAGGCCATCGGGTGCTCCCAGACCTCATTTCGACTCAGGTTAACTTCCTCGCTTGATAAGAAGCTCAATGAATCTCCGAAGGAATATGAATACCCTTTCCAACGACCCACCCCGTTCTCAAATCGTCCTTACGATTCGGACGAATGGTCCATTTTACTATAAAAAAAACTGATTTGGAGGCCACACGGCGCTCCCGGGCCCCGTTTGACTCCGGCCAACTTCCTCGCCCGAGCGCAAGCTCAATGAATCTTTGAAGAGTACTGAATTCACTTTTCAATGGTCTGCCCCGTGTGTAAATCAACCTTATGGTTCGTACAAACGATCCGTTTTATTTCGAAAAGTGATCTTGAGACCACCGGGCGCTCCCAAGCCCTATTTAACCCTGGTCAACTTTTCATCTCGAACAAAGCTGAATGAATCTTTGAAGAGATCTTAATATCCTTTCCAACGATCCACCACCCCATACGCGAATAAGCCTTACGGTACGAACGAACGACCCATTTTACTTTGAAGGGTCACCGGACACTTTCGGGCCCCGTTTGACTTAGTTCAACCGAAATGAATGAAATTTTGAAGGGCACTGAATACGTTTTCTAACGGTCCGTCCCGTGCGTAAATCAACCTTATGATTGGGATATACGATCCGTTTTCCTTTGAGAATTACGTGTTTAGTGACCAACAGACACTTCCGGGCCTCGTTTGACTTCTATCAACTCCTAATCCTAGGAGTGGCTCAATGGATTCTTAAAGGTCTCTAAATACGCTTTCCAACGGTCCATCCCGTACGCGATTCTGACTTATGATTCGCGTTCTACGATCATTTTTTTGAAAAACCTATCTCATACTAGTGAATGGCACCCTAGGACCCTGCCTATCGGCAGTGTGTCTAGGGTTTTATGCCAATGGGAAGGTCTAGGACCATGTCGATCACCACCCCTTTAGACCTAAAAATAGAGGCCATGACCTCACTTTTAAAAGTACCCCCAGAACATCCCTCTCAGCAATTCAAAGAGAATCTCTCGAATTCAGATTTCCTCCCCCCCCCCCCCCCCCCCAAAAAAAAAGGCCATTTTTGACATTCCTTCCATCATTTTTATACTATTTTGAGTAAATTCCCATCCATCTCCTCAAGACACCATCATCTCATTGTGAGATCAGTGCATCTACAATCAAGTTTGAAAGAGTGCGCGTGCGTTCAAATATAAATATTATTTAATTAAACCTAGTTTTATCAGATAAGTCCTAAACATGCAGCTATATGTGGTTGAACAAGATGATGAAACATGCAAGAATATTCAAACACACACATATAAGGAAAAATCCCCCAAAGGGGAAAAACTATTTATTTTCATTATAATATTGTAACATACAATTTCTCGGATTACAATGAAAATACAGTGACAAAGAATTACCCGCAGGTGTCAGATCTGTAGTCGACGGATGGAAGTTTCCCTTTCCAGGAGGGCAGCAATGAAGAAGAAGAACGGTCTTCTCCACAAGAGTATGAACAGACACACGAAGGTGTACTTGGGTTGCAAACGGATTCACAAAGGTTTGGCAGAGTTGTGTGAATCAAAACATAAGTCTTGGGACTCAAAAAGGTGAAGACTTGAGGTATTTGGACTCTCAAATTCGTCTATGCAAGTCTTACAAAATAACTCCCCCGAAGTTGGCTTTTATAGGAAAACAGATAAAGAGATCAACGTTTTTAAAACTCTAAAATTCTATCCAGCGTACAAGTACCCCGAACTGGTTTGGGTACCCTGCGAACCGGTTCGCCCCCCCCCCCCCCCCCCCCCGCCCCGATTTAATCCTCGGTTCGCAAATAATCGCTGGAATACGAAGCTTAAACACTTAGAATAATTCCAGGACTTTTTCGAGGAATTCTCTCCATTTTCAAAGGGTCATAAATTCTTCATCGTAGCTCGGATTGAGGTGACGTTTCTTCCAGTATCTTCCTTGCGGAAAGCTCTTCAACTTTCCATTTGATCGGTCCTCCGGACGATGGATGTATAATTATGAAAATATCCTTGAACTTCCATATCGAGCCTTAATTCACTATTTTGACTTCTCTTGCGTACCACTAGCATATAGTCCCTAAAATCATGGAACGTGAAGTCGTTGAGGCCGATGTGGGACACATGATGGAGATGATGAATTCTTGATTCTCGGTATTCGAATAGAGGCCGTCATATGTGATCGTGTAGAGACGTGTCAAATGTAACGGCGTAAGAAATAAGAAATGTAAGATAACGGACATGCAAAAATGTCCTTACAAATCTCTCCCTATGTCTATGTTGGTACATACATAAAAAATATGAATTATCAAATATGAAATTGCCTATACAAATCTACCCTCCCATGAACCCAAAACTGAAAAGGTACAAATGAATAGTCTCCATCGTTTGTTCTTCAAATCTTCAAGGATCTCAAATCTTTTCTCATCAAGGTCTGTAACTTATGATCATCAATGTAGTACCTACACACATGAGATAAAGAAAAAATACCAAGTGACATATTGAGTTTGAAATGAGATAAACATAGATACCAATAAATGATAAGCATAAGTTAACTCTCAAAAACTCCCCCAAAATTCAAACTCTCCCAAAATAAGATAATTCTTTCTCCCCCTTTTTATGATGTCCCCAAATAGACAAATAAGAAGAACGAATCAAACAAGCAAAATTGTGGTGTCACGGAAGAAAACAAAATTTTCACTCAAAACAAATAAAAATCACACCATGAAAGAACACAAAACAACCAAGTCTATGATAGCGTAAATGTATGGGTGTGATCAAATTCGATAGGAAAATCAATGCATACAAACATGACATATGTGCACGATGAATATGGGATACTCCTAACGAATGAACTCAAAATCTTCCTTGGGTGTAAAAAATTGGAAATATGAGACATTGACTTAATCAAATCAACAAATCAATGCTCAAAGTGATTTTCACACCTATAACGTCCAAAACGAGTTCGTGCTTTTTCAGGACTTTCAAAGAAGTGCAAACCCGTTTAAATTCTCCAACCAAACTCCCTCATATATATTTTCTTGTAGAGGTAATCTAAATTCTCAAACTTTGGAGAATTGATGGTGAAACCTAATGGCCCATATTTGGCATGTATTGCTTTTTATTGCCTTTAAATTTTTTCGGGGCTCTTTTAACCTCTTTGGACCTCGGATATTAAAATTCCTCAATTTTTTAGGTCCTTTGAAACGGTGGCTTTTGCGCAAAGGATAGATAATTATCTTTCGCAACCCCTCCCCGTTCACAAGTAAACACACAGTCTCACTAAAACGGTTTTTACATGCATTCCAATCTTGTCAAGTTTTATCGCATATTGTACATTGTATAGAGAGAATTGAGATGGAAACACTCAAGCCAATATGTGATAGACAAGTACAATAATCAAATATATCCGTGCATGTGTGCAATAAAGGAGATAGGAGTCAAACATGTAGAAAGATATCACTAATCACATCTCAAAGACTCCAAACAATGTAAAGCACATGGATGAAATGATGTAGCATCTCAAATCACTATCAAACAGTCACATGGATAAATGGAATGAAATTGTGACTCGGCTATCTTAAATGCTCATCCATAAAAGGTGCAAATAAAATACAAAAATCTTTTTGGATTTTTCAAAATTTTAGTAAAATAAAATCTTTTTGAGCTTTTCTAAAATTTTTATAAAAAGAAAATCTTTTTGGATTTTTAAAAAAATAAAAATAAAAAGCAAAACCAAATAAAACTACCTAATGATACAATCTAGCAATAGGCATCAGATGATATGAGAAAGACAATGCAACCTATGCTAGACACGGACCAACACTTCAGTCAACTGTGCAAATCCTCAAAGACTTCCTAAGACTCTCGAATCTAAGGACATGTAAAGGTTTCGTGAAAATATCTGCTAACTGACGGTCGGTGGGAACAAAACTCAGGGATACGACTTTCTCCTCAACTAACTTACATATAAAGTGATCGCGTATCCTGATGTGCTTTGTGCGCGAATGCTGGATGGGATTACAGGATATGTGAATCGCGCTCGTGTTATCACAAGAAATGGTCATGGTGTCCTGTGAAATCCCATAATCCTCCAGCATCTGCTTCATCCACAAGAGTTGCGTGCAACAACTCCCGGCGGCGATGTACTCAGCCTCCGCAGTGGACAAAGAGATGGAGTTTTGCTTATTGCTCAACCAGGAGACAAGAGCTGAACTAAAATAGAAACATCCACCAGAAGTGCTCCTACAACCATCTACATCCCCGGCCCAATCAGCATCTGAATAGGCGGACAAACGATCATTGGTATCAAAGGAATACCAAATACCATATGAGAGAGTCCCACTCACGTATTTGATAATATGTTTTAGAGCGAGTAAGTGTGACTCTTTTGGGGACGCCTGATATCGCGCACAGACTCCAACACTAAAGGCTGTGTCGGGACGACTGGCAGTAAGGTAGAGAAGACTACCGATCATACTCCGATACAAGGTTTGCTCTACGTCCTTGCCTGAAGTGTCCTTATTGAGCTTGATAGAAGTACTCATAGGTGTACGAGCATGCTTAGCGAAGTCTAAACCAAATTTCTTCACTAGGTCTCTATCATACTTGGATTGGGAGATGAACATCTCATCCTCTAGCTGGCAAACCTGGAGACCAAGGAAGAAAGTAAGCTCACCTACCATGCTCATCTCAAACTCACTTTGCATCTCCTCCTCAAAGTGGTGAGCATGATGGGAGCACGTGGATCCAAAGACTATGTCATCCACATTGACTTGGGTAACCAAAATAGCACCATCATCTCTCCTGACAAATAATGTCATATCAACTCCCCCTCTCTTGAAGCCACGGGCTAAGAGATAGGAAGTAAGCCTTTCATACCAAGCACGGGGTGCTTGCTTCAAGCCATACAAGGCTTTCCTCAGATAATAAACGTGCTCAGGGTGCTTAGGGTCTTCAAACCCTTTTGGTTGTTCCACATAAACCTCCTCCTGAAGAATGCCATTCAGAAAGGCACTCTTGACATCCATTTGATATAACTTAAAGCCCAGATGATATGCGATGGCGAGTAGTAAGCGGACGGACTTAAGCCTCGCAACAGGAGGAAATATCTCCCCAAAGTATACACCATCTATCTGTGTGTAGCCTTGAGCGACCAACCTAGCCTTATTTCTGATTATGGTACCATTTTCATTCATTTTATTCTTGAAAATCCACCGGGTACCTATCACATTAGTATCACTAGGTCGGGGAACAAGTTCCCAGACATTGTTCTTTTTAAATTGGAGCAACTCATCCTGCATGGCAGATATCTAGTGTTCATCCTTGAGTGCTTCTTTGTGATTCTTGGGCTCGACTTTGGACGTGTAGCAAAGATGACTAACAACGTTCTCTAGCTGAGCACGAGTCTTGACCCCTAGAGTGGGATCGCCAATAATGGAAGAATTGTCATGACTCTTGCGAACCCAAGCAGGTGTGTCCTCTAACACAGGAGTGGGGTCCACAGAGTGTGGGTGATGAACTAGTAAGTCACTCCCAGAAAAGTCCTCATCCTTACACTGAAGGTTAGGATCAATAGCCGTCGGAGGTTTGTCATCTTGAACGGTGATGTTTATTGATTCCATAACCTTAGAGCTCTTTAGGTTAAAAACCCGGTATGCTCTACTATTCGATGAATATCCTAGCAATATTCCCTCGTCGCTCCGGGAGTCAAACTTTCCTAATTGCTCTCTATCCCGTAGGATGTAGCATTTACTCCCCAAAACACGGAAATATGCCAGGTTGGGTTTTTTGTCAGTCCACAATTCATAAGGCGTCTTAAGTGTGTGCGAACGCAAGTAAATCCTATTCACCGTGTGGCATGCATTAGACACTGCCTCTGCCCAAAATCTCCTAGAAACCTTACGACCTAGAAGCATAGATCTAGCCATTTCCTGGATCGTTTGATTCTTTCTCTCAACAATCCCATTTTGCTGAGGAGTCTTCACAGCAGAAAACTCATGTTTGATCCCAAGGCTATCACAATAAAGATCTACCTTTGCTTCCTTAAATTATGTGCCGTTGTCACTATGGATCCTATTAATAGTTACTCCGCGTTGGTTTTGTAGGATACGACACTTGGTCGTTAAAAACTCTACAGCATCGGATTTCTCCCTCAGAAAACCTATAATAGAATATCTGGAGAAATTGTCTACCATCACGAGGATATACCTCTTACCACCCAAACTCTCAGTACGAGTAGGACCCATAAGATCCATGTGAATCAACTCAAGAACTCGAGAAGTGGTAATGGAATGTAACTTCCTATGAGGACTCCGAATTTGCTTTCCCAACTGACAGGGTCCACAAACCGTGGAAGTTGACTTTCCAAGAGATGGTAGGCCACGTACTAGGTCTTTTTTAGCTAAACGAGTCAATCTCTAACGTTCACGTGACCTAGATGTTGGTGCTATAAATCCATAGGAGTGATCGTGGCGCTGTTGCAAACAAGTGAATAAGTAGGCATAGTCCCATAGCAATTATCCTCGATCCTCACCCCTTGCATTAAAAGTTTACCGACTTGATTGTAGACATTACACGCGTCTCGATCAAACTTTACTGCAAAGTCAGTGTTGCACAGCTGGCTAATGCTGAGAAGGTTTACTTTTAAACCTTTGAAGTACAAAACATTCTCTAGCTTAGGAAATCCTGGTAACTCTACAGTACCTCGTCCTACAATGCTAGACTTTCTCCCATCTCCAAAGGTGACTCTACCATCCTTATAATCCTCAAGGTGGGTAAAAAATGAGACATCACCTGTCATGTGTCTGGAGCATCCACTATCAAAATACCACTGTGAGGTATTATGTGCTTTGAGAGCAACATGAACAACAAGGTCTTTCTTATCTTTCTTAGGCACCCAAGAAGTGGTAAACTTTTGTTTGCCCATGTTGTTGTTGGTTTTAGCCGGAACGTGAGAAGTATTCACTGACGGCAAAGACATCCGTCGGAATTCCTCCATCAAACTCTGTGATGTGGCAGCTAAAAACTCAACACGCTCTCTCAGACTGGCAAACTCATCAGTATGAAGTGGTGGAGAATAAGTACATCGTGTTCGACCCAAACTATAGCAAAACTCCCTCAGGTGTCCTTTTCTTTTGCAATATGTACAAAAGAACACAGTCTTAGGCGGACCTTGGTTTGCTTTTCTTGGTCGAACTCTCCTTCGTGGATTTTGGCGATAACCAAAAGGAGTAGTAGTAAACTTAGGGACTGGTCCAAGTGCAATTTGTGACGTGGAGGCACCATCATAACCAATTCCCTGCCGATCACCAAAACCTAAAGCGGTGCCGAGGAGCATCTTCCTAGATATGTCCTCGATTTGAACCTTGACTTTCCGGGCTTTCTCAAGATCATGAGTAAGTTGGGCTACAAGGGCTTCAAGTTTCTTTCGAGTCTCCATAGAGGAATGAAGCTCACTCGTAAGGCTAGTCACTTGTTTAGTCAAGTCCCCTCTCTCTTTCTCAAAATAACTCTCTATCTCTCTAAACAAACTCTCTTTCTCAACACATGCAGACTCTCTCTCTCTCAGGGTGATGCAGGTGGAGGACTCTCTCTCTCTCTCGATTTTCTTAAATCTTCCTCTAAACCAGTGATCTTAATAATTAACGCTTTGTTACACTTTTTAGTTTTAAATGACTCAGAATATAACTCAGCGTAGGCGCGTTGAATATCACTATCGCTCTCACTTGTGTCATCCTCCCCCTCACTCACATCGAACTCACTGTCGAGGTGTCCCTGTGAGGCATCATCCTCATCGTCGTGAGGAGAACTAGTAGTGCTCACATGACTAGCCATGAATGCGATGAAGTTACACTCATGCGGTGACTCATCTCCCGAATCCACCGACTCGACCTCACTGTCGTCGCTAAGAGTAGCATTAAGGACAGCTTTCCCTTTCTCTCTGTTCAGACGTGTGGCACACTCAAAGGTTCTATGACCCCTACTATCGCACTCAAAGCACCTCTCACTATCTTTCTTAGGAGGATCTTTAAAAGTTTTTTCATTTTTCTTTTCAAACTTCTTTTTATCTTTAAAATTACCATTTTTCTTGAATTTGAGAATTCTCTTCAATTTTTTTGCGAAAAGGGCCAAATCATCTAAGTCAAAATCCCACTCAGAATCTTCCGTATCTGTCTCTCTTTTTCTATATGACTCTCCCCTCTTTCTTGCCGACCCCTCACTCTTTCTTTCTTGGGCATTAAGTGCAATTCCCTTATCTTTAGTCTTAGCAGATTTAGGAAACAAATCAATTTCATATGTTTGCAAGTCTCCTACAAGTTCCTCCAATTTTAGCATATTTAAATTACCCATAGAATTTAACACAGTGACTTTAGGGATAAAACTATTAGGAAGGGAACGAAGAATCTTTTTAATAACTCTAGCATTAGTAATATGTTCACCAAGATTAAAGCTAGTATTAACAATGTCAGATAGCCTAGCATAAAAATCATCAAAACATTCAGTTTCATGCATGGTGATGGTTTCAAATTGAGTTGTTAGATTTTGCAATTTATACTCTTTCACAGCATTAGTACCTTCATGGGTGAGTTATAAAACGTCCCATGCCTCTTTTCACGTGGTGCACGTCATTATGCGTTTGAACTCATCAGGTGTGACAGACCTAGAAATAGCATTTAAACCCTTAGAATTAAAAGAAGACCATATAAACTCTTCTTCAGTCCATGTAGTGTCAGGTTTTAAACTAATCACGTTATTAACAGTGACTGAGGGAGGAGTCCACCCTCTTTCAACCAAAATCCATACTCGTTCATCAATGGCTTTTAAAGCAGATCTCATGCGGGCTTTTCAATATGCATAGTTTGTCCCGTCAAAAACTGGCATTTTTTTATATAATTTCTCCATTATGAACACACTCGTTTTCAAAAATCAATTTTCTGAAAATTGAAATCTTAGAAAATTTTTGCGGATAATTACACGGTAAAGTTGTGTAATTGGCTCTGATACCAATTTGAAAGAGTGCGCGTGCGTTCAAATAGAAATATTATTTAATTAAACCTAGTTTTATCAGATAAGTCCTAAACATGCAGCTATATGTGGTTGAACAAGATGATGAAACATGCAAGAATATTCAAACACACACATATGACAAAAAATCCCCCAAAGGGGCAAAACTATTTATATATTGTAACATACAATTTCTTAGATTACAATGAAAATACAGTGACACAGAATTACCCGCAGGTGTCGGATCTGTAGTCGGTGGCTGGAAGTTTCCCCTTCCAGGAGGGCAGCAATGAAGAAGAAGAACGGTCTTATCCACAAGAGTATGAACAGACACACGAAGGTGTATTTGGGTTGCAAACGTATTCACAAAGGTTTGGCAGAGTTGTGTGAATCAAAACATAAGTCTTGGGACTCAAAAAGGTGAAGACTTTAGGTATTTGGACTCTCAAATTTGTCTATGCAAGTCTTACAAAATAACTCCCCCGAAGTTGGCTTTTATAGGAAAACAGATGAAGAGATCCACGTTTTTAAAACTCTAAAATTCTATCCAGCGTACAGGTACCCCGAACCGGTTTGGGTACCCTACAAATCGGTTCGCCCCCCGAACCGGTTTGATCCTCGGTTCGCAAATAATCGCTGGAATGGGAAGCTTAAAGACTTAGAATAATTCTAGGACTTTTTCGAGGAATTCTCTCCATTTTCAAAGGGTCATAACTTCTTCACCGTAGCTCAGATTGAGGTGTCGTTTCTTCCAGTATCTTCCTTGCGGCAAGCTCTTAAACTTTCCAGTTGATCGGTCCTCCGGACGGTGGCTGTATAATTATGAAAATACCCTTGAACTTCCATATCGAGCCTTAATTCACTATTTTGACTTCTCTTGCGTACCACTAGCATATAGTCCCTAAAATCATGGAACGTGAAGTCATTGAGGCCGATGTGGGACACATGATGGAGATGATGAATGCTTAATTCTCGATATTCAGATAGAGGTCATCATATGTGATCGTGTAGAGACGTGCCAAATGTAACGTCGTACGACATAAGAAATGTAAGATAACGGACATGGCAAAAATGTCCTTACAAAGTTCCACTTTAAGTCTTCATAAGGAGGTCTAATTTTTCCCCTTTGTCTTTAAATTCTCTTATTTTTTCATTAGTTACTTCATTTCCATTTTAGTACTTCACTTCATTACATCATATACCTTAACTTCAAACTTTTTATTATTAGTGTTCGCACCTACTTTGTTTCCATAAGAAAAACCCCAAAACAAAAAAAATAGGGCTAACTTATAAATTCCAAATGGGGATTTCTCATCACCTTTTTGTAATACCCCTTAATTTTTAATGATCTTAAAATGTGATTAATTATGATTAACTGTGAGATATTTAAAATTAATTCAGATTTAAATATTACTCGAAAGTAAAGTAATATGTGATGTATGTTGAATATTATTTAGTGATTAAAAGTAATATATGATTATGACTTTACAGGATTTAATGAAAATTATCGCGGGCAATGAATATGACAATTTCAAAAATTAAGTCGGGGCGTGCGTGTGAGTCGGGTCGGGACTAAAATTAAATAAATTAAAAGTAAAATAATTTTATGTCATCCAAATGGTCATTTTAACTGCACCAAAGTGTCCGGAAGAGTTTACATAGTCAAAAAAGTCTACTTAGGTGTTTGATTTGGGTCTCGTGGCACTTTGGAGCTGAATAGACACCCCAGAGGGGTATTTTAGTCATTTTACATAGGAGGTGAACAGTACCTACGAAATTTGGAGTTATCTTATTTAAATGTAGAGTTTATCTAAGTGTGGTTCATTCATCAGAAAAATCAAAATACAAGTCTTTGAGGAGAGGAGAGTTTTTTCTAAGAAAGGAGGAGACACCCTAAGAAGCCAAGAGTCAAAGGTCATCCGCCACCATCACCGCCACCGAAAGTTAGCCAAAAAAGGGAGAGGACCACCAGTAGACAAACATTTCCACTGGTTCAGACCTACAATTTAAAGGCAAGTGACTTAATCTGTACAAAATTAGCATGTATAATGCCCATGTTAGTATAGTTATATAATTATGAGAAATTGCATGATTTAGAGATAAACCATGATTATTTTAATGGAATCCTTGATATGAGACAAATGTAGAACAAACCTTCTTCTGATTATATATTTTAATCCATGAATTTGGAATCATTTGATAAGAAAAATCTGAGTTTCATATATTATTCTTGGAGAAATAATAAAAGATTGATTTTCTGGAAATTATGAGAAATATCATGTTTAATCCAAACCTATTGGTGTTTTAGACTGTTTAATGATTGAAAATTTAAATGTATTGGTATATCATGTGGAATGAATTATAAGGAGTTTGGGATTTTAAAATAGAGGACTTGAGGATGAAAATTGGTTAAACCCGTAGGGCAAATATGCAGAAACAGTAGGCTCATACATGTTCGATCAATCGATCGACCTTGAATATCGATTGATCGAACACATCGATCGATCGACTATCCCATAATTCATATGTTGATTTTGTTTAAGGCTTGATTAAATTCCCCACTTCGAAGGATGCTTAGTGTAAATTAATTATAGCATAATGGGATTTAGGAAAGGTCAGTAGGGTGGTAATTGAGACCCGAAAATTATTTATATGTGAATTCATCCTTAAGAATAGAATAATGGATTACAAGCAATTAGAGTTTATCGAAGAATAAATCTATTTGAGGATAATATGAATTTGTGAAAATTCAAGATTTGGGATGACATGGACCCGTAGGGTGTAGACCATTACCTACTAAATCTATTTGAGAAATAATGGTTAACTTATGAGTGGTGAGAAAGCTCAGTAAATATATGTTAATAAGTAAAGTCATAATCTATAAAATACGTAGGATATTAGAGAGAAAAATATACTACGTATGGAATTATCATATGGGTTGTGTGAATACCTTATTGATTTTATATATGTGGGGTGAATACCTATATTTTTATTTGTATGACATACCTACGCTGCGTGCTATCGGGGTGGAGGTTTCGCGTTATGGTCGAACTTATCCTAATGAGCCCACTTAGGCGGATTTTAGATTCGTACCTTCAGCATAAGACCTTGGACACGTTCTATCGGTGTGTATGATAGTTTCGACGGTTGAATGGGAACGTAAGTATGTGCGTGACCCATTCGGCTGGAGAGCATGCTCGCCTCTAAATACGTGTGTTATGTTATTTATGGTTCAGGAGAGACGTTGAACCAATAATCCTTTTTACAGCGAGAGATATAACTGGACATGATAGCAGAGTATGCATGCACCGCAACTGTGTCTGGAAGGTGTCGTATTAGTATATATAATAGTGTGAAGAATATATATATATATACTATGATGTGATCTACTGTATGAATTAGTAGATAAAAATGAATAATAAAATATGAATTGAATTAAGTAAGTGAATACTTAATACTTAAAGGCCTAATTCATATTAAAGAGAAATAAACATGTTTAATTACAATAAGTATTGTATGGTAAATACGGGATAATGAGAAGAGATAGAATAATAATTAAGAACCTTGTTTAGAGGAATAACAAGGTACGTTAGACGTGCACAAGATGATAGGTGAGATTCTCATGTGAGAGCCGAGAATTAACATGTACACAATACCTGCTTAATTGCACTTGCCATTTTTAAAAATCTTTTACAATCGGGCTCTGACCCGTTTACTTGAATATTCTCTTCTATACTATATCTACATTACCAGGTGCCCAGCATCAGGGACGCCCAACATAGAGGATGGATATTTTGACGTGTTTCTGGACATGCAGCTTTGGATTAGGCGTTTTCATTTCCTTGATTCCTATTTTTGTATTATTTGGCTCATTTAGGGCATGTCGCCCAAGATTCTAGTAGTTCCGTTTCCATTTCGGATATTATACTAGTTTTATATGGATACTATTATTATCATTTTGTTTGGATGGTTATATTGAGATATTTCAACTGGAGAGTTTATTCCAGTTTCATTTATACTTGTTGAATTTTAATTCAGTTGTGTTGGCGTGTTACCTATTTTATTCAGTATGGTGGTATGGGTTTAATTAAAATAAAAATTGGAAAAGTTTTGACTCTTAGCTTAATTAATTATTAGGTGAATTAATAAGAAGTTATTTTTCGACAGTGTTGCTAAGAATGAACCAACTGGATATTCTGATTTAATTTAATAAAGGACTGATCACCCAGTAATTAATTAGGAGGGGTATCACCTTTTCTCACACTAAAACACGTTTTTCTACACACACACACACATATTATCAAAGTCCCCGATTGGATTTATGGGTTAACCCCCACCTCGTATTATCTTCGAACTAAATGGACTTTGATGCCCCCAGGCTATGTAGGCCTCTTGGGTAAATCCCTCGACTCGAGTTCTCCCACATACATTTGTTACTTTGTTCTTATCATAAATTTATCATATATATGTTTTTATGTGCTTTCTTGATTATGTCTTGTACGATATACACAATCGTTCTTCTATAATGACTTGTGAATTGGCAAACACTTACATCATACCTTGAATTACTGTTTTGGGAACACTCCTAAGGATGACCTCACTCCGCCTTTATCCATAACGCGAGTTGAGTGATTATTTCCTCCATTTATATTATCCCCATAAGCGCACACATCACGGAGTTCTACAGTTTAAGATTAACACATTCTCATGATAGACCAAAAGGGCAGGATGGGTGCCTAACACCTTTCTATTTCATAACTTAGTCCTTGGACTCTTGAATTATTTGGTTTCACAAGCATCAGTATTGTCCTAGATGACGTTCTCTCGAGGCGACAACATTTCTTTTGCCTGTTTTGTGAAAAATAGGTTGGCGACTCTATATCTACATATCACCCTACATCGACAACGGCCAAGTGCCCCAAGAAAGGACACAATCCCTCGTGTACGCTGAAAAAAGGGGAAGGAATGAGGGATCCACCTCTGGAGACGCATTTCCCCCGGGCCTCCGGAGAAACGGTTGGGATGGCCAAAATGGCGACTCTGCTGGGAGATTATAAGAGGACTATACTCTATTCCTACATGAGTGTCATTATTTTCTGCATGTGTGCTATTATTTTCTGCATGTGTGTGTAGGCACCTACCTATATGTTCCATTTTCTCCTCTTTTTACCTTTTTGTATATATCTCTCTCATGTATGTATCACTTTCCACTCACTTATACACTTCACACACTTGTATATACTTTCTATGTACACTTCACACACTTACACTTAGCTTCATACAACACTTAGAATATCCATGCTTAGGCTTCACTAACACATAACCACACTTCCTACACTTGTATATATGCTCACTTACACATATCAGACATCACTTGTAGTTGATCCATGTATAGTCTCAATACCACACACACTCACTTGTATATATTCCCATGTCACAAGCTCACTCACATGTATCCATGCATGGTACAGTTTTCATGCTAGATTTACTAGTATATGTTCCCTCACTAGTGTAGTATTCCCCCTACTCATCATGCCAATAAAAAAATGATAAAAAACTTTATATCTCCATAGTATGTTAATTAAGACTCATGAATTTTGGCACACTACATCACCAAGAGCATGGTTATATTGACCAAAATTTTGTCTCATACTGGGGGGTCATTTTGTGATGGGTGTTGGTCCTGCAAGGCACCGTTAGCCTAAGCGATATGACTCTCATCTTCCATTGGCCTCGTAATGTCGACGTATATCCAACGGTTCCCCCCGCATCGTACTGCTTGACCAAACTCGTGACGGGAGGTATATATCAAGGAACTCGTTCATATACATAAAGTATATTGAATTCTCTTTCACATGTACTATCCCCATGAGCTATATAGTGAGAAAATTCATGTACACTCAGACATATCAACTGGCTTGTCCACACGTACCGATGAATGATTTACCTTATATGCAAGAGGTATATCGTGGAAGTCATGCCAAAGGGGGGAGCCCTTCCACTAACCCAACAATTGCATAAACCTCATATAGGTGTCAAACTTAGGACACTTATATTTAGTATCTTGGTTACCATGCGAAACTCTGTTGAATTTTTGGGTTGACATATCGCCCGAATTTTTGTGCTATTTCAACTTTTTTCAAAATAGGATCCCGTCTGTGAACCTGGAAATAAGTCCAACTGTCTTTTACATATTTTTCAAACCCTATTTTCCCAAGATCGGGTTTTGTAAACATAATATGAGTGAGAGCTTATTTATAACATTAATAACAATCATGATAAGATTCCTTTTTTTCCCTCCTTTTTTCATAAATCCAAAAAATAACAAAACCTTTTTTTCTCCTCCTTTCGAAATACCAAAAATTTTCTCCCTCCATCTTTCAAAAATAAATTTGATCCATTTTCCCTATCAAGGGCTTAAATTACTATTCGTACCCGACCTAAAAGGAAAGCTATGGAGTTACCAGTTGTGTTGAACCATCTCTTAGTGATTGGGCTGAAATTTCCCGTCGAGATGACTATTGATTGTCGCAAATTTAGTGACTTGTTTATAAAAGCTAAAAAATGGGATCGAGAATAAGATGAATGGGTGATACCTATTGAAGAAGTCGGTCTTGATGATGTGGTAAGGATAATGGATGATGCATTTAGATAGATAAGTGAAATTTGTAACAATGATGTGCTACTCATCACTTTAAAGCTTCGGGGACAGTTTGTACCTTCACTCCTGCACCTCCCCGCTTAGTGGCAAGATTTGTATGATGAAGTCATCGAGATTGTTGAATGTATTGATTTCTCTTAGCAAAAAGACATATTTTTTCCCGAATGGGGGGGGGGGGTGACTTTGGCAGCTGAGATGATGAACCTAGTCGAGAAGAAACTAGTTTGGTAGCCAGTTTTTGCAAAATAATATCTTTCGAATATCTATTAGGGGAAATCAACAAGGTGACCATTCAGCCAAAAATAGATGAAGACATAGGGTTTCTGTTCTTCCTCACCTCATTAAATCACGTAACTAAGTCAGTGAGACACTACAAAGATTCGATTCCTCATGTAACCGAGACAAATAAAGGAAAGGGAGTTGTCGAAGAACTTCCCATGCCTGAAATGAACATCAAAGAAAGTAAAGTCCTCGACCAGCTTAATACAACTCAAGATAATGTCACCCTATGGGGGATTTTCATCTCCTCCCAACTGTATAAGAATTATCTGATAAATCTCCTCACCGGGCCTACAGTCCCTCCTTCCATCACTCCTGAAGAAGCCGTAAACATAGTTAGATCCTTAACCTCTTCCAGACTCCTCTCCGTTTCCAAAGTAGAGATACTAAAGGTCGGCACAAACTACAATTATTCCCTCAATATCTCCGTTGAAGTATTAAAGAAGATAGTCCCACTCTCACTTATTGATAACGGATCTTACCGCAATATTTGTCCTCTTAAGACGTTTAATTGCTTGGGATTTAAAGTCAATGATCTCACTCCTACTTACGTCGTCGTGCATGCTTATAACAATACCCTCGAGAGGTAATGGGTCCATAAAACTCACAATAGAGTTTGGACATATCAATCCTATCACTGAGTTCCAAGTTATTTACGTACCTGTATGTTACAATCTACTCCTTGGTTGTCCATGGCTCTACATTTTTTGAAGGGTATCTTATTCTCTTCATTAGAAACTAATATTCTTCACCAAAGGTCAGGTTATCACTATCTTGGGAGATGATGACAGTTTGGACACTGCCAGTACTAGCAACCCAATAATGAAATCCACCATGGGATGAATAAAATGTTCCTCTCTATCTTCAAAATTGACCCACTTCCCTTCCAGCAGGAGAAAATTTCAAAGACCGAGTTTGTCTGAAACACAACCCTCATAGCAATGTCATTGTGATTCATATGTTCAAGAACATGCACTTTATGTCCGAAATGGGGCAATAGCGACGCCCATAAGGTATCATTGATCCCATATTCCTGAATGAGGCCTTTTCCCCATGTGGCTTGGGTTACCAGTCCTCAATCGAAGAACTCAAAGAACTTGAGCTACTACTATTGAAAAGAAGCTTAGAAGAAGAAATGACTATTGTAAGAGACCTTTTGAACGAAAAGTTTATCAAGGACGGTGAAGACTTCTCTTTCTGCAACTTACTTGAATCATGGTATGACCATGTCGACAAGAAGATGAAGTTGGGGCTGGAAAATCTTCCTTCAAGACAACAACTCTTGGGCCAAAGACTGCTAATATGAATTGCAACCTCCTACTGAGAAATCTGTGACAGTTATTAAGGATTTCGAGGAAAGTGATTTCAAGGACTCATTTAACATACAAACACTTGGGGTGAGTTGCTGCATGATCCGCTCAGATTACGCACCATCAAGCCCATCTACTCAAATCAAAGATGCTAACATGCCTCTCCTTAACTGGAATGATATGCTTGTCCAACCTACTCAGATTCAACCTGACCCTACTATTCACCCTATACTAATCCCTTCATCTGATGTTGTTGTTCCTTTCTCTTATATCAATGTAACTGAGACCTCTTTTAATGAGATTATTAATGTTGTTTTTCCTGAAAATGAAATAAACAAAGATTTCTAGTATCTTGTTATGACTTATATTAATTGTCTTGATTCTAATCAAACCTTCGATGATGATGATTTTCAAATCAACAATTCATAACTGATTTAAATAAGGAGAATAACAAACAACATAATCCCGTTCAAATTAATGATGATGAGACAGTCGTTATTAATCTCGGTTCTAGTATCCATTAACACAAGATTAGGATAGGGATGAGCATGCGTAATTCAAAAATCTACTGAAAAAATTCATGGACATCTTCGCATGGTCCTACGATGACATGCTCGACATTGACCCAGAAATAGCTCAATATGAGATCCTAACATTCCCAGAATACGATCCAATCAAACAGAAGCTAAGGAAGCTTCGTACCAAATGGTCGCTCAAAGTAAAAAATGAAGTCATTAACCAATTGAATGTGGGTTTTATTCGAAAAGTCGAATATCCTACATGGCTCGTCAATATCTTCACCGTGCTTAAATAGGGAAGGAAAGTCCACATGTGCATCAATTACCGAGATTTGAATAAAGCATCCCAAAGGAAGATTAACTATTACCTAACATCGACATGATCATGGAGAACACAACCAGACATGCCCTCAAGTTATTTATCAATGGTATTTTCGGATACAACTAGATAAATATGCACCCTGACCATCAGGAGAAAAATGCCTTCATCACCCCATGGGGAAATTTCTAATACACTCTCATGCCAGTCAGACTCAAGAACATCGGGGCTACCTACCAAAGGGCTGCCATAACCATCATGCATGACTTTATTCATAAAGAGGTTAAGGTCTGTTTAAATGATATGATCATCAAGTCTAATACTCAGGAAGGTCATATTCTCACCCTTCGAAAGTACAGAATGCGACTAAACCCACAGACGTGCATTTTCAATGTCACGAAAGGAAAACGCTTGGGATTCATGGTCAGTGAGAAGTGAATCTAAGAAAACCCTATCAAGATGAAAGCCATACTTAAAATGGAACCACCATAGATGGTGAAGGAAGTCCGAGGATTCCTGGGTAAACCACACTACATTAATTAGTTCACTAGTCAACTGACTTTTATTTACGAACCCATTTTTAAACTTCTCCGAAAGGATTCAACTAAAGTCTAGAATGTGTTCTGTTAAGAAACCTTGGATTGAATCAAGCAATACCTTACCCAACGTCTGGTGCTTATTCCTCCGCAACCAGGTCTCCTCATCCTCCTGTACTTAACCATCACATATACTGTAGTAGGGGATTTTCTATCCCAATAAATTAAATAATCCCATAAGGAAAGATCCATTTATTACGCCAATAAAAAATTGGTCATGTACGAAATCTACTACATTGCTTTGAAGAAAGAATGTGTCACCCTGGTCTGGGTCATGCAAAAGTTACGACACTACATGCTTACCTTCCCCATCAAACTAGTATCCCGTATGGATCCCATTAAGTACTTGCTAGAAAAGCATGCTTTGTATAAACAAATGGCCAGTTGTTTGATGTTACTAGCCAAGTTTGATATTTAATAAGTCACGATAAAAATAATGAAAGGGAGAGCCATCTCCGACCACCTCGCTGATTACCCCATGGAAGAAACCGATATTTGGGTGTATGGATTTTCGAATGAAGATATTCTATGCACCTATCAGAAGGACTGCAGATGGAAACTGTTCTTTGATGGACCTGTCAACTAGAGAGGATATGATATTGGGATACTCTTGAATGCCTCTGATGACTTTCACATCCCCATTGACATCAAACTAAACTTTATTTGCACCAATAACATGACTGAGAAGAAGGCATGCACTGTACGCCTCAGGGTTTTAGCACCTAAAAGTCTACGGAGACTCTTCCTTTATCGTCGACTAAGTCCTTAGAAAATGGAATGTCAAAGACGAAAATATTCGACTCTTCCATGCCAATCTAAAAGAACTGGCCTCCCAATTTAAATATGTCACATTTCACTACTTTCATGTGCAAATAACAACCTAGTTGATGCCCTTGATACCCTAACTTCCATGGTCGACATGTTCGAGGGAATAAAAATGGCCCATTTCCTGGTTCAAAAACAAGCTAAGCCTACTCACTGCTACCACCTTGAACTCATTCCTGAGGAAAATATTGATAAATCCGGGTTATAGTACCATAAAATTTGACGCCTCCTCAAACATGGTAGGTATCCTCTAGGCACAAATAAGAAAGATCGTGTGACCCTTCGTAAACTGGTTGCCCAGTATATAATCTGCGACAAAGCGATGTTCAAGAGAATTTTTGATGGAACCCATTTACAGTGCATATCATGGGTTGATTCTAAAGAAATAATACAAAAGATCCATATTGGGGAATGCGGGCCCCATATGAACGGTCATATGCTCGCTAAATATATAATTCGTCAAGGATACTATTGGACCACATGTTCCAAGTTTGCACGACCTATGTATGAACATGCCTTAAATACTAATAGTTTTGCCAATCTCCAATACTTGCCTACCCAAGAACTATATAACATGACCTCTCCCTAGACTTTCTTCGCCTGGGGCATTAACATCAAAAGGAAGGTCACTCTCAAAGATTCAAATGGTTATGAATTCATCCTAGTCGCCATTGATTACTTCACCAAATGGGTCAAAGCCGAGTCATACACGGTGATAAATGCCAAAAAAGTGACCAAGTTTATCAGAAAGAATATTATCTACCGATATGGAGTTCCCACAAGTTAGTATCAGGTAATACGCTCCATTTTGAAGCTGAGGTCACGGAACTAGTCGGCGAATACGAGATTTAGAGACATAAATCTTCTCCCTACCAGCCCCAAACTAATGGTGTCGTCGAAGCCACCAATAAAAGACTCAAAACCATAATCAGCAAGATGGATGAGAGTTGCATAGATTGGGGCCCTTATTCTCTAGTATAAGGCATGGAAGTAGTCCTACCCGTCAAGCTAAAAATACCTTCCCTCTGCGTCCTTCTTGAAAGAAAAATTGACGATGAAGAATGGCCTTAGAGTCGCTTTGATGAATTATTACTCTTGGATGAAAAGAGAGTGAAGGATTTATATCATATATATAGGGGTACCATCGCTGGATAGCGCTATTATTCAATCGAAAAGTCAAAGACTGTGGTATCTTGGAAGGAGACCTTGCCTTCAAAGATATCATAGATACCATCTGGGACCCTAGAGGAAAATTTAAACAAAATTCAAGCGGCCTCTACATAGTAAAGAAAATTCTTTCAGGAGGCACCGTTCTTCTCAAAGACCTCGATAGATAAGAGATGGTGCATCCAGTCAACCTGGACCGTCTCAAGAAATTTTACCCTTAGTCTGAAATCTCAATGCGCTATGACTCTTCTCACCTCCTTCTATTTTAATAAAAATTCTTAATTTCTCCTACCCATAACTATGTGGGACCAGATCCTCTCAAAAATATTTCCTTTAAATGAAAGTCATGAAAATTTTCAAAATCCCCAGAGGTACGTAGGTAGTCCATATGCCATATGTGGGTCCGATCCCCTTCTTTTCATAAAATGATATTCTTTTCTAACCTAAGAGAACGACGGTCTATTTTATCATCTACATAAACAAAAGTATTATGTATCCCTTAGTAATTAGTATAGATAATTCAAATGCAAAACTCATCAAGAGGAACAACAAACACTACACCAAAAACAGGAATCTAGAACGGTTTAAAACTGTGCCAGATCAAATCTGGCACGGTTTTGAACTGTGCCAGAATCAGGTGTTCCAAAATGGGATTTTTTTTCTCGCACAGCTCAAAAGTGTGCCAGATTCAGCCAAACAGGAACACTTCTGGCACACTTTTAAATCGTTCCAGAATTTGATATTTCTGGCACACTTTTGGCACAGTTTTTAACTGTGTCAGATTCAGCCGAACAGGAACACTTCTGGCACACTTTTAAACCGTGCCAGAAGTTGATATTTCTGGCACACTTTTGGCACAGTTTTTAACTGTGCCAGATTCAGCACAGTTTAAAAAAATTTGACACAGTTCAAAACCGTGCCAAAATATGACACACTTTTGCCACGGTTTTGAACTGTGCCAATTTTTTTTTAATAAAAAAAAATTATTTGAAAGCAGAAAATTCACAAATTAATAATATTGCGCGTTATTAATAAACTAATGTACATACAAACTTCAAAATATTACAAGTCTTTAATAGCTCACAGGTCCAAAAAAAATTGGGCAGAGTTTCCTCTATTTTCTGAACATTCCAAAACCTGTTAATACAAAACCTGCCTAACATAAAGCCCGCACGGCCACAAAATATAACAATTAACTTACAAAAGCCCTCATGGCCATAAAAGTCAATAATAAAATAACAAAAGACCGTACGGTCATGACACAAAAAAATGGAATCATTAATAAACCCCTTGTTGTAACCCATTGAGTTCTTTGTGTGTTCCACGTGAATAAAAGTCAACGATAAACTGTTATCCTGCAAAAAAAATAAAACACAAAAAAATTAAGATATCAGTAACCCAATAATTTACAAAAAAAAATACTCAAAACAAAAAAATTACATATATGAGTGGAAATTATCGTCATACTTACAAATTGGGAGATCCGGGACTACGCTGCCAGTTCCTACAAGTTACATGGGTCCCGTGCGAGGTGTTCGTGCCTCCTACGGGATCGTTTGGGGGCCGGTTTGGGTTTTCACCCTTTAACGGCATGTTTTTAACTCCAAGTATGATTTTTGCAAATTATCGTCATACTCTCAAATCGGGAGACCCGGGACTACACGGTCAGTTCCTACAAGTTACATGGGTCCCGTGCGAGGTGTTCGAGCCTCCTACGGGGTCATTTGGGGGCCGGTTTGGGTTTTCACCCTTTAACAGCATGTTTTTAAGTTTAAGTGTGATTTTTGCAAATTATCATCATACTTACAAATCGGGAGATCCGGGACTACGCTGTCAGTTCCTACAAGTTACATGGGTCCCGTGCGAGGTGTTCGTGCCTCCTACGGGGTCGTTTGGGGGCCGGTTTGGGTTTTCACCCTTTAATGGCATGTTTTTAAGTTTAAGTGGCTGATTTTTGCAAATTATCGTCATACTTACAAACCGGGAGATCCGGGACTACGCTGTTAGTTCCTACAAGTTACATGGGTCCCGTGCGAGGTGTTCGTGCCTCTTACGGGGTCGTTTTGGGGCCGATTTGGGTTTTCACCCTTTAACGGCATGTTTTTAACTCTAAGTGTGATTTTTGCAAATTATCATCATACTCTCAAACCGGGAGACTCGGGACTACGCGGTCAGTTCCTAAAAGTTGCATTGGTCCCGTGCGAGTTATTTGAGACTCCTACGGGGTCGTTTAGGGGATGGTTTGAGTTTTCACCCTTTAACGGCATGTTTTTAACTCTAAGTGTGATTTTTGCAAATTATCGTCATATTCTCAAACAGGGAGACCCGGGACTACGCGGTCAGTTCCTACAAGTTACATTGGTCCCGTGTGAGGTGTTCGTGCCTCCTACGGGGTCGTTTGGTGGCGCGTTTGGGTTTTCACCCTTTAACGACATGTTTTTAACTCTAAGTGTGATTTTTGCAAATTATCATCAATTTCTCAAACCGGGAGACCACGGACTACGCGGTCAGTTCCTATAAGTTACATTGATCCCGTGCAAGGTGTTCGTGCCTCCTACGGGGTCATTTGGGGGTTGGTTTGGGTTTTCACCCTTTAACGACTTGTTTTTAAGTCTATGTGTGATTTTTGCAAATTATCGTCATACTCTCAAACCGGGAGACCCGGGACGACGCGATCAGTTCCTACAAGTTACATTGGTCCCCTGCGAGGTGTTCGTTCCTCCTACGGGGTCGTTTGGGGGCTGATTTGGATTTTCATCCTTTAACGGCATGTTTTTAACTCTAAGTGTGATTTTTGCAAATTATCATCATACTCTCAAATAGGGAGACCCGGGACTACGCGGTCAGTTCCTACAAGTTACATTGGTCCCGTGCGAGGTGTTCGTGCCTCCTACGGGGTCGTTTGGGGGCTAGTTTGGGTTTTCACCCATTAACGACTTATTTTTAAGCATAATCTAGATATTTTGAGACTTATTTACTCTGAACATAGTAGCCAACTTCCTTTCAATTTCAAATTATTCATAAATGTATATTATACCATTGTATCATGGACTAGTCACATCAATCATCACGTTTAATTAACGGAAAATTACATAGTCCCTGAACCTACCAAAGCATCAATTCAATTCAATGCCATATTAATATGCATCCCATCATGATGTTAACATAATAAGTAATTTGTATCCCATTACAATGTTAAATGATGTTTACCATTTGATCAACCAACATTAAGACTGTCTTCAATGAAAATTTCCGACCACAATACACAAATAAATCTTCAAGACTCGGTCCCAACAATGATGATGAGGTGAATTTATATCTAAAAAGCATCAATGAAAGACTAAAATAGTCAACAATGATTGAGAAACAGAAGTGAGAATGAATGAAGAAAAGAGCACATCATGAGAAAAATTCAGCAAATAAAAACATTTAGCAATATGCATAAAATAATAAAATAAACTAAAAAAATTTACCAGTGAATGAAGATAAGAGCAGGTGGGGGAGGCAGGCATTGTCCTCACACACATAGGTCCGCCATCGGACGCAAGAGATGTCCACGGGTAGTGCTCTGGGAGGAGGCCGCAGCAGGGTTGTCCGGGGGCAGGGGAGGCATCAACAGCAGCAGCCGGGGCAAGGGTGGGAGAGGAGAGGAGGGGATGCAACAACAACAACAGCCGCAACAGGGCTATCCATAGATGGGAACCATCCTAAAGTAATTAAAATTAACTAACATACTGAAGAAAAATAATTAACTAACATACTGAAAAAAAAATAACTAATATACTGGAAAAAAATAACGTACTGAATGTATGGGACAAAATGTGTAGGCTGCTGGACTGCTGCTGCCGAGCCAGCCGGGTGACCCATCCTGCCGAGTCGGGCCCAGGTGCTGCTGCTGTTGCGAGGAGAGAGGAGGGAGAGGGAGAGGGAGAGGGAGAAAAGAGGAGAGGGGAGTGAGTTCATTTATACGGTCAATGACCCTGCCATGTGAATTCTAGTATAACTGACTAAATACTAAGACTAAACTATAGAATACTAATAGAGTTAGCTAACTGAATTTCTAACACAAACAAAACTCAAACAAAACTAAGTTAACAAGTAGGACTCAAACCACAAAGAAAGATCACATAGGGGTCGGCTAGACCTTTGACAAACCTTTTAATATAACCTCTGAGACATAAAAAACTTTTCATATCAGGTTGGTTGAACAGGTCACTGACACATTTTAACAATTTTAGCATAACTTGAAGCCCAAAAAATTGATCACAAACTATATATATGTATATACTTCCAAAAATAGGATTTCTTGAGATTATGGTTACTCAAAATTTGGTATGTCAACTCATATCCTATGCGTGTGTTCAAGTGGGCATATGATTTCCTACTATAATTTCAGCCTGCAACTTATTAAAAAAAGGCGAATATGCGATCAACCTCTATATATGCATTTTTATATATGAGAATTTGAGCAGCATGAGATATTAAAACAAAATTTTGATATGAGTTGGAAGAACACTGCGTCACTCTAAAAGCTATGCATTTTCACTTGTTTGTAATGTTACAATAGAAATATGTTTGGAACTAGGACATGTTAGGGCCATCTTAATATTTTACGTATTTGTTTGAATTGTATATTTTTTAAACGGTAGAAGCTTCTCTTTTGAGTGAGTTCTAACTTCTATGAGTATACTTGAGAAGTTAAAATATTAGGTGCAATGAAGTATGGAAGATGATATTTCCTTAATGAAATGGAAGGATTATACAAAAATCTATAACACAACCCATGAAAATATCAAAATCCTTCTCCTTGGGTGATTTTTCATCTGTTATAGGAACACATTTCTAGTCAACAATGTACCGTTTTCTTTTTAAGTTCCACATACACCTAGGATGGATAATAAGAATTAATATGGATACAAAGAGGTTCCCAACCCATGCTTCCATATCCCATATGACTAAAATAAGTCATAAGTATACCTCTAGTGGTGTTTACACAGAGCCACGTGTCACAGGCTCCCATTGATCTACCATTTGGAAGTTCCTCAATTACAAGGATCCTATTTACATATCTGATGAATCAGATATGTAAATCAACTTGTATAAAAAAGGAAGGAATATTAAATGGTAAAATCTAGGAAATTGAGATTATTAATAATTAAGAGATGGATACTTGCATGTTAAAATCTAGGAAATACTCCCAAAATAAAAAGGAACCACGGTCAAATTAATTCATACTTAACAAATCTTATATAGTGCGAAACATGTGCGGATGGGTGAGAAATAATATATGTTTACTTATAGAATTTACGTTCATTCAAGTCCTTACAAAATCCTATAAACAAGTCGAGTAGAAATTAAACATCCTTATGTTTTGCACTTAAAGGATGCAAAAGGGAGCCGAATTCAATATTATCTTAAAACTTTGAGGGTGTATTTAGGAACCATAATTCCAAGGCATGGATTTAGAATTGAAATATTTTTAATTCAAAATTTGAATTTTTGAACTGTAAATATTGTGATCCAAGGAATATAATTGAGGGTTCCCAAAGACACCGTGAACCTTACCCTTGCACGTCATTTTTTTCATCACGGAAATGCAGCTAAGTGGGTGCCACAAACTATTGATCTCAAGATTACATGGTAAGACTATCCAACATTCATGGGAGTGGCTATGGTTTATGTCCCACTATGGAGTTTCACACCCCTTTGGGCTAATTTAAAATGGAAAGGACTGCCTAAAGGTGTCTAATTCATCTGATTTCTTTAAAAACAAAATCTCTCTAGTTGGGACATGTTATCATTTAGCAGTTTTTAAAAAAAGGAAAGAGTGTTCCATTTCCTCAATATGACACCACGTCGAGATCATGTCTCTAACTCGCAATTATTTCATTTTCTCAAAAGTCACACGTCTATCTCTTTGCCACCAAACTAGGAGAGACTGTCCAACCTCTTATTTTTCTTAAGATTTGCATGCCTCTATCACCATGTTTGGTGAACAAATAAACAATAATGAACCAACATGTAGGATTTAGCACGCATTTTATGTAGGAGACTAGGGAGGACTATCCCTACTAGGAGGGAGCTCCGCATGTTACTCATCACACACTAGGAACTCGGAGGTCCACTAGGTCCCCAAAAGTGCGAGCGCATTCAAATGCTATGAGTTTGGGGTGATCGAACACCTGGTCACATAATGCCCAAAGAAGAAGAAGGTATTCTTCTCTCCATGGACGAGGACCCGGAATTTGAGGATGTAGTTGATCCACTAGTCACGCATGAGACTTTGCTCACCCGAGTCATGTACCCCAAGACAAATGGATATCCTCTATGAGTTCGTTGGCAACCGCCTTTAAGAGGGAAGTGATATATATAATAAAAGGGGTATATATGGACCACCCACTATGATCAACCTCCACTGATAGCATCCACTAGAGTAGGTATGTTCACACACACACACACACACACACACACACACACACACACACACATATATATATATATATATATATATAGACACACAATCAAATAAAAATGGCTACCCATGCCTATGTCACTCGCAACACTAGCCTATAATCATCAAGTCTAACCCTGACTCCCAAATCCAAAATTAGTCACTTACTTATTTAAATTCACAATTATGTATTATTTTGAAAACTAATCCATCTGAATTCAGTCATATTCCAATTCTATCTAATCCATCTGAATTCAATCATATTCCAATTCTATCTATTATTCCCAATCAAATCCACTACTATATTTTTTAGTGTTGTTCGTCCTAAACACTCTTAATTCCACACCCCCGTTCTATCCTCAACTAACCCGATGTGATACCATGTACATATCAATCCTAAAAGTACTAAACATCAACTACCGACCTCCTAAAATAACCCAGATCTCAATCGATTAACAACAGAATTAAAATAACAAACTTGGCTAAACAATTAGCCCGAACTAGTTCACCCAGGGTTCTAGCCTAGGCATGGATATTCTTGGTGGGGGTTTCATCATCATCCTCACCCCATATCAGTCCCATTCTTCCTCCAAACCTAGAATATTATCACCCTAACATTCTGAAACATTGATATACATTATTTTATGTCTCAATTCATCCAATAACAATCCAAATCATGAGATTCAACATCAAATTTTCAGAATTAATTCACACCTTAATTCTAATGTTAATTACACAATTTTCCTGATTTATAATTTAAGATCCCATATTTCTTTATCATGATCAATACTCATATTTTTAATCAATATTTCATCTCACATATGATCAAACCTAAGATTTCATAAATATCATAATCTAAAGGTTATTTGGATTGAAAAGAGTATTGGATGAATATTACTAGGTGAAGCACATGATCAAGGTTATTCATGCCATTAGGTGAAGCACATGATCAAGGACATTTCACACCTAAGATTTCATAAATATCATAATCTAATGGCATGGTGAAGCACATGTCATTAGGTTAACCCCTTGGGGTTGAAAAGATATCAGTGGGAAAAACAGTCATAACAAGCAACTTAAATTAATCGATAACAAAACACCATACTGACGTAACCATCCACGAATGCAAAATGATTTGAGATCTGCGACTAATCTAAAAATGATGAGTTACCATACTTTGGTACCTCTTAGGGTGTTCGCACCTCTTTTTTAGCCACTCGGTTACTATTATGAGTTTTCGACTCCGAAATCCTATATTTAATTCTAAAATAATCGTATAGTAGTCAATTGCGGACCGGGAGTCCAATGAGGACACGATCACATCCCTAGGTTACTTTTGTACGTCCTGAGGTATCCGTGCCTCATTTCGTGCCACTCAGATCGTGAAATATAAAGATTCTCTTTTTAGATTGTTTAAAGATCCAGACACTAATTTTTGTGTTTACTATTTTTTCATTTAAAGTAGAAATTTAACTAATGCTTGTCTTTTTATTTATTGCTTTCGAGTACCACCTCATATGTTGGAATTTGTGTCCCAACACTTAGTGACTTGAATATTAAGATTTAGCATTTGATATGGTGTTGGATAACATTGAAAAGTTTTTCACTGGTGATGCATATTTGAATTAATTGGGTCCATCACATATCTCACAAAATAATATCATAATCGAATAATACTTAAAATTAATGGCATAAACTACTTGCAAATGACATAAATTAATTAACAGAAACAAACATATCAATAATTCTAACTAAATTTCACCCAAACAAGTATACAAATATTATCATAAATTGATCTTAAAATTATGATACAACAACCAATTGACAATCCGGGTTTTCAATTGGCTCACCCTCAACCTCCTATCTCCACTACAAATCAAACCAGTAAAAAACTAATGATATTAAGCAATAACCAAGAATTAAAATTACCTTTTATCCGTATCAATTCGATGATACTATAACTTGAATGCTCGAGACTAGATCAAATATTTAAACACTGATGAACCCTGCCAAATACCCATAAATGAAAAATATATGATTACCATTAAAAGAATATAATTATGATACAAAGGAGATAAATTGAAGAAGAAAGAGGGAGGGGGGGACAAGAACTCTCGGAAACAAAGTAAAAAAAATTGTTTCAACGCTGGATGCATTCATCTAACATGCAATTTATAAAGTATTTATAACTTGTAGCCTATTTGCCAACAAATTACATTTACTACATAACACCATCACATAATAGTTAAATGATTATCATTTTAGGATAGATGGAATTATTTTTTTCAAACCTTTTTTTTTCTTCTGTTCAAGTCATCTATAGAAGGAGAAAATAATATCATGTTTTTCGATATTTAAGCCTTTCCAGTGCTCTAAAAAGATCATAATAAGAACATTATTGAAAAAAATGAAGATAGTCTTTCTTAGGCATATTAATCCACTACGAGATGAGAATAGCCAACATAGACTATGATGCACCAATGCAACATATAATGGATTTCAAGCTTTAATTCTAGATAATAATTGAACAAATAATGAATAATCGCCTTTAGACAAGATTATAACATCACACTAAATTTATTGACTAGGTTTTCTAAGGTGGATAAATTGTTGTGCTTTTTATTCATTGTTAGTTAATGGAATTAACTGGGATAAAGAATACCACACCTTAGTATTTATATATGCCTAGAACCATTATTTGATAGAGATATGAGCCTATAGAATAGATACTTAGGTAGCTTGAATTCAATTGTAAGTAAACTACAACAACATATCAGTAAATAATTCAATTATAAGCCTATTTTTTCTCCTTCGCGTGTATGAATTTAAGCTAATTGTCACTGCCTAAGATAATTTCCACTGTCAGCCAAGATACCTGCAACTACTAGAAAATATTCATTCATCCTATGCATATTCATCCTAAGCTACTTGCCACTGTCGTGAATACGCATTCATCCTAAGCTATTTTCCACTACCAGATACTCATATAGCTTGAACTGCCAGCGAATACTCATTCATCACAAGCCCACACGAGCATTACTGAATCTATACCTATGTATGAATACTCATTCATACGGATAAAAATATTCCTCTTTAACTAATTCTAAGTTACTCAGATATTTCTTGTTTTGTCAAAACCCCCAAAAATACAGCCATAATGAAAAATTCTGACATACGAGAGTATACAAATTTTAGAAAACCCCCAAAAATCTTCCTCTTTAACTAATTATAAGGGTTAAATCTTGAAGAATATACAAATTTTAGAAAAAAAACCAAAAATACAGCGATAATGAAATTAGTGAGAAAGTTAACCATGACTAGATCTACAAATTCTGACATACAAGAGTAAAAATCGTAAAAATCACATGTTTTGTTCGATTTCAGGGTTGGAGCTGATTGTGTCCTTTCAATGACGTAGGTTCGTAGATGATGGTAGTTGGAGGATGAGGCATCGATGATGGTAGTTGGTGGATGAGGCACCAGTTAGTGTGTAGGTGGATGGTGGAGGCAGACAAAACGAAGAGAGGGACGAGTGGGGTGAGCGGGAAGATAGAGGAATATCAAAGTGTGAGGATAATTAATTTTTTTAGGGTGTTTTATATTTTAGTGAAGTGTACTCAATTTTGGCACACTTTAAAACAGTGCCAAATTTTGGCACTGTTTTAAAGTGTGCCAGATTGTCATAAAATCGTGCCAGAATTTGGCACAGTTTAAAACTGTGCCAGATTTTCAATATCAGGGTGTGCCAAATTGGTGTTTTTGGTGTAGTGAAACTATAATCAAAATAATTTTTTATTTCTAATAAAGAATAAAGCGTTGTTACATGAAGTATCAACGAAGGGAATTAAAGCAACCACCCCTTTCCACTGACCAAACCATTCCTAAACAAGCCTAACCCTTACCGAGCTACACAAAAATTATTCCACCCCATGCCCCCGGACACAAAACACTGAAATTACCATAGCTTTACAAAATTCACCAAAGCTTCACAAAACACTTCCTTTAATTTCCCGACAGCTCTTCTTCATGATCGTTACCAGTCTCTGGAGGTCCCCCGGATTCCCACTCCTAGTTGACATTCCTAATGTTCTTAATGGAGCGGTACGCCTGTAACACCCCCGCCTGAATTTATGGGTTACTTGTAGTTAACCTGGTCCGACCCGAGCCTTAGGTGTGAAGTGCAATGAAATAACTAATATAATGTTGCTGGTCTATTTTTATTTTAATTAACATTTCCCTTGTTACCATGCAATTCCAAATTTCAAATTAAACTACGTGAGGGACCCATGGCGAGCCCCCTGAAGTCCAAGCATACAGATCTACTAATGTGAAAATAAATAAAGTACTTACCTATATAACGCTCTCAAAATATGAACCCGCTCCCAACCTGCCTTAAGAAAGCGAGGGTGTGAGCCAAATGCTCAGTGGGGAATATATTCAAGTGCAGTATAAAATCGAACGACAAAATGATACTCTAACACATTATGTCTACGTGCACATGCAACTAACTTGTATGTATATATATACATACATATAGATATACATAAACTTTAAACCATTACACTTGATTTGACAGAAAATCATTTCTTTACCAAAATCACCATTTTTATTTTATTTAATGCCTATTAGTATTTCAGCTGAAAATTGTCTTTTTAACACACGCATTTACCATGTTATAAAATACTCATTTATCCCTTGAAAATACTTTTTTGACACACTCTTATGTTAATTATGGGTTTAACCACCCATTTATTTGACCTTTTTCCTTACCTTATGGACATTAATCAATTACACATTTACTTATACATTTAACCTTTACCGGAACATTTATTAATTCATTCAAGTTAGGCTGTATTAACACATTTCACCACACAACCCATTTCTTGACATGTTCCTTATCTTTTTTATCTTTTCTCAGAATCTTCCAAATACCGCATACTTTAATAGGCTCCGCGCCCACCGGCTATGCGCACCATATGCTCTGGCTAGTTGTTTTGGGTCTCTCACCCTAGGACTCTGGGCCCTCCTTAATTATTCCAATGTCATCCGAGTTCTTTTACATGTGTTTTAACATTTTACATTTGTCCACATTATTCCTTCTTTCCTTTTTACCCGATCGAGGCCAAAACCCGGGGTTGCACCCCAACTTGTGTTACACTTTCAAATTATCATTTCATGTCCTTCACACTTTAACCTTGATTTTATTCCAAAAATTATATGCATTTTGGACCAATTTGTGGAACATCAATATTAACATTTTTATTTTATAAAAATATTCCACTTTAAGTAAAATTACCATTTTACCCATTTATTTCCAAACTCATCTTTTACTCCATTTTCGCAAGTGTTAATTTTTCCAAAAAAACACTATTAAGCTACCCACACTAACTTCTTAAGTATTTTAACAACTTAACACCTTTTTAACCTTGTGGTAATATTCTTTTAAACATCTTTATTTAATTATCTCCTTTTTAATTTCATAAGTGTTAATCTTTTACAACATTTTTAAATTACACACTAACTTTTCAATGACTAACCATTAACACTTATTCAACTTCATTAATAACCAATTTTTTAAACTAGACATGTCTTTACTTTCTTTATTCAAGAAATATAATTACACTTGAAGACTACTTTTAGGAGAAAATACCATTTCTTTTACTCAACACATGAAGTCTGGCAACCTTATGTTCATTATATCTTAATCCCATTTTCACACACTTGAAGACTAGAATTTTCACTTTTTTCTCATTTTATGTTTAAACCCAACTAAATCTTCTTAAACTTGTTTACACACTTAGTGCTAAAATACAACAAGTTTATATGCATGAGAAGATGGACTTTAAATCTTAAAATCCTATTAAATGGGTTAAACATATTTTTCATTCTTGAAATCCATCATACTTTAAAAAATACATTTTCAAAGCATAAAAGACATTTAGTCTCTTCAAACTCAACCAACGTCTATTTTTCATAAAAAAATTATTTTTTCAAGAAACATTATTTCGTCAATGTTTGAAAAAATAAATCATTATTTTCAAACTTTTTATGTTATAAAATATTTAACATCAATCTTTCGAGAAAATAAACCATTTTCAAAAAATACCAACATTTAATATTTCAAAACCTTAAAATATTTATTCATTCTTTATTTTCAACAAAAATAGGATTTTACCAATATTTTTATTTCATAAAAATATTTATTATTTACTACACATAGTTTCATCATCTAATCATATGCATACTACTCATGTAATCTAACTACAAGACTACAAATAATGGAAATAGAGTCTTAATACTAAAGATAGATTTTTTTTCACCTCTAATAGCTCCAATGGTGGTAGAAATGTTGATGTAAGAGGAGCAATCCCCACCTCCAAAGGTGGACTTATGGGGTCACTAAATGCATCATCTAAAATGCTCTTAAGTATTCTCCATCTAAGCTGCCAAGAAAGATCCACTTCAAACTCCATGGAAGCTCAATCTTCATCTTCTCCAAAAAAAACCCAACACTTCTCCAAAATTCGTAGCTCTTCTTCAATAATGGTGGAAATAGGTGTAAATAATTAAAACCTGGTGGAATACACTAAGAATATGGTGTTTTATGGTGGTAGAATGGTGAAGGGATGGTGGTTTGTGGTTAGAGGAGGTGGAATAATACCCACCTCTCTTTCTCTCTCTCTTATTCCATTTTTCTCCCAATAAATGCCCAAACACACCCTTATAAAACCCTTTCAAAGTATAAATTCTCATTTCAACCAATCCGGCCTAATCTGGGCTTGACAGCTCAACGATTTAATAGTAAAAAGTGTGATAGTGCACAAAGGCAATTAGATCTAAATGCTTTTCGATCTATGTCATTCGATCAATAAGCCCATGTCACTCAAATGGATTTTCCACCTCGTTTAATGCTTGCTTTGTGTGACCATAGCACGACATGCCACTGTAAAATAGTGGAATCTCGTTTGAAGTCCTGCTTTGTGTGGCCTTCGTGCGATATCCAACCTTGCTTATAATGACTCTCCAATGTCATTTGAACGACGTCTTATATTTTACATTCTTTTACACATTCAATTTTTGGCCCATAATTATCTTATAATCATCATTAACCCCTCTTCAGAATAATTTATCCATAATTTAATTGGAATATTGGGACAAGGTATTACAATGCCCTGATAAGTCTGGACAGAACCACAACATCCTCTTTCATGATTTTAAAGGCAACGAACCACCTTTGACTAGTCTCCTTCGACATAATTTTCTCTACTACCCACTTCCGTAACTACTTTCGGTAGTCCCCAGACACATGCTAGGCCCTTCCAACAGATTGTGACGGATGGATAAATGGCCGATGACGCTGCCACAAAAAGCCTAACATCATCCTCAGTAATTTAGTCAAAACCTCCACCGGGAAGAAGTTTATTATGTGATGGGGCATAATTTATTCCCACATGACTTGGTGCAGGAGCCGTCAAGGAAATAAAAAAAAGTTTATCAAAGGCCCACCAATCGCACAAACCGATACTCTCCAAGTAGCAAGATAGTCAGTAAGTCCCCCCACCATTGCACTGACCAGCGAAGACACCGGGTTCGATGTTACACAAACCAGTTAACCAAGCTCTCTACTAATTGGCCGAAGCTGAAGAAAGGCCGAACAAAGAAATTGAGAACACCTACCAAGGGATAATCAAGAGGGGTTGCCAAATTAAACATCTCTATAAGCCACATAAGCAACTTATTGGGTTTCTCCCTAGAAAGTTCGAATGGCCCGCCCACCTTCCAATCATCAAGACCGTTCAAGATCTCAGCCAGCACAACCGTAGAAGGATTATGGCAGTAAGAAATCCACATCATTATTGTAGCCACTTGGGGATCTTCCATCAAACCCCCAGTCACCAGAAATAGCCTCATGGTGAGGCCCAAAGCGATAACTCCGAAAAAACTATCATCAATACAGTCTCTCTGGCATACCGAATTCAGCATAACACAACAAGGGATACAAACTCCAATTTACATAAAGCTTTCTATATCCTTATCCATATACCAACGATGCCTCCAAGGCCTTCCTTTATCTAAAATTTCCCAAAAAAACATTTCTCAAAATAAATCCATTCAAGCTTCTGAGGCCATCTTCTACTTAAATGTGGCAAAAACATATTCACTAATTCCAAAAAACACTTTCTTCTTGTTTTTCTCAAAATAAAATCTTAGCAACAAACTAAAGTGCATGTAGAGTAAGCCACTAAAATAATATAAATAAATAAAAATAAGCATTATTTTTTACCTTCTTAGGTCTCTCTTTTCTTCCCAGCATCTGTGAACCACATGACCCAGTCAGGACGGTATAACAAAGACCCAATCCTTCAATCACAAAGTGCCCCCATAGACAAAGGAAAATGGTTTGCTAAAGACATCCCAATGCCTGAGATGTCGATTGAGGAAAGCAAGATCCTAAAACAAATTAATAAAACTCAACCAAAAAAAGGCTCTTTACTTCTTCCCCAACTTTACCGAAATTCCTTATCAAGCTCCTTACTCAAGGTATAGTTCATAACTTTGCCTCTCCAGATGAGGTGATCCATACAGTCATCACTCTGACTACCACAAGACTCATCTCTTTCATCGATGAAGAAATCCACAAATTTGGCCTGAATCACGACTATACCCTCAATATCTTAGTAGAAGTCTTGGAGAAGACAGTCCTCTTCGTGCTCCTTGATAACTGTTCTACGTTGAATGTTTACCCGTTGAGGACTTTTATATACCTAGTGTTTCAAGTCAGCAATCTCATTCTTACATTTATCACCGTGCGTGCTAAAAAGTCCTGGGCTAGATATCTCTCACACTAGGGGCTAACCTAATATGCCCCAGATAGAATTCTAGGTCATTGACTTCTCTTCCTGTTTCAACCTACTTATTGGTCGCCCTTTACTTCAGAACATCAGAGGAGTAGCATATTCTCTTCACTAAAAACTAACGATTTGTATCGACAATCAGGTCATTATCATTGTCAGATGTGGTGATAAGTTTAATATCATCAGTACTAGTAATCCAGTTTTGTAAATCCACCACAATGGAAATCATATGTTCCTCTCAAGATTGAAGATCGATTCAATTTCTCTCCTGATTAGAGATAAATTCAAAGATAAAGTGATTTTTTAGTATAGCCCACATGGGAATGTTGATGTAATCCAAATGTTCAAGAACATGCACTTAATGCTCAGAATGGGATTGGGCCATAGGCATTAAAGAATTCCAGAGCTAATTATTCTAAAGAAAGATTATCCTCCATGTGGTCTGGTCTGGGATATCAGTCATCTACAACGGAACTCATAACTCTTCGATAACCATATAAAAAGAGACCGGTGAAAAGGAAGGAAGTGATCTTTAGAGACTCTTTGTATGATTATTTTATCAAATAAGGTTAAAACTTCCCTTATTGTGGCTTTCATGAGCCTTGGTATGACCCGGTTGAGAAAAAACTAAATCCTGGATTTAAAATCTTCTTCAAAGATAAATCTACTTGCATTGAAGGTTCCAAATATAAGGTAAAGCCTTTAACCATCAAGTTTACTAACTCAAGCTACTCTGACACGAAAAGCACTGACAATGATGAATCATTTGGCATCGTTGAATCGGGAATGGACCTATACATGATCCATGATGAATCTGAACCGTCCAACCATTCCTTGAAGATAACTCATGTTGATAAGCTTCTCCTCAATTGGCTAAGTTTCCTAACAGACCTAACTTTGTCGGTCAAAAACCCTATTGTGTATCTCTTAAAGAATGAATGTGAATTTGTTTCCCTTTTTCCTATTCCTGATGCAAGTGTAAATGAGACCTCCTTTGATGAGGTCCTCAATGATGTATTTCCTGAAAATGTCATCAATTAAATAAATGAAGATTTTGGGTTGCACCTTATATTAATTACATTGATTCTAATCAAATAATTAATGAAGATGATTTAATAAATGAACAATTTTTAACTGATCTTAATAAGGAAAAAATCAAACAGCATAATTGTGTTCAAACTAATGATAATGAGATTATTATTCTTAATATTGGTTCTATTAGCACTCTGGGAAAGATTATATTAGGGTCAACCCTTAACAATCACGAGTGATCGAAACTCAAAGATCTCTTGAAATAATCGTGGACTTTTTCACATGGTCTGACAATGACATGCCTAGAAACAACCCAGATATCGTAAAATATGAGATCCCAACTTATCCTGAATGCAAGCTTGTGAAGCAAAAGCTAAGAAATCTTTGGCCTGAATGGTCCCTCGAAGTTAAAGATGGAGTGGTTAAGTAATTAAACGTAGGTTTCATCCATGTGGTTGAGTATCCAACTTGCCTCGCTAACATTGTCCTTCTGCCAAATGCATCAGGAAATGGGATTTGAATAAAGTTTATCCAAAGGATGATTACCCTTTGCCTAACATCGATATGATCTTCAATAACGTAACCAATTATGCCCTCAAGTAATTTATTGATGGATTCATGGGGTATAACCAGATCAAGATTCATCCTTCCCATCAAAAGAGAATTACTTTCACCACCCCATAGGGTACTTTTGGCTACAAGGTCATGCCTTTTGATCTAAAAAACATCAGGGTTACATATCAAAGAGAAGATATAACTATCTTGCATGATCTTATCTATAAAGAGGTTAAATTTTATGTTGGCAATATGATCATCAAGTCCAATACTCGAGAAGGTCATGTTCCTACCTTGAGTAAATTATTTAAATGGTTGCGATGGTAGCAGATGCACCTAATCTTGCCAAAGTGCATTTTCGGTGTCACAAAGGCAAAACTCCTTGGCTTTATGATCAGTGAAAGATGGATAGAAGCAAACCCTACTAAACTCAAAGAAATACTCAAAATCCCACTGCCTCAGACTGAGAAAGGAGTTCGCAGTTTCTTGGGCAAGCTCTAGTACATTAATAGGTTCATCAATCAACTCACTTTCATTCATGATCCTATCTTTAAGATCCTCATAAAGGATTATACCAAAGTCTGGAATGAGGCGTGTGAATAAACCTTTAATAAAATCAAGAAATACCTCACCCGACCTTCGGTGTTCATGCCAATGCAGCCTGGTCTCCCCATCCTCTTATACTTAACTGTCATAGATACTCTGGCTGGGGTTATGATATCCCAATACATCAAAGAATCATTCAAGGAGAGATCCATTTACTATGATAGTAAAAACCTGGCAGAGGTCAACTATATAGTGTTGGAGAAGGCATGTGTCTCCCTGGTTTGGGTCATCGAGAAGTTCTGATAGTACATGCTTTCATTTTTTATCAAGTTAATGTCCCAAATGGTCCCCATGAAGTACCTACTAGAAAATCCTTCTTTTTCAAGCCACATAGATTGTTGAATACTGTTACTAGTCGAGTTCGATATCACCTATGTCATGAAAAAGACCATCAAAGGAATAACAATCTCTTACTACCTAAATAATTATCTCTTGGGAGAAACTGATGTATGGATTTCCTAAATGAGGATATTATTTGTACTTATCATAAAGAGATCCGTTGGTAAATATTTTTTATGGAGCTACCAACAAGAAGGGATATGGCATTGACATACTCGTGATCGCTCCTGATGACTCTCACACTCCCATCGTCATCAAGTTAAAATTCCCTTGCACCATTAACATGAAAAAATATGAATCATTAATCACAGGCCTCAAGATTACCCTTGAGAAGGGAATATGATACCTTTATGGCTATGGAGACTCAACCATCATCACATGACGAATCTTCTGAAAGTGTAAATTCATACATGAAAAACTCTTACCCTTTCACGCTCACTGGAAGAGCTTGCTTCCCAATTCAATGATGTCACATTCCACTATCTCTCATGTTTGAGGACTAACTTTTTCGATGCATTGGAGACATCGGGCTCTATGGTTAATGTTGATACCAAAATTAGTATACTGATGTGGACGAATAATAAGAAGACACATGTCAATCTACGTGGCACAATAGCAACGAGGAAGTTCATTCCCCCGACCTAGTCATACTCGCTCCGAGCAATAGGTGTACTCCGAGGAACACCAGTCCTCCGAGGTATTGGCTTTTTTCCTATTCTATTGGCTTTTTTCCTTCAGCTTTCGATATAGGCTCCTCGCCAGCAGGAGGATCTTCCAAGCAAAGGGGAGAATTAATGAAGTTAATATCTCGGAGCATTCTGACATTCATTATTGAAGGGGTGTCCAGTAGATGCTCGGGACGAGATACCTCGATCTGAGAATGAAGATTGTAGTCACCGAGGTATTTTGCAATTAAGTTCCGAGGAATGGCACGAGCTGGGATCCATTCCATGTCCAACTTATAAGGTGGCACAGGCAAGTCTAATACCCCAGGATCATAATAGTCCCACAGGTAGTGCCCTTGTTCGAGCTTCAGCACGCCCAAGGCATTCAGCCAACCTTGCTTGTAGCCCTCATTATTGGCATTCTGGATACGATCATCTAAATGGAATAAAGCTTCGTTGTATCCAGCCATCCAAAATTCCCTGGGCTGTTTATTAAATTGAAATGTCAACCTTGCAATCTTCTCGTTAAGACTCTGGATGAAAAGTTCATTAGTCTTCAAAACTGATTCCTTTGAAGAGAGTTGTTGTTCCAATTCTCTAACTTTCTTGGACAACTCAGACAAGGCTTGGTTCTTAGCCATTAATTGGAATGCTTGATTTTCCAACGTTGATTGAGTACGAGCTTCTTCAACATTACGACTAAGAGCTCTTGATCCTCCCCGAGCAGGTCGAGAACTTGGTTCCTCGACAACATTCTGAGCAGCTCTTCCTCTACCACGAGAACCTCTTCCTCGTCCCCGAGTAGCAGTAGAGGCACCCGACCTTCTCCAGGTATCCAACTCTTGCCTTAATTTGGCATTTTCAACCTCTAAAAATGAAAATCCCTCGTCGGTCACTGGGATTACAGCTGTTGAAGAAGAAGCTGCAGACTTATACTGTGCTAGCTCTTTCTGAAAATTGTTATTCTCTTGCTCCAGCAGCTCGGAAATTTGTCTACATGCTTCAACTTCACCCCTTAGGGTTCTCTCCCTGACATCATACCTAGCAAGGATCTTTTTGTGGCCTGTCTCGGCAGAAAGTTGTTGATACCTCTTTTCATACCCCTCGTGCAAAAGGGCAGTTGATTCCTTGTACTGAGTCTGAAGATCTTCTAAAGTATATTGAAGCTCCTCTATCATGTCATAGTAAGCCACGTTATTGGCCACAGCTCGATCAAGTAAGTCCTTCAGGTATTGATAAGCTTCGACAGCCTGCTCTGAATCATCATGACCGAGGATGTCAGCAACTTCTGATACACTCAATTCTGTGTGACCAGCCTTATAATATTCATGACATTGCTGCATCAGCTTTGTATCATTAGCAGATAACATATTCATCCTGGCCAGAAAGTAGCAGAGAAAGAAAAAGTAATCATCAAAAAGAAGATCCAGGCAGAATGCAGATAGAAAAAAGACAGTCATATGGAAGAAAAGAACTCAAATTTTATTAGATCATAATGCCAAGTTACAAAGATCTGGGTTACACTTGAAAAAGAAGAAAAATAAAAAGAGAATACCGAACAACTTCACACCTTTTCCTTGTCTCCCAAGACTTTCTCGGGAGGCTGGGATGAGGAGCTCGGTTGCTCGGTGGGAACAACGAGTTGGTCGGTAGGAACTGGAACTTGTTCAGGAGGAGTAGGCCGAGATGAAAACTCCTCGTCAGCAGGCTGGGTAAGGATGAGATCACCCACTACCATTGAAGATTCTTCGAAGGCAGCTTCATCCTTTTCTTCATCCTCAATAGCTGGGGGAGGACCAGACAAATGTTGTTGAAACAGTTCTGAGTCCTCGCTCACCTTCAATTATTGCAGGGCAGCAACCCAACCATCTCGGAAGTATTTCAAACTCCCATACTTGACCTGGGTCATCATTGCCTCCCAACCCGTGCGGAAAGATTTTTTCACTGCCACTTTTCTCTTCATTCTCTCCGAGGAGAGCTTCTCGGATAGAAGATCCTCGGAGGCTTTCAACTTGGCCTCCACCTCCTCCTTCTGGCGATTTACTTCTCGCAGAAGGGTTAGCTCTTCCTCAGCAGACTTCAACTTATTTTCAAGCTCCCCAAAGTTTGTGAGCTTCTCGGCATATTTCTTATTCTCTCCCTCCAAGTCTTTTATTTTGTTTCCCAACTGCACATTCTCTGCCTCAGATGCAGCCAATTTCTTCTCCCATTCACCCCTATCCTCATATTATTTTTTACGGGAATCCTTCAAAGATTGGGCCAAACCCAGAAAAGTATCCTCCACTCCAGACGAGGAGCTAGAAGCCTTGAGTGCTTCATCTTTCTTCACTATGGTATTAAAATAACTCACCAGCTGAAAAAGAAGGTAATGATAAGTCAGTTCCGAGATACATATATTGACTGAAAGAAAGAAAAATTCAGGATAAGAGAAACTTACTGAAGCAATGTGACGAGTAGCTAGGGATGTCAGCATATCCCTAGACATGTTTTCTTCAATTCCTTGGACTTCAGGAATAGTCCAAGTCTTTACCGAGCTCATTGCAGAACTCAGGGGAATAATGGTTGGAACACCAGCTCCACTAGCTTGGAGCTGGGGAATGGTTTCAGAAAAACTAACCGAGGAGGATTTCTTCAATCTCCTTAGTGGCACTTCAGCAGTTTCAACCAAAGAACTTTTGGTGGGGGAGATGGTGATCACTTCCACAGAAGCACTTTTCTTGCTCGGAGCCACTGGGGTCTTCTCGGCAGCCTTCTGAGGAGCAACAGAAGGGGCAACATCTACTTTCTTTGTCCCCTTTGGGACATCATTCTTGTTTCTCTTTCCATCTCCAGAAGAGGAAGTCTCCTCGAAGATAGCATGAACTCTTCTTTTGCCCATTTTCTGACTTAGAGGAATGTGATATTCTGGTGAAGAATCCTCAGAAGCTGGCAATGGCTCACTAATGCTGACCACAGGACGAGCAGTAAAGGATGATGTATAGCTCCTGTACTGCAACAAGTATGAAGCAGACCTAACGTGTTCGTCTGCAACTTTCTGATGCAAACTCCAGATATGTTTCAAATGCTTTATATTAACTTCTGATTCTTTGGGAGTTTTTCTCTTGCTGTCAACTGCAAACAAATACATATTGAAATGCCAATCACGCATTTATTCAAACATAATGAAATCATAATTTTTGAAATAAAATAAAATGAAAAGAACCTATCCCATTGCCATATGGAGGGCATTTGGGACCTTCATATACTTCGTCTCCAACCAAAGGGGCATGTTTCCAATTTTTGATAACTACCCCATGTTCAAAATAATCCCTATTAGCATCAGGGAGATTGACTACTAAAGCTCTATTCAAAAATCTAGTTTTTAAATAATAAACATTGTCTAGAACAGCCCACATATAACAGTACATAATCTCAGGAATTTCTATACGAGTTCCATGAGTTTGATTTAACCTATGCACCCCATTAACTATTCTCCATGTGTTGGGGGCTATTTCTGTAGGAACGAGATCGAAATACTGACAGAACTCTAAGCACAGAAAGTTCGGTGGAAAAGAAAATCCACATTCAGCAATAAAGAGACTGGGGAACCAATGTCCCTCAGCCAAATTAAAATAATTTGAAGGCTCAGAAAGATCTTCCAAAGTTACCCAAGACGGAATAGAGAAATCAGAACGGAGTTTCTCAAGAGATTCAATAATATAAACCATGGTGAATAAAAGAAATGAAGAAGAAGGAACAAGATCTTACAGGAAAAAGGGAGATCTGTTGACGACGAACGAAAACAAGGATGAACGCACAAGAGAAAGAAAGACTATGGAAAACTCGAAAGCAGAAATTGGAAAAGGTAGAAGACGGTGATATTATCTATGAAGTTTAAATACTTTGCCTTGGGAAATGGCGAAAGAAATGATTGCAAAAAGGAAACTATTACGCTACCGGCGGCTAAAAGGACAAAAAGCGTACGAAGATCGAAGCGCTTATAAAAATGCAAAAAGGCGGATTCTGTGAATTTGGAAGGAAATTCAAATACGAAGAAAAGGCTCCTAAAACCCAGGAAGGTCATTTAATATTGCCATATACCGAGAAAGAATGTTTCATACTCCTCAAAGTTCGAAATATGAAACATTGGGGGCTTCTGTTGATACCAAAATTAGTATGCTGATGTGGACGAATAATAAGAAGACACGTGTCAATCTACGTGGCACAATAGCAATGAGGAAGTTCATTCCCCCGACCTAGTCATACTCACTCCGAGCAACAGGTGTACTCCGAGGAACACCAGTCCTCCGAGGAACACCCATCCTCCGAGGAACCCCAGTCCTCCGAGGAACTCCAGTGCTCCGAGGAACTCTTGGACGACGAGCAACTAAGGCGGTTCGAGCTGCATCTCGACCACAGCATTGATTGCCAGATAATTAACAGTTCAACTATTCATTGAATGCTTATCATCTTGACGCACACGCTTGAAGAACATTAAATAAATTACCCTTTCAAATGTATATCATTTAATGTTTCACTCTTTCAGAATATAGCCTCAAGGCTATAAGTACATTGTATTACCCTCATTCAAGGGGACCGGAATTTCTTGATAGTACTTGTAATCGAGAATTCTTAAACACTCAGCAATAACATTACAGTGGACGTAGGCCATTCATATAAGGCTGAACCACTTTAAAATTCTTTGTCTCATTTATATTTATCTGTGATTGAATTATTAGAGTAATCTAGTTTTTACATCAACAGCTAATATTCCTGAAGGAAAAATAATAGACCCCTTACAAGTTCAGAAACAGTCCTTCCTAACTCACTGATACCATATCGAGATCACTAAAGAAGAAGTTCTTGAAAAAAGTTGGGTTATGGTATTATGATACATGGTGCCTCCTTAAGTATGGTCGGTATCCTCAAGGGGCTTATAATAAATACAACATGACTTTTTTTTTAAACATTCAGCTTGTACATCTTCCACGACAAGTCCCTATTCAAGAGATATTTTGATGGAACCCATTTGCAATACATAGCGGGGGCTGACATTCAAGAAGTAATATAGAAAATTCACAGCGGGAAATGTAGACATACAAGAATGGTCATATAGTTAATAAGAAAAATTTTCTACATGGGTATTATAGGACTACCATAGTCCAAGACTGCACTGCCTACGTTAAGAGATGCCTCAAATTCCAATAACACTTGTCCCCTTGAGAGTTGTATAATATGACCTTTCCTTGGACCTTCAAAACTTGGGATATTGAAACTGAAGAACCTAATACTCTTGACTCACTTGAGTCTACATTGTATAAGTGCTCATCTAGTTTGGAAATAGTGATAAAATCAAGTCCCTTCCCTAGATACCAAAGAACCTCAGAACCTTCTACTTAATTCCTCTTGATTGTTGTTTAAAGGCATATTCTAAATCACCCACACACATTAGGATTGCATACATATCATATATATTGCATAAAATGCTTGTGTGAGTTAATTCCCCTTTTAATTTATTTTTAATAATTTTTGGGAATTTTTAAACATTTTTTAAATAATTTTTTAAGAAATTAAAATTGGTTTTATGAACTTATGGGGTCATTGTGTTAATTCCGATTCAATCACATTTTGCCTAAATATTTGGTTGCGTAGTATCCAAATTCACTTGAGACTTCAGGGTGCGTGTGTAATTATTTGAAAACACGCGTGTGTGAGTTCATCTGGGCCTTACACCTATCAGCATTATATCGGTCTGATTTGTGTTTGTTAGTAGAATCATATCTCGTAATCGATCTCAGTCTTTGGATCAATTCAATCAACGATCTGCATGCATTTTTCTCCAGTCCCTGTGAACCTCTCTAGACCAATCAGCACTTGATTAAATCACCGCTGATGTTAAATCATTGGATCAAAGTCAAAAGGCCAAGACTAAATCTCAGCCTTTAGATTTGCATCAACCTTCTCGATCCTTCCTAGCCTACTATATAATGAGGCTTACCCTCAGCATTTGGGGACTTTTGGCCAGTTTGTAACCTGAGAGAGAGAGAGAGAGAGAGAGAGAGAGAGAGAGAGAGAGAGAGAGAGAGAAACTAAAGAGAGAAAGAAACCCTAAATCGTTGAAACCCTATTTTGTTTTCAAACCCTAAACTCATTTTTCAAAATCTGTTTTTAATCCAAAACCAAACCTGAGTGTTTGAGAGTTGTTTTTGGTTATGGTTTGAAAGCCTATTCGTGGTTGATATCCTTTGAGTTTCAGATCTTGTTTCCAACTTAGACATTTCTTGTTAGATCTCTATTTCTTTTTCATAGAAATAGTAGATCTGATTATTACCTGTCATATTACACTTAGATCTGCATATTTAGTTTCTTATCTTGAGAAATCACTTTGTTGATTAATTTTTTCCTGTAAATGTTTTTCACCACTCTAGAATCAATAAAATCAATTTCTGTTTCTAGTTCTTATGAAACAAGACTTTTGACCTAGTTGGAATCGCAATTGGTGGTTTAGAATTCCAAATCATTTTCAAAACACCTGAAATTGTTTAAGACCTTGGCAGTCTTTCGAGCAAAGGTAACCTTGGATTTCGAGATTCTTTGAAAGGTCAAATAAAGCCTTTTGTTTCTAAAGAAGAGAGAAACTGAAAACCCTAAGTCATTTAGATATGTTCTATAATTTGATAGGACTGTTTGTATACGTAAGTGTGCATGCATATGTTAGATCACATTCACAAACACTTGCCACACTACAACACAAAAGTGTTGGACATAAGATCTTGAAATAACAAGAGTCGACGTAAAGACTGAAACAAAGTGTGGGGAAGTTAGTACGCTAAGAAAGCAACATCAACATCAGAACTGCAGAAAAGTTAGAATCAAACCAGTGGGTACATTTCTAAACTTGTATAGGTCTGATTTGTTTGCATGTGTGTTAAATAGCTTGTAACTTGTATATTTTGTTTTAGTGGATTTTTGGTTTATGACTTAGAAGTCACCGTGGATGTTTTCTCAATTGGGTGAGGTTTTACTGCGTTAAAAATTATGTGTACTTAATCTTCCTACATCTCCTCATCTCATTCTTGTGACTGTGATGACATAAACTATCTTAGTTTTGATTTTCAAAATCTGTTATAAAATCTTGAACAAATCTCGTGAATGTTTTATTAAACACATCTTGTGATTAATCTATTTTGATTTAAAGAAAAGAGTTTCTTAAAAAAATAGTTCGGAGTTACTTCAATAGTTTAATCTTGTATTAAACGGCCTAAGTAACAATTTTTTCAATTGGTTTTAGAGCTTGGGAAATTTCTTTTTAAAAGATCTCGTGTTTCTGAAATTGTTTTCTTAAAATCAAACAATGGACGAGAAAAATGAAAGATTTGGTAACTTGACCAGACCTCCTCTCTTTGATGGAAACAACTTTTCTTACTGGAAAGTAAGGATGGTTTATTTCATACAAGGAACCTTGAGAGATGATGTCTGGGATATTATTGAAAATGGATATACTTATCCTACAAAACCAGCCACTGAAGGAAGTAATGAGAGGATTAAGAAAGTATTAAGTGAATTCACTCAAGAAGAGAAGCAAGTTTATCGAAACAATAACAAAGGAAAGAATGCCATCTTTATGTCTATAAATGAACATGAGTTTAAAAGGACCTCATCTTGTACCACTTCTAAAGAAGCTTGGGATACTCTGGTTACTACTCATGAAGGTGACACTAGAGTTAAGGCTGCTAAAATATAGATGCTTATCCAACAGTATAACTCTTTAATCATGCCAGACTCTGAATCATTTGATGACTTCTACATGAAACTAACTGACATTGTGACCATATTACACTCTAATGGGATAACTTATGACAGAAATGAAATTGTCTCAAAAGTTCTAAGGTCATTACCATAGAAATTTGATACACAAGATATGCTATTGAGGAAATGAGTGATCAAAATCTCACTCCTGAATTACTCAGTAGTAAACTGAGAACTGTGGAAATGGAACTAGAATTCAGGAAATAATTAACCCAGTCCCATAGGAAACAGACTAGCTCTAATTTGAGTTTATCCTTTAAACTGATAAGACCTAATCTTAGCATTCCCAATAATGATTTTGATGAGGAATGTGATATAGATAGTTTGGATAATCAGATTGCCTTGATGTCAAAGCAGTTTAAGAAAATTGTGAAACTTAGAAATAAAATGGCAACCAAATAAGGCAAGGCAAATTATCCAACGCAGTCTAATCACAAACCTCATGAGAAAAGTCAAGACAAACATCACAAGGACATTTATACGAGACCTACCAAAGACTTTAAGAATATTGAATGTTTTAGATGTGGAAAATTGGGTCACATAGCACAAGATTGTAGAGTTAACTTGAACACGACCAATAAACATACTATGGCCAACATTTGCAAGACTTAGGATGATTCAAGTGACTCTGATAATGAGGAACCAGAGTCATCTGAAGTTTTTGATCCTTGCATGTCTTTCTTTGCTAAGACAATCTATAATATTGATATGCATGTGCCTAAGTATGAGAATGATGCTAGTAGCTCTACTTCTGTTGTTATGAATCATGCTGCTACTGGTTTAGATTCTTTAGTCTGAGAACATTAATAGTTCTACAACGAGGTGTGTGAGTCAAAGGGAAAGCAATAATGACAATGTCAATGTGTGTGTGAGTTAAATAATTGAATCCTTGAGGGTCACTTCACACAGTACACTTAGTGACTCGGACACTGAAGACCTCCCTGATGTTCACACACTTCATGCCAAAACTCTCAAGAAAAGCTTTAGACTAGAGAAGATAGTGAAAGATCTCACTAAGAAACTAGAAGACCTAAGTCTAATGGTTAAACTTAACGCTGAAGAGTACACTACCTAATGTCTAACTCATCAAAATGAAGTCAAAATTTTTGATCAAAAATTGAAAGATTTGATTGAAACAAATGAAAGTCTAGAGAAAAAATATAAAGGGACTTTATTAGAATTGGAACAAGCCAAAGAAAAGACAACAATTATTTTCAAAAAATTTGCTAAGTTTGAAAATAATTCCAATCATTTTGCTGATTCAAAAACCAATTCTGATGATCGAACTGAAATAGGATTTTGCCCAAAGTTAAAGACACAAAATAAAAACTTTGAATCAATCAAGTTTGTGTCAAGAGGAAAAAGACCCATCGAAACTTGCCCATATTTTCATTTCCTAAAAGATGAGTTTGATGAAAAACAACAAAAGTTTGATATTGGAGAATCAAGTAACTCTAAGTGTGAAAGTCCACTTAAGGCTAAATATGTCTGCCCTCCTATTAGGAAGAGTGATTCCGCATTTCAAACTGTACTCCCTAGTAACAAGGCTCAAAATCAAAATTCCAAGAAACCTATGTTTAGAGACTTTCCTAAGGAGATACCCTGTTTAAGAAATCTATATTGCTCTTACTGTGATATATACGGTCATTCTTTCGAAGGTTGCTACTCTAGACGTTTAGCTAATCCTGTCTAAAATAATCTTGTATACCAAAACTTTAACTACTCTAGGAGAAACCGTAACAATTATGTTCTGCCTAGATAACCAGATAAAAACTCTAACTATAGAAAGAGAAAGACTAATCCTAAAAGATCATTTGCAAGAAGTATTCCTAGGCACTTTTCTAAACCAAATGCTCATATCCTCCATAAAACTCAAATGCATGTGCAAAATATTTTTCAACAAAAATATAATGCTCGCAAGTTTAATCAAATGAGAGCAAATACGCGCAAAACAAAAACAAGAGCTATTTGGGTTAGAAAAGATAAACTATTGCCCCAGATGAAGTGTAATATTATGATTACTCCTTTAAAACCTGAACATACCTCTTCTGGTTGGTATTTAGACTCTGGGTGATCAAATCATATGACTGGGGATGATACAAAACTTTTAGACAAAACCATCTTTGCTGGAGGAAAAGTTATTTTTGGTGATGGTGTATCATCTCAAATCATTGGCAGAGGAACACTCAAAGAAGAAGGAATGCCTGTGCTTGAAAATATTCTTCTAGTAAAAGGTCTTAAAGGCTAATCTACTTAGTATCTCAAAATTTTGTGACTCAAATCATACTGTCACCTTTTCATAGAATAATTGAAAAATTTTGAATAAAAAAGGTGAGTGTATACTTACAGGACTCAGGACTCCCGACAATTGTTATATAGTCCAGAACAGTCCTGAAGTCTGTAACATTGCTAGAATGGATGACAATTAAATATGGCATAATAGGATGGGTCACATAAATTACGATACCCTCAGTAGATTGTCTTCACAAGAAATAGTGAGAGGAATTCCAAAGATTAAACATATCTCTAATATTGTCTGTGGGTCATGTCATGAAGGAAAAATCGTTAAGGCACCTCATAAGAAAGTTAAAGATATCCTTACCTGTAAACCCTTAAAGCTTATCCATATGGACCTAGTGGCTCATTCTCGAATTGTTAGTCTGTGTGGACAAAGTTACATTCTTGTTATGGTTGATGACTTCACCAGGTTTACTTGGGTAGCCTTCTTAAAACAAAAGTCAGACACTTTCAGAACTTTTTTAAAAATTTTACTTCGGATTGAAAATGAGAAAGACACTCAAGTAAATAGAATTCATAGTGATAGAGGTGGAGAATTCATAGATACTGGTATTATAGAGTATTGTGACTATAATGGTTACAAACATGAATTTAGTGCTCCTAAGAATCCTCAACAAAATGGAATCCCACCCTTCAAGATATGGCATGTGTTATAATTCATGCCAAATGTTTACCTAAACATTTTTGGATAGAATCAATTCATACTGTGTGTCACATCATTAATAGGGTCTATCTTAGGAAGAATTCTAAACAAACTCCTTACTAACTATGGTATGGGAAAAAGCCCAATCTTAAATACCTAAGAACCTTTGGTAGTACGTGTTATGTCTGCAAAGATAAAGAACACTTATCCAAATTTGAGACTCGTAGAGACAAAGCTATCTTCCTAGGATATTCTCCTAACAGTAGAGCCTACCGTGTCTATAATCTCTGCACCAAGACCTTAATGGAATCCATAAACGTTATTATAAGTGACATTACTGTTGAGAGTAATACTGGAGAACCAACTATTGTTGAAGAGTCTAAAAATGTTTTAGAAAATGACTCTCCAGAAATAGATGATTCCTTACCAATTGAGACACCTGAAGTACCTAATTGGGTTTCTAAAGATCATCCCATAGATAACGTTGTTGGTAACCCTTATGAGCCTGTACGTACAAGATCTCAATTAAGAAACTATTCTCATTATGCATGTTTTGTTTCGCTTGTGGAACCAAAGAATGTAAATGAGGCATTGAATGACCCTCATTAGATTTCTGCCATGCAGGAAGAACTTCTTCAATTTGTCATTCATAAAGTTTGGTATCTTGTAACTAGGCCTGATCATAAAAAGGTTATTGGCACACGTTGGATATTTAAAAACAAATCTGATAAAAGTGGGATAATCATTAGAAACAAAAGCCAGATTAGTGGCTCAAGGATATTCTCAAATTGAAGGAATAGATTTTAACGAGACTTTTTCCCCTGTTACTCAGTTAGAATATGTTCGTCTTCTCTTTGCAATAGCTTGTTACTTACATTTTACGCTTTACCAAATGGATGTCAAATCAACCTTTCTTAATGGAATTATTTACCCTTAATATCCAAATCATGTTTATCGTCTTAAAAAGGCATTGTATGGTCTAAAACAAGCGCCAAGTTCCTGGTATGAGTGTCTTTCAAACTTTCTCTTAGACAAACGTTTTAAGAGAGGTGGAAATGATCAAACCCTTTTTGTCAAACATTTTAGCAAAGATGTCATTATAGCTCAAGTTTATGTTGACGATATCATTTTTGGATCAACATCCACCTCAAAAGTTAAATATTTTTCTGAAATTGTGCATAAAGAATTTCAAATGTCTCTTATGGGGGAGTTACAATTTTTCCTGGGTCTTCAAGTCAAACAGAATTTATATGGTTTATTTGTGTCGCAATCGAAATATGCTTTAGAAATTTTTAAGAAATTTGGTCTTGAAAGTGCCAAAGAAGATAAAACTCCCATGAGTACTACGACTAAATTATCTAAAGTTGAGAGTGGAAAATCCATAGATCCTATTCTATATCGTAGTATGATAGGAACCTTATTATACTTTACTGCCTCGCATCCTGAAATTATGTAAGCAGTTTAGGTGTGTGCTCGTTATCAAAATAATCCTAAAGAGATCCACTTAGTTTGTGTAAAAAAAATCATTAAATAAATAAAATGCACTCTAAATTTAGGACTTTGGTACACCAATGATACTCCTAGTACTATAATAGGATACACTGATGCCGATTGCGCAGGGGGCACTAATGATAGTAAGAGCACATCAGGAGCATCTTACTATATCGGTAAAAATTTGGTAGGATGGAGTAGTAAGAAACAAAACTGCACTTCTTTATCTACAGATGAATCTGAATACATAGTTGCTGGTAGTTGTTGTGACCAATTACTTTGGCTTAAGAAAATGCTAAATGATTATGGCATTAAAGAAGACCAACTAAATCTCTATTGTGATAATAAAAGCATGACCAATATCTCTAAAAATCCTATTCAACACTCGCGAATATAACATATAAAAATTAGACATCATTTTATACGCGAATTAGTTGAGACCAAGGAATTAGAAATTAATTATCTTCCTACTGATTTGCAACTTGCATATATGTTTACAAAACCTTTGGATTACAATAGATTTCGTTCTTTGTGAAAGTCGATAGGAATGGTTTGCGCTGAATAAACTCCTATGACTTATGTATTTTTTCCCTTTGTCCATTTGAGATAAAATGGGGGAGAAATTTAAGTCTTATGAGTTCATTTTTTCCTTGTACATATTTCTAATAAGCTTGATCTTAGCGTTATTTGCAGGAATCTGTACCGTTGTCTTCAACAGGTGTTATTTGGGTATTGATGTATAATGAGTTGACTTTTGTAATTTTCTGTTTTTAGGAAATGGGTAGATAGAACTTTGTATAGGAATAGGTTTTTCTTATTCTTTGGTTTACCTACAAGTCCTATATGACTCAAAGGAGATTTTATCTCATATTTCCAAAGGGGGAGATTGAAGCACCTTATACTCTTGACTCACTTGAGTCTACAATGTATAAGTGCTCATCTAGTTTGGAAATAGTGACAGAATTGAGTCCCTTCCCTAAATGCTAAAGAACCTCAGAACCTTTTACTTAATTCCTCTTGATTGTTGTTTAAAGGTATATTCTCAATCACCCACACACATTAGGATTGCATACATATCATATATATTGCATAAAATGCTTATGTGAGTTAATTCCCCTTTAAATTTGTTTTTAATAATTTTTGGGAATTTTTAAACATTTTAAAATGATTTTTTAAGAAATTAAAATTGGTTTTATGAACTTATGGGGTCATTGTGTAAATTCCGATTCAATCACATTTTGCCTAAATGTTTGGTTGTGTAGGATCCAAATGCGCTTGAGATTTCAGGGTCTGTGTGTAATTATTTTGAAAACACGCATGTGTGAATTCATCTGGGCCTTACACCTGTCAGCATTATATCAGACTGATTTGTGTTTGTTGGTAGACTCACAAATACAGAGTATCACAAACACCAAATTTTAACTCCAAAAAATCCCCCTCCCAACAATAGTAAGAATTCCATTTAAATATACACACAACTAATTTAATTATTATCAAGCTATATATTAAGATTTACTAAATGCAAATCAACAAACATGTAAAAATACAAACTGCCGCTAAAATAGTGTACACCTTTCAACTAAAGCAAAAGAGTAAATTAACGGCTTCAATAAGAATTTTGACATTGGAGATCTATCAAAATAACACACACACCCACAATAGACACTATATGTTGTAGATATGGCCAATTTCAACCACTTAAATATTTCACAAACACAAAGCAACATAAACATCTAGAAGCTATAAATATTCAATCATTAAACCATTATAACAAGACAGTACCTGAAGGGCAACGGAGAGTGGTTACACCTATCCCTAGCATCCCTATCAAAAGTCATAAATAAAAAGTCAAATCCCAATTAGTTTTGGGAGTGACAGGTGCTGTGTTGTTCCCATAATATAATCAATTGATTTTTCAATTTTTGCTTCAATGGGAATGATGAGAAGTTTGAAATTAGCTAAATTAAACCACGATATAATCAATTGAATATATAGCAGGATTTAATTACAAGGGTTTAATTAGTGAGCCATTAATGCTTATGGTTTTGAATTTTAAGATTACGGTATCAGAGGCCAAAAATTATATTTGTTTTTTGATACTTCAAAGATTAACCGAATATACATTTGTTCTTCATATGTAATCAGAATATCCAAACCTGAAACCGTTTTGATGTTTTTATGATCTTTTTTCTAATTATTGCCAGCTGGACCAAAAACCATAAAAAAGTTGGCAATTGAAATTGAAGATATTATTCCAGATTAGTTTGAAAACCCAGCTGGACCAGTTTGTTATTTGTATGGCCTTCTAGAGTATGGATGCAAGTTTCAGTTTGATATAAAAGCTATTATATATTTATGATATCCATAAAAAATATGGGAAACTAAATATTGAAAAGAATAGAACTTGCATACCTTTCAATTTTTCACCGGCCGTGAGGACCAAATATGATTTTCACTGGTCGTGAGGACCAAATAGAACTTGAAATCATCAGAACCAGTGACCAAATACGATTTTTCACCGGCCTGAGGAAATCAACACAATTTATCCCTTTCGAATGGGCTTTCCGTGTAGACTTTGGATTAGGGGAACCAAGACTCCATATCTGTAAATTGACATTTAGATGATGGGAGGAAAAATTGACATGTTAAATCGGCAACGGAGAGAGCGATATCAGTGGAGAAAGATGGAGAGCTGGCCGACGGCGGCACAGGAGAGAGAGAGAGAGAGAGAGAGAGAGAGAGCGAGAGAGAAAAAGAGCTGGCCGATAAAGAGAACATGAATGAGATGAGAGAGAGCGAGCCTTGAGTGGGAATGAAAGAAAGTTTTTCTAATGTTTTTTCTTAGGGTATTTTATATTTTACCAAGTGTACTCAATTTTGGCACACTTTAAAACAGTGCCAAATTTTGGCACTGTTTAAAGTGTGCCAAAATGCTATTAAACCGTGCCAAAATCTGGCACAGTTTTAAACTGTGCCAGATTTTTAATATCAGGGTGTGCCAAATTGCTATTTTTGGTGTAGTGTGTGTCGATTAACCTTTAAATATTTCAGTAGGTAATTCACTCATATTTTACTAGTCTCAGTCATAAGTTCACTCACCTTCACCATGACTCATTCTTAACCCCTGAATTCATTAAATTATGAATTACACTGATTAATACATACTTATGAGTTCACTCACTTCACCGTAATTACATACTTATGAGTTTAGTACTCAAAATTCACTTCTTAAAGTTCCCCCTACTTTAACTCTTAAATCCCTTAATACTTATACCATAAGACTCTATGTATTTGGTTCGATTTAATTTCTATCAATTAAATCCACCATAAGATACCAGCCCGTATGTTAAATTCATTCAAAATTCCCATTCGAATACGCTCATATATTTTCGATATATATTTTTTTTAGTGTTGTTCATCCTAAAAACTCTTAAATCCATACTCTAAATTCATCCCTATTTAATCCAAGGATAAAATAATGCTCCTTAATATTTTCCAAAGTCCTTCACTCATCTACGGACATCTCAAAATAACCCTAATTTATTTAATCCTAAAGATGTCGGTCTCGTGCACACTATCGTATAAAAATCATATCAAATCCAAAAAAAATAGAAAAATGAGAGGTCGGCGCCCACGCTACCATGACGAAAAGATCTATAATTTCATATTTTACAATAACTGAAGGGGTTGATCGATCGACTCCGTAAGTCGATCGATCGATCGACTAAATATCCATCTTCTTCCCCGATTCTGATTCCACCATTTTTAAACTACGAAACTTTCCAACTTCAATCCAGACCTCGATTACTTCATCTCATATATTTATTTAATCTATAAACATGTTGAAACACTAATATATGACATTAATCCTCAGTGATTTTCATTAAAATTTCAGGGTCCATAAATTGGGTTTTTCTCAATACCCCTTAAATCATAATTCTCAATTCGACTCAATAATCCGAATTAAACAACAATTTCTATAGGTTTTCGATTCTAAATCATATTCTAGTCTCATATGATATTATTCTCACATCAATTAAACATTAATTTCACCCTTAATGCTTAAATTCCCAAAACCCAGATTTAACATGTGATACCCTCCAAAAATGAATCTTGCTATAATAACTCATCCCAAAAATGAATATGGTTTACAACCACCATGATATGAATCGTAATACTGCAATTTAAATGAAAGCAAGATTAACTACTTGCCTGGATAATTTCGTAGGGTCTGATCATTTGATGTAGACGGAGATTTTGACAAAGAACACATTAATATCCTCTTCTTGATTTGGCTCCCAAAATATGTCAAATTTTCTCTCCCAAACTTCCTCTCCATATTTAGGCTTTCTCCCATTGAGTTATAGCTGCCCCCAACTCCCTTAATTGGATTTTATTGGGCTAATCCCGATTTTAGACTAATGGGCTTAATTAAAATGGCACAAACACTCCCGTGTGGGTCCAATTATGCCTAAAAATGCCCCGAGACCAAATTACTACCCCTGGGTACTCTATTTTGACTATCTCGACCCTTCCAAACTCAACCATATGATCATAATCATCATCTGAGTTACTTAACTAAAATCTTTAATTTCAACCTCAAATTACGACACATGTATTTTTAAAAGAAATAACCCGAATTAATTTAAATCTCAATTCTCCAAATAAATTGAATCTTCCAATTTAAATAAATTCTTCAAATTAAATAGTTTCTCCAAATCATTGATTTAGTTTAAATTATAATTCCCCAAATTAATTAAATTATTTATTTAAAAAAAATACGGGGTGGTATTGTAGGCCAAGGAGTATGCTAGTCGGCACCCCCGTATTTTGAAAAGATTCCACTTTTTTTTTCTCATGTTCAAAATAATCCCATCTTAAAATCAACATTTTACTAAAGAGTTTTTCTGACATTCCTTTCCTTAATCATGAACAAAACATATAGTTAAAGTTTTCTGGATATATTTTCCTACTTTTCCAACAAAATCCCCAGTAAAAAATTAAAGTGTATGTTGAATAAGTCATTAACTCAAGATAATTAAAAACGGAAGATTCATCCTTTCATATATTCGTGGTTGATTTTTACAGTTTTCAGGTATAAGAAAACAAAAAAATAAGTAAAAAAAGAAAATTATCGAGATACAACCCGAATGTTCAAACCATAACCTATCTACTCTGTTCTACGACACCTCCTATAAAGGCGAGAAGAGGGGCCTTCACTTCCACAACTCAAACTAGGCGAATAATCAACAATAGTCGTCAAAGGGGACACATAAGACCGAGCTATCATCTGCACACACTCAGCTATGGAAGCCATCCAATATCGAATATCACACAACCAAGATGTCAACGTAGACATGGTATGTAAAAATAAAGAATCAAGCAAAGAAATTAAGTCAATATTAGGATAAAATCATATCATAACAAAGAAATTAGAATACAGATAAAGAAGACATGAATCATACCTCAAATTAGATGCCCGCCTCAAGGAAAGTTGGGAAACAGTCTTTCCCCGCCTGAGTATAATGAGGCTCGTGAACGGAACGACCCCCTACAAGATGAATGTAGTACGAATGAGTGGGATAGTTCCAAAGGGGATGAGCCTCAGTATCCCCTGCACCACTCCCAGAAGCTTGAGTCGAGGAACCAGGTGCGTCTCTACCACCTCTTACCTCTGTCGACGGAGAAGGCACATCATCTATGTCATAGATCGACGCCGACATCAACCAATTGAACATTAATTACATATAGTCTTATGGTCCCACCGTGTCAGTATGGAGTGAATAGTGTTCCCCCTCCATCGTTGCCACCAACTTAGCCTCTGACATCTTCCCTAACTCCTTATATGAAGGGGGACTGTCGACAGAATCACCATCTCACTCTCCATCACATGTCATACCACCCTCTCGCCTAAGTACTAGTTGTACCTAAATTCATATGTCAGTAACTTCCATGATTGGCCATGTATTCCTGTGCCCCCATATCTCTCAAGAACCATTTCCAAGGGTAGAAAGAGGCATGCACAATAAATTCCACCATTAACACATAATCAAATTAAATACAAAAATACAAATATACATAAATATAAAAAGGCACAAAACCCAAATTAAATTCTAACCTGGGCACTCATAAGAGAGTTCAACATGACTCTCACATCCTTAAGGGCCAGAGGTTCATTCACTTCCTTGTTGGCCTTCCTCCACCACATCATCTTGACCATACATCATCTTTACTCTCCAGTAAATGCATTAACCCAACATTATGCCCAATCACCTCATATAATCACACCTAAAAGAGAAACAAAACATTTCAAAAAAAATATCCAAAAAGAAGACACATATTTAAAAATAACGAAAAAGAGGAACAATAATAAGAGGCGTGATAATAAAATTGCCTCCAAAAGGAACGTGGCCCTCATAAAGGTCAAACGGCAATGATAGCTGAAAACATCCAGAGACACGTATAGAGAAGACAACATCACGCTCACCCAATAATATTTTCCAACCTCATAAATGACCTGGAGATATGGTAGAAACCATAGGTGGATGTCATCCCTGCTCTTTTCTACCAAAATGCCCCCCAGCGAGAGAAGAATGAACATACAAGCTGCCTGTCATAACTGCTGGCCATCTATGACATCGATCGCCCTCTTTATACAGGCATCCTTCAGCAGGTACACCTTTATCGACTCCCCAGAACTCACTCATTAAATGGGCCCCAGGTCATCCCAAATTTAGCCCTCAGTCAGGCGGAGGGATCGATCTACTGAGATATGCTCCGCTTCGCAAGATAATCCTAGGATTTGGTACACGTCTATTAGTGTGGCCATCTTCTCGTCCACACTCAGATGGAATGTGTGGGTGATATCCCACCACCACTATTCAAGAGCACACATCATCGTAGTCGATCTTGATGTGTCATCCAAAGCCCCTGTTAGGTATCCAAACCCGACCATATCCACCACAATCCTAGCCTCCTCGGTAAGATTGCCCCGTAATGACTTCATGCCTATCATGCCCCGAGAATGAACGCTTAATAGATAAATTTACTTTTGAAAAAGCCAAACCAATAACATAAGTCCCCACAACATAAAAATAAAAAATAAAATGAAAATAAAAACTAAAAGTAATCACATAGCCTCAGGGTTTGTCACCCGAGCAGAACGATGGAGCTCAGGCTCCCGCAATAAGATTCGTTCATCATCCACAGTCTTGGTGCGGTGATATGCATTCTTTACCCCCACTGACATTATCACAGGACGGTCCCACATGAAGTTAGCCCCATCATCAACATACATAGTATTGTTTCACATTTCTTAAAAAAATTATAAAAGCACTCGAGCGAATTTTCTAGAGCGGGAATTTATTTGATGTGAGAAAGAGGGGTTGCCCCACCCCATTCTTTAAGGGGGATGAAAAGGTATGTTGATCAACACTCCCTAGGTATGTCAGTCTGCAGTGACCCTCGAAACCCCCCTGATTTTTTTTGCCATACCGATTGGAACCTCTCATCCAATGCCTATCAACACCCCACCCCCAAAAAAATTACAAAGACTTCATAAAATTGTTAAAAAAATTCCAATAAAACTTAAAAATCAAAAAATCTCAAATTTCATCAAAATCACGTTTTTTCATGAAAATTCACCCCATTTTAAAATTTCCACATACATTTAAAAATTCATAAGGAATTTAGAAAATCCCAAAAAATACAAAAATACAAAATTTTCCACTACTCAGAAATTTCAAATATGCGAACATTTAAAAAATCATCAAAAATGGCAAAGTCTATCTGGGAAATACAAAACTCCTCAAAAATTTCACATGTCCTTTCCAAAACTATTTCTCACTCTTTAGGCCCGCATAATTGATCCTCTCACTTCTTAAGTCCTCAGAATTGACCTCAGCCCTCAGAATTGGCCGCTACCCTCTAAATCGGATGCATACACTCTTTAAGTCCTCCAAATTGACATTGGCCATCAAAATTGGCCTTAACCCGCCAAATTAGTTTCATACACTATTTAGGTCCTCAGAACTGACCTAGGACCTCGAAATTAGGCTAGCATCATAGAATCAGTCTCATACACTCTTTAGGTCGTCAGAATTGACCTAGGCCCTTAGAATTAGGTTATGATCCTCCAAATCGATTGCATACATTCCTTAGGTGATCATAAATGACCTTGACCCTCAGAATTAGGTCGCTATCCTCTAAAATGGTCGTATACACTCCTCAGGTAATGAGAATTAACTTCGTCCCTAAGAATTTACCTAGACCTAATGAATTGGTCTTCTACCCTCCTTAGGTCTGAGGGAGTATTGCGTGTGCGCTCAAATAATAAATTATATAATTAAATTCAGTTTAACCCAAATAAACCCTAAACAAGCAACTAGGTGTGATTTAATCAAGAAGTAGATCATGAAGATTAATTAAACACACACAATTGAGGAAAAATCCCCCAAAGGGGTAAAACCATTTATTTTCATTATAATATTGTAACTGTACAATTTCGGATTACAATGAAAATACAAGTGACTAAGAATTACCCTAAGGTGTCGGATTCTGTAGTCGGTGGCTGGAAATATCCCTTTCGAGGAGGGATGCAATGAAGAAGAAGAACGGTCTTCTCCACAAGGGTTGAACAACAACTGGGTTTGTGTTCTTGGGTTGCAAACAGATTCACAAGTGATTTGGAATTTTGTGTGAATAAAAAACCTAGAGTCTTGGTACTCAATAGGTGAAGACTTAGAGTTTTTGTACTCTGAAAAATCGTGTGGAAGTCTTCCTAAACCACCTCCCCGTAGTGGGATTAAATAAGAATTCTTGGGCCTTAAAAATCTGAATACGATCTGTTTTGTGTTTATCCCAGGCGGACCGGTCCGGGTCTGAGGCGGATCGGTCCGGGTAGGCGGACCGGTTCTTTTTATTTTTGGCTTCTTCGGTTCGCTTGCAGTCCGGGGTGTACTGGCTTTTCAGCAGGCAGACCGGTCCGGTAAAGGGGCGGACTGGTTCGGGGTCGGATCGGTTCATTTTCTCTGGGCGGACCGGTCCGGCCTGTCAGACTTTGATTCCTCTTCTTCTTTTGATATTCGGATCCGTTGATGACTGTATGAATCTTGAATTTCTTCAACGGTGTAACGGCGTACGACATAACAAATTGATAATGGACAAAAATGTCCTTACAAATCTCCCCCTATGTCTAAGCCGGTACATACATAAAAACAAACATCCGAATTATCAACCAACTAAAAATGCCTATACAAATCTTCCCTTCCATGAACCCAAAACTGGAAAGATACAATTGAATAAGACTTCAACGTTTGCTCTTCGAATCTTCAGGAATCTCAACACTTTTCTCATCAGGGTGTGCAATCCAATGATAATCCATGTAGTACCTACACACATGAGAAAAAGCAAAATACCAAGTGATGTATCGAGTTTGAAATGAGATAAAAATAGATATGCCAATATGCTAATTGGTGATAAACAACTCAACACTACAAAACTCCCCTTAAGTGATAATTCTTTCTCCCCCTTTTTATGATGTCCCCAAATAGACAAATGAGAGAAATAATGCAAACAAGCAATGACGGGGTGTCACAAGGAAATACACAACTTTTTGAATTTTTCAAAAATTTTCAAACAAAATCACACCATGAATGATCACAAAAACAACCAAGTCGATGATAGCGTAAATGAAGTGGTGTGATCAAATTCGATAGGAAAATCAATGCACACAAACATGACATATGTGCACGATGAATATCAGATACTCCTAACGAATGAACTCAAATTCTTCCTTTGGTGTAAAATAATGGTAATAAGTGATATTGACTCAATCATATCAACAAATCAAAGCTCAAAGTGATTTTCACACCAATAACGTCCAAAATGTTTTCATGCTTTTTTCAGGACTGTCAAGGAAATGCATACCCGTTTAAACATTTTCCAACCAAACTCCCTTAGATATATATTTTGAATAGAGGTATACTAAATTCTCAAACTTTGGAGAATTGATGGTGAAACCTAAATGGCCCATATTCGGCATGAATTGCTTATTATTGCCTTTATATTTTTTGGGCTCTTTTAACCTCTTTGGACCCCGAATAATAAAATTCCTCCATTTTTTAGGTCCTTTTGAACGGTGTCTTTTGCGCAAGGAATAGATAATTACCTTTCGTAGCCCCTCCCCATTCTTAAACAAACACTCAGTCTCACCAAGACGGTTTTTACATGCATTCCAATCTTGTCAAGTTTATCGCATATTGTAAGTGGTATAGACAAAATTGAGATGGAAACCCTCAAGCCAATATGTGATAGACAAGTGCAATGATAAAATATAGCCGTGCATGTGTGCAATAAAGGAGATAGGAGTCAAACATGTAAGAAAATATCACTAATTACATCTCAAAGACTCCATACTATGTAAAGCACATGGATGAAATGATGTAGCGTCTCAAATCTCTATCAAACAGTCACATGGATAAATGGAATGAAGGTGTGACTTGGCTATCTTAAATGTTCATCCATAAGAAGGTGCATAAAAAAACAAAAATCTTTTTGGGCTTTTCTGAAATTTTTATATACAAAAACAACAAAAAAATCTTTTTGGATTTTTCAAACAAAATAAATAGTTGTACAACTAAAGAAAGATACATATAAAACATACTAGCAATAGGAAGCATATGATATGAACATGAAAAAAAAACTATTCTAGACATAGACCAACCCCTCAGTCAACTGTGCAAATCCCCAAAGACTTCCTAAGACTCTCAAATCTAAGGGCATCTAAAGGTTTCGTGAAAATGTCGGCTAACTGACGGTCGGCGGGAATGAAACTCAGGGATACGATTTTCTCCTCAACAATCTTTCGTATAAAGTGCTCGCGTATCCTGATGTGCTTGGTGCACAAATGTTGGACGGGATTGCGGGATATGTGTATCGTACTCGTTTTATCACAGGAAGTGGTCATGGTGTCCTGTGAAATCCCATAATCCTCCAGCATTTGCTTCATCCACAAGAGTTGCGTGCAACAACTCCCGACGGCTATGTACTCAGCCTCTGCAGTGGACAAAGAGATGGAATTTTGCTTCTTGCTCAGCCAGGAGACAAGAGCGGAACCAAAATAGAAATACACACTAGAAGTGCTCCTATAACCATCTACATCCCCGGCCCAATCAGCATCTGAATAGGCAGACAAATGGTCATCAGTATCAAAGGAATACCAAATACCGTATGAGAGAGTCCCACTTACGTATTTAATAATGCGTTTTAGAGCAAGTAAGTGTGACTCTTTCGGGGACGCCTGATATCGCGTAAAGACTCCAACACTAAAGGCTATATTGGGACAACTGGGAGTCAAGTAGAGAAGGCTACCTATCATGGTCCGATATAAGGTTTGCTCTACGTCCTTGCCTGAAGTGTCCTTACTAAGCTTAGTACTGGTACTTATACGTGTACGTGCATGCTTAGCGGAGTCTAAACCAAATTTCTTCACTAGGTCTCTAGCATACTTGGATTAGGAGATGAACATCCCATCCTCTAGCTGACGAACCTGGAGACCAAGGAAGAATGTAAGCTCACTAACCATGCTCATCTCAAACTCACTTTTCATCTCCTCCTCAAAGTGGTGAGCATGTTGGGAGCATGTGGATCCAAAGACTATGTCGTCCACATAGACCTGGGCAACCAAAATAGCACCGTTATCTCTCCTGATGAACAACGTCATATCTACTCCCCCTCTCTTGAAGCCACGAGCTAAGAGATAGGAAGTAAGCCTCTCGTACCAAGCACGGAGTGCTTGCTTCAAACCATACAAGGCTTTCCTCAGATAGTAGACGTGCTCTGGGTACTGAGGGTCTTCAAAGCCTTTTGGTTGTTCCACATAAACCTCCTCCTGTAAAATGCCTTTCAGAAATGCACTCTTGACATCCATCTGATATAACTTAAAGCGCAGATGACATGCGAAGGCGAGTAGTAGACGGACGGACTCAAGCCTCGCAACAGGAGAAAATGTCTCCCCAAAGTCTACACCTTCTATCTGTGTGTAGCCTTGACCAACCAACCTAGCTTTGTTTCAGATTATGGTACCATTTTCATTCATTTTATTCTTGAATATCCATCTGGTACCTATCACATTTGTCTCACTAGGTCAGGGGACAAGTTCCCAGACATTATTCTTTTTAAACTGAAGCAACTCTTCCTGCATAGCAGATATTCAGTGTTCATCCTTGAGTGCTTCTTTATGATTCTTGGGCTCGACTTTGGACGTGTAGCAAAGATGGCTAACAACGTTATCTAGCTGAGCAAGAGTCTTGACCCTAAGAGTGGGATCACCAACAATGGCAGAAGGGTCATGACTCTTGCGAACCCAAGCAGGTGTGTCCCCTAATAAAAGAATAGGGTCCACGGGGTGTGGGAGAGGAACAGGTAAATCACTGTCATAACAATCCTCATCCTCACACTGAAGGTTAGGATTAATAGACGTCGGAGGTTCGTCATCTTGCACGGTGACGTTTATTGACTCCATAACCTTAGAGCTCTTCAGGTTAAAAACCCGATACACTCTACTATTCGATGAATAGCCTAACAATATTCCCTCGTCGCTCCGGGAGTCGAACTTTCCTAATTTTTCTCTATCCCATAGGATGTAGCATTTACTCCAAAAAACACGAAAATATGCCAGGTTGGGCTTCTTGCCAGTCCACAACTCATAAGGTGTCTGCAGTGTGTGTGGACGCAGATAAACCCTATTCATCGTATGGCATGCAGTAGATGCTGCCTCTGCCCAAAATCTCCTAGAAACTTTACGACCTAGAAGCATAGATCTAGCCATCTCCTGGATCGTTCTATTCTTTCTCTCAATAATCCCATTTTGCTGAGGAGTCTTCACAACAGAAAACTCATGTTTGATCCCAAGGCTGTCGCAATAAAGATTTACTTTTGCTTCCTTAAATTCAGTGCCGTTGTCACTACGTATCCTGTTAATAGTGACTCCGTGTTGATTTTGCAGGACACGGCACTTGGTCGTTAAAAACTCTACAGCTTCGGATTTCTCTCTTAGAAAACCTACAATGGAGTACCTGGAGAAATCGTCTACCATCACTAGGATATTCCTCTTACCACCTAGACTCTCGGTACGAGTGGGACCCATAAGGTCCATGTGTATAAGCTCAAGAACACGAGAGGTGGTAATGGAATGCAACTTCCTATAGGGACTACGAATTTGTTTTCCCATCTGACAGGGTCCACAAACCGTCGAAGTTGGCCTTCTAGGAGATGGTAAGCCACGTACTAGGTCCTTTCTATCTAAGCGAGTGAGATCTCTAATATTTATGTGACCTAGACATTGGTGCCACAGATCCATAGGAGAGATCGTGGCGCTGTTGAAGACAAGTGAGGATGTGGGCTCAGTCCCATAGCAATTATCCTTTGTCCTCACCCCTTGCACTAATAGTTTACCGGCTTGATTATAGACCTTACAAGTGTCCCGGTCAAACTTTACTGAAAAGTCATCGTCGCATAGCTGGATAATGCTGAGAAGGTTTGCTTTCAAACCTTTGACGTTCAAAACATTTTCTATCTTAGGAAAACCAGGTAACTCGATAGTACCTCGTCCTATAATGCTAGACTTGCTCCCATCTCCAAAGGTGACTCTGCCATCCTGATAATCATCAAGAGATGTAAAAAATGAGGCATCACCTGTCATATGTCTGGAGCACCCACTATCAAAATACCACTGTGAGGTATTATGTGCTTTGAGAGCAACATGAACAACAAAAGCCTTTTTATCTTTCTTAGGTACCCAAGAGGTGATGACCTTTTGTTTGCCTTTTTTGTTGTTGGTTTTAGCTGGAATGTGAGAGGCATTCACTAACAGCAAAGACATCCGTCGGAATTCTTACATCAAACTCTGGGATGTGGCAGGTAAGAACTCAACTTGCTCTCTCAGACTAGAAAACTCATCAGTATGACGTGGTGGAGCAGTAGTACGTCGTGCCCGACCCATACTATAGCAAAACTCCCTGAGGTGGCCTTTTCTTTTGCAATAAGTACATAAGAACATAGTCAAAAGAGGACCTTGGTTTGCTTTTCTTGGTCGAACTCTCCTTTGAGATTTTTGACGATGACCATAAGGAGTAGTAGTAAACTCAGGAACTGGTCCAGGTGCAATTTGAGAGGTGGAGCCACCATCATACCCAATTCCCTGCCTATCACCAAAACCTAAAGCGGGGCCGAGGAGCATCTTTCCCATTTTCCTTGATCTTTCCTCGATTTGTACCTTGACTTACCGTGCTTTCTCAAGATCATGAGTCAGCTAGGCAACAAAGGCTTCAAGTTTCTTTCGAGTCTTCACGGAGGAATGGAGCTCACTTGTAAGACTAGCCACTTGTTTAGTCAAGTCCCCTCTCTCTTTCTTAAAAACACTCTCTCTCTCTAAACAAACTCTCTTTCTCGACACAGGCAGATTCTCTCTCTCTCAGGGCGGTGAAGGTGGAGGACTCTCTCTCTCTCTCGCCTTTCTTAAATCTTCTTCTAAGCCGGTGATCTTAAGAACTAGCGCTTTGTTATATTTTTTATTTTTAAAAGACTCAGAATATAACTCAGCGTAGGCCCGTTGAATATCACTCTCGCTCTCACTTGAGTCATCCTCCCCCTCACTCACATCGATCTCACTATCGAGGTGTCCTTGTGAAGCATCATCCTCATCGTCGTGAAGAGAACTAGGAGTGCTCACTTGACTGGCCATGAATGCGGTGAAGTTACACTCATGCGGTGACTCATCTCCTGAATCCACCGTCTCGACCTCACTGTCGTCGCTAAGAGTAGCATTAAGGACAGCTTTCCCTTTCTCTCTATTCAGACGAGTGGCACACTCAAAGGCTCTATGACCCCTACCATCGCACTCAAAGCATCTCTCACTTTCTTTCTTAGGAGGATTTTTGGAATCTTTTTCATTTTTCTTTTCAAACTTATTTTTCTCGAATTTCTTTTTATCTTTAAAATTTCCACTTTTCTTGAATTTGAGAATTCTTTTGAAATTTTTTGCAAACAGGGCCAAGTCATCTAAGTCCAAATCACACTCAGAATCGGACTCAAAATTTTTTTCTTTCTTTTTTCTTAAAATGAGTCTTTAAATCAATGCCATTATCCTTAGCCTTAATGGTTTTGGGAAACATGTCAATCTCATAGGTCTGAAGATCTCCTACAAGTTCTTCCAACTTAAGTGGTTTCAAATTTCCCAAAGAGTTCAAAACAGTGACTTTAGGAATAAAGCGTTTTGGGAGAGATCTCAAAATATTTTTAATGACACGCGTGTTATTAATCACTTCGCCCAGATTAAAACTTGTGTTAACGATGTCTGACAAACGAGCATAAAAATTATGAAAGCATTTAGACTCAGACATGGTAATAGTCTCAAATTGCGTGGCCAAATTTTGTAATTTTGATTCTTTAACCGCGTTCGTACCCTCATGTGTCAATTTTAAAACATCCCAAGCCTCTTTAGACGTGGTGCACGTCATAATTCGGTGAAAATCCTCAGGAGTTATGGATCCGGAAATAGCACTCAAACCTTTAGAGTTAAAAGAAGACCATCTAAATTCATCTTCAGTCCAAGAGGTGACAAGTTTTAAATTAATCACGTTTTCCACAGTGACGGAGGGAGGTGTCCACCCTCTTTCAACTAAAATCCAAACCCTTTCATCTATGGCTTTTAAAGACGACCTCATGCGGGCTTTCCAATAAGCATAATTTGTCCCGTAAAAAATAGGTAATTTATTATATGATTTCTCCATTTGAACGCGCACTTTTTCAAAAATCAATTTTTTCAGAAAATTGATACCTTAGAAATTTTTTTCGGAAAATAAGCATACGCGATAAATTAGCGTAACCCGCTCTGATACCAATTTGAGAGAGTATTGCGCGTGCGCTCAAATAAGAAATTATATAATTAAATTCAGTTTAATCCAAATAAACCCTAAACAAGCAACTAGGTGTGATTTAATCAAGAAGTAGATCATGAAGATTAATTAAACACACACAATTGAGGAAAAATCCCCCAAAGGGGAAAAACCATTTATTTTCACTATAATATTGTAACTGTATAATTTCGGATAACAATGAAAATACAAGTGACTAAGAATTACCCTCAGGTGTCGGATTCTGTAGTCGGCGACTGGAAATATCCCTTTCCACGAGGGCTGCAATGAAGAAGAAGAACGGTTTTCTCCACAAGGGTTGAACAGCAACTGGGTTTGTGTTCTTGGGTTGCAAACAGATTCACAAGTGATTTGGAATTTTGTGTGAATAAAAAACCTAGAGTCTTGGTACTCAATAGGTGAAGACTTAGAGCTTTTGTACTCTGAAAAATCGTGTGGAAGTCTTCCTAAACCACCTCCCCGTAGTGGGATTAAATAAGAATTCTTGGGCCTTAAAAATCTGAACACGATCTGTTTTGTGTTTATCCCAGGCGGACCGGTCCGAGTCTGAGGCCGATCGGTCCGGGTAGGCGGACCGGTTCTATTTATTTTTGGCTTCTTCAGTTCGCTTGCGATCCGGGGTGTACTGGCTTTTCAGCAGGCAGACTGATCCGGTAAAGGGGCGGACCGGTCCGGGGTCGGATCGGTTCATTTTCTCTGGGCGGACCGGTCCGGCCTGTCAGACTTTGATTCCTCTTCTTCTTTTGATATTCGGATCCGTTGATGACTGTATGAATCTTGACTTTCTTCAACGGTGTAACGGCGTACGACATAACAAATTGATAATGGACAAAAATGTCCTTACAAGGTCCTCAAAATTGACCTTAGCCCTCAAAATTAGACTCGACACCCTGAATCGGTCACCTACACTCTTTAGGTACTCAAAAATAACCTTGGCAGTTATAATTTAATACGAACCCCTAAATTGGTCGCTTACACTCCTAAAGTCCTCAGAATCAGAACATTATCCCTAAAATGATCAAACTCTACTCACCCCTTGGATTTTCAACGCACGAGAACCCAACATTCGCAAACCTCCATTAGATTATCTATCTTTTGATGACCTTTGCTTAACCTAAGATCATTTATCAAAAGGGTCTCTATAGACACCCCATTCTAATACCCCTATAACCTCCACAAGGTCCAAGCATAGTCCCTTCAAACCCTACACCCTCGGTCCACCTTCAAACCTTAATACAGAATAACCTGATGCATCTCGAGCTTTATTTCACTTTGGTTAACTCTTGGACTTGATATTCTCTTAATGTACTTCAATAAGGATCTGAATTCCCTTTTCAACGATCCCGATTATGTGCGAATCGAACCTACGGTTCTCATTTAGTAGCCATTTTACGTAAGAACCCTAATCAAAGATCGTCCGATGCTTCCTTAAAATCTTTTTACCTTAGTCAACTCTTACACGAGAGACTATCAACACACTTTCATATATCTCTGAATCTTATTTCCAACGGTCCCATCCATGTGCAAAACGGACTTACGATTTGCACTTTATGGTTTTTTACCAAAAAAATCATTTTTAGCTTACCTATAAGCACACCTTCCCCCTCCCTGCCGACAAGGAAGACCTGACTTGGCTGTCAAGTCTGGCAAGCCTGTGAATAGGCTGGTCAAGGGCCATGCTGAATGGATCCCCTAGGGCAGCCTAGTTATTTTGACCTTTTAGGATTTCTCATTTAAGGAATCCCTAACCTCGCCATTTAGGACCTTCAACCTCGTCATTTGTGCGATAACACTATTACATCACTCCCAAAAATATCTCTTACAATCCCTTACATCACTACCTAACCTCACCACTTTCCATCACTCCACCACCATCCAAAAATTACATTACCCAACTTCTAAAAATTAGAATTCAATTCACTTAGAAGGTCTAAACCCTCTACTTCCTACTTTGTCAATTTAGTGTCATTGTATATATTTCACCACTTTTATTACATTTTCTATTTAAGTCTTATTTTCTAACCACCAAACACACTTTTTTATTATTACATACTCTAAAACTTATTTTCATAAACTCGAAAAAACAAAAAGAGGTTTTATCGTCTAAACTCCATATTAGAGTTTATTTCCACTTTTCTAATATTTTCACCACTTGTGCATGCTTTTTTTAAAAATTAAAGGAAAAACTCTAATTTTGTACATAACCCTGCGACCCAAATTTAAAGGTCACTCATTGGTTAACCTGAACCAGCCTGACTGCATTAAGTGTGGAGTGATGTGAAATAACTTAGATAATGTCTTTAATTCATTTTATTTAATTTATTTAATCAAGTAAGCAAGAAGTTCAATTTTCTAGTCATATAAATGAATAATAACAAGTGCGGGACTCATTAGGCATTATCTTAGAAAATGTGTAATCAGAGCTACTAGTGTAAATAGTAAGAATCACTTACTTGTAAAATGCTCTTAATGGACGAAATATCGCTTAACATGTCGTGATAATGGGAATAGAGTGAGCTAATACCTAATGTGGTTCTTAACAAATGCAATACAGAAATGAACAACAGAAAGAACAGATGCTATATCATAGTGATAACTAATATGTTCATGCAATATATATAATCATATATGCAAAGAATTTTTTTATATCAAAACATTACTTGTTCAAGTTAAATTATATTAACCCTTTTATACTCATTCCATTAACATTTGCACACCATCCTTTAATTAACTTAATCCAACCTGGTTAATTTAAAAAATTACATTCTTTATCACCTTTATAGAACATGATTTTTAATTCATAAAAAATCACCAAGATTATCTAATTATCATTTTCTCACACACAACCGGTGTTTTAAGATAATTATTCATACTTATTAATCTTATTACCCTTAAATTACACCTTTAAGAACATATTACCGTGTAAACTTGGGTTTATGCCACTTTAGGCAACTTATTTTCCCATACTTTATCCTTTATGAGATACGTCGAATTTACTCTTTCTATAGACATTCTTGAATTTCCATTAAATTTCTTTTATTTCACATTCTAAACCTTTACCCGAAATTACATTTATCTCCCTTTAATTTCATCTTACAATTTTCAAAATTTTAACCAATTCCAATTTCCATTATTATCCTTGAGTGACCCATTGAGAATGTTGCGATATTGATTATCAATTTGATTTTCACAAATTTTCAATTTTAAACTTATTTAATTATAGTCAATCTTTGATCCAAATAAATTAAACCCTAATCACTCATCTATGTGATATAGATGAAATATGAAAATTCAAACAATCACAAATCTTGAGGTTCAGGAAAAAATTCCTTTCAGGTAAAACTTTTATTTCACTATATAACGTAAATCGCAACATACAAATACAATGAAATCTGTAATGAATTTGTCGCAGTAAACCCATATAGATCGCAACCTAGTATCTAGCAAAGATCCCCTTGTGAACCTCAATGACGCCTTCATCGCTCAGCAGTGAACACCCTCGAGTATCCTAATGATCGCAGTCTTCACCAAGTATCTCTCACAAGAACCACCAATCAGTAGTAGGGATGACACTCCATAAAGATAAACCTTCCAAGAAGTATTTTAGGTTTCACAAATGATTCGCAAAAGAATTGGGATGTTTTGGTGAATCAAAAACTAGGTTTAAACCCTAAAAGACTAAAGGTCTACCAAAAAGCAGCTTTTGTGTACAGAAATTCTTAATGAAAAGGGTCTTCAAAACATGTATTTATAGCTGATCAAAAATCTTAAGGCGGCACATGTCGTTAGAAGTCATTCGAACGACATGTTCATGTCGTTTGAACTAGGGTTGTAAATGGATATTCGAAATTCGCATTCGTCCGATATTTCGAATTCGAATTTGCGGATATTTATTCGAAAATATGGAAATGGATACGAATATGGATACTTTATAAAAATGTCCGAGGAAACGGATATAGATACGGATACGGATAGTACTAGTATCCGACACGGATAATCCGTATCCTATGCGGAGTATCCATTTTATCGGATATCCGTATCCGTATCCGTCAAACATATATTTAAAATATTACTAATAATATTAGTATTAGTATTACTAATAAAATAATATTAAAAAAAACCTTAATCATTTATTCCCTAAAACAAAATAAACACATACTCTACTCAAAACAAAAACACTCTAAAGTAATTAGTTTATTGGGCATATTATAAAATGTCATGTATTATTATTTTATTAGGTATATTATCTTGGAGTTATACTAAGTTACAATACACCATATCACACATAACATACACCCACTAAAGAACATATACTCCACTAAAAAAAACTAACTTCATTTCATTTATCTTTCGTACAAAACAAGAGAAAGAAACCCTCATGTAGTTATTCGTTAGTTTCCTTAATTATAAATAAATGTAAGAGAGAAACATAATAGAATGCAAGAGAGAATCAGAAAAGTAAAGAGATAGTTTTGATTGTGATGAGAACTGAAGTTAACACCATGTATATTATATATAAAATAAAAATGTATGCTTATTAAAATAAAAATATCAGTATGTATGTTTTGAAGACAATAGGTTCATGAGGTTATCATTCTCAATAAATTTGATTTAATCTAAAAGGTGCATATTTATTTCTAATGTCATGGAATGTGACTGTTATTTTATTTTTTGGATGGTTTTAAGCTTATATGGTTGTAAAGTATGGATGACTTTAAGTCATATTATCATTATGGAATCCATAACTGTTGATGTTAGGAGGCAGTAATTTTGTTATATATTTATTTGGAATGGATTGGGTTTCATTGGATTGGATATTTTAATAGTTATTTTTTGCGATGGCTAAATATGTAAACGGATACGGATATTATCCGAATCCGAGGTATCCAAGCAAATACGGATATGGATAGTTGTTTTAACTATCCGGACGGATATGGATACGTATACGGATAGTACATTCAGATAACAAATACGTATATGAAAAACATGGTATACGATCCGTATCCGTCCGTTTACCTCCCCTAGTTTGAACGACATCTGATGTCGTTACTAATGACCTTAAAAATGACCTTTAAAAAACCAAAACAGTACAGGTTTGTTTGAATCAAACAAGAAACAACCCTTCAAATGACATTGCTTGTCATTAGAAGCTGTCGTTGGAACGTCATGTTAATATTGTTTGAACAATAGGAGCGAGAAAATATTATTTTAAAAAGCTTGCCTACATGTCTTGAAAAGTTATTTTGGCTTAGAAAAAATGCCTCATTTTGTTTAAAAATAATTTTAAAGAGTATCACAATACTAAAGTAAAAAATTTACAAAACTTAAACACATTCATATATTTAAGATACTTGAAATTTGTATCACTCTTCATGAATGTATGAACTTGAGCTTCCATCGACGGTTGTAGCGGTATACGACATATTCTATGTAACCTATGGACAATGGAAATTATGTCCTTACAAATCTCCCCTATGTCTATGCCGGTACAAAATAAAAATATCCTAATTATTAATCAAAATGCCTATATAATTCTAATACCCTCCCGTGCAACCCAAAAGCGAAAAGGTAAGTCTTCGAAAATCTTCAATACGAAATTTCTTCAAATCACATCTCTTTGCTTTCCTTACACTTATTTTGTGTGCTTTCCAAATGATCATCAAAGTAGTACACACAATAAACAAAGAAAATACCTTTGTGACGTATCGAGTTTGAAATTAGATAACATAAATCAAGTATCAAATCAAATCAGATCAAGTAAAATCTCAAATCTCCCCCATAATACAAACTCGCACTCCCCATAATTCATAATTCGTTCTCCCCCTTTTTATTTGTTCGAAATAGATAATGAAAAGAATAAACAAACAATAAGCTCAACAAGCAGAACAAATTGCAAAACAATTACGCTCATGCAAGGATAAACTCAAAAGGATAAAAAAAATTCAAGCAAAGAAAATTTACAAACATAAGACACACCATGAGTTTACACTAAGATAACCAAATCTTGGAAATGGAATGAATGGATGTGAACATATTCAATAGGTAAATCAACTCAAACATACATAACATATGTGCACAATGAATATGGATACTCCTAATGAATTAACTTCACAATCATCCTTAGGTGTAAAAATTATTGAATTGAAATGATATCAACTGAATCTAATAAACAAATCAAAGTCTAAAATGATTTCCACATCAATAACGTCTAAAAATTGTAATGCTTTTTCAAGACTTTGTTAGGACATGCAAACTCGTTGATATATTTCCAACCAAACTCCCTCCAATATAATATAATGATCATATTTTTATATTCAATTTTTTTCTTTTGAATGATGATATCAAACTAAACTAATTTGGCCTTGGCTAATTTTTTCAATGCCACACTTTTTTTACTATTTTTTAAACTCTTTGGACCTTGGCTACTTTTTACAATGCCATGTTTTTTGTTCCGAATTAAACGGTGGCTTAATCGCAAAGGATATGTGTACCTTTCATAGCCCTTCCCCGTGTTCACTTATTATTTTTTCAAATTAAATAAATTCCTCACGAGCAACGGTTCTTACATGCACTACTTTCATTATCAAGATTTATCGCATATGGCTTGTTTTAAAGATAGGATTGAGATGAAAACACTTTGACCAACAGGTGATAGAAAAGAACAATAATCAAACAAATATGTGAAAATGTGTATTAAAGGAAATCATGAGTCAAACATATAGAAAATAATCACAAATTTCATCTTAATGACTCCACACATTATAAAGAACATGGATGGGATGATGTATCGTCTCAAAACACTATCAAATAGTCAAATGGATATGGAATAATGTTGTGACTTGGTCATCCTAAATGTCCATCCATAAATGGTATAAACTGAAATACAAAAATCTTTTTGTCTTTTTCTAAAAAAATTATCAAAATAAAATCTTTTTGACATTTTCAATTTTTTCTCAAAAAAATTTGAAAATCTTTTTATATTTTTCCAAAAATGTTCAAAAATAAAAATCTTTTTGATTTTTCGAAAAACATATCAGAAGGAAAAGATCAATACAAAAGTGGTACACTCTAGCAATAGGCATAAAATATCATCACGAAAATTATTTTATGCTAGCAAACAAGTCTAAAACCAAACATTAGGTGTGGAGGAGTTTTCCAAAGATGGTGACATTTTATAAAAAACATTCATCAAATCATGTGAAGTTTTGACTATAAACTTAACCTGCTCTCGAATATGTGCAAACTCTCTCATGTGATGCGCATAATCATGCAAAGTATCATGTGGGGGTTCGTGTGTGGGAACACATGGAAAAAATCTCTGTGACACACTACCCAACTTAAAACAGAATTCCTTAAGGTGTCCTTCCTTCTTGCAATACGTGAAAACATACACGGGCCTAGAAACACCTCTCTTAAAACGTTTAAGATGCGATCTCCTATCGGGTAACGAAAGCCTAGATGGGTTTGGTTGATGTCCATATGGATCTATCACGAACTCAGGAATCGGCTTGGTTACAACATGGGAAGTGGACGCCCCATCATGACCTAGTCCTAATCTCTCAACATTACCCAAAGCAGGACCTAGGAGTATTTTTCCTACCTTCCTTTATATATCCTCTATAGTAAAACATATACGGGCCTAGGAACACCTTTCTTAAAATGTTTAAGATGCGCTCTCCTATTGGGTAACGAACGCCTAGGTGGGTTGGGTTGAGATCCATATAGATCTATCACGAACTCGGGAACCACCTCAGTTACAACATGGGAAGTGGATGCCCCATCATGACCTATTCCTAATCTTTTAACATTACCCAACGCTGGACCTAGGAGTATTTTTATTACTTTCTTATATGTATCCTTTATAGTAACCTTGACTTCCTGGGCACATTCGAGATCTCTCTCAAGTTGGGACACACGGGATTCAAGTTCACTCTGTTCCCGACTTACGTTGATTAACTGCTCACTTAAACCTTCACCTTCTCAAGTTGACTCGTCGATGCCTCAAATCCTCTCAAAACTTCCATCTCTCTCTCCAAATCTAACACCTTAATACCTAACTCATTATTTAGCTTCTTTGTCTTTAAGGTCTCGACGTATAAATCTCCAAATGCTTTTTAGAGTTCACTTTCAACCTCATTATCACACTCACATGAAATACTCACGTCATCATCTGGGCTCTCACATACACAAATGTCCTCATCATCGTGGACAAACTAGGTGTGCTCACGTGAATTTCCATAAAGGCGACATACATACCATGTGATTACTCATCCCCAGAATCATCCACCTCTTTGTCACTATCGCTAAGAGTGGCTAGCATATGAACTTTCTTGCCATTTCTCTTTAGCATAGTGGGACATTCAAATGCTTTATTCCCTTTTCCCTCGCACTCAAAACATATCGCTTCTTCCTCTCTCTCTTTCTCTTTATCATCGTTCTTATTGGCCTCTTCTTTATTTTTATTTTTCTCAAACATCTTTTTATTGGAAGAATTTTTTTTGGAAAATTTGAGAAATTTTTTAAAAAATTTAGCAAACATGTCCACATCATTAAAATTAAACTCTCCCTCAGACTCATAATCACAAAATCTATCTTTCTTCTTCTTTTCTTTTTTCCTAGGAACTTCCTCATTCTTTATAGATTGTTTCTGAAGTGAAATCTCTCTATCCTTAGGCTTAATAGTTTTGGGAAACATGTCGACCTCATAAGTTTAAAGGTCTCCTACGAGTTCTTCTATCCTAAGTGGATCTAATATCCCCAAATAATTTAAAACATTGATCTTAGGTATAAAACGGGTTGGGAGTGACCTTAAAATATTTTTAACAACCCTCATCTCGTTAATTTTCTCACCCAAATTAAAACTCATGTAGACTATGTTCAACAACCTAGCATAAAACTCGTCAACATTTGAAATCTGACATGGAAATAATCTTAAACTGGGTGGTCAAATTTTATAACTTAGACGCCTTAACCGCATTGGTACCCTCATGTGTTAATTGGATGACATGCCATACCTCTTTAGATGTAGTGCACATCATAATATGGTGAAACTCGTCAAGGGTGACGGCTCCAAAAATAGTGCTCAGGACACGGAAATATAGGTACTCCATTTAAACTCATCATCAGTTCGAGATTGCTGACATTATTGACGGTGAAAGTGGGAGGAGCCCACCCTCTTTCACATACAATCCAGGCACGTTCATCAATTGCTTTTAAACCAGATTTCATGCGAGCTTTCTTGTAGGCATAATTTGTGCCGTCAAAGATGGACAATCGATTATATAAGTTCTCCATCAGAAAAATATCAATATTTTTCAAAATCAAATTTTTCAAAAAAAATCGATATCATCAAAATTTTGCGAAAAAAGAATCACTCGATAATTTAGAGTAGCTCTCTCTGATACCAATTTAAGAATGTTGCGATATCGATTATTTATTTAATTTGTAAATTTTCAATTTTAAACTTATTTAATTAGAGTTAATCTTTTATCCAAATAAATTAAACCCTAATCATGCATCTATGTGATATAAATTGAATATGCAAATTCAAACAATAACAAATCTCGAGGTTCACAAAAAAAAACATTTCATGTAAAACTTTATTTTACTATATAACGTAAATCGCAACTTACAAATATAATGAAATCTGCAATGAATTTACCGCAGCAAACCCACATAGATTGCAACCTAGTATCCAACAAAGATCCCCTCGAGAACCTCAATGACCACAGTCAACTCTCAATAGTGAACACCCTTAAGTATCCCCAATGACCACAGTCATCACTAACCAGCTCTCAAATGAACCACCAATCAACAGTAGAGATGGCACTCCACAAAGATAAAACTTCCAATAAGTATTTTGGGTTCCACTAATGATTCACAAAAGAATTGGGATATTTCGATTAATCGAAAACTAGATTTCTAACCCTAAAAGATGAAGACTAAAGGTCTTACAAAAAGCAGTTATCGTGTATCAAAAGTCTTAACGAAAAAGGTCTTCAAAATATGTATTTATAGCTAATCAAAAATCTTGAGACGGTGCATGTCATTAGAAGTTGTTCGAACGATGTGTTCATATCGTTTGAACGACATCTGATGTTGCTACTAACGACCTTAAAAATGACCTTTAAAAAACCAAAGCATTATGGGTTAGTTTGGAGAAAACAAGAAACGACCCTTCGAACAGCCCATCAAACAACATTGCTTGTCATTAGAAGTTGTCGTTTGAACGACATGAGGGAGAAAATATAATTTTAAAAAGCTCGCCTACGGGTCTTGAAAAATTATTTTGACTTAGAAAAAATGCCTCATTTTGTTTTAAAGAAATTTTGAAAAGTATCCCGATACTAAAGTAAAACATTTATGAAACTTAAACACATTCTATACAAAATTATACCTCATGTCGTGCATATGTTGAAGATACTTGAAATTCGGATCCGTTTTCATGAATATATGAACTTGAGCTTCCCTCGACAGTTATAGTGGTATACGACATATTTTATGTAACCTACATACAATGGAAATTATGTCCTTACAACCATAATTCTATATATGTTTATGGACTTTCACCTTTCACCATAAATGCCACGACCCATGATTTACAGGTCAGTTTTCTTGTGTCTTTCACCATAGGGCTCCGGCCTTTCTTAATTATTTCCTGATACTCCTTGTGAAAAACTCTTTCACTTTTCATTATTTCTATTTACCAATCGCCGTTTTATCAAAACATCCGACTTATTATCTCATTTTACTTACATAAATGCACCTTTATTCACTTAGTGTTACTTTCACTATTATACCTAGCCTGAATGCTAAGGCCCAACATAAATACCAACTTGATATCTTTGTTATACACTTGAACGCGCTTTGTCATTTTGTCCTTATCATACCATTTATATATATTACCAATATCTTTACTTTTTCAGAGTCTTATTCCACTTCCAAGTTTAAGGACTATTTCCATTATTTAGCGTTCATTTAAGGTTTTGTATAATAAGTCCTTTTATACATAAAGTATCATAACCCCTTTTTATTTATTATTTCTCTTAGTGAGATAATATTTTTTTCATTAATTACTTTAATAAGAATAATACTCCAATATTCTAAAAATTTTGAAATATTATCCAAGCTTTCTATCCTCACATTTTCATAAGGACTTTCATGAAAACATTAAATTTTGACACATTGTAGGATTTTTAATTCATAAAAATCAACACTTTATTTTATGAAAATTTATAACTTCAGATTATATTTAAGACTTACTTTTATACATCATTTTCCATGAAATTATCCCATAATTTCATAACTTTTTTCCATTTTACATTCTAAAAATTTAATATCTTGAAACCATGTGTTAAACCCATTTTAACACTTTATTTTACATGAAATTATGCCAATACTTTTATAAATAGGAAGTCTGTATAAACTCATATATATATATATATATATATATATATATATATATTTAACATGCATAACATATTTTCATAATATTAACACCCTCCCAAAGTTGTGCAAATAGTGTTCTCCAAAAAGCTCCATGAAGCTCCATGTGCACTTCCTTAGAAAATCCCCTTCAAACTCCATAGAAACTATACTTTCAAACACACCAAAAATATTCTCCAAATACGCCCTTAAATACTCTATAAAATCTACACCTCAATAACACTTCTAAAGATTCACAAAACTATATACTTCTAGTGTAAGGGAACTCATTAATGGAGGTGATGTTTATATCTAGATTTAGATAATACATACATACATACATACATACACACACACACATACACACACACACACACACACACACACACACACACACATATATATATATAGGTTTGTGACAGGCGTTGCCAAAAACAAGAGGGAGAGCACTCATTTTTCTTCAAACCCAAATGCTGGACGAATCTCTCTGTGAAGACGAGAATGGATTTTCCCTTTTATAGTCTCTTAAAATGAACCAATGGCTAGGATTTGGCCAAAAAGACACATTTTGGCATATGGGCTTTTCACCCCTGCTTTCCACCGTACAGATAACTCCCTTTTATCAACGTTTTATTTTGGTTTATTGTTTCCCATAAAAGCCAAGCTACAAGTAGATATAACATCTCATATATATATATATATATATATATATATATATATATTGCTAAAGAGAAAAGGAGAGGCCCCCACTTTTTGGTCTTCCTGCCGAGAATACACACACCATGAATTTTTCCACACGGGCTACTAACCAACATATGTATCGCTAACCTTATATAATCTATATAATCTATATAATTATATAAAAATTATAGACCGAAATCTGCTGAGTATGACACATGGCATGGACATAAATTCAAATCTATATAGGAGGCTAACATGTGACATCTGACATAAATGTAACAAATGGCTTAATTATTAGTAGGGAAGATTCATGAACCCAAACATCACTAAATCATCTTGAGAACATGAATAGTTATGACCGTTCATTTGCCCCTTGGAGTATTGAATCAACCTCGAGAGGAGCACTTCCACCGCTATTTTCATTGTCTATGCTCTATAAGTTAAGCACTAAACTGCATTATATAAATAAGAGGTCATATTGTTGGTTCTAACTGTTTTATATCCCAAAATGCTCCTGGAAGTGGGATCGTCCCATACAAGAAGCAACACTCTCATACCTTCCTGCGACTTGGCTTTGAGAAGTTCCCCCAAAATGCTACTCTCTGCATTATCATTAATGTGAACAAGTCTAACCAAGTGGTATACCGACCACCATGTAATGTAAATCAAACGACGAGCCTGCCTTATAGCTTCAAAAATATCCAGCCATCAATTCCCATGAACATATGCATACCATCGTCAAGCCTCAAATTCAGAAGCTACCCATCATCGGCATGAGCATCTTGATAAAGGGTAACTTTACCACCTCTCCTAAGAGAAAAATAGGTACCGAGCACCCCATAATATCCAGGGTCATAGCCCACCCCACCATAAAAAAGCGGTACCCTTTCCATTGGTGTATACTGAATTGAAATTGGCAACACAACTCCAGCCTTACATGGCTTCCCACTAGCATTAAGAATTGGGAAGGTAAGAGTTTGATGTTAATGTTCAGAACTGAAGATGAGATTGAATTCCTCTGTATATATATGATCTGTATTCGTACGAATTCTTTTCAATAGATGGCCATTTTGGACCATAGAAGCATTGTATTAGATATGATGAGCATTTTAAATTTTAGATTAAAATATTTATGTTATACTAATTTTTTTGGGTCTATGGAGGGGCAGGCTATATATGAACATCGTAGCAAAGATGAAATCTTGAAAGAAGCTCAGGTAATTTTTGAATTTTCCCTCTTATTTGAGTTTTGTTATCGAAATTGCAATATTTTTTTATGGGTAATTTGAGTTTGGTCCCAAAATGACTTCGAGAGTTGAAAAACTTTTTGCGATACTTTTTGTGGTATTTTCTAGAGTCATTATCAAAGATTCAATGGGGACTAAAGTCATTATCAAATAATCAATGGGGGACAAACCCCAAAACACCTTCTTCTTTTTTTATATTCCCCTGCAATATGATTTGTGTTGCTGTTTTCCTATTTGGGAAAAAAGTACTGACTATTTTTTTTTTACATTGTGGATTGGAAATTTTAGGAAGGATTTTGTGATAGTAGAGGAACACTGGAACAAGAAAAAACTAAGATACAAATGAGGCAAGATGGAGCCTTTAAGAGATAGAGAGATAACACTTGCATACGCCCTTGCTAAAAAGGTATTGACTTATTTTTTCGCTTTATTCCCATATCATCTAATGTATGTTGAGGTTTATTCAAGGTGGACCTTAGGGGTACCAATCTATGTTTTTACTCTATTTCGGATTTTCTGAAACTTGGTTCTTATCTCCAATCTCCATAGTTATAACACGCTTATGCTTTGTTTCAGTTATAATATTGGAGTATGTTTTTTTTTATTTTTTGGGTTTTACCATGGATTCAACGTTTTCGTAAGGTCTTTTGATAAGATGGGGTGAAAAAAATTTATAGGTAAATTTTTCCTCACACCCCACCGAACAAACTTCTGCCATAAGAAATTATATAAATAGAGAATTTTGATCAATGTCATGTTCCATCCTATTTTGGGATTTATAGGACACTTGGGATGATTTTCATTGTAATATTTTGTTACAAATTTAACAGTTGTATTATATAATTGAATTTAAAATTTACTAATCCTCAAATTTGTTTTTTAATAATTAGTTTTTTATTTTATTTACTTTTCCCACTATATTATTACCAATATTTCAATGCATCCGATTTACTAACAATTAATTTGTACAGTTTTCATAGTTATATATATATATATATACCCAGGGGCGGAACTAGGAGAGGGTTTGGCTGGGCAATAGCTCGAGTCAAGCCGAGAAAAAATTAATTTATTAGTGTAAACTCCACCCAAAATAATTACCTATCCCACACCAAAATATTAACCCATTTAACTTTAAGTAACCAACCTTTTCATTCAAACAAAGGATCCCACCCACTTAATATCATAATTTTATAATATTAATTATTAGGTATGTATAGAATTGTTAATTAACATTATTTTTCATTGTTTTTAGAGTTATTATTTGGTAAATACTAAAAAATAACCTAAAAATTTTCGACTCGGGAGCTCCCACCCTCAAACCCTCAAAAATCGCTTTTAAGTTAGCTCGCTCGGGTGTAAAATCCTGGATCTGCCACTATATATACCCTTTTTTTTCTATTCCTGCTAAGAGTACAGAGACCATCAAATTTGCCACACATGCTAACCAATATATATATATATGTGTGTGTGTGTGTGTTAAGAGAGATAAGGCACAGAGGAAATTTTAGATAGAGGAAGAGTTCTCATTTCTTGGTGTGTAAAAAATGGGAGGGGTCACCCCTTATTTATAGTATAAGCTGGTAGAGTCCTAATAGGAGTAGACATCCACTTAAATAGGATAAATACAAATATTTATAATACTCGCCCTTGGATGTAAACCATTTCCACCATTCAATAATTATTGCCTCATTAAAACCTTACTAAAGAAAATCCATTGGGAAAAAATCGTAGTAAAGGGAAAATAGTACAATTTTGTGATCATTGAGTCAGTGTTGGACATGCTTAATGCGACCTCATTAAAACCTTTACCAGGAAAACCCAATGGGACAAAACCTTGTTAAAGGAAAAAGAGTACAGTGCATAAATGTCCCAAATTACTTGTTCTTGGATCCTTCCCCTGATAAGATGCTCCCCCTGATTGATATGTTCAATTTCATTGTTGGTGGAGTCGATGAATTCCAATATAGTACACAAACTTCTCAAATGTCGCCTTTAGTAATGACTTTGTGAAGAGATCAGCTAGGTTATCACTTGAACGAACTTGCATGACTTCAATCTCATTTTTCTTCTGAAGCTCATGAATGAAGAAAAACTTTGGTGAAATGTGCTTGGTTCTGTATCCTTTGATGAATCCTTATTTAATTTATGATACACATGTTGTATTGTTTCATAAATGAGGCTTGGAACATCTATAATGGAAGGCAATTGACAAGAACTACGAATATGCTGAATTAAAGATCTCAGCTATACACATTCACTACAAGCTTCATAAAGAGATAAAATTTTAGAGTTGTGAGAAGAAGTAGCTACTAAAGTTTGTTTATTAGAATGCCGAGAATTAGTAGCATTACTACAAAGAAATACATAACCTGTCTGAGATCGACCCTTATGAGGATTAGAGAGATATCCAAAATCTGCATAACCAACTAACTTGGAACTACTAGAGTTATAGGAATAAAATAAACCCATGTCAGTGGTTCCACATAGATATCTTAGGATATACTTAACACCATCCCAATGCCTTTTGGTTGGTTTAGAACTATATCTAGGAATCAGGTTCACAGAGAATGAAATATCCGGCCTAGTGCATTGTGCGAAGTATAATAATGCACCAATTGCACTTAAATAGAGTACTTATGGACCCAATATTTCCTCATCTTCTTCTTTAAAAGGTATGGATCTTTATTTATGTCCAAAGATCGGACAACCACGGGGGTACTTAGTGGGTGCTCTTTATCCATATTAAAGCGTTTTAATACATTTTTAGTATAATTAGACTGATGGACTGAAATCCCACTAGAATTTTTCGCGATCTGCAGGCCGAGATAAAATTTAGTTTTCCCAAGGTCATTCCCCTAAAATTCCTTTTTCAAATAGTTAGAATTTCTTTCTAGATCTTCTGGAGTCCCGATTAAATTTATGTCATCCACATAGATTGCTACTATTGCATATCCTTTTGAAGATTTCTTTATAAATACACAAGGGCAAATTGGATTGTTTTCATACCCGTACTTAGATAAGTATTCACTAAGCTGATTGTACCACATTATTATTGATCATTTTAAACCGTACAATGAACATCTCATTAGGATTGAATACGTACTCCTTGTCTTTTCTTCAGATAAAGAAAATCCTTCAAGGATTTTCATGTGTATTTCTACGTCTAAGTCCGCGTATAAATAAGCAGTCATAACATCCATGAGTCTCATATCAAAATTTTCATAAACCACTAATCTAATCAGATATCTGAAAGCCATACCATCCATAATAGGGAAGTATGTTTCTTTAAAATCAAATCCAGGTTTCTACAAGAAACCTTATGCCACAAGTCGTGCCTTATATCGAGTGATTTCATTCTTCTCATTTCTTTTTCTTACAAAACCCCATCGATAACCTACTGGGTTAAAACCTTTTAGGGATTGTACTATAGGTCCAATTACACCATGTTTATTTAGGGACCCGAGTTCTTACTTAATGGCAATTTCCTATTTTGGCCAATCTACTCTTTTTCGACATTCATTTAAAGTGTGTGGTTCATTATCATTATCACTGCCCTTTGAAATTAGTGTAGCTATTGGATATAAAAAACATCTTCACTGACAGTTTCTTTACGATCCCACATTTCTCCCAAATATGTATAAAACATAGAGATCTCATTATTATTATTAGGTACATTTTCCTCTTCAAGGGCTTGTATAGTCACTTCAGTGACATGTGTGTCTTCAGAGACAATAACCTCTTCAAGGATTTCAGAGAAAGTGGATATTTTATTCATAACCACTTTGGGAGGGTTATTAGGGCGTGATTTTTCATTTGATCTATACTTTGGGGATCAGAGTATTTGGAACCTATAGGTCTTCTACGCATATGGCTTGCAGCAAATTCATTTGCTGCTGATGTCAATGTTTGTCCCATTAGTACATCAATTCTGGCAGGCACATTTGCAGCGGGTATATGAGACTTGGTTACTTTTACAGCATCATTAAATACATCAGGTAATTTATTTATGATTTCCTGAACATGCAATATCCTTATCACTCCGTGCTCACATTTAGTTGTACGTGGGTCTAAATGAGATAAAGTTGAAGTGTTCCATGTTGATTCTTGTCATTCTTCAGGAACGAACCGTACTCCTGGTACGTTCTTTCCTCCCCTTAATGACAGGTTGGGTGTCTCATCAAAATGACAATCCATAAATCTGGCGGTAAACGTATCACCTGTTAGTGGCATAGTATAACAAATGATTGATGGCAAATCATAACCAACATCTATTCCCAAATGACGTTGGGACCTACTTTGGTATGCAGGGGTGGAGGGATGGGTACATGCATTCACAACCAAATTTATGCAAGTGTGATATATTTAGTTGACATCGAGATACAAGTTGAAAGGGTGAAAATAGATGATAAGCAGTGGATATAAGCTTAATTAACTTAGCAGCGTTTATGATAGAATGTCCCTAAATACAGACTGGGAGTTTTGATTGCATACGTAAAGGTCGTGCAATAAGTTACAAACGTTTATTTAAAGACTCAACTAAACCATTTTAGGTGTTGACATGGGGGACTGACTGCTCAACATCAATTCTTTGTGATAAATAATAGTCATAAAAACTTGAGAAGTAAATTCTCCGCATTATCTAAACGGATGGATTTAATGTGTTAATCAGGAAAATATTCTCTAAGTTTTATGATTTGAGAAGGTAATTTTGCAAAAGCCAAATTATGATTAGACAACAAACAAACATGTAAACCAACGAGTGGATGCATCAATTAAAACCAAAAACTATTTAAAAGGTCCACTAAAGGGTCGATGGGTCCATAAATATCCCCTTGAATTTTTTGTAAAAAGGATGGTGACTCAGAAGCTATTTTGAGAAAAGATGGTTTTGTGATTAATTTATCTTGAGAAGAAGGGGTGAAAAAATGATCATATGGTAAGGTAAGTTGTTTGTTTGTTAATGAGTGCCTATATTGTAAGGACAATTTGTCCATCTTTATGTATATGTTATGTCATACGCCGTTACAACATTGATGGTTGAAAAGATCACATCGTCATCAACGAAATCCGAAATCCGAAGATCAAAAGAAGAAGGAATTTGGGAATCAGACCTGACCGAACTGATCCGGATCAGATAAAAGAACCGATCCGGTTCACCGGACCGATCCGGCTAAAAGGATCGGACCGATCCGCCTGCTGAGTTGAGACCAGTACACCCCGGATCCATAACGAACCGATGAAGGCAAAAAGGTCGAACCGATCCGATGCCAACCGGATGGATCCGGTTTAAGAAAAAGAACCGATCCGAGCTTACCGGACCGATCCGCCTAATGGACCGGACTGATCCGACGAGGATAGACTCTGCCAGATCGTGTAGCAGATTTTTAGGGCAAATGAATTCTTATTTATACCACGATCGGGGAGTTGGTTTTCTTAAGACTTTCCAACGATTATCAGAGCATATCAACCCTAAAGTCTTCACCTATTGAGTCCTATGATTCTAGGTTTTTAGATTCACACATCTTCCATATCTATGTGAATCAAGTTTGGTAACCCAAGAACACCATTGCTGTTGTTCAACCCTTGTGAAGTGGACCATTCCTTCCTCTTCATTGCAGCCCTACTGGACAGGGATAGTTCCAGCCGCCAGCCCTACTTGAAAGGGAGTCTTCCAGCCGCGACTACAGAATCCGATACCTGCGGGTAATTCTTAGTCAAAAACTTGTATTTCAGTGTAATCCGATTGTAAGCCGTTTCTCTTACAAATTATAGTGATATACAAATGGTTTTGCCCCTGTGGGGGATTTTTCCTTAAAATTTGTGTGTTGAATATCTTGTGCATGATTCCATATTGTTTCAATCACACCTAGTTGCATGCTTAGGGTTAATTTGGGTTATTAAATGGTATTTATTATATTATTTCTTAATTGAACGCAAGCGCCAACTCTTTCAAATTGGTATAAGAGCAGGTTACGCCATTTTATCGCGTATTCCTTACTTCCGCAAAATTTTTCTAAAGATATCAATTTTTTATAAATTGATTTTTGAAAAGAGCGTGTTCAAATGGAGAAGTCATATTATAAAATGCCTATTTTTGACGGGTCAAATTATGCTTATTGGAAAGCCCGTATGAGGTCGGCTTTAAAAGCCATTGATGAACGTGTCTGGATTTTAGTTGAACGAGGGTGGACTCCTCCCACTTTGACTGTTGATAATGTGACCAACTTGAAACCTGACATTTCTTGGACTGATGATGAATTTAAATGGTCATCTTTTAATTCTAAGGGTCTAAGTGCTATCTATGGGTCTGTCACACCTGATGAGTTAAAACGCATAATGACGTGTACCACGTCAAAAGAAGCATGGGATGTTTTGCAACTTACCCATGAAGGAACAAATGCTGTTAAAGAGTCAAAATTGCAAAATTTAACAACTCAATTTGAAACCATCACCATGCATGAACATGAATGTTTTGATGAATTTTATGCTAGGCTGTCTGACAATGTTAATACTAGCTATAATCTTGGTGAACATATTCCAAATGCCAGAGTTGTTAAAAAGATTCTTCGTTCCCTTCCTAAGCGTTTTATACCTAAAGTCACTGTGCTAAATTCCTTGGGTAATTTAAATACACTAAAATTGGAAGAACTGGTAGGAGATTTACAAACTTATGAAATAGACATGTTTCCTAAATCTGCCAAGCCAAAAGATAAGGGAATTGCCCTTAAAGCCCAAGAGAGAAAAAGTGAGGGGTCGGCAAGAAAGAGAGTCGAGACATCTAGAAAGATAGAAACTTCTGATTCTGAATGTGAGTTTGACATAGATGATTTGGCCTTATTTGCTAAAAACTTCAAGAAAATTCTGAAATTTAAGAAAAATGGGAATTTCAAAGATAAAAAGAATTTTCAGAAAGATAAGTGTGAAAAGAAAGATTTCAAAGAACCCCCTAAAGACAGTGAGAGGTGTTTTGAGTGCGACGGTAAGGGACACAGAGCGTTTGAGTGTGCCACTCGTCTGAATAGGGAAAAGGGTAAAGCTGTCCTAAATGCTACCCTTAGTGACGACAGTGAGGTCGAGTCGGTGGACTCGGGAGATGAGTCACCGCATGAGCGTAACTTCACCGCGTTCATGGCTAGTCATGTGAGTACTCCTAGTGCATCTCACGACGATGAGGATGCTACTTCACAGGGACACCTCGACAGCGAGAGCGAAGAGAGTGAGGGAGAGGAGGAAGGTAGTGAGGACGAGAGTAACCTTCAACGCGCCTACGCCGAGTTATATAATGAGTCTTTTAAAACTAAAAAACTTAACAAGGCGTTAGTTCTTAGGATCACCGCATTAGAAGAAGAGTTAGAAGAAACGAGAGAGAGAGAGTCCTCCACCTGCACCGCCATGAGAGAGAGAGAGTCTGCCTGGGTTAGTAAAGAGAATTTGCTTAGAGAGAGAGAGAGCAGTTTTGAGAAAGAGAAAGCGGACTTGACTAAACAAGTGTCTAGTCTTACTAGTGAGCTCCATTCCTCCATGGAGACTAGGAAGAAACTTGAAGCCCTTGTTGCTCAGCTCACTCATGACCTTGAGAGAGCTAGGAAAGTCAAGGTACAAATCGAGGACAGATCTGGGAAGATGGGAAAAATGCTCCTCGGTCCCGCTTTAGGTTTTGGTGACAGGCAAGGAATAGGTTTTGATGGTGCCTCCACGTCCCAAATTGCACCCGGACCAATTCCTGAGTTTACTACGACTCCTTATGGCCGTCATAAAAAACCAAGAAGGAGAGTTCGACCAAGAAAAGCAAACCAAGGTCCTCCTAATACTGTGCTCTTTTGCTCCCATTGCAAAAGAAATGGACACCTTAGGGATGATTGCTATAAGTTGGGTCGGACAAGACGTACGTTTGCTCCACCACATCAGACTGATGAGTTTGCCAGTCTGAGAGAGCGTGTTGATTTTCTAGCCGCCACATCACAGAGTTTGATGGAGGAATTCCGACGGATGACCTTACCATCAATGAATGCGCCCTGCATTCCGGCTAAAACCAACAACAACAAGGGAATACAAAAGGGTACCTACACTTGGGTTCCTAAGAAAAAGAAAAAGACCCTTGTTGTCCATGTCGCTCTCAAAGCACATAATACCTCACAGTGGTATTTTGATAGTGGATGCTCCAGACACATGACAGGTGATGTCTCATATTTTACCCATCTTGAGGATTATAATGATGGGAGAGTCACCTTTGGAGATGGTAGCAAATCTAGCATAGTTGGACGAGGTACAGTAGAGTTACCAGGATTTCCAAAGCTAGAGAACGTGCTGTACGTCAAAGGTTTGAAAGCAAACCTTCTTAGCATCAGCCAGTTGTGCGACGATGACTTTGCAGTAAAGTTTGACCGGGAAGCTTGTAAGGTCTATAATCAAGCCGGTAAACTGTTAGTGCAAGGGGTGAGGACAGAGGATAACTGCTATGGGACTGAGCCCTCATCCTCACTAGTTTGCAACAGCGCCACGATCACTCCTATGGATCTGTGGCACCAATGTCTAGGTCATATGAACGTTAGAGACTTATCTCGTTTAGTCAAAAAGGACCTAGTACGTGGCGTACCATCTCTTGGAAAGCCAACTTCCATGATTTGTGGACCCTGTCAGTTGGGAAAACAAATCCGTAGCCCTCATAGGAAGTTGAATTCCATTACCACCTCCCGTGCTCTTGAGTTGATTCACATGGATCTTATGGGTCCTACTCGCACGAAGAGTCTAGGTGGTAAGAGATACATTCTCGTGATGGTAGACGATTTCTCTAGATACTCTATTGTAGGTTTTCTAAGAGAGAAATCTGATGCTGTAGAATTTTTAACGACCAAGTGCCGTGTCCTGCAAAATCAACACGGGGTCACTATTAACAGAATACGTAGTGACAACGGCACTGAATTTAAGGAAGCAAAGGTGGATTTGTACTGTGATAGCCTTGGGATCAAACATGAGTTTTCTGCTGTGAGAACTCCTCAGCAAAATGGGATTGTTGAGAGGAAGAATAGAACGATCCAAGAGATGGCTAGATCTATGCTTCTAGGTCGTAAAGTTTCTAGGAGATTTTGGGCAGAGGCAGTGTCTACTGCATGCCACACGGTGAATAGGGTTTATCTTCGTCCACACACACTTAAGACGCCTTATGAATTGTGAACTGGCAAGAAACCCAACTTGGCATATTTCTGAGTTTTTGGGAGTAAATGCTACATTCTACGGGATAGAGAGCAATTAGGAAAGTTTGACTCCCAGAGCGATGAGGGAATATTGCTAGGATATTCATCGAACAGTAGAGCGTACCGGGTTTTTAACCTGAAGAGCTCTAAGGTTATGGAATCAATAAACGTCACTGTGCAAGATGACGAACCTCCGACGGTTATTGATCCCAACCTTCAGTGTGAGGATGAGGATTGTTCTGACAGTGATTTTCCTGTTCCTCTCCCACACTCTGTGGATCCTATTTCTGTGTTAGGGGACACACCTGCTTGGGTTCGCAAGAGTCATGATCCGTCAGCCATTGTTGGCGATCCCACTCTAGGGGTCAAGACTCGTGCTCAACTAGAGAACGTTGTTAGTCATCATTGCTACACGTCCAAAGTCGAGCCCAAGAACCACAAAGAAGCACTCAAAGATGAACACTGGATATCTGCTATGCAGGATGAGTTGCTTCAGTTTAAGAAGAACAATGTCTGGGAACTTGTCCCCCGACCTAGTAATACTAATGTTATTGGTACCCGGTGGATTTTCAAGAATAAAATGGATGAAAATGGTACCATAATCAGAAATAAGGCTAGGTTGGTCGCTCAAGGCTACACACAGATAGAGGGTGTAGACTTTGGGGAGACATTTGCTCCTGTTGCGAGGCTTGAGTCCGTCCGTCTTCTGCTCGCCATCGCATGTCATCTGCACTTCAAGGTATATCAGATGGATGTCAAGAGTGCCTTTCTGAATGGCATTCTACAGGAAGAAGTTTATGTGGAACAACCAAAAGGGTTTGAAGACCCTAAGCACCCTGATCACGTCTACTATCTGAGGAAAGCCTTGTATGGTTTGAAGCAAGCACCCCGCGCTTGGTACGAGAGGCTTACTTCCTATCTCTTAGCCCGTGGCTTCAAGAGAGGGGGAGTTGATATGACGTTGTTCGTCAGGATAGATGACGGTGTTATCTTGGTTGCCCAAGTCTATGTGGACGATATAGTCTTTGGATCCACATGCTCCCATCATGCTCACCACTTTGAGGAGGAGATGAAAAGTGAGTTTGAGATGAGCATGGTTGGTGAGCTTACATTCTTCCTTGGTTTCCAGGTTTGTCAGCTAGAGGATGGGATGTTCATCTCCCAATCCAAGTATGCTAGAGACCTAGTGAAGAAATTTGGTTTAGACTCCGCTAAGCATGCACGTACACCTATGAGTACTTCTACCAAGCTTAGTAAGGACACTTCAGGCAAGGACATAGAGCAAACCTTGTATCGGAGTATGATAGGCAGTCTTCTCTACTTAACTGCTAGTCATCCCGACATTGCCTTTAGTGTTGGAGTCTGTGCGCGTTATCAGGCGTCTCCTAAAGAGTCACACTTACTCGCTCTAAAACGTATTATCAAATACGTGAGTGGGACTCTCTCATACGGCATTTGGTATTCCTTTGATACCGATGACCGTTTGTCCGCCTATTCGGATGCCGATTGGGCCGGGGACGTAGATGGATGTAAGAGCACTTCGGGTGGGTGTTTCTACTTTGGTTCTGCTCTTGTCTCTTGGTTGAGCAAGAAGCAAAACTCCATCTCTTTGTCCACTGCGGAGGCTGAGTACATCGCCGCAGGGAGTTGTTGCACGCAACTCATGTGGATGAAGCAAATGTTGGAGGATTATGGGATTTCACAGGACACCATGTTCATTTCCTGTGATAACACGAGCGCGATACACATATCCCGCAATCCTGTCCAACATTCGCGCACAAAGCACATCAGGTTACGCGAGCACTTTATGCGTCAGTTAGTTGAGGAGAAGGTCGTAACCCTGAGTTTTGTTCCCACGGACCGTCAGTTAGCTGATATTTTCACGAAACCTTTAGATGCCCTTAGATTTGAGAGTCTTAGGAAGTCTTTGGGGATTTGTACAGTTGACTGAGGGGTTGGTCCATGTCTAGCATAGGTTTCATTGCCATTTACATATCATCTGATGCCTATTGCTAGATTGTATTATTAGTGTGCTGTATTTTTGTATACATTTTTTTTATTCTTTGAAAAATACAAAAAGATTCTCTTTTTAGAAAATTTTTAGAAAAACACAAAAAGATTTTATTTTGATAAAATTTTTGAAAAATTCAAAAAGAGATTTGCCTTTTATGGATGAGCATTTAAGATAGCCAAGTCACAACTTCATTCCATTTATCCATGTGACTGCTTGATAGAGATTTGAGAGGCTACATCATTTCATCCATGTGCTTAACATTGAATGGAGTCCTTGAGATGTAATTAGTGATATTTTCTACATGCTTGACTCCTATATCCTTTATTGCACACATGCGCGGCTATATTTGATTGTTGCACTTGTCAATCTCATGTTGGCTTGAGTGTTTCCATCTCAATCCTGTCTATACAATGTATAATATGCGATAAACTTGAAAAGATTGGATTGCATGTAAAAACCGTTTTGGTGAGACTGTGTGTATATTTTCTTAACGGGAAGGGGCTGCGAAAGTTGATTCTTATCCTTTGCGCAAAAGCCACCGTTAAAAGGACCTAAAAAATGGAGGAATTTTAATATCCTAGGTCCTAAGAGGTTAAAAGAGCCCGAAAAAATTGATAAGGCAATAAAAAGCAATACATGCCAAATATGGGCCACTTAGGTTTCACCATCAATTCTCCAAAGTTTGAGAATTTAGAATGCCTCTATTCAAAATAATATCTGAGGGAGTTTGGTTGGAGATTGAAAAACGGGTTTGCACTTCCTTGAAAGTCCTGAAAAAGCATGAAAAACATTTTGGACGTTATTGGTGTAGAAATCACTATGAGATTCGATTTGTAGATTTGATATAGTCAATGTCTTATATTTCCAATCTTTTACACCAAAGGAAGCATTTGAGTTCATTCGTTAGGAATATCCAATATTCATCGTGCACATATGTCATGTTTGTATGTTTTGATTTTATCGAATTTTGATCACACCCATTCTTTTACGCTATCACCGACTTGGTTGTTTTATGTTCATTCATGGTGTGATACCTTGTGTCACCCCGGTTTTGCTTGTTTATTTCATTTCTCTCATTTTGTCTATTTGGGGACATCATAAAAAGGGGGAGAATGAATTATCTGTTTATGGGGGAGTTTTGAAATTTGAGTTTCATCATAAATCTGGTATATATGCATATGTTTATTATCTCATTTCACACTCGATACGTCACTTGGTATTTGCTTTGTCTCATGTGTGTAGGTACATCTTTTGATAATCCCATGTTGCACACCCTGATGAGAAAAGCTTTGAGATTCCTGAAGAATTGAAGAACAAACGATGCAGCCTTAATCATTTGTACCTCTTTCAGTTTTGGGTTCATGGAAGGGTAGATTTGTATAGGCATTGTGAGTATAGATAATTCGGATTTTTTATGTTTGTTCCGGCATAGACATAGGGGGAGATTTGTAAGGACAATTTGTCCATCTTTATGTATATGTTATGTCATACGCCGTTACAACATTGATGGTTGAAAAGATCACATCGTCATCAACGAAATCCGAAATCCGAAGATCAAAAGAAGAAGGAATTTGGGAATCAGACCTGACCGAACCGATCCGGATCAGATAAAAGAACCGATCTGGTTCACCGGACCGATCCTGCTAAAGGGACCGGACCGATCCGCCTGCTGAGTTGAGACCAGTACACCCCGGATCCATAACGAACCGATGAAGGCAAAAAGGCCGAACCGATCCGATGCCAACCGGATGGATCCGGTTTAAGAAAAAGAATCGATCCGAGCTTACCGGACCGATCTGCCTAATGGACCGGACCGATCCGACGAGGATAGACTCTGCCAGATCGTGTAGCAGATTTTTAGGGCAAATGAATTCTTATTTATACCACGATCGGGGAGTTGGTTTTCTTAAGACTTTCCAACGATTATCAGAGCATATCAACCCTAAAGTCTTCACCTATTGAGTCCTATGATTCTAGGTTTTTAGATTCACACATCTTCCATATCTATGTGAATCAAGTTTGGTAATCCAAGAACACCATTGCTGTTGTTCAACCCTTGTGAAGTGGACCGTTCCTTCCTCTTCATTGCAGCCCTACTGGACAGGGATAGTTCCAGCCGCCAGCCCTACTGGAAAGGGAGTCTTCCAGCCGCGACTACAGAATTCGATACCTGCGGGTAATTCTTAGTCAAAAACTTGTATTTCAGTGTAATCCGATTGTAAGCCGTTTCTCTTACAAATTATAGTGATATACAAATGGTTTTGCCCCTGTGGGGGATTTTTCCTTAAACTTTGTGTGTTGAATATCTTGTGCATGATTCCATATTGTTTCAATCACACCTAGTTGCATGCTTAGGGTTAATTTGGGTTATTAAATGGTATTTATTATATTATTTCTTAATTGAACGCAAGCGCCAACTCTTTCATATATTAGTTGTTTATGATTCGGCAGAACATGTTTGATCTAGGGTGGCCCAAGCGGTAATGCCAGAATATTAGATTATAAGCATCATTAAGCTTTTGGCTCATGACAACATGTGATTCTACAACATTAATTGTGATTCTACAACATGTATGGTATAACCCCATGGATAATGCATGAAAATTCTTTAGTGCGAGCTTCTGGATTCCAACACTAGAAGTAATGAAAATGAACTCTTTTTTACCTTCATTTCATGTTTTATATGATACATGTTCACTCTTATGTCCTTAAATCTCATTAAATTTCTTCTGGAATTTCTTGAGTATATATAATTATTTATGAATAAGTGGGTACCACTACGTAACACCACATGGTCTCTTTCGGAGCCTTCAATAATCTTAGTAGGATCCGCTATAATGGAAACATTCGTTGTATTATATACCAAGTTTGAGAAAAAACATCTTTTTTTTCAAAATGGTGTGGGTTGTCCCACTGTCTACCAGACAATTATCATTGCTTGCACTTTTTTCGAATCCATACCTTTTACATAATTAAATATATATTGAAATTTAATCCAC